>OU342501.1:7510000-10010000 GCA_910589525.2 Ennomos quercinarius
TTTCTCCAGCTCTAAATTACGAATAAACAATCCAAACTAACTTCTTCGAAACCTCAATTTATCTGTTGACAAAAAAGTCTCATCATTCCATAATGGTGTCTTATCATTTGTGCTGATTACACGTTCCTTCCAACAACAGGAGGCAACGCTATTAAAATGTCATTAAAGTCACCTCAGTGTCATCTGAGGTCTTCGTGGGACCACCTTTTTGTTGCAGTTTTTAGTTTTATGATCCCAAATTACCTACGCTTGCCGTGACCTGAGTTTTATACCATTTTGATCATAATTATCGAGCAGTAAGAACTGTATTGTGTTTTAAGAGAGAGACAACCTTTTGGTGGAAAGGTGGAAATCGTTAATGACATTGGCTGTAATTTGATGTAAATTGACCGCCTGGCTGACAGACACGCACAATGTCAACTATGAAATTGTTATATTATATACCAGACTATATAGTAAAATTAATGCTTGGGAGATTTTATTTAAGAGTATTGCGTTGGTCCTGAATTTTAATGGGTATTTAATATTAATGTAGTAAATGTTTTAGTTGTTAATCTATTCAAGTGTACAGCGGAAATTTATCTGAAATACCTACTTAATATATTATGGGCAGCAGCATTCTCCTCGGTATATTAAAATCTGCGCTCACTAAGACGCCTGCCAAGCGTGCCGATTATAATTATGGTAAACCCCCCTCTAGATATTTTTTTTCACTAATTTCACTAGCTGCGTTTTCCAGTTTCACGAGTCTGAACAATGATCTTAAACTTGTAATCTCTACAAATACACCTAAGTACAGGAACCATACAAATCCCGAGATTAAAAGTATTCTATAATTTGCTCCAGCTAGGGTTATATTAGGTATACGATTTCATCAAAACTTTTACAACTGTTTCAGCTAGCAAACGAACACAAACTTTCACATTTATAATATTAGGATTGGAGTAGGATAATACTGTGTGGTGCCAGCGTAAATGTGATTTTTTTAGCTTAATATTTTTTTTTGTTCTAAGTAAGATTATGATTAAAATACTATACCAGATAACTGAAACTGATATTTTGAAGATGGTAAGTTAGTATAATGTACCGTTAGCAGCTATCTTTGGAAGACAAGGTCTAGTAATGGTTTGGTCTAGTAATCTGATTACTAAACTGGGTGATGTCTCAGGATGACGTGCGCAGTGCAGTGTCACGCGAAACTTTATTGTTGTAAAGTTCCGGGTGACACTGCAACTGTTATGGGCGGCCGTGTCACTTAACATCAGGTGAACGACTAGCTCGTCACGTCATTCAATCACAAAAAAAAAAAAAAAAAAGATCTTTTATAAAGAGATGCCAAAATAATAAAATGCAACAGATTTTCGGGTAATAAATTATTTTCACCCAATCTGATATTGAAAATCGATGATCTCGTTGTTTCCGAAAGTTGAGGAACGGTACATTTTTATTGATGACTGTCACGGTGATTCACAAATTTTAAATTGCAGTAGGAACCTTACCTACATGTTATAGTAAGGGAGATAAAGTCGAGATTTGTTTAAATTTTCGTAACACCGAAGGCATATCATACGGAAAAGGCTAAACAATATACTACATGTGTACATTGTATTTATTGGTACCTATGCATTTTATTCAGAATTACTAGTGCTGAGCTGAAATTGTGTACTTTGAAGTCTATGATTATATTGCAAAAAGCTAGATAGTCTGTTACATAACAGCAATAACTATCTAGCTTACTAATAGGCTATTGCTAAGGTGTTAAGACTTTTCTGCTAAGTTCGTCTAGGTAGGTACCACCGCTTTGCCAGTAATTCTACTGCCAAGCAGTAGTGTGCATGCACTACTGTATTTTGGTTTGACGGGCATTGTAGCTAGCAAAATTACCGGGCAAATGAGAGAATATGATCTGCCCTCACAGTCTAGAAAACTTAACTCAGGATGACGTGCGTAGTACAGTGTCACGTTAAACTTTAACTTAGAGTTCCAAGTAATACTGCATCTGTTATAGGCGGCCTTGACACTTAACACCAGGCGAACGACTAGCTCATAACGTCCTTTGTTTACAAAAAAAAAGCTACTACATACATTATTTGTACTGGATGGTTTTTTCGACTTAGAGGTTTGATCAATTTGAGAAAACTGATAATTTCACTACTTAAAATGATTATTTTCGAGGGACCTTAAGCAAATGAACCACTGCTTCTTGGACCTGAAACGTTCCTTGATGCTTGCGTAATTGTCGATGTGACCACGATATCTTAATAAGAGGTTTTTGATCAAGGTTCCTTCGCTTTGCATAATTGTTATGCGTTTATGTTCTTGGACCATGAACACTGTAGAGTATTTTCAGTTATGCGTTAACAGCATCAACCTTTTTGTCGTTTCCGTAGTCGAGGGTATTTCAAAGAACTTGTTTAATTTTTTCACAATGAAACTGATTCCAGATTCAAGTTGTGATCACAATCCATTATGATAGACGTTTAAAGATTCATTCATGAAAGTCGGAGTTTCAGTGCTTGAAATTTTTAATGCCTAAGCTTAGTAGTGTGCTTCACCTCGCCACATATTCCAAAAAATGTATTGCTGAAGATCAACGTTTTATTTATCGAATAAAATTAACATACGACCTGCAAACGATTATTGAAACAACGTAAGAGACAACTGAAGCATCCGCAAAGAAAATCTGTTACACCAAAAAATAGACGAAATGATGATAATCTCCATTCAATTTTAGTACACAACTCTACGGGCTGTATATACTTAAGCTACTTCTTGTTACGAATAAATTAAAAGACCTATTTTACATGTACAAAGTTTTGTTACAAAGTTGGTCCCGACGCAATTTGAATATTGGAATGTAAAGTAGACCATACTGTTAAGTTAAATATTCTAGAGATAGATAAAGAGAAACATTGAATTTCTTATATCTATGAACCGAGATGAAATTAAGATAAATAATATAATAGTAGTGTGAAATCTACCATTCCCGTAAAAGAGTTTTAAGTTGAAACGAAATTACAACAATGTGGAATGGTCGTCATTTGTATGGATTCAATACGATGAAAATTTTACGATGACGATACCATATTATTAAAAAGATTTAGTTGTGTCAGTGTTCGTAATTTTTCTTAGAGAATTTTAAGTTAAAAAAACGCGCCGTGGGTGATTCTCAAAATGAAAGATGAACCGAAACGATGGGTTCTTATTGGTTATCCACTTAAAAGTAAGTTTGTTGTTCCTGATTCATAAGAGAATAATGAATAATACTATGAATTTTTCATGAGCATTCTGCAGTGTCTTATACAGAGTTTTTGCCCACAACCACCTAAACGGTATGGTCAGTCAATAATAGCATTTGGCTTAAAAACTAAACAAGTAGATCGCGTTGAACGCTTATATTATTACAGCCTTCCACTATAAACGATGAAGCCGTTTCCGCCGCTTGTAATCTGGGTAAAAAGCTCTGATTGGGTCTGAGCACTTCTGCAGTCATTATTTTTTGTTCTTTGACAAAAACTCTATCAGGATTTGAATTAAGCCGGTTATAATTGCTCATACTTTTATGATTATAGGTATGTTATTATTAGTTTTTTTTTCTTAATTATCAGTTGCTACAGTTAGTTGTTTTGGCACTATTAAATTAAAGGTAACAAAACAGTAGTAAACGTAATTACCTACTGTTTTTTGTAGAAAAGCATTCCTTTATTCATTTAGGTATGTATTTCTGCATCGTTTTTAAATTTAAACCGTATGATTAGATTATGTTATAAGATTAAAATAGAATAGTACAAAGAATTAGGTATTCAGAATGTCAATGATTATTTTATTATCAAAGGCCTTACTACCTTATTTCCTAAGTAGAAAATGTATCATAAAAAAATAATTACACTGTTTCATAAAAAACGGTTTCTGAACTTTATTACAAAGAAACCATCATTGAATCGTTTCGATAAAAACACTTAAACAAAATGGCTGTAATCAAGTCTTACCCAAACAAGCTTCCGTGGGCCAGTAATAACTGCAATCCAGATCCGAGTAGCCCTAGGACAGCGTTCGCTATTACTGCGCTAACTGTTACTTACTGTTCTTAGAAGGTTGCCGGAGGTTTTGTTATCTATCGAGAATTTAATAAGAGAAGCTAGGGCGCACTAACGGTAGGTTTTTTGATCCGTAGTTTAGGTAACCAATGGTTAAAAGTTACAAATTTTGACCATTGGTTAAAATTTGTAAGCATTTTTAACAACTGGTTACCTTAACTAAGAATAAAAAATCCACCCATAGTCGTAGGATCATCTTGGACCTCAACCTTTAGAAAATGCTTTTACGTTAACTGAATTTTACTTCCTAATGAAGTGCAGTAACACTCGTGCTCGTGCAGCAACTTCCTGTGAAGTAACATAAATAAATAACAGTAACTTCGGTAACTATTAAATAGTTATTTTGTATTTAGATGCCACTAATTTGCATCAGTTTATTAAATAATTTATAGACATCACATAGACAGCTGGAAGACGTCCATCTGCTGAACATTGGCCTCTCCCTCAACACGCCACTTTGGACGCTTATCGCAGGTGGAGATTGCGATAATCACCACGCTTGGTAGGTGGCTTGGTGATCGCAGAAGATTATACTATAACGAAGATTGAGGAGAATGCTGCTGCCCATTTCCTGGATATTCCCTTAGCCGGCACTTACGGTACTCATGGAAGAGATGGTGGTCTTATTAGCACACCGGGACCACAAGGTTATTTTATGTTGTTGTTAATTTCCATAATAATTAATAATTGATTACCAATTAAAAGCGCACCACTGTTGTACGAATAACAGTCAAGCATTTAATATGTAAAATTGCAATAATAATTTTAGAAAAGCGATAGTGTTATGGCAAAGGGCAGGCCACATCGCTTGTAGAACTGACAACCGATGGGAAAGAAAGGTTCTCGAGTGGCCACCACGAACTGGAAGACATAGCGTAGGCCGGCCTCCCACTCGGTGGACCGACGATCTGGTGAAAGCCGCCGGGAGCCTCAAAAAAAACAGGAGGCGAGCAACCGCTTAAAGTGGCACTCCTTGGGGAAGGCCTATGTTCAGCAGTGGACGTCTTCAGGCTGTTGATGATGATGATGATGATGATGATGATAGTGTTATGACATATGTAGTAGTATGTAGTGTTGTGTTGTGTCAGTACATTTTAGACAAATGTTTAAAAATAATCTATTTAAAAATCTACAAATCACACACTCAAATATATTTATCCCTGCTTGCTCACATAAAGGGTGACACCGATACACCCCGCTGTTTCTTTATGTTTAACGTTATTAGCTAGAAATGGTACTGAACCCAAGCGGGCGTTATTGTCAGGCGAATGGTAATGGTAATGGTTGGACACCATGTTGCTTTGTAAAACGGAGCTTGTTTGAATGGATGGGGCACGGATTTGGCGATAAATAGGGTATCTCTTAACACAATGATACCGGATTTACAACAAAAACGTAATGAAATTAAAAAAAGGTGACAGCACACTTGTTCAAACTGATTTTGAGATAAATTAAATAATGGGATTGTTCCTATCTGTCCCCTTGATCGGAAATAAATCAGAAGCTAACTTAAGCTACAAAAATATTATAGTTCCTATTTTTTAGCAACCAGCAGGATTTGAATACGTGCCTTCCATGTCATCAGATTAGATTCTTTTCCAACTGAGCTATGGTTGCATGCCCAGTCGTTTAATTACTATCGTTGTAGATATATTAAGTGTGGTTAGCACTATAAAATTCATTCCAAGAATTTATGTTGCCTAAAAAGCGGTATTATTTAGCGGAAATTAATTCAGCACAAATTAATTCAAAATTGCGCCGGAAGCTGAGCTAATATGCATAGGTAAACAGTGGCGGTAGCGATACTGTGACAATAATAAGGCAATAGCAGTGATAGTATAGTAAAAATAACACTAGGAAAGCTTACAAAAACAACACTGATACATTATGTCTTGCTGTCACCTGCTTTTTTAAGCCGCTAATTATCTTAATACAACTGGTTCGCAAATGATAAAACTATGTTCATGGTAATTGCTCATTGTATTCAATTCTCAAGTGGTTTTGTGGGAATTTATCAACGCGTTTAATGTCAACGTATAAATTGCACTTGAAATACCAGCTTTTCGATGAAAACAATGACTTCGTTTATAGACTGCATACTAGCCGTATTAGCCGCGATGGCTTATAGACAGTCCAAATGCTCCAGCCCATTACCGGTAGGTACTCAACATGCTGGTATTCGTTGAGCCAAATCATCAAGATCCAGCATTCAATTTAAAAAAAACTTTTTGTTTCATTCTGTGCTATGTGCTATGTTATACACTGGTAGAGAAGGAGAACGCAAACACTCTCAGTTTTATGGGCATTAGCATCAATCAAAGGTTTTTATGAGTTGCTGACAATTTGTTTCTTTGTAGCAACTTCAAACACCATCACTGTCCTTCCAGATTTTTTCTACTTATGATTTTTGATGCCTTCTTCTTGCTTTATGGCAAGAAAAAGGCCGATGTGTGATGTGATGTATGTGATGTGGGTGGTGTGGAGGTTGATGGCCTGTTAGCTCAGTTGGTAGTAGCTCTGCCTTCTGAACTGGCTGTGGGTTCGATTCCCACTTAGGACAAACATTTGTGTGATGGACATAGATGTTTGTTCTGTGTCTGGGTGTTATATTGTATTCTATGTATGTATTTACTAACAAAAAGTATCTAAGTATTGTATCAAATATCTGCTTCCTATAGTACAAGCTTTGCTTAGTTTGGGCTAGATAGCGTTGTGTGAAATATCCAGACATATTTATTTAATGTATTTACAAGTTGCAATGTCTCTATACCACTTCCAGTTTTTTTAATACTATGAAGATGTCACATGGGAGTTCATATAGAATTGGAGATAAAGGGCTGTAATGCCGATAATAATTTTACTGGTGAAAATTGTTAAGTAAACATAAATGAATGACTATTTTGTATGTTAATACAAAATAGTCATTCTGATAAAACGGCAAGTATTATATATATTATAGATATAGTAGTATTATAGATATTAGAAACTTTTAAGTTCTCAATATAATACTACACATCTCGCGAACATAAACTTTATTGCAACAATAATAATTGTGATTATAATTTATATACAGTCACATACTTACGTCCAACATTGTACATTATACAGACTACTGTTTGAAACACCATTTCAATAATATCTTTTATAAAATATTTTTTATTATATTTCTAGGAAACTTTACTTAAAATAACAATGTTATTGGTCAAATTACGGAGTTGAGAGGCATGTCGCCCGCAGGTCAGTTGCGGTTAACCGATGCGGGCAGACGGAATTCTCTATTCTGACATCTGACGGTTCACAACTTCACAAACAGATACAAAATATTATGTAACAAGGAAACAATATATAAACCATTATTTTTAAAACAAAAATACAATAAACATAAAGTAGCTAACGTATCTACTATTTTACAGTAAGTATTTATACCTATCAGTACCAATATACGTCTACTGTTAATAGTACCTAATACGTGATGGTTCCTTAGAGATTTTGGTGATGATGATAGGAGTACATTGATAATAAATAATGAAAATGATTTATGATGTTTATTGTTGGTCAGGACATACTGGGACCCTATAGGACGGAACTGGAACCTCAGACAATAAGACTGTCTGTAGAGAAGGCAACGCGACGGTCGCTCTAATGTCTGTAGATACTGATATAGACTAACGGCAGGTATATTTTATGTCAATGTTATGAGTTGTATAATAGAATTCAATTAGTGTCAATTGATAAAGTGATCTATCTATATTAATAAAAGGATTTGTTGTGAGTGACTAACTGACTGACAAATAAGTATACTGGTGCTATAACTTGAAATATATAGGTGTCTTTCTTGTATAACGCGGGTGGTGTGCTAAAATGCTTCAGAAACCTTAACAAGGGTCAAATGGGAAAGATTGTATGAAGAAATACAGATGAAATTGCGGACTGCCCCTATATAGTTTCTGTATAAGACCCGAGGAGTGTCAGTGCATTACTTAGCAATGGACTTATGATCTGTACAGTGAGTAATGACTAAACTACGAATCATATTATGTAAAAAGAGGGCTTAAGTCACGCACGGTTAGTTTGTTTTGGAATGGGGGTGAGAAAAGTTTATTTTCAATTGCTTATTTGCACTTTGAATGCAATGTCCTAAAAATTTGTATAATAAAAAAGTTGTTTCATTATGGTTGAGTATCTACTTTGTCTGAGTAATATTATTAGGAACTTAATAAAATACACCTAATACAAGAACTACCACTTATTGAATTTGTTACAAAACCTCTAAAGTAGATTTCTAAAACTGATCCCAGTTCCAGTTTCACAGAATGCGACTGAGATCGTTGACAGATCGCCTGCTCAGTGACAGTTGGCTATAATGAATTCCGCAATTACAAGAACCTTGCAAACGTGCCTATGAAGAATTTCAACTTTAGCTTCATAGTTTTAAGATCAAATTTAGCTTAGGATGTTGGCCTGGTAAACCCACGATTCAATGATCTGATAAATGCTGGGATATGAACTATTAGCCGAACCAAGACATTCTTTGCAGCGTTATGAAATCGCAAGGACGACTGCTTGAAATCCAATAAAAGCTTAATTGTCAGTCGCTACAGTTGCTTCTCAAGCAGGTTCTTGATCTACTCTAATTATTAACTTAATATTTTAGACAGGGTTCTCTAATTTGAAAAAGAAGATCATTAAATACTAAATTCGCGTAATCATTGACATTCACACCGCCCGTCTTGCGTCATGCCGCATCGTTGACTTGGCGTTAAGCACAGCCCTTTAAGATCTTGTGGGCTGTGGCGTTAAGAATCCAAAATGTGTTATATGTTGGCCTCAAATAAAATTAAAGACAAAAGAGGCGTCGTCATTCCATTGTGAACTTAGAGTACCTATACATAACCAGCACTTGGTTTCACTTACGTACTTACCCATCCTGTAAGAAACTATCGACCGAACGGACTAACATGCATCTTTTTTACATTATTTGCCCATACTTTTCTTTACAGGAACAGTAAAGATGGTAGAAAAGAAATTCTGCGTCGTTGGGTTCGATGTTAAAAATTTATGACGCCGTGAATTGCAGGTGCTTAAAATATTCCGGCGAAGCTTGTGATACGGCGAGGTGGCGCTAGCTTTAGTAGTAAACCTTACATTTACACGTGACTGAGAAATGTAGGTAAAAATATAAAATAAATGTATAAAGCCTTGGTTGAAAGTATTATAGGTTATGGGTTAAGCAGCTACGGTCGCACGTACAAGACGTACCTTAACCAAATATATAACTTACAATATAGGTTACTTAAACTGATCGCTCCAAGCAAAATAAAACAAAAATACAAAGGAGATCCGACGGGACTTTTTAAATTTTGCGGTATATTGCCAATACACAAAAAAATTGAGTACAATATTTTACTTGAACAGTATTTTCGGAATGAAATTCAAATTTTACCTCAAAAAAGTCATTCTATGGCTACTAGGAGTGATATAAATAAAATACTGATAAAACCTAAATTTAGCAACGAATATGGCAAAAGACGATCTCAATACATAGTCCCTAATCTACTTAATAATCTTCCTAAAGAACTCAAGCTAAACATTAACAAAAATAATATTAAACGATATCTAAAGAAATATTTTCTTTCTTGATTTACCGTTTGCATAAAATGGAGCATCCTATATGAGCGTGCGCACACACACATCGATGAAGCACACGGCTGTTGGCTGCTGCCACTCGTAGCTTCGTTTCGTACTGACGCGTACAAACGGCAGCACTTGTCACCTAGCTATCACCAGCTGACCAGCTAAGCGATCACGAATCTTGGTTGCAACCGATTGAAACACAGTATGGATTTAACAGTTTCTAAACGTAGTTTATGTGCTCAGTTTCCATGGATTTTATTTTACATTATGAATAGAATTTCTCCTGTTTCCGTAATCACCCCACAGACATCTGCCAAGATATGTGTTGTGCTATCGCGCAAAAGTTTGTTTACTTTATAGTTTTTAATTTACGTTGGTATGTTGTAGGACTGGTACTCAAATCGGATACTGTTGATAGTTGTCGAGAACCATATGTCTGGACAAACCTAACCTAGGTTTAAGGCATATTTTTACCGAATGTAAGTTTGTTTTTTTCTGATGGTTAAATAAATAAAAAAAAATAATAAGGTGTATTTTACTACCTTTATAATTTACATCACAAAATAGGAGTTTGATCTATTGTGGATATACCTAGCTTTTATTATTTACTGCTATACAGTGCTTTCCTAACAAATCAAGGATACTGAATAATTTATTTGGCATCTGATAGAGAATAACCGAAACACTAAGATTAATTGGCTGAATTCTTAACGCCGAAACTATCAAAAAGGTATTCTTTGGTAACTTGACAATTCAACCGATTTCAACCTAAAAAAAAAAAAAAAGGAAAATAAAACAACTGTTGGCCTCATTAGAAAGCTCAAAGTCGCGCAACGAGCTATGGAGAGAGCTATGCTTAGTGTTTCCCTGCGAGATAAGATCCGGTATAAGGAGATCCGCAGGAGGACTAAAGTGACCGATATAGCTCTTAGAATTAGCAAGTTGAAATGGCAATGGGCAGGCCACATCGCTTGCAGAACTGACAACCGATAGGGAAGAAAGGCTCTCGAGTGGCGACCACAAACCAGAAGACGCAGTGTAGGCCGCTCAAAGTGGCGCTCTCTGGGGGAGGCCTATGTTCAGTAGTACACGTCTTTAGACTGTTGATGATGATGATGATGAAATAAAACATTTCATGTTGTGAACATATATTATAATAACACAACTTTTTGTTAATGTTTGTAGGATAATTAATACATAAACTTTAAAAGGTTTTTAAAACTTTTGTATTATTCTTAGAAACTGTAAACAGATTGTTATCGTCAGTGATAAATATGAATAATAATCTCAAATAAAGTTAATTTAACTCAAACTATAAATAAGGAGCGAACACGAATGTTTAATTTGAATTACAAAAATTGCGACGGAAGAGCATGTTGTATTAAAAGCATATTCATTATGTATGTAAATAAGATAAGATTAATAGGGGTTTTAGACGTGGACGGCTGTTACAGAGAATATTACTCAATGTAGAGATGTGGAGTTGTGAGAGTAATCCGGAAGTTCAACGACAACTTTGTGTCCGGATCATCCGCCCATTTGCGTTGCCGTTGATACTGCACAGCGCTCGTCGTGATTAGAATTTAGCGGGTTGCTCCGTCTGAAAAAGAAAAGAAAACAGTTTCTCATATAGGTACTTTATACTATTGGCTAACGCTTTATAGGTAGGTAGGTATTTTACCGAAGTGTAATGAACATAATTATTGATATTACTGCTACAAATATTGTGAAGTATTAAGACACAGTTATAAATACCTAAAGTACTTATAAAAAACTGACTTCAATTTTGAACCAAATTTGAAATAAATCCCAGTAATGAAAATATAACGACGTATATGAAGCTTCATTGTTAAACTGTAGGTTATTCCAATTAGGCTACATTAATCCTGAACTCCGACTGTATCCGGCACAAAAATAACTCTCATCACTAAATTGTAACACAAAATGTTACTTTACTTCCAACCTTTGCATGTTTCTATGACGTTATTGGCTCCCGAATGATTACGTTAATGGACTCCACGTTTTAACGATCTTTTAGCTCTTGAAATTGACTATAAAAGAGATACGGCCTAATTTATGACCATTATAGGAATTTTGCCTTTAGTAAAATCTAGAGAAGTGCTCCCTTGCGAATTTAGAGTTCTTTTTCTATTAAGGCTTTGAATATTTTCAATTTACTATAAAATAATACAGTAGATTTCTTATTGTAAAAAAATACAAAATTTATTGAGTTATTGAAAATAAAATATTACTTTGTAGAGATAGTCAAAACATTATTTTTAAAGTATTATACAGGCTAGCGGTTGACCATTATCTCACCTGATTGAAAGCGATGATGTCATCATCATAGGATGTAGGTACCTAACACGCTTGCTAAGAATACACGTGTTCACTCTTGCTTTGAAGACTCCAAGATTAGATATTTCAAGAAAGATAGACGCCAACAAAGCCTTATGGTAAAAAAGTACTATAAGTTTACGAAAATTTTACGCGTATGCGTATTCGTACATTCATCGAAGAAGTTCCACCACACTAACCTTCAGTTAAATAAATAACCACAGAATTCAATTCAACAGACCGTTATAAAATAAGCTCCAGGCTACATAGTCGAATCGTTTTGCGCGGTTAACCGCATCGCTTTCTGTCAGGTAAACCAATGGATTTGAAAGTTAAAGCTTTGGCATGGAATTTGAGATGAGATGACAGTTGAACCGAAAATTATTGCAACTGACAATGCTTTTATAGGCCCGCATACCACAGCATTAATGGTTTCTCTAGGCGCATTCATCAATATAGAAAGAAAGAAATTAGTCTTATATAATATACGGCATAAAATGTATATTTTCCGAAACGATTTATTAAGCTTCGGCTGATAATCTCAAGCTTTTGATGCAAGTGGTAATATTGCTTGTCTTCTATAATTTAATTAAATTTTCAGTATTACTTATTCTAAGGCTGGATCGAAGTTATTTAAATATACCACCACCATCCACAACATGAGCTTTAACCCACGTGTAGACCTGTTGATATTTGGCGGTGAATATTCACACTAGCCACAGTGCAAATGCGAAACACAATTTTATTTCACATTATGCTTCTATTTGAAATGTGTCGATACGTCGCTTGTGAATGGTATCGGATAAATGGTTGAATATTGCAATTCCGAATAGTTCCATCGTGGTTTCCTGGAATTTAGACGAGCGCGATGGATGGCGTAACGCTAGTGAAATTCTGTTTGTATTCCAGATTTGGTACGTACTCGTTTTGCAATGACGATTGAAAGTGAAAAAAAACCAGTCGGTGCAAAACTGTAAATGAAATAAGAACTGCTGTAAACATGAAATTTTTAACATCAACGGTTTTAAAAAAACTAACGTGAGTAGTATTCACTAGTAGTATAACTAGTAAACGGCTAGCACTCACTCATACTCCGTGAAGATGGGCGTCTATATTTCCTGAATACTGGTCGAGTTATTCGACTAAAATTACGTTCAGTACGTAGTTTTCAGCTGTTTAACATGCCACCTACCTATAATAATGTTTCATGGAACAGTCCTTTAGTCAGGATGTGCCGCACATATGACGAATTAAGCGATCCCAGAGACATGTTTTCATGCAGTTTTACATCCTTCAAACTGGCTATCAATAATTTAATTAAGTAAATTTTATATTGCACAAATTTATTTACACTTGGCATAATAATATTAATGTAACACGTTTTTATTTATAACATGGTGTCAAAATTTTGTTAGTTAAGTTGTGTACGGTTATAATTGGACACTAGGCTTACAAAGCTATCTTAACTTCGATGCCATAATTATCTATGTATACGGCCTATTGTCAGTTCTACGAGCGATGTGGCCTGCCCATTGCCACTTCAACTTACTAACTCTAAGAGCTATATCGGTCACTTTAGTTCTCCTGCGGATCTCCTCGTTCCGGAGCTTATCTCGCAGGGAAGAAAGGTTCTCGAGTGGCGACCACGAACCGGAAGACGCAGCGTAGGCCGGCCCCCCATTCGGTGGACCGACGACCTGGTGAAAGCCGCGGGGAGCCGATGGATGCAGGAGGCGAGCAGCCGCTCAAGGTGGCGTGCTCTGAGGGAGGCCTATGTTCAGCAGTGGACGTCTTCAGGCTGTTGATGATGATGATGATGATGACGGCCTATTGTCTGTTACCGGACCTATTTCAATAAAATAAAATAAATAAATAAAATTACGTGAGTGCTAGCCGTTTACTAGTGGTAGTTATGAACGATTTTCTATTAGCGATGTCAGTAAATAATTGTATATTGTTATAGTTTCAGTTTACGTACAGCTATTATTTTATTGATTTAGTAACAAGAAGATTGAGCTCAATGTATAAATTCATTGATACATGTGAAAGAAAAGTATCACCGCGTTCCAATTGTGTTTTATTCGGCCTGCATTGTATTCTTTATTTTCATTCAATCAGTCAGCAAGTTTATCTGGCTTCAGGCCTGTCGCCCTTTAACAAAAAGTTACTTTAAATTATTGCCTCGCTATACGTTCTCGTGCGTCTTGAAAACGTCCCCCGGCTATCCCTAATACTCGACGAAACCAATTTGAATTCAATTTAGCTTTTTTCGAGCAAGCTTTTGTTGCCTTTCGGTTGTGTTTACCTTATTCGATTTCTGTAATTTCATTCATAACAAACTGGATTTGGGGGTTCGAAAAGCCCATTGGGGTTGACAGGGGCGTTTGAAATAATATTCTCTTTGATAAGAACCGGTTCTGGTGCTTAAGTGGTGGGGTCCATGCCATGGGCCTGTAGATTTCGGATGGGATTTGTCAAAGTGAAGTGACAAAAACTAATTATGATCTACAATGAGGCGCGAGGGGATAGGGATACGATGTAATAGATGTGATATCGATTTCACCAGTTCGTAGAGTAGACGTGGGAAATTCAATTACTGATAAACCATATTAATTCGCCGTATACCGTAAATAAACTACCTATATTTTCGTTTTCATGCATTGAGTCCAACTTTCTCATGATTCCAACTTTTATAAATGTCGATAGATCTTTGCATTTTTCATGATTTTTCTGTAGTTTTAGTTTTATTAAAGTTTTCATGTGTGTTAAGTATAATTCGTAAATTCTATAGGTAAGTATTTTTCCAAGACTACATTTAAGTCATTTTAGTGACCATTAACTTTAATACTCGATTGTCTCTAGATGAAAATTCTTTTATTAACGTCCCCAATTAACTCTTCAGACTACCACAGCGATATTTTCATCAATTTGCTTGTTGACGACCCGCTGGGCGAGTGGGACCAGACAAACAATAACACGGCACCCTGCGGTTACTTATTGCACGAATTGTATTTTAACAGTAGTTGAGATCGCACGAAATAGGGCAATGGGTGATGATGAAGGAACATTCTTGGGCTTGTCAATAAGGTTGAAAATGGCGTAGAAGTTAAAGGTATGACTTGCATAATATAATTGAACCTTACCGATCAAATGCTGAAGTTTTGAGTCCGACATTCCTTGGAAAAACAAACAAATTCGTCCTTTCTGGGTATAGTAAGTATAGGCAGAGAATAGATATATAGTATAGCAGCTATCTACCTGTATATTAATTTGCCTTTAGTCTTTGCACTAAATATAAGCTTGATTGCATATGATGATACTAAAATATACAATTTTTAAATTTGTTGAAGTTTAAATTTGGTTTCTAGCCAATAGCAGCTTTTAAACTATTTAGTGTTGTACAATATATCTCATTCACTGTGTTGCAGTTGATATTATCTGAAATGGCGATTATGCCTCATCTCGGTGCTAATTGAGCATTGACAGCTCTCCGGCGTTAATTGGATAACTAAGTATTGTCTTAAGTTTGCTTTATGTTTTTGACGGCGACTTAATGGCCAGATGTACAAAGTACTTGCATATTGGTAAAGCCTTAATTGAGCAGTTATCCTCTAAAATCGGTATCATTCCAAAATAATGCTTAGCACAAAAGTTTATTGTTTAAAGAAGTGGATTAGTATGATAGTTGTAAGTTTGTGTGATTATCGATTGTTCCTGTAATGTGGTGTTTCAATAAAGAGTTTTAACTATCTATCTATTTATGGCAAAATCCTTATTAAACCTATGTACCTATTCGGTTTTACTATTATTCTTAAAACATATAGTATTTTTTAACTATTTTATAACATGGAATACTTATAGGTTATAGGTTTACGAAATGAGATTTCAATAACCATATTAGTTTCTATTTCTTTCTAGAATGATCACGATATTAAAATAAGTATGAAGTAGTTTTCACAAAGTTGTATACAAAATACCCCAAAAATTGGGTACCTAATAATTCCGGCTCAGTCCCCACTTGGCCTGGTTCCACTCGGCCCAAATAATAATATCAAATCTTCCACAACAATTTCTTGTTTGACAAACTTAAAAAAGTCTATGTACAACAGTTCGACATAAAAGTTGGCTTATGTTTAAATTATCAACGGATATAGTAAATGATCACTAAAAATATAGTAAAATAATTATCACCAGTTTAACAACCAAAAAATAGTAAACAAGGCAGGAGCTTGCTTCACTTTGCTCCCCTATCACAGCCAAGTCTGACTCAACACAGGAAAATTTTCAAATTTGCTCGATAAGATTTGGTATATATACTA
Organism: Ennomos quercinarius; assembly: GCA_910589525.2. Classification (NCBI taxonomy): domain Eukaryota; kingdom Metazoa; phylum Arthropoda; class Insecta; order Lepidoptera; family Geometridae; genus Ennomos; species Ennomos quercinarius. The sequence goes on from OU342501.1 coordinate 7,526,388, forward strand.
ATCGGTAGTAGAATATTTGATATTATTGTTCGGGCCGAGTGGGGACTGAGCCATAATTCCACAGTTTGAATATTTATTTATTTTTGTTTGTACCTACAACTAGTGTAAAGAGTTATAGGAACATCCAGGGCATACCTAAATCCTTCCCATTCATTGAATAACGCGTTCAAAAATATCGATAACATGGAATGTACAGAACACTATTTTTGAATTGTCACGTTGGCAGCATTTACAAATATTTCACTGAGTTTTGTAGATGTTGTTGGCATTATATGAGTCGCACACGTTTCATACAACTTTATTCTCTATGGGAGTCCCATCTCTTCAGCGTAAGCGGTTATATTCTCTTTGATCCAGGGCGCTCAATGTTACTCAGTCTTCGTCCTCGTTATAATAAACCTATAAGTAGCAGACACCCTAAATATGTTTTGAGTGAAACAAGCTATATAGATTTTACCAATAACCCTGTATATTTACAGGGAATAAGACGATATTTGTAGACACTTCTGGAAACTTTCCACATCAAACAAGACTGGGGAATACAAATTACATATCATTGCTTCAAAGCTAACACATTTATTTACTGTTTGAGACGTAGTATTATGGAAGAAATGGATGTTTGTCTGTAATTTTCGTGTCTAATGAAGTAAAATAAAAAGAAAAATTAACAACCCTTCTTGGTAAAATACTGAAGCACACATTTTCGTGATATCTAAATGACATATTTACATATTGTGCTGCCTAGTGTTGTTTACCTTATATACCTTCTACTAGTACTAACCAAGTACTTATCCCGTGGTACTAACCTGTAGATCTTAGAATGTAAGAGCTGCTTCTTAAGTGGAAGCACTAAAATCAATGACTATACGAAATAAATAAATACATTATGTGTGAACATTTTACACAGCGCCATCTAGCCTCAAACTAAGCATAGCATATATTGTTTGGATGTATATAGTGTATATACCTCTATACCAAAGCCCAAATCTCTAAGCTACTGATATCCGTCCCATGCCAAGGTTGTCTGGAAGTGATCGCTCTAAGCCATAAGACCGCACTAGCATAAGTTAATTAAGTTATTCTTTTTGTAAATTGTGTTATCTTACGGTGTACAATAAAGAGTTGATCTATCTATCTAGCTATAACCATCTACCTACCACTGATATTTACACTAAGGGTGGGTTTTTTTCATTTGTAGTTAAGGTAACTAATGGTTAAAAACTAACAAATTCTAACCAATGGTCAAAATTTGCTAGAGGGTTAAACCATTGGTTGCCTTAACTACGGGTCAAAAATCTACCCTAAATCTTGATACTTACGAGTAGGTACTTAGTAGTAGAATACAATAGAGTTGTCCAAAACACTTAAATATAAAAACATAACCCTTCCTTGGCAGTCGGGTAAAAATAAAACTTAAAAATATAATAATTGGGACAAAAAAATAAAATAAAAGATTTAAGTAGAGCGATGTTAAATTACAGTGTTACAATTTTTGTAGCACTATACAAAGCTTTGAAGCATCGTCTTATATATCTATAAGTACCTATTCAAATTTTTTTTTATGTAAACGAATGACGAGCTTGTCGTTCACCTGGTGTTAAGCGACACGGCCGCCCATAACAGATTGCAGTGTCACTCGGAACTCTAATTTAAAGTTTCGCGTGACACTGTGCACTGCGCACGTCATCCTGAGACATCCCCCAGTCTAAAAAAGTTTTCTAGACTGTGAGATCAGTTCGTAAAGTCTCATTTGCCCAGTAATTTTACTAGCTACAATGCCCTTCAAACCCGAACACAGTAGTGCTTGCACACTACTGCTTGGCGGCAGAATAACTGGCAATGCGGTGGTACCTACCTAGACGAAATTTACAGAAAAGTCTACCACCTAGTACCTATTCAAATGTGCTCTATATGCTCGTCAACCTTCAGTTAGCTCCATAATCTCACAGGGTTACAGCCTCTAAACACCTTTAAGCTTAATATATTTATGATACGGTGTTTAATATCCTCGGTAATCTAAATAAACGATTACCCTCCGCAGCTATTAAAAGCAAACATTATAAATCAAATGGAAATAATTGTGCTTTGTTTCGCCTCGGGTCAGTGTAATCAGAAGAGGCTCTTTTTGTAGCCGAAGCTAAAACTTATTAAGTATTCATTCATATACGATAAATTACTTTTTTGTAGACAAAATCTTTCAAAGGCAAATTGATTTGTAAGCGAATGATTTAATTAAAAAAATGAATTACGAGTTAAAATTTAGTTTAGAAATGTTGTTCGCCGTTAATTAGAAATGTCGAGTCTTGGTAGTTTTAAGTGTTTTAATGATAGTCAAATTTATTTATTTTTTGCTTCCAGTTTTATTTTCTTAAAGTACGTAACGGTTTAATTTATTTTTTGTGTAAGGATACCTATATTAAAAATAGGACCTTTGTAGCTATAAAGATGGGTATAAGATAAGTACTGTAATTATGTGAATAACGATGTCAGCGTTTCATTTCGAAATATTAATTTTCCAAGTTCTAGTATTGCCCACATTACTGTTTTTCCAATTTCTGTTTTTCATATTCTAGATTTTCCGCATTACTAAATTTACACGTTGTTATAATTCCAAATTCGTATAATTCCAAATTTTGTATTTTCTGTGTTCTATGGAAGTTGGATCGTGATAAAAAAAAGTGTAGTTGAACTATGTAGGTATAGGTACTAGGTACAGATGAGTTCACCATCTCTCGTGGGTGCCTCCTAAGGGAATATTCAGGGAATGGGCAGCAGCATTCTGTTTGGCCTGCATTGTAATCTACTGCCATCAGAAAGACGCCAGTCACATTAGCCAATCATGGAGATTACGGCAACCCCGGTCAAAATGCGCTTTAAGGGGAGGTCTAATGTTCAGCAATAGACGTCTTCAGGCTGTTGATGGTTATGATGACGAACAGAAAAGCGGTCACCTGCCTCTCTTCGTCGCCGTCCTATCCCACCACATACCTACGTAGGTACCAGAATTTAAACAAAAACATGTATTGTACAGATTTAGCCCAGTTACAGTTTTATTGTATCGGTGGTCCCAGAACTCAACATCATGCGGGCACGGGTGAGAGGGGGTCACACCAGTCCCGGGAAAAATATAAAAAAAATGTTTTTTTTTTATTTATTTTTTTCTGTTATGCTTGATTTGTGACTGCGATTCATTAGTACCTTTATTAAGGCCCATGTAAGTAAAAAAAAACACCGTAAAGTTGTGAAATTTGTGGTCCTAAAAATGTAGTTTAAGGTATTGATTATTCTCATTTTAAAATATGACAGTTAAAAAAATAACCGATACGGATCTTTTTTTTATTTTTCCCGGGACTGGTGTGACACCCCTTTCACCCCTTGCCCGCTTGACGTTGAGTTCTGGGACACCCTGTATATGTATAGATTACAAAACAATTGTCTTTTTACTAAGCTCGGCTGTTCCAACTTTCTAACAAGGTCTGAAGTGTCACAGTTTCACATAGTTAATTAATTCAAGTAATCCGCTGACGGACGTTATCCAACGACCTATCGGCTCCATCTAGATCCGATATAAAGATTGTTAATACTGTGTAACAAGTATCACGGGCGTGTAAGTAACGACGGTTATCTTCCACCATGCTTGAAGATCTTTCCACTAAAATATGCTGGGACAAATTAGTCGCTCAATCTGTTCTTGTCTATTTCAAAATAGCTTCGAAGTGTTTGGTGAATGAAATGAGCCTATTTTGATGGTTGACTGTTGATTTCTTTTTACATTTCTTCGATAGCGAGGTTGTATTGTTTATGATTTTGAGTCATGGTATTTTGGTGTAATGCAAATAGGTACAGCATTATTAGTTGTATCAAAAAAATCTTTTTGTATTTGGCTCTTTTGTTCCTGGCAATTTTAGGTTCATATAATTGCGCTGATAAAAATACGAATAGAACCTGAAGTGTTTTAAGGGATATTTATTTAGTCCTAACTTTCTCTCTGAAACGTTACTTCATCAGCATCATCATCAACAGCCTGAAGACGTCCACTGCTGAACAAAGGCCTCCCCAAGAGAGCACCATTTTGAGAGGCTGCTCGCCTCCTGCATCCATCGGCTCCCGCGGCTTTCACCAGATCGTCGGTCCACCGAGTGGCCAGCCTACACTGCGTCTTCCGGTTCGTGGTCGTCACTCGAGAATATTTCTTCCCCATCGGAAACGTAACTTGATTAATAATAATTCAATAAGCAATTACAATAAGGTATAGTTTCAAAAATCTGAGTACCTACTTAGTTATGTACCTCTTTTATAAACTGTAAACGAATTAAAAGATAAAAAACATTGGGTTCCTCTCGGTCCTTATTGCATGACCCCAGACAAAACAAAAACGGAGGCAACATCGACGTAATTAGAGAACAAAGTGTTGTTGTTTAAATTAACCTTCCGTACCTTAACGTGGACACGGGCTTTATACCAGTAAGGGTGGATTCGACCAAACGAGAGTATGGGTTAGACTTAGAATAAATAGCCAGTTATCTGAGAGTAAATCAATTTCACATTTTACCATCTACACTCAAGCCTATTCGAGAGTCAGAACATAGACTACCGTTTTTGGAAGAATAATAATTTATTCCGATAATATTTTAATGACGGTAGCATGCCATATGACGTCGCTTGTCTGACTAAGTGACGTATCTGACATTTTTACGTATCTGAAATATTAAATGTGGCTTTTATCTGATTTGAAAGACGCGTCGAACTGTCTAATCAACTTATTTGTAGAAAAAATGTCAAATATGTCACTTAGTCAAACAAGCGACGATGATTCCAACATTTACTTTCCTGCACTATAATACGACAAAATTGAGTTGCTATGATATAAGCTTGAATACCTTGGCGTTGTAGAACAATAATTGCTAGCTGGGTAATAGATTCGTTCATCGTTCATTCCGCTATTCGCGTATATATTGATCGCGTTGATAGTTTATGAACGGCTCATACAAGATTTCCTTAGGGATCGAAGCTTTCGCTACCGCGTTGAGGGGGAGTGATCCGCTCCCCATCCTATCAGAGCCGGAGTACCCCAGGGCTCCGCGCTCTCCCCCTTGCTATTCTCGTTGTACACCAGCGACATTCCGCGGTCATTTCATCCCAGTGTGCAGCTTGCACTCTTTGCGGATGATACCGCCATCTACTGCTCCGGATGGCAGAGAGTCCATATGCGTGGTCGTCTCCAACGAGCCCTCACCGAGATCGGTGCGTGGTTCAGGAAATGGCGGATCACGGTTAACCCAGATAAAAGTGCAGCGATGTACTTTTCTGACTATAAGCGTGGTCCGCCATTGCGACCACTGTCCTTGTTCGACAAGCCCATCTCTTGGGTTCCGTCTGCCAAATACCTGGGGGTTACCCTTGACACCAAGCTCAACTTCAGAGACCATATTAAGCGAGTGCGCGATAGGGCGGCCTTCGTCTTAGGCCGCCTCCACCCTCTCCTCTGCAAGGGTAGTAAAATGTCCCTTAGAAATAAGGTGACACTTTACAAAACTTGCGTTCGCCCGATTATGACCTACGCATCTGTCGCGTTTGCTCATACATCCTCAGTCCACCTGGATCGACTTCAGGTTATCCAGAACCGCTTTATTCGCAAGGTGGTCGGAGCTCGCTGGTACCAGCGTAACTCCGACCTCCATTGCGATCTCGAACTCCCATCCATCCGTCAGTTTATGAAGGATGCATCCCGCCGCTATTTTGACGCGGCGCCCCATCACCCCAACCCTCTCGTAGTCCAAGCATCAAGTTACTCTACAGACATGACAGACCCGCCACCCCGTCGTCGCCGCCCAAGACACGTCTTGAGCGATCCGGATGATCCTATAGCAGCCGTTGTGTCGGCTGCGCTAGGATCACCGGATCAGTCTAGCCCTTCTGGCTCAGGTACCGCTTTCGGCACCGGTATAGGATACCAGCGCAACACAATCAGACACCGACCCCGCCGGCGAGGTCGACGTACCCCCCCGTAGGTTAGCTAGAACGGTCGCGACTTTCCATAGGGTCCACTCTTCCAGTGGACGTAGCCTTCTCGATCCTCTTATCCCGGCAACGGCCCAAGCCGAGGCTCGCACCCCAGGGGTGCCCTTGTGCTAGTTGCCTCCCACTTTTGACGGTTGGGCGCCTTAAGCGCCTGCCCTCCCGCCCGGTGACGCTGTAAAGGTCGGTAGAGACCAACAGCATTAGCCAGTTCAAAAAAAAAAAAAAAAAAAAAAGTTTATGAACGTGGAATAGATTTATTCTGGTATAGTTACACGCACATAAATCCATGTTTGGTCAAATCCACCCTAAGAGCAATGGTGGTAAGTAGCTTAATTTGAGATACGCATACAAACGCGTATGAGAGCTTAAAACAACTTAAAAGTACTACGTATTTAGCCAAACAATTCTTGTCACTCCGATAGGTATAATAGGTTCATTTTGTAATGATGATATACAAGTAATGACAAAATACTGTAATGATGATAGGTATAAATTATTATTTATCTATATTTCATATTATACAATTTAAGGACCTACCCCTACATAAATATTAAGGTTCTTAATTATCGTACTTTTAACTTTTTCCGTCCTTTTCATTCATACTAGTTTCGGGATGTAAATGAAAGGAACAAGAGAGAAGTCGAATACGTACATAAATGCGTATTGGTGCTCAGAAATTTCAACAAGAGAGAGAATGCACAGTTTAAAAAATGATTGAGGTTTTTTTTTGTAGATAAAATGCAATTTGAATACATTTTGCTTTTAAAGGAAATACATATACTACACATAATAAATAAAGCCGTGAAATATATAATTAAATTATTTTAATCTCTCTTATTTAACATATTTTTAACTACACCCACTTATTACTATGGTCCAAAAACTAAAAAGAAAATTTTTGGCTTTACGTGGAGCATCTATTGTATTCCCTTTTTATTATAAATCTTTATTAAATTTCTAGAGTTAGCATCTACTCCATATTATGATACCGCATCACACATCACCAATGTTTCTTAACTTAAAGCCCATACTATAAATCTAATATACTCTACCACTGCCTAAACGTAAGGGAACTGAACAAGGTGAGCTGGCGAGCCTTTAAGTCAGCACTTAATTTATGGTCAATTAACCTGGTGTTAAAGTTAAATAAGGTGACATTTAGATAGCCCGGGCTTAACATACTGCGCTGGGATCCAAAAAGAACAAAGACAAAGGATGCTTTGTTAGTGTCGAACTTAATTGATGAGAAAATGGTTGGAAATACATCGCTAATATGTTAGTGAAAATGGTGTCTAGACGCTTCAAAGCATGGCAACATTAGTAACATTGACTTAGTACTAAGGTTCCTAGTTTTGAGTCTTCTTTCAAAGAGAGTATTGGCTATAAATAATCTATCATCAGGGTCCACTAAAGAGTTCTAGTGAACAATACAATACAAAAACACTTTACTGAATACCAGTCTGAACGTTAGAACATACAAATATAATGGTAGATCAACGGTCGACCCTAATTTACCATCAAACAATGATAAATAAATTAATAAGTAAATAACGGCCAACGATCACATACGTAGATCCTGGACCCTAACTAGGATTCCCTGTATCTAGGGACCCAGGAACTACGAGGACCATGGTCCTACAACACCCAGACACGGAACAAATATTTCCGCTTCTTTTTAATTGCAGAAATACTTGTCCTGTTGCGGGAATCGAACCCGCCGCCTCCGAATTATCAGCCGACCTGCTCAACCGCCACACCGCAGAGGCTGTCAAAGTAGGAGGCGGCAATAAGTAGGTACCTATCTGTAGGTATTACCAATAATGAAAAATTCCCAAGAAAGCGACTCGACTAACAAATCTCGCTCGCTATTTTGTTATATTTGTTGCTTCTTTTCAGTTCTTCAGGTTACGTAGGTTAACTAACTTACGTAGCCAAGTTTACCCGCGGTTTGGGTGTAACCAGATTTAGGTAACAAGGTTTTGACCAGTTCGTCGATCCACTTAATTAACTAATTAGGTACACTGAGAACCTGGTCAAAACCACGCGAAGCTGGTGGATGCAAGAGGCAAATAAGTAGCTCCGCAACGTGGCGCTCTATCGGAGCTATGTTCAGCAGTGGGCATCTTCAGGATGATGATAAAGATGATTATGCCTACCTATACGTTAGTTAATAAGCATGACTTCACAAGTTATGCGTGGAATAGGCACTTGCTTTTACTACGGTAAAAAAAAGAAAACAGACATGTTCAAGAACCAAAAAATTCCAAGACTGTTATGTTCACCAACCCCCACTAGGTCCCCAAGGTAGATTATGATGTGTCACAGAAACGGGAAAGGATTTAGGATGATATGCAAAAATAATTTGTAATTATAACAGTTACGTTCAATACACTTTGATTGTTTCCAGAGCCTTTCATGAACTTTCCACCGAGTCTCGCTGGGAATTTCCTCATTAAACTAAGTTAGGTATTATGCATTGTATGTTCACAGAACTCTATAAAAATGCAAGGACGAAAATATATTCCTTACCTCGCTCTTTTCTATCCAGACGTTTATCTCTAAAAGGAATTTCTCCGAGATATTATGATTTCGTCTACTATTGTGCCAGGGTCGAGGAAACAGGAAACCATTACGGCACCATATGCACCGGGTGTCACACGACTTTTGGATATCTACCCTCGGTATAATTTAAAAGTCTTTTACGTGACGTCATAACGCCGTGTGTATGTGATATCTTTATGTGAAATGGCATTCGCAATATTTGATTTGTCAAACCTTGTATTATTATAGTGCGCGCTGTTACCGTTGGGGAACTGATTTATCAAGGTCTTAACACTTTAACTTGTCTAAAAAGTTACTGTCTGAATTATGATCGATGATGATTGGTCTTCTTTAATCTACTAGGATCAACTGACATGATCTACAAGTGGATTAAATTCCACTCTGGGGTTTACTGTGATCCACCATTGGTCTGCGTGGATCCTGTATCACTGTTTTACCTTTATTGCATGATGACGTAATCGAAGATAGAGATGACTTCTCTAATAATAAACTTCATAAGTATTAGAAATACTTATGAAGTTTATTATTAGAGAAGTAGTAGGCTAGGTGGTAGGACTTTTCTGCAAAGTTCGTCCAGGTAGGTAACACCGCTTTGCCAGTTATTCTGACGCCAAGCAGTAGTGTGCAAGCACTACTGTGTTTCAGTTTGAAGGACATTGTAGCTAGTGAAATTACTGGGCAAATGAGACTTTATGATCTGATCACTCAGTCTAGTAATCTGATTACTAGACTGGGTGATGTCTCAGAATGACGTGCGCAGTGCAGTGTCACGCAAAATTTGATTGTTTTTAAGTTCCGGGTGACACTGCAACTGTTATGGGCGGCCGTGTCACTTTACATCAGGTGAACGACTAGCTAGTCACGTCATTCAATCACATAAAAAAAATACTACTTAAAAGAACTCGTCAATTCTAGGCAAAGAATAAGACTATATAATTTAGCATTGTTACCAAGATTCAGTGATTCCGACAAGTTATATAAAATAGAATAGATAGAATATAGATTATAGAATAGAATAACACTTATTGCACACCAAAATAATTATACACAGAAGATACTACACCACCTAAGCACCTAACGAACAAAAATGTTTACAAAAGGTAGTACAACAGGCGGTCTTATCGCTTAAAGCAATCTTTTCCATATTTTTTTTTTTTTTTTTTTTTTTTTTAATAAAGCAAACTATTCCAACAGTGTTAAGCTTTTGCCAGACACGGCTATATGTCTTCTTTCTCGTTATCTCTACAGAATAACACACCGTGGACAGTGCCTCATCTCAGCATTTGTGTACAAAATGACGTAAGACGTAAATAGGCATATTCTGTGTTTTGTCCATTTACGGGATAAAGTTAGTTAACATCACTATTCTTACCGTATGTATGCTTGTTTTAAATAAGGTTGTCGTCACATAACCTTTAATTATAAGTATTTATTATATACTAATCTCTATAAATTATTATTTGTTATTATAAATCTGATTTGGAAAATGAAACTGCTAGTATACCGCAATGAATCGGTGTTAGCTAGCTATATCCAGCATTGTCTACACTTCTATTTTTCAAATGCCAATTTTGTTTGTACGAAGTTACTGCGCTGCTTTTACGACGCTTTATCTCCGAACCACACCTGTCTCCAATCCCGGAGTCTGTTTGTCGACCCGCTCTCTCTAATTAGCCTTCATAATGACTAGCGACACTCCATTAATTATAACAAAACGCGTTTTGATGTGGACAAACAAAGCTGAAAAACAACTTTGCGACCTCAAACTGGAAGTAACTCTAAACATCTGTCGCCAAAGCTGAAATTTTTGTTCGTGCCCCAAGCAGCTTTGGCCGCGCCAACTTTTTAATGTAAAGCCCTAGTTTCGTTCGCATCTTGGGATTTCGTTTTGTTTTTCGCTTTCGAAAGATGTAGGAGTCATATTTACTCTGCGTGATTCGTGGTTTGGTGAGTGCTTAATGGATTACTCACATAAAGTATAATATTACTTACTTTTCATTTGAAAAATAACATCTATTAATACTTTGCAATTTTAGCAATTTTAGGTATTGAGATTGAAGAGGTTTAAAAACCATCTGGTGTAAATCTCTTAATAAAATTTTAACAAAGATAATCACAACCCAAAATAGCAAAATAAATCGTGTCGTGCCTGTTACTACCGGTATCAATACACAGCTATATCATGCCAGTAAGGGACTTCACAATGATCTTTCAAATTTAATTCTCTTATCGTAATTAAAATTGACAAATGGATACAAAAATACTTCATCAACAGACCCGGCTTCAAGCTACACAGATCACGGTGAGTCAGCGATAAAAGTTGTAAGCGCTTTTGAAACAGAATGAACTCCTCTCTAGACTTATCTACTTAGTAGCCGAAATCATTTAGACTATTAACTTTTTAAGTGAGTATATATATGCTCTTTATCACGTTCATTAACTTTTCAACTTTCTTTGATGTGTATTGCCGTCTATATTATAGTAAAGTAGTTGTACGTGTGTAGCGACTCTACGATGTTTCATAACCTAAGAACATGCTAAAAACTTGTGCTTGGGTTCAGTTTTTTTATCTCGAATTTTCGTAAGCTGTCGCCTATATTTTAAAAAGGATTAAGGAAAAAATGCGGAGAATATTTATATAGGAGGTTGGTGACACAGAGAGATTTACGTCCCGAAACAAAATCTCCTATGAATTATGTTGTTTTAAGCTGCGACAGCTGCTAACAATGCAGCTTTCTCTCTGTCCCGCTTCTGAATTGTTCGCTGTATATTCTCTACATTATGTGAATATTTTATTGAATTTAAAGGTTTAAATTGAAATATTTACTCAGTGATTATAGTTTTAATTAAAAACGACCAGGCGTGGCATTTATAAATAACATTAATATTCATTGATATGAATGCCACGTCCAATATAGGCAGCTCGATGAGACATTTGCGCTCATAAATAATTTTATTTCTGGATCACAGACACTATCTTGTCTACGATCAACGCCAATGACATATGGCGCTTGACATTCCAAATTCAAAACAATAATAAGCTTGCGCTCTTCATTTTTTACTGATAAATTATTCATATCATAATCCGAGTGATGGAAGTGATCGCGGACCACGTTCCGTCGACTCATCCGACAGGTCTAATTTAATGCGTGCATTTATTATTGGTAATGGAATTAACTGAGCCCGATTATCATACGATTTGATGGACGCACTATCTCCAGATCGCGGCTTCGTGCCGCCCACTGCACTTAAAAAAATAGAAAAAACCGACACTGGCCACAGACGATGTGGTCATTACGGCTAATTATTGTTATCTTTATGGTAGCAATCGGTCTGCCGAATTCATCGTAAAGATAAAACGCTACTTTATAACGCAAATATCTTCGTCATTTTTCTGTCCCCCAAATCTTAAAAGGTTTTTTCGTGGCCCATAATTTGGTTCTTTTTGTAATGACAAAGCACATGATTTGATTCACCCGTTGTCTTCATTATTTGCGGTGATACGGATATTCTAACTTTTATCTACGAGTCGCATCTTTTGAACTGTAATTGAATTATGGAACTATTTTTTGTTTTTGGCCGGAAGCGGTGAAGTCATTCGTTTGTGTGTAATTCGTTGGATTTGGGCTAGCCAGCAACAAACTATATTAGTTGAAAGCGTATGTTACTAAAAATCCATAGTTCAGATTAGTGAGTCTGGTGTGTTTAGTCACGTACCTAGTGTTTTGAAACGCTCTCGTTGTAATTGAACAGCGGAAAACTCCGGCAAAGCTTCGTTTGTTTTATACAATACAGTTTTTATTGTAGTGTGAGCTGATGCGCTGGATTTATGTGGCTTAGCTCTTGTGCACTTCTAGTGATGTAAGCATAAAGTTTTTTCAAACAGTTTCCGTTGGAAATTTTTATATTAACTAGATTGTCCAGAAATATTCTAAATGCTTGATTCGATTATTTCAAAATCAACTCTAAGTAATCATTACAAAGAGTTTTAACAGTAGTTAAGTTATAAATCTATTAGTTTTATAATAGCTCTTAACCAATATAAAATTTTGATTAATTAATTTCTTGCCTCTGCCTTGATCGTACAGTTTATTATTTCAAAATAATTAAATTAAGTAAATTCGATAAACAAACATTTACCACAAGAACAGGTACTAAGGTAACAGAGAGTACAGAGAGTTCGTAGAGCAAACCGAACAATGCTCAATTTGGCTGGCGTAGCTAAAGCGAGCAGCTGCGTTAGACGTGACCGTTTCCTTGCGGCTACCAGGACCACAGGAAATTAAAAAAAAAATACATTTCAACCGAGATCCCATTATCGTGAAACCGCTACTGGAGTCACGTCTGACAAATAAAGCTTCAACTTTAGGTACAATCTGTTCTCGAACAGATGAGATTCTTACGGAAAACACATTTACCGTTTATGTCATGTACTCGTAATGTTATAAAGTTTCGGAAGGATGGAGAGATCGTGAAACGTATGTTATATTTACGGAATGGTTATAACATTCTCGAGTGGCTGATATTTTCGTTGGCAGAGTGATTACTCAATTTCAGAAGCCTTTGAGAGATTTCAGATGTTTTCCAAAATCCCACTGTCATAAAATTTAGATCGTTTTGGAATTAAGTGTTTTTATTACCAGCATAAGATAATTATGTTTAGGCAATGCTAATGGGTGTAAAGCGTACAAATCAAACCTATGTTATCTACATAAACAAATGTACTATCCGATTTATACCGAACGTGGTATAATAACCCTACTTTAAAAGTCAAATATAACACTTTTGAATCTCGAAAAACGGCCCTAGATCGTTCGGAGCCAAGTGTGAAGTGATTAATCGACGCTGGAACACGCGACTGGGTGTTATTTCGGAAAGAATGCGCGGAACGTGCTTCCATGCTGACCCCCGTAGAGTAACAAATACTGGCCGGCACGAACGGATGCCCGCCATTCGTTGTCTATGAACCCTCATTTGAATTTGAAATCGCGACTCAGTTTGGGGTTTCTTTGCTGTTCCATTTTTAAAGTCTCATCTCATCATAACTGCGTCTGAATTTGTGTTTTCCAATGAAGCATTATTCCATTCAAGTCGTTTCAATCTGCCCATTCCGCCATCGTTGCTATTAACTACAGAATTGGATTTATCCATAAATAAGAATAGGTTACGTAGGTTAACTAACTTACGTAGCCAAGTTTACCCGCGGTTTGGGTGTAACCAGATTTAGGTAACAAGGTTTTGACCAGTTCGTCGATCCACTTAATTAACTAATTAGGTACACTGAGAACCTGGTCAAAACCACGCGAAGCTGGTGGATGCAAGAGGCAAATAAGTAGCTCCGCAACGTGGCGCTCTATCGGAGCTATGTTCAGCAGTGGGCATCTTCAGGATGATGATAAAGATGATTATGCCTACCTATACGTTAGTTAATAAGCATGACTTCACAAGTTATGCGTGGAATAGGCACTTGCTTTTACTACGGTAAAAAAAAGAAAACAGACATGTTCAAGAACCAAAAAATTCCAAGACTGTTATGTTCACCAACCCCCACTAGGTCCCCAAGGTAGATTATGATGTGTCACAGAAACGGGAAAGGATTTAGGATGATATGCAAAAATAATTTGTAATTATAACAGTTACGTTCAATACACTTTGATTGTTTCCAGAGCCTTTCATGAACTTTCCACCGAGTCTCGCTGGGAATTTCCTCATTAAACTAAGTTAGGTATTATGCATTGTATGTTCACAGAACTCTATAAAAATGCAAGGACGAAAATATATTCCTTACCTCGCTCTTTTCTATCCAGACGTTTATCTCTAAAAGGAATTTCTCCGAGATATTATGATTTCGTCTACTATTGTGCCAGGGTCGAGGAAACAGGAAACCATTACGGCACCATATGCACCGGGTGTCACACGACTTTTGGATATCTACCCTCGGTATAATTTAAAAGTCTTTTACGTGACGTCATAACGCCGTGTGTATGTGATATCTTTATGTGAAATGGCATTCGCAATATTTGATTTGTCAAACCTTGTATTATTATAGTGCGCGCTGTTACCGTTGGGGAACTGATTTATCAAGGTCTTAACACTTTAACTTGTCTAAAAAGTTACTGTCTGAATTATGATCGATGATGATTGGTCTTCTTTAATCTACTAGGATCAACTGACATGATCTACAAGTGGATTAAATTCCACTCTGGGGTTTACTGTGATCCACCATTGGTCTGCGTGGATCCTGTATCACTGTTTTACCTTTATTGCATGATGACGTAATCGAAGATAGAGATGACTTCTCTAATAATAAACTTCATAAGTATTTAAATACTTATGAAGTTTATTATTAGAGAAGTAGTAGGCTAGGTGGTAGGACTTTTCTGCAAAGTTCGTCCAGGTAGGTAACACCGCTTTGCCAGTTATTCTGACGCCAAGCAGTAGTGTGCAAGCACTACTGTGTTTCAGTTTGAAGGACATTGTAGCTAGTGAAATTACTGGGCAAATGAGACTTTATGATCTGATCACTCAGTCTAGTAATCTGATTACTAGACTGGGTGATGTCTCAGAATGACGTGCGCAGTGCAGTGTCACGCAAAATTTGATTGTTTTTAAGTTCCGGGTGACACTGCAACTGTTATGGGCGGCCGTGTCACTTTACATCAGGTGAACGACTAGCTAGTCACGTCATTCAATCACATAAAAAAAATACTACTTAAAAGAACTCGTCAATTCTAGGCAAAGAATAAGACTATATAATTTAGCATTGTTACCAAGATTCAGTGATTCCGACAAGTTATATAAAATAGAATAGATAGAATATAGATTATAGAATAGAATAACACTTATTGCACACCAAAATAATTATACACAGAAGATACTACACCACCTAAGCACCTAACGAACAAAAATGTTTACAAAAGGTAGTACAACAGGCGGTCTTATCGCTTAAAGCAATCTTTTCCATATTTTTTTTTTTTTTTTTTTTTTTTTTAATAAAGCAAACTATTCCAACAGTGTTAAGCTTTTGCCAGACACGGCTATATGTCTTCTTTCTCGTTATCTCTACAGAATAACACACCGTGGACAGTGCCTCATCTCAGCATTTGTGTACAAAATGACGTAAGACGTAAATAGGCATATTCTGTGTTTTGTCCATTTACGGGATAAAGTTAGTTAACATCACTATTCTTACCGTATGTATGCTTGTTTTAAATAAGGTTGTCGTCACATAACCTTTAATTATAAGTATTTATTATATACTAATCTCTATAAATTATTATTTGTTATTATAAATCTGATTTGGAAAATGAAACTGCTAGTATACCGCAATGAATCGGTGTTAGCTAGCTATATCCAGCATTGTCTACACTTCTATTTTTCAAATGCCAATTTTGTTTGTACGAAGTTACTGCGCTGCTTTTACGACGCTTTATCTCCGAACCACACCTGTCTCCAATCCCGGAGTCTGTTTGTCGACCCGCTCTCTCTAATTAGCCTTCATAATGACTAGCGACACTCCATTAATTATAACAAAACGCGTTTTGATGTGGACAAACAAAGCTGAAAAACAACTTTGCGACCTCAAACTGGAAGTAACTCTAAACATCTGTCGCCAAAGCTGAAATTTTTGTTCGTGCCCCAAGCAGCTTTGGCCGCGCCAACTTTTTAATGTAAAGCCCTAGTTTCGTTCGCATCTTGGGATTTCGTTTTGTTTTTCGCTTTCGAAAGATGTAGGAGTCATATTTACTCTGCGTGATTCGTGGTTTGGTGAGTGCTTAATGGATTACTCACATAAAGTATAATATTACTTACTTTTCATTTGAAAAATAACATCTATTAATACTTTGCAATTTTAGCAATTTTAGGTATTGAGATTGAAGAGGTTTAAAAACCATCTGGTGTAAATCTCTTAATAAAATTTTAACAAAGATAATCACAACCCAAAATAGCAAAATAAATCGTGTCGTGCCTGTTACTACCGGTATCAATACACAGCTATATCATGCCAGTAAGGGACTTCACAATGATCTTTCAAATTTAATTCTCTTATCGTAATTAAAATTGACAAATGGATACAAAAATACTTCATCAACAGACCCGGCTTCAAGCTACACAGATCACGGTGAGTCAGCGATAAAAGTTGTAAGCGCTTTTGAAACAGAATGAACTCCTCTCTAGACTTATCTACTTAGTAGCCGAAATCATTTAGACTATTAACTTTTTAAGTGAGTATATATATGCTCTTTATCACGTTCATTAACTTTTCAACTTTCTTTGATGTGTATTGCCGTCTATATTATAGTAAAGTAGTTGTACGTGTGTAGCGACTCTACGATGTTTCATAACCTAAGAACATGCTAAAAACTTGTGCTTGGGTTCAGTTTTTTTATCTCGAATTTTCGTAAGCTGTCGCCTATATTTTAAAAAGGATTAAGGAAAAAATGCGGAGAATATTTATATAGGAGGTTGGTGACACAGAGAGATTTACGTCCCGAAACAAAATCTCCTATGAATTATGTTGTTTTAAGCTGCGACAGCTGCTAACAATGCAGCTTTCTCTCTGTCCCGCTTCTGAATTGTTCGCTGTATATTCTCTACATTATGTGAATATTTTATTGAATTTAAAGGTTTAAATTGAAATATTTACTCAGTGATTATAGTTTTAATTAAAAACGACCAGGCGTGGCATTTATAAATAACATTAATATTCATTGATATGAATGCCACGTCCAATATAGGCAGCTCGATGAGACATTTGCGCTCATAAATAATTTTATTTCTGGATCACAGACACTATCTTGTCTACGATCAACGCCAATGACATATGGCGCTTGACATTCCAAATTCAAAACAATAATAAGCTTGCGCTCTTCATTTTTTACTGATAAATTATTCATATCATAATCCGAGTGATGGAAGTGATCGCGGACCACGTTCCGTCGACTCATCCGACAGGTCTAATTTAATGCGTGCATTTATTATTGGTAATGGAATTAACTGAGCCCGATTATCATACGATTTGATGGACGCACTATCTCCAGATCGCGGCTTCGTGCCGCCCACTGCACTTAAAAAAATAGAAAAAACCGACACTGGCCACAGACGATGTGGTCATTACGGCTAATTATTGTTATCTTTATGGTAGCAATCGGTCTGCCGAATTCATCGTAAAGATAAAACGCTACTTTATAACGCAAATATCTTCGTCATTTTTCTGTCCCCCAAATCTTAAAAGGTTTTTTCGTGGCCCATAATTTGGTTCTTTTTGTAATGACAAAGCACATGATTTGATTCACCCGTTGTCTTCATTATTTGCGGTGATACGGATATTCTAACTTTTATCTACGAGTCGCATCTTTTGAACTGTAATTGAATTATGGAACTATTTTTTGTTTTTGGCCGGAAGCGGTGAAGTCATTCGTTTGTGTGTAATTCGTTGGATTTGGGCTAGCCAGCAACAAACTATATTAGTTGAAAGCGTATGTTACTAAAAATCCATAGTTCAGATTAGTGAGTCTGGTGTGTTTAGTCACGTACCTAGTGTTTTGAAACGCTCTCGTTGTAATTGAACAGCGGAAAACTCCGGCAAAGCTTCGTTTGTTTTATACAATACAGTTTTTATTGTAGTGTGAGCTGATGCGCTGGATTTATGTGGCTTAGCTCTTGTGCACTTCTAGTGATGTAAGCATAAAGTTTTTTCAAACAGTTTCCGTTGGAAATTTTTATATTAACTAGATTGTCCAGAAATATTCTAAATGCTTGATTCGATTATTTCAAAATCAACTCTAAGTAATCATTACAAAGAGTTTTAACAGTAGTTAAGTTATAAATCTATTAGTTTTATAATAGCTCTTAACCAATATAAAATTTTGATTAATTAATTTCTTGCCTCTGCCTTGATCGTACAGTTTATTATTTCAAAATAATTAAATTAAGTAAATTCGATAAACAAACATTTACCACAAGAACAGGTACTAAGGTAACAGAGAGTACAGAGAGTTCGTAGAGCAAACCGAACAATGCTCAATTTGGCTGGCGTAGCTAAAGCGAGCAGCTGCGTTAGACGTGACCGTTTCCTTGCGGCTACCAGGACCACAGGAAATTAAAAAAAAAATACATTTCAACCGAGATCCCATTATCGTGAAACCGCTACTGGAGTCACGTCTGACAAATAAAGCTTCAACTTTAGGTACAATCTGTTCTCGAACAGATGAGATTCTTACGGAAAACACATTTACCGTTTATGTCATGTACTCGTAATGTTATAAAGTTTCGGAAGGATGGAGAGATCGTGAAACGTATGTTATATTTACGGAATGGTTATAACATTCTCGAGTGGCTGATATTTTCGTTGGCAGAGTGATTACTCAATTTCAGAAGCCTTTGAGAGATTTCAGATGTTTTCCAAAATCCCACTGTCATAAAATTTAGATCGTTTTGGAATTAAGTGTTTTTATTACCAGCATAAGATAATTATGTTTAGGCAATGCTAATGGGTGTAAAGCGTACAAATCAAACCTATGTTATCTACATAAACAAATGTACTATCCGATTTATACCGAACGTGGTATAATAACCCTACTTTAAAAGTCAAATATAACACTTTTGAATCTCGAAAAACGGCCCTAGATCGTTCGGAGCCAAGTGTGAAGTGATTAATCGACGCTGGAACACGCGACTGGGTGTTATTTCGGAAAGAATGCGCGGAACGTGCTTCCATGCTGACCCCCGTAGAGTAACAAATACTGGCCGGCACGAACGGATGCCCGCCATTCGTTGTCTATGAACCCTCATTTGAATTTGAAATCGCGACTCAGTTTGGGGTTTCTTTGCTGTTCCATTTTTAAAGTCTCATCTCATCATAACTGCGTCTGAATTTGTGTTTTCCAATGAAGCATTATTCCATTCAAGTCGTTTCAATCTGCCCATTCCGCCATCGTTGCTATTAACTACAGAATTGGATTTATCCATAAATAAGAATAGGTTACGTAGGTTAACTAACTTACGTAGCCAAGTTTACCCGCGGTTTGGGTGTAACCAGATTTAGGTAACAAGGTTTTGACCAGTTCGTCGATCCACTTAATTAACTAATTAGGTACACTGAGAACCTGGTCAAAACCACGCGAAGCTGGTGGATGCAAGAGGCAAATAAGTAGCTCCGCAACGTGGCGCTCTATCGGAGCTATGTTCAGCAGTGGGCATCTTCAGGATGATGATAAAGATGATTATGCCTACCTATACGTTAGTTAATAAGCATGACTTCACAAGTTATGCGTGGAATAGGCACTTGCTTTTACTACGGTAAAAAAAAGAAAACAGACATGTTCAAGAACCAAAAAATTCCAAGACTGTTATGTTCACCAACCCCCACTAGGTCCCCAAGGTAGATTATGATGTGTCACAGAAACGGGAAAGGATTTAGGATGATATGCAAAAATAATTTGTAATTATAACAGTTACGTTCAATACACTTTGATTGTTTCCAGAGCCTTTCATGAACTTTCCACCGAGTCTCGCTGGGAATTTCCTCATTAAACTAAGTTAGGTATTATGCATTGTATGTTCACAGAACTCTATAAAAATGCAAGGACGAAAATATATTCCTTACCTCGCTCTTTTCTATCCAGACGTTTATCTCTAAAAGGAATTTCTCCGAGATATTATGATTTCGTCTACTATTGTGCCAGGGTCGAGGAAACAGGAAACCATTACGGCACCATATGCACCGGGTGTCACACGACTTTTGGATATCTACCCTCGGTATAATTTAAAAGTCTTTTACGTGACGTCATAACGCCGTGTGTATGTGATATCTTTATGTGAAATGGCATTCGCAATATTTGATTTGTCAAACCTTGTATTATTATAGTGCGCGCTGTTACCGTTGGGGAACTGATTTATCAAGGTCTTAACACTTTAACTTGTCTAAAAAGTTACTGTCTGAATTATGATCGATGATGATTGGTCTTCTTTAATCTACTAGGATCAACTGACATGATCTACAAGTGGATTAAATTCCACTCTGGGGTTTACTGTGATCCACCATTGGTCTGCGTGGATCCTGTATCACTGTTTTACCTTTATTGCATGATGACGTAATCGAAGATAGAGATGACTTCTCTAATAATAAACTTCATAAGTATTAGAAATACTTATGAAGTTTATTATTAGAGAAGTAGTAGGCTAGGTGGTAGGACTTTTCTGCAAAGTTCGTCCAGGTAGGTAACACCGCTTTGCCAGTTATTCTGACGCCAAGCAGTAGTGTGCAAGCACTACTGTGTTTCAGTTTGAAGGACATTGTAGCTAGTGAAATTACTGGGCAAATGAGACTTTATGATCTGATCACTCAGTCTAGTAATCTGATTACTAGACTGGGTGATGTCTCAGAATGACGTGCGCAGTGCAGTGTCACGCAAAATTTGATTGTTTTTAAGTTCCGGGTGACACTGCAACTGTTATGGGCGGCCGTGTCACTTTACATCAGGTGAACGACTAGCTAGTCACGTCATTCAATCACATAAAAAAAATACTACTTAAAAGAACTCGTCAATTCTAGGCAAAGAATAAGACTATATAATTTAGCATTGTTACCAAGATTCAGTGATTCCGACAAGTTATATAAAATAGAATAGATAGAATATAGATTATAGAATAGAATAACACTTATTGCACACCAAAATAATTATACACAGAAGATACTACACCACCTAAGCACCTAACGAACAAAAATGTTTACAAAAGGTAGTACAACAGGCGGTCTTATCGCTTAAAGCAATCTTTTCCATATTATATACCAAGTCGAATAGTTTATGTTATAACGTCTTTTTCGTTCCCAATAACCATTAACATCACACATTTTGGTTGCACTTTGCACTTATTTTTTTCTTCACTGACAACCATGGGTGCCTAATGAGTTTGTACCAGAGACACTTTAAATAAAGTCTGTCATCGTATCACATGTTTTATATAAATCTAAGTTTTAACGACGTCGGCACTCAATAAAATTTATTTTTTAATGGCTTTACGAGCCTAGATTTGTTGCATTTTTAACACTTATACATATTTAGGACCCATTCCTAAACAGATATTTCTGATAATGACATAAACTGTTGTTTATGACTCGTACGTGCATTTTAATGTTTACAATCTGGGTGAAATGTAAAATTATAATTTTTCTATCACATATCAGAAATTCATGATGGAATTACAACCATCAATCATGGTTTAAATAACTTTATTGGGATTTAACACCTACGGAGTCGAGTCGGATATATTCCGGTCGGCTGCTGGGAGATTGGATTTTATTTTTAGCTTGGCTGTTTACGAGCAGTAACATGTATATTGCGCCAAAAATTGAGCCAAACCTCTAAGATACTGCGTTGTTGATATTTAGGTACTTGCCTTTTTGTGATAAAAATTAGTATTTTCGTTAAGATATTTTAGCAAATGTTATATTTTCCTAAAAGCAAACTCGAAATAAACAAGTAATAAAAACGTTAATTTTTACGAAGGTATACATAAAGTAGATATAATTATATATATATAGGTAACTTTCTGTGGTACGCATCGATAACGCCTAGTATTGCATGCATTATGATGTGCATTAGGCCACGGTTACCGCTTTCCATCAGGGGCCTTATTCGCTAAGCCACATGAGATGAGATACCTTGCCAATAACGGGTGACATCATAACGTGCTCTAAACATAAACGCGGGCGCGTCACGACATGGAACGAAAAAAAAAATCTTCTGTATATGCACTGACCTCTATAATACGTTGTATTATAGAGGTCAGTGTGTATATGCCACCCGTTAGGTTGTTTGTGGCCAGTGTTTTCTATTTTTTGACGTGCATATTGCGAGCCTAGTTGCGTTTGTCAAATTTGACAACGGCCAGAATAGCGTTTTAAAACTCAAAACGGTTTTTTGGCGGGAACGTGAAAAAGTTCACGTCGTTGCATTGTATTATTTCACAAAACTTGTGCTTTTTCTAGTGTTAATGTTTAAAATTAGTGGCATTTTACGCATTAAGTGCTGATATACGAGTATAAGTGTTGGCAAGTGATATAATGTAGTGAAACGTGGTTTTTCGTGTTGCTTCCAAAATTCCATAGAAGCCTCTAGTAAAGTTGCCACTACTTTACTAGGACATGGCTTAGACTGGATTATGACTACCTGACTTAGACTGGACTATGACTACCCTGACTGACTGTTCAAAGTCAATTCAGACAGAGCTGCAAAATGCTCGAGCAGTTTTTAATTGCTATTGGAATACCAACCTTATTTCATTTAGACAAAGCTGAAAATAGTATGCAACATTTAAATCTTACCTATTTTAATGTTGCATACTATTTTCAGCTTTGTCTAAATAAATTAAGGTTGATATTCATATAGCACTTAAGAACTGTTCGAGCATTTTGCTGGTCTGTCTGAACTGAGCCTAAGGTGTTTAGATCGTCATTGGGGTAAGGAATAAACAGGTAATACTTATGGTTGGTTGGTATGTTTGATTGATTTCATAAATGCTGTCAGAGCCCTGTGTGTTATCGTGATGTTTTCGTTTTATAATAATAACTAATATTAGAACCATATAACATGGCCATAATTATGACGAAACAATATTCCTTCATCGCAAGCTCAATTCCGAAGCAAATATCAAAAATAAAACACCCAAAGTAGCATAACCGCGAAATAAAAATCTAAATTCAAGACGCAATTTTTTTCCTAACTCACCAACGTAATCGTTACTATGTGCATATCAGAGCGTACTTCCGGTAACACAATTGTGAAAATATAATGAGTCATTACGGTAACCCTTCATACAAACTTTTTGTCACACCGTGTAAAGCTGCTTTTATACTTAGCAAATGGCCGTTAACACTCCCTGATGGTATCAACACCTGATAATTATCGAGCTTGTAAGATCATGTTTCGTTCGCATGTGTAGATTGAGGTGATAATATGGGTGCTTTGGGTATGGGTCTTTGTTAGTTTTATTTTTCTCACGTCGTCGGGCCTATAAGTATACGAGTGAGCGACACTCGAAGTTAAATAAGGAGAATAACCCGCGGTCTCATACGTTTGTTAAAGTTAAACTCATTTTAACTTAAAAGCACTTAACGTTCATTGGTTGAAGATAGCCGATGAGCAACAGGCAACCAATGCTTTAACAAATGTACGAAAAACCGAGTACTTCTTTAGGTTGGAAACAAACCAGACCGGTCGCGTCTGCCCGCGCTGCGTGGCCTACTGCACCGGTACCATCCTGTTCTTCACACACACACATAAATCACGAACAAATTTTGCATTTATAATATTAAATGTTACAGCTAGGTCAGCACCCGCGCCGACTTCTCACGGGATAATAAGATAATAAACGCCCTATACGTAACACTGTCCAAGAGAAGAGGAAAGTGAGATAAAATGATAGAATGCCTGCCTCTCTTCCATTCAACCTTTTCCGACGAGTCAGTATAACCGTTTCCACACGCGTGGCTTGAGTGGCGACACTACTAAATAATTATGTCAAATATTATTAAGCACCTATTTTACTGAGCACCTTTATTGACTCGCCTACAAAACACGTCGCGTACACGCAACAAGTGTAAACTCTCCACGCAGGCCTAACTACCACACTTCCGTGACCAATCGTGACGGATAAGGCTAATTTATCAAACCTTGCTTCAATTTTATAATAACTAAAGTTGCGTGTGTGACTGAATATTCTATTAGACGGTGAACGATTAATCTTCAGAAGGTAGGTTATTAGTGTCTAAGCCGGATTAATGGCTGATCTAGCAGCGGTTTCGATCGGGTTTTTAATCCAAGAATATGCTGTTTATTGCATTCTCAGCTTCTTTGGATTACGCTAATAGATCCTGAAAACTTATATTTTAAGCGTTTCGTACCCAAAGGGTAAAGTGGACCATATTTACTAAGGCTCCACTGTCTGTCTGTCACCAGCCTGTATCTCATGAACCGTGATAGTTAGTTGAAATTTTAACAGATGATGTATTTCTGTTACCACTATAACAACAAATACTAAAAAACGGAATAAAATAAATATTTAAGGGGGCTCCTATAAAACAAACGTATTTTATTGCTCGTTTTTATAGATAATGTTACGGAACCCTTTGTGCGCGAGTCCGACTCGCACGTCTCCGGTTATTTATATTACGAGTGACAAACATGCAGACGGTTCACTTGATGGTAAGTGGTGACCCATACTATGAACGTCCACAACACCATGCTAGGGTGTTATTCGTTGCTTTTTGAAGGACTCAATATTGTAGCCACTTTTTGTGCTATTAGGAAACAAGCCTATGGCCCTCCTGAAGAAGAGGAAACCGAAGAAGAGGAAGATAGAAGAAAAAGAAGTCACTGTTAGCTTATATTTCATTATGAGACATCTTTATTTTGCAGTTAAAGCCACACCGACAAAGAAGTAGCCAGGAGTAGTTATTCTGCCGCCAAGCAGTAGTGTGCAAGCACTACTGTGTTCCGGTTTGAAGGGCATTGTAGCTAGTGAAATTACTGGGCAAATGAGACTTAAGAACTGATCTCACAGTCTAGAAAACTTTTTTAGACTGTTTGATGTCTCAGGACAACGTGCGTAGTGCGCAGTGTCACGCGAGACTTAAATTTGGAGTTCCGAGTGACACTGCAATCTGTTATGGGCGGCCGTGTCGCTTAACACCAGACGAACGACTGGTCATTCGTTTACATAAGAAAAAAAATAATAAAAAAAGCCAAAGTTTTTAGGAAACGGACGAGATAAGAAGATGATTAATCCGGAAGTGAACAGAACAAGTTTGGAAGTAGTGGCTTTGGAAACTGACGAGTTAGGATCAAGACAAATCAGGAAGATGACAATTTTGGACATAGTCAATTTAAGGAGTGGACTAAACCAACCGGAGGGATACTCATATATTTTAAAGTTGTAAAGTGGAGAAGTATGGTAGTGCTTTTACAATTCTCTTTTCATCAGTGCTCTTAAAATTGGTGTTATTCCTACATGTGACTTTCAAAATTTAGTTTATATGCTGTTTAGTAACTTAACTCTATACATATAAAAGCTCTTACTTAAATGCTTTTACTTAATTTACTCAATTTTTTCCTTCTATAACCATTTACAATTTACAATCTATATCTAAAAAGGTTTCTACTCTACTGATACATAAAAACAGGTAGCATCAGTTGTAAGTACCCGGATTGTATGTAATGGAATTAACCAGTACCGGTTATATCGTAATTTGACGTTCTATCCTCTGGAAGAGCAAAGTAAATTAAGACACCGCTCCACTAAAGATAACATGTAGCTATGCTATGTTTCTTTCACTCTTACTGTGTCGTTCCCAAGTTCACTAAGCAAGGTCTGTGGATATAGCATGTGTCGATACAGCTGTGTAGCTAATTATCAATTTATATAATACTATTCCATATTATCATTTATGTTCAGCTTCAAATTAATCAAGAACCATATTGGTTGACCCACTACAGCTTCACATGATGAGTTCATTTTACACCTCAAGTGACGATACATTTTCAACCTACCTCCTTTTTTATCCTTCCTTTTTTATTCCTCTTTCAAATCTCATCACTCATTCCACCCTCCCTTTCCCACTTTCCCCTTCTTACTTACAAACGTTAACCCCTTTTTGATTTTGCAGATGTAGCAGCAAGCACACTAACTTATAGGTACCAGAATAATTATGTTGTTTTAAGAACTGATTAGATTAATGATCAAAAACTTAAGGTCCTTGTTAAAGTCATCATCATCATCATCATCATCAGCCTGAAGACGTCCACTGTTGAACATAGGCCTCCCCCAAAGAGCGCCACTTTGAGCGGCTCTTGCCTTCTGCACCCATCGGCTCCCCGCGGTGCGGTATTGTTAAAGTAACCATGATAAAAACACTCGAGAGGTGTTTTTTAGTGGAAACTGGAAACTGCAACAAAATACGATAAACTAACCGTACCCAGTACACAATAAAGTTTTCTTGGAGTCGGAATACGTTACCAATGTGTTCGAATTACGAAATACGAAAACGTTGCCGTTTTCAGCAATATCTCAAGCCTATCTTTTGTTTTGCCACTCATATAGCTTAATTACTATTTTAATATATACATCATACCACGGTGTATATAATTATATGCATCATACAATCACAAATACTTAAGTGCCCAAAAGCGAGAGAAGCCAAAGCGAGTGTTGTTTCTGCCTGGTAGTTTTTGGCTTTATGCCTGATAGCTGCCACTGGGGCACGGGTATAAAAGGCTCGAGGCTACCGCTACATCGTGCATTAGATCTAATTACTGTTATCTCTCCGATCCTCAGCTCTACTTTATTTCCATTTTTATCCAAGATAGTTCCTTTATGCAATGAAATGAATCGGAGTACGAGGTATTTATTGGGTTTAGAGTCACGTAACCAAATTAGTTTGTTCGATTTATTTTCGATTTCCTTTATGTGGTTACGTTAGTTATCTTTTATTTGGAATTAAAAGTAGATCTTTGATCGCGCCGATAAAACAGTACGATTTTGGGTTCCGTCTCAGTTCGCTGGAGATTTGTGTAGAGACTACTGCCAACTAATCTATTTATAAGAGAGATGGAAAAGAAAAATGAACTCGAAAATGAATCGTGAAAAACAATTACACTTGCTAAATAGCATTTTTGTACTTTGTTAAAATAAATAATCCATAAGACCATAACACACATTCCAAAATTATTATAATGAAACAAAAGGAAAATCCTTAAAACGAAATGAAGAAAATAAAGATTTCTATAATATTTATTTATAGATCAATAATTATGCGTGTGGACAAAATAATACAAGCGGTCTTGTATTTCGTTTCATTACAAAAAAAAACAATCAAATCAACCGAAGCAAACGAATTCATTCTAGTTAAAAGAGCCGACTTTTTAAATCATCTTTTTTTATAATACAACGTAAAATGAAGTTTTATATATTTTACGATGCAGATATGTTTAGTATTTATACTTTTGTGGAGATTTATTGGATGCTAACGAATATAACAATAAATTATTATTGCTATTGTATATAACTTGTAGTCCATTAAAATGGTTAAATTTGACTAGTTTGACTAGAGCAATATAATATAAACAATTCTATTTTTAAATTGTAGTATTTTTGTGCTTTTTATATTTTTATATGAAGGTAAGTACTATAATTATGTACGGAATTACGAATGGATGGGAGAGGCTTATGTTCAGCAGTGGACGTCTTCATGTTGATAATGAGATAATGAAATGTGTACGAATATTTTTTTATAATTATTATTCACCTAGGAGTTTGGTATTGTAAACGGTAACTTGCAACTTTTTAGCAAGTTCATTATTAGACTTCGTTCGGTACTTAGCATATTCTGGCCTGATAGCTCAGTTGGTAGAGTAGCCCTGCCTTCTGATCTGTAGGTTGTGGGTTCGATTCCCACTCGGGACAAACATTTGTGTGATGAACATCGATGTTTGTTCTGTGTCTGGGTGTTATATTGTGTTCTAATGTATTTACAAATAAAAATTATCTAAGTATTGTATCAGTTATCTGGTTCCTATAGTACAAGCTATGCTTAGTTTGGGGCTAGATGTCACTGTGTAAAATGTCCACACATATTTATTTATTTATAGTCAATTTTATTGATTTATGGATTAAATTAACGAATATAAAATGTAGATATTCGTACAAACACTACACAGCAGATATACATACATATAAAAACCTAATTTCAATAAACACTTGTACCATTGGTACCATTAGTATTTTCCCGTCACAGAAAATAGCGGCAAAGAAGCCGCTTTCCGGAATATTATCTCAGTTCCTACACAAAAACGTCCACCGTTATGATTAGAGAGGCAGTGAACCCGGCCATCGTGTAGTGTCCGGTCACTCTTTTTCTTTCCGGTAAAAGCTGTCTTTTTCTTGACTAATTAAAGTATTATAATTATATCTTATATTTTCACGATGCTACGTTATGCTACGTTACACTTTAAGGCAGAAAAGTGTTTGAACCATCAGAAATAAATGAATTTAAAATTTACGAGGATAGTGACCTTGATACATACACAGTCTCTATGAAAATCAAACCTCAAAAGTGTCTCCGGGCCAATGCTTACTTACACAGATACCTCTCCAGCTAATATAAAATAGTTCACAAGCCGTTGTAAACCATAGCACCTAGTAATAGCGTCGTAAAACAAAATGTGAGTTACATTACTTTAATTAGGCGTGGTCACACGTGACTGAGAGAAAAAACAAGGCATATGCCTTGTTTAAACGGTGTCGTTATCGAGGCGGCGATCGTGGGTCTACCCCACATTTCATCGCAGCCTTGTAGTCTTGTCGGATTATTAGTAAATGACATTCATATAGCTACGAGCATTTTGATCGACAAACGAGTTATTAGGTGAAATATGCAACCGTCGTTGGTCAGTACAACGCGCACTGATGGTGACGTGATGGGCAGGACTTAGGACTGACCATCAGATAGTGTAGCACTAAGTCCAGTCAGCTGTTATTTTAGTTATTTTTTTATTTACACACCGAAGTTACAATTGCATTTATATACCTATGCTGATTCAAGTGTACTATATATTTCTCAATATTTTTGTTCACTGTTTTTATTTTGACAGTTCCAAGTTTTTGCTCTGAAATTATTATTATGACGACAAAGCGTTGGACGGATATAATTATTATTGCAGTGTCCGGCCAATTTATTGTTTAGTGCATTTCTAATTATGACTGTTTGTTCGTTGGACCGTATCTTGGTAATTAAAAAGAACCGACGATATTTGCTCATGCATAAAAATAACATAAATACTACTCATTATGTACACTTTACAGTTTAAAGGCGCGCATTAAGATGTGTATAGAGCGTAGAGCGTAAGCGTAAAGCGGACACACGTATATAAGAAAACCGTCCAATATTGTGCTCTAATATTATTTTTCATCATCATCATCATTAACAGCCTGAAGACGTCCACTGCTGAACATAGGCCTCCCCCAGAGCACGCCACCTTGAGCGGCTGCTCGCCTCCTGCATCCATCGGCTCCCCGCGGCTAATATTATTTTTAATTCCTAGAAAACCCGTTGGTTTTGACCTTAATATACTTCTTAACATTTACACCTTAAACTGACTTAAAATTTGATCTAAAATCACTTAAGACTACTGTATATGTAGATCCACTATCTCGCTCGCGCATTGCGACATTTTTGAAGATATTAAAAAACTGAATTTATTTTCGCAAAATCTGGCTTAACTATATTATCATAAACAACATTACAAATGTTCAACAAAAATATCATATTAATCCAAATAAGTTTTCGTACATAAAAACGGTTACGAATGAAAAAAAAAACTTTGTTGCCGTTGTATTTATGAAATCTTGTTTGGATTAATATGATATCTTTGTTGAACAGTTGTAAATAACTTTGTTGAACAGTCTTTGTTGAAACAGATATTGCGTAAGTAAATTCAGTTATTTAATATCTTCAAAAAAGTCGCAATGCGCGAGCGAGACAGTGGACCTGCGTATACAGCAGCCTTAAAATCACCAACCTTATGATAAAAATTCATTTGGTTATCAAAACGACTGAACGCTCCTCCAAACGCGCACCCTAACTAGTTAGTTAAGAGACACATTTGTTGTTGAGAATCGTAAATTAGAAAGCTTGTACGGGTTGCTTCGTTTTACGACCACATTTAGCTTTATATGACTTTATGACAATGATTTCACTGGTATCTGTCAATGGTTACGTGATTTGTGTTTTCAAGGAATGTGTGATTTCAGATCGTTACGGTCGTTTTATCATCATCATCATCATAGGTCCATGACCAGTGGCTTATATGCTCAGAGTATGTACCTATATTTTTATATATATCCATACATAATATAGTACTACCAACAGCCATCGGCTTTTTAGACGCTGCTCACATAGCCACATTTTTTTTATATATCTAAAATCTTGTAGCTAGTGAAATTACTGGGCAAATGAGACGTTATGATCTGATCACTCAGTCTAGTAAACTGATTA
The DNA here is from genome assembly GCA_910589525.2 of Ennomos quercinarius. Taxonomy (NCBI): domain Eukaryota; kingdom Metazoa; phylum Arthropoda; class Insecta; order Lepidoptera; family Geometridae; genus Ennomos; species Ennomos quercinarius. The sequence goes on from OU342501.1 coordinate 7,557,025, forward strand.
CCAGACTGTGTGATGTCTCAGGATGACGTGCGCAGTGCAGTGTCTCGGGAAACGTAGTTCCGAGTGATACTGCAACTGTTATGGGTGGCCGTGTTACTTAACATCAGGTGAATGACTAGCTCGTCACGTCATTCAATCGAATAAAAAGAAAAAAATAGGCCCGCCCGTATTTAACCGCAATCTCACCTCATGGAAAGTGATGACGCGGTCTACGATGGTACATGCTTGCATAGAAGATACCTATTCAGTCGCGACTTAAAGAGCTCCAGATTGTACTTGTAGTTTTTCCATAGGTAAACTAAGTACTTATACGTACAAAATTTTTTTCTCAGCCTGTTCCGTTTAGTTTTGGAAATTACTGACTGAACGGATGTTATTGGGGTTGTTGAGTCCGGAGTACTATTTTTCATAACAGTTCCCCTCCTGCTAAATGGCTTGTGAATATTAGTTCCTATGTAAAAAATTAAGCATAAGAGTGTGAATGAATGATTTGAATGATTTGAATGAATGATTTATTTGCGATAACTTAGCCTAATGCACTATTTACAACTACTTTAAATCAATAACAAGTACCTTACACTAACAATAGGTACTATACTAATAATAGTCTAATAGTAGGTAGGTAGGTAATAACAGGCAAGTGCTTTAGGGGCGGCTTCCCAGGTCCAGATGAAGGTTATGTCGTATCTAATAGAAATTATAAATTATGCAACTAAAACAACGATATTTTACCTGAACTAAAACAAGAAAAAGCCGTAGTGGACAAAAAAGTTTTTGAGGATTTTTAATAAAATACTAATTTTAGAATGTCTAAACCTTTTAACAACATGCTCCAGTTCTAAACGTGTTATCTCATGTATACAGGGTGTCCCAAAATTCAACGATAACCTGGTACCGGGCGAGGCCAAGGTATACCAGTTATGAAAAAAATAAGAAAAAAAATCTATGTCACTTAGTCAAGCGATGATAGACATTTTTCGGAAAAGTTAAAAATTTGACACCCTTGGTCGCATTTTTAGGTACTGTGATCGCAATTTTCACAATTTCACACTGATTTTTTTAATAATGTTATCTCAAATAACAGTGCTATTAATCGTAACCACAAATGAAAGTAATAATCATTGTTAACTAAGTAAAATAAATTCAATTTTGACGAGCCATGGTTTATAAAATTTATGTCAGTCAACTTTGACACTCTACGTTGGAAAAAAAATATACTACACTACCTATGGCAAGTTTTTTTAAAAGATGGCCTATTTAGTCTAGATTTCAAAATAGTACATTACTTGCCACTTTTCTTGCCAATAAAACTGCTATTTCGTATGCTATGCGTAGGGATCCCTCGGTAAAAAAAAATACCTGATATTCTTTTGTTTGAAAAGTTCGAAGTCTCCATTGTTTGTAATGAACAAAAGTGATAAAAAGAAATGGATAGTAGTTATGGTATTTGTCAAAACGAGACGTCACTATCCGTCTCACTCACAACGACTCATCAGTCGTTCATAATAAAATTTAAACAATAACATTTAGTACGCATCGTTTCTTCGTTTACTGCGCATCTCTCGTAATCGTGTTACTTTCGTACTATCGACTTTGGCTTGTGTTACCCTGGACTTGATACTCTATCCGTACTTGACGACTCTGGCTTTGTTTTTTGGACTTTGTGCTGTGCAAACTGTGTGTGAACAACATACCGCATTTGTACACACCGCAAGAATATGCAAATATGGATCTTATCTACGGTGAGTGCCATTGTAATGCCTCTGCGGCAGCTCGACTGTATCGGGAGAGGTACCCGAATGTGAAGCGGCACCCAGATTATCGTGTCAGCATCAGAAGAAATCAATGCGAGGAGATTTGCAAGACTGGTGAACAGGTCATTTCTGAGGCGATGCAGAGCTTGTATTCGTGCTGGAGGGAAACAATTTGAGCATCTGCTTTAATTTTAGGAGGATAAAGTGTTACGATAATTTACCGTTTTATTTTGATTAAATTTTCCATGAGTTCCTTTCGCAAAAAATACTAAATAGCAGTTTTATTGGCAAGAAAAGTGGCAAGTGTTGTACTATTTTGAAATCTAGACTAAATGGGCCATCTTCTAAAAAAACTTGCCATAGGTAGTGTAGTAAATTTTTTTTCCAACGTAGAGTGTCAAAGTTGACTGACATAAATTTTATAAACCATAACTCGTCAAAATTTAATTTATTTTACTTAGTTAACAATGATTATTACTTTTATTTGTGAGTACCATTAATAGCACTGTTATTTGAGATAACATTATTAAAAAAAATCACTGTAAAATTGTGTCAAATTTTTAACATTTTCGAAAAATGTCTATCATCGCTTGACTAAGTAACGTAGATTTTTTTTCTTATTTTTTTCATAACTGGTATACCTTGGCCTCTCGCCCGGTACCAGGTTATCGTTGAGTTTTGGGACACCCTGTATAAAGTTCCTGACAAACGCAAACAAAAAGACAGGGAATTATAAACTGCTTTTACGTTCTAAGATAAGAGCCGAAGAAATGCATATTTTAGGGATTATGTCTATTAAAGGCGCACGTTAAATGCATTATCTTTGGATTACTTTTGTAAGTGCTTAAGCCGAGTATTTAATGTGACAAATCTTCAATAATGCCGTCCATAAAGAAGTCATATGTACTGTATAATGAGGTATATACATAATCATTTTAAAAAGGATGAAATATTGTTGATTGGAAATTTTAGCGTGGTAACACAAGAAGACGATCGCTTTTGATCCTAAGATATTAACATAGACTCCTGATAGTATATGAAGGCTTTAATGCTATGTTATTTAAGATGCATTTAACAATAGCGTAGTACCTTCTACTAGGTGGTAGGACTTTTCTGCAAAGTTCGTCTAGGTAGGTACCACTTTCCGGGGCGGGATGGCTCGACTGCGAACGCGACCCCACCTCGCCCCACCACGGCGGTAGACACCTCATGGGGAGGTTTTTAGTGGGTTCGAGTCCCACATATCCCCTGCCGCCACCCCCGTGTTGGCAGGGGAATGCGTGGGCATTTTCCACCCCCCAAAAAAAAAAAAAAAAAGGTAGGTATCACCGATTTGCCAGTTATTCTGCCGCCAAGCAGTAGCGTGCAAGCACTACTGTGTTCCAGTTTGAAGGGCATTGTAGCTAGTGAGATTACTGGGCAAATGAGACTTTATGATCTGATCACTCAGTCTAGTAATCTGATTACTAGACTGTGTGATGTCCCAGGATGACGTGCGCAGTGCAGTGTCACGCGAAACTTTATTGTTTTAAAGTTCCGAGTGACACTGTAACTGTAATGGGCGGCCGTGTTGCTTAACATCAGGTGAACGACTAGCTCGTCACGTCATTCAATTGCATAAAAAGAAATCCTATAGGAAATCAATATCTATGGTTAAACGTGCTCATAGACAATGTTCAACAGGGACTCCGATATGTAACATAACAATAAACTCCACCAAAGAAACGTACTCCAGCGGCCAAAACAAACTGAAATTGCAAAAAAATATCGCTACATGCAGAGATCCTCTATATCTCCAGAGACCATGAACTTCGACCGTATTTTCTAGACGAACCCTGGTCTCTCCCGAGACTTGATATATTATGTAGTTACATTCTAAACAATTGCTAGTAAATCTTTTCACTAACCAAGACTGCACGGCTTTTGCGAGTTGAAAGTTTGTGTATTTAGTTCTTTATGTGCAGTATCGTTATTTACTTTCCACTGCGTCGGAATATGTTATGATTTCTTTATTGATATTATTAGTTATATTTTATTTGGTGATTTTGTTGGCACGCCGGTGAGGGGTAAAAGAATTTCATTATTTTTAATCATCAACAGGCTGACTGAAGTCGTCCCAGTGGATGACTTCAGCTCGTGGCGCTCTCTGGGGGAGGCCTATATTCAGCAGTCCGAACATAGGCCTCCCCCAGAGAGCGCCACATTGAGCGGCTGCTCGCTTCCTGCATCCATCGGCTCCTGGCGGCTTTCACCGAGTGGGGGCCGGCCTACGCTGCGTCTTCCGGTTCGTGGTCGCCACTCAAGAACCTTTTTTCCCCATCGGTTATCAGTTCTACGAGCGATGTGGCCTGCCCATTGCCATTTCAGCTTGCTAATTCTAAGAGCTATATCGGTCACTTAAGTTCTTCTGCGGATCTCCTCATTCCGTAGATTATTTTTAATGCATCTTGTAAACCCTAGAGCCCTGAGGACTGGCAGTATTGCAAACACGTAATACGCTGCAATTGCCCTACAAAATAAAATGCAGCATTATCCATACTATGCACTCAAGAAGTCTTTGTGTAGAATTTTTTTACGGTTTTTATAAATTGGGGTTAAAATTTTGCGTATAATATTTAATGGTGGCATGATCTAAAATAAATTATTACAGTCTGTGTTCTCTTACGTACCTACATATTATGAGAGGTAGTATACCTACCCAAACCCCCCCCCCCCCCTGCTTACCTAATATATTGCCTTTCACTCATGCCACAGAATTCCCACTAGTAGAAATCTATTTCGCGTGGCCGCCTAGTTGTTTCTTGCTCCCACACGAGGTGCTGCCTGAATAAGAACGTCTCCCAAAATTTCGGGTAGATATTGGGCAATGTCGTTAGCTCTATCTATAGAGTAATTTACCTTGATACCTAGAATTTATGTTTTACCAGTGTTCACTGCTTCTTTAGTGTAAAAACTAAAATGTAAGGTCAGGTGGGGTAAGTGAAACGAAGGAGTACCTAAGTGAAACCCTATCGTAATCAATTATTCACGCAGTTTAGCTCTATGCTATGTGGCGAAATGGTTTCAATGCTCTAGCACACGCATCACACAATCTTTCTGTTAGGTCATAAAATAAAAAGAAATCAGCTATCTTTAAGTTTACAAAACACAAGTCGGCTGATGCCATGAAGCAATTTAATAGTGTTTATGTACATTTTTACACGAAAATAATGCACGAAACGGTGCGTAATGTGGGGTTAGTATTTGCAGTCACAGACGACACAGGTAATAAAATCAATCAAATACCTACTACATTACAAATGTCATTGTAAATGTCCCATGGGCGAAAATCACATATTTCACATCAACAGCTGGAAAACGTCTAGTGCTGAACACAGGCATGCCCATAAAACGCCATTTTAGACGCTGGTTATAGGGAGGTTTGCCATAATCACCTCGCTTAGCAAGTAGCTTGTCATCGCAGAAGGTTATAATGTACCAAGGACAATGCTACTGCCCATTCTCTGGATAGCCTCTTAGGCTGCTCTTAACGGCAACCACAGAAAGAGATGGAGATTCTGCGCTTATAAAGTGCTATAAAGATACTAGGCAGCTATTATTATATAAGTAGGTACCTAGAATGATTGTGGATAACAGATAATAAAAACAAAACTGTCAATATAGTCAACTACAAAATAATCAAACGCCAATGTCAACCTACCGTCAGAATATTGAATCGGAACGTTTCTGTCAAAACTGTGAACCATTTTGGAAGCGATGTTTCATTCATGCAAATTTTTTTTTTTTTTTTTATGCTTGAATGGGCTCACGTTTGACAACATCTCACCTGATGGAAAGCGATGATGTGGTCTATGTTGGAGCACGTTTGCCCATGAGATGCCTATTCACTCTTGATTTGAAGAGACCCAGATTATAATTTGTAGGAAACAAAGAAGCAGGAAGCGCATTCCACTCCTCAGCCGTGCGAATAATAAAAGAACTAGCAAAACGCTTAGTACGGGTTCGAGGGATGTTCACAACAAAAGGATGCAATGACTCGCCACGTCTTGAAGTTCGATGGTTAAAAGGGGATGACGGGATTAGTTGATGGAGATCCTGCGCACATTCCCCAAAATGCAGCCGATAGAAAATGGACAGACTAGCTACTCTACGCCTGTGCACGAGGCTTTGCGTCCTCTTCCCAACAAGCGCCTTGTCTGCAATAAGCCTCATGGCGCGACGCTCGATTGTGTCCAAAGCTGCCAATTGGTACTTTGCAGACCCGTCCCACAAATGACTGCAGTACTCCATGCAAGCCCTGACTTGAGCTTGGTACAGGTTAAGTATTTGAGCAGATGTGAAGAACTGCCTTACCTTAGTTAGTACGCCCGAACCCCCCTGAAAGTGCCCATCGGTTCCTCTCGTCCGGTCGCCATCCGGCCCAATGGAACACCTCAGGATTTTTCACAGGCGGCGGGGCAGCCTTTCATTGTTGGCTAAATAATTACTTGGGCCCCCTACAACCTGCGACCTTAAATATAAAATGATATTTTTTACTAAATTAAATCAAGTAAATAATTAGCTAATATACCTACAAAAGGATCTTTTCCGACTTATAAACATTTGCAAATCAACATGATACCTAGCTGGTTTTATGGGAAATTAAAAATCATAAACTGGCAGTACCTTGACAATGAAATTTTTTGGTTAGGTATGGTTATTTTATCCATTAATTAATCATTTAGCTGTTTTTCTGTGTAGATGAGGACTTGTTATTACATGAAATGTAACGCTGTATTTATATTTTTCACAATAAACACTTCTAAAAAGGGAAAATAGACAAAATAATGGCTACTTACTTGTGAAATGTTATTCCTTCATATTTACGCCTCAGTGCGACTTCTGATACTTAAAATGCTGCAACCACCCACTGCACACACATTATTTCTCAAATATTTATTGCCTAGATCACCATTTAAATAGGATTATTTCACAAAAAACAACTTTTTCAAAAAATTGTTTACCTGTTTGGCTTAGATCAAACGAAGCCAAATAAAAAAACCCGGTAACGGTGACAAGGACCAAAGATATTACGTTCGTCTTTTTTTTGCTTAGTACCGAATGTATAGCGCTCTCCTTGTTGTCCATGAATGACGTCATATACTACGCTTCTACTCGTACATATTCAAAGACTCATGCCCTCAAGCCCTTTCATTTGATATTTTGATACCACAGTATAGTCAATTGTTTTTTTCTCTAATCTGTGTTTGATACACAGTCATTTGTTTTTTTTCTCTAATCTGTGGTTTGATACCCATATAATAAGGGTTGCTATGGAAATAATAAATTCGCCATTTTGTAACGGCTGCAATATTGGATTAAAAATGGTGGAATTTAAGTAATCGTGTATTGTAATGAGAACCAAATGTGTGTGTCAGCCCGATCAAATTCACCAAATTTCAGCCTGATCTTCAGTGGATGTGGGTGAAATATTGATTGCAAAATTCAAGGACATAAAAGTGAAGTTAATTAAAAGCTTTTGAAAAGTTGGCTTGAATTTGACATTTGTGGTGTCACATCCAAGCCCATTTCACATTAGATAAGGGGACACAAGTACTCCCTAAGGGCCCATAGTAATTAAGAAAGATGCGACCTTCTACGAATTCAAAAGCATAATTACTATGTAAAAAATATAAAATGCAAGTAGACCTATTTGCAGGTAGCTTTGATGTTATTGCTTACAGGAAAAATTAATAAACTATAATTATTTCATTAAATTCACGCTTCGTATTAATTACTACGTCACGATTAATAGGTACCTAGGATGCAGTGCAGCTTTTTTGATAACTGAATTATTATTATCTATACATATAACAAAACTGTAGAGATAAAAAAATCTGTAATTGCAAGATATCAAGAAAAAAATGACACAGGTTGGCTTAAAATTAGCCGCTGATCACGTTAAGCCACTTTTTAAACACTTTGTCTGTTTGTTTGTTTGTTTGTTTGTTTGTTTGTTATGACTGAACTCCTAAAATACTGAATGGATTTTCATGCGGTTTTCACTAATATGCTTAGAAATAACTGGCGCTTAACATAGGATATATTAAAATTGATATATCGTCAAAAAAAATTGATGACAATTATCGAGATTTCATTACGAAACGAATCGGAGCTTTAAACAACATGGCCGATTGATTTTTTTAATTGTTTTCAACACAGAATTCCCACACTGGAAGGCACCTGTGAAGCTTATGTAATGTCATCTGTCACATGTCAAAAAACAATTTTAGTGATGTGTAGGCCAATATTCGGTTCGATAATTAACGATTATTTTAGATACATAATACCGATTAACGATTATTTTTAGACACATATCATATAATCATGATATCTATCTTAGGTAGACCTACCTACCTTAGAGTGCGTGGTAAATAATATATTATTCCCATTGTTGAAATTAGAGGAAACACAAGTACACGTGGGTGGGGTATAAAACGTAGGTGTCGATTTAGATGATAAGAATTTATTGAGGAAATCAAACCCTTGACGTATTGTCATCGGAATTGTGTATCAAGTATCGTCAAGATTCGCTGAAAACTATGACCTGTACGCGAGTCGTACATCCAATTCCGGACAGACGAAAGCAAAAGTTGCGAGTTGAAACCAGACTAGCAATGGATGAGTGCTTATTTGTGGAAATTCGATCTCACGGTATCTTTTTTTATTTCAAACTATCGATTTTTCTTTTAAAAACCGATTTTTCAGGTAATTTTTGCCGAATATTTTTATTACGGTTGGCAACACCGTATTTTGTGCCCACGCTATTTAGCAATAAAAGTAATCCAAACGATTTATCATTTTGTTTTCGATTATTCTTCGATTGTAGTTATCGTTGATGTCCCGCCCCTATGGTCAAGTGTCATTATTCAACAGTAGAACGTAATTCTGCAAGCAACGAATTTAATATTTTATTTATATCTTTTTTATTGAAAAGTGAGTTAAAAGCGAATTAATTGCCGTCATTCCATTTCTTGTATATTTTACTGTTCCTTTTAGTAATTTTTCTTAAACATTAGCATTAAATTTTCCCCACAAAATAGAAATGTTTAATGTTTTGTATGACGTCACCTGTTTTGCTTACATAACAATTTACGTTCTATCAACCTGTCACAAGGTAAATAGATACATATAGCAACAAATATTAAATAGTGTGAAAGCAGATTTTTTTTTATTTTGGCATTAGACGACATTTGTATTTAGCCAATGATACGAAATATTTTAGGAAAAAGTTTTAAAAGGGTACTTAGATGTAGGTAAGTATAACTATACATTAGGATAGGACAATATATAGGATAGGTAAGATCCTCGAATAAGCAACATGGCCGTGTAACGTTCAGTTTTGATTTCTTCTTCTTCTTTTACGTAGGTAAATGATTTTTAAAGGTTTTAGTAGTTAAAATATTTTAGGTCTGTGGGCTTCTCAATGAACAAACTGAGCGGTTATATTCTCTTTAGGACAAACTACAGGTTAGAGCAAAATATTATTGGTTACTCGATTGCTCCAAGAAGGTTAATTATTAAAAGGTCTTTGAAAGTGGGCGTCTTCAGGATGTCGTTGTTGATGATGATGATGATGATAGCCGTATTTGAGTTAATTGATCATAGATATCAATTTCAGCTTAATTCTTTCCGTTATTTCTAAAATAAGTAATGGTCTCGACAGATTCTTAGAAAGACAAACACACGGACAACAAAGTGATGTTACCTATAAGTGTTCCTTTATTTCAAAACTGTTACGGAACCCTAAAAATGAAACGTTCTTTGCAAAAGCGAATCTGATTAGAGCTTTGTACACATGTTATTTTCTCACTCTCACCACTATGTTGAAAGTGCAGTGGGAATGAGACAACCTGAAAATGAAAAATAGCGGCCGTAATATAAATGTCGACTCTTTTTACAGTGGCGTACGTAAGTACTTGTGATTTCTAATTAGTATTAACAAAATTAATTATGTACACATCGTATAGGTAAATACAATACTCCAGCTATAAAGTATGTATTTTATAAACTTATTGTTGACACTAGCTAAATACTCAATTCGTATGGACCAAACTTAAGAAAGTAAAAAAAAATGTGGTGAATGCAACAAAGATACTCTTTGAGAACGAAAAGCGCGCGGATATAAAAACTGACCAATGTGTGTTTCTTTTGTATTTTTCTAAACTGCCTAAATATTAGGTATGGTACTTATGTAGGTATACCTACTACCTAAACAAAATTCACTGGAACCTCTTATGAAGACTTGAACGGTTTTTATGGTGAATACACAAGAACATCTGTTGAAGTTAAAATGACAAGGAAAAGATCGACCGTGTCACTGGTATGTAGGTATACCATATTATAGAACTTTTATTAGTTAGATGCCTAGACCTATCGTATATTTAAAAAAACTAACGTCTAAGTATAAGGTAGGTCCAAGTAGGTACATATTTAATTAAATATTGTACCTATGATTTGCAGTTTCTAACCCACTATTTTATCAATGTGTAGGTGATCTGATGACACGTGAAAAGCCATACTTACCTACTACCCAAACAACATTTTTACACGTGTGCTACCTAATCTGACAATACGTGCTGAGCTCCGAAAAGGTTTAGTGGATTTTGTTGTTTGGTATATAGGAAATGCATGAACTAAGCTATTATTAGACTACCTAAAGGTAGAAATAACACAATACAAGCGTGCGAAGCCGCGGGCAAAAGCTAGTAATTTATAAGCATTTGACCGCATTCTCACCTGATGGAAAGTGACGACGCGATCTAAGATGATACATGCTTGCCTAGAAAAACTTTTTGACTATTGAATTAAGTATTATAGTATAAACTCCTGCATACCTATACCTATATTATCTGTGCCTTTCTCTTTGTCTATACAACATGCAACATCCTTCAACCTGGATTGTACATAATTATTATAAGGTATTATTTATACAAACTATTCTAACTAAGGGCCACAGGTTTGCGAGCCGTGACTCACGGGAGCTAGACCGTGACGCTGTATGAAATGTGCGTGTTTTCGCGTGACAACATCGCATGCTGATTGATTGACAATGCAAATTCAGAGGGCGTGTGACTGCGAAATTGTAAGTTTCCCTTCTTCTCGCATTTTATGTGGTTTTGTTAGTGTAATTTAATAATCAAAGCAGCTATACGAATATTATATGACTACTTTTCCGTTTGAAAACAAAGAATGGGTAAGTAACTTGTTAACTACTTGCTTGAATATAAGTACCTACAATATATAGTATGTTTTGTTATTAATCAAAATGTGTTTAATAACCAGCAATGAATAACGATAGTGAGGGTTCTTCGTAATCCTAAATAATTAATGTGGTGTAAAAATTAAATAAACAAAATCCTTTAAAACGCAGCGCAGCTAAACATGAAGGTGACTCCAAAAATTATGACTGTTGATGTTATCTCCGAAAATGTTGCCGCACAAAATTAAAAATACATATTAATCCGTGCGTTCCGAGTACAAAAATACAACAGCAAAAGCGGTGCATAAATTTGGTGGGTAATGATAAATCACGGATCAAGTCGCTGCTTGAAATATTTTACCTTTGTGTCGTGGGCAAAGAAAAGTAATTTAAACAGTGACACGGTAAAATGACGCTGATTATATTATTTACTCTACTGAGGTCGTTGAGCATGGTGCTAAAGTCCTCGAGCGATTTCGCCATTATGACTATATCATCGGCAAAACGAAGTTTAGCGATGTACTCGCCAATTATGCTGATGCCAGATCCTTTCCACTCCAAGAGCTTGAAGACGTCCTCCAATGCATGTGAGAATAGTTTCGGAGAAATAACGTCTCCCTGTCTCACGCCTCTTTGCAACGGGATTTGTTCCGTACTCTGGTCCTGTAGTCGGACTGACATAGTGGTCTAACTGTACAAATACTTTAACACTTCGATATACCTATAGTCAATATGATAGATTAAAGGTGCTCTGTTATTACTAAATACACTGGCGAAAGCATAAAAATAAACAGAAAAACTTAAAGGAATGTGACACACCAACGCAAACGCGTACACACCGAGCCCAATACAAAATTCGATACGAGCCGAAGTAAACAAGCACAAGTACGTAAGTAGCGAGTACAAAGAAAGTAACAGAACGGATAAAACACCCGGAGCTGGTAACGAGGAGCATTGCGAATGTACTTGGCCGTTTGTTATTTTATTTGTTCTCTGCTTGGTAAACTCTATTATCCAGTCGATGGTTTTGATTCCGAGAACTCAATGTTTACATTGAATTTTAAACTTATGTCACTGTTGTCACATTCGTTCTCAAGCGTTATGTCTACTGTGAGAAAGTTTATCCACGACGAATATCAATATTTGCTCGCCTACTCAATCACATAAGTTACAAGACGTACCTACATGTACCTATTGACATCCCATGATTTCGATTATTAGGGCCACTGACAGTATTTGCAATACGATTTGGTCAGCCTTAATGATCATGTTTGCATTAATTTCCTTTTTTTTTTAATTCAATTACCTTAATATAGCAGAATTGGCAACACTAAAGCGTGGGCTCTTTGGATTGAAACAACTAATGGAGTACGTTATTACTGGCCACCTTCACGAAAAAGTGCATTAACGTACCGTAAGTGGGATAAAAGTATTTGAATATAGAACTTAAGTAAAGTGCGCTGTGAGTGCTTATGGCACTTAACATACAGCGATTTGCCTCATTTACTGTAATCGCTACAGTTTTATTTCACTTTGGTTATGGTAGCTGTGCGCTCTGCATTAAATAAACGACTCATGTTTATGGCATTCGATTCGATATTCAATTTGAACTTTGAGCGTAATGGTTTTAATTTGGGTTTGTTGCAACGCTATTGCGTTTATTTTGGGATATTAAGCTTTAAGAATTCGGTACTTATTTGAAGATGGGAGTATTAGAAGCTTTGTTCAGCGACCAGATTATTTTGACCTCTATTATTCTTATATTGTATACTGGATATAGTTTTGTTTTTGTCGGTGTGGAAGGTCTGTCTGAGTTGGTTTCTGATTTAGTTTGCGAAGTTTTTGAATACCTTCCGTGAATCTTATCACGGTTAGTTAGGTGCGCCCTGGGAGTAGCTGACGGTATGGAAAGAACTCCCTCCATGAATATTGCATTTGACATCTAAGAGTTCGGCTTATCAGCTGTTTCACAAGGGACTGGAGGCGGCTGATCTTTTGTTTAACAAATTATTTTCTGTTGAGTAATGTTTGAGTTTCCTTCGATATGCCGACAGATAAACAAGTTCCTTGCGTCTCTTTACGAGGCAATAAAATACACAAAAAACGTGCAAAAGTAGTTTGAATACAAGGGAATGTTTTGCAAAGTATTGTACAATAAATTATTGCATTAAAGAGTGAAAATATAGACTTTGAGGTCGTAAGCTTAAGGTTTTAATTTGAAATAGTTTGCGTACCTATTTGCTGCATGCCCAACTTACAAGTTCTCACTTAGTTTCTGTTAAGTTTATAGTCGAACGTTGGGCAGACAAAGCGGAGAGACATAATGAATTTTCGTTACTGAATCGGAAAATAAATAATTCATACGTGGACGTAGCCTGTTCCTAGTAACGTAAGAAAGCATATCTTAGCTCATATCGTAAAGTGCAGCGTCTGACAACACTCGTTAAATTTTATGTGCATTACCGAGTCGTCTCGTCTCAATTACAATTACAAATCATTACAAATTTTCAACTCTGGCCAAGTGTCGTGTGCAATAATGTTCAAGACGTAGCTTACAATGTTTGACGTTAATTTTATAGCCTGTATTCATGGTGCCATGCCATGTGAGAGATAGACGGTGTCATGTAATATTTAATATGACATTTCATTGAATATAGAATTTCATAGTTAAATTGTTATGGCTGGCAATTTCTACATTGTCCACTTGAATAGCAAATGCCTGGTATTATTGATTAGAAATTTATTCTGTCGAATATAACAAAGTATTGCATGTACGGAGCTGCCTCTTTGTAGTAGGTAGTGTAGCTAGTTTAGTTTAGTTTAGCTTAGTTTAGTTTAGTTTAGTTTAGTTTTTATTATTGTAGTAGTTAGCTTGAGTAATAAAGGCAATTTGCCCGTTAAAAAAAAGCCTCTTGAGTAGTTTTGTTAATTGCAGTAGGTAGTACCTAGTAGAGCGTCCGGTATAACTTGAGTAGGTATAAGTACTTATTTGCATAGGCTGTAAGTTGTCTTAACATATTTCGGCATGACAGCTTGACCACTTCGGCAGAATGCAAATTTTACCCGTTTATGTCTACACTGAGATTGCGTAAAGTTAATTTTGAATTTAAATAAATTTTAAATCTATAAGTACTAGGTATAATAAAACTGTAACTGGGCTAAATCTCTACGTTGAATATTTTTTGAAATTTTTTATTGCGTTACACTTTTTATCGAAAGAAACACTTTTTTTAATTTTTTTCGCTGTTTGGTTTGGGTATAGCTAAGTTTTCAGAATAACATTTAAGAAACTTTTTGTTTTCTGAAACGGCCAAGTGCGGGTTGCACGAAACACTATGGATGTAATTTTTATGCAAGAATTTTTTGTCTGTAAAAGTGTTATATTTTTATTAACTTTTTTATTTATACTCATCCTGTCGAAGGGAAGAGAGAAGAGAATGAATGGATGGGACGGCAATAGAAGGAAAGCAGGCAAAGCCTGCCTTCTTTTGCCGGCCCATCCATTGATCCTTTTCCCCTATCTTTTTCCCTTTCACTTCCCTCTTACCCGTGAGCAGGGTATTAAGACGTAAAACTAATTAACCCGTGCGAAACGGGGGCGGGTCAACTATTTCAAAATATAAATTCATTTTAATTTTAAAATTTAACATATGTATTTTTTAGTTTTGAAGATATTTTTACTCCAATTCCACAGCCTGCTGCCGCTTGCTAAGTGCAAGGCACCTTACTGATTTTCACATTCACTGAGATGAATTTACAAACCTATACTATATTTAGTTAAATGGATGTCTGTGTTTTATATTTTAATCTTAACATATTTATTTATGTACAATGTTCGATGAATCACAATGTACTAACCAACTCAACAGCCATCGAAGTCTCAAATCTATATCGGTGCTACATCAGTTCTGCAGTGATTCAACTGACTCACTAAGCCTATAGGTACGTATACATATAAGTCCATAAATACATAGGTCATATCAAGCTTTTAGGTACATCCAAGGCGTTCAAGAGCAATCTAGAAACCCCACCGCAACAGCCTCTGGCTAAATCTTGGATGCTCTGACCTACTATTAAATAGAGCTGTACTGGTACTAATTTTGCCGGATTGACATGAAAAATGTACTGGCTTTTGATGGAGAAATCTATCAGTAAGCGTACCTATGTGCAATGGTTTCTGAAACTATACATTTTTAATTTATAAAACGAATGATTAAAATTAACGGGGACTTTTTTACATAAACAAGTGAAGTATAGATCTAGTCGTTCGCCTGATGTGAAGTATCACAGCTATTCATAACGATTGCAGTGTCACTCAAAACTCTAACATAGGTACACTTTTGCGTGACACTGCACTGCGTACGTCATCCTCAGATTTCAGCACTGCAGTCTAGTATAGTGTCTAGAGATTGATAATATCAGGGCGTAAAGTCTCATTTGTCCAGCGTAGGCCGGCCCCCACAAGGTGCAATTCCTTGTGGGGGCCGGCCTACGCTGCGTTTTCCGGTTCGTGGTCGTCAATCGAGAACCCATCCCTGAAGCTCTACTATTAAGGATTGTCTCAAAACATTTCTCCCATATTCACGACGTAGACCCGTAATTTGTGACAGCGTGCATTACCTACGTGTGCTTTGATTTATTTACATAAACAATAGTGTGCGGCTAGAAACGGTCTATTACAGATTCTACTGCGAATCGAAATGCGGGTTTGGCTAATTGCGCATGAGTGAGTTATCGTCCCAGATTGAAAATTTTAGAACCATACCGCAATAACAAAATAGGAGCTTTCATTAACCGGTCACTAATAAATCAACATTTTTCCTGAGACAAAGTTTTAGCGTGCCTGAGTAATTGACTGGACCTAATACTTAGTAATTACAGACCAGGATAATAATGAGTTGTGTGAATTCAAAATTGGTCATTATTTCGTTGCGAAAACAACATGTAGGTAATTGAGTTGAGTTTTGTGCTTGTGTTTTACAGTAGTAAAGCAATTAAGTATTAATGTTAATAATGTGAACATGCAAGAACAGGTTTTAGATATTAATAAATAAGTAGGTTTACTTTTTATGATTGAAGTCTCAACATTGAGTTTCACATGTTCCTCAATATATGATGTCATGTTAATGAAACTATAAAGAAACTAATATTAAAACTTATTACCACATTAATAATTAATTCTTTTTATTACAGAAGTACTTAACTAGTGGAATGCAGGCAAATCTGCAAGGCACTAAATAAATCTAATTAAATGTTATGACAGACGAACCTACAAGATGAAGAAGCGAATTATAGAGGGGCTGCAGCGGGAGTAATAAAGTAAACGAAGATGTGTACTTATTACCTTATATTTAAGAATTTACAACTAGAATTACTATAACTAGATCCTAAAACTAATTATATCTAGATGTGACGAGTCTCGACGATCGAGAGCAAGTGCCGGGGGAGGGTGAAGTAAGCCTCGCGGGGCCGAGAGGGGATCGCGGGCGCGGGCGCTGCGCGGACGGTGGTCATGATCTCAGTCTCACGCTTTCGCTGGTCAGCACTTTTCTATGTGTTAGTGGATGTTCTCTAAGTGTGCGAATCTAGCTGACACGGCGGCGACGACACCTAGACGGCGCGATAAGCGGTGTGTCCGATGTACTTGTCGTTCTACGTAACACCTCCCACCGCAGATCAGCAACCATTTCAGTACTTTCAGTCTAAATGTTGCTGGATGATCTGGATTTGTGCAGCTCTTGATGCTAAACTCACATTATCGACTTCTTTTATTGGTTGGATGTTAGTCGTGGAGGGAGCGTTGTTGATCTTTCTCCGATTTAACCAATATCTTCTGCTCATTATAAAGATGACAAGTACTGCTGCACTGGTTAATAAGATGTAAAATTGTATAGTTGTATGATAAACTGACTTCGATGGATTTTCAAGAGTAAGACGTATAGGTTGCGATGCCCTTGCTTCTTGAATTTTGTCGAGTCCGTTTGAATTTATCTAGTTAAGTTTCATGGCAGGATAAGTATCAGGTCCAGGTTCAGCATACTCTGGGATATTAATGATCTTCTTGGCTGTCCTTTAATTTCATTGTTGATACTATAACTGTTAGTTCATTGGTGCGCAGGAAACAGTTTTGCGGGAATATGATGATGTAGTGTTGGTCGTCTAATCTTTCCATTGCTTCTTTAGAAAATGTTATAGGTATTCTTGTGCATGAGCTTCCAGTTGTATGTTTCTAGTAATAAATCTTGAATGCAGTTAGGTTTGGTTTTAATTTGATGATTGAGATTAGCTTCGTATATAGGAACCGCGGGGTAATTACGTAAAATTTGCAACAGCAATGCGACAGCAGTAGCAATGCGACAGCAGTAGCGAAGCATACATTCTCGACACCACTAATGATGTATGACAGCAATCACCGCGAGATTTACGCCTGTCGCAAACCTGTTGCGAGTTAGGTAATTAGGGGGCCGGTCTGCTTGCTACCTTCGGGCATTCTGCCTCTATCGTACACATAGAATTACTCGTTGGTTGCTATGCTATATACTGATAAGGGGATAGTATGACCAAGTTGTAATTGTTAGGTATAATAGTAGAATAGGTAAAGGTTGAAGGTATGTAGGTTACTAGAAACTTGCGGAACAAATAGGAATTTTAAAAACTACAACTATCTTATTTTCATAGAAATACGATCTAGAACTTAAAGTACTACAATATTCACTAATTTCTATACCTAAAATTTGATTTTTATCGTCTATAGCTTTTTCATTTAATTTTTTGAAGTCTACTGCAAGGCGCCATTTTAATCGACGGGAAGCATCAGCCTTCTTTGCTACTACCAAAATAGGCGAGCTCCATGCAGAGTCGGATGGGCTTACACTGCCTTGCTAACACATTCCCAATTTGATCACTCATCTCCTTCTTGTGAACAAAGGGATATCTATAGGTCTTTATATTTATGGGGTTTTACAATTTTTTTTATTTATTAAGTTTAATTCAGTTTTTTTTAAATCTATTTATTTAATATTTTAATTTGATATTTTATCATTTAATTAAATTTAAATTTATCAAATGTATTTTTTTATTTATTCCATTTTTAAATTTTTTCTTTTTTTGTAGTTAAGTATCTATATTTTTTCATTCGACATAATATTTAATAATTAAAATATATTTTATTCTAAATTTTGTTTAATTCCAAAACTGATCCAATCTTAAAATTTATTCAATATCAAAATCCAATCAATCCTAAAATTAATTCAATATTAAAATTTACTCAATTCTAAAATTCACTCAATCTTAAAACTTACCCAATTTTAAAATTACTCAATCCTAAAATCTTAAAACTTATTTAATATTAAAACTTATTTTATTTAAAACCTATTTAATTTTATAACATCCAATTCTAAAATATTTATTTTTTTAAAATGTATTGTTATATAACTATTTTTTTCATTTATTTCATGTTCAGTTTTTTATGTACATAGGCTGTAGTAGGTACCTATCTAATTTTAAAACGGATATAATATTTTTTTCAATTATGTAATCTAGATTTATCAATTTTAGAATTTATTTAAATTTTATCTTTATTTAATTCCAAAATTTATTATTTAAATCATTTAATTTATCAAGTCCATTGTAATTTATTTTAACTTCCTTTTTTTTTAATTCCTTCTTTAAATTTTATTAGCTTTTATTTGATTTTTTTAATAATATCTTTTATTTAATAGTTTATTTGACTCATTTTATTTCTATTTAATAGCTTTTGATTATTATTTTTTTTATAGAAATTTATTTTATTGGACATTTCAAAATTATTCAATTTTTTTAGTACAATTACTTTTATTTAATTTCATTTGTTTTATATTTCAAATTGATTTATTTTTTAATATAATTACACTTCTTTAATTTCTTTTTTTTTATGTTAGGTATTTCATTATTCAAATTTATTGAATGTTTAGTTCATTCACAATTTTATTTTTATTTAATTAATTCACTTTTATTTGAATTTCATTTAACTCATTTAAGTTTTTGAATACATGTAATTTATCTCATTTATTAGAATCTTTTTATTTATTTTGAATTTAATATTAATTTATTTTACTTTGTTTGATTTATAACCTTATTTCATTTATTAATTTATATAATTTTTTAAATTTATTCTATTTAATTTTTAAATTTTTAGAATCCATTTAATTGATTTTACTTTTTTATTCGTATATTTTAAAACTTTTTATTTTTTAAATTTATTAAATTTTTGTTAGATTTATATAATTTTACAATTTATTCATTTCCAAAATGTATTCAAATTTAATATTAACCCAATTGCAAAACTTATTTGCCATTTAAAATTCATTTAATTTTTTTTTAGTTAATTGTGAATTTCCAAAACTTATTTAATTTCGTAATAATTAATAATTTTTAATTCTTAATTTAATTTTTTTTTTCATTTTATGGTTTACTTAATGTAGGTATATAAACTTTAATTTTTTTTTTTAATTAATTCAATTTTCATATCAATTTAATTCCCCAAATTTATGTAATTTTAAATATAATCTATTTAGATTTTCTAATTTATTTTATTTGAATTTATTTTATTTTTTCAAATTCCGCTATTTATATATTTTTTTATTTGTGTAATTTTAAATTTTTCTCTCTATTTAGTTTTTTTTTTTGCCTTTATTTGGCTCAATAAATTAATTTCCGGAATTTATTAGATTTTAGATTAAATTGATTTTATTTTAATTTATTATTTGTTAAATTCATTTATTTTTCTAATAATTTTATTATATTTCATTTATTTCATTTGTATAGCTTTTCTTATTTCTTTAATTTAAGTACAAATTTTATTTTATTATATTTAAATAATTGTTTTTCATATATTTCATTTTTTTCATTTAATACTTAAAAGTAATTTAACTTTTAAAGTTTATTTTTTGTATCCAATTTTTAAATTTATTAATATTTCATTGTTCAAATTAATTTTATGCTTAAACAAATTTAATTACCAAAACCAATCTTACCACATTTTTAAATTTAATTTATTTCTTCAACATGTAGATTTCTATTTTTTAATTTTTTTAGTTACTGTGTTTGTATATAATTTATTCAATTTTGAATTTTAAATTCTTTTTTTTTATTTAAAAATAATAATTATTATTTTTGGTTTATTTTTTGTTTATTTTATTTTAATTTGTTTGATTTTTCGAGTTCATTTAATATTTTATTTTTATATAACTTTTTCTTTTAATTGATTTAACTTTATTTATTTTTGTTAATTTAATTAATGAATTTTTTATTTATTTAATTCACCCATATGATTTTTTTAAATGTATTAAATTTTGTAATTTATAATCCAATCCTATCTTAATAATTAATTTTATAATTTATTTTTTTTAATTTATCTAATTTAACCAAATAATATTTCAGAATTTCATTTCTAATTTTTAATATTTTTATCTAAGATAATATTTTTCATCACCTAATTTAAAATGTTTAATTTTGTTATTGTTACATTTATTTAATTTTATTTTAAGATAATTTTGTTTCTTAATTAATTTTATTAATTTTATAATTTTAATTTGGTTCAGTTTTTTTTTACTTGTGTAATTTTATTACAAGTCTTTTTTAATTTTACCACATGTATTTTATTCCAATTAAAATTCATCAAATTTATTTACTCCATTTATTCTGAAATAATTGAATATGAAATTAACTATTTTAATTTTTTTATTATTGTTAATTTTGAGAGAGAACTTTAATTTTTAATTTTCATGAATATTAATCAAGTAATTACAATTTAATACCTATCTATTAAAACTAAACTTAATTTGCCGTAATTGTTAAAATTCCTTTTCTAATAAATTTAACATAAGAATTTCTAATATTAATTTTCAATATTTTACTTCATAAAATTAAAATCTACATAAATTTTAATTTACTTAAATACCCTACCAGAGCGATTCTGGAAAAGGTGTCGTCAGATAAAATCCTGACGTAAAATTACAACTATAAAAAAGGACATCTATATTATCATATTATTTTTAATTGATTTTAATTTACTTGATACCCTACCAGAGCGATTCTGGAAAAGGTGTCGTCAGGTAAAATACTGAGGGAAAACTACAACTAAAAAGGGGACACCTATATTATCAAGTTATTTTAATTACCTTAATACCCTACCAGAGCGATTCTGGAAAAGGTATGGTCAGGTAAAATCCTGACGAAAATTACAACTAAGGGAAAGCAACACCAGAGACAATTCTAGCGTACTTACTGTATTCATCATCTTCGGTTCACTATATCAGTCTTCGATTTCTTGAAAGCTCCAGCTGCAGTCCATAAAGATGTTCGAATCCTTGGTCAAGGCTCAATAGCCAGTCCCGCACGCGCACAGCATTGACAGCCATAATGTCCAGAGCAGGGCTTGTTAACGTTACCAAGTAACATAAAAAATAACGTTAAGTAACGTTAATTCCAAAGCGATACCTTACTAATGTTATTAATATTTAACGTTAATGAGTAACTTAACATTATTATAACGTTAGGCAGCTAACGATATTTTTAACGGTAATTTTGGCAATATCAATTCGGTGCCATGCTACGTTGCCGTTCCGTGCTGTCCGCGGCTCCGCGCGCGTTCGATTTGGTTGGTTATGCGGCGCTGTGCTTGGAATGATTATATTCACTCATCTTGGTAGCTGTGTGGGTGGATCCTCACAAAAGTAGACAAAATCAGATGAAAATAAAATACTGAAAATTTCGTTGCATAATTGATAAAATTATAGTGGAACAGTATGCAAGGTGAGTTTGAATTGGTATGGTATCCCGAAAGGGGGGGACTAGGACCATGATAGCCCACAAGTTGTGAGAGCCTTACTTTTAAACTACATGTTACAAACCTCCATACTAAAAAATAAATCCACTAACGAAATTGCATGTACGACCGCTACGCGAGTTAACAGGCAGGGCCGTAGCCAGAAATTCTCTTCAGGGTTGTGGGGGGGGGGGGGGGGGGGGGGTTCAGCTTGATTACTATAATTATATAATCTTTTCATCACAGTTGCTCGCAAAGTGGCTCTTATCCCACCGCTTTTAGGATCATAATCTAAGAAACCCGTGACCCGTGCTTTGTACTTTACACCACACACGTCACGTTATAATAAATCTGATAACCCGATTCAATTCAGTTTGTATCTCGCTGCAAGTTATACGTACATTTTCGTCATTTCGTTTCGTTTCGGTTCCTGTTTCGGTTCCGGCTCCGGCTTCGGCTCCGGTTTCGGTTTCAGTATCGGTTTCTGTTTGTGTTTCGGCTCCGGCTGCGGTTTCGGTTTCGTGGTTTCGGTTTTGGCTCTGGCTCCAGTTTTGGTTTCGGTTTCGGTTTCGGCTCCAGCTCTGGTTTTGGTTTCGGTTTCGGTTTCGGCTTCGGTTTCGGTTTAGGTTTCTGTTTCGGCTCCGGGCCTGGTTTCAGTTTCGACTCCAGCCCCGGTTTCGGTTTCGGCTCCAGTTTCGGCTTCGGTTTCGGTTACGGTTCTGGTTTCGGTTTCGGTTTCTTTTGCGGTTCCGGCTCCGGCTCCGGTTTCGGCTTCGGCTCCGGTTTCGGTTTAGGTTTCTGTTTCGGTTTCGGTTCCGCCTCCCCAGTTTCGGTTTCGGCGCCAGGCCCGGTTTCGGTTTAGGTTTCTGTTTTGGTTTTAGCTCCGCCTCCGGTTTCGGTTTCGGCTCCGGGCCCGGTATCGGTTTCAGTTCCAGCTCCGGTTTCGGCTTAGGCTCCGGTTTCGGTTTAGGTTTCTGTTTCGGTTCCGCCTCCAGTTTCGGTTTCGGCTCCAGGCCCGTTTTCGGTTTCGGTTTTGGTTTCGACTCCAGTTACGGTTTCTTTTTCGGTTTCGGCTCCGGCACCGGCTCCGGTTTTGGCTTTGGTTTCGGTTTCTGCTCCAGTTTCAGTTTCGGCTCCGGTTTCGATTTTGGTTTCGGCTCCGGTTTTGGTTTCTTTTTCGGTTTCGGATCCGGCACCGGCTCCGGTTTCGGCTTCGGTTTTAGTTTCGGTTTCTTTTTCGGTTTCGGTTTCGGCTCCGGTTTCAATTTTGCTTTTTGTTTCGGTTTCGGTTTCACCTCCAATTTCGGTTTCGGTTTCAGCTCCGGCTCCGGCTCCGGTTTCAGTTTCTGTTTCTGTTTCGGTTTCGGCTTCGGCTCCGGTTTCGGTTTCTGTTTCTGTTTCGGTTTCGGTTTCAGCTCCGGCTCCGGCTCCGGTTTCGGTTTCTGTTTCTGTTTCTGTTTCGGTTTCGGCTCCGGTTTCGGCTTCGGTGTCGGTTTCTGTTTCTGTTTCTGTTTCGGTTTCGGTGTCGGTTTCTGTTTCTGTTTCAATTTCAGTTTCGGTTCCGGGTCCGGTTTCGGTCATCAACACGGTTTTTCTCTAACGGCGCGTGAAAATAAGAAGCCTGGACGACATTTTTCACTATTTATAATGCAACTCTGGGGTTTTCCTCGCAACTGTGATGAAAAACGTTGTATAACAAGCGTGCGTATCTATTGTATCAGCTCTACATACATATAAGTACCTAAGTGTAAACAAAATACACTAAAAATACTAAATACGTGAGCGAAGCGAGCGAGAACATATTTACATTGTTTTTCAGGAAACACGTATGGTAGTTCAAACATGAATTACATGTCAGTCAGTACAAATGCGCGTGCCATAAAACCAAATACAGCAAAAGCACTAAATACGCGAGCGAAGCGAGCGCGAACATTTTTATATTTGCCGCATTGTATTCCAAAAACACGTATGGTAGTTCAAGCCTGAATTATATGTCAGTCAGTACAAATGCGTGCTAAAAAACTAAATACTGTAAAAATATTAAATACGCGAGCGAACAAGCCGGTTTCCAAAAAAGCACCATAGAACACATCCATACGGTACGCCAGATTATACAGAAGAAGAGTATAATCGGCCGTTATGCCTAGCGTTTGCGGACTATGAGAAAGCCTTCGATTCAATCGAGACTTGGCTTGGGCGGTGCTGTATTACAAAAGTAGAGTATGTTTAGATGTATGAGAAGTTGAGATATAGCATCCGATGTTGGGGTAGTAGCTACGACTATAATATCAAAAGGGCGTTTATTTTACAGAAGCGTGCCATTCGTACTATGGTGGGCATACCACCGTGGGAGTCCTGCAGAGATAAGTTTAGAGAACTGCAAATCCTGACGGTCCCTAGTTTGTATGTTATGGTCTTGCTCACAGATGTGATTAAGTTTAGACATAAATATGAGACAGCGGAACAGAAAAACATTAGATTAGAAACACGAAGAAAAGACCTAAAATGTGCTCTTTTGCCAAAATTGAATATTGCTAAACACTGTTCCAGGTACCAGGCTGTCAAGTTATTTAATTGTTTGCCCATGGAGATGAAATCAATCGATAGTCTCTCTATTTTTCGAGTAAGACTGAAAAGACTTTTGTTGGAAGAGTGTTTTTACTCCGTACAGGATTTTATTGATAAGAACGGCTATGTTTGATTATCGTTTTCTGTTATTTGTAGGTACATATTAACTGGAATTAGGAAATCATTCTTTAAATATTGAATTATACTGTTGATTTATATTTAATTATAGGTGATTAGAGTTTTAGGTGAATTTCAAACACAATGTAAAAATTGTTATTGAATAAATAAATTATGAATTATTATGAATTATGAAATGGTTCTAAATTCTGATATACCTATCATTCCTATTTAGTCAAAACTCTTCAATACGTGAATTTGTCCATTTTTCTGTCTTGGCTCAGCACCACAGAGTACTTTTTTATATAGAGCTCAGCACTATTCACGTCATGACGACGGCAATGAAAAGCCGCGGGGCTCCACCACTTACACCTCACAGGTTTACCCGTTTACCCATTTTAAAGTAACGATAAAATTAACGGTAATTTGCAAATAACGTTATTAAAGGTTACCGGTATAACGTAGCATAAATAACGTTATATTTTTTACCGATATTTTTTACTTAACGGTAACGACATCTTTTGGAGGTAACGTTACGAATGTGTTACCGGTATTTAAAGCCCTGGTCCAGAGTTCACCGATTTGAAGTCAAAGTTCAATAAAACTGCCAAAAACTCCCGAGGGTCGTACGCGCACTTGACCCAAAGATCATACCGACTGCGCCAATTATAGAGGGGCTGCAGCGGGAGTAATAAAGTAAACGAAGATGTGTACTTATTACCTTATATTTAAGAATTTACAACTAGAATTACTATAACTAGATCCTAAAACTAATTATATCTAGATGTGACGAGTCTCGACGATCGAGAGCAAGTGCCGGGGGAGGGTGAAGTAAGCCTCGCGGGGCCGAGAGGGGATCGCGGGCGCGGGCGCTGCGCGGACGGTGGTCATGATCTCAGTCTCACGCTTTCGCTGGTCAGCACTTTTCTATGTGTTAGTGGATGTTCTCTAAGTGTGCGAATCTAGCTGACACGGCGGCGACGACACCTAGACGGCGCGATAAGCGGTGTGTCCGATGTACTTGTCGTTCTACGTAACAAGCGTCAAACAAAGTTGTCACTACACTTAATAGAAACATAATAACAGTGTTTTCAAGGCTCGTGTATCCTCTATCTCCCTCGCGCATTGAAACATTTTTGAATTAAAATATTGAAGGTATGCGAAAAATCTGTCTACACTAAAACCTTAAGAATAACATAAATGTTCATTAAAAATATCACATTAATCCGAACAAGTTTTTATAGTACATAAAAACAAAACAAGACAAGAATTTAAACAAATTTAGGAACATATTTACAACTTATAACCAAAACCAAGGTAATACGGTACCCACACACATAAAATTTATTTATTATTGTGTAAGCGTACTGCACGCACGTCTATTTCAATTGGGAATTTATTGTATGCCGATTCAGCATTATGCGATACGGTTCGCCACAACCACATACGTACAGGAAAGTGACAGATTGACGGCTGTTATATTGAAATCAAAGTTGAAGAACAAGACCACAGAATAAATAATAGATAATATACATAATTTAGTTAGAGTCAAAGTAGAGTTGTAGTAAATTTCTTTACTGTAGGTACATAATACGAGAAGATAAGAGAAGATTTAGAGATCTGAGTTACTCTGAATTTGCAAGTCATGGCTAGAGGCAACTGGTAATTTTCATTTTGGCTTATTTAAGGAATGTATACCGAAAGTACATAGACGATTTATTAATTTGTTACGTCTCTAATAATTTATAAAACAAATATTCCCAAAGCTTGAAGTGTTTGAGATAAAATTTCACGTGCATGGCAACACTAGTCGTTTGAAGTTAGGTCAGTTGCTAGCATTCCATGAACGAATGACATTTGAGAGTTTAGCAATCACATTACTTGCAATCGCAATTAACCTGTCTGCATAATATTCATTTGGTTTCTAAACGTACTTACATGTACATATGTACATTCACTGTAATAAGTTACTATACCATCTATAC
The DNA here is from genome assembly GCA_910589525.2 of Ennomos quercinarius. Taxonomy (NCBI): domain Eukaryota; kingdom Metazoa; phylum Arthropoda; class Insecta; order Lepidoptera; family Geometridae; genus Ennomos; species Ennomos quercinarius. Next base: position 7,583,497 of record OU342501.1, read on the forward strand.
CTAATAAAGATTAAATTGTTGCGTGTTTGAACTTTGGTAATTTTGGTACTCTTAGCTATATGTACGTATAGATGTTATTTTGGCTAAGAATTGGCAAAGCCAGTATAATATGTGACCCTGTTACCGCGAATGGTTGGCAGCAATTAAAAGAATGTCTAGAGTCTAGAGATACACTTAATTGGTAGTCTTCTTCTTCGTCTCGTGTAGGCAAGTGGTCAGCCTCGGGGGCGTACTGTGAGCTCTTAGCGTGATTCAAAATTGAGCCTATATTGGATCGCTTTGTTTTTTTTTGCATGAGGATTTTGACAAGCGATGCAGTGTAGGCTCTGTTTTGAATCGCGCTAATAGCTCACAGTACGCCCCCTGGGGGCGTACCGTGAGCTCTTAGCGCGATTCAAAACTGAGCCTATATTGGATCGCTTTGTTTTTTTTTGTATGAGGATTTTGACAAGCGATCCAGTGTAGGCTCTGTTTTGAATCGCGCTAAGAGCTCACAGTACGCCCCCTGGTGTCAGAATTTTTAGGCCGCCCAAAGGCTTCTGTTTTGGCTTAACGACTACCTATAAGAGCCGAGACCGACGGCTTAACGTGCTCTCCGAAGCACGGTAGCGCTCAGTTGTATACCACTTTTTGTTGTAGCGGTTACCCATCAAAGTAGTGACCGCAGCGAACGTTGCTTAACTGTACCGATTGGAATAATAGAAACAGCTTGTCCTGCTTCCCTATGAGCGCTACCTCAAATTGGTAGTGATAGTTTATAAATATGATTTTATTATCTACCTGCATTTTGTTGTTACGTTGACAATAACTTGGCTGAAAGTTTAGTCCAATGGAGCAAACGCTGTTAAAAACCTTATATTGAAATAATAATAATAATAATAATAATAATAATAATATTTATTTCTCTCATACACAAGCAGTCAACAATAATGCTATTTGATAATATTTTAGGTACAATAAATTAACATTGTTACCTGCTTTGTGAGAGACTGGTGCCTGATGTAGGTTTTAAAACCTGTATTACAAGTCACCAGGACCCCACTCCGCGGAGACACACTTGTTAACATAAGTCTTAAAAACAGAGGGTAGAACATAGTTGGACTGAGATTTAAGTGCAAATTGTAATGACTGACGGTAGGTGCTTAAACAATGGTTTGAAGCTAAGAATATATTATACTATGTCGTGGGGGTTATTTATCTTGAGTTACTTGTAAATCTCAGTCACAGGAGAACAGTACAGGTTAAGGGAACCATTCCAGTTGAGGCGAAGTTGTATATGAGTAGAAAACAAGGAAATAAACAAAAGAAATTTAAACTTAGGTACTAAAGGATAAGCATAATTCATGTAACACATTAGGTATAGGAGTGCAGGTATTCACCGTTCGCCGGCGTACTTCAGAGGTAGATTCCCATTGTCTAGATGAGAGTGTGCTAACTGTATATGGTGTGATGATTTGTGTGTGAATGAGCTGAGTGCTACAGTGTGTGTGTGTGTGTGTGTGTGTGTGTGTGTGTGTGTGTGTGTGTGTGTGTTTTGTAGGTCCTAAACATGTTCAAGTTTACGATGCTGCACCGTGCACGATCATAAAGAAAGAAAGGATCCCATAATCTTACCCACTCGAATTTAAAATCATTACTTATTTTTAGCAGGTAATAGCTTGCTACAGTTTACCGCTTTGAAGTTTAATACACTTAACAAATAATTCTTAAATTACGTATTCTTATTAATCGTGTTTTGACTTGCATAATAGATAAGAAGAGCCTATTGGGATCCAAATATTTTGAAATTGACACATTAAGTTATTTAATACGAGACTGACTATGTCGATGTACGTAAAATACATGTAAAAGTTTACTTAACCACAATTAAAAGAAATATTATAACCTTGACTTTTAAAGTTATGTTCATAGTTTTGTTCAAATACATATTACCTATTTATTTATACTAGAATCCAAGGGGACCGAGACGGTTAGGAATAGCAGCGTTTTACCTGAAATAAAACGCATATTAAAATACTTACCTTACTGGAACCTTATATTGAGAATAGCATTTCCGTTTCCGTCGATTTCCTGCCAGTTTTTCCGTATTTTTTATACCTCGTTTCCTGTAAAGTGGCGCCACCTGGCGGAGGCGCAGCATTTTAGTTTACTTGGAAAAGTGCAGCACCATATTGGATCATTGGCTCAATTTTCACCAGGCAGAAGTTAAGTGAAAGGTTCCAGTAAGGTAAGTATTTTAATATGCGTTTTATTTCAGGTAAAACGCTGCTATTAAATAACTGTACCGTTACTGGAACCTTATATTGAGACGTGTTTGTTATCGCCTGGTGACGCCACTTTAAAAATAATTAAGTATTTAGATCCTTATTAAAATAACGCCAATGTGATGTGATGTGGCTTTTATGTGAAACACAGTAGATAGGTGTGGTTTTCTATTATGAACATTCAAATATAATTATATATTACATAACAAGAAGTGCAGTGAATAATATTCACACTAAGGCAATTTAGATTGTCAATTCAGCTTTATGAATTGTGTTACAGATTGTAAATCATTGTATATGTTATTACCACTTCATGTCGGTAGACCTGATGAAATGTATTTAGCTGCTTGCTAATTGCCCTGTGCCATAACTTGATTGAGAGAGACATTGTCTAAACATTTTAATACTACTGCTTATACTTTGAAGATGTGGTTTGATGCCAGCCTCTTCAAACAGAGTATTATCTCAGCCAGATACTGCTGTGTGCGAGGTGGTTTTGCAATACCTTTCTCTGATGAAATAAAACCTAACGTTTTATATTTGGTGCTTTCTATCCAGAATCAAGCATTAAGATTTTTACTGTTTACATGCCTATCTAAAGTAAAAATATAAATATTATATATTCGACAGACTTCAACCTTACACAATGATTAAAATCTTCTCTCAACATGCTTTGTCTGATATTTTCAGAACAAAGTAGTAATTGCAGTATGATGCGATGCCTGAAATCAATTGCTTTTGTCTAATAGGTACAACCATATAAATCAGCTGGCATTCCATCATCATAGTACCTCAAGGCTTTTGGATAAGCCTAAAAAAGAGCGTGAGAGCTTACTGACTGGATCTTTCGAGATACAATGCAAGGTGAAAACGATATGCCTACGACAGATTAAAAAATGGTTCTAGCGTAATTACGGTTAATACTCTTCCAAAGCTGGCCTTCCCTGTCAAGGAGAGGGTGCAGGTCACGATCCACCACGCTGGCGAAGAGTGAGTTGCTATGTAAATTTCCGAGCTATGACATGCGGTTTTACGTCACAAACTTAAGGAAACCATAATTTTTTAGTTTAAGTTAGGAATCTACGGTTCCGTCACTTTGGGCCACCCCGTATTTTCAAATTTCGTGAGCTGAATGCTCCAACTGTTTATGATTCATAAGTCGTTCAAGATCAACCATGCTTCAAATGCTCGGGCATTGAGATTTCCAAGTTTTCACATCTCTGTGGGCTTAAACATCACAAACACGTCATTTGGCCGATGTTGGTGAGTTAGGTCAGGACTCGAAAAATGGTCATGGAAGCGCCCATGTGAGTAGATAGTTCTGTTTAACACTGATAAAGACAGAAACTAGATAGCGATACTAACGTATTATATACTCACAAACCAGGTAGTGGATACTACGTATACTGATATGGGACGCAAAAATAGGGATTATCGGTTCTCACATTTCGTGTCAGAAAGTTTAACACAAGACGGGCTGCTCTGAACTCCCAACCATAGATATAACTATATAACCATACAATACTAGGGCGCACTATACTTACCAGTACCTAGTCCGAATTAAACAAAACCGTTGTTTTTAATTTCATTATTTCTACACTGGCCAGTATTATTAGCAGGTGCCACTCTGGAGGATGGCGATGCAGCGATAGATGATCGGCATGACTTGCATTCAGCATGAATGGACGTATGACATGAGTGTATTTGATGCTGATCTAATACTTGCAAAAGTTTATTTAGCATCTCTATAGTTCCATTATTGGGCGACCTGGCAGTTTTGTTGTCGCTTGTCGCTTTTATTGGAGACTGAACTGGCTCGAATTTACTGGGCCGGGGCAAGGCAATGATATCTTACCTGTAGGTATGTTGTACGCCCGCCAAAACTAACAAGAAGAGTTCAGGCTATTTCTCCCTGCCGTGCCGTCATCACTACCAGTCTTGCACTCCGAGTGTCCGGCAACACATCGCCGCCAATTTGATAAAAATATGCTGATAAACGTCGTAACGAAAATTGCATTCTTGTCTCTTTCTAACAACACTGGCGTATATACTCTCCATACTCCATAAACTTCATAATAAACATACGTAGGTATGTATAGGTGGCTTCTAGTTAGTTTTTAAAGCAGTGTGGTTCGACTGTAATGTCTCTATATTTCCGACTCACTGGGGCAAGGGCGTTGCTCGCTTGCAGTTCATAGACCACTCAAATCGTTAAGAATATCTTTCGGTAGTTAAAGGTTCCTCAACATTTATTTACGGTTAAACAAAACACGAGGTACCTACCACAACAGGGAATATTTATTTTTCTAAGTACCCGACTATTTATTACTATTTATTTATAGTAATATTTCTTTGCTGACAAGGATCAGCGCAAAATGTTTACTATTCTGACGAACCGCAGTGTTCATGTATTCATTTCAGAAAAAATATATATAGTCGAGATAAATAGCAAAACTACTATGTCCCATTTTTCTTGCAATAATTGAGCTACCCAATTGTAAGAATCAAAGTTCTTTTGGTGCTGTGCTCAGACACAATGGCAAGAAGGTCACCTCTAACAGTTCACAAGGTGCAAAAGGCCTGTCTGTATAAAACTGTACATTTTCAAAGGGATGCTCAACATAAACTTACTTTCACACCCAGTCCTGTTTTGGTTGCAAGAAGTATGGAATACAATTCATGTATATCAGGTGAAATGGTGCGGCCATTATATTAACGCTTTAAGGTTGTAGGTAATTATAGCGGACGGACTGATCTATCCAACTTTGTTATTTGAAAATGAGAGGAGAGGCAACTAAAGAAGGTTATCTGCTACTTTTGGAATGCCCTTTATTTTTATAGATTTTATGAACAATTACAGACAGTTGTTCTGAGAAAATAAATTTATGTATGGATTAAATGCATATGCACGTGTATCAAAGAATTGTATTTGATGCTCTTTAATTTTAACTTCAAAATCATTCCTGCTAGGTGATCACGAAACTTTGATTACAATCTATAGAAACCCCAATTTGTTTGGATTTGACAGTTTCAATAAATGGTTTACGTGTATAATTACTAAGGAAGTTTTCCAAATTAGGAATTAAAATACTCTTGTTGCATTGCAATCAAAGTTCCATGATCACCTCATAGGTGTGCTCATTTCTGCACAATTCTGCACAATTCTGCTCATTTCATACCTTGGCTGAATTGGAAATGTTTGAGCTATTACTTCTCTCTGAAGGAGCGTCTGAGCATTTGTACGCTCTTTGCTACTTTTACGAGCGGGCTGCGAGCCCCGGTTGTGAGCCTAGCCCAGTGCCAGTTACAATGGCTATTTGAGGATTGACCTCAGGGAGGGCAGTTCCTGTGATACAATATCCTGCGAGGATAGATTATTGTAAGTTTGTTATGACAAATTTTGTTCATTGCATGTGATAACATCCCGTGAGGATGGCTATTCAATTTTAGACAAACTTTACTTTAATTCACAGTATGTGATAGCATCCTGCGAGGATGACTCATTGTAAGTTTTAAAAGACAGACTTTAATTCACAGTATGTGATAGCATCCTGCGAGGATGGCTCATTGTAAGTTTTAAAAGACAAACTTTAATTCATAGTATGTGATAGCATCCTGCGAGGATGGCTCATTCTAAGTTTTAAAAGACAAACTTTAATTCACAGTATGTGATAGCATCCTGCGAGGATGGCTCATTGTAAGTTTTAAAAGACAAACTTTAATTCATAGTATGTGATAGCATCCTGCGAGGATGGCTCAGTGGAAGTTTTGAAAGATAAACTTTAATTCATAGTATGTGATAGCATCCTGCGAGGATGACTCATTGTAAGTTTTAAAAGACAAACTTTAATTCACAGTATGTGATAGCATCCTGCGAGGATGGCTCATTGTAAGTTTTAAAAGACAAACTTTGTTCATAGCATGTATGTATAACATCCTGCGAGGATGGCCCCTTGTAGGATTTTAAAAGATAAACTTTGTTCATAGCATGTAATAACATCCCGCGAGGATGGATCATTGCATGATTGAAAACGGCATACTTTGCTCATATCATGTGATTGCATCCCGCGAGGATGGCTCATCGTAATTGGTAAATTTGTAAATGACAAATTTTGTTCATAGCAGTAACAAATATCCAGTTCCATGCGATGGAACGACAGGCTTTTGATTGCAAGTCGCTAAAGGTGGAATTCTGTCTACCGTAGTGTAACACGCAATCTGCCAAAACATCTATACAATCCATTATTATGGTGATCAGTGTCAGAGAGACTTAATGGTATCTTGGTTTTGATATAACTCTTAATATTTTATTATTATTATAGGTTAGGTGACGAAAGGTGTCATATTTATATACTTCCTCGACTGATGTTTGAACAAGAGCACTACCCAGTCACTGAGATCGGTTAATATTTTTACGTAGTCAAATGCTGACGTTTTGCATAGGGACAATTCAACATTATAAATAATTCATAATGACTATGACTGTCACTCTTAGGATTACGAAATTATCTTCAAAATCGATATCCTCTAGTATAACTTGAGATGACATGACATGCATGATCTATAAAACCTACCGAGGTACTTGTAGTAAGAAAATAAGAAAATTGTTATAAAGCTCACCCCTGCTTCGTATGGCTGGAACGCTTGTAATTCTGTGGCTGGAACCTTCGCCTCTGTTTGTTGCCTGAGGACGACAAACCTGAAGAGCTGCTGTCGCTGCTGCTGCAGCTAGATCTGCTTCGGTGCCGCTCTTTAGCAGGGCTTGAATGGCAGCCTGCTTTCGTGATCCGTGTGCTCTGTAACTTCAAGTCCATAATAAAACTACTGTAAGCACTACGAAAGATATATACACTGGCTATTTAAAATTTAAACTGTAAGTGTCGAACGGCAAAAGCCGTTTATAATTGGTTTACTTACCAAGTGTGGGTACCACTTACTTTTACAATTTACTCACATATTCACTTTCACTATAATATAATTAAATAATAATGTGAAGTAAAGCATATAGAAAATACACTTAATAACTTTGCAACTCACGCAGAGCCAGAGCTGCTGCGCACAAGTTGCTACGACGGGAACTCAAACGCCAATGATCCAATATGGTGCTGCACTTTTCCAAGTAAACTAAAATGCTGCGCCTCCGCCAGGTGGCGCCACTTTACAGGAAACGAGGTATAAAAAATACGGAAAAACTGGCAGGAAATCGACGGAAACGGAAATGCTATTCTCAATATAAGGTTCCAGTAACGGTACAGTTATTTAATTAGAAGTAGGTATATACAGGAAAGACGTAGCGTAAGCCGGCCCACCACCAAGTGGACGGACAATCTGGTGAAATACCCCGGGGCGCCGATGGATGCAGTAGGCGAGCAGCCACTCATAGTGGCGCTCTCTGGGGAGGCCAATGCTCAGCAGTAGACGTCTTCAGGCTGGTGATGATAATGATGATGAGGATTATTAATACGCCGTACCCGACCCAATTATGATGTTGCTGGATATATAACACAACCACCTTGGAAGGGGGTTAAGAATCAGCAAGTACAGGTCCAGTCTGTACGGTGTGCTTGTATCATCGATTAAAGATTTACTATTGTGGAGGGGATAGAAGGTTTTCTGTATCTTGATAGTCTAGTGTTTTAAGCCATTTAGTTACTGCTTTATTGCAGCTAGTTTTACACATTGGGTAAATAGTTAAAAAGGTGTTTAATTTATTATACAAGTAAGGACCCAAGAAGCAAAAGAAGTTGTGAGAATGGCTTGTACGGAAGGTAAAGGATCGGCAAACGCTCCCTTTTCTACGCTTTCCGCTTACTAGAATGGGGTCATAATGCATCCGGGAGTGTTGCTTAAGAACAGAGCGTAGGATAAATGTTTGCCTTACCGTAAGGACATCCCAATCTTTGTATAGCTGGGCTGTGGGGTATCGAAACGGAAGTCCTGCACCAACCTTCAAAATGGCTCGCTGTGCTCTCTCCAGGTCTATGAGGTGCGTTTTAGCTGAACCTCCCCAAGAAGTAATGCAGTATTCCATTATGGATTTACAAAGAGCATTGTAAACCATATCGATCGTCTTGCGATCTGCCACGTGTCTTAGTGCCTTGAAAATATAAATCATTTTACGAAGTCTTGTTACAAGTACGTCAATATGGAGTTTGAAGGTTAGTGTGTGATCAAGAACTACACCAAGATATTTGATTTTATCAGGTCTATGGAGAGTAGGGCACTGGCAGATATGAGAGGAGGGGTTGCAACTGTGTACTTTAATGGTATAATCTTGAGGCGGAAGAAGGTTCGGTCTGTGGGCAAAAACTAAGTATTGGGTTTTAGTGACGTTAAGAGTGAGATAATTTCGCTGCAACCAAGAACACACCTCACTAAAGCCTCTTTGAGCTGATACGAAGACATTATTCCAGCTGTTACCGCTAAAGAACAGAGCGGTGTCATCTGCAAAAGTAAAGATCTTACCATCACGCAAATTAAGTCTACAGAGACCGTCTATATAGACCAAAAACAGCGTTGGACCAATGATGCTTCCTTGGGGTACCCCGTAGGAGACAGGTTGCTCATCACTGAGCCAATGGTCTATCTTAACGCGCTGTGTTCGGTTAGTTAAGAAGCTACTGAAAAGTTTTAGGGGAAGCCCTCTTACTCCAATCCTTTCCAGCTTGATTTCCAGGTGTGGGATAGAGACTGTGTCGAAGGCTTTGGCAAGGTCTAAGAGTACTGAAATACACTTTTGTTTGTTGTCAAGAGTTTTTATAATAGAGTCAACAAGCTCATGGACAGCGTCACTAGTTGACAAACCAGACCGAAAGCCATACTGAGAAGATGAGAGAAGATTGTTAGATTCTAGATATTTAACGAGGCGCCTGTTCATAAGCCTTTCTAGAATTTTTGAGAGTGAAGGGAGAATAGAGATGGGCCTATAGTTATTGACACAGTCTCTATCACCACCCTTATGAATGGGTTTAATCACCGAAGATTTAAACACTTGTGGAAATACTCCGGTAGAGAAAGCGAGGTTGCAGATATGCATTACCGGATGAACAAGCCTATGTACATATCTTTTCAAGATCCTTCCTGAAATCTGATCTAGGCCGACGGCACAGCTGTCTCTTAGTCCATTAATTAACGCAGCAATCTCAACCTCATCCGTTGGCAGTAGGACAAACGAATTGGAAGGAGAAATTGCCGAGTCAATAATTGTATGGCTAGAAATGGATGCGCTCGAGCAGTGTGCTTCCGCCAGCTTTTTCCCAACTTCAGCAAAAAATATATTAATCTTATTAATATCATCTTTTGCTGCACTGCCAGTAGTTAGTAACCCTGTTGCGTGATCGGCTGGTTTCCGTTGGTTGGTAATATTCTTAATAACATCCCAAAGTTTTTTCTTATTTCCCTTAGCATTATCAATCTCCTGTTTTTCATAAGCCCGTTTAGCTTTTTTTAGTTGCGAGTTACAAAAATTCCTGTACCTCTTATACGACAGCTTCAGCACCTCATTCGCTGGATTTCTTTTTAGTTTTTTGTATAAGTTATCTCTATTCCGCATACAACGTAGCAGAGCTAAAGTAATCCAAGGCTTATTTATCCTTTTCCTTTTAGGGGTTCTAATGATCTTTGAGCTTTGTTTTAACGCAGTACTAAGATAACCAACAAGAAGGTCCGTAGCTTCATCCGCATTCGAGCAGTTAAGGACAGGTTCAAAATTTATACTGCTAATTGCAACGTCTAACCTTTCATAGTCGATATGAGTGGCTGGCTTATCAGAGTAGTCAGTTTGAGATTTTAGCTTGATGGATAATGCAACACATTCATGATCCGTAATAGAAGATTCAATTACAAAGCAAGTTGCGTCGAGATGACTTTTTATCATCATGTGATCTAAGCATGTTAACCCATGTGTTATAAGAGCGTGACCAGGAAGCAAGCCGTGACTAGCCAGAATGTTAAGATATTCATTGGATCGTTTGTCATTTGTTGTAGGCATAATATCTATGTTTATGTCTCCGCATACATATATGTTTCCAAAAGCTTTTAGGTTCGATAGAAGGTTATCGAGCGAGTTTAAAAAATTATTAATGTTAACCTGACTAGGTGGACGGTAGATCGCGATAACGCAAGTATCTGGGCTCAATTTTAGTAGTATACAGTTAGCATCACACAGTAAGGGTTCTTCGTATAAAACGTTCTGAAGTCGGTTACTGTAGTAAACCACTATACCCTCATTTTGAGTACTATGGGAAGTTGTTTTTATATGATTATAACCATCGAGATAAGGAATCTGTTTTGGCGTCTTAATCCAACATTCAGTCAGGATAACTACGTCCCAGTCAATTTGAGATCTAGACATGAGGGTGCTGAAGCCGTCCATGTTACAGGTTATACTTCGGATATTTTGCGAGATGAGATTAAATGCCCGGGGATTGTCCCTCTGTATATGACTTTTAACGTCGTCGATATCACACTTAATTGATTTAGCCACCGATACTGAGTCCAGACCCAAGCAAATGGATTCCATGTTGTTACTATCCATAACTGATTATTAAATGGAAAACACAAAGGTAATCCCATTTAATAAACAATTTTTTGATGTAAGTATGAATAACTTTGATAGAAATTAGGTTGCCTAGGTCTAGACAAAAGGAAGGTGGATCAATCGAATAGTGGGACGTACGTTGTTTACAGAAAGACAAACTTGGTATGTTATTAAAATTATTTAAGGGACCCTTGACATGTTTATACGAACCCGATAACGAATGTGTGTTGCGTGTAGTGTGGTTATGTGAGTATAGTACGTATATACCTCCGAAGGTACACCTGCAAAATGTGTAACTAATTATAATAACAAAATATATAATAAAATCTATGATATAAATATAAATAACTTCACCTAGCAAAAGTTCCCAAACGCTATTTAATATTACTAGAACAATACCTACACCTAGTCACTTGGCAATCTTTAACAAGTTTTCTTCATCCGCAATGCGAACCGGTGCCGCACCATCGTCCAAATGAACCAAGAATTAAATTAAGATAAGTTTTAGATATTTATTACTAGCACTTTTTTATTTAATTTGTTTCTATCTAAAAGTACACAACGCAAGCAATGCATACGAATGCATTCTATTGTCTGTGGTATTACTATCAAAATGATTATGTCATTGTAGATTATGGCAATCCCCACATTAAGATAAATCTAATGACAACTTGCTTTTCAAAATTGGTTAAGCTGTAAATGCTACAAGAAATTACATATCTAAATATAGGTACACTATAAAACATCACCCTCTTTTTAGACCGTCGGGTAATAAGTAAAATTAAAGTTATTATAAGTAAAGTTAAAGTTGTGCTTTTTTCATCAAGTCAGATTTTCAATACAGACAGCAAACCATAGACAATAAAGAGGGATCCCAGTCGTAAACTTCAATGATACACCGAGGCTTATGCCAATAAAATAAACCCGTATGTTGTATGTAGGAAGTTTGAAAAGACCCCTCTGTTCGTTGCACACTCTATTATTGTTTTTTTTATACGATTGATGGTAGCTCCTGGCTTTATAGTTCAATACTCCACCTAGAAAATAACCCGCCACTGCACTTTATAACTCCCTTAGAATTATGTTTTCTTTTCAATATTATTAATCTTTTACACCCTTTAGTTATATTTGATTCCATACAGTAACTTTTAAGGTAAAGGTACTAACTTTTCTTTGGATACCAAATTCCATTTTAGACCTTTTTCCGTTATTAGGTTTGGTAGTAAATGGAATAACGTAGTATAGTTAAGTAAGGACGTGACTAACAGGAAATTTCAACATATTGATCTCTATAGTAAAAAAATATTGAGTAGGTACCTACTTATATTAATAAAAATCCTTTTTTCACCTCTGTTTCAAATACCATAAAAAGAACCAAACATAACGTAAATGTAACGTAAAAGTTATTTACTTTTACAGCATTAATCTTAGTGTCATTTCAATTACGAAATCTTAGCAAATTCAAGACATAATATTTGTGATTTCACGAAATCTATGGAAAAAATAATATTATGTATAAGTAATTTTTTATGTTGAGGAAGGGAGGAATTATAATTGACTTCCAGGAAAATATGTAGCTCGTACCAAACGATACGGGTGGATTCGACCAAACAAGAGTAAAGATTTATTAATTCTTAAAATAAATCGCCAGTTATCCGAGAGTAAATCAATTTCAAATTTTAACATCTATTTTAATTCCAAAAATAGCTAGCCTATTCGAGAATAATTAATAAAGTACCATTTTTTTGTGGAATAACAGATTATGCCGAGCATATTTTAATGGCGGCAGCGCGCCATATGATTCTATGCTCTTTTTTATTGACATTTACTTTCCTACACTATAATATGACAAAATCGAGTTGATATGACACTGTGTAGAACAGCAATTGTTAGCTGGGTATTCGTTCATCATTTATTCCGCTATTCGGAGTTATTTGCGTAGGTATAAGCGTAGCTATACTTTGTATTGCATGGTAAAACTACTAATGAATTACTCTAGTTTAAGATCATGGAATAGATTTACTCTGGTATTTAGTCGTGCATAAATCCAAGTTTGGTCAAATCCACCCTCAGTGTAATTAAATTATTCGGAATAACATTTATGGATACCTAATAAAATATCTAAATTTTATTACTCATCGAATATATTATTTAGCTGTGTTCCCTCCATCAGTTGATTGGATATAATCTCTTACGATTATTACAATATTTATTGCACCAACTAAAAAAAGGCTACTGGTTTTTATTATTGCTATTCTTGTGTTTTTGCTATTAAAATAGCTTAGGATTCTCTTCTCGCTTTGAAATAATAATGTGAAATGAAAGCTCATATTTGATTTATACGAGTTCTGTAATAGTTACCACATACTACAAAATTTCTACGCAGGTAACCGTTGGATTAGAAACTTACATGTGGTTTAATTCAAAATTCGCTTTGCAGGTAAGTCCGCACATCACTATATAGCTCTATTACGAGAAGTTTTTTAGGTCTGCGTGCATGACAGTACATACATTGTGTGTGCATTGTCATACGTTGTCATTTAAAACTTCTATTTAGTAGTAGGTATTTCTGGCGATCTCGTTAGTTGAGCAATGCTGAACGCTCTGCAGTTTCTATAATATAAGTTATTATAATATGAACGTAATTTTGATTACGTTCTTGCTCAACTTTCAACAAGTTGGATAGGTATATAAAATAGACAGTACGATGATATTAATAGCTAGGCATTTTGTTTTATTTAAAGCCACCTTTTGCCTATTCAAATGTCTACTTGTATTTATTTGCAAACCAACGTTTACCTTACTGTTTGCTTTCTATAAAAATAAAACCGACTGAACCCACCGTGTCACCCGAATACACCTGCACTATTGCCCGCATATCCAAATGAAACACTGCTGTAGCTAGCTTAACAACTATTTGCAATTCAATTCATGCAAAATCATCGTGCAGTGTTGAAACGTCGAGTTCTTACGTAAATACCTAGTTGCCTCACTAATGCTTCGAAAGACAATCTCGGGAGTTCACTTAGACTGCATTTAGCGGGCCTTAGGCCACCGGGGCTGAGGTTACGTTCTTAATTAGCTATCGTTCGCAGCTGACCGCTTGGAAGTGAGATCTAGGTGCGTTTCCAAATCATTCTTCAACTAAAAATGGACTCTATCACGTTGAGTTAAGGATGTCTTGATAGCATATTAAGTTTGTGTAACCCTTGTGGTTAGACGATGGGTGACATTTACGTAGTGCATGTAGTCCGGGCCAAGGAGCTGCCGTTCGGAATAGGTTCGGTCTTGTCAGTAATCCAGTTTGTATCGATAGCTATATTAAATTATCCCACGTATCATATCACTAGCTAACCTTCACATTTATGTTGTTCGCGTTCATTGTCAGCTCAGAAATATTATTTATTATAGAGTAGTTAATGCGTTTTTTTTATCGCAGCAGACATTATTGCGGGCTTAATGCAGTACAAGCCTGATCATTGATTTTTTGCGACGGTAACCTGTTATTTTTAATGACTACAGAGGAACCAGTCACAGTTTTTTTTAAAAAAACTCCGCCATCAATAATATATACAGCATCAATCATGTTCTTAGATGAAAGGCGAAGGAAATGAATTAAGCTCTAAGTGCACGCACTCTCACGTAAAAAATGTGTGAAAAATTACATCGATTACCGCTAACGACGGAATGGTGTTACACGTTGCTTTGGGAGGAAAAGCAGAGACAAAAACGTCGTCGATATACGCGCGTGTATTTCGTTCATCTCCGCAGGCATTATCTCTCGACATTTACAAATAGATCGACGCATGATCGCACACTGAACGAATACATTAATTCTGTCTTCTGCTCTAAAACTTGTACATAGGTCTGTATAACTTAACCGTAATCACTAGACTCAAATGTAAAAGTTAAGTGGATTACTCCTAATTAGCATCAAACGGGATCGAAACCAGGGGCAATACAAATAAACTCAAAGATAAAAAGCGGGCTATAAAGGTTCAAGAATAAATATTGAACGTTACTAATTATCATAAAAGACTAAAACTGCGGTCGTGAGGCTATTACCAAATAGCTGTCATTAAAAGCGTGATACGTTAAGTATGGATGAGTGACCGCCACCCACAGAGCTTAAAACTGGAATTTTGTACCTAGAAGCTAGCTTCTAGGCTGGCCGGCGTATCACATGATCACCTATGAATACACATTAGCTTTTAAGAGGCCATATCGTTAATATTTTAAGCTATTAAAAGGCTATTTTAAACTTTGGAGGTAAATGTAGCGGTCGGATTCTTGTTTTCTTAAGAGTAGGTACCTTTGTGACGCGGTATTGGAGCTTGTAATTGAAATTGAACTAGGTTGTGTGTGTGTAACGCGTGGTATTAATTTGTTTTTTTTTTATGTTAATTTTTACTGAGATTGGCCGAAACGTGGTCATATAAGCATATCAGCCTCCGTGGTGTGGTGGTTGGGCAGGACGGCTTGAATCCCGGAGGCGGCTGGTTCTATTTCCGCGACAGGAAAGTATTTGTGCTGCACGAAAAAAACAAGCGCAAATACTGTTCTGTATCTGGGTGTTATGGGACCATGATCCTCGTAGTTCCTGGGTCCCTAGATACGTACAGGGAATCCTAGTTAGGGTCCAGGATCTATGTATGTGAACGTTGGGCGTTATTTATTTATCTATATGAAAAAATAGACAGGTGACTGATATCTTGTTGCTTTGAATAAATGTCAGTGCTTTGCCTTAATTTGGTTTTACCATTTTAATATTAGTCCCACTCATTTAAAGACTTCAAGGGTAAGTGACTAAATTCTCTAAATTAGTGAAATTGTAAATACTTTTATTACCAGTGTTACATAAAACTTTGTATATCATTTTTGGTTTAATGATGTTTATGGACTTCAATCCGTTATTCAAAAGTATTCGTGAATCCTATCATGAAACAAAGATAGCATAAAGTCCAGAACCTTGTCAAACTGCCGAAGGAGGATTATCCGGAAGATCCGATCCAGACGCTTCACGCGAATTTATATCCTAACTTTACACATCAGTTTTTCGTATCTGCAACTTCGAAGACTTCGTTATCTGAAAACGGTTTTGAAAAAGCTGTAGATTCTGTATTGTCTGCCTTTTTCATATGTAAAGGTCATAAAAATTCATCATCATCATCATCAACAGCCTGAAGACGTCCACTGCTGAACATAGGCCTCCCCAACAGAGCGTCACTTTGAGTGGCTGCTTGCCTCTTGCATCCATCGGCTCATCCGGTTCGTGGTCACCACTCGAGAACCTTTCTTCCCCATCGGTTGTCAGTTCTACGAGCGATGTGGCCTACCCATTGCCATTTCAACTTGCCAGTTCTAAGATCGGTCACTTTAGTTCTCCTGCGGATCTCCTCGTTTCGGATCTTATCTCACAGGGAAACACCGAGCATAGATCTCTCGACAACGAGCTATGGCTCGTTGCGCGACTTTGAAAAAAGTAATGAAAAGTAGGTAGTATAAGAAATGTTACATTCGGTCATCATCATCGTCAACCTATAAAGTGCCTGTAGAAACACACTGAGCCAGGTTTTTTTGGCTGTTCTCATAACTTCTGGTAGTCATTCGAAGCAATGCGTGGTTCCATAGTCAAGAGACGTTTTTGTCTAAATTGTTGTCAGTTCTGTTCCACATAACTTTGCTGCTGCTATGGGCGTATTTATGTTTAGGTAACCTTAGTTATCTGTCGAATCATAATAAGTAATAGTAGTTTAAAAACTGAAGAAACGTTAAGAAACCATACACGATATATAAGTCAATTTTTCGTTCAGAGCCAGACCACCTATAGCCATAATAAACATCAGTCCGCAAAACAAAATATCTAATTCAACTGTGACGAAACAATTATACCGTAAATATTGGTTTTGTGCGGGCAGATAATAGATATTTTTAGTCGTAAATAAGAAAATAATTATATTTTATGAAATAAAATGAGAACAGTATGCCTACGTTGATAAGATCGTGCATGTAAAATCTTAGACAGGTAATTCCGCTGCGTGCTAAATCATCTCGTAAAAATTTGTTTCCAGTTATTATTAATAACAAAATAAAGAAAAGCTTATGTAAGTAAGTATTAAACATTATATTAAAAAACTAAAGTATTATGACTGAACTTATAAAATTGTCATGCATGTGTAATTGTGTATAATCTGGTTATTGTACAGAGCCGATTTTAAATTAGAAAATTAACGGTTAGGTTCCATCGGAACGTAAAAATCGTTTCTCAAAAGTCATGTTTGACCACAAATTATATTTTAAAGTGGTGATAAGGGTGTCGAGGTAATTACTATGATAATTTGAGTGTACCATTTTTGTTGCATGTTTTGACCCATTTGGCAAAGGCATAGACGGACCTACGATCTATTACATTAATAGTCAAAATCGCTGGGAGGCTATGGATGGAGGAGGCAGGCAGCCACTTAAAGTGGCGTTCTGTAGAGGCCTATGTTCAGCAGTGGACGTCTTCAGACTGTTTGATGATGATAAAGGTTGGAACAATATGTAAATGACTAATCGCCGCGATCAGCTCCTAATAATCATGCCGGTTTGTTCTGATCTTTAGACATTATTACAATAATAAATTGCATTGAAAACAATACCGCTAAATCAGCAATACAACTCAAGTTATAATATTTTATCCTGGATCATCTGATCACCTCGGTCGTGCTGTAGATAATAATGTCGTCACGATAAAATCAGTGGAAGAAGTGGCACATCTCAGAAGCTTGTAATAACAGTGATTGGGGCCGCCCGCCGGCACTTTCGGAGATTCGGTTAGCTGGACCATTCCCAACGAAAATCTAATCAATAATGTGATTATATTATTAATATTATTTATTATGTTTTAGTATAGCTTTTTTTCGTGTCTCTGTAGTTGAAAACCGCGTTGTTTATCGCGATAAAATTACCCTATCTTCCATGACAAATTTCATCAATATCTAAGTTATGGGATCAACTGTTTTGTCATGACAAGATGACAAGCAAAGTGTGTCATTAGCCCTATACGTTTCCACTATAGGGTTACGGGTCTTGTCTCACTGGGAGAGAGCTCAGACCATAATCCAAGTTGCTTGCCAAGTGCGAGTTGGTTCCTTCCAGTTACTTTCAAATAATACTATTATCATGGAAATCATCATCATCATCATCATCATCAGCCTGAAGACGTCCATGGCTGAACATAAGCCTTCCCTACAGAGCGCCACTTTGAGCGGCTACTTGCCTCCTGCATCATCATCATCATCATGGAAATACTTCCCTAATAATTTTAATTCTGTAAGTAAATAAAATTATTAAGGAAGCTTGATAGCCGGAACTCCAAATATAACAATCATTCCATTGGTCCAGACAAAAGCAGAAATAGGTTTTCGTTTTGTCGATAAAACAATGACCCGCATGAACGCGCGCACAATAAAATATATCTGTGAGGCTACAACAAAATTATCGAATGCTTATTTGAAATGAACTTTACTGCTATTATAAGCAACTGTGTAACATTTTTATTTTGATAATAATTTTATGGCAGACGCGCAGATCGTGTGCCGGGTTGCACCTCTCGTTGCATCAGTGTGTTGTAATGTAGGTAATCTTAAAAGGAGGTGCTAAAGAGAAGAAAACTTCACTGTTCTGTCCTTGTACGTAAAAATCTTTTTATTAAGGCTGAGACTAAATTCAAATAAAGTGTCAAATATTAAATTGAGGTTCACCAAGACGGATAAGTAAACTTTGTCCAGAAATCCCCCAGCATGTGGCTGGTGGACTTGGTTTGTTTTATTTTAGCTTTGAAACTCTAGGATTTTTTCATTTATTCACGTTAAGGTTTTTATCTGAAGCGGAAGCAATCTCAAATCAAGTGGCAGAATGGACCCTCCAATCGGACAGGAGATTGAATCTCCCCACGATTTGACCTTAAGCACCCATTGGACAACAATTAAGATCCGTGTTGGTTAGAATTTCAGTTTTGGAAACTTTTGAGTATCCCAATGGTCCTTCGCTGTACTGTTATCTGTTTGTGGTATTATTTTATTTCACTATGTTCTAATAAGTTTTGAAATGTCTTTTCTAAATTTGATTTAGCTTCTTAGTAGCATCTCTTTCTCTCACACTCTGCCTTCAAAATGAAAAAAAAAAGTTATTTTACAGATTTTCCCGTATAAAAACAAAGATAAGATTTGTGTTTTGTTTTGATGATGCGCTTGTGACCATTTTTAGCCCTGTCCCAGTACGCCTTTGGTTATTTGACACAGGTAAATTACTTGTCAAATAATCAAAAAGTCATAGGTACTGAGACAGGGTTAGGTATAGCATTTTTTGCCTTGATAGATTTAATTATGAGCACTAACTCGTCAGATGCATGGTACCTATGCCAGTGTGGCTGAAAATGGAGCAACGTAAATCTAGCTAGAAGGATAGGTACCTAATCAGTCTGGCCTTGAAGACATCCAGGTTATAAGTTTCAGAAAACACAAAGATGGTAATAAGTTCCATTCCTCACCAGTAGGTACACACATGGTACACACTACAATAGTTGATGCAATTCATATAGTAGGCATTAGAATAGGAACTGGCAGCATGTCAACTGTAACAGGATGACATCTTGACTTCTCCTGGTGCTTTATTTGGTATGACCATCTAGACACGTAACGCGGCGCGTTACAATAACTTCGTGGAATGATTTTGGGTTTTAAAATTCTATCCTGTACCTATGCTGTTGTCGAATTTGACAAATGCAACTTTAACGTTATATGCACGTCGAAACATAGAAAACGCTGGCCACAAACAACCTAACATACATACAGAAGAATAAAAAAATTTCATTCCATGTCGTGGCGCGTTAAAGCACGTAATTGGCAAGGAATCTCATGTGGCATAGTGAATAAGGCTGCCTGTTCACGATTTATCATTATAAACTTTTTCATATTTTATTCAAACTATATTTTGAATCTCATTACCATCGTTGTGTATATATTAATATTGTATGGTAATAAGTATTGGGAAATTATATTGTTTGAAGCTTCAAATTATTCTAGTTACGACCAGCAACTGCGATGCCATGAGGTAATTACTAAATACCTGATATTATTAGTACTTAATTGCTTTAGCCGGGAGCCATAAACAAGCATATATCTGCATTTTAGAAGCTAACATAATTAAATTCTGCAAAAACCGCACGTTTGAGGGTGGCAAGGTTTAGGTAAGTACCTACCCATATATTACTTTTACTCTTGGACGAATCTGCATTATGTAGAGTGTGAGTGGAACTGACATTGGAACTAAGAATCGATGGGGAAGAAAGGTTCTCAAGTGGTGACCACGAACCAGAAGATGCAGCGTAGGCCAGCCACTAGGTGGACCGACAGTCTGGTGAAAGCCGCGGGGAGCCGATGGATGCAGGAGGCGAGCAGCCGCTCGAAGTGGCGCTGTGTGGAGGAGGCTTATGTTCAGCAGCGAAAATCTTTAGGCTGTTATTGAATGAAATTAAAGGCAACAATATTTGATGAAACAATAACATTAGCGGAATGATCCATTGAATTATCAAAACAACTAATCGATAAGAAATTCAGCATCACAATAAAAATGCTTAGGCTTTTAATGCTTTTTTATTGTTTTAATACATACCTACTTCTGTCACCACCCCCACACTTGACATCAAACATGTCACAGCCACATGTCGACAAACGCGTATTGTCATCAACAACACCAATTTATCGAAACGTATAAGTAGAGAAGCGGGATCGAGTGAGTAACTACGGAACCCGCGTCCTGTCTAGGGATGAGAAACAGCTCATATCGATGTAAGTACCTACTATGATATTTTCATGATATTGTAGAATTATTAAAATCAACCACTCGAAGCCTATAACTTCGTTGAGAAAGTATTGTATGTAATAATACCGCTATGATTAAGACATTCATCATTTATGCTTATTATAAGCTTGCAAATGTATTATGCATTTGCAAGCTTATAATAAATGCAGCATATATGCTGCATTTAGGTACTTAGAAACTTAATTGTAAAAAGAAACACCTAACTGGTATGTAAAATCATTAGTACATACAGAAACAGGGATATAGTGAATCTCTATTCGATGATGATAATAAAAACATCGATAGCTAACACATACCTCGACTACGTCATCTCTACCTCTGCCTCATTACAAGCTGACGTTGACTGATCATCAGAGCTCGAAGAAAAATGCCACGTTTAACCCTGCAACGTTTATGATTTAATTCCTATTGGCAAAAAAGTGAGACGAATCGCGGTTGAATGAACTCGGAGGCGGTAGGTAATTTTAGGGTATGCCTTTGGTGTTGTGTTTTAATTTAATTCTGATTTATTAGAGGGAGTAGCAACTTGCTTTGAAAAACACAATTTAGGACGAAATTTGGTTAGGTCCACACGAAAAAATAACAATAATCTTAAATGTGTTTTCTTTCAATTTGGAAAGGTATTTTAAATAACAGATTTCAATGGACGTAGATAAAACACTGCGGTCTGAAGCATGAATAATGAAATAAATATTATTATAAAATAATATTAGCTGTCGCATCTCAAAAAAATAATTCACAATGATCTTGGCATTTTGTGATAAGTCAGTCAGTATCGATTTAGGTACTTACCATCCAAATTAATTCAATAATTTTCTCTGTTTTTGTTATGCAATGAAACAAAAAGAAAAGTCAATATTATACCGCATTTTTACTACAGGTTTAACACTCTTTCTTCCCAATAACATGAAGACAATAAATCCAAACCACCAGCTATTTTCCGGAAGCGAATGTAAGTTGGCACATCCGGTATCGCTTGCTAGGGCACTATGCCAACTGTTCGTGAATGGATCATTGAAAAAAATTGCGTAAGTAATTGGTATTTTGTTAATTGAATTAGGTTACTGAAGACTGATGTAGTTTATGGTTGAATACATAAAAAATGAAAGACACAAAAACATTAATTTAACTATCATTATAGTATTGAAATGGCAGGCCACATCGCTTGTAGAACTGCCAACCGATGGAGAAGAAAGGTTCACGAGTTGGACCATGTACCGCAAGACGCAGAGTAGGCGAGCCCCCCACTAGGTGGACCGACGACCTAGTCAGAACTGCAGGGAGCTGATGGATGCAGAAGGCGAGCAGCCACCCAAAGTGGCACTCTTTGGGAGAGGCCTATGTTTAACAGTGGACGTCTTCAGGCTATTGATGATGATGATTAAATACGAAACTATTTAAATCTACCGATAATCTAAGATACAGATTGAACAAGTCCTTCATGTGAAGGTTACCCAATGTATACCCAGCTTATAGCAGCCAGCTGAGCTTTTTAATCAGTGTGCCGAAGTGTTAATCAGTGAAGCCGAAGTTGAGAGTTGACGTTAGCATAATGCCAAGGACGCATTATGCTAACGTCGTTCGTCATCATTGTTACAGATACATCGCGTTTTAGAGGTAGGATACATAAATAGTTATTTGTGCAACAGGAGAGCAAAAGCAAAGATATTTTTCTCGAGCAAGTGAAGAATTGTAATATTGAATCACAAGCGTATATAACAAGTGATTCTAAGTTAGAATCCTGAGCATAGCGAGAGATTGAAAGGCACGAGGTGTAATAAACTTTGCTATCGAGTAACAAATACAACTTTTTATCTCAGCAAAGAGAACATAATTATATAATATTATAGGTAGAAATATATCCAAATGTATAATAAAAAGAAAGCGTTTTTAGGCATGCCAGAACGTGTTCTTGCTAGCCTATTTCTTTTCTACCAATTAGTATTTACTTTACTAATACTTTTAGTACTTATTTATTATTTTCTACGAAATGTTTACGTCGTTGTTTATGTCTTGTTTCTATCACTTACTGTTTTCACGTAGCTAAGAAGCGAAAAAGACAGCAAAATGGAGGTCAATTGACTATTTCGAATTTTGTCTTATTTATATTGAGATTTTTGGCGGGAATGTGAAAATGTTCCGTTCGTATTATATTACCTGTGGTAGTTAAATATTATGTATTTCCAAAACTTGAAAAAACTTGAAATGAAAACCGTGATTAAATGCTGACCTACCACCTTCTTACGACAGATAAAAATAAACAGAGATAAAAATGTATGTCACGAACATACGTTTTTATCTTTGTTTATTTTTATTATTTGTTTATTATTTTCTCTTCAAAACTCTACGAAGAATGCAATAATAAATATTACGATTAGTACTTACGTAACCAATGCTTTATTAGAGCTGACTTTGACTTGATTTTGTCTAGACTATAGACTTGGGCGGGACCTTTGTCTCAACTTTGTTGATTTAATACGAACTTTTTATAAAACTTAAATATAAATTAATGTAACCTAAATCTGGCTAGTCGTGTGGATTCATAATAAAAAATGTGATTGTGCACACAGTTTTCTCGCGAAAAAATTATAACACCATTGTGACATGCTTTATTTACTAGACGTTAATAGGATGTTAAATATGAGGGATTGGTGGTTGACCAAATTTTTGATAATTGTTATTATCTACATTTTTAAACGATTCAAAATACTTTTTTTTCCGGAATCCGCATACTAGGTACTGTCACATTAATACCATTCGAGATGAAAACGTGCGATAGATGATATAAGGTACTACCATCCATCGCGATACTCATATATCTGGACATTTTCACAAAACAAGTCACGTATTAAATGAGAATATTCGGCCGAGCCTCCAACTTATTTATCATTCGCCTCAGAGCTAAACCGCAGAAGAGACGTGAGCAGTTATTTAGCTTTAGTCAAGTGAGGTGTGATGAACGCGCTTGGTCGTGGACGCTGTGGCGTTAAACACAAATGAATGGCTAGTCTATATCTGCTAGAACATGTGATAAAAGTTTGCAAGTAACAAGTGGAATTTTAGTTAGGTATAATTATTCTCTTGGTCCAAGATACATTGTCATCTTTTACCATTCTGCTTCGATTATTCATATGGCTGTCTGTGTAGACAAACTATTATATGACGATGACGAGTATCAGGCATTACCGTTGCATGATATTATTGCATGAGTCATTATTATGTCTCTCGTACAAATTAAAGCAGCGTTAATTAGTTGAGTAGGTATGACACTCATCTCAGACAGCGCGGTGTCCATAAAGTTCCATCTACTGTATCTAAAACACAGAATCACGCAGACTACGCCAAAATTTCTTAGATTAGAAACTGACTCAACCTAAGATACGCCTCGGAGCTTACACCCTATGAATTTTATACAAGATTGAACGATTTACTGAACAAAATTGATGGAACATCTATTGTGTGTGTCACCGCTTGATTGAACACTGTTACGGAATCTTCCAGTATTCTATACTCATACGTATCGATGTCTTTAAGTGGATAAATGCTAACGGAATTGAAAACTTTAACATCGATTAACACTGTTGAACAAGAAAACAACTCTTGACAGATAAGATCTACAGTATTTGTTATCCAGTTGTTGTGAGTAGTGTCAACAAAGGTGTTTTAAACTAAATTCACTTTATTATTATTAAGTGAATGAAGTTTACACCTTTAAATTAGTGACTTGTTATGTTAGATAGAATTGCATTTACCACTATTTCACTAAATAGTAAGTCGTAAGTGAACATGCTTTCATATAGAAGACACATGTACATCATCATCATCATCATTAACAGCCTGAAGACGTCCACTGCTGAACATAGGCCTCCCCCAGAGCACGCCACCTTGAGCGGCTGCTCGCCTCCTTCATCCATCGGCTCCCCGCGGCTTTCACCAGGTCGTCGGTCCACCGAGTGGGGGGCCGGCCCACGCTGCGTCTTCCGGTTCGTGGTCGCCACTCGAGAACCTTTCTTCCCCATCGGTTGTTAGTTCTACGAGCGATGTGGCCTGCCCATTGCCACTTCAACTTACTAACTCTAAGAGCTATATCGGTCACTTTAGTTCTCCTGCGGATCTCTTCGTTCCGGAGCTTATCTCGCAGGGAAACACCGAGCATAGCTCGCTCCATAGCTCGCTGCGCGACTTCACACATGTACGCTCTATCATAATCGTAAGTTTCAAGGAAGTGTCTTCTCGTGCATGTAGTTCTTATAAGTATATAAATCAATCAACCTATACACTAACCTAAATAAAAGCATACAATTTTTAGACAAAAGCCCGCAACTAAAGTTCAACAGTTAAACAGTTGATGGCCTTAACGTATAACAAGCTCTTTAGACCGCGGGCTTTAAGATGATCGTATCATATTATTATCTCAGTTTTGGCCCAGCACTCAATTGCTATTATTTATTCTGTACCAGCACTTTCTGTATTGTTCATATTAGCATTGAGCTCCTTCACCTTATCGACTGGTCAAAAGTTCACACCTTTCCCTAACATCGGTCGTTAATCCTCAGCCAACGTTGCCTCAGGTTTTGTGTATCGATGAGGGACACCTCTCGACCGGTGGTAGCCGATAAAATGCTCATCCAAGGACCGATCAATCCCGAGTCCCAGCCTATTGTGACGATATAGTCCCTTTCATCCAGCCATGTGCCTATTTATTCTTTGTGGAGCTTTATCATTAAACCGTAGGGTGTATGTACTGAAGTTGGTGGTGTGTATCGGGAGGATAAGGAGCAGTTTAATAATATTTTCATTTCAACTTACTAGAGATTTACGTTAAAACCATTGTACTTAATTTCTAGTAGTCTTGACGTCATCTGATATACAAAAATATAACGTTATCTGCTAGTATGACCGTTTCTTGTTTAGCTTTATAATTTCACCCGGTCGACAAAGACCAAATGAAAAAAATGATAGATACTTTAAGAGTCCCCGAAGGTTGAAATCTTTTCCATGGCTCAACAATCTCAATGTGGAATTTTAACTCATTTACTAAACGAGTGCTTAAGTGCGGATAATTAAAATTGTGTAGGTACCTACTCACATCTGCATTAAAAATGGCAGTAAAATAAACATTGCTTACAGAATAACCTGTTGGAGGTATATCATTACTACTTCAACTTCACCACACCAGTTTATCAAAATGGAGGAGCTTGGGCTCTAACTTGACTAATAACTATCTTTTAAAGCGACTTCACGGTGGACTCATAATTATGGTGTATCACTAAAATAATGTAATTACTTTTATACTTTTATTTATATATTATCTATCACATTGAATAATTGATGATGGAGTATGAGACAAAAACTGAAAACTTCCCATCGGATGTATATGCGACGGGATTTGGTTATTATAAATATTTGGAAATCGCTAAGGACCTAAACTGATCTGATGAAAGTTTGAAGATACGAAACTACTCAGTGTGAAACTATTATAAGTCACATGCATTAATTTGTGAAGTATATAAGAATATGTATTATCAAAAAGAATACGGATAAAATATGATTTAAAAAAAAACGTATTAAAATATAAAAAGCTATTAATAGTGATGTAATGTGTAATTTTTTTACTTAAAAGGTAATAAATAAAATTATCGGTGGACCGACGATCTGGTGAAAACCGCGGGGAGACGATGAATGCAGGAAGCAAGCAGCCGCTCAAAGTGGCGCTCTGTGGGAGAGGCCTATGTTCAGCAGTGGACGTCTTCAGGCTGTTGATGATGATGATGATGATGAAATAAAATTATTGTTATCAAACGCCAAAATAATAGAAATATGAAAATACATCAATATAAGTTATACATAAGTAGGTAACTAATATTTATGCGGCCATCTTACGTTATGTCTATATCGAAGTGAGACAAGTTGGCCAAAGTTCGGTGCTAGTTCGATAACTTGTGGGGTTATCTCCATATATTTGGTGAATAGCGTTAAGATTAACCAATCACTACTCTGTCGGGAAGCCGTACGAAGTTTCTGTATTATTAATGGAAAACTTTCTTTGTGGAAGAATGTTATAGAACTCTGAAAATGATCGGAAAATTTATGCAGGTATGTATTTTCATGAATACCGTCCAGCGATGCGAATACTAATGATATCATGAATTATACTTTTGGGCAATGTGGCTGTATGAAAATTATTCCCCTTATTTCATAAATGTCGAAAATGCATCAAAAAGTAAAACAAGTCGAGAGAAAAAAAACAATAACAACCTATACTATGTTGCCCATTGAAACTTCCAGCGATAGTAATGAAGTGAACGAGTATCACGAAAAGATGTGCATCGTTCCTCACTTGTCAAAAGAATTCGCATAAATATAAAAGTGAATGATGTCCGTGGTGAAGCTGTCAGTGCTCAGAACACAGCAATTAATAACGAATTTAATTGAAGAAGTCGAGTTACTTGCTTATGCAAAATGGTGATTGCAATATGCGTTTACGTGTAATTTAAAATTATTACTGTACCTCTACATATTTGGTGAAACTGATTATTTTAATGAATGATGGCAGTCAATCTTGGATGAATCGACCATCATTCGTTTTAGGAAAAAACGGAGACATACTAAAATATGAATTACACATTTTAATGTTTACTACATAACAATAACTCTGAGGTAGTCCTTTTATTGTATAGAGAATATAGTCACTGTTTTTTTTTCATTTGTGTAACATACATAAGTGCTAAAAAGATATAAATAAATCTGAGCATTGAGCTTATACATTCATATGTCACACTTTTATATCATCAACAGTCTGAAGACGTCCACTGCTGAACATAGGCCTCCCCCAGAGCGTGCCACCTAGAGCGGCTGCTCGCCTCCTGCATCCATCGGCTCCTCGCGGATGAAAACGAAGGTTTTCAATCAATGTGTGTTGCCAGTGATGACTTATGGAACTGAGACATGGTCTCTTACTGTTGGCCTCATTAGTAAGCTCAGAGTCGCACAACGAGCTATGGAAAGAGCTATGCTCGGTGTTTCCCTTCGAGATAAGCTCCGGAACGAGGAGATCCGCATGAGAACTAAAGTGATCGATACAGCCCTTAGAATTAGCATGTTGAAGTGGCAATGAGCAGGCCACATCGCTCACACAAAAATTTTGTTATGTTCTTTAAAAATATATGAAATCTCATGTTCCTATTATTTATTCTGAAATCAATTTGAGAGTAACTTGCCGTAGGTATATTTTTCTGTTGGTTTATTTAAGCAAGGTACCACTTGAAATCGCCTGAAATTCTCAGTTGATTGAGTTGTACTCGAAGCTTTGAACACAACTTTTATTTTTAACTTTGTCACTTGTTCGAGTGGCATTCATTCGTTAAATTTTCTCCACAGATCATTATTCACTGCTTATCTTTATTATCCTCTTGGTAAAAGAACTTTAATTGATGCCACATGTTTCGAACAAATGTTTCAGAGCTGTTGACGGGCGGTGCACATTTGGGGCGAGATTCATTTTGTCAACTTTGTCTAACAGCTCATTTACAAAATTATATTTGAGTAATTTAATACGAGTATCTTATATTGTTTTATTAAGCTTTTAGAACATGGTTTCTAAAATCACGTTTAAATGGTATATGGTGTGAGTGTATATAACTGCAAAAAAACTTTAAGGAACTAAATAGTATCATAACTATTATGTTATCTTTACTAGGTGAACTGACGATTTGGTGAAAACTGCGGGGAGCCGATGAATGCAGGAGGAGCCGCTCAGAGTGGCGCTCTGTGGGGGAGGAATATGTTCAGCAGTGGACGTCTTCAAGCTATTGATGATGTTATCTTTAAACAAAGACTCGACATGTGATTTAATAAAAATTATTTCAGCAATCAGTATCCGGTGTAAGACTTAATTTTTTATTACCAAGTTTTATAGCCGAAGAGACGGAAGTCAAAAGTGTAAAGGAAATTGTAATAAAAGTGCGCGTGAAAGGTTATAAAAATTCAATGAGTGTAAATATAAATAGAATTCACGTGTGTAGGTAGGGTCTACCTTATAGTTCCTTATAGTTCCTTAGCACTTCACTTCACTTCACTCACTTCACTTCACTCATCACTCATCACTCACTTCACTCACTTCACTCACTCACTCTTATATAAACTTAAAAACCCATGTACTGACTCACTGACTGACTGATGATTGACATAATTGATCTCAGCTCTCAGAAGTGGTCTGTCAAAACTGAGTATGAGGCTGTATAGTGATGGGTCATGTCACCCCGGGAAAAATCTGACATTACCAGAAAGTCGTCTCTGAGATGGAACAGGTCAACGGATCTCGAAATGTATAACTCAGATGGGTGTCCTGTTTTAACTAAAGTTGGAGTAAACCCTGGGATGTTTCCAGAGAAATTTAAAAAAAAAGTGTTGCCATACAAAAAATAAAAATTCCATACAAAATTGAAACGCTCATAAATCAGAAACGGTAAGAGGTAGGGGGGTGGTGCTCGACCAAATGTCATAGAGGGTGACGGGGGCTGTCAGATGGTTGTCATGAAAACCCAAGATGGCGGATTCAAAATGGCGGCCATTTTGAAAGTTGGTCCGATCGGGGTGATTTTTCGCATGGGGGGGTTTTCGGGGCCACACATTCGATATTTGAAAAAATATTTTGGATTCCGCCATTTTTAAAGATGGCTGCCATACAAATTTTTTTTCCCATTTTTGACGCATTGTTTCTCGACACCTATGGAAAATTTTGAATGTCTTTGTTGTGTTTTGTGTCCAGGTGATCGAGGTGTCTTCAAAAAAATTCGCGACCTGGTCTTCCGACCTTCAGTCACTCGGACAGTCAACGGCCTGGCCAAACCATATCAGATAGGTCATGTGCGTTTTAAGGAATGTCATAGCAAACCCTGGGACGATTTTGGAGATGTCAAAAAAAATTCAAAATGCCGGAAAAAAAAATCCGCCATACAAATTTTAACCGTAAATGACGGCGAAACTATGACACTTTAGTATAAAGAGCTCGAACTAATATTGGTTGGAGGTCAGAGGGGAAGATTGCGAAAAATTTTTTTTTTCAAAATGGCGGAAATTTTGGCCGCGGCGGGAAAAAAAGTTTCACCGATCCGGATGAAAATCGATATCTGGGGGTCCCCAAGGATGATGATCAACATTCTGTAATCAAATTTTGACATGTGTCAACTTTCAATGGGGCTGCCATACAAAGGTGCTTTTATTGAAATATCACCTTTGCTTTTTTGCGCCTCCGTTGCGAGTGCTTTAGAAAAGTCGTTCCTGGGGATCAAGTATAGATGTTATAAGGGTAAAAATGCAATATCAGTGAAATCAATTTTTTTCAAGATGGCGGCTGTAGACGTACCGACTCATAGTAAAAGTTGTCCGATCCGAATGAAAATCGATATCTGAAAATCCCACGGTACACTTGGTAGGAATGTGTAAAAATTTTTTTGATTCCGCCATTTTGAATAATTGCGAACATACAATTTCACTTTTTAAGGATTATTAATTTGCAATTTACGCCGAAACTATAAGACTTTTGTGAGGAGGGTTTGTTCTAATATTGTACAGTTTTGAAAGGGCCACACAGTGAAAAAGAATGTTTTTCAAAATGGCGGTCTATTGGTCCGCGTCCGAAAATAAAGATGCTCCGATCGGGATAAAATACGATATCTGGGGGTCCCAAAGGATCCTGATCAACATGGTTTGGTCAAATTTTGACATCTGTCATTTTTTAATATGGCCGCCGTATATACTACTGGGTGGCGCAAAAGTAAAGACCCTATTTGGTTCAGCTATAACATTTTTTCTAAATTAGAAAACTAGATTTAGGTTTTTTTAAATGTATATTTGTGCCATTAAAATTCGTACCATTAGGATTTAAAGATGATGTCTTTTAAATGGTGACCTCCAGAGTTGATACACATTTGAGCCCTATTTATGACATTTTGCAAGATGATTTTCCTTCAAAATTGGTTATGAGTGACGAAGCGCATTTCCATCTCTCAGGGCATGTCAATAAGCAGAATACTCGGTTCTGGGGCACTGATAATCCGCGCATTATTCAAGAAACACCTCTACACCCACTAAAAGTTACTGTATGGTGTGGCATCTGTGTTGACAGAGTGATCGGACCCTATTTTTTCGAAGACGCTGGAGGCAATGCGATAACTGTCAATGGAGAACGCTACAGAACCATGTTACGTGAGTTTTTGATACCCAGTTTGGACGAATTGGGGCTGGAGCACATCTGGTTTCAACAAGACGGCGCTACGGCACACACAGCGCGCGACACTATGGACTTAGTGAGGGACGCTTTTCCAAGCCGAGTTATCTCTCGTTTTGGCGATTTGCCTTGGCCTGCAAGATCACCCGATCTGACCAGTCCAGACTTCTTTCTTTGGGGTTTTTTGAAATCTCGGGTGTATGTGAACAAGCCACAGACTCTCGCAGCTCTAAAAGAAAACATTCGTCAAGAAATAACGAACATATCGCAGGAAGTGTTACGGCAAGTTATGCAAAATGTCATAAATAGGGCTCAAATGTGTATCAACTCTGGAGGTCACCATTTAAAAGACATCATCTTTAAATCCTAATGGTACGAAATTTAATGGCACAAATATACATTTAAAAAAACCTAAATCTAGTTTTCTAATTTAGAAAAAATGTTATAGCTGAACCAAATAGGGTCTTTACTTTTGCGCCACCCAGTATTATCGAAATTGCTGTTTTCCGTTTTATCGCCTATGGTACTACAGTTTCGGAAGGAGATAGTTGTAATTTTGACAGATGTCAGTGTGACAGATGTCAAACGTCAAAATTTTTTTTTGATAGATTGTTAATGTCAATTTTTTTCCAACCTACCAAATGCAACGACGAGCGAAGTGAGCAGCAAGTATACTGTAGTTTGGTATAAGTGGATGGTCACGATCAACACTTGCACCTGCACAATTGCACCGCGTGCGGGCCGCGTGCGGCCCGCGCACGGTGCAAGTGTGCCGGTTGCGACCTGCTAATGGTGCCAATGACGCTGTCAAGTCAAACAAGATGGCCGCCATGCACAAGTCAGATGAATTATCATTTTCTTTGATAGATACTGCAGTTTTGTACAAGTACTTGCAAAATTACAAGTTTAAACACAGGTATAGCGTTTTGAACAAATGGAACGCCACGAAAACACACACGCGGGCCGCTCGCGGCCCGCGCACGGGGCAAAATACTAGTAGTATTATAAAATTGTATTAGGTATTTTACAAAAATAAAACGAACTCTTTGGAAAAAAAAGTAGTAAGTTGTAATTAATTTATCCCTTTTCCTGTGTGCAATTGATTCCAAATGCCTTACTCAGAAACTAATTGTGCTTGATTCTAAATCTGTTCGTGACTCCAAAATAGAGTTTACGAGATATTTGCATTATAAAACGGCGTGACATATCACCCTGTCTGAGTATTAATTTTGCTGTGTAATGGCCCGTCCACTACATCAGTCTGGGAGCTACCAAGTCATTTTAACAGAGTTGTTTTCTTAATAGTATCTTACTTATCTTTGTGAGGTTAATAAGGATATTATAAAATGTAACTAATATGGGAATATTAAATATTGTCTTAATACAAAATCTGAACACATTACAATTAGTATCTGCGGCAAAATTGGCGTTTCTATAAATAAATCAAATCGATATTAGAAATTACTGAATATGTCCGAAAGAACGAATACGGCCGCTAGCTTTTGAAGTAAAAAGGTAAACAACTAGCGCCCCCAGTCATGTTTTACATCGAGCAACTGTTTTCACTTTAACGTATCGGACCCATCGTAATTTATTGGCGGGAACTCCGGTCTCACGCTCGCCGCGTTTGAAATTATGTAGTATGTACTGACGGTAAGCCACAGCTAAAAAATTAAACAAATAATTACAAAATGTACAAGATCATTAGTTATTAGTTTACTGTTGTTGTAAATTTTGTAATACTACCTTATACCTAATTGCAACAACAAGTTTATAAATAAATACATAATAATTGTGTAAATTGATTAAATTATTTGTGTTCAGAATATTTTCTTGAATTTATTTAAAGAAAGTACTCAAAATAGCCGGTGGCTCTCTCACTAGATTATGAAGTGCGTGTATGAATTGGGATCATCCTCACGATTTAGTGGACGGGTTTATTAGTACGCAATTTTGTTTCTCTCACTTCCTGAGGAGATTAATTTCATAAATTCATGAGACCGTGACGAGTGATTGTTATTATTTGAGTAACATTTATGACGTCTCAAAATAATGACTTTGTGGTGAGACGTATTCTCCGCCAAAATGTCACTATACCTACTAACGGAGCTACGCATAAGATGTTCGAGTCATTTCATAGCTTTATTTAAAAAGGTACTACAGCTATGTAATTGTGTATATATACATAATATAAAAATCTCACTGTTTTAACTATAAATTAAAATAATTAATTTATTAATTTACCGCAGGAGAGCAAAAGTGACCGATATAGCTCTTAGAATTAGCAAGTTGAAATGGCAATGGGCAGACCACATCGCTCGTAGACCTGACAACCGATCGGGAAGAAAGGTTCTCGAGTGGCGACCATGAACCGGAAGACGCAGCGTAGGCCGGCTCCCCGCTCGGTGGATCGATGATCTGGGGAAAGCCGCGGGGAGCCGATGGATGCAGAAGGCGAGCAACCACTCAAGGTGGTGCTCTCTGGGGGAGGCCTATGTTTAGCAGTGGACGTCTTCAGACTGGTAATCATGATGATGACGATGAAAACTAATTTCTATAATAAGACTATTATAATTATACACTAATGTGTGTCCATAAGTTAAAAGTATCTACATTATTCTTATTTAATGGGTATATTAGTATTAATGGGTATACTGTAACTGTATGGAGTTATGACTAACTATGTCATGATTATAAATTGTATATGTAAATTGTATCTTCAATTTTTTGCCACCAATTATTTTTGATGGCATATACCTATAGAATATTATTCAGACCCTCAGTTCACAGTTATTTTACCTATAACAAAATTGCGTTCTAAGGGTTAGAATGAAAATACCATATTAATATAAAATACATCAACCCACAAACCTCCCATTTCCCCGCTATCGTCCCATTCTTGTGTAATTTCCGGGCTATGTGTATTTGAATGACGTCACTGATTGCAATGACCAATAACCAAAATAATCTATCAGAATGCGCATTTGTGGCTCACTGATTGTGGTTTAATTATAATAATAGGTTTGCAAAATTTGGTTTTGTGGCGGAACAATATTTCATGTACGTTTACATGTAAAAATGTTTTGTATATTTAGATTTGTACTCAAATTGAATTTAAAATTATTTTAGAAAACATTTTGAATGCCTTGAGCTCGTCTTTAATTCAGAAAAAAGCCAGCATTCAATCTCGATACTTATGGTTGGGTGTGGTGCAGAAGAGTTGACGAATGACTACGTATTTTTTATACTGAATCAGTGAATATCAGCTATCATAGGCTTATAATTATTATTTGTTTATTAGTGTATTAGTTTTAAAGGTATTTAAATTAAAATTATAAATACGTCATCCTAATTCAAATAAAATAAAAACATTATATTGACAATCGTATTTAATTTGGTAGGTACAATGAATGCAAGTCGAAAATTGTTGTACAATGTAGCTGCTAATTAATAGGAATTTGAGATTTAATTTGAAACCAAGTAAATTTAAAAATATGCTTAATGACATTCAAGTTATAATAAGTTAATTTAGGTAAATGGTTTGAGTTAGGAGCTTTAGGACAACATCTCAATATAACTAGACAGCAGGTATGCCTAGACTAATAAGACTAAATCTCGATATGACTATATCACGTTAGGGCTACATAAATAGCTGACTGACCATTTTCCCTACTTAATAAGCTTGAAACTGTAGGTACCTATACTGATCCGAGAAAAAAACGAATAGAAAAAAAGCTATGCTATGCTGCTGAAATTAACTATTTTTTTCGCTTTTTTAACATAACAAGAAGTTTCTTAATTATAAAAGCCAGAATACAAACGATTTTAATTAACGCCATACTTCTTTCTATAGTTCTTAATAGGTAAGTACTACACCTAGAATAAATTATAACGTTTACAGCATAAATTTCCACTGTTCTAGATTTTTCCGAAGCAATATTATATTTTTTCTTTACTACCAAAGTTGTAACAACATTTTGTGAAGTTGTACCGTTTGCTATACAGAAGTAGAATACGGCTACCAAAACGTGACATATTTGTTATCGCGCGGTTACATTAATCACCCTTGGGTCGCTTTGCGGCGTCTATCGTGCCGCTGCCGACTCGACTGCCGGATTTCAAAGCGTTGTAAGAATTTTGTAGCACTTTTTAGTGAATGAGAGTTGCAATAGTGCAAATGTAAATTTATTTTGTAACATCCATGACAAGAAAAATGTTCTTTTCGTGAGAGTGCAATAGTGCAAATTTAATTTTATTTTGTAACATCCAAAAAAATGTTCACTTTTCGTAAACGTTTATTTTGGTGGCGTTAAAGAACCTCCCTTTGATCGGAATATCATCAAATAATTTGACACTGCGTAGCGAATTTTTAATTTCTCTCTATCTATCACCATAGTACTATTTATATATTCTGTGCCATCGCTTTGAACATTCTAGAATGCTTAAAAATAATTCTTAGTAGTCATTTAGAGTTTTAGCTTATAGTCGCGCAAAGAGATATGGAGAGAGTTTCCTTGCGTGATAAGATCTGAAATGAGGAGATCCACAAGAGAACTACAGTCACTGATATAGCTCTTAGAATTAGCATGTTGAAGTGGCAGTGGACAGGCCACATCGGTTCCCCATCGGTTGTCAGTTCTACGGAACTGACAACCGATGGGGAAGAAAGGTTCTCGAGTGGCGACCATGTACCGGAAGATGCAGCGTATATAGGCCAGCCACCCACTAGGTGGACCGACGACCTGTACAGAACCAAGAGGAGCCGTTGGATGCAGGACCCGAGCAGCCACTCAAGGTGGCTCTGTGGGGAGACCTATGTTCAGCAATGGACGTCTTCAGGCTGAAGTTAATATGTTGGTTTAAAATTTTAGGGCATAATGTTTGTAGATTCAATTGTATTATCTAATGGAATTTTTATAACTTTTTTTTACTATTCTTGAATTATTTTATTATGAAATCCATCACAATTAACAAATAAATTTGATCACTCATGTATCTTTTTTACTAATTTTTTATGTCGGATAGCTTTGTTTAGTTAGCTTTGACAATATAAATCACCTGATAATACCTATGGCCGCTACGTTATTGCTCAGAAAAAGAAAGGATAAATGAAAAATGCCAATAAAGGATGGCAAAAAGCGATCGTCCTGAAAATTTTGAGGTAAACACTTACCAGGTTTCAGAATCAGGCAGCCGACACTACGTATGATACGATGTTTTCCCTCCTTGTTTGTGCCAGAATCGTAAGTTATCTACTAAGTGATACATTATATTATTTATTTCTTTTACTCGTAAAAAATAATAACTCGCTACAGCCAAGAGTTCTGATTTGGATTGCCGTTGCCAACGACTTGGTTTTATGTTTCATCAAAGTATTGTAAAGTACTTTTGATATGGAGTAGGTATATGAAGACTGGATTTTTCTGTGCATAAATGCGATTTCTACTGCTGAGCGAATGCGTTTGATAGCTACAATAACATTCTCAAAACCTGCGGCTGGACTCTCGGCTCAACTTAATACAATAAATAACCGGCCAAGTGTGAGTCAGACTTGCGTACGAAGGGTTCCCTACCATTATCTATAAAAACGAGCAAAAAAATCACGTTTGTTGTATGGGAGCCCCCTTAAATATTTATTTTATTCTATTTTATAGTATTTGTAGTTATAGTGGTAACAGAAATATATTATTTGTGAAAATTTCAACTGTCTAACTATCACGGTTCATGAGATACAGCCTGGTGACAGACGGACAGACAGACAGACATACAGACAGCGGAGCGTTAGTAATTGGGTCCGTTTTATCCTTTGGGTACGGAACCCTAAAAACATGACACGTTATGAGAGTACCTATACGATACGCTGAATACTTACCTATAACTATGATTTTTTTTTTTTAAATTCGGGTAAAATAAGGGTCTACTTCTGACAATCGCCTTAATTTTATACTAAGAACATACTTGTATGATATTACAATGGTTATAATTTCATTTAAAACCAAACTACTGTTAATTTCTATGGGATCGGTCTGTAAGTAGGTACCTATACCCTATTAAAAGAAAAGAGTTTTTGAAATCGGCTTACTTATAAATGATGGAGATATGAGGTAACAAACATAAAAAGGAAAAATAAATACAGCTGAAATGACAAGCTCTCACTTTTTTGAAGCCGGCAGTTAATATTTGAGTGCACCAACGGCGTGATTCGCATTGCAATACATCCGATAGGTTCCATTCTCTGTCTGGAATCCTTCATCTACATTCATAATGAAGGAGACAGGACAGTGTAGATTCCAAATCTGAAATTTTACAATAAATACTATCAGGGTCGTTAAAAAATAACTATATTACCCTTAGACTCCCAGTGGCTCGATATCGAGCCGGCATACATTGTTATTCTATTTTTATAAAAATGCTGGTATTCCAGAAGTTAAATTTATATTATAAAATAAATAAAGTATACTTATAATATCTCAATGATTAGCCACACAAATTAATAATAACGTATTATACTTTTCGCACCATCACTGACATATGGTGCGAAACACGCTTTCATCACAATTCAACGTCAGCTTTGATCAATAAATCCTCTACTGATTTATTGACAGGCGCGTCCTATTCTTAACAGATTCGATATAATTTGTTAGCCAAATAATCCGGGCTTTAGATGCGGACCCCATATCCCTTGACGACATAAATAAAAGCGTTCGCAATAAAAGAACGGAGACAATTATGGAGCTGTACGAAACGAGCTAAATTTCACCCACATTATAGCAAATAATGGCAAACAGTAGGCCGTGAGCACGTCACCCTCGTTCGCTTTGCATCGATATGTTACGCCCCAAGCCCCTACGTCTAAATGCACAACGGGAGATCGAAGAAAAAACTCGTATCGAACGCTGATGGGGCCGATCTAGCAATAACGTGAATATTTATGTCGAAGGCACGTGCTGATTTTAGCTTAATGGTTACACGAAATCCACATATTGGTAATTACATTCCACGGGATAACCATCCCTGTTTATTTCACCGCTATAAAACCGGTTCGCTACAATCCTAACCGTTAACACGTTTCATCGTAAAACTCTATTCGGAAACTAGGAAAATTAAAGTTGAGCCGTAACATCTAGTTTGCTACTGTTTATGGTTTGGACTACAATCGTTAGCATATTGTTTATGAACTTTAAAATGTTAGGCAAACCATCCCAGTTATTGCAACATTGTATGTTTAGTAACATAATATGTGACTGCAAACATGAAACGAAACATTTGGTAGGTAAAAGCAGTTCACGTAAGCCGGGGATTCTACGAAATATCTCTGCGTAATGGAGAATGGTAGATCCACAAAAGAAGCTAATCTCGTTTTTTCAGATGGTGGAGTATAGGGCAGGATGGGGACAGGATAGCTTCGGGGGATGCATGCAGTCTACAGTACGTCTCTAAGTCTATTAAGACGACTTGCGGCGTCCTTAGGGGACGCCGGCCCGCTTGGGGGAATGCGATAGAAAAAACATTTTGACTGGGAAATGCCACCTGCGCAGTTGAATAAAAATCTCTGGACTACCCTTTGTTATTGCGAATACCTGGATATCTCCGGAGAAAAAACAATTACATTCGATATTAAAACGGGAAGACCATTGAAATAAAGGCTGATAAAACAAAAGCACCGAAGAAAATGAGGCTGCAGTTTTTCAATTGCAATCGGCCAGATCCCTTGGCTCAACAACTGTAGCACAAAGAGACCAAATGAAAGTTTTGCTCATCCAGATTTATTGTGCAATATCTATAAAATAAAATTGCAGATTGTAAACTACGCCGCACTTTTATAGTTGTAGTCTTTGGACAGATGTAAGGATAGCCGGTGCCTCGGGGGAAAGAGGGGACGGCATAACATTGTTACCGAAGTTCGTGCAAGGCCGGGACCCATTGCCGGAGCAAATTGTGACCGTAGGGTCACCGCCCGTGTATTTGCTCGGCCAAATTACTCCAACCAAGGTAAATACACGTACCTTATTTAATAAACCTAACAGAATTGTACCTTCGCAATTGGTTGGCTTTTATTTTAGATTAGAAATGTTCATGTCAGAACAGAGCATGGTCCATTAGAAAGCAAAGTTATTGCGTTGCATTGTATGCTGTAAGTTAATCTTTTTACTGCAGCAATGAACTATAAATTCAGACGGGAGATGAGCTGAATTGATTTAGATTGGACGCAACAATAATTAGTATTTGTATGATTTATGATACGTGGGTGCCGTGCGGGAATGTTGCTTCTTTGTTTTAGTAAAATGCTATGTAATGAATGTTCTCTCAAGTGAAAATGCAATGCTACGCTCAGTGAAATGATCTTCAGATTATTTTCATGGTTGCACATCTAATTTTACTTTGTACTAGAGTTGCCCTGCAATAAACCCATTTTATCCAGGGATCACTTAATTTCCTGGGATATATAATAGTAGTTTATGTTGATCTAGTCTTAGTAGCAGCAATGACGATCTCATACATCTTCATTGGTAGCAGCAATCTCACACAAAAACCACACAAATCCACATCCCAATTAGTCAACATTTCTTAAGGTGGAACGTTACGCTAGCGCGGCAAATTCAAATTTTCTTGCGTTCTTTTGCCAATAATAGCTTAATTACTCAACGTGATTACATGAAAATTAATTTTGCGCAAATAAATAGAATGTATCAATAAATTACAATTAAAAGTATCACCTACCTATCACCTTATTATTGGTTTAGCGACAAATAGCAATAGGCTGAAAAACTAAAAAGGAAAATTGTTTATTGCCATTTGTCGCTAAACCAATCATATCTAGGAGATACTTTTAATCGTAATTTGTTGATACATTCTATTTATTTTCGCAAAATTAGTATTCATGTAATCACGTTGAGTAATTAAGCTATTATTGGCAAAAGAACGCAAGAAAATTTGAATTTAACCTGCCCCCTTAACCTGCCTTTTATATTTTTATAGCTAGCTATACCCGACCATTAGACACCTCTGAAAAACAAATGACTAATAGACACTTCATATACACAGCCTGAAGTAATAAATCGAGCCATCGCTCAATGTACATAGGATTTTTGTAAAGCCCATCGATTTGTGTAAAATAGAAGACCAAGGTCATTAATCATTCTAAATACCCTTCGCAAATACGTTACTTTGAAATGAATTTAAATGAGTTGAGGGTTAGCTTGGAGCGGGAAATACTTAAATAGCTTTTTTTCTATTGCTTGGCTTTTCCACATGTCGATATGGTGGTGGTTCTAATTGACGCAAGTATTTTTTTTTATAAAGATCTAGTTTTTTATTCCACTACATTTAAATTTAGAAATCAATTAGATCCTACATTTCCTGATTTTGGTCTAGAATTCATAACATTCTAATTCAGATTGATTTTGAATGTTAACGAAAAATTTGAAACATGGACGGGAATTCGCACCCGCCCGTTTTTAAATCCGGAACAGTTGCCGTGACAAGTGATCTCATGTCCAAATTCATCCTTCACATTTTACAACCAACTTATGGAGTTGGCTATCATCTATTGAGAGATTCTTGAAACATTATCACCCCAACCAGCTTATTCAAGTTACATCAACACAAATTTACAGAAAATGACTCCCAAATCTAAAGGTTTAAGGAAAAATTTGAATCTCGATCATTCTAATTCATTCTAGTCTCCTGTACCTTATGGTTATAAAATAGCATACGCAGCATAGGTGATAAACTTATCTATTTCTAGGTCAGCATGTCTATTGACAGCCAATGCGTAGAAATCAACGAAGATAAATGAATTTCAATGCGATGAAAAAGTAAGCATTGGCGCGGGGACACTTGAGTATTGTTTTTCACAGAGACTATGTATCTATTAGTATATTTGATTTAAGATTTTACCTATGTTTTTCCTATAGCGAAAGAGCTAGTAAAGTTCCCGTATTGGAGCTTCTATCCAATACATTTGACATAGCAAGAACAATGCATCTTTTGTGCTCCGCAGCGGTCCAGCGATTCCGAGCCATTGTTAGCCACTCTTTCAACCCCGATCATGTTCTATTTTCCATTTATGAAGTGAAAGCCTGTTTTATTTTTAGTTCCCTGTTTGTCATTTTGACTGTTCAGTATGATATTGATGGCAGAGGATGATGAGTTGATGAGTCGACAGCTTTTGTTTTTGCACGCTGTAGAATACTTTCACGAACTTTTCCTAACAATTGCTTTACAATCTTCTTTCAGTTTTTAGATGGTGATTATGTCATAGTAGGACTACCAATAAAGTACCTACTTAACGTTTTTAATTTTTAAAGAGTCATGTGTGGCTCTCATTTCCAAAAATCGTCCTTTTGACTTTTAGCTTAGTCATATGAGTTAGAGCAAAACGAATCTATCAAGAAATTGAGTATAATGAGAAAACCAAGATGTTACAAACATTTGGCAATAACAAAAGTGTCACCAAATACCTCCTATATAACAAATTCTTGCAACCTAATAAACGAAGAGTAGGTAATCAAATTAATATTGGCCTTAACTTCTAACTTAAGTACTCAATGCTCAAGTTTCAAAATAAATTTCAGCAAACTTGAAACTTCTTTCTTCAATTACGCGCTTAATTAGTTGAAAGCTAATTAATCTTAGATCTCGACGGCGTCCTTTAATACTGTATAGACTGTGTTATAAAGCAGGGGTTCTCAAAAATTGGTACTCGTATAATATGCAATTTAAAAAAAAATAGATGAAAATTGGAGCGAGTGCGGTTAGTTATTGGTGTAGCATAGAGTTTACGTTTCTTTTTTAGAAAATATAAACTAATTATCACGTCTAATCGAGTTTTTTCGACGTAAGGGGCATAATTATTTGTACTTTTTCCTACATCTAAAACGTAACGGGCGCTTGGTTATCTTCTTTTTCAGGTTAAAGTTTATTACTAGTTTGGAGGTTAAAATATCTCCATTTATGTAAAAATAATATACACAACTGGTAAAGGTTGAGAACCCCTGCTATATTGTAAGGGATTAGCGACAGGGCTTTAATCCTGATAACAGCTCTAAATAAATCAGCCATAGCGCTACCGTCAGCGTTCGCGCCACCGCTTTGAAACACCCTTATTTACTATCGTATTAGGCAACCGAGCACCGATTATTTTATACAAAACTCTGTATTTAAAATTAATGGAGCAGTCATTTTAAATTACAACAAATGGTCAATTAATTTCATTAACCTGCATGCCGGTATTTATATTTGTTTGCGTGGAAGAACGATTGCTGCAAAACGCATGAGTTTGATAGAATAAAAAATAAATTTACATGTGCAATTGCAAAAAACTCGGTAGAATGATTAAATGCACCAAGTAAGTAATTTTTTTTTTATATGTTTCACTGGTTAACTATAGTGAGATCAGTGAAAAAATGTTCATCTAGCTGTTTCTAACCGATCGGTAAAGTTAAGTAACGTACGCTGAGGTCACTACTTTGATGGGTGACCGCTACAGCAAAAAGTGGTATTTACAAACTGAGCGCTACCGTGCTTCGGAGGGCACGTTGCCGTCGGTCCTGACTGTTGTCATAAGGCAATAGTCGTTGAGTCAGAAGCCTCTGGGCGGCCTAAAAATTCTGACACCCGCGAGCTGACCACATGCTTACACCAGAAGAAGAAATGAAAAAAAATGAAGCCAAGTTGTTTATAAGTACCTACTTTATGTAAACGCTAACATAAGTGTGATTTTGCGTGACATTTTCCGTCAGCTAGAAGTAATCATATCATCATTGACAGCCTGAAGACGTCCACTGCCGAACATAGGCCTCCCCCAGAGCACGCCACCTTGAGCGGCTGCTCGCCTCCTGCATCCATCAGCTCCCCGCGGCTTTCACCAGGTCGTCGGTCCACCGAGTGGGGGGCCGGCCCACGCTGCGCCTTCCGGTTCGTGGTCGCCACTCGAGAACCTTTCTTCCCCATCGGTTGTTAGTTCTACGAGCGATGTGGCCTGCCCATTGCCACTTCAACTTACTAACTCTAAGAGCTATATCGGTCACTTTAGTTCTCCTGCGGATCTCCTCGTTCCGAGAAGTAATAGATTAGCATAAATTTGTTCATATTAGAGCGTTAAGAATAAGAGAGTTTTACTTTGTACTAGATTTTAGGAAGTTAGGACATCTGTAAAGTCCTAATAATAGGAATATTAGATTTTAGCGTGCCAGATATTAAAAAAAAATTACTGCAACAATTAATTTGAATGTAGGAACAGAAAGAAATTCGTTGCAGTTTCTATAGAGCACCTTGATTTCACTTAGCGAACGCTTATCGTGAACAAAGAGGTGTATTTGAGTGGACGGCAAGACTCGGGCAACAGGCAAGGCCCACACAGTTAGGCTCAATTTTAAACAATTACTGTTGAGCGAAGGGTAAATGTTTGCGTTCGACTTAGAGCGGCCCCGGTGGATCGCCCACACGCGCGCTTGACAGGTATTCATTACATTCACGATGCACGATGCACATGCAGCGAGCACCGAGAACTGGCCGGAACGAGACTTTTTTCAATCGCTGAAATTTTATGCGAAATTTCGACTTTAAAAAGTCTACCTAACTTAGACTGATGTTTCAGGGTA
Source organism: Ennomos quercinarius (assembly GCA_910589525.2). Taxonomy (NCBI): domain Eukaryota; kingdom Metazoa; phylum Arthropoda; class Insecta; order Lepidoptera; family Geometridae; genus Ennomos; species Ennomos quercinarius. Next base: position 7,627,003 of record OU342501.1, read on the forward strand.
AAACACAAAAAATGAAAAGCGAAGAAAAATGAACTTGAAAATTACGAAAGATAATAACAATTCAAATGACAGAATTTTAGTTTTAGGCTTTATTTTTTATGTTTAATATTTTAGTACGTTTTCGATTTCTCGCAAAGGCATACATAGAGTTTGGCAGCTGGTATGGCTGTTGATCCACGTATTGGCTTGATCTTGACCATTGGTTCAAATATAATATAAAAAAATAAAAGAGATCGAGATTAAACTAATTTCAAAGGAAATAAGGACCTATAGGTACACACAGCGGATGATAGTATACTCGAAACTCCCGAAAAACGTAAAGATACTTAATACTTTTTGCTAGGTGGTAGGACTTTTCTGCAAAGTTCGTCTAGGTAGGTACCACCACTTTGTCAGTTATTCTGCCGCCTAGCAGTAGTGTGCAAGCACTACTGTGTTCCGGTTTGAAGAAAATTGTAGCTGGTGAAATTACTGGGTAAATGAGACTTTACGAACTGATCTCACAGTCAAGAAAACTTTTTTAGACTGTGTGATATCTCAGGATGGCGTGCGCAGTGCGCAGTGTCACGCGAAACTTTAGTTTGGAGTTCCGAGTGATACTGCAATCTGTTATGGGCGGCCGTGTCGCTTAACACCAGGCGAACGACTACCATTCGTTTACATAAAAAATAAAACAAAAAAAGATGCCCGTGAGAAAAACATGGCTAATACTTCAAATAAACATTTGTTACCTTGAACGTGTGCCCTTGTATCATAGTTATATCAAAAGCCAGCTTTACCGAAACCTGCATACTTTTACTTCGAAATTAGAACGACAGATTGGTCAGTAAAACAAATGACGATTAATGTGATATACCCACTGACCTCTATAATACAAGTACGCTGGACTAAATATTCTCTAGGAAATGACAGTTCTTTTTTGTGCCGATTCAAAGCGCCCCTCTTGAGGGTCTCGGGTACTAAAATAGACATTTTTCAAAGTGGCTGTTGGTAAGTTTGCTGCGTCTCTGATGAAAAATCGTAAAATAAGATGATAAAAGAGGTTTTGGCGGGAACGTGAAAAAGTTCACGTCGTTGCATTGTATTATTTCACAAAACTTATGCTTTTTCTAGTGTTAATGTTTAAAATTAGTGGCATTTTACGCATTAAGTGCTGAATTATGAGTATAAGTGTGGGCAAGTGATATAATGTAGTGAAACGTGGTTTTTCGTGTTGCTTCCAAAATTCCATAAAAGCCTCTAGTAAAGTTGCCACTACTTTACTAGGGCATGACTTAGACTGGACTATGACTACCCTGACTGACTGTGACTAAGACTTGACTTTACATGAAATATTTCATAATACGACGAAAAACTACAATACTTGACACTGGCTAAATACACTATGTGTGGAGCCAAACTATAAGAGAAAAAAAAAAAAAAAAAAAAAGATGATAAAAGGCTACTCTTTGTGTTTGGTGTTTGATTACGGTACATGTTTGTGATGAAGTTTTGCGTATTTTGTACAAATCGCTACCGAAAAGGCAGCGGAATAACCTTCCACAAGTAAGTGAACCTCACGATAAAAAAATGCTACATTATCATGTTTATTGTATGTCTGAAGGTTTTAATACTATTTTATACTTAGTTTATTTAATTTCATCACATTTAAATGTAAGTAGGATTTAGTTATTCAATGAATTCATACTATTGGAATAGGTACATAGGTTGTGAATGTTTCATATCGATAATGTGTCGATAATGTTCTTCGATAGTGAGTAACTAGCAGAACTTCGGCAATGCTCAATAATGTACGCAGGTACATAATAATCTACGATGTATATCTGGCTCTAGATTTTTTTTTTCATTAATATAAACTAAATATTTAACTCGCTAGTACTAATAATGTTTTCTTGTATATTTTATTAAGTTTTACTTTGTGCTTTTAGGTTTCCCACTGACACTTACTAAGCAGCTATGGGTGGAAAATATGAAAAAGGATTGCTTTGTTCACTGGGCCGCAAGCGGCCCGCGACTGTGTAGTGAAGGTGACCTGTGGTAGAAGTTGGCGTTTTTATTTCGAGGTCGCTATGTTCGCTGGGCCGCAAGCGGCCCGTGACTGTGTAGCGAAGGTGACCTGTGGTAGAAATTAACGATTTTTTTTCGTGGTTGCTTTGTTCGCTGGGTTGCAAGCGGCGACTGTGTAGCGAAAGTGACCTGTTGGACCTCCATAATTAGATCTATTCACACACGCTTTGAGTTCTGTTCAAACCATACTACTCTCATCCCAGAGACTTTTTACGAAAAATTTCATATTGCATTATTTGGGATATTATCAGTTTGTATAATATTATATCGAGAGAGAGTGAGAGCATTTATAATGTTTGTTTCTGCAGAAAATATGCTATTCATTTTCTATAGGCCACACGGGCGAAGCCGCGGGCAGAAGCTAATGTAAAATATAAATGTTATTATGTTATTATCTGCGTTTTTTTATTTTATTACCCAGTACCCTACCCCTACTAGTACTGAATCAACAGGAACAAGGAGAACTGGCTTTATGAAATCGAGCTATCAATCTAATATTTTAAAGAAGTTGTGTGCACATTACGTACTTCTTCACTCTTAAACGGCTGGACTGATTATGATGGAATTCGGAAATTGAGAATACTTATAACCCTAGGCACATAGGCTACATATTGTACTAGATTATCGCGGAGTGCAGCTAGTTAACAATAATTAAGTAGATTTCTTAAACGCAAATATACAAAAAAGGTGCTTATTTATTTTACTGGGTATGGTATGTTTTTTTTGTCTCAGTACCCGTATATGTACATAGAATTAAATAACTGCCTGTGTCTGTAGTGATATCGATATCGTATTTTTATCGAACGTTATGTCTCATCCCTAATATTAGTTCCATGGACCCTCACACAGCTATCAGCGTCAAAATGGCGAAAATCAAATGGCTTCTCATAGCATCCGAGAGTATGAAGTCCAGCGTACTTGTATTATAGAGGTCAGTGGATATACCTGATTGCTTACAATTACAATATGACAATGACATCTTACTCTCTGTAATCTTAACTTACAAATCACATCGTTGTCCTAAATCATAGCTGTCAACACTGTAATGCTGTGAGACAATACGACAACAGAATAAATCTACGCCTGGTACAACGAAATATTATTCTAACAGTCCAACAAGTGATATAGCAGCTTTATCTGTACTTAATCTACACTTTACAAACCGAAACTAAGAAATAATGTCGACGATTGACACTTGTAAACTCAAGAAATAAAACGTAATATAATTTATAGTAAAGTTGTAAGGCCTTACCATACTGTAGGTCCATCTCAAGTACACTACACTGCCACTGCTAAAACGCACAGATACATTATTAATTACATATATTTATTTAATTCTAATAATATAGGTAAACTTTCCTTTTTGATGTAGGTACATCAAAAAGGAAAGCTTACGATCCCTATGGCTATTTTAAAAATGTTATGTTCAATGAGTTCCCTGTTATTCTTGAATTGGTTTGCGTAGGTAGTTCTCTTTATTTGTTTAAGGAAATTTTGCTCTATTAATCGATACTGAGTATTTTTTACTAGTTTTTCAGTCTAAAATAATTGATATCTAACATTGCGCAGGTTTCCTAATGTCATTTTAGCATTATTTATCTCTCGCTAAATGGCAATGGCGATAGTTTTGGGAACAGCAGCGTGGTATGTATGACCAAAGAGGATTTTGTATTTTTTTAACTATTTACGTTGGCTGAACAAAGTTCTCCACTCCCATGATAAAATTCAAAAAGTAAATGACAAATATACGCAAGCGCCATCTCTTGATGATGATAAAACCAAATTGACAACGGCTATAAGAAAACTGCTCATTCGAAAAATGCTGTAGCATATCTGTCAACCCAGCAAATCAAACAACCTTTCACTGCGCCACTCCAAAAATTTATCATCTAAGAATCTAAGGTATCACTTTGTTTATGACGCCTGATTAAAGCAACTTCAAAGTCGCATAGCAACCTCAGCTTTACCTTACACCTTGGGGTGGTACTCATTAAACTCATAATAAGATTATTTCATTACAAACCATTCGATACGCCCAGAACACGTGGCCCCCAATGCGCTCACAAGATTAACATTCCTCCAACCCTAGCTATTCCCACTTCCCGACAAAAGGTACAGTAAAGTAGGGGCGATGCCAACGTTGTAATTCGACTCGCATTTTTGATTTATTGAAATAACTCAAACATCTTGGAGATGTATAAATCGCACTTTGGCAAAATGTATGCTGAAACAGTACCTTAGTTAGTTCAATATTTCTATAGCTCTCTATATCTTGCCTTTTAAAAGAAACAAATGATGGAAAACTAAAACTACGTAGGTAATGTAGAAATTGCTAGGTAGCTATAAGTTTTTTGCACTTTTTCCTATTTAAAAACTACTTGTTTTCCACTCGGATGCACAACGTATACTTTTAATAAGATAAGAATTCTGGAAATCAATGTTTCTTTTGTCGAAATAATTTTTTATCAAATTCGATTTCTGTATGAAGATAAACGACTGCTTTGTGACTTACACTGTGTATAAGAGGAGATAAAACCTTCGTTTGCTAGGGTTCGTCTTACAAACAATAAATCAAAGCGTCATCCGGTAGAAAAACGATATTTAGGTGTTAAGTTGTGAGTTTTGAGATAAGGGAGCAAACTAATAGTGAGGGTGTAATGTTATAAATAAGTATAATCTATACTAATGAATGTCACCAAAAATGCTGACGTATGTCTGGCTAACGTAATTAGGTAGGTGTTTTCAATAACATTCAGTTAAAAAATGAATATTGTTGAAGAAATTATTACAAAAGTATTTTTATATCTCGGTTGTGAACTTGGCTCCCCTGGATGTGGAAACCCTCATGACAGGAATTAGGGGTTTATACAAATTACATCAGCTAGTTTAGTTTAGTTTAGCTTAGTTATGCTTAGTTTAGTTTAGTTTAGTTTAGTTTTTATTATTGTAGTAGTTAGCTTGAGTAATAAAGGCAATTTGCCCGTTTAAAAAAAAAAAAAAAAAAAAAAAAAAAAAAATTACATCAAATATAAGTTAATTAATAGGGATGTGCCGAATATTCGGTAATTATTCGTATTCGGAATATTCGCCATAGTTTTTTATGTGCGGTATTCGGGTTGAAGTGCCGAATAATAACCGGATACTTATTGTGTTAAATAATTCTCATTACATACTTCCAAATATATGATCTTTTATGGGAACTCATTCTAAGATGATCAGAACACTTAGCACCTTTAATCTTTTTCCTAAATAATACCACATATAGGTGTTCATTTGCATTTGCACTTTAAGGTGATTTTTTGTTGAACCGGCCCTACTAAAATATAGAACGTAAGATTTGGTTCAAAAATTATTTCTTAAGGAAATGCATTCATAAATTGAATGAAAATGTATAAATTGTTATTTTAATTTTGGACTAAATCAATTTACGTATAATATCAATTTATAGGAAATATTCATAATGGTAGATATATCACATAAAAAAAAAAAAAGAATGAGTATAAATATTTCTAATTGCAGTGGAGCTTTTGTTGAAGTTTTATTGCGACAGAATGTACGGCAAAGTTCGCGTAAAATGAACCAAATAATTCGGCCGAATATTCGCTTAAACATTATTCGGTTCGGTTCAAAAATCCATGTTCGGCGCATCCCTTTAATTAATCAACATTACCTCATCATCATCCAATGCCTTTGTGCAATGAACTGATCATTGGTTTCTGTTTTTGTTATTAATTACTGTTTGCGGCTACCTGCAATTCAAACCAGGTCATTAGTGGACGGGGTGTAGTGTATGGCCCCTAAAGGATAGATGTGAATAAATAAATAAATAAATAAATAAATGTGACAGCTATATTCTGGTATGTCATATTTTTCTGTAAGGTGACATTAAATTTAAAGTCATAAATGATAATCTGCACCATCACGTCCAGTCCTCACAAAACCGCTCTGAATTATATAACACGCAGCTAATTTTAATTGATAATTTTATTCGCAACATTTTTTGCATTTTTATTACCCATCCCGAATGTAGGACGCTGGTTGGACACTGTACCGCGTGCTCCCACATAATTAGTGAGACTAGAGTACAGTGTAACACAGTATTGAAGCTGTAAAATTAACCAAATAACAAGTTGGTATGCCAATGACCTGGTGCAACCGCAAGGAGCCGATGGATGCAGGAGTCAAGCAGCCGCTCAAAGTGGAGCTCCGTGGGGGAGGCCTATGTGCAGCAGTGGACGTCTTTAGGCTGTTGATGATGATGATGAACAAGTTGGTAACCAGGTGGCAGGCAAAGAAGATTATTAGATCTGATAGGTAGAGCGCGCATGCGCTGAGTGGTCGGCAGCCATTGAATGAGAAAGGATAAAAGCCAAACACTGGGTTCAATAGCGTACCTTGGAAGAGTCCCATGACCAGCTTTGGACTGATATACAGGCTGTTGATGATTTAATGAAAGTAGGTTACCGAAGATGCAGCATTCTCCTCGGCACATTAAAATCTTCTACGATCACCAAGCTGGCAGCCAAGCGTAGTGATTATGGCGAACTCCCCTACAATAAGCGTCCAAAGTGACGTTTTATGAAGGAGGCCTGTGTTCAGCAGTGGACACGTCTTCCGGCTATTGAGGTGTGTGTGTGTGTGTGATGTGATTACTAATCATCCTAAGCAACAGTAGCGTTTTAATGTGGTGTATGCTCCAGTCATTGATATCTGAAACAAATGAATAAATATTAGTAGGCTTCAATAACATTATTATTCAATGTACTTCCAGAACAGAATTCCTCAATGAAAGCAGACCCAAGAATATTTTAATTACTCAATTTAGAAGAAGATTTGTAAACACCAACTAATGATTTTTTGCAATCGTCTCTTCTATTGTCATGGAACAAGGAGGAGAGGAATGCCAATACACCAAGGAAATAGCGTAGAACAAAAATATGCCTAAAACTAGATGGCGTTGCAAAATGAGTGGGTTATAAGTTGAGCGCTGATCAGAAATATGCCAAAAACCCGTTTTAAACCATTGCAAAATGAGGGGGCTATACGGCTAGCTACGCGGCGGGATAGGTTTAAAACGGGTTTTTGGCATATTTCTGATCTGCGCTCAACTTATACCCCGCTCATTTTGGAACGCCATCTAGTTTTAAGCATATTTTTGATCTACGCTGTTTTCTTGGTGTATTGGCACTCCTCTCCTACTTGTTCCATGCTATTGTGTACTTATATTCGAAAAGTGACATTGAAAACACCTTTTTGTGTTCTTACTTTATTATTTAACCATTCAAAATTCTTAAATTAGATATTTTTTTATTTGTTTGATTATACTCAGTGTTTAATGTAAATGATTAAATCTAGAAACAGACAATGCATGTGAGCATACCTAGCGTCCCATGGTATACATGACCTCCGTCACTGCCTTCGTTAATTATTCTGGAGCCCGGGCCCGTATCGCTTCCACCCGCACCTACTTTGCATATTTTGTTTAAGCAAACACGGCCAGTGTTTGACTGTTAAAATCAAGGACCTCCAAGTTGGAAGGACAAACGAAGCCATAGGTCATCACGCATGTATTACGCTGTTAAAGTGATGTATGATTATATCCAGGAGTACCGAGGGGGGGGGGAGCTATATGCTGTTGCGTATGTGTGCTTTGCCTTAAGGTTGAAAACTTTCATCATACCAGTGTTTTACAATTAACAATTGACTATAGTCCGGCAGTTGAGAAAATGAACGCGACAGCTAAACAATAACATTGTCAAAAGCTATCCGACCGACCGCCAACAAACACAAAAACCTTCGTTGCTTTTATTTTTAACAAAACAAGTACTTAAACATGAATAATCTAAAGCCTTCTTTAGAAATGTTAATCTCATTTTATGAATTAAAAAAATATTTGTGAAAATATAATAGTCGCCTACTCTAACCGTCCATTCAGAGTTTCGCGTCGTGTCAAGGCGGACAAAACGGTGGGAAATGGCATTAAAACGGCGAGCAAAAGCGTAATTTCTAGAAAGAGTCTGTGGAAAAGACGTTGTATTTTATTTGTGGACAACAAAGAGACTCTTAGAAGGATTTTCATTTGTAAATAAAGAAATTGTAAGTGGATTAAGTTGATTCTCCAAGGTATTAGAAGCGAGGTATTGGGCAATCTTGCCTTTTCATTGCTGCACGTTACGCTAGGTTCACTTATCAAGAGTATGGATGGTTCTATTGTTGTAGCGTTTCGCCTTTCAGTCAACTTCATTAAGAAATTAACAAAATGAAATCTATTTAAACTAAAGCTTCAATTGTTAGCCTCTTAGGGCGCTTGTCCACCGCATCACCGTCACCCGAGAATTACGAGATGACGGCTGTGTAAAATATTTTTTCAAGGCGACACTTTCAATGTCTTTATTCCATCTCATTGCACTACACATGCTGATGACATTTTTATCAAAGGTGTCGGTATACTATGGGTATATTGGGAACTGGCCGGCTCAAAAAAGAAAAAAAGGGAAAAAAGAGTGGAAGTGAAGTTGCCAGAAAACAGTTTCTTGGTGACAGTTCTTGTCTCGAGAGCGGTATAGCCAGACAAAACATACCCCCCTGCAACGAGAGTGAGTGTAGCTCAACGGTAGCCCATGCGATTTTCAAATCTACGCGCATTTAAATACCGCTCCGCCCTGCACACCTTAAAGTTATGTGCCTAATTTGCACTCGCTCTTACGGAAATCACCATAAAGAAACTGAGGCAAGTTCAAGTGTAACAAAATTTGAGGAATCTCTTATCTCTGTCACTTGGCCAGCGTAGTGGGTTATGGTCTATACTCTCTTTATGAAGGCAGGCTTGTGTCCCAGCAGTAGGAAATTAATTGGGCTGGTGATGACTCTACAACTAAGCTATGATTTCTCCGTGATGCAACTTTCCATCATAAAAAGCTCCAGCTCATTGCAACGATTTAAAAAGATGTGTAAGTAGTTGTAGCTGATATATCAATTTTTCTTGAGCACTTGCGTGATGATGATAAATATTTAGTAAAAAAATTCACCATCATCAGCTCACACTTTTTATTTTTTCAGTTTATTTAACATGTTCATGTGAACCCTAATCCAATGCAGGACATAGAATAACCCTCTACAAAGATACACCACAAAGCTTGGTCTCTGGTAGTACTCTTCCATTTGCTGCTGTCCTTATACGAACTTGAAGATAATAGAGAGAATACTTGAATATAAGGAGCAGCAAAACTGCTCCTCATCTTCAAGGTGTACGCTTCAAAACAGTGCTGCTCTAACGCAATCAATTCTACGGTAAAACGACTATCCCTTAGTTGAGCATCGGAAAGTATTACCAAGGGAATATGGATATTTTGCCATTTTACCTAATAGCTCCGCTCAGTACTCAGTGCTACGTAGATTATATAACAGTATAGCTATTTTCAAAGTACTGTAGAGTTCACTTACCTTTGTTCACACGTATTATTCAAAGCTTTTCTCAAACCTAGCCATACTGTTAGCATATTGCAACATGATCCTTTGATGGACACCGGGGATTGCGCCGGTGTTCTACGTAAGGATTTACGAGTGATTACATGACGGAGCTTGAAATGCGCAAAGGTTTGGAAACACGAGCGTGTTTCAGGCGGTTCACCGCCAAAAGGCAAAGGAGCCCCAACTCCTACTGATGTTCATTGTTGGCGCTGAAATTATTTCAGTAATCTCCTTTCTGAACTTATGTACGTACGTAAGCTTCTGTTATCATCTGATTTTGCAGAAGTTAAACCAGTACATGTAAACAAATAAACACTACTTATACGCAAATAAGGTCTCAAAATCTTTAAAACTTGCTGCAACAGTTATAATAACTGAAAACGAGCGTCACTGGTAAGTGTAACTGCTTCATGGTGAATATTCCACGGAGGAATTTCTACCATTAGGTACAGTCAACTCGTTCATAACAATGGAATTCATTCCCAGATTCTGCGTTGTCTGGTACGTATACAATCTATGAGTAACGTTAAGTCCTGAGCCGATCATCATGTTTCATCGTAGACTGCATCGTCACCAACAGATGAAATAGTGGTAAAACACAAGACCATTTTGTATGAAAAATTACGTGTTATATTCTCATTTACTTCACAAACGCTAGTTGTGCTGAGCTCATTGAATCCCGAAATAACCGTATATTACAGCTGCATCCTTCGCCTTTGGACGGTTCTACAAAAAACTGTTCACCGAAGCCAATTTTACATAGCTTTACGTAGGTATTGTATGCCTGATTTTATATGTATGGAAATTCCCAACAAGCCTTGCATTATTTTTCACGCCCCATTCCATTAGCGTAGACGTTCAAATGGTACTAGTTGGTAGCCACTACAGAAGCTTTAAGCCCTTAACCCCAAGCGATATGTCTAATACCCAGTGATTTATCGACTGCCTTACTTTTTCAAAGGGAGGGTAGATAACGACTGTTAGAAATGTGTTGCAGATTAAGCAGTTGTTTTACGATGTGCTAAAAGTAACACAATACTCTTCATTTCAACAGAAAAATTGCTACAGATTCATCATCATGATCCGACAGTCTATTAAGCTTAAAAGCGAATATTGTAATCGAACACCAGCATCAGACTAATTTAATTGTAAAGGAAAAAAATATTTATTAGGCTAAACAGGCGATACTGTGATAAAACATGAATCTTTAAACACCGGATTGCATTCGAGAAGATTTTTCGCGAAACAAACTCTTGGTTAGCTGGAAGGCAAGGCAAGACATTGCTAAATAGATTTCTGTAATAATTTATTGATTATAATGCAAAATTTCAAAATTTTAAGATTTTATTGCTAAATTTTCAAAATGTTCTGTTTTTTTAAAGAAATGAAATTTGTGACGAGCTAGTCGTTCACCTGATGTTAAGCGTCACGGCTGACAGATTGCAGTATCACTCGGAACTCTAAATTAATGCAGTTTTGCGTGACACTGCGCACCACACGTCATCCTGAGACTTCACACAGTATAGAATAAGATTACTAGACTGTGTGATCAGATCATAAAGTCTCATTTGCCCAGTAATTTTACTAGCTACAATGCCCTTTAAACCGGAACACAGTAGTGCTTGTTTACTACTGCTTGGCGGCAGAATAACTGACAAAGCGGTGGTACCTACCTAGACGAACTTTGCAGAAAAGTCCTACCACATAATAAACCTAGTAGTTGAGTTTATAACATCGTCATATTCAGCTCATCATAAACATAGGTATCACACACATCATCTGCCAAAAGAAGTCCACTGCTAAACACAGGCCTCCCCCATAAAACGCCACTTTGGATGCTTATCATAGGGAATGTTTGCCATAATCACTACGATTGGCAGAAGATTATAATTAAGACCGAGGAAAATGCTGCTGCCCATAAACGTATAATGAAAGGCATATTAGAGCTTTGTACTAGATAATTAAATAAATAAATATATTTGTCATTATAGTGAATCTGTCACAGATAAATAAAATTGATTCCAGCAGTTTACATCTGCATGTATTCAATAATATTTCACTTGCAGTTTTGTCTATTTATTGAATTAGGCTAGAAATAGATAAACATTTACGTTGTTAAGTCTGTAAAATGTTTTGGTAAATGGTGACATCATAATTAGTATTAAACTACAGATATTTACGATTTTGTCACTTGTACACTGACCAGCCTCCAGTGATGAACCTAAAGAGGCAGTTGGACAGCACAATTTTGAAATAAAAAACACGTCAACAGCAGTAGACTAAGCAAAAAATCCTCATAACTGATAGAAGCTACCACAACATTCATGTAACGTAAATCTGCAACGGAAACTTGAAAGCAAATATAAATAGAACTTCAAAACACTTGAGATAGGCAATAATGAGAATACTTCTTCAAAGATAAATTCTGTGTAGTTGGTTAAGAGGAGTTATTAATAGTTTAGATAAGTTTGATGATTATTTTGAGTCTGTTGCTATTTTTATATGAAGTCTGTTTTGTGTGTATGCTGATAATAATAGATTTTTAAAAATGTGCGAGCTTTAGGAGAAGTTGCATTAGTACATTAGTTTTATAAAGCACCGCGCTTGCACATAACTATTTATCGCAAGTACATTAAGATATATTAGCAACAAAATCTAGCTGCCCAAAAGCCAAATTTAACTCTACAGCCAAACCATGTTATCCAAAACAAACTATCCCAGCAAATGGCCATTTAAAACACCATTATTTCGCTAATATATTCAAATTTAACGTTATCTATAGTAATCAACTATTTCTATTGTTGCAACATAAAATTACTGTTCACATTATCAAGAGCGCATTTCCCTCGGGTAAGGTCGAACATTAGCGCCAACTGTTAACATTCTCCTTATTATAGGGTTGGCACATTATAGTAGTGTATAACGATGTGGAAAATACACATGAGTATTTTTATGCACAAAAATCAGTTTTACATCTAGCAGTAGAACGTTTTTTTTTTTTAGAAAATGTTCGGTTGTTACTTTCATAGCATTGACACCGTAAGTATACGTAAATCGTGGTTGGAGTTTATTTGACATGTGAAAACGGAACTTGATCAGAGTCATGTACAATTTGATTTGACTGACTTAATTCGACTCATTGCGTTGGTACTTTAGTACATTACTTCCATAGTTTCATTGCGTATGTATTTCCCAAAAACTACAATCTACGAACTTTTTAGATCGAGGCAGGTATATCGTTTAGGACCGCGCGTTACATCGTAGACCGCATGGTGACTTGCCATCAGCTGCCCTGGCACGGACGGTGGACAAAATTTTCTTTCCACTGTTTTACTCTTCTTGACAAGTAAGCAAAAAGTATGAAACAACGACATAAAACAGGGAAACGCGAAATAGTGGCCAAGCGCAAGCTTATTAAACAATAAAATCTTTTACTTTGCGGTATGAAAACCTAAATCTATGTAGGCAATGCTTTTATAGAACTTCAGTTTTTAAAACATAAACGTTTTCGTAGGTATATATTCTGTTGTGACCCTAAAACAATTTTTGGCGCCCTATGAATAAAATGGACAATACGTAATAATATACACTATTGGTTACTAAAAGTATTTAACGATTTCGACTTGATACCCGAAATAACATATCAAAATAATTACAAATAATTTAGCTCTTAATCCTAGGAAGTGCCAAAAAGAGCATCAGTAACAACCCTGCCCACTATCGCCAGTAATATATCGCACATGTGCCTTGTGGATATGCCGTATGATTAATACGACTTGTGGCTTCGATGTGTTGAAATTGGTCGCAGATTCGGTTACTGTTATATGTATGTATGTGTGTGACTGATGAGGCAGTGATAACGCGTTTGTGGTTACTTGCTAAACGTTACTATGTTTGCTAACAAATGTTACCAAGACGATCAAGTGCTCTTGTTTACTTCATGTACCTATACTTGTCATGCGATGATGGCTTGTTTGGTAGTAGCTACGACTTGTAGCTTGAATCGTACTTATATAGGTCATGGATTTCAATCTGGAAGTTTGTCGTAAGGCACAAAAATCACGATTAAACTCATACTTTCATCATCATCATCATTAACAGCCTGAAGACGTCTACTGCTGAACATAGGCTTCCCCCAGAGCGCGCCACCTTGAGCGGCTGCTCGCCTCCTGCATCCATCGGCTCCCCGCGGCTTTCACCAGATCGTCGGTCCACCGAGTGGGGGGCCGGCCTACGCTGCGTCTTCCGGTTCGTGGTCGCCACTCGAGAACCTTTCTTCCCCATCAGTCATACTACGGTATCGGTAACTCATACTTTGGTAACTGCTAATTACTACTATCTATTCAGTGCTTTGGTGGTAAGACATCTTTAACCCCTGATGCAAGCAGAGTGTTGTTATAAGTTTAACGTGTGTATTTGTGTTTCTGATGTTCCGTTTGTGGCAACGTTGCCCCCAAATGTACAAATTTTGATTTTATTGTTGTTAGTTGGTTTAATCAAGAGCCGTTCTTAGCTATAAAGAGATCCTCGGGGAGCCTATTCAAATTTTAAATATTAGTGTTTGTCTAGTGCTCGTCTAGCAAAGGTACCATTGTCAAATCAATTTTTTTTGTATTATTATCTGGTAGCACTTAGCAGTTTTCCGCTCGCCAACCTTACACATAATTTACCTCGCATCACACACGTATAGCAAGACAGAAACCAGATTTTTCTAACCTCTTATTACTTTGTAGCTAGTGAAATTACTGGGCAAATTAGACTTTACGATCTGATCGCTCCGTCTAGTAATCAGATTACTAGACTGTGTGATGTCTCAGGATGACGTGCGCAGTGCAGTGTCACGCGAAACTTCATTGTTTTAAAGTTCCAAGTGACACAGCAACTGTTATGGGCGGCCGTGTTGCTTAACATCAGGTGAACGACTAGCTCGTCACGTCATTCAATCGCATAAAAAAATACTTATCTCACTCTATACCTATTAGGCATTATCAAAAAATACATGAAGAATGATTTATGATACTGTTAAGTTACAAAATTCAATATCTTATTCTTTTTTAATACTTATTAGAGCAGACCAGTAAACAAATTACGGTCCTCAAATAGATTAAAATTGATAATGAGATCCTATATTATTGAAAAAGATTGTATTCCATCATCAAACGATTTGTCGTAAAACATTTTTTAATTAAAGTTTGCCCGAAGACAAAGTCGGTCACTTTTATAGCCAATTCTTCGTAACGTGCTCATTACGGCATGCAAATATTCACTTAGGAAAATAATGAACTGGAATTGTGACCCAGATACTCGGTGGATGCCTAAGTAAATGATTTGTCGTGTTTGATAACGTTCAGTTGCAAAGTTAATGGTAAAAATGTGTTAGTAATATTTACTGGCCTGTTAGCTCAGTTGGTAGTAGCTCTGCCTTCTGAACTATAAGTTGTGGGTTCGATTCCCACCTGGGACAAGCATTTGTGTGATGAACATCGACGTTTTTTCTGTGTCTGGGTGTTACATAATGTATTCTATTGTATTCTATGTATTTAAAACAAAAAGTATCTAAGGTTTGTATCAGTTATCTGGTTCCCATAGTACAAGCTATGCTTAGTTTGGGGCTAGCTGGCGCTGTGTGAAATTTCCACACATATTTATTTATTATTATTTATTTATATAATTATGTAAACGGCGCTAATAAAAAAGTAAAAATAAAACCTATTGCTCCATTAACTCAAAAAATGGCTCAAGACATAAGTAGGAATCATTGAAGTCACACCGTGAATACCAATATTATACCTAGTGCATATTTAAAAAAAAAGCAAAAATATGGTCTTCGGCAAGATAGAGCAACATCCATCACTTAACTAAAATATTAAATCCAAATCAAATACTAAAATCGTTTAATGATAACCATGAACATCTATAATGTAGTATATTTCTGGAATAATTTTTTTAAAGGGCTGTGTTGAGGGGTTTTTTGGGGGATGTGCATTGGCATATTAGTACGTAGTAGTACATAATATAGGTACATCACACACACACACACACACACACCCTCAAATGCACACTCTCACTTACATATATGTATTATGTAATTATATAAATATGTTATTTATTAAGCATATATAAGTAATATATTATTTAGATACGATTCACTAATACTGTAAATATTATTTATTATCCCTCATACCCAACTCCACACACATTACACACCCTCACAATCACTCACTCCTACACTCCTATCATAGGTACCTCATGTAATACTGTACCTACAGATTCAATCGCTGTGTCTCTTTCATAATTATTATATTCATATACTTATTATCGAGACCTATTATTGGCTATATTTTCTTTTCTGTATTGTACTTATTTCTTTTTTCATAATGCTGTTGGTCTCTTAATAAATAAATAAATAAATAAATAAATAAATTTAAGGCAATGTGTCCTTATTTTGTAAAGTAACTATACCTGCCTACTATAAATATAATGGAACATATTAAGCACCGCTTAAAGCAACTAGCTTGTTCTTGCTTCATATCTCTTCAACTTTCCTCTCGCGCGGTATCTAGGTAAAGCGTCTCTCAAGACAAAAGTGTTGCTACTTCCCTAGTAGGTTACTTAAAAACCAACTAACACGGTGGAGCCCAGGTAACATAGAGTAACACAGTCTAGATTTAGGGCACGATAGGAGGCCTCATCACACGCGGGCAAATGTAGTCTATTAAACAGCATATTTTCACATCACCAGCACCTTTTGAATGTGGTTTAGGTGCTGCTTTTGCACTTGTGATTTCTAAATTGGACACACACACTTGTTACTTGCTTTTTTTCTATTTCTTTACAATATACATTGAACATGATGAAATTAACGATGAATTCTTTACGATGATGATTCTTATTTACGTGTTTAGTTCTATTAAACAAAAACATAGTAAAGGTACAGGAAAAGTGAAATACACGCAGACCAATAGAAAAATATGTAAAAAATAAATATTTAGCAGATACCTATGTTACCTACAGTCAAATCTGTACCTGTCAGATTTAAAAATATAACCAGCTCTGTTTAGGTTTATGTTTTTTTTTCCTTTATATTTTTATCAGAAAGATGGTATAATTATTATAGGTACCTCTGAAAGGCAAATATATAGTACGAAAAAAGTAAAAAAGGCCAGACAACAATCCAAAGTTTCTACAAAAGGATATACAGAATCTCTCTTCCACAGCCAAAGGGAAAACTTCAAGCTTAAACGCCCCGAAAATTATCACGACTGGATTCGCTCGATAAAATTGAGACTTATCCACAGAACACAAGTTGATGCTTGCCCCGGTGCCCCCCGTGCCCCGGGGCAGTGTTAAAGACCTCTGTCAATCTCCCTTGATCCTTTAACCTCCACTCAATTTGATTTGGCGTTGTGTAACACTGGGCCATTTATTTAAGTTATTGCCCTTAACATTTTTTTTCTGTGTGTTTTACAACCGTTTACGTCGTTGAGGATCCTTCGCCGAAATGATTCGATGAAAGCATTATTGTATTTTACGATATTACGAAATTGGCTGCACTTACGTCTGATACGTTTGGATGGTGTTTAGTCGGCTTACAGAGTAAATTATACGCTCTTGCCAATATTTACATTTTGCTTTATGTTTTAGCTGATGGAAAGCTTTTACGTTTCAAAGTGAATATTTTATAGCTTTTTTTAGTGTACTAGCAGGTTTTATTTAAATAAAGGGAAATATTTTTAATAATTCAAGTAGGTATAGTTTTTTATAGGACAAAGTGCATTTATTCTTTAAACTAACTACTACTTTTAACAACTACCACTAAATGCTACACTACATACTACAAATAACATTTGGACTAGAGCTTATTGCGTTTTCTAAACTTTATCATAATTATAATATAAAGCGTTTGGTCAATGTGACGCGTGACCAAAATGCTGGCACTTTTTTGGCACAACCAAAACGAATCTATGTGCAGCATTTAAATTCAACGCGGTAGCGATGCCAGCATGTTGGGTACGCTTGCTATATAAGGTACCTACTGGTCGTGGGCTGGAGCATTTCGACTGTAATATGTCGCGGATAATATATTCAATAAACTATCTTATCCTTGTAAAGTTTTGTTGCTTCGTTTTTAGAGGTGGAATTGTAGCTCCGAATCGGAGTTTTCTTTTCTATGTTGTGCCGGATTGCTTGCAAGTCTTGCAACTATGGAAAGAACTTTTTTCCAAACTCATTATTTTAATGTGTAACTTGCTATACATTATAATAATGAGTTTTTAAATTAAGGACTTCGTAATTTATTAGTAGGTGCATCCATTTAACTTTTTAGTATTCTGGTTATAGCTTGAAAATGTTCTAAAACTAGCCTATATGTATTTGAGATTGAATTGACTTACTATTGATATACTTAGTAAGTTAATTTTTATTAAATAAATAATTATAGCACAAAAAACAATTGTATTTTCTTTAAAATTGATATAACAAGTGCCATTGACATTCTACTCACTACGTAGTACTATATATCTATTCTGTGCCACTAGGCCCTAGGCACTAGGTAGGCCGTTGATCTGGTGAAAGCCGCGAGGAGCTGATGGTTGCAGGAGTGGAGCAGCCGCTCAAAGTGGCGCTCTCTGGGGGAGGCCTATGTTCAGCAGTGAACGTCTCCAGGCTTATGATGATGATAATTATTGATATATATTATACAGTAATGTACCTACAGTCATTGCTATACCGCATTGCACATTATGCAAATCACCGTACTGAGTCTCGTAAAACAGTCAACTAAAAATGATAAAGTAGCAAATTCTATATTGTTGGCAAAAACATCGGTAAAAACAAGTGGGTAACGGCAACAGCTGGCCTTAACGACGTCACGCGAGAAAGCAATATATTGGCACCAAAGACGCCATTTTCTATGCTCAGCGGTTGATTGTGCTGGAAAAGTTGTGCGCTTTTTTTACTTTACTCTTAAATATGTTTTGGTCTTTTTTTTTCAAGCTAGAGGCACGCTGCGGATTCACCCGCTACTTTTCCGTTTCTCCGCAAAAGCATTTATTTTCTACTTATTTTATACTAACGGCTCGCCCCGGCTTCGCACGTGTAGTGGTGTAGCCTATGTTACTCAGGGTGAATGTAGCTTTCCAATGGTGAAAGAATTTTTGAAATTGGCACATTAGTTTTTGAGTTTATTCATTACAAACATACACACAAAAATACAAATGTTTCCTCTTTATAATAGTGGTGTAGACTTACAGGGTTTATTCTTACAAAAAGTTTTGACGTGAATACCATACAAACAAACTGACAACGTTTCACTTACATTAGTTAGAAAGTAGAGGCTATTCTTAGCCAAGATTATTTATAGAAGAATTAATATTAATACCAATAAACACATCACATCATCAGCTGGAAGACATTTACTGCTAAACACAGGCCTCTCGCATTAAACGCCACTTTGGACGCTTATCATACGTTGGATTTACCATAATCACCACGATTGGTATGCAGGGGAGGGGGCTTGGTGATCACAGAAAATTTTGTACGAGGAAAATCTCTATTTTCCTCGTACAAAATTTTCTGTGATATCCATTTTGAATTTTGGGGGTCTCTCCCCAAAATTCAAAATGGATATTCCCTCGAATATTTAAGCCTAAGGTTTAAAAATGTCATTAAAATATTCAAAGCAAAGTAGCACTAAAACGGCCTACCTAACACAAACCTAAACAAAAAAAAAGAAGAAAAAAACCCATTCTGTTTACGGTGGAAAACAATCTGGCGCAATAGAAAAATCTAGATCCCGAGTTTCGATTGCCAGGATCATCTCAAAAAATTAATCTATAAATTACATAATCAGCAAGTCTCGTCAAGGAGCGGTGCAACTCTGCAGCACAATAATAGAAAAAAAATGAGTTAAACAACAAAAGAAAAACAAAAGCAACATGTTCTCTTAATTTCTTTCAAATTAATTACTGTACTTCTCAAAAAATCCTATATAACTTTTAAAAGATTAGTATTTAATATAGGAAGGTTGTAAGGGTTCTCAGAGTCCATCCCTTTTTAAGCAGATGTTCATGACGTGACGTTCCAGATTTCAGAGGAGGGTAACTTAGTAGTGCCCTTTTATTAAAAACGTTAGAGGAATCAGTAATGAAGATACTGAATAATACAACGTTCAAATAACCATCCATGTTTAATTTTAACGAAGCTGGGGATGGAAAATCTACTTTAAAGACCTTATTATCTGCAAAACAAATTGGTTTGATCTAAAAATGTTTAAATATTTCATCAATAGGCTTTAAGGGGGAACGTTTCATTAGCGCAGCATATTCAAATTTTCTTGCGTTCTTTTGCCAATAATAGCTCAATTACTCAAAGTGATTACATGAAAACTAATTTTGCGGAAATAAATAAAATGTATCAACAAATTACGGTTAAAAGTATCTCCTAGATGTCATTGGTTAGCGACAAATGGCAATAAACCATTTTCTTCTTAGTTTTTCAGAGTATTGCCATTTGTCGCTAAACCAATGATAAGTAGGTGATACTTTTAATTGTAATTTATTGATACATTATATTTATTTGCGCGAAATTAGTTTTCATTACGTTGAGTAACTAAGCCATTATTGGCTAAAGAACGCAAGAAAATTTGAATTTGCCGCGCTAGTGTAACGTTCCACTTTAAGCACTGTTTCGTCTTCGCTCGTAACATTTCCACGTCAGCGAAAAGTTAACAGGACATTTTCAGAATAAACTCACGTTGATAAGTTGTTGAACTTTTATGCAAAGGTTGCAACACACTGGTGCAGCCGGGCATGGTCTGTGACACGATCTACGCGGTTACCGTAAACGCCGCTACGACGCTACATCAGCCGCGTAGATTGTATCATAGGCCGCGTCAGTGTTTAACTTGAAAGAAGTGTCATCATCTTCGGCACCAGCCCCACTGCTGGGATACGAGTCTTCTCTGTCATGGAAAGGCCATAATTTACCATGCTGGCCAAGTGCCGGTTGGGTATGACACGTAATGTTCTTGAATATGTCGGTTTCCTTACGATTTTTATCTTTTCCGTTGTAAGGGTGAGTGAAAGAAGTACTTAATTTTTTTTTTCTGAGAAAGATAGTACCTACGCGGCTTTTAGTACCGACAGCTGATCTCTTTGCTTAATAATAAGAAGCAATCAAATAAAGCCTTACGCGAGAGATTAAATTGGAAATTCTATATTCAATTTCAAACCTTGTTCATATCCAATTGTAGTTCAAATTTAGCACAACCCCTAATAAACAAATTAAACATTACGTTACAACATGGAACTACGCCACGTACTTCACGTACAACAATAAACGTTACTTCATACTTATATAGGTACCTATACACATGCGCGTAACTGCAGACTTATCACCTAAACATTATCGTGTTCCTAACGATAATGGAACTTTCTAGTGACTGTAACCCGACATTAATTTAACTTGTACGCTGTAATGGTGTCGGTTTCGCTAATTGCACCTTGGAATTATATAGTTACGCGCCACGCGTGTTCAAGTAATGGATTTTACGCACTCAGAGGCAGGTGACACTAGAAACACAGAATATTTAGATACCTACAACATTGAACTGTCCTGATTCTGATAATAACGATGAGATCAACCGGGGCATTATCTATGAACCCGTAGATAGGTGCCTTATCTACCAGTTCCCATCATTTTGGGAGTTCAGTTTGCTTCAATAGCAATACCTACTTCGAATTGTATATTTTGTCAACTGAGAAATAAAAATGATTTACCTGCGGCACGATATTTATAACAACAGTAATTTTTTTGATGTGCCGTGCATGCAGTGTCACACGTTGCTTTATAATTTTGAGTTCCGAGTGATACTGCAAGTGTTATGGGTAACCAGTGAATGACCAGCTCGTAAGGTTGTTAATTTACATTAAAATTAAACTTGGGTTTCTAGGAAAAGTTTTATATAGGCACCATCCCAATTTTAATGGTAAGCTTGAGCTTACACGCCTGTCTTTTGTTTTATATTTTCGGTAATTTTCACTGCAGCTTTTTTAAAGATTATCTTAAATAATCAAAATAATTTAACTGAGTAATGAGCTACGCTGAACAATTTCATGGAAACTCGATTGCAGAAATTGGGTGAAACAACAAAATTTTATTTCAATTTGCAACTGTGCAAATTATATAAAGTAAAAGCGAACATAGCTTTTACCGTTCACCGCAAATTACCATTGATAGCGCGAACGCCACTGAACAATCATCATTAATTGCCACCGTTTTACCTCCCCGTAAACAATCTCATCTTATTCGATATTCAGTTTTTTTATTGCCATCGAAAACAATTAATATTCATCGATACGTTCTTCGGTTCACGGCGCTCCCTATTTAAATAATTGGCTGATTTTTATGCAGTCGAATTAATGCAATTGGTACGACAATTGTATTTCATTTTTTGCCATTCGTGACGATGGCGAATTGTCTGCTGTAGCGTTGTATTAAAATTCATTACTTTTAATCGGGTTGAAGATCTGGCCGAGTTTCAGCGACGTGATAAATTTTGCTGGGAAATTGTGTTTACGAATTTTTATTACGTATTGTTTTTTTTAGTGGAAACCCGTGACACTATTTTAATTTTAGACTTTGTTCAATAGAACTTAGATAAACATTTGTAAAGAGACACTAACTATTTTCACACTAGATAATAGTCCAAAATGTTCTCTTTCAAACGCAAAATTGGATTGACATGTAACGGAGCATATAATATCAGAAAGTAGTGAAATAAATACCAACCTAGCTAAAACTTAATTATTAAAACTTAACTTATGTTCAATTTAATAAGAACGCCCTAAAATGTAACGCAGCCGTAAAATCTCGCAGTCTGGAAATATTCAAGGAAATTCCATTGCAGCAATTAAGCCTTGCTACTCGAATAAGTGGTTAAAGTAATTTCACGCTTGCAAAACAATACAGAGCTTCAGCGCAATGCATGCAAATGTATTCGGAAAGTTGACGTGGTAGATATACTTACCTACGTGCATTATATGTACATGTGTATGTACAGTAGATGAGCGTTTCGTCATGCTCTGAACTGTATAGGTATCTGTAGCCTATATATTCTGCATTTTAGCTGACTTCAAAATTAAATAGAGGAGGCTCACAATGGAGCAATAATTATATACAGCGATGTTTTTAAGTGTATTCTATACTTCATTCTTCGAAATGTAGTTTTTTAAAATATATAACTTTTTTTTTATTAGGATCACTAGATATCTTATGAACGTCTCTACAGTTCATATAGTTTTATAGGGTTCCGTACCCAAAGGGTAAAATGAACTAAGGCTCCGCTGTCTGTCCGTCGGTCACCAGGCTGTATCTCCCATACAACAAACGTGATGTTTATGCTCGTTTACCAAATGAGTCATAGATGTCGCTGCGTTAAATAGTTCTGCTACAACACAACACTAGATGGCAGGGTAAATAATTGTACGGAACCCTTCGTGCACGAGTCCGACTCGCACTTGGCTGATTATTGTAAATCCATGATAATCCACGGTAAGTATATAATACTGAGTCGTTGTTTTTTGTTAAAACCATAACGACTTTGTTTGTTCAAAGTTTTTTGTTTTTTGCTAAATCTAAAAATATTGTCTTATCTCTGAAAATCACAGTCCAAGAATTTTAGAAAAGTAGGTACTTATAACCGTTACCGTAGGTTTTTAACATAGCAGAAAACGCAAGACCTAGCAACACCTGATAGGTACCTTTTAAGTTGTGATCTCCTAAATGAACAACCCATTAATAAATTAAAGCCAAACCATAATAATCCCAAAACATAACGCAAGGGAACTTAATCATTACATGCAGTACACACCGAACAACAGCGAATTAATTTTGCATCTGCAATCTGTGAATGCGTCCAACGGCATCTGGTCCGACACGACCGTTCCGATTTGATATGCACCCTTCCGCCTGATGTGTACGCATGTAGCTGTCACTCACAGCGGGCATTCTATAATTCGTGTGTTTTCATTGTTTCATAAACTGTAACCATTTTGGATTCGTGCTCTAGATTCATGTACTAGTACAACGGGTAGGTATGTCTTTAAACTATTAATGTCCGTATTACTATACTGGTAGTACACCGGGTAAAAAGAACTGTTTCGTAAAAGGACGAAAAAGTCTTCGATCGCAACTAGTAACGAAAACCCCGGTTTCGTACACAGCTGAAGGATAAATGATTGTTTGTTTGTACCCTCTTCACGCTGCAACGGCTGACCAAATTTAGACGAAATTTGGAATAGAAATAGTTTATACACTGGATTAACTCAAAGAATACTTTTTATATACAGACTAGACCGCGGGGCGCAGTTTGACGAACGTTATCATATGAGAAACAAGAAAACAATTAAGGACTGTAACAATGATGTTCCTGAAATGAAGAAAAGAAAATTTCCAATAAGCTTCCAGGGACAGATTAATGTAGGTCTACTTGCTGTCGTGTAGGCGGGCGGTGAGGCGAGGGTGTTTGCCTTTAGAGGCCTTATTTTGTCTTCTTATCATTAGATTGTAAAGAAAGAATAATGGTTTCTATGATAAAATACAACAAAATACAAAACAACAAAAAAATACAAAATTAATAACACAACAAAAAAAAACAAACAAAAACGAAATAAAAAAGTGAATTAAAATAAATTCCCTTTTTATCTACCAACAAAGTAAATGTTATATTTTCTTTATATACACAGCGTTTCAAGTTATTTTAATAATACTGACGTAATTTAACGTTAAGCGGAATTAATGGTCAGTGCGGTCGAAAGTTTTCTCGTTACTGCCACGTTGGATTCAAATTGTCGCTTCCGGTAACGTTACGGCCTTTTAACGTTATTCAAAATTATCCTTAATAATTTTAAATTTATTTTCAGTAGGTACTTGTAATAAAATTATATTATTGTATTTATTTTCGAGTTGTATTCGTTCAAGGTTCTACCTATTAGCAGAAAAACGTTAGAATATGATCCATAAAATTTTCATTTGGTCACAAACAAAAAGTTTACCAAAAAGATGGACGGACGATCACCGTTACCATTAAAATACTCCAACGAATCAAAAAAAAAAAAAAATTCCTACTATAACTACAAGCGTACCGTTTTACACTGCAGATACGTATAGGTACTCGTACGTACCTACCTTTATAGTTTATACACTAGGCTAGGTAATTGAATTGCATCGTCGCTCGGCACGTGCGGGCTACCCCTGGGACCGTCCCAGCAATATTTTTCTATCTATTTTTAATGACGGCTTCAGGGTTAATCATCGCGGCAGATTTGAAAGCTAGTGTTGTAATTTTGGTCTGGAAATGGGCGTAAATGTGTTTTATGTTACGCTGTGATATTTAAATGAGTAATGTTACCAAGGGTGCACTTTTTGTGACATTGAAAAAGGCTTTTTAATGCAGGTTGTGTTAAAGTGACAAAATACGAATATAAATATAATAACACCCAACAATCACATACATAGAACCTGGACCCTAACTAGGATTCCCTGTATCTAGGGACCTAGGAACTACGAGGACCATGGTCGCACAACACCCAGATACAGAACAAGTGTTTTCGCTTTTTTTGTGTACAAATACTTGTCCTGTTGCGGGAATCGAACCTGCCGCCTCCGGGTTATGAGCCGTCTTGCTCAACCACCACACCACAGAGGCTGTCAAGTATAAAGCATTCGTTTAATTTTTTCTGTCTGTACTCATGATACTTTCAGCTTTCGTCTCGTAGTACAGATCGTCTGTGTCTCGTAGAAAACGTTAAAGCAACAACGAGGCTTCTGTGAGTGGCTTTGTAAGAACCTATATCTACATTAATATGTTTGTTATTTAGATAATAGCTAAGTGAAACAATGTTAATATATATTGAACTATCATAAAGCTATAATTTAGTACTATTACGCTTTGACACAGAAGACTCAATAGATTAAGTAACAATGTACGAGTTCCTATACCCTATGAAACAATATCTATAGTAATTCTATTAATTAGTTCACATGAATTTGCTAAACCAATATTATGTTTCAATCTAACAATACGGCCCTTTCAAATTACTACAACATAATTAATTTTACCATATTTCATTCCTATAAGCGACAATAAAGTCAAAGGTAGCGCAAATCTACACTTGGATTGGGTATTGGCACCCAAATGAAGCTACCAGAAGTCAATATTGAGAATGGACACTACAAAACTTTTACAACTAACCTAATCGTTTTTTTGTGAGATGTCATCGCTTCAAAACTGTAAAGCCAGGATACACTGCAGCCCACGGGCGCGCTACGTATGAGTAAGTACCCAGGACACAGGTACCTACTTAGCTTGGTTTTGTATGTACCTACCGTGCGTAGGTATATGGCGTGCTCATAGACCAATGGATTACGTACAAACTTCTCAAAGGCTACGTAGTCTGTGATGTAGTACTACGGCAGCCGCGTAGGTCCTGTAAGAGAGAGAGCCTGCTCCAAGCCGCGTCAGTTTTACAAGACTCTGAACTTAATGCTACCTATATTATAGGCCATTATTCATATACATAAGATCGTTTATACCGTTCTACTTAATCGTTAAGCGAAATAAAAACTACTAGACCTATTTCTAGTCTGTCATAAATAGTATCTATAGCAGCCTTTACTCGTATTACGTGCATTCAACGCATAAAGTTCACCTCCCTTCAACCTAAGAACACAGCTTACCACACAAGCGGTTTGCAACGTGTTTTGATAACAGCAGATCAGCTTGGAAGTTTTCTCACCACGCGCCGCAATATAGGCGTAAAGTGCTTAGCCCGCCCACTGCGCTATAAAAGCTGTGCAAGTAGCTGCTACGGTAAATCGCTACGTTATAAACGTTAAAAGCTGTTTATCTAGCTCTTTTCCTATACAAGTAAAATCGAGAATGTATTATGAAAGCAAAACTATTTTTGTAGATTTTTATTACGTCACCATTCCGGTAGCACTGCTGGTACTCACACCTTTTCTCGGGGTTAGTATATAAGAAATATTTTTAAGACATTTTCAAAGCGAACCCGTTTCAATCCTTATATAGAACACATATTTAGGGGTTGAATTTTCTCAAACCATTGTTTAGTAAACGGAAGACAGAGACACCCTCCAAATGTCATCTCTTTAGGTACGTTGTCTGGAAGTCAGTCAATTACTTAGGACAAAGCCTTCTATTAATACAACTGCCTCAGATAGATTAATGACTTACTTTTAATCGCGAGCAACTTTGTCACTCGACATATCCGAACCTTGATTAAAAGTAAAATAAACTGAAACAAAAATAGAACCGTCATATAAAAAATTCCATCAATTCCAGCTAAAACGTTCTACCGAGATGACCACACGAGGCAGACTGTCTGCGTCAGAACTTTTCCGTCGATAGATAACGTTACAAATTCGATAAGCCCTGTCATTACCGATACACTGGCGTCCTGCCAGCGACAAGCCTCTATAATTTAGATTGTTTCGTGTATCATTTCAGCATCGAAAGCAGTAAAATTTTACGGTTATAGCACACCATATGCGAGCATAGCGACAACACCTCCCGCTGCACAGAATATACGACCGACGAATGCTTAGAACTAATATCATAACAATGTTAGCGTAAAAAATAACAGGCTATATCGTAAAGTCGAGATATATGGTACCAGCGTAAGCTTAGGTTGTAAATCGGCGCGCGAGAAGTGTTAAAGAAAAGTTAGCTATATATCGAGCAGGAGAAGGTAAAAGTTAACCGTCTGATAGGTACAATATATTTGCTTTTGTAGTAATTTTACTTCTATTACGTAGTAGAGTTTAACAATAAAAAGCTGTTGAGAGTGCTATATGCTTTAACAGCTGCAGCTACTTTCATTTATAGCAGATTAAGAAATGTTTGTGACTTGTAACTCTACGTTCGCCATGTTCGATAGTGTGGTTGATAATATGGTGCCAAGTTTATTCATATACTAATACCAATTTATCAACGAAAGCTAAACATCTGTGCCTACGGACTCATTTATTTAAGCCATACCGGTAGGATTTATTAAAGTCAAAAACGAAGACGAAGTGGTTGAACCATTTGCTTTAGCACTAAACAACACACAACACCTGACACTCACTGGTTACACATATTAGTTTCACATTCGAGAATGTCAAACACACTCCGTTTAATAATATTTGTCGAAATCCGAACAATGGTCGAGACCGAAGAGGATAAGTTTATGCTTTAATAGAGAACTTATATCAATATTATTTGAACAAGCAAAAGTTTCTTGGGATATGTACGAATAGGGTAACCGTTAAAGCCATGTTGTAAAATTAACAAATTGAAATTTTCGGTAATGAAAACTGAGAAACAAATCTTTGGAAAGATAAATTCTGACACTATTTTCTTATTTATTATTCAAAAATAATGACGCTTCTTTTCCTTCACATAATCATCCTGACAAACTTTTCATTGTACTGCAGCTAAATACCTACCTTGCCAAGGTCTATCAACCTTGGCGGGCATTAAACTGCAGTAGAATTTAGGGTTATTGGGTTATGGACTTACGTTTCATCAATGCAGACCTACTAATATGAAGTTAGGTATACTTAATTATAATTGGATTGTACGAGTGCGGTATATTATATTAGAAAGCATTTATGACTTTCAGGTAGTTTATCATACATTTAAAAAAGGAGTACCTCATGCAAGAGAGGTGCTTATAGGTTAAATCACAAACACTGTTGATTAAAATGATTCATTTATTAAGTTAGTTGGCGTAAAGGATTCGTAATGATGACGTGAAAGTAGTTCCCGGAATCTAGGAAGAAATTAACAATAAGTTTATAATATACATCTCCCTACTAATGCAGACTTCTCGATACATGCTCATTTTTAAAACTACCCGCATATATACAATGTAATGTACAGATATAGGGAAGAACAAACTTAGAGGACATGTCCCAAGAATGGGTAATTAATTGTCCCCCCAAAACAGGTAATAACTATTCGTGAACGTGTAACTTCAACACAGTAGAGCAAGACAAATATTGAGTCAAACTTAGTTTCTTGGTAGACGCCCGCACGGCGGTTAATTATTAACTTGCTGTTGAAATTACATTTACTTTTTGAATTTAATCGCAAATGCACCCAACATTGTTTAATTATTATTGCTGCAGTATCTAAGAACGTAGCCGTCTTTTGTGTTTTACTTCCAAGGAGTTTGCGTTTTCATGAAATTATAGAGTTCAATGTAATTTTATTGCTGTCGCGGTAATAAGGTTGCTTTTAGTTTGTATGGTCTTAAGAAACTAAACAAGCGTGTGCTCTCGGCAAGGTATATTGCTAGACTAAATAAGATCATACAGGTACGCATATTGTAAAGAAACTATTATATATCTATAAATTTAACTAGGTACGTCTGTATGTCTGTCATTAAACTAAATTTACTACTAATACTATTAATTTGATTGAAAAATTTCTATAGCTTTCAAGATGTACATAGTAACGTAATTAAATTAATAAATACATAACGCCCAACAATAACTCATAATATAGATCCTAAACTCTAACTATTAGCTACAAAGATTACACTTTGTATTTGGTACTCAATTAAAGAAACGAAGAACTGTAAACAACGCTGAGAAATGCAAAGTTCATCAAAGTTAAACCTCGTTAAATACTTGGTTATATTTTATGTAGGTAGTTATTATATAAGGTACAGCGGGGCAATTCCGACTGTGGGAAATTTCGACTAAGTATCTATACTTTTAATAAAATTGTAACAGGTCCAATTCTGTACATTGAAGATATTTTGAAAATTTTTTTAGAGTGCTCCTTATTATCGATTTTGAAGCCAAAAATATTATTTTTTTTCATTTTTGTCTATCTGTCTGTCTGTTTGTCTGTTTGTCTGTATCTTGGCTGAGCATCACGCTGAAACTACTGAATGGATTTAAATGAAACTTGGCATGATTTGACTTCATACTTCAAGGTAGGCTACAGGATACTTTTTATCCCGAAATTCAGCACGGTTCCCGCGGGAGAGGGGATGAAAGTTAAAATGTGTACTTATTTTTAATTCATCAACGCGTGGTCATATTTCATTCATTCTTTTTTTGTTAGAAAGGTGGTACTTTAAATATTGTCCCGTAAATATTTCAACGTCATGGGTTTTGTGGTTCAGAAATTACAAACAGCCAACCTTTAGTATTAGATCCAACCCTGTACTGTGGGAAAGAAAGAAGGGAGGGGAAAAAGATAAGGGAAAAGCCCCTCCGCCTTCCCTCCTCTCCTCCCTCCCTTCCTTCTTCCTTCCCTCTTCCTTTAGACTGAGATAAGGCTTAAAACTAATAAACCCATGCGAATCCGGGGCGGGTCAACTATTTTTATATTTATTTTTTATTTTTCAGAAATCACAGACATCTAACCTTCAGTATAAGGTTCAAAGCCACTCCTATCCTGTACTATGGGAAAGAGAGATAGGAGGGGAGGAAAAATAAGGGAAAATGATGAATGGATGAAAAACGGTGAAAGGAGGCAGGTGCGCCAGCACCTACCTCCTTTCACCTTATCCTACCCCTACCTCGTTTCATCCATTCATCATTTTCCCTTATCTTTCCCCCCCTCCCTTCTCTCTTCCTTTAAACTGAGATAAGGCGTAAAACTAATCAACCCGCACGAAGCCGGGGTGGGTCTGCTAGTTCTTAATAACTCCAGCAATATA
Organism: Ennomos quercinarius; assembly: GCA_910589525.2. Lineage (NCBI taxonomy): Eukaryota > Metazoa > Arthropoda > Insecta > Lepidoptera > Geometridae > Ennomos > Ennomos quercinarius. The sequence goes on from OU342501.1 coordinate 7,657,278, forward strand.
CATGTGACCACGACGGAAGACGCAGCGTAGCCCGACCCCTCACTAGGTGGACCGACGATCTGGTGAAAATCGTGGGGAGCTGATGGATGCAGGAGGCGAGCAGCCGCTCAAACTGTCACTCTCTGGGGGAGGCCTATGTTCACTGGCTGTTGATGATGATGATGATTATGGCCAACGAACAAATTAAATTGTACCTATATCAAATAGCGAATGCGAACCGCAATGGAATTTTATGGGTTATTTCATAAACGTATCTTCACTAGGGAAAAATACCTACAGAGAACTACGCAAACAAAAATAAGAAACGCTTGATCCATTACTAAACCTTATACAGCTTCCTTGTAGCTAGCAGAATAAACAGGAAAATCACGTCCTCATTCTTGGCCCCTTAAGTGGTTCAAGGACTCTTTTTATTTATTTTTCTTATTTTATTCAGGCGTGATATTTTACGATACTGCGTAAGTTAGGTTTTATTGTTTGCGGTTACATTCTATTTTTGTACTGGATCCACTACCGCTAATATGAAAGATGTTTCTGTAATTATCGTGTTGTTTCATAATGCAGGTCGAATTTTGATGATTTTTGGCATGTATGCATATATATGTATAGGTATACCAATTTATATAGATTTATATAGATGTATACCAATTTCGCGTTTTTGATTTTTACGTATTCCTACAAGACAGGTGATCATTTTTCACGCGGGTGACCGCGCAGTATGAAGCTAATTAATATAATTAAAATAAGAATCTACCTCTATCTAATCTAGAGAATACCGCAGAGCCTGAAAACGAAAGTTTTCAATCAGTGTGTGTTGCCAGTGATGACTTATGGAACTGAGACATGGTCTCTTACTGTTGGCCTCATTAGTAAGCTCAAAGTCGCGCAGCGAGCTATGGAGCGAGCTATGCTCGGTGTTTCCCTGCGAGATAAGCTCCGGAACGAGGAGATCCGCAGGAGAACTAAAGTGACCGATATAGCTCTTAGAGTTAGTAAGTTGAAGTGGCAATGGGCAGGCCACATCGCTCGTAGAACTGACAACCGATGGGGAAGAAAGGTTCTCGAGTGGCGACCACGAACCGGAAGACGCAGCGTAGGCCGGCCCCCCACTCGGTGGACCGACGACCTGGTGAAAGCCGCGGGGAGCCGATGGATGCAGGAGGCGAGCAGCCGCTCAAGGTGGCGTGCTCTGGGGGAGGCCTATGTTCAGCAGTGGACGTCTTCAGGCTGTTAATGATGATGATGATGAAAATAAGAATCTACTGAATTTTTTTTTGATAGTATATAATAACTATAATCTTGGAGTCTTCAAATCGAGAGTGAAGAGGTATCTTCTAGGCAAGCGCGTTATATCCTAGATCCATCGTCACTTACCATCAGGTGAGATAGTGGTCAAGCGCAAGCCTAACAATCAATAAAAAAAATAGTCTCAAATGCTTCCAAAAGTACCAACTGGTAAAAATAAAATATATATGTGTGGACATTTCACACAGTGCCATCTAGCCCTAGACTAAATAAGCATAGCTTGTACTATGGGAACCAAGTAACCTAACCAACTTTTTTTTTTTTGGGGGAGGAAAATGCCCACGCATTCCCCTGCCAACACGGGGTGGCGGCAGGGGATATGTGGGACTCGAACCCACTAAAAACCTCCCCATGAGCAGTCTACCGCCGTGGTGGGGCGAGGTGGGGTCGCGTTCGCAGTCGAGCCATCCCGCCCCGGCGGTAGGCCCTTTCGGGCCTTTTTGCGCCTTGGGATGAGTGACCTTGCTCACCAAGGCCACCCACCAGACTTGTGGGACCGTTCTATACGGCGGAGAGTCCCCCGACTCTCCACCAGTGGCCCCACTACGGAGGAAGAAGGAGGTGCGCAAAACGTCTCCTCCTCCCTCCCGTACGTCTGTGCCGGAGCGGGTCAGCTCCAGCGGCATCCTCCCAAAACCGAATCTTCACACTCATGGCAGACGGGGGTCGCCTCCCGTCTTGCGATTTGGTGCAGGTACTTTCCGAAGCAACCATGCCCGGAAAGCACCTGCACCAATCGGAACGTCAGCGACCCGTGGGGCTGCCTCACCCACCTCTGGAGGACCGGACGAATGGCTTCCACCGCCCTTTGCCCAGAAACCGGTGGAGCCAGGTCCTCCACCCACCGCCGCAACCGCCGAATCCCCATTCCAATAACCCATGAGTCGAAAGGTCCCAAAGGTCTAAGTAAGGGAACAAAAGCAGCCCCTTCATGGGGCAGACGGCACGGGGTGGCTGTTTCCAGCACCCCGGCGTCGTCTTCTCCGAGCGGGATCGGCCCTTTCCCGATCTCGCTCCGCGGTCTCTTTTTGGATCATTATGATCTCACAAAAAGAGACAACCTCCTGCCACGTGCTTGCATCTGCAAGCATAGCCGCCACTACGCTCGGCAGAGAAAGGTCTCGTCCGATTTTGTTTGCCAGGATCCGCCGTTCTGAGCTCCACGCTGGGCACTCCTCGAGCGTGTGCTGTGCGGAATCCTGACCGCTCCCACAATGGTGACATGACCTAACTGATAGAAATACTTACATAGGTACTTTTTTGTTTGTAAATACATAGAACTGTAGGTGTGTTATTCATGTTTTCCATGAAAGTTTTTAATCTATTTAGGAATTTACAAGTTGACATTTCGTATGTTTCATATTTATATTTTGAGTTAAATCACAACTAGTTAGGTAATATCGAAGAGCTTTTTGCAACATCCCTGGAATTCTATAACTTTCTGTATCACGGGTAAGATATTAATCATAAATCCAGTGTTGCGTCTTCCATACATATTATAAACTTTTTACAAGTCGTGTAAATCATTCTTATACGTTTACAACAGTAACAAAACTTCTTCCGGCCTTTGCTATGTGGAACTTTTTTATTCGCTGAGCCAATAACTCAAGATACGTTGTCAAACTTTTTATTATGGCACAAAATGTCTCTGTACCGAATGAGTTTATTGGCCATCGTGAGATGGTTATGAATTATTGTTGTATTTTGGTCAGTGATAACAACATGTTTATCAATAAAAAAAATATGAAAGCTGTTTAACTGTCACAAGATTAAAAATTATAACTTATAGTTGGCATTTGGTTTTAATATTACCATCCCAATGATTGAACTATAATCATTTCATTACTTTAATAACCAAGTTAGCAGAGCCAAAATTAAGTAGGCGTCACACAGGAAAACATAAAATGTATACAAATCATGAGCAGATTACATTAAAATGTAACTATACAAATCCTCCTGCAATGATCCAAGCTTTGTACTGCGACAGTAAAGGAGTGGTCAGGGTTGACGATGTCACGTCGCAGCCATTTAGTTTCGGGAAAGGGGTGCGTCAGGGCTGCATTCTTTCGCCAGTCTTATTTAACGCGTATGGCGAATACATTATGAGGCGAACTTGCGACGACTGGGATGGAGGCGTGAGTATCGGTGGAGTAAAGATTACCAACCTCCGCTATGCCGATGACACGACACTTTTTGCCACAAGCGAAGCTGAAATGTGTATGTTTCTTGGAAGAATGGAGCAAATAAGCAAAGATTTAGGCCTTTTCGTAAACAAATCGAAAACCAAGATTATGGTGGTGGATCGCGCGAAAAGGCTGGAGCTCACTGGTGCACTGAACTTACAAATTGTAGATGAGTTTGTCTACCTTGGCTCCAGCATTACCAATAATGGCTCATGTGAGTCAGAAGTTCGAAGGCATATAGGAATGGCTAAGAATGCTATGTCTCAGCTCCATAGAACGTGGAAAGATAGGAAAATTTCCTTGAAGACTAAAGTCAAGCTGATCCGCACATTAGTATTCTCAATTTTTCTATACGGAGCTGAGACTTGGACCCTACGAGCAGTGGACCGTAAACGCATTGACGCTTTCGAGATGTGGTGCTGGAGAAGAATGCTGCGAATACCTTGGACTGCCCATCGGACCAACGCATCCATACTTAAACAGCTTAAGGTCACTACAAGGCGAGAGCCTTCGTAACCATCTTCCTACCATCTGCCTAAAGCGAATTTTAGAGTACTTTGGTCACATTGCTAGGAAAGACGGAAACAACCTGGAAAAGCTAGTAGTGACCGGCAAAGTAGAAGGAAAGCGATCGCGTGGGCGCAGCCCTATGCGTTGGTCCGACCAAATTCGCACCACTTTGGACACCACTCTGTACGATGCTATACACATCGCTGGAAATAGGATAGGATGGCGTGACATCATAAGGAAAGTCATGGAAGGTGGAGGTCACGACCCTCAGACATGAGGATTACGAATCAAGGAGGGGATACAAATCCTATCATTAGTGTTTGCGCCCGGCGCCTATTTCTCGGCACGAATATTGTTATTACTTACTCCTCTATAGGGGTGCGAGCGTAAGTTACTTTTCCTACTCTGTGGTATGTGTATTGTATGTGTTTGAAACGCAAAACCTGAGACTCAGCTATTTTTAAAAAAGAAATTGCGATCAACACTGTAATTCAAATGAGGAAGCCACATATTCATACGTAAGTATAGCTAATACTCTCCTCAATTTACAACCTCTATTATAAATAAGCAAAAATGAAGAACTAAGAACAACGCTGAGTAGCGAAATTCAAAAATTTTATATCCGTCATAAAACTGAAGGTTGCGTTTCGAGACTTTTGAGATGGCGTATCCGCTTAACTTGCTTTTATATACGGGTTTTGGCCTAATGAAAGCAGCCTACCATGTTTTATCATCCACTTAACTGCGGATGGAGGAGTGCAGACTAAAACGCGGTGAGAGTAAAGCCATCGCCTGATCTTTAACGTGCTTGACAAATACGCATATGTACCACGTGTCGTTTGGTGAGTACGTACAGAACGGTTACAGTAAGGACCAACGGATATGCCGAATAATTGCATGAAAAGTTAGTTTTGTATTTTTTATTCTGTTCAAATTAGGTGGTAGGACTTTTCTGCAAAGTTCGTCTAGGTAGGTACCACCGCTTTGCCAGTTATTCTGCCGCCAAGCAGTAGTGTGCAAGCACTACTGCGTTTCGGTTTGAAGGGCATTGTAGCTAGTGAAATTACTGGGCAAATGAGACTTTATGATCTGATCACTCAGTCTAGTAATCTGATTATTAGACTGGGTGATGTCTCAGGATGACGTGCGCAGTGCAGTGTCGCGCGAAACTATTGTTTTAAAGTTCCGGGTGACACTGCAACTGTTATGGGCGGCCGTGTCACTTAACATCAGGGAACGACTAGCTCGTCACGACATTCAATCACATAAAAAAAAAGTTCTACAAGCTAAATAACTATTCCATAAGTATATTGTGTAGTGGGATAATTTTGAAGTGATATTGTTTGTGAGGTAGATATGGTTAAAAGTTTTACCACGTGAACGCAACCGTTGATACGACGACCAATCTACAGAAAATGGTGAGGAAGAGACCTGTTAGAGAGTAGTGGCTGTTAGTATTTAGTTATAGGTATGTATTTGGTATTGTGTGACAGTGTCCTTTTGGAGTGATTTAAAAAAAGTCCGAATAAATGAGGAAACGTAAATACTTCCACAACAAATAAATCCTAGTGTCTTTATAGAGTCTCTTTTCAGCCAATTATCAGTTCATCCGTTCGTGAGCTACGATGCCATATAAAGATACTAAGATACACGTATTAAACTTATAACACCTCTTTGTTTGCATCGGGGGTTGAAAGACGCTTAATTTTGGATTATTCGTGAAAAAGTTTACACTAAAAATGATTGAGCAAATAAACTTTCAATCTTATTTAAAAAAAATGTGAGGCAGAATTTCACACTTTATAGGAGGGTGTGCCCATACTGTTATTATTCGCTTGCTAGCAGAGCCAAACTCTATACAGTGATAGCCCGCTATGAGCGAATGCCAGTTTAATGCGACCTCGTAACTAAGTCACTACTTACGGGACTGTGCAAGGAAGTTTTGATATTTTATAGGATTTAATTAAAGCCGATGTTGCGTATGGGTATATTGCATGGTTATGAAAGTTGTTGCTTATGCTATGCTTATGTTATGTTCTTTATGTCAGGTGTTTACGAAACGGAAGACTGAGAAAGTATCGTTTAAATCTACGGATAATTATATACTTTGGGTTACTTGGTTTACCTTTAACTTTGGTTTAAAATATGGTTACAACTATTTACCGTGGCTTCATCTACAATAATTTACCCATATATTATATGGGTAAAAATTATTACCGACGAAGCCACGTTAAATACAACAGCATATTGCATAAGTTTGAAATTATTAAAATTCCCGCAAGCGTCCGTTTGGGGCATTGATGTACAGCATCCAACGATGGAGTTCCGTCGAACTATGCAAATTTCTCCTAACACTTTCAGCAAACGAGCGCTACCAAATATTTCGCGTGTTTTGGAACGTAATCGAGTTTTCATATTAGCAATGGCGCTTAATGTGTTTTTTTTTATATTTGTCCTGCACTTTTACATGAAATATATAGAACATGTGTCTTTTGAAGAATTAAGTACAGACCTACTTGATTTTCGTGTATTAAATATAAGTACATATGAAGAAAAAGAAGCTTGCATAGCTTATGAAGCTTTTCCAGCCTTAAAGGGTATCTTGATTGTTTGATAATATATAATCTACATAAATATATTTTGATAATTATTTTACTATTAAGAAACAACAGAGCTAAAAGTAGAGCTAAAGTTCAAAACAAATAAAAATTACAATGAAACTAAAATGTAACCTAATACCAACCTAACTACAACTAAAAGGCAGTCACACCACACATCATGCAGCCAGAAGACGTCCAATGCTGACCCAATGCTGGCCAATGCTGACGCTGAACATAGGCCTATAATATTCACAAACCGGTACCACACGCCACATACTAGGTTGGTGGCAAAGAGTTATTTCCTCGACACATAAAAAATAGTAGTAGGTAAAAAATATTCGATGTCGTGTAAAACCATGAATATAATTATCTTATACATTTAAATTTACATTACAAAACCCAAAAACAAGGAATAAGCCATTTTTAAATTTAATGGTAACAGTTTAACCTTTTGCTATTGTCCACAAAGCTCGCCCACCGTGTACTGTGAACGTATATTTTTTAGCTAGATAGGTATGATGGATTAATCTGCAGCAGGCTGCGAAGGGTTAGCATGCTACATCAGCGTTGCGGTTAACCCGCGCGCGACGGACGACGCGATACCTTTGGCAGTATTGACAGACTTTGGCGGATACTGGCAACCGAAAAGTACTTAAAAGAAATTACAAAGGCAGGTAAATAATAAATAATGTAGGTTTTATAAAACACCAAAATCTTTAAATTCTGTAAACAAGTTAAGTCCTTTGTTTGCCCTCTTTTCACAGTATTAGGTAATGAAGTATTTCTGTTTGGATAGTAAGTATAGTAAAATACCATACACTCATAACCACAATGTACTAACTCATAAATACTACAGCTTTCCTACACATCCACTCGCACTGTTATGGGCGGCCGTGTCGCTTAACATCTGGGGAACGACTAGCTCGTCACGTCATTCAATCGCATAAAAAAAAAAAAAAAAAAAAAAAAAAAACATCCGTAATTTTATTTCACAAGTTAAGTAAGTATTTTATTAAATTAAATTATTGATGTACGAAATCCAATAAAAGCCTATTTTTAATTTATATCAGATCAGATATCAGATAATCATTATTATTTCCGCTTCAGCTTATAATCTGGGCTATGCGTTCCATGTGGGGGTGTACACATAGTACAATGTATCACTAGATTAATGTAGGTATACGCTGGTGATATACGATTGTTGCGTAAGTACAACTACAATTGCTGGGCCTAATCTGATGGTTTATGGAACATTTGAAGCCTAAGCCTCGTGCAAATTGAAAATACAAACAAACGAACCGAAAAAGACGACCCAAGCAAATTGGAAGCGCAAAAACCGCGATCGTTGAATACTAAATTGCATTTTGAAAAACCAATCCTCTTTTTAGCTGACTCGATAATTGCCAGTGATAATTGGTTTTCCGGTCATAAAAATGTAAAAATTGTTTGGGTCCCAAATCCGCCCTTTGCCACCGGTTTTCAGAGGGGTGCTACTTATTTATATGCTAATGCGGCTGTGTAGAAATGCCACGCACGACTTAGGTGCTGCACCTGTCCAATTATAAGAACAACGTTTTCTCTTATGTGCATTTTCATAGAATTTTCTGCATGGAAATTGAGCTAAATTTCGCCACGTTTGAGCACGGCACGATGAAAATTTTGCTTTCCCTCTGGTAAATCCTTATGTAAATATTAACTCTAAAATGTTACGAGTACCTAGGTGTATTTTCAAATTCTCATTTCAGCAAAAAGCCCCAATTTTTGTACAGCAATTTCAGATTGCATATTAAGATAGTGAGCTGGGATAACCTGAGGTCAACCAGAAATATATGTGCTTACTTATCACCTTTCCGCCGTTATCCTTAGTGGTTTGTTGGTGATGTTTCTTCTTCCCCCTGGCATTAGTATTCATGGAAGTCAGCCGATCGAGAAAAGAATTTTTCGCATTCGGGTCCGATCCTGACGAGGGACGGACTATGCTGAGTGGTTGCCATTTCCTCTCCCTTTATTTTTTCTCCAACAACTTAATGGAGTCGTAAAGAATGGGCTGGCATTTCATTATAATGTATTAACTTTGGGATGAGTGGAGTGATTACGTGACACAGGCCGCCTTTTATAGGTCAATGCAGCTTTTATGATTCTGGTATAATTAGAGTTATTATATTCTTAGATAATAAAATGAGCTTTGCTTTAGGAACCTATATTGAAAAAGAAAAGAACATTTTTAACACAAACAACAAATCTCATTCCCTATGTGTGATTATTTTGGTTTAAGCTTGTTATATATTTATGCTAAAACTATTTGAGAATAACCACGACTGTGCACTAGAATATAAGTGTGTGGAGTATTGCTGGTAAGTTTTTATAGCTTATCGGTTTTTACTAAATGCACCTTTCGGCGAGTTAAACAATACAGTGGCGTCACCAAACGTCACGGCCAAAGATCTCCGCTATATAGCAGATATTCCCCGAGTGCACTCAAAGCGTTTCACTTCCACTTTTATCATAAACTACTCCTAATGGAGATTACATTCTCCGATTGATAATCAGATATTACAGACTCAGATACAACCTGAATATCTTTATGTATGTCCATCGTAGGCTGTATCATTACTTAATTATTATTATCATCTGGTAAGACGGTCAAACGCAAAACTAAACAATATAAAAATACTTAGTATACTGTGATTTACTTTATTCCATTAGCTTGGATAACCTCTCCCTTCTAATCAACACACAGTATAGTTGATATTTCAACTTAACAATAGTAAAGTGTCAGACAAAAGCAAAATCTCGAACTGTTACTCGCAAAACGAATATCCCCACACAGTGCCATACAAAAGAGCATCAATTCCCAAGTGCTCCAACGCAGAAATTTATCTAAAGCAAATCTCATTGTTCAGTGGATCCGCCGAGACGTGAGCGGAACTCGCAAGTAAGACAAATTTCCATCGACTTGATTAAAGTTGTCAGCTATGGAACGCGAGGTGCAATCTACGAGCACGTGTTGTAAGAGCCAGCAGGTAAGAATCAGTAAGATGTTTAACCATAGCCCAAATCATTTATTTCGTCAGTCTTGAAATATAACAAAATTATGAAATTGAGGAATTAGCATTACATTAGCGTACCTATCAATAAAACACCAACTTTTGTATCACTAGTGTAGCATAATTGTAGTGTATTTTAAGCAAATGATTTAGGCTGTCATCCCTATCTCTGTTCGTTACTACGTTTATTTGTGTGACGGTTGAACTGATTTAAAGGTAATTTTGCAGACATATTGCTTACACTAGTAAATACAACATACAGGTTAATATTTATCCCGGAAAATGACGATTTCGCGCAGGAAAACAGGTACTTAACTCCGAGTAAAACCACAGAGCGCTTCATTATTATAAGAGCCCTAATTTTAATGTCATAAATACCACTTTGCTAAATTAGATTGATAATTTAATTTAAAAAAAAAACCTAATATAAGTGAACAAATTAAACAGTTTAGACGGCAAGTGAAAGTGATTGACGATGATAATGACAAAAGCTGTAGAAACACCTTAACCAAAAACGCTAACGTCTCTCCTTCTAAAGTAAATATTACGAGAATACGTGCGGCATATTAGCATCATGATATGATGCGTTACTGTAAATTGTCGAATGAATAAGGTATAGGTTATTGTGCTGTAAAAAGTGAAATAGAGACATCAACTTGATTAAACCTGTAGGAGCTCGTCTAAGATGATGAAAATGTCTCATTGTCCCTAATGAGATAGCTGCGGTCTCCATACGAAGTAATAACATGTTTTTACATGAAGGAGCAGCAAAAAGTCTGTGGTATCATGGTGGTCTCTAAGAATTTAGCCACTGTTTTCCATTAGGGTCTCTATAAAATTGAGGTAAATACGATAGTAAACACTAGTCACATAGTCAATTGTTTGAGCTCAAAGACAAGGAGCAGAAGAGTTTTTGCGGTGAATAATGGAAATGGGGACTAAACACGTTACTGTGCCAGTCTTGGAATAATGCAGCAATAATTTCATGGTCTAGAAAGCACAAAGTAAACTGGAGCAAATGCGGTAACTTGTATCAACATAAAACAGTACATTGTTTCAAAAGATGCTTTTATGCACTACAATTTAATAATAATAAATAAATAATAAATATGTGTGGACATTTCACATAGCGCAATCTAGCCCCAAACTAATCATAGCTTGTACTATGGGAACCAGGTAACTGATAGAATATTTAGATACTTTTTTATTTGTAACAATACACATAGAATAGAATATGACATCCAGACATAATACAAACATCGATGTTCATCACACAAATGTTTGTCCTGGATAGGAATCGAACCCACAACCAGAAGGCAGAAAGCTACTACCAACTGTAATCTATGCAACTGAGCTAACAGGAATATCATAATAAACCAAAGTATCACAGAAACAAAGTCTCGTTTACTAACCGATAGCTATGGTTAAGATTGTCTTAAATATTTTCAAAGCAAAAGTAATGAATAGTGCCGTTTAAACACAAAACAATGATTCTACCATTTTAGAGATGACTGGCCTGATAGCTCAGTTGGTAGTAGCTCTGCCTTCTGAACTATAGGTTGTGGGTTCGATTCCCACCTGGGACAAACATTTGTGTGATGAACATCAATGTTTGTTCTGTGTCTGGGTGTTATATTGTATTCTATGTATGTATTTACAAACAAAAAGTATCTAAGTATTGTATCAGTTATCTGGTTTCCATATTACAAGCTATGCTTAGTTTGGGGCTAGATGGCGCTGTGTGACATGTCCACACATATTTATTTATTTTATTTTTATTTATTTAGAGGTAACAGAGGTAGAGGTACAGTAAAGTAAATATTTGTTACTATTGACTAACATAATTAAATATACTTTACTAAGCCTAGAAATTCAATTACTCATTTATTTCAAAGCTTTTTGCACCACGCTACTGCTGGCGCGTTCGATTTTGTTGAAGATTAGATTCAGTCCATGTATAACTTTTATTGCAAGTTTCCGTACTGTATTTGTTGATATTGTGTAGATACTTATACGCGCAATAGTGGGTCTTAAGAGAGCTTATAACACTACTGAATACAGAAAACCTTTCATGCAATAAGCTAGAACAACTGGTAAGAAACACACTGAATTTATACTGCTTTGTATATTGAAGACTATACTAACTGAGTAAAGTTCGACTCTCATGACAGGACAAGTATTCGGGAAAAGGGAAAAGTCCATGCCTGGATATTTTGGGACCATTGTTGCTCACAGTTCCTATATAGGTTACTTAACACAATAGTATTAGGATGCAAGATCTATATGCAATTGTTGGGAACTCACTATCACGGTTCATGAGATGCAGCCTGGTGACAGACAGACAGACAGACAGACAAGGACGAACAGCGAAGCCTTAGTAATAGGGTCCGTTTTATACTTTGGGTACGGAACACTAATAACCGATGGAGCGCCTATCTGCGTCATCAGCCACGTTCCCACTGCCTGGATACAGGTCTTCTCGGACATGGAAAGAGTAGACCATAATCCACCACATTAGCCAAGTAGGGTGGTGGATGACATAAACGTTCTCGAACTTTAGTAATTCTTGAATATGCCCTTTCCCTCATGATATTTTCTTTTAATATAGTAGTTTTAGTATACTATCACGTGATATTACCCGGAAACCCAATGGACTCCAAATGCCCCAAACAAGATTGCTCAAGTGAAAAAGCACGTACACTATAACGGTTATACAACGAAATATTTCTGAACGATATGTCTAATCCACAAAATCCTTGGCACGCGCCAGTATGAGGATTACACATTCAAATAACGCACAGTCGTTTTCCATTATTGGCGCACAGAGCCCTGCTGCAGTAAGATATTTATCAACGCAGTAGTAGAAGTAACCGAATACCCGACACGGTGTCTTCTGTGTGTAGACTTGGAATTGCTCTTAAGTAAACTGGAGTTTAGCCCAAATTTCGGAGCTTGTGATTCTAAAGGTTTACATGCAACGGCACTGCATTGTTGTTCCACATGGTGCGGTTGGCATGCAAATACGAGGAAGGTGAAAATCTTGTAAAGAGACTGAAGGAGGCATGCATAGTCTTGAGAGAAGGTAAACGTCATACGTCGTATCTTATTCGTTGTTTTAATTTATGGTGCTAACTTAATAGCTTTTATTACAGCTTTAAACAAGTTCAGAGGTAAATACTCCTATCTACAAAACTATGCATGTTGGGATTTGATTTGTAACGAGTTATGAAAGAGTACATAAGTATTTTGTATTTTTTTAGGCCGTGTGGTCTCACTCTCGGTTTGCGAATAGGATCACCCAATCTCTTCCCGTGGGTGCCGTAAGTTTCGACTAAGGGAATATCCAGGGAATGCGCAGCAGCATTATCTTCAGTTAAAATCTTCTGCGATCACCAAGCCACCTGCCACGCGTGATGATTATGGCAAATCTTCCCTATGATAAGCTTCCTAAGTGGCGTTTGATGAGGGAGGCCTACTTTCAGCAGTGGACGTATATCGGGCTGATGATGATGACATAAGTATTTAACATTAGTTTACTGCAATATAGGTTACATAATACCGTATAAGTATATAACAAAAAAATTAATTCCCGCGCCGCAAAGGAATGGAAAACTTTACCAGCGTCTTTGTTTCCTGATAAGTAATCTGGAGCTTTTCAAGTCGCGAGTGAATAGGTATATTATAGGCAAGCACGTACCATCGTAGATCGCGTCGTCACTTTCCGTCAGGTGAGATTGCGGTCATATGCGGGCCTGTACAGTTTAAAAAAAAAACATATAAATGAAAAAAAAATTGAATAAATATCAGTACGGACAAAATAGACGGTGAATATTTTTCACGAAACAACAAGTTGCGGGTGAGTTTTAACTTGGATATTTAACAAAATTCAATACTGATTAAGGAGTTCTTCTAAGTGTTCCCTTCGATAGGGTTGAATGGGACGGCAATAGAAAAAGCAAATAGAAATAGCGAATGGGCCTGTCTTCCTTTGCCAGCCCATTCATTCATACTTTTCCCCTATCCTTTTCCTTTTTGGGTTAGGGCAAAAACTAATTCACCCGTGCGAAGCCAGGGCAGGTCAGCTAGTACAGCACTAAATATAACAAATCGAAAACGTTTGTATTTATAGAAGTAAAAGTGGACTTTAAGGTGACGAATCTTTTAATTCTTTGAGTACACAAACGTAAACATGGTAATGCAATAAAGACAAACCACATCCTAAATGAATCGAAGTCTAACTTCCTAACAAACACTAACAAAAACACCAACAACAAATCGTTTCTCACGATCAATATTGCAGGCTCGCAGCGTTGCAATTGGAAGCGGCAAAGTTAAAGCAATACTTTATATCTTATACAAAGTCTAATTCCAAGCGCACGCCAATGAAAAAGCTCGGAACTTTATTATTGATTGTTGTTCCGTGTTCTAGAATGCACGAGCTGGAAACGCAGTGATGATGTATGGAAAATACGCGCGAGTATATTTATATGAAAAGAATTATTGAATACTATAAGTGAAAATGGTACGTAGGAATTCAAATCATTTCGCTAGTGTCATCATCATCATCATTAACAGCCTGAAGACGTCCACTGCTGAACATAGGCCTCCCCCAGAGCACGCCACCTTGAGCGGCTGCTCACCTCCTGCATCCATCGGCTCCCCGCGGCTTTCACCAGGTCGTCGGTCCACCGAGTGGGGGGCCGGCCTACGCTGCGTCTTCCGGTTCGTGGTCGCCACTCGAGAACCTTTCTTCCCCATCGGTTGTCAGTTCTACGAGCGATGTGGCCTGCCCATTGCCACTTCAACTTACTAACTCTAAGAGCTATATTGGTCACTTTAGTTCTCCTGTCGCTAGTGTACTGACCCTAGATTTATAAAAAACATTATAAAATTATAATCCAACTATAATGCTCCACAAGACATCTGCAAAATAATTAGTCATGCATAGTTTGTCTTGAGTTTATTCTAGACGTCGTTCTCTTTGATGTTATTAAATCTATGTTAATAAATAACCAAACCGATTGAGGCTACTGATTTTATTCTATTAATTTAAAAGTTTTGGTGTTTTGCTCAGTGTTATCATAGATCTGGGTCTTATCACCCAGGTTAGCATGTGCGAAATATCTCCCATAATAAAATATAAAGTCGATGTTCACCACGTAGGTGCCATGGGAGTTACTTTATTAGCTCCAGTAGACTGACAGTGGGGTGTGTCACTCAATCGTCCCGTTATTGGTACGTGACTGCAATCGCAGAATGGGAAGTTTCGACACGACATCGAATTGATGTTTGACTAAATATATTGCACTTTAGTACCATGTCACAAAAAATATTGATTCTTATATTCTGCTCTTACACTTCTGAACGATTTTGACTATAGGCGCTATTATGCAGTATTAAAGTTGGTTTTAGATTGAAATAAACCAGCGCGATCACCCGGGCTAAAATGCAAACTGCATCCTAAGGAGTAAACTACATCCTATTTTTATACGAGTTATCTTTTATATACCTACATAATAATATTACTCCTAGCAACACAGAAGCAAAATTTCACGAAACATTATTAATATTTACCTTACAAAGGGACGTCCGATGCAACTCCAAACATAAGTCACAATATGTAACACCCTTGTGGCAGCCATATTGCGATGGCGATCACGCAACGCACACGCTTGAGTGACAGCGTGACAAGCTCCCTCAAAATATTGCATTCACGTTACGGAATATGCCACATATACCTAGTTCATTATTCGTTTTTGATCTGAGTGCGATATAGAATAAACGACTAAATTCTGATCACAACTAACGGTTAAACTACTATTGTTATACGACGGGCTAAAATAAGTTAAACCGCTTCGTGCTTATTTCCTCCTTCCTTCCTTTTTATATAGGTAATTATTTCCTTCTTTCCTCTCCGCCTGATTAGGTGCTTATAACAAATAAATGGCTTTATGGCTGATCGCATCATTTTACCTAGAAAGTGGAGCTCTAATTAAGTTCTGGTAATTAAAAATCAAATAAAAATACTCCATTTACGGAAGCACTCTCTACTCTACCTTCTGATCTGTATAGGTTGTTGGGTTCAATTCCCACTCAGAACAAACAATTGTGTGATAAACGTGTTTGTTCTGATTCTGGGTATTTATATTGTATTCAATGTATGTTTTTTTTTTACAATCAAAAAGTATTCAATCAGTTACCTGGTTCCTATAAAACACAACCTTTGCTTAGTTTGAGGCTAGACGGCGCTGCGTGAAATGTTCACAAATATTTATTGTGTTATTGTATTAAAATAAATTTAGGAACATCTTCCAATTCTTTTGAGATTTATTACGTGCTTGTTAAATATCCCATTTGCTGAATAATAAAAGCGGATCACATTAATTAGCCGTGTATCTACTCTCTGATTAAGAGTGCAGTAGCGGGACGACACCGGGTCAACTTTAATTGGCTCGCTGTTTTATTTAAAGGCACACCCACACTGCAGTTAAAACAATTATTGCGTAAAAACCAAGTAAGACAAACATGAAAGCATTAACCATAGTTTAAAATCAATCTTATGAAATATATGATTATGTAAAAGTATTTGAATGAATTAATGATTTTATTTGCGAAAAATTTGCGTAATGCACTATTTACAACTACTCTAAATCAATAACAAAAACCTTACAATAACAATAGGTACTATACTAATAATAGTCTAATAGTAGGTAGGTAGGTAGGATAGTTATGTAGGGGTTTGTCTTTGAGCTCCAAAATCTCCCACCAAACGAAAATCTCCAACAATAATTTTTTTTATGAAATAGAAGAACTTGTAGTGCTTACCTACTAATGTAGGTTTTTTATCCGTAGTTAAGGTAACCAATGGGCAAAAATCAAAGTACTTTTATGATTTTGATTTTCTGATTTTTAGACTGGGTGATGTCTCAGGATGACGTGCGCAGTGCAGTGTCGCGCGAAACTATTGTTTTAAAGTTCCGGGTGACACTGCAACTGTTATGGGCGGCCGTGTCACTTAACATCAGGTGAACGACTAGCTCGTCACGTCATTCAATCACATAAAAAAAAAAAAAAAAATTGTTAGGATTTTTGCCCATTGGTTGGTTGACAACCAAATACCAATTGTACCAATACCATTTGGTTGGTACCAATTTGTTAGAGTTTTTGATCATACCTATTCACATCGTTTACACAAAAAAAAAACATCAATAATTTTTGTATTTTGTTCATTACCACAGTTAAATGTATTTCACAGTAAGTAATTTGATTTATTCGGCAATTTTTTTTAAACCCCATCAGGAACGCGACTTCGGTGTGGGCGTACCATTAGATGTGCGATATGCCGTCGAGGGTTAATGAATAGACTCCGACATGTGGACAGTTGTTGTTCTTGCCCGGGACAATGTTTTGTCTCGTAATTGCGTGATAGAGGTCGCCTCGGGATTAGATTTGGCCAGCTCTGGGTGGTACGGTATTTTGCACAATATAAGGTGGCCGTTTGCCGCCGTATAGCGTCGGTGCTTTCAAATTTGCTATTCTGCGTAAATTGGATAAAATTATTGAACATACAAGCATGGATAGCAAATATGTGCTAAAGCAGTTTAATTATTTTCAGCTAATTTTGTTAGAATCTAAAGCTTATAAAACAGAAGAGAGGCCATAATGGGCTATCTTATATACCTACCTATATTTCCATAGTTTATCGCATTCACGCTTAGAGTACCTATACCATTTATTACACACTAGCAGCGCCCCGCGGTTCCACCCGCGTTCCTACAGGAACCGTTCCCGTTATTGGGATAAAAAGTAGCCTATGTTTTAATCTAGGGTATAAGCTCCTCCACCAAATTTCATTTAAATCCGTCCAGCTGTTAGAGCGTGAAAGAGTAACAAACATACACACATATACACAAACTTTCACCTTTATAATATTAGTGTGACGTGATATGCCTATACATTAGCAAGCTTGCTTATGTAGGTATACCTACTCCAAGCATCCACGTTTTTCCCCAGGCATGTGATGCGTGACTCAACACTTACCCCAGGTTTCTCGAACGTTTGTTAAAGTTAAACTCATGTCAACTTAAAAATATAGAACGCTCGTTGGTTTCCTGTTGATCATCGGCTATCTTCAACCAATAAGCGTTCAGTATTTTTAAGTTCACAGAGTTTAACTTTAACAAACGTACGAGAAACCGGGGGTTAGGCTGTAAGTATCGCCTATTGTAGCCTAGCCTGTCTTCTGTTTTTTTATTATAGATGTTACTTTCAGTGTAAAATCTAAAAAATTGTCAACATCTAACATTCAATCAAACCATTCTACCCTAAACCTGTACCAAATTACTTCAATAAAAACCCTGTCTCACAGCTAATGTGTTTAATTTTACGCTCCCAATACACGGTAGCACGGCATCGCGTTCAGAAACCACCCCATATTTCACTCGTTCGACGTGCGAGTAAGCATTCGTGACGCTGCGTGGCCATCCACAGAATTAATGGCTCCTGTATTATATTCTGCTGGCGTCAAAATGTTGCCCTCACGACCTTCACTGTATAAGTACTTAAAAGCTTAATGTATTAGTGCTTTTAACCTATGCCTTGAACGTTTATGAAGTGCCTGTAAAACGAGCACGGTTTTCCTCATTTGTGCGATTTTGAAGTGACCATGGCTTGGGGGTTGTTAAATCGACTTATTGTTTAAAAGTCTTGAATCCCTGAGCTTTCGGTGAGGGATCCTTTAATACGAAATAGCTATAGGCCTGCGAATTGTTGAATATAGTTTTGTGTGGAACTAAACACTATGGATAAGTTTAACTGAATTCAGTTAGATACTTTACATTTTCACAATAGCAAGTTTTTAGACCTGATGGGGAAGAAAGGTTCTCGAGTGGCGACCAAGAATCGGAAGACGCAGCCCCCCACTCGGTGGGGAGCCGGTGGATGCAGGAGGCCTCTGGGGGATATGATGATGATGATGGTGATGATGGTGATGATGATGAAGTATTTAGAACTCATACAAAACGGAATATATGAGGTTTAAGTACAATTCCGGCTTTTATTTCATGACTTCCGTAGACCATCAAAATGGACGGCTTTTGAATATTGCAACAAATCCTATTACAAACAGCTTCGTGTTAACAAATCACACCGAGGTAAGGGCGACATAAAGCGGGCGCGAAATATTAATTTTAATTTATTCAGACTGTAAACCCGCTACGGCCGTAGCAGTAAATTAAGTAAGCGGAAGAAAGCTCATTTATTTTTGGGCGGATGCGGCGAATTTCACATCCGCGTTAAATACACAACCCGCCGAAACGCACACTTTCTCGTTTCGAGTGTTTTCAGTTAAAATTTAATTTCGGCCGGCAAATTGCTGTCTTTTTGTTATTCACTTTCTGAATTTCTGATGATGGAATTAGCTCGGCTTCTGATCATTAATTCATACGAGGGATCATGTTTAATTGAGAATCGTTATTAATATTATTAATCAAAAGATTTTTTCCGTTCCGTAAATTAAAATTTATAATTTGTTTTTTCTCGTGGTAAGTATATTTAATCTAAAACAAAAAGAATTCTTTAAAAAAGTTTAATGAATTATATATTTCATATTATACTTATTTAATGTTAACCTAATTCTTCTATATGTCATCAACATCATCATCATCATCATCAACAGCCTGAAGATGTCCACTGCTAAACATCCTCCCCCAGAGCGCGCTGCCTTGAGCGGCTGCTCGCCTCCTGCATCCATCGGCTCCCCGCAGCTTTCACCAGATCGTAGGTCCACCGAGTGGGGGGCCGGCCTACGCTGCGTCTTCCGGTTCGTGGTCGCCACTCAAGAACCTCTCTTCCCTATTGGTTGTCAGTTCTACGAGCAATGTGGCCTGCCCATTGCCATTTCAACTTGCTAATTCTAAGAGCTATATCGGTCACTTTAGTTCTCCTGCGGATCTTTTATATGTATTAATAATTACTAATAACAGATTTCTTAAATATGAATTTATTGCGAATTACCTAACTACGAGCAAAATATCTTATTATAATGTTCAGAAATAATGTCAGTAAAGTCTTAAAGTATTTCATCATATTTGGTATAGATTGTTTCAATAGAACACATGTACCTACATATAATAAGAATACGGGCTAAAACTGATTACTCGCAAAGCTGAGAAAATCTTCCAACTTGGGATGTAAGCTGGCTGTCAGCAGTAAACCTAGCCTTCATTATATATAAGCACATCAACACAGAATAGCTTTGTTTATATATACCATGTTACAGCTTAAAATTCGTAAATGTTGACAGTGAAAACCATTTAACCCTTAATCAAACGGGAAAGTTTTTAGGAGATAAATAAAGATTAGAATGGTTTGTAGTCTAGGTTGGTCCACATATTTCATAATTTTAGATTTAGTTTTCTTTTTGGTCAGGCTTTGTGGGAATTAATTTCCCAGTTTAATACTGGTGTTTTGAATTATTTTCACATCAGTCAATGTTGGTACTAGGTATTCACCGGTAGGTAACATATGTTCACCTTTTTAATGACTAGTGTAAGCTCTAAAGCAAATTCTGATTTAGCTGTATTAGGGTAGATGGTGATCTACAACAATATTATAAAGAGGAAAGATTTAATTGTTTGTTTGTTTGCATTGAATAGGCTCCGAAACTACCTAACCGATTTGAAAAATTATTTCACTGTCGGGAAGCTACACTAACCCCGGGTGATATAGGCCATATGATATTTTCCAAAAATTAGGAATCCTTACTAAAATTCCAGTGATGTACACCAAGGTGTAAAAAATGACCTAAAATATTCTTTACTAGTGGCCTGCCCCGGCTTCACATGGGTATAATAGTTTTCGCAGCGCACGCGATGTAATAAAGAATATTTTACGCAATTTTTTTACACCTTGGGTTACATTATTAGAGTTTTAGTAAGGGTCCCTAATTTTTTTGAAAATATAATACCTATAGCCTATGTCACCCGGGGATAGTCTAGCTTCCCAACAGTAAAATATTTTTTCAAATCGGTTCAGTAGTTTAGGAGCCTATTCAATGCAAACAAACAAACAAACAAACAATCAAATTTTTCCTCTTTATAATATTGTTATAGAAGATATAGATTACATCGCGTGCGCGGCGAAAACTACATATTATACCTGCGCCAAGCCGGGGCGAGCCACTAGTGTTTTTTATAAATAAAAATCCAACTTGATTTTGACTGACGTCTAAACTAGTATTGTTTAACTTTTTTTACGCTGTAAATATTAGTTTTAACTGTAACTTTAGTTATCCACCTAATGACAGAATTATATTTGTTATCAATTTGTGCTACTTAAACCTGGGCCTACAAGACAGCACCTTATAATTTTTTAACCCATGGTTTACTCACTCATTTCGGCCAGTGGTCAAAACATTATAGAAAACTTTATGGGGTATAAAGGGAGGGGCAGAGTCTAGTTAGTTTACTAATATCATCTAACTAAACCATAGCATACACTACTATGTTACCCTTTCAAAATAACTTATAGGTATTATACACCCTAAAATTTCAATTTAAACTGTAAGCAGTTTGCATCCCCCTCCCTGCAATATACCGACATAAATTGTACATAATTAAATTGAGGTGAATATTAGATAGATAGAAGATAGATAGACAGATAGCTAAGCTCTTTATTGAACCACCACTTCACAAATAATTAAAAACTAAGTGAACAAACTTAACCAAAGTGTAGCTATAGGCGTACTCAGAGCCATCTCTTCCGGACAACCTTGTAATAATACTAATTTATTATTTATTTATTTATTTATTCACAAAATCTAATATTTACATTTCTCCTATAATTATAGACTCATCGTCCGATTAGGCATTGAATTTTGAAAATACTTTAATCTACAGATTCAAACTAATCCGAGGATATAAAGTGAAAGTTTATAAAAATATTTTAAATATGATTAAGCTGCAGTGTTTAAATATTTAAAATAGTTTTTACATAGAATGCACACGTTTTACAAAACGTTATAAAAAACATAGGCACGGCTGTTTTAAAGCTAAAAAATATTATTCAGGCATGGAATACCTATCGATTTCGCGACCGAGAGCCAACATTCGAGGTATTTTCTCTCTAAGCCGTGTTAAAAGTTTTTTCAGGAATAATCCCTCTGTCGACTCCGAGCAACGCGATTGACCAAATACCTACCTGCAGATAAATAAAAGCGAGGAAAACCCGGCAAAATATATATTTTAGCTGAATCTTCGCTAAACATTTGGTTTCAATAGAATAACCTCTACCTATAAGTATACCTACTAGGTTTTATCAATTTAGTTTGGAAATGAAACTTTATTTTGTTTTGTGTAAATAGGGTCTGAATGCAATAGTAATGAACTATACTTAGTATTATAGATAGTAGTTTGGAATTCATACAAGACTCATTTTGGGTTGACATTTGGTACGCTAGTGCGACCACAAATTAGAGAAAAAAACAATTGACTAAGTGCGACGCTGATGATGCAACAAAAATTCAACACCGCTCTAGTGCGAAACCACTCTAGTGTGACATTACAGTAATGGTATGTTTATGGTACTATTCTTAGGGACCAGTTATTTGCATTCTCTTTTTTTATAACTTCAATTATTTTGAATTTGATTAGGCACTACCATAATACCTAACAAGTAAACAAAAGACATTTTTTTACATTACTAAGCATAGAAACTAGAGTAATTGTTATAGATTCGCACTTCACACACACATACCTATACACATCCTTGGACGCAATAAATCATTGCTTTCATTACGCCTACAAGCAGGTACGTGAAACTAGAAAATTGCCGTGTCGCAGGAACAACGAGGGAAAATAATTTATTATTCGTCGACCACAATATTACTTACGACAGTCGGAATAGAAATATCTATTTCGTAGCCTGCCAATATAATAAAGACAGTAGATCAAAAACCAGTATTGGTAATGATGCGTTGGTGGAAGCTAAGCTCCACCAACCCCAGTTAACCAGTTTAGAGCACCAACGTAAAGTTGCCAGTTATCGATTTTTTAAAGACTGCATTTTGAAGAGTGTGTGAAGGAATTACACGATCTTAGTCCTCCATCTCCCTTCTTTCACCGGAAATTAAGGCGCACAAATACACATAACCAATAGGTATATGGTTGAAATTCCATCAAACCGCACTAAGCGTTTTGCTATGCTCTTTATTGAGTGAAACACCATGCCAGCGTCCTTATGTTTCCAGCTAACTATGATCTGGGAGTCTTCAAGTCGAGAGTGAACAGCTGGGTTAGCATGGATGGTAGACAAAATTGTCTTTTCCCGTTTTACGTCACTTTCTTCATACTTGCTTGGAGTGAAACAGAGGAAAGACAGTTTTGTCTACCAGCCGTGCTAACCCTACAGGTATCTTCTAGGCAAGCGTGCACCATCGTAGACTGCGTCATCACTTTCCATCAGGTGAGACAGCGGTCAAATGCTTTGCCTATAAAGTATTTAAAAAAATTACCAAAAACTACGCTGAGATTTGAGAGTCAAGATCTAAGCAGCACGATTCAAGGTTCAGACATGAAGTGTAAGTACCTAACGAAAACCTTTTTCTTTGCTACGAGCAAAGAAAAAGGTTTTTTAAATAGATCTCGTTGGGACCTAAATTATGGATCTCGGGTACAACCCCTTATGTGTATATAATAAGAAGTAGGTATTAGCCGGTGGCATCGTACGCATGGACTACAGTTTATGTACGATAACCTGGATAAACTGGAGCATGCGTGCGTGCGTCGCGGTATTGTATGACCTTTTCTAGAGTTGAAATTATTACCAAATTATACATCAACATCTGTTCAGCCGTTTAGTCGTGAAACGCCTGAAAAGGAAACAAATAGACAGAGAAGAATATTAGAGAGATACTCACTTTTGTTTTTGAATTTATAATCATAATTAATCAGTGAGTTGGAAATATACTTTATTTGCGTATGGCTTTTCATAACAAGTTCAGTTAGCACTTCTTCTTCTTCTTCTCGTGTAAGCAAGTGGTCAGTCCTGGCGTCAGAATTTTTAGGTCGCTCAAAGGCTTCTGACTTGGCGTAACGACTATCTATTGTCTTAAGACAACAACCGGGGCTGACGGCTTAACGTGCCCTCAGTTTTGCCCTACATCAGTCAGCACTGATTTTGATGATGGTGCAATCAATCAATAAACTTAGTAGGATCCGATCGGACTGTGATTAATAGATTGTTAGGATTGGATGGCAATTTTTTTCGAAAATGGGATCCTTTTTGTCGTGTCCGTTGGAATCTTTCCTTACTTTTAAGTACAGAGAAGTATAAGTAGATGGCTTAAAATTTTAATAAATAGTCCTCTCTCTTAATTTTTAACTATAGGTGGGTTTAAGCTATAGTAAGTGGCTTGACCTTTAAGCACGCTCAAGTAAACATTGTATTTTGCTGATATGAAGATAATATTATAGAGACTACTCATCTAAAACACACTAAATACCCTTACTGTAAATACAACAGGCCATGAGAGAAAAAAGAAACATTTTTCTCTTACCGGAAAACGCATGTCATTCCGACTTTCCGGGACAGTCCCGACGTCGTTCCGACATCGCCATTTTATCGCACACCGGTCCGGTAGTGTGAGACAAATGTGTTTTATTAGGTTGGGTAAAGAACTAGGCGGGTATTTTCTACGTTACTTATTGTTTGGGGAGACAATTTTGTACATTTTTTATGGGTGCTAAGAAGACTCTTGGGTGCCCATTTTTGATTAAGTATTCTTTGTTCTCTCTTCAGTCTTTCTTAACAGTTTTTGTTTTCTTTAACTTAGTTTACTTTTAATACAAGTACACCGCGCATGAAGAAATAATTGAGCATGAAAAACACCTAATTCAGACGCTAAAAATAATCTATCTATAACTACAAAATTTCTAAATAACACTATAATATATATTAGAATTTATGTTTCTATTGCACTATGGATTATTTAAGCAATTTATGTTGTTACATAGTTTTAACAAAACGCCTACTCAATCTAAAATAAACTGAGATCACGAGGTTTATTCGCAATAGTGTCCCCCTATAATAGCATTATCAATTTGCTTGAATACAACATAATAATTATATACTCTTTTTTATTAAATAATTATGTTGAATACTCAATTTGTATATTTCCTTTTAAATAACTAACGCCATGAAAATCAATGGAGGACTATTATGTAATCGACATCGCGCCAATTAACAGGCTGAGCACGAATTCGATATTGCTCGTAACTTAATGAGTCCCGATGTAACGACAAACTGCGAGGCTACCGGCTTGCATTCCGAACTATAACTAAATAAATAAAGTATGTATGTTTTGGGGACAATGGCCCTTATGGCTGGAGTTACAGTCAAAGTTATTATTCAAAATCCTGTTAATGTTTGCTCACATTTCAATATCAAATTCTAATCTTCTTTCAGTTTACATCACAACGCTAAATATATCCTAAAACAGTATAGACCTAAGTACTAATAGGTAGAAATCGACAAGTAAGTATTTCTTTCCCATGCTCTATTATTTTCATATGTTTAACTGTATGTTTATCAATATTCACCCTGCCAAATATTTTGACCCGCAACATCATGCATCATTATTTTTTTTAATGTGCCTTTATTACTCAAGCTAACTACTACAATAATAAAAACTAATCTAAACTAAACTAGCTACACTACCTACTACAAAGAACACTTATGGACTGTATAATAGCCGCGATGGCCTATAGACAGCCCAAGTGCTCCAGCCCACTACCGGTAGGTAGCGTACCCAACATGCTGGCAGCATTGCCACGTTGAATTAATAAATATAAATAATAAATATGTGTGGGACATGTCACGCAGCGCCATCTAGCCCCAAACTAAGCGTAGCTTGTACTATGGGAACCAGATAACTGATACAATACTTAGATATTTTTTTGTTTGTAAATACATACATAGAATACAACATAACAACCAGACACAGAACAAACATCGATGTTCATCACACAAATGTTTGTCCCAGGTAGGAATCGAACCCACAGCCTACAGTTCTGAAGGCAGATCTACTACCAACTGAGCTATCAGGCCAGTCAAAAAAATTGCAATGCTGATCAAATTATTTTATTTACAAAATGATTCTTACATGAATATTGTATAGCTCCGCTAAAGCTAATAAACAAATTACTAACTTATAGGTATATTTAGCTTACAGCTAACGAACTACTATCGTATGGCAAAAATAAACAAGGACTTACAAAGTTACGGGCTTTTTTGCCATACTCACCCATTGGTGATTTTTGCCAAAACTCAAATTAATATCACCAATTTATACAGTACTTCGTTTATTTATTTACCTTTAAATACAAAACGTTTAAAATGAATCGCACAAGTCCTGTTTTATTCAGATAAGCGAAATGTAAATTCAACAAAAATTATTAATTTTCACCGAATCGAAAACGGAGACTGAGTATTGCCAGTTCGAAGCTCTCTTCTCCCTTTGCTGGGGTAGCCATGCCTTATTTGGTACAAAAAATACTATTAGTTCAAATTTTTTATTTTTTCTAATACTCAAATACTCATTTTTTTATTGTAAAACTATATTTACACGTCATATTATGCATTACTAGTTATGATCAGATCTCGTCACAGTTTTAGTAAAATTGAATTTATAATTAACCGTTGTTATAAAGTTATTTTTTTTAGTTAGAACTTAGAACCCATCAATCAGTGGCACTAAAAATATCTAAATGGTATAGACAATCTATCAGATTGCAGATTTGCACTATTTGTACAAGATTGGTCACCCTACGTGCGTCTTGTAAGCCACCCTTCTGTACGGCAGGGCTCGTCATTAGGAGTGGGCACGCAAAGGGAAATTATCCTCACTTAACCCTCCTGGAGGCGTTAACTGGCACCTCAGAGGAGAGCACTCGCGACGATTACTTTATTATACGAATTGGTACAATTTTTCTTGGAATATAACGCTTAGTGCGGTGTCTTTCAGGTTTTAGACGCTTTTAGACGCAGTAGGTTTATTTTGGTTATATTTTATTTAAATAAAGAATCTCGTCTATGAACACAACTTCTTCATTTTAGTGTATTCTGTAATAATGGAGTCAGCAAAAACTTATCATCATACCATTTAAATTAAATAGTTTTAAATAGTTTTAGTTTTACCTATTTAGCCAGTAAAATAAAATCCAACAAAATCATTTGCGGAAACTAAAATGTTCAATCTAAAAATCTATCGTTATCACATATATGATTTTCGTTTCAATTATTCGTTAGTAATTTCAGGTTATTCGTTACATCTATCAAAAGCTTATTCCAAATCAAACGTATATATATTCAAAGTTACCTACTATTTAAAATGTAAATATAATTTTGCTTCAAAAAAAAGGGCATAATATATTTTCAAAATCGCATTCGCACCGGTCCCTTTCTTTTCAGCAAGCTTTCCAAGTATAAAAGAAATCCAAAAAGCATTTTACTCTAACTAGAATCCAAATCGGCGTGAACCTTGGCAAATCTTTAATCTTGTCCCTTCAATTCACGAGGTCCGATTGTTTTTCCGAGTGAGTGCATCAAAATAACAATTCGTTAAGGCTCTGGTTGGCAACCCTCGGCACCCTTCGCACAACGAATACCTAACTGTCGAATCTCGGTAACCGGCCGGGGGTCGAATCTCGGTAAACTCATTCGTGCGAAATTACGCCGCATAACGAATGACGTTCAAAAACTTTGATGTCATCTGGTAATCGACGTGTTTGATAGTATAGGCTCTAAATATCAAAACTCATCGCCTATAAGCAGCCGGAACAGGGTAAGTGGTTTATAAGTTTGTTTTGGGAGAATTTTGATTGAGACTTAAGTTAGGAGAGAGTCTTAGTTTAATAAAAAATTAGTAAGAACCTTAAAAAATTGGTTAGTCTAAAGTGGATCCTATGAGAGACTGCTTGTGCTGAGTAGCTGGTAGTAACCGGATGAAAAGAGCCAAAGACCGAAGGTACCTTCGAAGAGGCGTATGTCCAGTAGTACAGTAACGCAGGCTGATTTAAGGCTGATGATGATGATGAAGATTTTGAATTGGCTAAAAAAGACGGGTTTCAGTTTTTTTTTACTTTACAAAGCTTAGAAAATAACATTTTAATGTAATTTATAATTTTTAAGTTAATTATATTTAATGGAATAATAAAAAAACATAATACTGCAACATACAAAATTGTAATACTATTATTATCTTAGAGTATACACCTAAGCAAGGTTATTACAGAATATCAGTGTGAAAATTTTCCAACAAAAAGCTCCTAGCGGTCGTATAAAAGCAACATATCGCGTGTAGACAACAATTTGGTAACAATCGATTGGCGTGCCTCAACAACCAAATATTAGCATTGACAAAATGACAAAGCCGCAGAGTCAATGGGATTGCTAGCTCTGCGGTCTACCGATCTGTGTTGCGTGAAGCGGCCGTACCGTAATGTTTTGTCAATACTTTGCTATCATGCGCGTATTGGGAACTGTACCTACTCTTAGCGTTCATAATGAAGACGGTTATAACATAAGCTTGAGGTGTTGCTCAACTGAAATACTTGATGATTCATCAGTAAGCACGTATGTAGGTAAATTTTAGTGCTATCATAACTGACGTTATCTTAGTGCCTCCATATTAAGCTTCAGCCCCACCGGCGCGGCTGCGAAGTGGCAGTGTCAGCGACATGAAACTTTTCGGTATCCATTGCTGCCCGCGGCGACCGAGGCGCGCCCGACTACGAACACGGGTAGCGATGGGTACTGATCAGCCCATATTGACGCGTACTGATGCCACTTGACTTGAAGTTTTATTTTGATGATCTAAATTTAGATTGAAACTTCGGTAGATAAAAGGCTTCAGAGCCTATTAGCACATCGACCTAAAGTGGCAAGTCTGTCAGTCTTTTACAGGTGGCACCATGGTGAATGTGCACAAGAACTGCACGATCTTATTCCCCCGTCACCATTCCACTACCAGACTACCAGACGCTCGGCTAAGCGCCATCCCTTCATGGTCGAAATACCACCCATTCGTACCAAGCAATTTGATTCCACATTCATAATTAGAACTGCTAATGGAATGGAACGCCCTGCCAGCGTCTGTGTTTCCGAAAAAATATGACCCGGGCGTGTTCAAGAAAAGAGTGAATAGGTATTTACTTAGCATGCTACACCTTCGATCGCATCGTCACTTTCTATCAGGCGAGAGCGTGGGCAAAAGCTAGATAAGTCTAAAAAACGTAAAAATAATATGAATGAATTTGCTCAGTTGAACTATAAAGTCTCATAAACTTGAGTGCAAATAAAAAGAAACATCAACATTTACGAATTAGGTATACTGCCGTAATTCCATTACTGAATCCTTTGTTTTTACGCCTACTCTAATAAATAAAAAAAGTTTTGCATAAAACTCTGAACAGTTTCATATCACGTTTCATCGAGCATCGGAGACGTATCAAAGTATAAACGACAATAGATGTTCAAGTGGCTTCATTTCCCAAAGTGATACAACATTTTCTCCCCAATCCACTTTCATCTAGCACTGTACAATATAGCTGCAGCTGCAGTACTGTAGCTTGAGACGACTATGAAGCACTTCAATAATGGTTATAAGAAGTATCTTTACGGATCAACTGCTCTTTTCGTCTTGTCGTCAAATCTATTTGTTTCTTTGTAAGTATATACTGGGTGGCGCAAAAGTAAAGACCCTATTTGGTTCAGCTATAACATTTTTTCTAAATTAGAAAACTAGATTTAGGTTTTTTTAAATGTATATTTGTGCCATTAAATTTCGTACCATTAGGATTTAAAGATGATGTCTTTTAAATGGTGACCTCCAGAGTTGATACACATTTGAGCCCTATTTATGACATTTTGCAAGATGATTTTCCTTCAAAATTGGTTATGAGTGACGAAGCGCATTTCCATCTCTCAGGGCATGTCAATAAGCAGAATACTCGGTTCTGGGGCACTGATAATCCGCGCATTATTCAAGAAACACCTCTACACCCACTAAAAGTTACTGTATGGTGTGGCATCTGTGTTGACAGAGTGATCGGACCCTATTTTTTCGAAGACGCTGGAGGCAATGCGATAACTGTCACTGGAGAACGCTACAGAACCATGTTACGTGAGTTTTTGATACCCAGTTTGGACGAATTGGAGCTGGAGCACATCTGGTTTCAACAAGACGGCGCTACGGCACACACAGCGCGCGACACTATGGACTTAGTGAGGGACGCTTTTCCAAGCCGAGTTATCTCTCGTTTTGGCGATTTGCCTTGGCCTGCAAGATCACCCGATCTGACCAGTCCAGACTTCTTTCTTTGGGGTTTTTTGAAATCTCGGGTGTATGTGAACAAGCCACAGACTCTCGCAGCTCTAAAAGAAAACATTCGTCAAGAAATAACGAACATATCGCAGGAAGTGTTACGGCAAGTTATGCAAAATGTCATAAATAGGGCTCAAATGTGTATCAACTCTGGAGGTCACCATTTAAAAGACATCATCTTTAAATCCTAATGGTACGAAATTTAATGGCACAAATATACATTTAAAAAAACCTAAATCTAGTTTTCTAATTTAGAAAAAATGTTATAGCTGAACCAAATAGGGTCTTTACTTTTGCGCCACCCAGTACCTATGTAACTGTATGTATGTACTAGGTGGAAGGACTTTTCTGCAAAGTTCGTCTAGGTAGGTACCACCGCTTTGCCAGTTATTCTGCCGCCAAGCAGTAGTGTGCAAGCACTACTGTGTTCCGGTTTGAAGGGCATTGTAGCTAGTGAAATTACTGGGCAAATGAGACTTAAGAACTGATCTCACAGTCTAGAAATCTTTTTTAGACTGTGTAATGTCTCAGGATGACGTGCGCAGTGCGCAGTGTCACGTGAAACTTTAATTTAGAGTTCCGAGTGACACTGCAATCTGTAATGGGCGGCCGTGACGCTTAACACCAGGCGAACGACTAGCTCGTCACGTCATTCGTTTACATAAAAATAAAAAAATAAAAAATGTAAGCACAATGTAAGCACCTTTAAGCTTTTGGTCTATTATTTTCGTGGCTTTAGATGGTTTAGTGTTTTGAAGTATCACTTTTGGTGCTACTTTAACCAATACCCCTTAAATTTGTTTCTTTATAAACTCCAAAGCACACATCAGGCAAAAACGTAGCGCAGTTTTTACAAAACTTAAAATACGTGCTGACTATACAGCTTGTCAGCTCTCAGTTTGGTTGTGCCTGTAGAAGCTTTACCACTGTTGTAAGTTGTAAAAAGTCTGAAAGTTACCTTTATTAGAGTTTGTATTTTGTCCATTCGTCACACGTAACGTTTCAGTATCATCGTTGTTGTAGGTACTTTGATTTATTATAATGTGGGTATGTAAAAAATTAAAAATAAAGTCCAGTCTGTGTTCGCCATCTTGTCGTTTTACTTCATGGTGACAGCGGTGATAATTAAAATTAAAAATTACATGGTTAAAAGTGTTTGTTTCGTGCTGAAATATATATTAAACGCTACAATTAAGTTACGCGAAGAAATACAGCATGGAACACGCACGCCCTCCGGCTGAATTGTCGCTGGGTGGAGGTCCGGCCTGTCGCGCGGACGCCTGGCGAAAGTGGTTAAAACAATTCCAAGTGTTTCTCAAAGCATCGGGAGTTTATAAGGAACCAAGTGATGTGCAGGCGAGTTTGTTAATTAACCTCATAGGCCCCGATGGCTATGACGTGTTTTCGACGTTCAAATTTGAAACGCAAGCTGACCGTGATGACATAAATAAGTTGATTGAAAGGTTCAATAACCATTTTGGTACAAAACCTAACACCACGATGGTCAGATTTAAGTTTTTCACGAGGAACCAGGAAACCGGAGAAAGTATCGACGAGTACGTCACCGCTTTAAAGCTATTAAGTCAACAATGCGAGTTCGAACAGTTAGAAGATGGCTTGATTCGCGATCGTATCGTGTGCGGTGTAAGGGACACTTCGGTACGAGACAGACTACTTCGAACCGATCAGCTGACTCTCGATAAAGCGGTCATGATTTGTCAGTCAAACGAGATTTCGACCGAAGAAGGCAGGGAAATCGAAGGAGTCAAGAGTGAAAAATCAAAAGGTATCGCGGTAGATGCTGTATTGAGTTCACGCGGGTCATGGCGTGGCACGCGAGGCGGCGGAGCGCAGCGCTGGCGCGGCGGCGGCGCCGGCGGCGCGGGCCCGTCAGCGGCCGGCCGCGGTGGCGCCGGCGGCGGTGCTCTGCGTGGAGCGCGCGGCTTCTACGCTGGCGGGCTGAGCGGCACGTCGTTGTCTGTACGGGATCATATTATCATGTGCGCGGCATGTTCTACTCAATATTGTGACGGGGGTGTTCGGTGCCCGGCGCGCAATGCTAAGTGTTTTTTGTGTGGTGAGAAAGGACATTATAGGAAGACGTGTTCATTGCGTAAGTCTAACAAAGTTTTTGCGGTGCAGGAAGACCCAGATGAGGACGATTTATTTTACATCTCGTCTGTGGAGGCACCGGGGGACGCACGATCGGAGGACTCAAAGTGGTATGAGACTTTAATTCTTTTTAATAACATGGAGGGACACTTGTTTAAATTAGACACCGGTGCGGATTTAAATGTAATTTCCAAGAATAACTACCTCAGATTAGGCTTTAATTTAAGTGAGCTGTGTCCGGTTAAACCAAAAGCGATGTCGTTTTGTGGCACCTTTTTACCAATTATAGGAACGGCGGCAATGAATTGGATGTACAAAAATAAAATGTATTACATCAGTTTCGTAATCACAGACCACGATTGTGAAAGTATATTAGGTAAATATACCGTAGATCAAATAGGGCTTGTGAAACGAATATTCTCATTAGATATTTCAATGTATAATGAATTATTTGAAGGTCTCGGTAGGTTACCTGGATATTATACGATTCCGATTGATAAAGACGCAATTCCCTGTATATGTCCTGTTAGGAAAATCCCGATCAGTGTGCGCGGTAACTTGCAAGTTGAGTTGGAGCGCATGGAAAAAATAGGAGTGATAAGAAAGGTGACTCATCCAACCTCCTGGGTGAATGCGATTGTGGTCGCAGCCAAAAAGGATGGCAGCATCCGGATATGCCTAGACCCGCGACCGTTGAATAAGGTGATTCGGCGTCAACATTTTCCCTTGCCCACTCTAACTGACATTTCCACAAAACTAAAGGGTGCCCGATTCTTTAGTAAGCTGGATGCTAGGTCAGGGTTCTGGATGTTAAGGCTTGATGATGAAAGTGCAGACCTGTGTACATTTGGTACGCCCTTCGGGCGCTATCAATTTTTGCGCCTGCCATATGGAATTAACTCTGCGTCCGAGATATTTCATTCTCGGGTCAAACAATTGCTCGAAGGGTTAGAAGGGGTCGATTCCTTCATCGACGATATAATTCTTTGGGCATCTGATGAGAGAGAACATGATGAAAGACTTAAAAAACTACTGGATAGGGCGAAGCAGGTTGGTATCAAGTTTAATCGCGAGAAATGTGAGTTTAAAGTAATGGAAGTTACTTATCTGGGTCATAAGTTCAGTGCGGCTGGCATGGAAATAGATGAGAGTAAACTAAAGGCGGTAACAAACATGCAAAATCCTCAAAACAGGCAGGAGTTGGAAAGATTCTTAGGTATGGTAAACTATCTATGTAAATTCATCCCTAACTACTCTGAAAAGGTAGCTCCACTTCGTAATTTGCTAAAGAAAGACAGTGAGTGGGTGTGGGGTGCGTGTGAAGATGAAGTGGTGAAAGGACTAAAGCGTGACCTATGCAGCGCACCCGT
Organism: Ennomos quercinarius; assembly: GCA_910589525.2. Classification (NCBI taxonomy): domain Eukaryota; kingdom Metazoa; phylum Arthropoda; class Insecta; order Lepidoptera; family Geometridae; genus Ennomos; species Ennomos quercinarius. The sequence goes on from OU342501.1 coordinate 7,690,785, forward strand.
GCTGGCGCTGTTCTCTAGCGCGGAGCCGGCGGTGGTGTCGGTGGACGCGAGCGCGCGCGCGCTCGGCGCTGTGCTGCTGCAGGGGGGCCGGCCGGTTGAGTTCGCCTCGCTCACGCTCACCGACACTCAGCAGCGGTATGCGCAAATAGAGAAGGAGATGCTAGCTATCGTTTTCGCACTTGAAAGGTTTCATCAGTACATTTTTGGCAAGAACGATGTACTGGTGGAAACTGATCACAAACCCTTGGAGGCTCTTTTCAAGAAATCTCTGAACTCAGTGCCTGCTAGATTGCAACGAATGATGCTTAGAACTCAGAGATACGATTTTACGGTTGCATACAAACCGGGGAAATACATGTATATCTCGGACGCTCTCTCGAGGGCCCCGCTTCCAGATCTGATGTCAGATAATATTACGGAGGAAGTGCACAGCCAGTCGTGCTACCTCATAAGTAGTGTTGCATTTAGTGATGACAAGCTAACGCTAGTCAGGGAGCACACTAAAGCTGATGTGGTATGTCAGTTGTTAGTTAAATATATATTGACAGGATGGCCACTAAACAAATATCAGACCGATGAACGAGTGAGGCATGTGTGGGAACACCGACAGTCGTTAGAATATTATGAGGGAGTGCTATTTAAGGATGACCTAGTGTATATTCCAGAAGGGCTACGCGCTGAAATGCTAGCGCGGGTTCATGAAGGCCATTTAGGCATTGATAGGTGCAAGAGGCGAGCCCGCGAGGTCATGTACTGGCCGGGCATGTCGCGTGACGTGGAGCGCGCCGTTCGCCGCTGTCGTGTATGCACCTCACACGCCGCCATGCCCCAGCGCGAAACATTAATTCCTCACCAAATACCCAGCCTGCCGTGGACAAAAGTTGGTTCTGACATCTTTGAATATAACAAAAGATATTTTCTGCTATTGGTCGATTATTTTTCAAATTACGTTGAGGTGTCTGCTCTGAGTTCCATTACGTCAAAAAGCGTCATTAAAGCGATAAAAGATCAGTTTGCACGTCATGGAATACCGAATGAACTGATATCGGACAATGGTCCTGCTTACGCCTCGAAAGAATTTCAAGAATTTACAAAAAAGTGGGGTTTTATTCACGTTACATCGTCACCAAACTATCCACAATCGAACGGTCGATCGGAGCGAGCAGTTCGGACGATTAAAAGCTTACTAATCAAGTCCATTAATGACAACTCAGATTTCTACTTGAGTTTATTAAATTATAGGTCTTCTCCTAGGGATGGTATAGCTAGCCCAGCTGAGCTTTTAATGAGTCGGAAACTCAATACGCGATTGCCAATACGCCAAGATAAATTACGCCCGGCTAGAGATAATTCTAAAGATTATAACAATATGTTACGTAAACAGGATAAAGCTAAAATTTATTACGACAACAGTGCTCGTGATTTACCAGACCTGGGGGTGGGTGACGAGGTGATCACGGTAGACGGTACTAGGAGGCGGGAAGCGCGGGTGACGGGGCGCGCTGCGCAGCCGCGGTCCTACTTCATTGCTGATAATCAGGGCAAGCGATATAGGCGTAATCGTAGGCACCTGCTCAAACTAAACTCATCTTCATCACCGGAAAGAGTGGCGATGAATGACGGCAGCGATGACAATGACAGTGATGATAGTATATATGATGATCCTACTGAAGTAATGAATGAGCTGAGCGAGTCGGAAAATACCAGGAAACCTACTGCTATATCAAAGTCAAAACATCCAGCCATTGAGAGTAGGACCGAACGAGCAGCTGCACGTGAGGCTAAAAAGAAAATTAGAGAAAGAGTAAAAAACTAGATCTGATAAAATATATACCTACTTACATAATAATTGCTTAAGCATGTCCAATATCGATTAAACCCGTAGTATTAGACAATCGTTTCACAATCATATATCTGAATCTACGGCACGATCTTTCAATAAACAAATAAAGGTTATTCATTGGACATAAATGCATTGGATAAGGCACATTGATGTAAGTGAATTTTACAAACTGAATACTGAATAATCAAATAATTCCTTGTAGTTTTACGTAATAAATTCTTGGTCAAATAACCTTTATCCCAGCCATTGAAAAATCGCCCCTAATTATGTATAATTAACTATGTTTATTATTTATCTAATGAAACGAGAAATGCCATTCCTGGTAGGTAAGGTATACAATTAATTACGCATGTAAAATTAATTACAATCATGTCAATGTATTATAGTATAGTTAAACTCGATTGACTTAGTGCTTACCTAGTTGATATCTATCTAGGTAGATATTATATTTAGTGTAATGCCTAGTTATACCATAATTTTTATTAATAATATGCATATAGGTACTTTTTACTTACAAAGTTATTGTAAGTATAGGTAATTAAGATGTAGGTACCTATAAATTATTGTGTACAAATCTGTGAACAGCACAGCATGCTGCTATTTAGAATAAGTACACTAATTACTTATTTCATGTAAGTATTTCTATGTGTTTGTGTTTGTTTTATAGGAAGAGATGTTGTAGGTACTTTGATTTATTATAATGTGGGTATGTAAAAAATTAAAAATAAAGTCCAGTCTGTGTTCGCCATCTTGTCGTTTTACTTCAATCGTCACGTACAGTCCCGTAGAAAAGTTTTGTTACTCTCTCGTAATTGTTACATAGAAATACAAACTACTCAGAGATACCAAGAATATACGACCCTTAAGTAGCAAAACACCACCAGCCATTCCTAACCAATCGGTAAAGTTAAGCAACATTCACTGCTGTCTCTACTTCGATGGGTGACGCTACAAATGGTGGTGTTTACAACTGAGCGCTACTGTGCTTCTGAGGGAACGTTATACAATGGTATAACGTTCCCTCAGAAGCACAGTACCAATACACACAATTTACAGGTACCAATGGTATCATTATACCATTGGTACCGGCATTTGTCGTAAGAAGTTAAGCCACGTCTGAAGCCTTTTGGGCAGTCTAAAAATTCTGACACCAGGGCTGACCACTTATGTCTATATACACGAGAACAAGAACTCATATTTTTTTTACTACATAAACTCAGACATTTGATTTTTCTGGATCCAAGAGCTGCTTCTAATAAAACAAAATTGACAGACTGTACGACGGTGATAAAGATTATACCTACTTAGGTGATGGTTAGGTATATATAAGTACGAGCGTGCGTAAGTTTCTTAAATAGTAAAAAATAGTATATGTTTAGTTGGATTTGTATATTTGGTAACTTTTGAATCCGTGCAGATACTGAAAACCATCTCTTTATAGGAAAAAACACTTGATACATGAATACAAGATGCCGAATTGTTTCCCAAGTTTTTATCTCCATTATCTGGCATATTTAATTTTTTTTTGCTTTGTGCATTATCAAAGAAATAAGTGGATTCCAGCCCGTAAGGTCCAACCTTTTCCAACAATTTGAAATACCCGAGAAATTCTCAAATAAATGAAAAATTGTTTCAATTACTCCCTCAATGTTTCAGAAACGTTTTCGCGAGGAATCCATTTGAGCTGTCATTTTAGGGATTTCGACAATATTGAAGCTCCGTTCTCGTTTAAATTAAAGATGACGAATGAGAACTGCCAATCACGGACTTGGTAGCTTTTGGTATTAACGGATCTCTCTTTAAAATAAAAAAAGGTACCTAATTGAAAATTCGAAAGTACCAGTGAATGCAATATAATAACTTAAAGGATTTCTATATCCTATAACCTTTACTGACGTGGCTCTACTTATTACAGTTTTCAAAGAATTTACCACAGCTTACAATAATTTCAATGCGGCGCATTTCATTGCTTTTCCAACAAATATGATGGGAATCAGACAGATGTACCCACGCAGTCGATCATAATAAATTATAGTGCAAATAAGAAGCTAGACAAATTGTTATTTTTTACATTACCTACAAACTTACACATACTTTTACTAAAAAACTACGAAATATAAAAATATATTGAAAGTTACTTCTAAATGCCTGTAACCTTAAACTGAGTCATCAGTAATAGACATCCTAAAATTTATGAAAATGGGATTTGTTTCCTCACAACGATATATTTTTCCAGTCAAGGTTTCAGTATCAGGTAAGAGACATCACGTTGAAGTCTTTGGAACCATTTTCTTAATTTTATCTTTCCCTGTAATATTAAGTCTTATCGAACTTCGGCACACTCTTTCAAATGAGACGTTGAGTAATTTTGTGAATACCCAGTTCTAATATAAATTATTCATTGGCGACGAAACGCCTCAAGCTCCGTATTCATTTCATTTCTGAATCTGAATTTTACTTTTCTTTCGCCTTTTTTCTTTGCAAATCTTACCTTTAATAAATTTTAAATAAGCTTTTAGATTAAACAAAGTACTTACAAAGCGGAACCTTTTTGGTCTCTGCTGAAATGAATGTTATCTAATTGTAATGAAAGTTATGTATGTGCTACTTATAAGTTTTTTTTAGTTAGTCATATGACATACCTACATATTATAATTTTTTTTTCTATATTAATCTTAATAAAATGTCGGAGCACTTCATTATTATATAATGGATTTACCAATGTAAACTGATGACACGCGTTGGTATTTTTTTTTCTTGTTTAAATGACTTTGGTCTCTCCAGATACCACAAAAAAGTTTGCATCACTTAATTGGCTTGCTGAATTTAAAACTGTCTTCATACCATGTTGTCCATGTCTTAGTTAGTCCAAGTCTTTTAATGTTCAAGTTTTGTAAATTTGGTTAAATGAGTAATTAAAAGTTGGTCATAGCTTTTAATTAAAAGATTGTACCACAATTTGTCGATGTATTTACATCCATATCTCTGAGCTTGTTCATTCGAGAGCTAGATAGAAGACGTGGGTTCAAATCCGGTTCGTTGATGGTTCTGTTTAGGAACTAAAATATCTTTATGACGTAATATTTTAGCCTAAAAGCCTAGGTTATCGGCAATAAAGTCTAGCCACAGCACTTTTCGCAAAAAACCCACAAAGTTTATTAGGCCAGCTTTTTAGCCACCACCCCATAAAATAACATTACCTCTACAGTTCGGTATCACTAACATTTTCACACATAAACGTCGAAAGTTGGTTCCAAATGGCTTCACATAAAGCAACTAAAACAAAGTTCGACTGAGGGCGTTATCGACGCTTCTAATAGCCGGCGATTGGTTTACACTTTCCAACTAAAGTCATTGGCAGGGATCTCAAAATATTACATGTATAGAGATGCCACTACTGTTGGAACGGCCGGATTCAGTTTTTCGTAATTTCAGGTTAGCTACAACAGCCAAAAAGAGTTTTTTTGACACCAAATTTCACCAAAATTCTTTTATACGTGGGGGAAAGCATTATGCAAAAATGACTTAAAACGCGTGTCATTAAAAAACTATAATATTATTACTTTTATCAAAAATTTATGGTAGATTACAAAGAAAATAATAGTTTTCCCACTTCCACCACTTCCACCGAGTCTCCGACCGTCGACGTCGAGACCGTCGTCACCGAGTTTCGCAGATGGCAGTCGCTCGTGTAATTCTGGTAGCTCGCCGCTACTGGTTAGATTGTGAGCCGACCCCATTAACAAATGGGAAAAGGCAAAGAGGATGATGATGACCATCATCTCTGAGCGCAATATGAGTAAGATAGTATTAGATATTTCTGGCCTTTTCATAATATATTTCTCTTATTGAATGTTTTTTTTATTGAAACTCGTTATAATTATGCACTCGCCAGAGTAAACCCTTTTCCAACGTACTCTGTTAAATGAATTCGATCTTGGAGGCCAGTGATCGGCTTGATTTTGACAGCTCGGCAATTTCAAAATCAAGGCGGATGCCGGAACTGCCGGAGGACTACAACACTTCTACTACGGGGATAAGATAACGTTTTGAGTTACGCAAATTGTTGTTGAGAATAGGTTTCCATACGCCTCAAGCGATTTGTGTAAGCGTATGTTATTTTACTTGTTTGCTCCTGGAATTGTGTATAGTTCGACAATACGGCTGTGGCTTCTTGGGAAAATTCTCAAAGCAGCTTTAATAAAAATTAACTTTCGTTTAGTTTGAAGCAAATGAGTGAAACCTTTTTAAAATAAACTACGTTACAACTTCGCTGGTAACACTGTCATTACACAGGATTTTTTCACCTCCATATATATATAAGTGTAGTTATAAGATATAGCTATTGCTAGCAGCAAAAGAATTGCACTCATATTATTTAATGAAGCTCTTCTACCTATTCTTAGCCGATCGTAAGCAACGTTCGCTACAGTCACAACAAAAAGTGATGTGTATAAAAATAATGTTTCTTCTTGAATTCCCTCGGTGTGAAATTAAGAGCAATCTTAATATGTACTAAAATAGTAATTGCTAGGAGTTCCTGCCTGCCATGTTGTCATTTTCATACTAGATAGGCCTGAAACTTCAATAATAGTGAAGAATGACTAGGCGTTTCTAACCGATCGGCGCTGCGGTCACTACACTACTTTGATGAATGACCGCTACAGCAAAAAATTGGTATTTATACAACTGAGCGCTACCGTGCTTCGGAGGGCACGTTAAGCTGTCGGTCCCGGCTGTTGTCGTAAGACAATAGTCGTTAAGCCAAGTCGGAAGCCTTTGGGCGGCAAAAAATTCTGCCTACACGAGAAAAAGAAGAAGACTTCAATAAAAATTACCAAAGTGATTGAGAAATAAATTTCTAATACACGATGATTCCTGCCTAATCAGGGATGACTCTCTGGTTTATTTATGCAGGTACTATACTGACCTATTCAGCTTAAATCAGATTGGAAAATTGGGTCCGTAATTTTATTAAGCGGGCGCATTGAACGGTGTATAGGTAGTTTAATTAACAACCAACCCCAAAATAGGGGTGGGATGGGGTAGGACATAACTCAGCCTGCCCGGGTAGCCGTCGGTTCTTGTGTCATGGAAGTGTACACGTGCATGTCAATGCTAGTCAATGCATGCCATAGGTAATACTTGTAATTTGTTTTTATTTTTATAGGCACCAGCCAAATACAGCCAGTTTAGATTCTCTCTCTGTTTCTGAGAAAGGTTATGTAAAGGGTAAATAGCATCGGTCATAGAATATTCAGAAGTAAAATTACGCATCATATCACACTATGAACAAGTCAACGCCGAGTTACCAGAAGCAAACACATAATAAAGATAACAATCTACGTTTAATAAAATTAGCACTAATCGTAATTCCAGTATACTGTGTAAATATTTTTGCAGTACCTAGTATCTTTTTATTCATTTTTTTTTATTATTTGATATGCTTGCGTTTGACCACTATCTCACCTATATCTATAGTAGGTATACAATATGAACAGCCTGATGACGTCCACTACTGAATATAAACCTCCACAGAACGCCACTTTGAACAGATGCTTGCCTCCTACATCCATCAGCTCCCTACCGTTTTGAGCAGATCGTCGGTCTATCCTAGTGGGGGCCAGCCTACGCTGCGTCTTCCGGTTCGTGGTCGTCACTCGTGAACCTTTCTTCCCCATCGGTTGTCAGTTCTACGAGCGATATGTGCATACATGTGCATGCTCGTCACGTCATTTAATTACATAAAAAAAAAAAAAAAAAAAAAAAAAAAATACAAAAATACATATTTAGCAACTACAATTTTGTGTGTTTACAAAAACATGGTACAATGAAAATTGGATGTTGGCTCGCTTCAGAAACGTGGCGCCACGATAATTCCGTTAAAGCAAAATGAGCCTTCAATAGCTAAAGTTAAATTGGGTTAAAACAAAATGAGGGTAAGAGAATACTTGTAGCTGTTTACGTTTGCACGTTCTTTTGAAATACAAATGAGGTTTGGGTAGACGACACTCACATTTTACATCTTATTCCACTACAGATTTCAATTTAGATTCAGATAATTTAATAATGATTAATAATTATTATTATTTGAATAAGCGAGACTTTCTTGATCTCATTTCAAGTGAATATATTTTCTATAATAATAAGTAGATATCAATAAAATGCTACTTTTCTGAGTGACTGACTCATTGACTGACAGGACAACGAACAACTTAGACAAAGCCGCTGGCTTCCTCTAGTTATTTGTAAAAATTAGGGATTGTGTAATAAATAAAATTGTACTAGAAACATAAAAAGGTTTCCCCAACTTCCTTCCGTTTGTCTCTCCTTGGCGATTTGTATTTCTACCCGGATTAGAAGGCACTTAAATCGTCATGCCAAAAAAAAACTCTTCAAAGGATTTCATTAAATACTTCTTCTTTCTATAAGGCCCGATTTCACCAACGTTTATTCCAAGTATACGGCTATTCCTTACTCCTGGATACAGCTAATTGACAAATGAAATTACACAAAAAAGACGCCATTTTGATTGTATCCAAGGAATAAGTCTTATTCCTTCACAAAATTGGTGATATAAGGGCCATATTCGTGTAATTCGGTTGTTCTCGGAAAGTTATACCTGGAATAAAATTTATTCTAGTTTGGTGAAATCGGGCCTAAGTACAATAGATGGCATTACGGTCAAGTCAATAACCTCTGATTTAAGTGCCTCACGTAACGCATATGTCACAGAAAAGAAACTACAACAAACTGAAGTTCTAGCATTAAGTTTTATCGCTTTCATTTTTATAGCAAGCACCTAATGCATTAAAGTGCTAACAACAATCAATCATGGTATTATGAAGGGATCAACTTTTTACTTTCGCGTGTTAGTACCATGTAACTGTAATGCAGTGATTGAAGTACCTACATATCAACTATAGTTTCAGGAATGTTTATAAACGTAGAGACGTTTTGAAGTCCATCTAATATTGATGATTAGAATCAAATGTGTTTGTAACCTATAGAGGCATTTATTGAAATCAAATGTGTTTTTAGACTATAGAGCCATTCTATTTATAATTCCCATACAACTTTCAAGCCAACGCACCCTGCTTCAAATCTCGTTTGGCCCTGAAGCAACTTCAGGTTATGTGTACGGAATGTGCAGTGTGCACTCGCTCTTGCAACGATAAGGGTCAATTCAGACAGAGCAGCAAAACGCTCGAGCACTTAAGTGCTATTGGAATATCAACCTTAATCCATTTAGTCAAAGCTGAAAATAGTATGCAACATTAAAATAGGTAAGATTTTAATGTTGCATACTATAAACTGCTGGATGCAAAGAGCTAGGGAAAGAGAGGAATGGAGAAGGATAGGGGAGGCCTATGCCACAGAGGTAACTTCTGCAACATAAATATTTAAATAAGTGTGATACCTAAACGTGTAAATTTCATATGCAGTAGAATTATAGGCTTTTCTTTTACTACAAACTGCTGATCTGCTGTTGCTGATTTTATTGTTGTATTTTCAGCTTTGAATAGCACTTAAAAAGTGCTCGAGCATTTTGCTGCTCTGTCTGAATTGACCCTAAAGGGTAAAATCGTGAGGAAAACGACATGATCATTGGATCATATTTCATGCCAAAAACGCTCGAAAAAGCGAAATAATGTGTACTGTTAAAAAAACCAAGTTCCCTAAAATTTGTGATTTAAATAGAACTTGGTGTTTATAAAGTGGTTTTAAGAGCGCGCCCTCAGCCTACAAAACCATTTCTATTCATAAAGACTTAGATTCTAACGCTACAAAAATGTGCCAATAAAAAAAGTTTCAAAATCAAATTAAAACAATGAATTTTGTAAATTTGAGAACATGTTATCCACCAACCCTCACTAAGCCAGCGTGGTAAATTATGGCTTAACACCTGTGAGAGAAGGTTCTGTCCCTGTAGTCTGAAAGTGTTCGGACGACGACTCAGCATACCAAGTCAATGCTAACAAAATTAGCTAAAGGCACTTTGTTGATAAGCTAAAATACTGACTAAAAGTTTATAAATGAGTTCAATGTGCGTGACTAGTAAGTACTTGGCGACAACATTTGCTGTTTGTAACTGGCTCACTACTGTATAAAACTAGACAGATAACGAAGTTATTCAAATAAGGGTATTTCTAGAAGGTCAAATTAGGGTTAGGCTAATTGGGTATGAAACCAGTTGCCTTAATGACTTCTAATCAGGGTATAGATGTTATGTTGAAAATATTAGAAAGTCGTTTTTCTTTTGTTTCACTTTTTGTTTATGGTTTGCAAAAAAGCGAAACGATTAAATTTTGTTTCATATGCAGCTGCCACATAACTGTACTTATCTTTTGTAAAAAAAATAATGTTCTTAGATAAAGTTGAATAATATAATATACAATAAGGTCAAAACTTCAAGACAGTGGGCGTGGCCAGCATCGTCAGAGTGGTGGAGGCCAGCGTGGAAGGGCGCGCCGAGCTCTGAAGCAGCGTGGCCGCCATTTCAAGCCACTTTTGCTCCAGCCCCAGGAATAGACGGACGTTGTACCATTGCGTGTTAATTTTTGTCATATTAATCATTAATTTAATTGAGTTGTTATTTTCTGTTAAAATTATTAAAGTTCAGTTTTTGTTGTAACGTTTATATTTTTTTATTAATAACTACAGTCGTAGTTTATAACTTCAGAAGTGGGATCCTATTCCGCTCTCTGACTCTTGCTTTCCTGATTTGTACAGTGCTTAGTTTTTGCTTTTAGTAATTCAGTGGCTTTGTGCTTTTAACTTTTTGTCGCTATGTCTGAGGGTACCAAACGTAAAAGTCGTAAACGAGATCGACCGTCTATTCCTGGTTTAGAAGCCCAGCTTCAAACGATCATGGACCGCCTAAATTCTTTGGAAGATGATTCTAGATCACGCAGTGCACGTTCTGGTGCGAGTACGTCGCGCGCCTTGCCGGCGCCTGCACCGGATGTAACGGCGCCAGCCGCGCCGAGCGAGCCGCCGAGCGCCGGCGCCGTCGAGTCGTGCCGTGCAAGTCTGGACCTGTCTGTGCCGTGTTCGGGCACAACGCGATCTACTGCGGATATGGTTATTAACGAAGTAACCGACAAACTCGTGAGTGCCATTGATGCCATGCCGGTAAGATCGCCCCATGTCTTTATTTCTAATTTCGATCCGTCTTTGCATGATTTTGACGTGTGGTGTTGCGAAATCGATCATGTGCGTAGGCTAAATAGATGGGACGACCGTGAGTGTTTGGCACGCATAGGTAATTGTCTCAAGGGCGACGCGCGATCGTGGCTTAACGAGTGGGTTAGCAGTGATCGTAGTTGGTCAAATTTCAAGCGTGAGTTTAAGTCTTTGTGCCCACAGCGCATTGATATTGCAAATATTTTATTTGACGTTATGAAAGCCGATTCGGATAACTACCCTACTTATGCAGAGTATGCTAGGCGTTCGTTGTTACGGTTACGTATTGTCAACGGTTTGAGTGATGAGTTAATTGTTGCAATAATTGTACGCGGTATTACTGATGCACAAATTCGTGCTGCGGCTACGAACGCTAAGCTATTGCCGGACGATTTAGTAAGCTTCTTGTCCATTTATACGAAACCTGCTCAGATTACACCTACGCGGACTCGTGGTGTTTTTCATAAAGGTGGCACTGCGCAATCAAACTTCCGGAAACGCGAGCACAGCAATTCAAGGAACAGCATTAAATGTTATAGTTGTAACGGTTTTGGTCATAAGCAGCAAGTATGTCCTAATAAGCGCTCGAGGGTAGACCAACCAGTTGGTGATAATTCGGCTGCAAATGTTTCGACGAGTTCGAATAGGTCAACGGCTAGGTCAGAGCCGTGCTCTTTTTGCAAGAAAATAGGTCATAAGGTAGATGACTGTTTTGCAAAACAGCGCGCTGAGTCACGCGGTAAGTCGAATGTTAATTTTTGTCGAGAAACAGTTGATACTTTCAAACAAAACGATATTGCAACCGCAGTGATTCAGGGCGTCCCTGTTGACATTCTGATAGATAGCGGGTCGACTATTTCGTTGATATCCGAGTCGGTCGCTAAGCATTTTCAATGCACTCAAGCGCCTTCATTTCGTGTGTTACGCGGTATTGGCAGTCAGGAGGTAGAATCATCTTACTGTACGACATTAACTGTTGAGTTTCCCGAAATCACCCTCGAAGTCGATTTTCATGTTGTCTCCGACCGATTCATGAATACGCCAGTAATTGTTGGGACCGATGTATTGAATAGAGATGGGGTAACGTATACTCGGACACGAGGTGTGCAACGACTAACGAGAGTTGATAATGTTTTAGAGATCAAAGTAGACGAACGATTACCGATCGATACGCCGCTTGTAGGTGAGGATAGGGTACGTTTAATGAGAGTTATCGATGAGTTCGCGGATTATCTTGTTGTTGGTACTGCGACCACTACTGTGAACACTGGTTCCATGCACATTCGTTTACATAACGAGACTCCGGTAGTCTACCGACCTTACAAGATGTCTCATGATGAAAAGTTGCGAGTTAGAGAAATTATTAGAGACTTATTAGACAAACAAATAATACGCGAATCTGAGTCTGAGTTTTCAAGTCCGATACTGCTTGTAAAGAAGAAAGACGGTAGCGATAGGCTATGTGTAGACTTTCGAGCTTTGAATGCGAATACTGTGAAGGATCACTATCCGTTGCCGTTAATAGATGACCACATTGATCGCCTCGGTAAAGCGAAATATTTTACAAGCTTAGATATGGCAACCGGGTTTCACCAGATAAGGCTGGATAGTGACTCAATTCACCGCACGGGGTTCGTAACACCAGAAGGTCATTACGAGTATCTTAAAATGCCATATGGTCTTGCGAACGCACCTGTCGTTTATCAACGAATAATTTCGGACACGTTGCGTCCCTATATCGAGACAGGTAAAGCATGCGTCTATATCGATGACGTTTTATTACCGAGTAACACGATTGATGAAGGGTTACAGACACTCCATGAGGTGCTTGACACTCTGACCAAGGCAGGGTTCTCCATCAATCTTAAGAAATGCAAATTTCTTACAACTGAAGTCGAGTACTTGGGTCGTACGATCAGTAATGGTCAGGTTAGACCGAGCGAGCATAAGGTTGAGGCTTTAGTTAACGCACGAGTACCAAGTAACGTTAAAGAGGTTAGACAGTTCTTAGGCCTCGCTGGTTATTTTAGACGGTACATCCCTGGTTATTCACTGAAAACAGCTTGCATTGCAAACCTAACTCGCAAAGGAGTTCTATTCAGATGGGGTGAAGAACAAGAGAGCGTCCGTAAAGGTATCATTGAACGGTTAACTAGTGAGCCCGTGTTGGCAATATTTGACCCTTCTCTCCCCACTGAGGTGCACACTGATGCGTCTGCGCAGGGTTATGGTGCTGTTTTGTTACAGACACACAATAATGGGCATAAGCGTCCTGTTGCCTATTTTAGTAAAGTAACTCAAGGTGCAGAACCACGTTATCACTCATATGAGTTGGAAACATTGGCTGTCGTTAAGGCATTACAACATTTTCGACACTACCTTATTGGCACCAAATTCAAAGTTGTCACCGATTGTAATGCCCTTAAACTGACTCAAAGAAAGAAGGATCTACTACCGCGGGTTGCTCGGTGGTGGATGTTTCTACAAGATTACGACTTTGAGCTGGAATACCGAAAGGGGGCTGCGCTATCTCACGCTGATTTTCTGAGCCGAAATCCGGTCAATGTATGTGAGATTCGTAGACCACTAAATTGGGCCCAGATAGCGCAGGCCGCTGATGAAGAAACTCAAATTTTATTGCAAAAGCTCAGAGACGGTGATTTAGATTCATCTCGGTATGTTAAGCGCAATGATATTTTGTATTACAAAATGGATGTAATCGGCGAACAACAACGCTTCTTGTGCTATATACCTAAGGGTCATCGCCTTAGCCTACTCCGTATTTTTCACGATGAACACCAGCATATTGGTGTCGAAAAGACTACCAATCTGATACTCAGACATTTTTGGTTTCCTAAATTGCGATTATTTGTGCGCAAGTACATACAGCATTGTGTAGTATGCATTTCTCACAAGAAGATTCCGCGTCAGCCTTTGCAACCTATCGAATCGTGGAATAAACCAAGTACACCATTCGATACTGTGCACAGTGATATTCTCGGACCACTCCCGGCCTCGAACGGTTTCAAATACGTTGTTCTTATTGTAGACGCGTTTACTAAGTATTGTCTCCTATATCCTATGCACAAACAAGACTCGTGTGAACTTAAAAAGATTTTTGAAAGTGCCATTTCTCTTTTTGGCTCGCCCAAGCTGATAGTTACTGATCGTGGTCGGATGTATGAGAGTACTTCTTTTGTAAATTGGATCAAAGAGCTTGGTTGTGATATACATTTCATTACTCCTGAAATGCATCAAAGTAATGGACAAGTTGAGCGTTATTGTCGTACTGTAATGAATATGATTCGAGTTGAGGCAAACTTTAGACGAGAAAGTTGGTCAGATGTTTTATGGAAATTGCAGCTCACTTTGAACATTACTTTGCAAAAATCGATAAAATGTACACCTTTGAATTTATTAATTGGCAGCGATGGTGCAACTCCCGTCATACGCTCCCTGGTGCGAGATGTGGCTTTGGAAGCATCGAGTCCCAACCGCGAAGGCTTGCGCGAACTTGCCCGGCAACGTGCGTCACAACTGCTCGATGAGAATCGCTCTCATCAAGACGCTCGAGTCAACGAACGGCGGCAGACACCGCGCTCGTTCGAAAAAGGCAACCTGGTGTTTGTTAGAAAACCAAGCCAGTCTATGGGCAAAATGGACTCTTGCATGCGGGGCCCGTATATAGTCACGCAAGCACTGCCACATGGTCAGTATGAGCTCAAACTAATCGCTGGCTCTTATGGCAAAACCACGCAAGCTGCAGCAGAACACATTATGTTATGGCGCGGGGAGTGGACCCCAGATGTTTGCAGTACATTTTTTGAAGGTCAGTAATCAGTATGACATATTTCGCAATGTGATCGCTTGTGATATTTGCTCAGACGCTGCAGTGTTCTGTTTTATGAGTTTTTGCAACTGGCAACCTGACGAGGGTAACGCCTTTTGCTGGAGCTTTTGACGGTCAGCTCGTTGTATTTATTACTTAATGTTTTTGATGTTTGTTTGCTCGAACCCTGCGATGTTCTGTTCTATGTGTGTTCGTGCAACTTGTTCGGGTACCTCTTAACTTACTCTCGATTGGCCTATCTTGCATTGCACTTGGCAACCGTGAGGGGCAAATGCCATTGGTGCCGTGAGGGGCAAAGCCGTGGCCGTGAGGGGCATGTTTTGTTGGCAGCCGTGAGGGGCAAATGACATTGGCGCCGTGGGGGGCAAAGCCGTAGCCATGAAGGGCATGTTGTGTTGGCAGCCGTGAGGGGCGAATGCCATCGGCGCCGTGAGGGGCAAAGCCGTAGCCGTGAGGGGCATGTTTTCTTGGCAGCCGTGAGGGGCAAATGCCATTGGCGCCATGAGGGGCAAAGCCAGTTGTTGCGAGTAACCCGACGAGGGCTCTGCTCGAGAGGGTGTGATCTGCATCCTGGATATTCCTGCGGGAATGTCCGAATCGAAAGTGATCTTATTCTGGTCGCTTTCAGCTTACTAGTATAAGGTCACATAACTAATGCAAACAATTGATGTGTGTTTCAGATGACGATGATGAAATCGAGGGAAGTGCTACTGATGAGCCATCATGTAGCCATGAGCGCCAAGTCGTGGAAGTGAATGCACAGAGACCTGATAGTCATGAAATTGATGACCTGCAGCAGCATCTGCCATCCCACTCTGATTACCCTGCGTGCGAGGACGCACCGCTGTCAGGAGAAGCCGAATAAGGTCAAAACTTCAAGACAGTGGGCGTGGCCAGCATCGTCAGAGTGGTGGAGGCCAGCGTGGAAGGGCGCGCCGAGCTCTGAAGCAGCGTGGCCGCCATTTCAAGCCACTTTTGCTCCAGCCCCAGGAATAGACGGACGTTGTACCATTGCGTGTTAATTTTTGTCATATTAATCATTAATTTAATTGAGTTGTTATTTTCTGTTAAAATTATTAAAGTTCAGTTTTTGTTGTAACGTTTATATTTTTTTATTAATAACTACAGTCGTAGTTTATAACTATACTTACTCGTAAAACAAGGGATTCCTACAAAACTTCAGATCAGTGAAAATCTCAACTAGGTACCAAAGTTGAAATCACAGTAATAGCCGTAAATAGATAACAGCTTTAACTTAACATTAACATCTGAAGGCACTGCTATAGCGGATTTACATAATTCAGTTCTACACATAGTGGATATCAATATGATTTCGGGTACCTATACGTAATTGTTCCAGTGCATCTGATATACCTAGAAATCGGTCACAATTTTCACATTGTCTAAAGCCCCTTAAGTACCAATTTATTGAGAGCCTTGTAG
Organism: Ennomos quercinarius; assembly: GCA_910589525.2. Classification (NCBI taxonomy): domain Eukaryota; kingdom Metazoa; phylum Arthropoda; class Insecta; order Lepidoptera; family Geometridae; genus Ennomos; species Ennomos quercinarius. The sequence goes on from OU342501.1 coordinate 7,707,107, forward strand.
CGTGTAAGACCTCGTTGTCTGAAAGATGAAAATATGTAATTTAAATCGTATTGAAATCGTATATAATCGTATCGGTAATTTAGCAGCGTGCAATCACGACATCGGATCGTCCAATGTAAAACACTTATTCGTCCGTGGAATAGCAGAACCAAGTTCTTAGTTATAAACTAACTGGCGAGTTTTATAACCTAAAATGTGACTCCAATTTAAAGTTCTATCGCAACCCAATGTGACATTTAAAATCCTAAATCCTTGTCAGGAGCTACTTCAATTTGTAACTGACTGTAGCAGACTAAGTTGCGCTGAACCCGAGGTCACGTCTCCGCCCTCTAGTTTCATACAAATTGATATTTACGGTAATAGCGTGAGTTTTTCAACGAGAAGGCAAAGTTGGAGGATAACAGGCTCAGTTGGATACGGACCGGGAATCCAAATGGGCAAAAACGTTGAGTTAAAGAAGTGAAAAACGGATCTACAATTTTCCACCGGGCGGGAATAATTCAAGATCAATTTAATGTTTCACGAGCTAGCTTTCCTCTACGCGTTCACGGGAACAAAAGCACCCAGCCAAAACAAAAGTGGAAATTATGTACCTATACAATTGTAGGGAGATTTGACCCAGAATACTTTTAGCAGGGCAGCAGGGCTTGCTTGTTTAACATACAGAGGATCAATTACTTATTGAATTATTTATTGGGTGTAAGTGCAGTGTAAATTTATCGTATCGTAAAAGAATACGATGGTCGAACTAAAAAGGTATGCCATAAAACTTTACTAGTAGGCCGAATATAGTTATAGGCCGTTGAGCCATTTAGTGTATCGTATTTAAGTTGGTAACTATATGTGTATGTAGGTACCTATAACTACTCACATAAGTTGCGTAGGTAACTCTATACATTGAATTTTTCTACTCGAATCACATGTACTTACCTATTTCGTAATATCATGGAAGAAATTATAATATATATAGATATCCTTCAATATAGCGACGCGCTCATGGAGGCTTTATGTCTTAGGTTTTTCATAGATTCCCATTTTAAGCTGTTGTCACCGCAAATGTTAATATTATGTAGTCTGTGTCAAAAAGTGATAGCGAGCGGGCGTTTTCTGTGTGCCGAGCCAATTTTCTCTTTTTTAGTTTTTGTCGTATATAGTTTTACCTTTACATTCGCATCATATACATGTTTGAATTATACCTGTATCTTTGATTTCGTCGCATCCGCGAGACTGACTTCGACAAAGTCTTATACTGCAATGCTTAGAAGAGCAGTAACTTTTTTATTTTAATATTAAAGAACGTTTGTTACTATATTGAACTGTGAAATGTGAACATTCTTTTTCAGTTCTTATTCAGGGCTATAGCTGCCCAATGTATCAATCACCGCATAATTCGAATAGAGTTACGCTCGTACAGTTGGCCCAATAAATTATGCGGCGGACCGCACCACCGTCCCGGACGCCTGTCGAATCCAACGGGAACCAATTAGTCGCCCGGGAATATTTATTTGCGGTTTTCTCAAATAAGTGAGCACCTGACACTTAGCTTACACACACTTCGTGACTCGACTTCTTTATTGATAGGCTAGTTTATTATGTTCTTTGGGGCTGTTGGAAACCATCGTAAGAATAATATATAGATAAGCATTGAGTGCGTTTCTTGCTCGTTTTACTGCTTGTAGTACAACTGGCATTGTTATAGTAACATGAGAAACAAACGATTGAGTGTTGAGAGTCATGTGTTAGAATCTACATTTATGTTAGAAATCTGATTAAATAATTATTTTGGCAACCCATAATAATTAGTAGGTATTTGGGATTGCAATTGAAATTGAAACGAGAATTTCTCTATATTTAAACCCTTGCCTCGCATATGCCAATCACGTTAAATAGATCATATGTTTTTTAAAATAACAATAACAAATTCAGCTTCAAAGTTTAAAAATGTTGTTTTTCGTGCTAAGTTCGTTTTGTTTCTCAAGCAAACAAAATGAAATAAGTTATGGTCCAAGACATAAAGTTCACTCAAACGTAACTTTGCTGACTTTGCTAAATAGAAACTAAACTTCAAAGATTTTCTATTCTATATTGTACAGAGGTATGCCTATTGTTATTGCCTGCTACCAAAAGCTGGTGGCAGATGGGTGTACCTTTCGTTTGTTATTGTTTGCTAGTAAAATAATAAAAAACCTATTTGTTCTTGCTCTGTGATATAAACAATATCATATCGCCAATTCAACTCCAGTGTGTAGGTAGGTGCCCTACTCGATTGTTGTTAACTTTTAAAAGTATTTTAACTGTAGGTATTTATTTTCTGTGTGTTTGTTTGTCTTTGGGTACGCATTTTGCAATCGATTTAAAATTAATTTCCTGATGATCCAAAACTTGAAGTTTCTAAATCGTGGGACTAGTTGCAATTTTAAATAATTTTTGCGTCAAATAATAATACCCTGCAAAAGTTTTCCCAAAAACTTAATTTTTGAGTTCCGAATGTTCCAAAGTTGTTCTCCGACAACTTTGCCCCCTTTTGCACTTAATGGTGATCTTTTTTGGTCAACTTTTCCACTTCATTTAAGTTGTATTACTTAAATTGTCCTCAATGGCAAAAAGTTGAGAACTTCAAAAGATTTAACAATGCTTATTTTCGAGGGTCTCTTTCACCCTCAAATTCTCGTGCATCCCCACCCTGAATCGAACCTTTGTAAGGTTAAATACGTTTTTCGTTACATTTGTTTTGCGTATAGATTTCCCGTGGTACACCCAGACATATTGAGGTGGACCACGGGTAAAAAAATCCCCGTAGTCCATGCAGGTGAACTCAGTAGGTGGACCACGGGCAATACCTGTTATAAATTAATCAAAACTTAATTGGATGTTAAAAAAATATACTAATTTTTCGTATGTTAATAATATGTTTGATTTAATCAAAGCGGCACCGACGAATGAAATCTCAATAGATGAATAAAAGTCCGCGAGATTGCGAAGTTTAATTATGAAGTTAATTAGGTTGCTCTGATGAAAAATTTAAATCTTCACTCAAGTTAATTTCCTCAGGATCTTGAGATCCATTTTCTCTACCATGTTGCTATGAACAAATTTAATCCAGATGGAAGTACTTGGAAATAATTATTTCAAAAATGAAATAAAGTCTAGACACTGAGTTCAATTTATCACCTATACAACTCACAAATTATTCTAATTAAGGAGTATTTCATAGTAGGTATTCACTATTTAAAAATCAAAAAGTACCCGCGATGAATTTCAAATTACGGTAGGTAAATTTTCGTGGTAAACTAAGGTTATATAATCCATATTCTAAATTCTAAATATTAATATTGTCATGATGTGACTGTATTAGGCAATATGAATCTGCACTAGACCAACATGGTCTGAGTCATTAAGCTCATTTTAGGCTAATGAAGTTAATGGTTTATTACGAACAGCTACTATAAATAACTTAACCATGAACCAATCAATTTATTCAAAAAAGTTCGCTCAAAATCATCACTGCCATTCGCTCAAAGTAAACATGAACGAGTGATATATTTTAAAAGAAGAACAGCCCACGGGATCTCATTAGATTGCGCGAGAACGTCTCGCGGGACCATAGTCGAACGTTGGCGAATCACCGATTCCGTTCGAACTGTGAATTCGCGTAAAATACGAAATACGCGACGGTTGAGCCATTAAATTATTGGAATCTTGGGACAGGAACCTGGGACATCCCACAAATTCAATAGCGGGAACCTAAAAGAATCAACTTTTGTGATTGGAATATTCTTGCAGCCACATAACGTATGGATTTCGGAAATCGGAACTTATAACTTATACCATATCTTTTATGTACTTACATGTGTATGCCTGCGTCTATCTTAACTGAGGAATCTCGTGGGTTCTCCTCCCATTTTCAGTATTAGACAGTAATTTGCCGATTCTCTTTTCATAAATTTAAACTGAATTTGATTGGACAGTTCTTCTAACTAATCGCGGTCTTCGTTATTTTGATCTAACTTGTATCAAAGAGTTGGTAACATTTTAATAATTGACTTTATTCAGAATTTACACACAAAAGCTCGACACCATATATTTGTCACTTACGTCAGTTTTTTCAATGTTGATTGAAAGGTAAGTATAACAATCGTAACTCTAGCCTAGCATGCAGTGTAGGTACATGCACTACCAATACTACAGAATAATAAAACTCTCAGAGCATTGGCAAGTGGCAAGTACCAAGTACAAGGCAAGTGGCAAGTACACAATTCACAAGCATTGTATTCTTGACAGACGGAACTTCCAAACTACCAGGAGCAAGTTAAATATTGAAGTTGACAAACTAGTACCAAAGTCTGTTCGTTGGATCCAATTTGAGGTTACATCTTGGTATATGTTTTAATATGATTAACAGTTTTAATAAGGTATACTGAGGATTGTTTATTAAGTTTAGTACCAAAAAAAAAAATGTGTAATAACGAATTGTTTGCTCATAGATTAATTTATTATTTACTAATTTAATTTCTAAGATTTAGTAGGTAAACCTATACCTGAAGCACTTAATTATTATGAGAAAAATAGACGCCAGACAACCGCTCATTACAACGCTTTAGGTAGTTGTAGTTTTAGGTTCTTCATTGGATGTATCGTCTTTCAGCTGTTAAAATCTTGATTATATTACAATGTAATGTTCTTTTCAACGAATTAATTTCTGACTTAGTCTTAAATTAAAGTTTATGGCATTGTGTAATTAGCCCATTGCAGTAATGCCAACATACATCTATGATTTTATTTCACGATGATCTGAAATATAATTGTTTACAGTGTAGTATCTCCTTCGCTATTCGTTAGTATCGCGTTATTTAAAGCCATAAAAAAACTAATTTATGCTCTGTGGTCATAACTCTGACAGCCCTAATTTGACACTTCTTTTTCGCGCTCTCGAGCCGTGTCGCGTCCAAGTTTATTTTTGTGTGTTAAAGTGAGGATATAAATATAACAATGAAAGTAAAGTTGCTTAAAAGGGTGATTATTTATCAAAACATATAAAGCGATGTATGAAACGCTATGGTAGCCTCATTAAAGGCTCTGATATGTGTTAATCGCGATGCTAGAGTCCTGTGCTACATCGCCATCTTGAGAAGCCGAACGAAAGAAAACCAGAGTTCCTTGGGAACTTGGGAATGTCTTCTCTTATCGCCGCCACAAATAACGGCAATTTAGATGTTGCCTCTGGAGTGTCTATGTGCCTCTAATAGTAATTATTCAAGGTAATATTTTCTGACCATTTTCAGCTTTATTTTAGGAAAACTCATGCCATGTTATGCACCGCGCATCGTTGTAATCATTCCGCCTTTCCGTGTAGTACGAGATACTTAAACACGAAGATCAATTGCTTGTACGAGATACAGGCTTTGATGTTAATATCGTTACGATATTGTGCACAACTGGATGTAGTACGAAGTACCTACTTATCCGATTGTTTTCTGTACGTGATACAGTTGCACAGGCGATGTATAATAATGCAACTTATTTGCATTTCAGACGACTAAACACTCACTGACGGGGTGTCAATAAGATAAGGATGAGCTTATACACATAACATGCCTAATATAGAGATCTTTTGCGAAAAAATTACGAAAATAGCAAAATGCTGGCAACATAATACATGTATCGGGCCTATCAAGAAGATAAAGCTAATTAATTATGCTTATAAAATACCAAAACTGACTTCAGACACTGATACCACATAAACATTTCCATGTTAAACCCAGGTTAACTGGAAGATAATGCTCTCTAGCATTAAGCTTGTCTATGTACCTACCTACATACTAGGTTTTTTTGCGGGTAGGCGGTAAAACTGTCAACAATATAAAAACTTCGCTCTCTAATTAAATTTATGTAAATAATAGATTAAGTTGCATTTTAGTGTAAAATCTGTATTAAATAACTACAATTGTTCATAAGTTTTAAAGTGAATCAATAGTATATGCATTTTATGTGAATAGAAACAAATTGCACCTACCTGCTGGCATAACCTTATTCTCAAGCCCTCATTATGGCAAGTGTTCAAAAGGTCCTGGATACACAGAGGAGTATTGAAGAGACCCTCTCTTCTAGGATGGCTGAGTTTGAAAATCAATTCAAGTCTGCCACAGTGGACGACAATAAACTGAGTCTGGATAAAATAGCTCAAGAATTTACATCCTTCAAAGAAATGGTTCGGTCTATATTCCAAATGCTCAGATCCCTAATTCAGTCTTTATCAGTGCAAGTAGATGACCTAGACAGTTTCAACAGGCGAAATGCTCTATTGTTTAGTGGTATTGAAGAGAAAGATAATGAAGACTGTGCCGTGCTGATACTTGATGTTATAAGGTCAACCATGAAACTTAGTGACATCCAAGATTCATCCTTGCTTATATGTCACCGTCTAGGCACTAAAAATAGCTCTCATAGTCATCCAATACTGGTGAGATTTGTTGATATTAGATTACGCAACAAGCTTTGGAATGAAAAGAAGCGGCTTAAGTCGTCTCCTGTAGTGCTAAGTGAATTTCTTACTAAATCTCGCCAGGCTATCTTCAGTTCTGCTCGTAAGCACTTTGGCATCACTCGTTGCTGGACTAGGGATGGAATGGTCCTAGTATTACTGCCTAACAATGACCGAAGGCGTATCTCTTCGATGGACCAGCTAGTTCTGCTGATGACAGAATTTCCACCAAAGCCGCTAATCAAGAAATCTACTGAGAATCGCCCTCGTTCAGGGTCTGGGTCGAGGCCTGCACAGGCGGCGGTAATGGAACCACCGCAGACCCGAAAGACCACGGCAATTAAAAGCAAAATCGCCAAGTGATTCATTTTTCATTGGAATATCATCTGCGTTGGGTATCATCTGGATTCACTCGTATACCTAACACCTACCAATCCACACACATTTTGTTATTCATTTATTCAATCACTTTTCACTTTTTGCTAGTAATTTGAACCCTATTTACAGCGCAGCTCCTTAGTCTTAAATTACCCACTTTGTTCAATAGTATATTTTTAGTACATTCATTTCGTTTTAACATAAATAGCTATATCTTTTTATTTCTGCTTGATGTTTGTTGTTCGATATGACACTTGACCTGTCAGCGTCAAGTCAAATGGACACTGACGTTGACAATCAAATGAAGGCAGACATTTGTTCTTTTTTTTTTGTGGCTCGCGTATTGTACTTTCTACCGAGTGTATCGATCTGGTAATAGTGCAACGCAATTTCTTTCTTGGTTTTTCTTTTCATACAACGCTGGCGCAATAACAGAGCGATACGCTCGGTAGAAGCTTAGCTTAGTTTATTAATTATAGCAGATGCGTTACGTGTGCAGCATAGAATTAATAAGTTTGGTATAGTGCGCTTTGTTAATGTTTTTTATAAGTAATGTAATTTAAATAATTTAGGAGTACCTATGGTTGAACCTAGTAAGTTTAAATAGTGTTTTTTTTTTTTTTTACTAAAATCTTGTACTTTTACTTTTTTTATGGAACTTGGCTAGCATTCTGCTTATTATTTTAATGTCTTGGTTCTGTTCTACTTTCGTTGTCAAATACCTACCACTTATCCCTCACTACCTAATAATCAATGATTAAAATGTATTCAGCATTAAGTATCTTGAATAACCTATACCTAATATTTGTGTGTGAATAGGTTTTCTAATACAGACTAAAATGTCGATTTAGGTATAATACCTACTTTTTAGCTTATCGTAATTACCTTTATAATCTTAGTTTACCTACTGTTCTACCTATGCATTCGCCAGTAAACCAGCAGGAAGTGCAACAAAATAAAAATTGTAGTTTAAGTTAATCTTTTTAGCCGCATAGTTTGATTTAAGTTATTAGTTTATTTATCAGGTGTTATTTATAGTATTTTATATATTATTATACATATTTTTGTGTAATTTATTATACTTACTTAATACAGTATAAGGTAGATACATTATATTTAGCTCATGTTGGATTGCAGTGATGACGATTCATTTAAAACCGCAGGTTCGAATAGTTCGTTTGATAGTTGTGATGATAGTCTCCTGTCATTAGGTGAAACACTTGAGCATAAATTTCAGCCTTATTCAAAAAATTTTAATGTTTGTCACATAAATGCTCAAAGCGTTCCTTCTCATTTTGCTGATCTTCTAGAATCCTTTGATCGTCCCAATCTTCACGCAGTCTTAGTGTCGGAAACCTGGCTTAAACCTTCTCTTCCTTCTGTTTTTTTCCCTCTTCCTGGGTACGTACTGATACGGAATGACCGGACCGGGAAAAGGGGCGGTGGTGTTGCCATTTATATTAAAAGTAACTTCTCTTACAAAATTGTAATGCAATCACCAGCCGCCTATTGTGCTGGCGCCGAATATCTGTTTCTCGAAGTGGATTTTGGAATTAAACTCATTTTGGGAGTTCTTTATTGTCCTCCTAATGTAGAGTATTTCTCCAAGCTTGACAGCATACTTGAATCGCTCATGACAGATTACACCCATTTTTTAATTATGGGAGATTTCAATACTTGTTTGCTTAATAATAATCAGCGCACCTCTAAGTTTAGAAACATAATAGATTCATTCAATTTAAATATATTAGATCTTTTACCGACTCATCATACAGGCACATCTGACACACTACTTGATCTGATAGTAACGTCTCACATTGACTTAGTTGACACTCATGGACAGTTCGCTGCTCCTGCTTTCTCCCACCACGACCTCATCTTCTCTTCCCTAAAAATCAGAGCACCTAAATCTAAACCTATTATTCTTCATCAACGTAATTTTGCCCGTCTTGACCCTGTTAAGCTTAACGATGATGCGGCTATGGTTGAGTGGTCTAATATTGAACTCTCAGACTCAATTGATGTCAAAGTCAGTTTTCTCTACTCACGCATTCTGAAACTTTTCGACAAACACGCTCCCGTTCATCCAGTCAAGCTCAAGCGGCCACCTTCTCCATGGCTGTGCGGCATCATCCGTAGGGCTATGGCAAGAAGAGATCGTGCCTTTAGAAAGTTCAAGCGTGACAGATCTGATCAGAACTGGACAGCTTACAAAAAGCATCGGAATATTTGCAACAGAATGGTTCGAAATGCTAAGCGTCGTTATATCGCTGAACAGATTGAACTATCCTCTCGTGCTGGGCTTTGGAAGTTCCTACGTACGCTTGGTTTAGGTAAGCCTAAATCCATGGATTCTAAAATTTCCTTGGATCTTAATACCCTTAATTCCCATTTTTCTGTCACCACCAAACTTCCCTCAATTTCTAAACAAACCACTCTCCTTCAAATACAATCAATTCCTTCTCCATCTCAGGACTCAAACCTTTTCGTCTTCACATCTGTCAGTCAAGATCGGGTGTTCAAAATTATTTCATCTCTCAAATCTAAGGCAGTTGGATGTGATGACATAGGACGCACAATGATCATGTACATTTTAAACGCTATTCTCCCTGCTATTACTCACGTTGTGAATTTTTCGCTCACTTCAGGGCAATTTCCCGAACAATGGCGTAAGGCCCACGTCATCCCCCTCCCAAAAGTTCCTAATCCTATATCGGCTAACCAGTATCGTCCCATTTCCATATTACCCTTCCTTTCTAAAGTTATTGAGTCCGAAGTTCACAGGCAGGTCACTGAGTTTCTCTCAGATGTCCATCTATTTAACCCGTACCAATCGGGCTTTAAAGCCGGCCACAGTACGTCGACCGCTCTTCTGAAAGTTACTGAAGATATCCGTATTAACATGGAGAACAGGTTAGTCACTGTGCTGGTCCTGATCGATTTTAGTAACGCATTCAATGCCGTGGATCATGACCTGCTGTTGGCCGTTCTCCCTCGTCTTCTGTTCTCTCCGTCTGCCGTTGCCTGGTTTTCATCTTATCTACAGGGGCGTAGTCAAGCAATTCGCAATGGCCAAGAGTTTTCGGATTGGCATAATGTGGAAGCTGGGGTTCCTCAAGGAGGCATTTTATCACCTCTTCTGTTCTCTTTGTTTATCAACCTTCTTGCTCCCAACATTAAAAGTCACTACCACATGTATGCCGATGACCTGCAATTCTATTGTGCCGTCCCTGTAGAAGACATTAGTAATGCCATAGCTGCCCTCAATTCCGACCTTCTGCGACTTCAATCATGGTCAGATGGCTATGGCATATCTGTCAATCCTAACAAATGTCAGGCCATCGTGATCAGCAGCTCACGCCAACTTGCTAAGATGAACGTCGAATCTCTTCCTTCTCTCTCTTACAATGGTTGTGTCATTCCTTTCACTTCCACTGTCAAGGATTTGGGTGTCATTATTGACTCCAATCTTTGTTGGTCGGAACATATAAAAGAAATTTCTCGTAAATTTTACGCTTCTCTTCATGCTATCATTCGGTTCAAGAACTTTCTTCCCATTAAAACTAAAATTTCTCTCGTTAACTCTCTTCTTGTCCCGATAATAGATTATGCTGATGTGTGTTTTGTTGATCTAAACGCTGAACATCTTGATAAGCTGGATCGTTTGCTGAATTCGTGCATCAGGTTTATATTCGGTCTTCGAAAGTTTGACCATATCTCGGCCTTTCGGGCGAAACTCAGGTGGCTGCCAATACGTGAGCGTAGAAGTGTCAGGATTCTCTGCCTGCTCTACTCCATTCTAAAGGATTCAAAAACACCCGAGTACCTGAAGGAATTATTTAAATATCTCGGTGACACTCATGAGCGAGAACTTCGATCTACTTCTAACCTTCTCCTGGCTCCTCCCATTCACCATACCTCCTTCCGAGACAATTCTTTTTCCGTTGTGGCAGTCAGATTGTGGAATTCCTTGCCTAAGGAATTAAAAAAGGTTACTTCTAAAGAAGTCTTTAAAAAGCAAGTTCGCATCTATTACATTAAAAATTATTATGCTGAATAAAACTCCCCTAATAATTACTGTTTATACCCTTTGTTTCTATGTAAGTATTTATGTATATTAATTATATTTATGTAAGTAGGTATATCATATTATTTGTATAATTAAGTATATATTATTTTGTAGTATTTTTATTTTTATTCTTATATAAACACGATTTTATTTTAACATTAATCTTACCGCACCGCTACCATTTTTTTTTTCTTGTACATCCAGGTTGACTGGTAGATAATGCTTCATAGCATTAAGTCCGCCTTGTACATTTATTTTTGTGCTGAAGTATAAATAAATAAAAATACATTAGCTGTTGGTGCAATATATTTTCTATCTATCCATGTATCAGATACCAGTATTAAATGCAGAGGTAAACACAGTGTTACTAGAAAACTCTAAACATGGGAATAAAGCTATAGAATATCAACAACAGGAGCCATCTAGGCCTAGGCCTAGCAACACGCATTAGATGTCATGTTCTGTCCAAATTGATTGGCAAGGAAAACAGGTATATTATTATGAAAATGCTCGAACCTCCAAGTGATGCCACTAAGTTATTGAATGATTTGAATCAACAGCACACTAAAACAAGAAGAGTACTGATTTCCCCTTTCTAAACAAAAGCTCCTATCAAATGATTGAAAATACTAACAGAGATCAATCTATTAAGTTGAAAATTTAACAGACTTAATAAATCTAATTAAACAAATGCAGCAGTCGTTGGTATCAATACAATTTAAGAAACCTGCCTTGAAACCAGCCACAACATCCACAGTTTTAAAAGAATAAGAGTATGGACAACAAACATGGTGTGCCTTGTCAGAATCCACAGCAAAAACCATCGTGTCAACAGCATCAACCAGCTCTCACTCAGTACTCCTGTTCCAAGCAAACTCAACAGGTGTCAAAATGACCCTGCTTTATTAGAATGAGTTAAAGGATATGTAAACTCCTTTTTATTTGTGAACTAGCTCAAAAAATTACCCATCCAAGGTCTATTTTCCAAAAAAGGAGCCTAATAATATTGGATAAGCTCTAAGTGGCTTATAAGAACTTGGAGCTGTAGCACTATATGTAATGCTAATGACACAGAGGGTAAGTTCATTTAACTTTCTGGTACCATAGCTGATTGGAAAATTTTGGTTTATACTCATTTTAAAACCTCCCAACAAGTTTGTTAAGTTGAAAATTTAATTTTCATGATGGAGGATATAAGAACAGCCTTTAAATTAGTTAACTTTAACTTGACTACCAATGATTTTTGAAACAAAAATCACATATATCTGTTTTGTCCATAAAATAGCTCAAAGCTATTGGAAATACCTCTGTTTTGTATGTAATGAACAGTTCTATATACTATGTACAGCACCCTTTCTTTTCCTTTTCCTTTTTAAATAATAAACTACTGAAACTAGTAATAACCTATACCTAGGTTTAGGGCACATGTCCACTATTTATATTGATGATTACTTGTATATAGGTCATACCTACAATGATTGTTTGCAAAACATGAATACTACTATAGGGGTGTTTACAATGTTTCTTGTTCATAATAAATTGAGAGAAGAATAATTTAGTACCCACTAAAATTTTAAATCCTAGCTTTTGTCATAAATTTAAAACATACATGCTGGGAACTACCACTGGAAAATGGACAAGTATACTAAATTAACAGACCTATAAAACAATTAAAGTTTTGTATTAGGGAATTTACAAAACTCCCAGGTTCACTGGTAGCAGCTAGCCCAGCAGTTCTTTTTATGGAATTTTACATACAAAAGTATTGGAATTGCAAGTTTCCAGGAGCATTTCTGCCAGACCTCAAATGGTAGAATGACAACATTATGTACACTTGGAAAACCTTAATGTCTTAGTACTATAGCTACCAGGTTACAGCGGGGTGATCATGTAACTTAGATTGCAATGCAATAGGAGAAATTTCATTCCAAATTTGGGAATTTCCACTGTAACTAAGCACATAAACAGTGTATTGAAACTGTCAAAACCATACATTTTGTGTTTCTATCGGTTGCAACCAAGTTACATGATAGCCTAGCAGGTCTTCACCGATATCTCATTAACATGCTCAGGAACATACTGTAATGACCAGAGTGTTGTCAGGCGGTGGATAGAGCCTAAACAAATATTCAACTTATTTTGGTCTGAACTGTTATGATAAATCTTTAACAAACTGACATCTTACTATGCATTGTCAACACTACCGCTATTGCATGCATGTCCAGTATGCTTACATGAATGATATAAAATATTTAACTAGACATATTTTGGATTAATGTTAAAAACAAAACATAAATATAACAGAACATCATATATTAAATCAAAACCCAGTCCTTTGTACATGTTTTGTGCTTATATAATTAAATTAAATTAGAAAATAAATTTATGCAGACAAATAATCAAGAAACACTTACTTAGATACTGAATGGGAATTAGGTATGAGGTTATGCATTTCAAAAACAATAAATTAACTAGTAGGAACCAACCATTGACTTGTTTTTAAGTAGAATTTATTTAATGTAAAATGTGAAAAATAATTGTATCCGGGAAAGAGAATATATAGATAGATTGAGGAGACAAATTCTTCTACAAATGTAAGAAATGACAAAGTCAAGGCCATCTTTTGATGTTTTCTCTCTGTGGAACTCACAACTGTGGTTCCCCCTTATTATATGTTTCATGGTAAAGAAACCGAGTAATATACATATTTCAACCTAACATCAAATTGTTATTGTCACTATTCAGGATAGTACACATACTATGGGTTCTCAACCTTCCCTGGCTTCAGCAGGCCTCTTCTGCGGGGTGCAACTGGTAGAAATCTTATAAAAAACATAGCTTAGATGTGTTCCAGGTATTCAAACCATATATCAGAATATCCTTAAAGGAAAGATATTTTGAAGCTGGTGCCAAATACAGTATACTAAATACAGATATATTCTGCGCTCTCTTGGCTTATTAGTGATAAAATGTGTATTCTGTCAATGACAGAATTTATGTTTTTTCAGAGGTTCCTTTAGAATCAATGCTACAAGATCTGGATGATATATGGAGACCTGGGAACCATCAAAGTTCTATGAAACTGGCTAGACAACATAGACCTAAGCTATGAACAGTTATCCAAAAATTATCTGTACGCGCCGCTTAACTAGTTATATTTCTTATCTATTTATTTTCATACATACCCTCACACACTCACTCGTTTAGCACGCATTTCCCTGTCTATCCTACCCCCAGTCCTCAATCACCTGTGGTCGTCGTCTGACGCAATAAACGCAACGCAACTCATACGCTTACCGAACAATCAAAAAATCATTAAAATATCCCGCGGCCGCGAGTGTGTGGACATCTAACGCTAAAACTATTGCTAGAGTGTGATATGTGCATCAAGACCAGTGCCGATTTGAATGGATTACTCCACATCGAAGGACTTTTACTAAAACCACCAGGTACCCCATTCTGCACTTCCTAAACTATATCACAACTCTTCCTTGTTCCTTCGACCCAGTATCCTTATTCCATCAACCCAGTATCATGTTCCATAACCCATGATCTTGTCATTCCCTCAAAAAACACGCACACGCTCATTATATTCGCATAATTAGTGACGCATTCGCAATCGTCCGCCATTACAAACGCATTCATTCTACAACGTAAGAACAGCATATTTATTGTAAACTTCGCAATAGGTATTTATTTATCTCTCGCTCATATATCACCCATTATATATATTATCGCTCATTTATTGCATACAAAATGCATACCTCAACGCATCGTTAGTTTAATTGAATAATTATTAATTCGCTCGTTATTCAAAGTGAAGTTCGCTCGCGACATTTTGTGGCCAATCGCTCAAGCTGTCGTACAACTCTCGCGCTTATTGACCGTATTCATAAGTATAAAATTCCCGTACATAAATTCCGTTCATCATGGCGGCAAAAGAAGTAAAACGTAAAATATCTTTATTAGAAGCGAAAAAAGAAGCTTTGTTCGCCAGAGTACAACAAGTGTACGATCTCAGCCTTAAGGTTTCTGATCCATTAAATGAGAAATTATTTATTGCTCGCGTCCAGTCGTTGGAAAAAACTAGAACCGATTTCTTGGATACTCTCGACTCTTTGAATCTATTGTATTTGCAGGAAGACGAAGATGTCACACCGTCATTCAGTGAGCTTAACTCGTTTGATGATTTATACTGTAATATTATTGCGGTAGAAAAATCGATCACAGAACTCAAGGCCAGCTCAGATCGTCGCAAATATGAGTTTACTAAGAAATTAGCTCCAATTGAGTTGATAGGCTTTGATGGTAGTCCTGATAAGTGGCCAGTCTTTTACCAGAATTTCAAAAGTCTTATCCATGACAATCCCACTCTTTCACCCACCGAGAAGGCTCAGTATTTATTAAGTAAGCTATCTAAAAGCGCTTTGACTACATGCAGTGGTGTTCCAAATACCGGTGAAAATTACGCCATTCTGTGGAATAATCTTGTCGAAAAGTATCACGATGTTCGCGTGCAAGCATCGATGTATGTTGAACAAATGTTACATTTTAAAACGCAAACCACAGACGCATTTTTGGAACAGTTCTGTACTGCCGAAGCAGCCTTACGCTTATTACAAATCGATGACATTTCTGATTTTCTAATCACACACATCGCGCTCAGTAAATTAGACAAAGACACACTGACCCTTTTCGAACAAGCTCATCGTAGCGTTAAAATACCTACATTTAATCAGCTCAAAACATTTATAAAAGAACAGAATAAAATTCATTCACTACGCTCATCTTTAGCTACATGCAATAAACCTACCTACACTAATAAAAACAATAACACGCAACAAACAAAACATACTAAAACTACGCACGCATTTGTTGTCAACAACAACTCCGCCGTCGGCAACAACGAATCGAACCCGCAACCTCATCACACGCACCACGCACTCACGCATCCATCGCAGTCACCCCGCAATTGCAATATTTGTAAAACTCAACCCGAACATGCACTTTTTAGATGCAGTTCTTTCTTATCTCAGAACGCACACACGCGCAACTCGTTAGTCGCCAAACATGGTTTTTGCTATAATTGTTTGGGATTTCATAACATAAATAATTGTAAATCTCAAAACCGCTGCTCGATATGTCAGAAAAAACATCATACACTCATTCATATCGATAACTTTCACAACAACAATCAAAACAACTCAAACAATAATAAATCATTCCAAAACTCATCCACTCATTCATCACCGCACTCATCATCACAACCGCAGTTTACTCGAGCTTATAACGGGAGCCGCCCGCAGCAGCCACCACTGGCGCCTGCGCCGCGTGTTATAGATTACGCAACAGTTCGCGAGCACTCCAGCGCTGGCACCGTAGAACCGGTCGCCGTAGCTCCAAGTAGACAATCTCAGACGCAACAAAGTAACTTGTCGTTATCAGCTGTAACTCCTGCGCCCGATAATAATAAAAATACCGTTGTTTTGCTACCTACTGCATCTGTTTACGCTTACGACTTTAATAATAAATGCCATAAGCTACGTGTATTTCTGGATACGGGTTCTATGAGCCACTTTATTACTAAAGATTGTTGTGAAAGACTTAATCTAAATATTAAAACCGCTTCAACTACCATAAAAGGTATAGGTAAATCAGAAAGTACCTCGCTAGGTACTGCTACGTTCGTGATACATTCGCGTTTTGACGAACGGTGTAAATACACAATTAACGCTCGTGTGATTGATTCTATCACCGATCACTTGCCAAACGCACCCGTAGACTTATCCCAGCTAGATCATCTGCGTGACATACCCATGGCAGACGATAACTTCCACACGCCCGCGGACGTTGACTGCCTGATAGGTAATGAGCTCTTTGCATTGTTGTTATGCGGAAAAAAGGTAACCTCTGCTCGATCACCTGTTATCGGTGTGGAGACCACGCTTGGGTATATTGCTATGGGACGGGCAGACTGCGACCAGTCTAGCTCGCGCGAAAATGATAAATCATTTTTTTGTAATGTGGACACGCCTTCTTTAGAAACTTTAACGCAACGCTTTTGGGAGCTTGAAAGCGTACCTAACAAAAAGCATTGTAGCCCTGATGATGAGACTTGCGAGAATATTTTCCAGTCTACTTACACACGGGACGACAGCGGTACCTACACTGTTTGTCTCCCATTTAAATATGACGCTTCGGAACTTGGTGATTCTTATTCAACCGCTAAACGCCGTTTGATTAATTTAGAGAAAAAATTAGACGCTACCCCTGAATTACGCAATGATTACAATGCCACAGTACAGGATTACATCGATCGTGGATTTTTATCTAAAGTCGAGATGGATTGTTCCCGCTCTAATAATAAAGCTTATTACATACCGCATAGGGCTGTCTATCGACCAGACAAAACCACATCAAAAACTCGAATTATTCTTGACGCATCATGCAAAACTACTTCCGGAAAGTCGCTCAACTCATTGTTACACACCGGACCTAGTTTACAATGCAGTATATTTGATTTGTTAATTAACTTACGCATATTCGCTATCGCTCTAACCGCAGATATTGAGAAAATGTACTTTTGTGTTAAACTCGCTCCGTGTCATCAACAATTTCAACGAATATTGTTTCGATTTGATTCGGAGTCCGCGATTGAAACCTATCAGTTTGATCGGGTAGCATTTGGTATCTCCAGCTCGCCTTATCTCGCCATGCGAGTCGTGCGGCAGCTCGCCGCTGACGAACGCGACAAGTTCCCGATCGCGGCGGTAGAAGCCGAGAACCGGATGTTTGTAGATGACTATGTTTCGTCCATGGACGGATTGGCCGAAGCCGAACGTACCTATGATGAGATGGTGAACATGTTCATGGCCGGGGGTTTCAAATTAGTTAAGTGGATTTCAAATAGCTCTGAGCTAATGAATATAATTCCGCACTCGCATAAAAATCCTGATTTAATTAATTTTGACACGGATAGTGAAGTAAGCACAAAAATTATTGGAATGCAATGGCAACCGAACGATGATGTTTTTAGCTATAAAATTATCGATGATGATGCCGATAGTTGCACAAAGCGCACCATTCTTTCCGCTACCGCTCGCCTCTTTGACCCTTTGGGAATTTTAGGATGTGTAACCGCTTTTATGAAGTTACTGGTACAGGAATGTTGGCAACGCGAGTTAGACTGGGACCAACCTGTCCCGGACTCATTACGATTAAAATGGACTCAATTCAGAAGTGAACTCACGGATTTGTCCAAATTAAGTATACCGCGACATGTAGGTATAACCGCCGGGTCTCACGTGACCATCGTAGGCTTCGCTGACGCCAGCGAAAAATGCTACGGAGCTGTCGTGTATGTCCGTGTCGGTAGTAATGCGCATTCGCCAGGTGTTGTCAACCTTCTTACTTCTAAATCGCGCGTCGCACCGCTGAAGAAAGTTTCGCTCGCTCGCTTAGAGCTCTGCGCCGCGTTGCTTCTCGCTAATCTCATAGCCTCTGTACGCGATGTTATCAGTGAACGCTGCCCTATAAATATGATATACGCATTTTCTGACTCAACTGTAGCATTAACTTGGATACATTCACCTGCATTTAAGTTTCACACGTTTGTTGCAAACAGAATAACTGAAATAAACTCTAACCTTCCCGCTGCTCACTGGTATCACATCAGCGGTGATGAGAACCCAGCAGATATCATATCGCGACCAATAACGCCTAAACATGTATTAGATAATTCAACGTTTCACGGACCGCAATGGGTTTCTTGCCCTATCGAAGAGTGGCCTATCAAGCCATTTCTTGTCTCGCCCAACAATGACGATAGACTAGAAGAGAAAACTGTATCTCTCGTTACCGGAAGTGACGACGCTCCTGAATCTCATTTAATAGACAAATTAATTGAACGCATCTCATCGTATAAAAAATTATTACGCGCCACAGTATACGTACTACGCTTCGCAAAAATTCTACGCACAACCGGCTTGATTACGCCTTCCGATTTAGATACCGCTGAACTCTTTCTCATACGCCACCTACAAAGTAAACACTTTGCACAGGACATCCACGCTATCAAAAATAATAAACGCATCACTAAATCGCTTATCAAACTCAACCCCTTCATTGACGACGAAAACATAATTCGCATCGGTGGTCGACTGACTCATTCTCAACTTGACTACGGACAGAAACACCCTATTGTTCTGCCATCGAAACATCGCCTAACGCAGCTTATTGTTGACCATTTTCACGTATGTAATCTACATACTGGTCCTTCCCTATTACTTCCCCTGCTTCGACAGAAGTTTTGGATTCTTGCAGCTAGGAACCTAGTTCGGCAAAGAGTACACCAATGTAACACTTGCTTCAGATTTAACCCTAAATCGTCTAACCCCTTAATGGGCGATCTCCCTTACTTTCGGGTGTCTGAAGCAAAGGCATTTGTCTACACATCCGTGGACTATGCCGGCCCATTCTTCATCACACATATTCGCCGTCGAGGTGTTAAAAGCCAAAAGGCGTACATTTGCCTATTTTGCTGTCTCACTACAAAAGCTCTTCACCTCGAATTAGTGTCAGACTTAAGCTCGGATCTCTTCCTCGCAGCTTTTAACCGCTTTATCTGCAGAAGAGGCCCTGTAGCAATAATATATTCTGACGGAGGTACCAATTTTTTGGGCGCTCAACGCAAACTCGATGCTATTTATACGCTACTCGAATCTGACGCACACAAAAATTACATTGGTCAACAATTAGCTGATCAGCGCATTAAATTTCTCCATAGCCCGCCTTATGGTCCGCATTTTAATGGCCTCTGCGAGATCAATGTACGCTGTGTTAAGACTCATTTATTTAAACTTATAAATCTTCAAGTTTTAACCTATGAAGAGTTTAATACTCTCTTAGTTCAAATTGAAGGCTTATTAAATAGTCGACCGCTATGTGTGCTAAGCTCAGACCCGTCTGACTTATCCGTGCTAACGCCTAATCACTTTTTAAATATAACGCCCTTAAAATTTCTACCAACTGAGGATGTGTCAAACGTATCTGACTGCCGCTTATCTCGCTACCAATTTGTAAACAAATTAGTCCAAAGTTTTTGGCGTCATTGGAGTCTAGAATACTTAACTTCACTCCAGCAACGCGAAAAATGGAATTCGCCAACTAACCCAGTTCAGTTAGGTTCAGTGGTTGTTATCAAAGATAACAATGCGCACCCTCTTTGTTGGCCATTGGGAATAGTGGAAGAAGTATATCGCGGTAAAGACGATATCATTCGCACTTTAAAGGTCCGCACTGCTTCTGGCACTTACATACGTCCAGTCGTCAGAGTGTGTCCTCTTCCTCTGCAGTAAAACTTAGAATTAGATAATAGATTAATTTAGTTTTAGTTTTTTTCAAACGCTTCGCATAATTTATAGCTCACAATTTTAATAAAATTTATTCGCCCTGTCTAGTTATTTCTAGAGGAAATCCTCTAGGCCGGGGGAGTTGTACGCGCCGCTTAACTAGTTATATTTCTTATCTATTTATTTTCATACATACCCTCACACACTCACTCGTTTAGCACGCATTTCCCTGTCTATCCTACCCCCAGTCCTCAATCACCTGTGGTCGTCGTCTGACGCAATAAACGCAACGCAACTCATACGCTTACCGAACAATCAAAAAATCATTAAAATATCCCGCGGCCGCGAGTGTGTGGACATCTAACGCTAAAACTATTGCTAGAGTGTGATATGTGCATCAAGACCAGTGCCGATTTGAATGGATTACTCCACATCGAAGGACTTTTACTAAAACCACCAGGTACCCCATTCTGCACTTCCTAAACTATATCACATTATCCATATGCTACAGGCACTTGATAGAAACACTGTCTGTAATCAAACTAAACAATATATCTGTAACACCCACCATGAATATCACAAATTGTTATGAATGGATATAGTTGAAACTCCCAGTGTCCACTAGGAAGCAACCAATATCACAACTACCATTATTACTATTTATTTATTTTTTACACAAGAACCATTACCATGCCCAGCTAGAACGCTTCAATTCCTTGTAATTAGAGAGTGGTATTGATACAAATATATTTTTTTTTTCCCTAACACATGCTTCAAGCCATGCTTATTCATCGGCTGCAAAATAGGAGGTATATCTATAGATATTATTAGGAAAACAGCAGGGTGGACCTCTGACTCCCTTGCATTTGCAAGATTTTATGATGTACCATTAATGATAATACCATGCATAGCACATAATAATATGCTCAAGCGGTATTCAATTTAGTTGATGGATTGAATAATCTTAGGATTCAATTAGAAAACTAATATAGTATGTAGAGATTAAGACTGATTGATTATTAGTAGTGCCTACTCGTGTAATATAATAATATTTTAATAATAATAATAATTATTATAGAAATTATTATTATTATATAACTGTTATTTGTTAACAAGACTTGTGTAATACTTTACTTGAAGTACTTGCTTTTTTCTTTAATTGTATTACTTCATTGTTAAGCCAAACAATGCTAATGCTGCAATAATTACTTGAGTTGCTTAAATATTAAGACTACTAACTAGTAACTAAAAATACCTACCTTTGCCCTTATGGACAAAATATAAGTATCTTTGATGGTTATCTTACTTTTACCTATGTTGTCAAATCTTAATTTAACAATCATAATAAAACCTGCCTATTATGTAGATACTCTAAACATCTACACTGTAAACAATTATATTTCAGATCATCGTGAAATAAAATTGTAAAATTAGACAAACTTACCTTAAGTGAAGTCTGATTCTAATTTTATGAACGATGATCTGAAATATAATTGCCCACCCATCCCAGGATGCTGATTTTCTTCATCCCCTAATAATAGGCAGGTGAATAAATCAACACTTCGATTCAAGCTAAAGGAAAGTCCAGCTTAATGCGAAGGCTATTTACTTAGGGTCTCTAAAAAGTGTCAAATTAGGGCTGTCAGAGTTATGATCACAGAGCATAAATTAGTTTTTTTATTATGGCTTTAAATAACGCGATACTAACGAATAGCGAAGGAGATACTACACTGTAAACAATTATATTTCAGATCATCGTTCATAAAATTAGAATCAGACTTCACTTAAGGTAAGTTTGTCTAATTTTACAAATATGAGTATATACCCAGTTACTTGTGTGTATAGATTTAGTGGAGGTACAATTTGCATTTATTCAAAAATCATTTAATAAATACAAAGGAAGTGAGTCATGAGCACACTAGAAATTATTACTTAGTGCGAACTGACTACACACAGATGCACAGATTATACAACGCAATTTTCGCCAATCGTTAAACGTGTTACCGGTACCGGTAATTGTTGGGAACGATACTCTCGAAGTTGTCGACAAGTATGTCTACCTAGGACAGACTGTCCAATTAGGTAGGTCCAACTTCTACAAAGAGGTGGCGCGAAGAATCCAACTCGGCTGGGCAGCGTTCGGGAAGCTTCGTCCTATCTTTTCGTCCAAAATACCGCAGAGCCTGAAAATGAAAGTTTTCAATCAGTATGTGTTGCCAGTGATGACTTATGGAACTGAGACATGGTCTCTTACTGTTGGCCTCATTAGTAAGCTCAAAGTCACGCAGAGAACTATGGAGCGAGCTATGCTCGGTGTTTCCCTGCGAGATAAGCTCCGGAACGAGGAGATCCGCAGGAGAACTAAAGTGACCGATATAGCTCTTAGAGTTAGTAAGTTGAAGTGGCAATGGGCAGGCCACATCGCTCGTAGAACTGACAACCGATGGGGAAGAAAGGTTCTCGAGTGGCGACCACGAACCGGAAGACGCAGCGTAGGCCGGCCCACCACTCGGTGGACCGACGACCTGGTGAAAGCCGCGGGGAGCTGATGGATGCAGGAGGCGAGCAGCCGCTCAAGGTGGCGTGCTCTGGGGGAGGCCTATGTTCAGCAGTGGACGTCTTCAGGCTGTCAATGATGATGATGGTTAAACGTGTTTAATAAACACCAATACAAGTATCTAACATAATAATAATATATTTTGAATAGGGTAAATATATTTTGAATAGGGTAATTTTTAATAGGGGCACTGAGACGTGGTCTCTTACTGTTGGCCTTATGAGTAAGCTCAAAGTCGTGCAGCGAGGTATGGAGAGAGCTATGCTCGGAGTTTCCTTGCGAGACAAAATCCGGAATGAAGAGATCCGCAAGAGAACTAAAATCACCGATATAGCTTTGAGAATTAGCAAGTTGAAGTGGCAGTAGAAGACGCAGCGTAGGCCAGCTCCTCACTAGGTGGACCGACGAACTGGTCAGAACCGCGAGGAGCCGATGGATGTAGGAGGCAAGCAGCCGCTAAAAGTGGAGAGGCCTATATGTTCAGCAGTGGACGTTTTTAGGCTGATGGTGATAACAATAGCGTGGTATATAAATTCAAATAGTTATGCCATTACAGTTGTTACATCGACCCCCACAAAAGGCTTAGGAGAAACGTAGCAAAATAGCAACAGAAAAATCATAAAAAATCGGCAACTAGTACCACAACACAAGCAGAAACTTAAAAAAGCGTAGCTTCAGCGCCCTACATGAGTAATGAATAAATATAAACATCATTTACTAATCTCAAAAGATCTTAGATAGCTCAAGCCAAGTTCCTTAGTACAATTATTTCCGTAGTGCTATCTTGAACAATTAAAATATAATTTATTGACATTTGGAAAGATTCCTGCTATCTGATGAAACATAAAATCTGATGCTTTGGATTACTAGAGTTCTTAACCATTCATCAACTTTCTGCTCTAAAATACTAAATTCCCAAAGCTGCAGCAGTTTTGTCCCAGCACAAATCACGGAACCATTCAGCCGTGTGTACGGCAAATAGAAGTCCGACCATTCGTCGGCCTCTGACGGTAAATTACAATTTGTGACCGGGCGTTAACTCCCTGACAGATTTATTCTTCGTATACACGTCCTACTTTGTGTCACAGCTCATAAAGATGTCGTTACTATGAATTAATATGGACGAGTTTGAATTAATTCTCACTAATAATTATGTTCAACGATGAGCGGGACCGTTATGGAAATGATGATTTAGTTTTTAGAAAGAGTTATTATAATTGTCGTCGGAATTCTGTTTATTCCCTGCGTTGTGAACAACGTTAGGTTTTATGAATCGTATTTTTTTATTCTTGCTATAAATTCCAAATTCATGACAGATGAAAACTATCTATAGCAAGATTTGAGTAGGCATTACGTATGGTTTACTTGAGAGAGTCCATTGATGCCTACGCTTGGCTTTTCTGTAATATCTTAATTCTCGTTTGTAGGTTTTCCCAATATACCTTTGTTTATCACAGGACTTATGAAATAAATATATTTGAATTTGAATTTGATTTGACTTCTACATGCACCTCAAATGTGCCTATATAGCTGTAATATAACTGTGAAATAGTTATTTATAGTATGGCGTAATTAACTGATTCAAAAGATGAGAGCATTCCTGGCTTCTGGATTATAGTTTTCTCACTAGTTCTCATAGATTTAAATCTCAGGATATATCATATACCTTAAATTTAGTGAAAAAAAATTTAATGCCATCAAGGTTACGTCACCGTGACGTCCTGTGTGTATATGTTTTCAATAATTTTCCAACTAGAAAATAGATTATTTTGTGACAAAACGAAGTACCTTTAATAATCAAAACATTAACTTAATTACGGTAAAATATGCTGCCTTTTTGATTACAGCTTAATTAGTAAGTTCCTTTACACAAAAGTGTTAATTTAAGTAGGTTAACTACCTTTCACAGCACAACTGGGCATGTTTTCTTTGTAGCACTCGACCGTCTCGTCTAACTTACATCACAGGCTTAGCGCTAGTGTAGGCCAATTTGTGAATTTGGCCCCCTTTTTGAAGCGACATTTTTTTAACTTGTCATCAGGCCTGTCCTTACGAAGTAATATATATGGCAATACCAGTTCCGGTAGTCTTTGAACTCATACAAATGTATGGAATACTTTTATGTCAATAATCACACTATCATCACACTTCATCACACTAATATTATAAAGCTGAAAGTTTGAATGTGTGTATGTTTGTTACTCCTTCACGCTCAAACGGCTGGACGGATTTGGACGAAGCTTGGAATCTAGATAGCTTATGTACTGGATTAACACATAGGCTACTTTTTATCCGCGGGTGTAACCGCGGGGCGTAGCTAGTAAATGATAATTTTTATCACAGGTTAGTGTAAGTAATTGAACTTTGTTTGCAATCCAGATTTAATTACTTTTAAGCAATTCACAAAGTTACAAATAACGCTCTTTCATTCCAGTACTTATTTCAATTCAGAAGGTGCAAAAATATATGACAAGTGTTCTCTCATCCAAAGCATATTTCATTTTAACGCATTGTCACGTACTGTCTTCTACTTCTAAGATGAGACGAGGCACAAAAGTTTGCAGTATCTGAACCACTAGCAATTCTAGTGCAACTAGTGCAATGCAACTATATCCGCTCTGTTCGCATTGTGGTCACGTGCACTCCGATGCACTACACATTAATGTTTCAGTACTCATTCAATATTTTATTCAATTCCAATCTCATCTTGGAATACGGCAGCCTCACTTCTTGAAGTTACGCTAGTAACTCTCAAAGCTCTAGAGACGAGTTCAGCAGAAATACATGGAATTAGGTTTTAAATTTTTATCGTGTCTCTCACCGGGTCATGCAAAATTATGTTCTGTTTCTAAATGAATTCCAAAACAGAACTCGTTATTGACCTGTACCTATATTGTTGAATTCACAACATTTAATTTTATGGAAGGTATCGAAATTTGAAAACCATTGAGACATTAGGTAATCCTCTAAAGAGCTCATATAAAAAAAAAACAAATTTTTATATTCAGTATTTCTCCAGTTATAAAACAAAGTGAGACTAAATGATTATCAAAAGCGAAAGTTTTGTATGTGTGTAGGTATGTGTGTTTGGGTGTATGTTTGTTACTCCTTCACGCTCAAATGGCGGGACAGATTTGGATGAAATTTTAAATAGAGATAGCTTATGTACTGGATTAACACATAGGCGCTGGCTTTATCCGCGGGTGAAACCACGGGGCGCAGCTAGTAATTAAATATGCATGAAAAACTAAATAAAAAAATAGTTGTCTGTTATTTTTCAACTAATTTTTAAAAAACTAATAAAAATAACGGATAAAAAAATTAACTGTCAATTGAAGACAAATATGGGTGTTTTATATATAATATATCTTTCGGCTAATGATGTGATGTGATAGAGTTTTATAAAAGCAGTACAAATTCCTAAAATAGGTAATAAAATATACCTAGTTTTTAAAAGTACATAATTATGCAGTTTTTGGTATTATTATAGTGTTAGTTAAATAAATAATAAAGGCATTTTGTCCATAAAAAAGTACGTTATGCCACACAATTTTGAACAATGGAGCTATGGAGAGATCTATGTTCGGAGTTTCCTTGCGAGATATGATCCGAAATGAGATCCGCAAGATAACTAAAGTCACCGATATAGCTCTTAGAATTAGCAAGTTAAAGTGGCAGTAAGCAGGCCACATCGCTCGTAGAACTGACAACCGATGCAGGGGAGGAAAGATTTTCGAGTAGCGACCACGAACCGGAAGACGCAGCATAGGCTGACTCGCCACTAGGTGGATGGGTGATCTGGTCAGAACCACGGGGAGCCGATGGATGCAGAAGGCAAGCAGCCGCTCAAAGTGGCGCTCTTTGGGGGAGGCCTATGTTCAGCAGTGGACATCTTCAGGCTGGTGATGATGATGACTATTTTTAAGAATTGGCTTAAAAAAATGTATTTACCTAACAATAGAGTTATAAAGTGCTGCTAAATTTCTATAATTTGCACTCGAAAGATTTGACTCTTTGATTGAACAAAATACACTCAAACGAAAATGTAAGAGAAAGTCATTTTCCCGAAACATGAGAAATTATTGAAAACCAGAAAGTTTCTTTAGAATTTAACCATGGAACATTGTTAGACGGTCTCTCTTCCACTTCAAAGAATCTATTAATATCTAAGAGAGAGGTCCCCGTTTCCCTCGAGCTTCGTTTCCTTCTCTTCCGGAAACGATCGGCCTCCGCCGGGTTTTTAATCATAAATGAAAATTGTTCCATAATACTGTCTGAGATTTGAATTTGCTTTGAGGTTCTGTGTGGTTGAGGTTTGGACCTTTATTTTATCAGTTAAAACGGTTTAATAAATTATATTGACATTAGAATTTTATTTGCCAAGCATACTATGTACCTTCTATTTAGGTTATTACATACCTATTTGATGGACTTATTATTGTTTCAACATTATTTTGACTAAGTACATTTAATTTATACTACCTATACTTAGATACACATTAAGGCTGAAAAAACAGGAGAAGTGGGTAATGAAGCGATATAAATAAAAACAGAATTTAAGTCACTTTCTGCGGGGAGCGTGCCCAAAAAGCTTGCAACATTCCCTCGTTGAGTAGCCAGGCTAATTCGTTGGCCGAGGTGTGCCAGCTCTTTGGTCACGCATCAGCTTGACCAATCGTTTGAACAGATCCCTGACTAGAAGCCTTGCCTGTTTGGCCCCGGGACCCATCGTCTTAATCCCGAATGGAACAAATATGTAACCCTCACCTAGGGATTCCTATTTTCTCCAATTGAGGTTTTCTGCAGCTTCTGCTGCTGCGCATGCCGCCCGAGCTGAGTTATTAAAGCGCCAGTGTGAACATTATTTCTGATTCTCGCCTAATCGTTTTACTGTATCATAAGTTGTCGTAGTATTAGTACCTACCTAATAAAATTACAAAATTACAAATATCACAAATCATCGCCATTATTATTACATCCATCCTGAAACTGTAATGCACGGGAGAAAGCCAAGCTTATTATAATTTTCTAATCTTAGCCTAACGAGTAACACAAAACTGACACTTGCATCAATATAAGTATATAGAAGAAAACAAAAACAGTTTCTATCTATATAGAGTCGTTTGCTTAGACTTTTGCATTATTGTCACATCTAAATACAAAGTATGCACTGAACACCTTTGAAAGCCCGATCAAAACGAAAATAAACTCCGTCCCATCTCAAATGGGCTACAACAAAAGCCTACGCAATACGCAATAGTAAGCGCTATCCTCAGCGGTCTATCCATTCTTTATCTATAACTACCCAATTCCGTCAGCATAAAAAGCGCTTTCTTACCATTTAGCGGTGTTTTCGTCCTTTTTTACCTCAAAACCTTGGAGGTAACACCTCTCCGGGGCGCGGTTATATTTGCATTTAGAGCGAACGTCTGATATTCTGACCTTATCAGACGAGATTGTGTTTGAGGGAATTCAGATGACGCGAGTGGTGGGAATCACTTGGAATCGGGGAGTCAGTTCATTTTTACGGCTTATGTGCTCTGAATCTGACTCTTGGAGCAATATCTTAGAATATTTATTTGCAGGTGAGTGCTTGAGCTGGGACTTGAAATGCTTTTCAAGGAACTTTTGTTAGTTTTTCCTTTTTAGAAGCAAATGAGGTACCTAGTCAAGAAAACCTACAATCAGTGTTGGGCAAAGCATAGTAAAATCATAAAATCAATCCAAACTCTATAAACTTTAATTTATAAACACGTAGCTTTTAATTTACTGTGATTCATTATAAATTGAATTTCGTTACAATTATTTTTTACGTTTTATATGATATGTTTTAAAGAGTTTGTTTTGATAATAAATAATGCTGCCTTTCCAATCAACTCCCCACCTCCACATTTCCCAAAAGGTCTGATAATATATATGTTCGCAATTTTCACTGCGTTCGTTGTTATTTTTCCCCAAAGTAAAGATCGTAAGTTACGCTATAACTGCTGGCTTTGTTACGACACCGGAGCAGTAAGAAATAGTTTAAACGTGACTATTTCAAAACCGTAGAGTTCTAGAGTAAAGTGAAACATCGTGAAATAAGAAAATGTCACAAATTACCTACATTACTTGGCTTACTAACATTCTTTGTCTTCTTACTACATTTAACATCAATTTTCGTTATCATTTATTTTTATGAGTGGTACGACCCTAATTTTTAGGATCATTACCGTTTCGCATAGAACTAATAAAACGTCATGTTGGTGAAAGTAAACTATATTATAGTTTTCATGTTCCTAAAAACGTTAACTTCTAACTGCACATAAGCCATTTCTTCACCGAACGTTCTACAATATTAAATTAAACACATCATAGGTAAATCTACAATATAAGCTATCATAATTATAGGTCTAACTAGTACCTATATAGTAGTAAATACAAAAGTTCCTGTACAGCGTGTTTTAAACGTGAGACGTGCGTTTCTCATTCCCCAAAGTTGTTAAAATTATATGAACAAAACTAAACCCTAAAAACGGAACACAGTGAATTCCCTAATTTTGGATAAACAAATTTGCACAACAAAAAGATACAGAACGCGGGGACCTACTATCGCAAAATTAATTAGCAAACTCATTTGGTAGGTGGGAATCTAATTCTAACTTAAGGAGCTTTCTTATGGCATCCGACCCGATCTTTTTCTAAATCAATTGACGGAAGACTTACAGTAAAAACAAACGTGTCTCAAGCACGACTTCTTTAGGGTTTGTATTCTTAATTACTTAAGGCATTCATGAACTGTCCGTGTTATCCTGGCGTAAGAATAGGACCAGCCCCTTTCTTCCCACGGGTACAGTGTAAGACCCAGCCAAGGCAATATCTAAGGAATGGGGAGGCATTCTCGTCGATTTGCAGTATCTACCGCGATCACCAAGACGCCTACCAAGCGTGGTTATTATGAACAAATAATGGAGGACGCCTATGTTCAGCAGTGAACGCAAAAAAAACTGACGATGATGATGATGATGTGATGTTTGACGGATATAGCCTAGAAGATTGGGTTATCTACATTAGTATTTGCAACGAGAAAGGAAGGATTTGAGTGTAAAATGTCGGATATAGTGAGTGTAAAAATTACAAAATTTGTCAGAATAACAAGTTTAAACTTTTAGCTAGTGAGTTTGTTTTACTTTATTATTTTTTATTCTTATAATGTAGTATTCAACACTATATATAAAATTACTTAACTAAGCCTAAAAACTAAACAATAAAATACAAAATACAATTACAAAAACTAAATTAAATCTAAACTAAGTATTTATCTAAAACTAAAACTAAACTTATAAATAAAAAACCGCGTTTAAGTCGCTGTCTGCGGGTAAGGTGCCCAAAAAGCTGGCGACATTACCTCGTTGAATGGCCATACTTAGTCTTTGGCCGAGGTAAGAGCCGTTCAACACTGGGGTTGATACTTTTTGTAACGGCAGCGTAGGGTGGAATTCATAGGGTATAAAACAAAATTTCGTCATATAACTATACATCTATGCATAAGCGATCATATCAACAATGTTTTTTGTATGATAAAGTATTAAACCATTTTTATTGTACTACCCATATGTTGTTTATCAAACTTTTTTCAGAAGGATACAATAAAAGCTTTGTGATAAATTGAGTAGTTATGCTTCTGCCAAAATATGTAAGTATAATCTAGACTATTTTTTTATTCCAACGAGTGTTCGTTTAAAGAGAGAGACTCCGATGTCAAAATAGGTCACAGAGTGCTTAACGGGCCCTCGTCCATTATTCAGTAGGATTCACTGTTCTAACTACTAGGGTATAAAAATTGCTTGGTATATTTCTTTTACCTCTTAGTACGTGCGTGTGCGTGATATAAATATAAAGCTTATAAACTAAACTTGTACAACTAGGTATCGCTATGCGTTAACTGATACATATTAAACAAAAGTTTGTTTCAAGATGTTCATGCTGTGATTCAATGATCTAACAATTTAAAATAAATAAAGTATTCTTTTTGGAACACTGTTATGTGATTTACATTTTTGACGACATAATATATCACTCATGACTCTCTATGTTGCCACATTTGGAACAATGACGGAAACAACAAATCCTCAAAAGCTCACCCGCAAAAAAGGGCAACAGAAAAAGTGACAAAAATACAACAGCAAATTTTCTAGCAACAAAAACAAGCATTCAAATTAACCACGAAACAGGATGCTCGTTACGGAGAGAACAAAAAACAAAAACATTATGAAAACAGGTGAGGGAAATACCAGAGCCGGAATATGATAATCATATTTCAGAGTAAAGAGAATCGGTCCACTTGTTGCCATCCTAAATGTTCCCATGCAATTTGACCTATACTAGGTTTTTTACTTGGATTACAAATTTGTAGGAGTAAATACGTGAGTCAGTAGAGTATTTTCATAGTCACTTGTACTTAACCTGGTCCCTAATTATGCAAGGCTGGCAGCGGTTGCAAAATCTACATCCAAAAATAATAGCTGTTTTAATTAGGAAACCCTGTGTTTGGTCTAAAAGTAACCTGAGGTTTCGCGGCGACTATTCAAGGCTCACTGCATCTAACATTTTGAGTGGCTCTCATGAACTAGGTGGCGTCGCTGTTATACCTAGATTTCATCAAAAAACTTTAATTTATGTAGGTATCCATTTTTGTAATCCTATTTACAACTGACGATTGTGTCGATTTAAGTTCCGTTGCGATAGCTTGCTTAATACTTCTTTCTTTTGATTCTTATTCAACACAGTTATCGTATCAATACATTCTGTTTGTGTTTTGAAATACAAAACATAACACAATGTTGAGTTATTTTAGTTTCTCTTCAAGTACTCTGCTAATGTTAACTTTAATATGCACCTACACAATGCTTGAAGACTAATGTAATGCTTTGTTTATTAACTACTACGTTGACTTCGAGATTTTATTATAAGGAAACATATTCTCGCAAGAACCAGTTCATCCTGCATGCTACTCGTTTACCCAGCAGCATAAACTGAGTACACTTGACCTAAATCTAGATTTTCATTATTACTGTATCCATCCTTTTCTCACTAGGGTGAACAGAGAGCGTCCCGAAGATTAATCGTCGCATTTATCAGACTTTCGTTTGTTTTGAGTGTCGTCGGGGATAACCGGAATTAGGTTGTTCGCAAAATGTGCCCGGGAAGTAAAATAATCCAATTTGAATTTATTGTGTGGCAATGTTGCGATGCAGAGTTTAGTGCGTGAAGATTTGAGAGACAAATAAATACCAACCATCTTTTTTTTTAAAGTGAGACCGAACTCTTAAACTTTATATGCACGCTTCCTTGTACTTATTACTTAGAGCTGGCGATGATGATGATTAAGGCGAGACTGGCCCAAAAACGCCCTTGTAAGAACAGACTTTTCTCTAAGATAAACCGCACTTTTAGATATGAAAAAAATATATGTTATTCTTAAGGATGTCTTTGAGTTAAACCATAAAACTTATACATAAAAGGAATAACTTCACTCGATCGATAAAAAATCCAAAGTTACCTCTATCTTACATTTTTTGAAATGACTATTCGACTTGATTTATACGAATCGTATTATTTAAATAATTTTTAATGCATTATGTATTGATCAAAAAATTTAAATCATTAATAAAAATGTTAAAAAGTTAATACGGTAATTTTATATGAATTTATATCTTGGAGTCATGGCATCCGAGCGCGTTTTCGGGGCCGCCAGTCCGCTCGCAGAGCCCGTCGACGCCGGACGTATGCCAAATTTTTGCGCTCTACGACGCGAAGGTACGCTAATCGTAAATTTTAATTTATAAATAGAATAATTTAATTTAATTGTTTATTTTGAGTAACTTAACTAAGAAGTGAATAAAAAAAGATTAATAAAATGGGTAACAAATGTAATAAGGAAAAAAAAATTAAGTTAACCATTTAGAAAATCGTACGAGTCCAGGAGCAAACGACGGTTTGTGTTTGTGTGGGCAAATGTGGACAGGCGTGGGCAAGCGTAAGCAGTTATGTACAAGTGTGAAAAAGCTATGGGCAGGTGAGCGGCTGGTGGGGACAGGTGGGAGCAAGTGTGAGAAAGCTATGGGCAGCTGGGCTGATGTCGGCAAAAGTACCCAGGTGTGGGAAAGTTTGAAAATGTGTTAGCAAGCATGGGCTAATAGGCAGTTTGTGTGGGCAAATGTGGACAGGCGTGGGCAAGCGTAAGCAGGTGTGGGCAAGTGTGAAAAAGCTATGGGCAGGTGAGCGGCTGGTGGGGACAGGTGGGGGCAAATGTGAAAACGCCATGGGCAGGTGAGCGGCTGGTGGGGACAGGTGGGGGCAAGTGTGAAAAAGCTATGGGCAGCTGGGCTGATGTGGGCAAAAGTATCCAGGTTTGGGCAAGTTTGAAAATGTGTTAGCAGGCATGGGCTAATAGGCAGTTTGTGTGGGCAAATGTGGACAGGCGTGGGCAAGCGTAAGCAGGTGTGGGGACAGGTGGGGGCAAGTGTGAAAAAGCCATGGGCAGGTGAGCGGCTGGTGGGGACAGGTGGGGGCAAGTGTGAAAAAGCTATGGGCAGCTGGGCTGATGTGGGCAAAAGTAGGCAGGTGTGGGCAAGTTTGAAAATGTGTTAGCAAGCATGGGCTAATAGGCAGTTTGTGTGGGCAAATGTGGACAGGCGTGGGCAAGCGTAAGCAGGTGTGGGCAAGTGTGAAAAAGCTATGGGCAGGTGAGCGGCTGGTGGGGACAAGTGGGGGCAAGTGTGAAAAAGCCATGGGCAGGTGAGCGGCTGGTGGGGACAGGTGGGGGCAAGTGTGAAAAAGCTATGGGCAGCTGGGCCGATGTGGGCAAAAGTATCCAGGTTTGGGCATGCTTGAAAATGTGTTCGCAGGTATGGGCTAATAGGCAGTTTGTGTGGGCAAATGTGGACAGGCGTGGGCAAGCGTAAGCAGGTGTGAGCAAGTGTGAAACAGCTATGGGCAGGTGAGTGGCTGGTGGGGACAGGTGGGGGCAAGTGTGAAAAAGCCATGGGCAGGTGAGCGGCTGGTGGGGACAGGTGGGGACAAGTGTGAAAAAGCTATGGGCAGCTGGGCTGATGTGGGCAAAAGTAGGCAGGTGTGGGCAAGTTTGAAAATGTGTTAGCAGGCATGGGCTAATAGGCAGTTTGTGTGGGCAAATGTGGACAGGCGTGGGCAAGCGTAAGCAGGTGTGTGCAAGTGTGAAAAAGCTATGGGCAGGTGAGCGGCTGGTGGGGACAGGTGGGGGCAAGTGTGAAAAAGCTATGGGCAGCTGGGCTGATGTGGACAAAAGTAGGCAGGTGTGGGCAAATTTGAAAATGTGTTAGCAGGCATGGGCTAATAGGCAGTTTGTGTGGGCAAATGTGGACAGGCGTGGGCAAGCGTAAGCAGGTGTGTGCAAGTGTGAAAAAGCTATGGGCAGGTGAGCGGCTGGTGGGGACAGGTGGGGGCAAGTGTGAAAAAGCTATGGGCACCTGGGCTGATGTGGGCAAAAGTATCCAGGTTTGGGCAAGTTTGAAAATGTGTTAGCAGGCATGGGCTAATAGGCAGTTTGCGTGGGCAAATATGGACAGGCGTGAGCAAGCGTAAGCAGGTGTGGGTAAGTGTGAAAAAGCCATGGGCAGGTGAGCGGCTGGTGGGGACAGGTGGGGGCAAGTGTGGAAAAGCTATGGGCAGCTGGGCTGATATGGGCAAAAGTATCCAGGTTTGGGCAAGTTTGAAAATGTGTTAGCAGGCATGGGCTAATAGGCAGTTTGTGTGGGCAAATGTGGACAGGCGTGCGTGAGCAAGCGTAAGCAGGTGTGGGCAAGTGTGAAAAATCTATGGGCAGGTGAGCGGCTGGTGGGTACAGGTGGGGGCAAGTGTGAAAAAGCTATGGGCAGCTGGGCGGAAAAAAAATTGTTCAAAATTATACCTGCATCATGTACTTTTTTAACATTATAACATTTTAATCGTACCATTCATCATTATTATACCTACCTACTGGAAATAAGGTAATTGAAGTCGTTATTACCATGGGACTGGGTAGGTATTACAATAATAATAATAATAATAATAACCAAAAATAGCATTAAAAACACGGTTGTATCTCATACATATTTTTTATCTAATAAAATAACGGTAGGTTCACAATTATTATATTATTATGTCAATCCAGAACATAAGCTAACTCTATTCTCAAAGCGACTTGATCTCCGCTACTGAGTTACATAACGTGGCTAACGAGCGAAACAAGAGCGGCGCATCGCACACAACTTTTGGGTCGCGTAAATGAATATGTCGTGCGTTCAAAAAGTGCGGCTTGAGGCAGCGTAAAATACCTAAAGATCCGGAAAAGCCTCGCCTTAATGAAAACGCACTACATCTTATTTTATAATTACTAAAACATTACCAACAAGACAGGTACTAGATAAATAACAACATTAATCCACTCACCGATAAAAATAAACATGAAAATCGAACACGTTTTAGCAGCAATTTTCAGGTCTTTTTGCAGTCGGTTAATTTGATTGCTGTCGGTCGAGTCCCACGCAAATAATCTGCATATATTTGCAACCTTAACTACTATGCACTGTCTAAGAGTAAATACACACGCGATACTTTTTGTATTAAGACTGTTTAAACAGTTGTAATACAAACTTAGATGGGGTGTATTTACATTTATTGTAATGTACCTAAGATGGAAAGCATAGGTTCTTTACTAAGGATAGAAAAAGAGTTGGAACTTAGTGTTTCTATCATCTTTCATAGACTTTTGATATAGAATGGTCTTGTATGGTCACTTTGGACTCAAATTTCGTATGTGGAAAGATGCATGCAGCAAATTCACACCAGAAGTCTAATTTATCGGTCACTTTAGTTCTCCTGCGGATCTTTTCATTCCGGAGCTTATCTCGCAAGGTTTTTTTGCGTGTTAGGCAATAATACAGGCTACAGAGCATATTATTCTGTTTCATTGAGTATTGACCCGTATTATGATTAATTTATTGACATGATAAAAAAGTAAGTTCTTATCAAAAAACTTTATAAAAAATATCTTAAATTGAATGTTGTAGAACTAAAGTGGTTTGTTTCAATGATGTCATTTATGATATAGTATAAAAGGTTTTCGGCCCTGACCCTGCCCTGAAAACAACCCTGTATGCCTGCAGTGCTTAGCGTCTACGTTTTTACAAGTAATTAAAATGTAACGTTATCAAAAACAAAGGTTCATTCCACAATAAATTTGTCCCATGTAAATGAGAAAAGTAACCCGTGTATATTGTACCACGCGCGTACCTATCTTACTTGTCTGAATTTAAATATTGCCACTGCGAAATACTCATAAAACTGTGTAAACGTAAGCACCGCACATTTAAGGCATTACTAAGAACAATGTAGGCCGGGTACATAAACCTCAGTAAAATGTTGAAAACCGAGTAAAATGTCAAAAAGCAAGCACAATTGTCCTAATCCTAAAATAGGATTCCACGTATCCCGTGAAGCATGAATGGGAACGGTTTTTGTTTGTCGTTTTGCGTAGCGCCTACCAATGTTTTAGCGGAAAATATTGGTGCTAGTGCTCGCATATTTACAGAGAGAACGGTGCTTAGTGCTTACATGCGTGATTTAGAGCTAACATTTCAGGTGACATTTCGAGGTTGAAATAGGTAAGTACACTTTTCATGTTTTTACGGCTTCTTACTTTTATTTTACACTAAAAGACGCCCCGCGGTTTTATATACTAGTAGTTAAGTTGATTCCAGTAATAATAAGTAATCAATGTGCAAAATTTCATCTTCATCAATTTTATTCATATTGGTTCAGCCGTGAAAGCAACATGACAACGTTTATGGTTTTAATACTTTTACTTTACTATTTACTTAACTTTAGGTACTATTAATTATACTTTTAGGGACTGTTATATTAAAGTAAGAATCGAGATACCTACTTATATTATAGGTAAGTTGATTGGTTATACAATAATAATAGTTCTTTCTATTTTATTTTATTAATAGCAAATTTTTGGTGTGTCGTTCCACGCACTGCGCTATTAGTTTTTTTTATGTAAACGAATGGCGTTACGAGCTAGTCGTTCGCCTGGTGTTAAGCGTCATGGCCGCTCATTACAGATGAAGGCATATTTTAACGAGGTAGTGTGTACATCTAACTAACGTCGGATAACCTACTTACTTTGTTATAAATCGACGTAACTCTGTGCTGAAACTGCCACAGAACACTTAACAGTGGGTATGAATTCTGCGTTGTTAATCCTTTTAAGGTACCATAATTTTACTACGAATCTTTATTAGAAGTTATGATCGTAAAAAAATTACGACCTCCTTATTACCATAGAAAGGAGAAGCTATAACATTTTGAAAGTTATATTCACATTCCCGCATTGTTTCTAGCTCGAATACGTCGTTCCGTATCGATATTCAAATATCAATTTTTATGAGGTATTTTATATCGAAAGCACTTAAAATTTATTTTATGAGCATAATAGAGAAGGTCTCCTACTGGGTATAGTGTTGTTAAATAATAAACAATGAGTGAATAAAAATTGGATAAGAACTTTTTACCTATACATTTGCTGTGACAATGTATATTTTTATAGAACATTATAGTATTGATTGTGACACTTCGATAAAGCTAAAAAGTTTGTGACAAAGAATATTACACATCTCGACAGATAAAGTTAAGTATTCAGTTACCAACAGCATAGTTTATGTCAATGTTTTTCAAATGAACCGAATTTATCATTAGTTAGTACCTTTCTGCCACAGGCCCGTTCTGTCACAGTTTTGCAAACCCAAACAACGAGTCCCAATCAGTCACACTTACAAAATAAATACATACCATTGAGCTCTAGGTATAAAAGATAGCGGTACCTGGTCTAAGTAGAACCCAAACTTTGAAATTAATCTATACCTACTTAAAATTTTCATGCGAACATTATAAATGCAGGGGGTAAAATTTCAAAACGCAGTTAAATATAACAGCGGTCGTTTCAGCCTGTGAATAATATAACGAGATGGGTTTTAATAGAATGAGGTGGATATACATAAACAGTTTTCGGTCATGGCTGGTGCAAATTGAAGGAGAGCTTTGAGAATTTAAATTAATTTCTACTTCATTTAGTATTTTATATTTTGTGTTACTTTGATTTTAGTAGTTGGAGCGATATGATAGCTTAGTTGGGCTAGCTTCCGATTCGCGAGCCGCGATTTTGTATCTCGCGGCTGATCATTATATATATTTGGTGGAGGAAAACGCGGAAGGGTATTTTCCAGTGGTACCTTGACTAGCTACCATCTTAACTTTAAGAATCTGTTTACTGAGCCCAATTCCTTTTTTTTTGAAAGGTGGAAATGCCCTCGCCTTTCCCTGCCACCACGGGGGTGATGGCAGGGGGTGTGTGGGACTCGAACCCATTAAAACCCCCCGTGATCCGTCCACCACCAGGATGGAGCGAGATAGGGTCGCGCTAGCATTCACTATCTCGCCCCGACGGTAGGCCCTTTCGGGCCTCTGCGCCAGTGGGTGGGCAACCTTACACCTCGGTTACCCACCAGACGTGTGGGGCCGTGTAGGTGCGGCAGAGAGTCCCCCGACTATCCGCCACCGATCGCACTACGGAGGATGGAGAACGCGCGCAAAACGCCTCCTCCGTCCCCCGGTCCGTCGCGCCGGAGCCGGTCAGAGTTGGGATCATTCTCTCTGACCCGCTCCGCGGCCTCTTTCTGCGTCATAACCGCCTCGCAGAAGGAGACCAAGGCCTCTGCCACGCTCTCTCGCTACCGAGCATGGCGTTTACCACGCTCGGCAACGAGAGATCCCGTACAACGACCGCTGAAAGCGTGCGCCGCTCAGAATCCCAAGCAGCGCACACCTCCAGCGTGTGGGGCGCTGTATCCTCCAGCGCCCCACATTCGTGGCAGTCCGGGGTCGCCTCCTGTCTCGCGATCTGGTGCAGGTGCTTTCCGAAACATCCATGTCCGGAAAGCACCTGCACCAATCGGCAGGTTAGCGACCCGAATGGCCGCCGCACCCACTCCCGGAGAACCGGGCGGATGGCCTCCATCGTCCTCTGCCCAGACACCGGTGGAGCCAGGTCCTCCATCCACCGCCGCAACAGGGCGACCCGCGCTTGCTTTCGCAGGCGCCTGACCTCCTCCCACGCCGGGGGCTCTCCACAGGACCTGCTCGCCGCCACAAAGTGGTAAACTTCGGCGAGGGTTTCCGCTTCGAGCTCCCAGGGGGGATCACCGGCCAGCACGCATGCTGCCATCCGGTATCCGCGGATCGCCCTCGTCGCAATGACCCGCTGCGGACGTCGCAGCAGGGCCTTGTTATTGCGACCGAGGGCGTCCACCCAGACTGGTGCCCCATACATGGTCATACTCCGGATCACCATCCGTCCAGGGTGAGACCCAGATATTTCATCTGAGTCCCAACCGGGACCGGAACCCCGTCCAAAAGCACCCGCGTTCCTGGAGGGGGTCCCCCCCGAGGCCCGTGGAACAACAGGGCCTCGGTCAAAGCAAAGTATACTGTGGCGCAAACATCGGCCATGAAATTTGATCAAACCCTACTATCCCTATCTATCTTATCTTATATTATATCTATATATATAAAAAACAATTGCTGTTCGTTAGTCTCCCTAAAACTCGAGAACGGCCGAACGGATTTATCTTATCTTGGTCTTGAAATGTTCGTGGAAGTCTAGGGAAGGTTTAAAATGTGAGAAAAATTCTAATAATTGCCGGGAAAACCCTAAAAACAGCCCTTTTCTTTCTGCCGGGTCAGCTAGTTTGGTATAAAAAAGTGATTCGTTACGGCTTTCCAAAACACATTTCAATTGGTTACATTTCACTTGTGTCAAAGTAGTGCCATATTTAAAAGAAAATTTTGAGCCACGAGCAGAGTTTGAATCTATCCATCGTCAACCATCGATCGCGTCCATCTGGGTAATGGGGCGTTTCACACCGCGTGTGGTTCACACCGCGGTGTGGATTGCCCAAGTGCTCTAAATGTATAGGCTCTTTCGGACCGCGGTGTGAATCGCCCTCTGCTATTACTTGCTCTTTAGCCAGGATATACTTTTTTACTGCCAAATGTCGTCATAATATGTATAATTCTAATTCTAATTTGAAGTGGGGGCGGTAAGGCCTGCACTGAGTAACGGAGGGCGGCTTTGGGGTGCTGGCACAACTGCTCCAGTGTCATAATAGGTATGTATTTTTATAGAGATATATAGACAATCTCTCAAACAACTTTATACAAGGAAAAGATTTAGGTGCCTAATGCTGTCCTATGTATTCTGTTTCTTCTTCATCATCTATCATTGCTGGTGAATTGTGTCAACACGATCGCCTATTGGTCCATTCGCTTGGCTCTACACAAGCTTTTCAATTACCTTGAAATAGTACGTTTACGATTCTAAAATAAAGTACCTGTAATGTCGTATGTTGTACACCATTACCAATCTTGTCATAGAATATGTCGTTATTGAGGTTGTAATTTAAAGTACCGGCTTACAACATTGGCTAAAGTTGGCATCAACTCCAAACTATTAGTTGGGTATAAACAAGAGGTTATAAGTTGTTAGCACAAAACAATCAATCAACTTTAACTAAGCACCCTTAATCCCAATTTAGGTCTAACAAAGGCCAAATGAGAATCCTTCAAAGTTTGTATGAGGTTGACATCAATTACCTAAGTTTAATAGGTAGTGTAGACAAAACCTTAGCTTAGGTCCGTGACTAAACCCCTGGAAACCTGCCAAAGTAAACTCAGCTCAGCTCTAATATAATTTGAGTTTAGTTGTAAAACAAATCTCGTGTTCTCTATCCGAACTATGTGATTACGTTCTGAAATAATCCTGCTGGCCAAATAGTGGCACTAAACTTTGTTACCCGCGGTCCAGTGTTATGAGGCTACATTTTGGGGTTGTGATATGTTGTTTGGTATATAAATTAACGGTGATATACGACTTTAGTCGATACAATCCAATGCGTCTCTATTTGCAGTGGCTGAGTAAGGTATTTTTAGTTGTATACGTACGGCTATGTTAAAAAAACTAAAAAGAAATTACCAGTTTCTCCGCGTGACCTCTCAATTTTCCGGGATGAAAAGTATTCTTTTTTAATCTCGATATAATGTAAGAAAGTGTGAAAACGTAAAAAAACCTAAGAACCACGCTCGGTAAGCGTCTCTTTTTTTAATAATTTTTAGGCATAAAGCATTTGACCACTGTCTCATCTGATAGTGAGTGATGACGCGGCCTACGGTGGTGCATTGCTTGCCTAGAAGATGGTCTTGGTGACCGTTATAACGCAAACCAAGGAAAATGCTGCTGCCCATTCCCTGGATCCCGCCGGTTCTTACAGTACCCACGGTAAGAGATGGGATGGCCCTATTCTTACGCCGCGCTGGGAGCACATGGCCTAACATCATCTAGGTAGTGTGATTCAAACTTAATGGCGGCTGTGAATTCTGTGAATTACGCTGCAAGCCCCTGTGCGCTGCATGCGCGCACATCGCTTTCCGCTGCCCACGCACATCTAATTTTTGCTACTGCGCAGCGTTTTGCGCCGACTTCACAGCCGCCATTAAGTTTAAATCACACTCTACATGCTTATAGAAGATGTAAAGAAGATATCTATCTACCAACTGACTTCTGTAATGCTGATCCCTCATCAATTTAGACCCTGTATAGGTAGGAAGGACATTTGAAATCTTATCATAAAAGTTTTAGAGTAGTTTACCCATTTATATGGAGAGAAGACAGGCAGCTCGTGCTACAGAGAGGCAGTTAAATTAAACTCTGCCATCTTTCCCTTCAGCGGTAGATAGATTACTGAATTGCAAATTTTGTTCGCTAGTTAAGATCTACTAGATATGCCTTGAGTGTTAAGTAGTAAACAATTTACTGACTAATCCTCAGAAACGTGCTACTAATACCTAGTATTAATGTATTCACGCTCTCCTAAAAACTTCTAGATTATAGCTATTCGGAAACAGTCTCTGGTACAGTTTCACTCCAGCCGTTTCACGATAAATGTAGTATCAAAACGCTTGGTTTGTGTTTCCATCTGTCGATTCTTGTTATACATACACTATAGCGTTGAAACAAATCTTGGCCTCGCAGCACAGAACAGTTAGTAGTAGCTCTACTTTCCAAGCTTGTATAGGTTGTGGGTTTGATTCCCACCCAGGAGAATCATTTATGTAATGAACATTGTTGTTTGTTTTATATCTGGGTGTGTTATTTTGTATTATAAGTAGGTATGTATACAAAAAAGAGTGCATAAGTATTCTATGAGTTATCCAGTTCCCACAGTAGTGTGATTCAAACTTAATGGCGGATGTGGAGTACGCTGCAAGACCCCGGACGCTGCGCTCACCCACCGCTACCGCTGCCCGCGCACATTTAAATTTTGGCTGCTGCGCAGCGTTTTGCGCCACCTTTACAGCCGCCATTAAGTTTGAATCGCACTCTTCAAGCTTTCTTAGTTTGGGGCTAGATGGCGCTATGTGAAATGTACAAAATATTTACATTTTAGCGATAGGCATATCCAGTGGGATTCCATTTTACACCTTCACCGTATTTCATCACAATTCACGTCGACGGTCGCCAGCGTCAATTCAATACGGCTCACATGCAAATGTGTGTTGATTGTCGCCTGTATCGGCAAATAATCGACTGGGGCCTGGTCAGCCCCCTGCAATTGACTACCTCATAGAGAATATGTGTTGCTGTAATGAAAGGGTTGGTAGGTCTTATTTATGAGGTGATTGACCTGATAGCAGTTCTACTTTTCCAGTTGTAAGTACAACTGCTATGAAGTACATAATACGTCTAATAAAAATGAATGTTTATTTGTTCGTATTTTATGCGCTGCTGGTTCGTTCACAATTCTTTGTTATTTTTTATTTATTTATATAAAATAATTGATATTCTATACCTAAAGAAATGTAAATTATTGTCATCCCATTGGGGCGGGCCACATCGCTCGTAGACGCAGCGTAGGCTGGCCCCCCACTCCATAAGCTG
Organism: Ennomos quercinarius; assembly: GCA_910589525.2. Classification (NCBI taxonomy): domain Eukaryota; kingdom Metazoa; phylum Arthropoda; class Insecta; order Lepidoptera; family Geometridae; genus Ennomos; species Ennomos quercinarius. Next base: position 7,749,995 of record OU342501.1, read on the forward strand.
ACGACCTGGTGAAAACCGCGGGAGCCGATGAATGCAGGATCCAAGCAGCCGCTCAAAGTGGTGCTCCTTGGGTAAGGCCTATATTCAGCAGTGGACGCCTTCAGGCTGTAGATGATGATGATGACGATTGCACCTTTTGCTCGTAAACATCAGAAAGACTTAACTCGCCAAACTGCCGTAATTCTCTTCAACAACGCTGAAACGCGAGCATTATAATGAGTCTTTAATCCTATATATTCTATAGTATATAAACAACAGTGTATCTAACCTCCGTAATCAAAGTAGGGGTGTACATAAAGTGTGTAGGTTGTTATTATGCGCAACAACTTAATCCGGTACACGTGCTTGTTCGCGACGCGTATCTCTTGCCGGAGTAGTGTTGTTATGTGGGTCTGTGTTATAAAAAAAAAGCGGTTAAACTCAATCTAGTTACCACTGAAATGTGTACCATGGAAGACTTTACCATATACCTACGCGTACCTAAGCTAGAGCAACCAAGTAGTCATACACTTGCTTTTACGTATCAATTGATTCGTATTGACGCACAGAGTCTACTGCATGAGTTGAATTTGGACAAAATACCGGATAAATAACTCGTGATAGTGTTTATGAACAACAAACGAGAAAATTTATTTATTTTCTAGTTTTGTAACTCAAAACGGCTGTAATATCATTCTTGAATCTTGTAAATTGTAGATATTCACGCGGGTTTTTAAAGTTTCGTGCTTGAATTACAGAAAAAATACAAATATCTTCAATGTATGCTTAGATATATAAATATGACGGCGCGTGGGTGATTTAATTGCTTTGTGTCAGTTATTATTCTTTAATTTTAAAACAGTTCAGTTGTTAATTGAGTTGTAGTCCAATCTATATTGGTTCAAAATGGTCTATACCGTATTTTTAGAGCGGATAACACCGAATGGAGTTGTGAGTGTCATAGTGACGGCAGACTGGCACTTTTGCACAGCTGGCCAAGCGCGATGCACACGCACAAAACCATTGCCTCTAAATCAAATTGTATTTGAGTAATCTTATGATATTTCGAGCAATTGAGTATCAGATTCCTTAAAACAGTGTTTGTTTGAAAGTTCCTTGGTGTTATTTTTGAATCACCTACACGTGCACGCCCACGATGGATAACATGTACCCAGAGATAACGGATACGCCTCCCGAGATATCATCTCGGCTTCCTGACGATCCGTTAAATATATTAACTCTTTATTGAAATACTACATCACAAATAATTAAAAGCTAAGTGAAAAAATTTAACCACAGTGTAACAATGGACGGACTTATCGCTCAGAATGATCCGGAAGGCCTACCGTTAGGTAGAAACATAATCACGTGAAATATTTCAAATAATTATAATATTTAAAAAATATTGGCCAAGAACACTATCCTGCCAACATAAAAATACAATTGAATGTAATAGTGCATCAAACAGAAAACACAATACTTTTATCTACTAGTGTTGTAATAAGAAGTTTGTAAGTCCTTAGACTAGAAAGAAAAATAGCAGAAATACCGGTGAACCTTCGGCTATCTTATAACTTGCACCAAGCCCTCAAGGATATCCAGCTTAAAACGAGCTTAGCTTAGCCATTGCGCATTGTGCTTGAACTCATCACTGCTAATAGAATTTATAAACGCAATGCATTGTACCTAGATAGTATTTGGATGTTGAATACGTACAACTTTATCATGATTTTGTGTAGGTGCCTACCATAATAATAACTAGTAGGTATTTTTGACACTAAAAATACAATTATATCAAAATTAAATATGCCAATTTGCCGTTTTCATAATAATTTTAAAGCCGACATTATTTACATACAAATGGTGGCGGAGCGGTAGCATGTGCGCTTTGCAATCTTACGGCACCGGGTTTGATCCTCGGCCCTGCACCAATGACTTATCTAGTAAGTTATGTGCAGTTTTCGGTGCCATCGCTCCGTCACAAGCTCCGTGCCTCGGAGAGCACGATAAGCCGTCGGTCCCGGTTCGCATAAGAACATCTATGGGGATCGTTACGGGTAGTCAGACGCCTGATAGAATCTGACGCCTCATCTAACCATCCCTGTTACTGGTTCCTTATGGGTTGCGAGGTCAGATGGCAGTCGCTTGTGTAATCCTGGTAGCTCACCGCTACAGGTTAGATTTGGAGCCGACCCCAATAACAAATGGGAAAAGGCAAAGCGGATGTATGTATTTACATACAAAATTGGCCGAAGTTCGACTAATGCTGTATAGTCGAACATTATCACAAGCACAAAAAAATCAACAAAATTATCAACAATTCAAAGGCTGAGTGCGTACACTCAGGTACCGCGTTGACGTATTGGTTTTCTAAGAACGAAAGTACCAATAGTGTCACGAGATAAAAAATCCTATAACACTATAGTTACTGGTAGTGCCAAAGCAGTAGTGTTACAGAAAGCTCACGTTAGGAGCTAAAACGAATAACGTTCTAAACATTCGCCAAATTTATCGTCACCTTCATCCGGCTAGGAAGTACCTATTGAATCCAGAGGCAACTTTACATTTACCAATATCTTTTACACTTTCACGCGGTTTATCATTGATTGCCTACGAAGGAAAAATAGCCACGTATGCTGCTTGTAAAGATGAAGATTATATTTATGTCACTGTTTTTATTTTTAAGGTGTTCGATTAAAAGGTTAGTAAACAAAATTAAGAGGTGCAATAGCTACAAACTAACACAACTCTGCTAGCTAAACTAGTTAAACTCTACGGCGAACAATCGGCAACTAACTACCACATACAATTGGCAAGTTTCCGGCTCCTATGAGTTCTGGCGCGCGCGGCCTCGTTAGCGGACACTTGGCGACGCCCAATTATGGACCTCGCGCTGATGGAGCGAACCATCAATTAACCATACGCGAATTTGCTGAAGGTCTAGTGGCGATAACTATAACATTAAAACTAGGTACTATTAATTTTGTTGTTTTATATTTGGGATTCAGCACGTAATATTGGAAGTGGGAGGACAAATAAGTAGGTACATATATACCTACGCTATATGGGCTTGATGGGGACTTTGTTTCACTCACAGTGTTACACAATCTACCACCATCTCCGTTTCACCAGCGGACGACAAGACGTACAGCTACACACCATCCATTTATGGTTGATATTCCTTTAATTCGCACAGAGCGGTTTGACTCGACATTTATAATCCGAGCAGGCAAGGAATGGAATACTTTACCAGCGTCTTTGTTTCCCGATAAGTACAATCTGGAGCTGTTCAAGTCACGAGTGAATAGGTATTTTCTAGGCAAGCATGTACCTGGACTTTCCACTAGGTGGTAGGACTTTCCTGCAAAGTTCGTCTAGGTAGGTACCACCGCTTTGCCAGTTATTCTGCCGCCAAGCAGTAGTGTGCAAGCACTACTGTGTTCCGGTTTGAAGGGCATTGTAGCTAGTGAAATTACTGGGCAAATGAGACTTTATTATCTGATCACTCAGTCTAGTAATCTGATTACTAGACTGTGTGATGTCTCAGGAAACCATCGTAGATCGCATCGTCACTTCCCATCAGGTGAGATTGTGGTCAAATGAGGGCCTATCTAGTTATAAAAAAAACCCTTTTTTCACGGTCATCGTTACTTGAAAGGACTCATCCTTATTTCTTTTATATTATTTTACATACAACATTTACTATCCTCTATACAATAACTACAGCGATAGTTTGTGCATGTGTAATGTTTGTTAGCACTCAGCACTGAAACAGCTGACGGAATTTTGATGAAATTTGGTTCGTGGATGCTTTAATTCCTGGAGTAACATTATACGTACCCTACGTACATTTTGTATAGGCCCTTTGGGATAGTGTGGCCGTTGTTTACGTGGGTAAAACCGTAAGGCACAGCTAGTACCTACCTACTTCTTGAAATCTATCGCAACACTCAAAAACTTTTAAATAACACGAAAATTTCTTTGATTTTGAAATTGTGTTTGTAATATTAATACTTAAAATCTACAAAATATTAAGTTTACTTACACCTTTTAATGTAAGTAGGAATTTTTATCCTGTAAATTGTAACGGATGAAAATATGAAACCTGCAGATTCTTTGTATTTTCCTATTGCTTCCCACTTGGAGACCCCAACAATCCCCCGTTGAGGATAATAAGGTAAAAACTTCAAAGTTCACGTTGCACAGTTCCAGTAACATTCTAGGGCTCGCTAACAAACTGTAAATAGGCTTAGTAATTCAACAAACTACAGCGGAGGGGACAGCGGAAACTAAAAAGGACGAATAAAGCTGGCTGTTCAATACAACCTACTCATATTAGCCTCATAAGACGCTCTTTCAGCACATGTACAGTTTTAAAAAGTCATATCTCAGAATAAATAATTTGATTTGCCTAAAAATAAGTGGGTATACAATTACCTTAAGTTTGAACCAAAATTAAAAAAAATAATCCATTATACCCACTCTGAAAAAAATGCGAATAAAGTCTCAGAGCAGAGCCACAGCGTTATACGCTTCGTTATATTAAGTGATATACTTACTATATTTTTTATATTGCACAGAAACAATATTGGCAGATTATTATACTTAACCTACAATTTTTATTTTATTTATGGCATGCAAGAGAATCTGTCAATTCTGAACGTTGATTTTATCGGATTTATTGCAAATGCCTAATGTAAACTGCGATAATAAAATGTTTTGTCATTATTGTTGTAATATGAAGCAAAATCTTTTTTGTATAAAATTGACAGATAAAGCTTTTTTATACAAGTCGTCGTTCACGCAAACAAATAACTGGAAATGTAAAACAAGTTTTACAAATGTGTTCCAATTCTGCAAACGCAGAGTGACACAACATAAAGTCGCATGCTCATGTTTAGTTGAATGTACATCATTACGGGCAGCGTCTGTCTTTCAGTGAATGGGCGGCCTTAAAACCCGGCGCAGGCTTAGCCCAGTTAACTCTCAATGGTTTAACTTTAATCTAGTTCAAGTTGAGATCAACTCGGATCAACTTTATTTTTCATTTCCATCCTCTTTCACCGGCCCTTATTAAAATTAACTGCCTACTCGGAGCACTCGGGAGCGAAATTAGAATTTTAGATTGAAAACGAGAAACTATGTTGCTTTTGCCTCGAAGAATTTAGCAAGGTCGTGAAATTAATTTGGTTTTTACATCTGTACTATTTGAGTATTATGTAAAGAAGTCGTCAAAATAATAGAATACGTAAAACCTATAACTTTCTGTGATAAAATAAAAAGGTGTCTGTCTTCTTCATAGAATTTGACAGCCTCTGTGGTGTGGTGGTTGAGGAGGGTGGCTCATAACCTGGAGACGGCGCAAGACAAGTATTTGTGCACATGAAAAAAAAAGCGCAAATACTTGTTCTGTCTGGGCGTTGTGGGACGATGGTCCTCGTAGTTTCTGGATTCCTATCAGGGAATCCTAGTTATGGTGCAGGATCTGTGTATGTGATCGTTGGGCATTATTATTATTATTATTATAAAATTTGACACTACCGTATTAACCATCAGTATATCAATTGGCCTTTTTTATTTACAAAATGTAGGATATAGAAAGGCAAATCATGGCCCAAAATAACAATAAAGGTATCTTTGTCTATGTAAGTAAAAAACCTTTATTTACACTACAAGCTATTTACGTCACAGAAAAATCTTATAATAGTTATATCTACCATAGTCAAAGTTCCCATATACACAGAACTCACAATAGTCGATTTTTTTTGTCTAATCTGTGCCATAATTATACACTTTACTTGCCTACGCGGTTAACTACAAGCTTCAAACCACGCGCATCGGTTAGTGTTAAATTATAATGACAACTTTATGAATAAAAAGTTATTTCAGAAATGTAATTAATTTCTAACAAGCTCCAAAATTTTCCGTCAAGTACAAAGAAAAATTCTGACAATCTCTTGTTATTCTTAGTACTACTTATACCTAATGAACGCCTCGGGCCTTTCGTAATATTCTAGGTAAATAGAACGAGGGATACAATTTAAAAACTAATTACTTTTCTTTGAAGAGAAAACGTAAATAGAGTTTTGTTAAAGTAAGTTTTCATTAAGACGTTAAGCGAAGTTGAAAGTTGGACGGAAATTGACCAATTTTGGTGTTACGTAGCGTGCAGCGCTCGATAGCGGCTAAATGTTATACGTTTTTCACCACTGGGAGAATTGTGTTTTTGCAAAATAAAAACTGGTAGGTAATTACCTATATTAGCTATATTACCAGCAACAAACCGACTGTTTTGCAGTGACGATAATATGAGTTTTTTTGGCATCTATTTTGGAACCTTTCAAATTATTCAAAGAACAATTTCATCATCAGCCTAAAGACTTCAGTCCACTTCTGAACATAGGCCTCCTGTAGAGAGCGCCACTTTGAGCAGCTGCTCGCCTCCTGCATCCATTGGCTACCCGCGGTTTTCACCAGATCGTCAGTCTACCTACGCTTCGTTCGGGGGCCGGTCTACGCTGCGTTTTCCGGTTCGTGGTCGCCACTCAAGAATCTTCCTTCCCCATCGGTTGTCAGTTCTAGGAGTAATGTGGCCTGCCCATTGCAATTTCAACTCACTAATTCTATAAAAACATTTTAATCAAATTTAATACAGTATTTTTATTGTTATTTCTTCGGACTACTAATAATGATGAGCCTATCATTATTAGTAGCCTGAAGAAGAAAAAAATAAAAGATGTCCACTGGTGAACATGATCATTATTGTCTCCGGTTAGCATCCATCGACTTCTTGAAAATCTAACCAGCGGGGGCCAATTAGGGCCATTCTTGAAATTATGCCAGTGAGATATGACGTCAAAGTTCTGTATTGAATCAGGTCATAAGGCATTTTGACTCTGGTTTATCTATTATGGTTGTCACCTGCGATATCACATCGTCTCGTGTTCTACATTTCGTGCTATTAAAAGTTTAAAGTTCCATTGATAAAACGACAGAACCGACATTTCAGCTCCTATAGGCCTCGTTTTTTCATTGTCACAGATAAAGCTCAGTAGATATAAACCCACTCAATCAAAAATCCAAAGTCATTGGGTCTATTCGACCCTTATCTACAGACTTTCAACGAGTGGCACGTTAGTACCCGTATCAAAACGTTTTTGTGAAGGTTTCCCTGGATAATTAAGGAAGTTGAATTTACGAACTATGTCGATAATAACTTATTTTATTCATCATCATCATCATTAACAGCCTGAAGACGTCCACTGCTGAACATAGGCCTCCCCCAGAGCACGCCACCTTGAGCGGCTGCTCGCCTCCTGCATCCATCGGCTCCCCGCGGCTTTCACCAGGTCGTCGGTCCACCGAGTGGGGGGCCGGCCCACGCTGCGTCTTCCAGTTCGTGGTCGCCACTCGAGAACCTTTCTTCCCCATCGGTTGTCAGTTCTACGAGCGATGTGGCCTGCCCATTGCCACTTCAACTTACTAACTCTAAGAGCTATATCGGTCACTTTAGTTCTCCTGCGGATCTCCTCGTTCCGGAGCTTATCTCGCAGGGAAACACCGAGCATAGCTCGCTCCATAGCTCGCTGCGCGACTTTGAGCTTACTAATGAGGCCAACAGTAAGAGACCATGTCTCAGTTCCATAAGTCATCACTGGCAACACACACTGATTGAAAACTTTCGTTTTCAGGCTCTGCGGTATTTTGGACTTATTTTATTAGTAGGTACTTATTGCTGTAAAATACCAAAAGTTTACCGTGAATTCTATTTTTACATTAAACATTGGCAATTGATTAACTTGCTCCGTCCGGTGTATACCCGTCCGCGCCCGATGAAGTTTTCAGCATTATATTATGTAGGTAGAATAGCTTTATCATTTTTTTTTCTTATTGTGTACAGGAAGATAAGTTTAGTTTTCACCAAAAAGCCGAAAGGCATGGACTTTGTTTACAATTTGGTTGACCCCTTTGGACTTAGGATGACTTTAGTTTTTCTTCACTTAGCTAATATAAAACATTCTTAAGGTCTATTATAGAAAAAATTGATTTCTTATAAGTAGTTTTTGTTTTCATAAAATTGTATAATCAATGACACAGTAAATAGCAAATTCTACACAAAGCCTTTGTTATCTTTTCGATTATCATCTTAAAGTAAACTTACAACTAAAGTCCGTATTATAGTAATTATCGTTATCTTACAAAGATCTGGGGGAGCTCGAGCATAAAATTATGTGATCGAAATATCTGAGAATTTGAATAGGAAAGTACAAAGCCGGATAACCTTTGAAATATTTTAACAGCCCCTAAATAAAGTACATTGACATCAAAGGAGGGTACTTCCAGAGAAGTTGCCTCGAGCTAGTGACCACATTTATCACTGAGTGAGGTCCTTTAACAACAGCGTCATGGTTAGTAAATTGAATAGCTTTGGGGAAGGTAAAAAACAAGAAATAGAAAGTCATCTTTGTGTTGTGCCGAATAAAATTAAAATTTCCCAAATAAGTTTTTTTGATATTTTATTTTAATATTTTAAAGAGGAACAATGGATGTGATGTTAAGTTACTACCGCTCGTTAACTTTATGATTACCATAAATACCTATACCTAAAATAGTACGACATTATGTAGGGAAACTGAGCGGCACTCGCGTACTCGCTCCAGTGCGCTCCAGTCTAGACGTCATCACGGGAGGTGGATAGTGGTGGGTTCTCGAATTTACGTCGAAATTAAGACCATGCACTCAAATCGAAGAAGTGACCGTTTTTTTGGCTGAAATGAGCAATAAGTAGGTATTGCCAATTCCTTTACATTAATTTGTATAAGTTAAACCACGTTAAACCAACACAGTGCCTATCCCGACTCCTAAGTATAGGTACTTGATGTTTAATTACCCGTTACTCAAGACGTTGAATATTTTGAGATGCCAGAAGGGAGTGGCCAGGCGGTAGCATGTGCGCTTCGCAATCTTACGGCACCGTGTTCGATCCTCAGCCCTGCATCAATGACTTATCTATAGTAAGTTATGTGCAGTTTTCGACGCCATCGCTTCGTGCCTCGGCGAGCACGTTAAACCGTCGGTTCCTGTTGTCATAAGAACATTTATGGCAATCGTCAGACCTGATAGAATCTGACTCCTGGTTTAACAATCCCTGTTACTAGTTCCTTATGAGTTGCAAAGTCAGATGGCAGTCGCTCGTGTAATTCCGGTAGCTCGCCGCTACAGGTTATACTGGGGCCAACCTCAATAACAAATGCGAAAAGGCAAAGAGGATGATGATGATACCGGAAGGGAATTGACACAAAATGGTTTAAAAAAAACTTGTAATTTTCTTAAAACTCACTCTTGGTTTAGTTTGAGAATACGTCATAAGTACTTGCCTATACTTGAAAGTTAAGTTACAAAGCACTGTTTTATATATATACAATTTGAAATTCAGGCCGAATGTTTTTCCACATTTTCCGCTAAAAATGGTATAGGATCGTGGCCGATCCGTTAAACACTCAAACAACTAAATAAAGTTGAAGTTAGAATAAGTAGAAAATTTCCCTATTAATTCAAACAAGTCACATTCAAAGTATTTATCCCGCCTTTCAAATTCGTCGGGTACTACAAACACAGGCGTACAAAATACAAAACAAGAAAGATAGACCAGTGAAGTTGAACCAAATTTCAATTATATCATTGAGGAAGCGCGAATGTAGCGCGTTCCTTCAGTCTGCCGACCCTGCCGACGCCTCAGAACTTTCTGTTTACATTTTGTTAACGGAATGAGAATTTAAAGCGAAATTTCTTAGCTACAAAATGTGCGTTAAAAGTCAAAGTGGGAAAGGAATAGTTGTAGCGTGAAATCGCCAACTTCGTCGTTATTGGGGCGACTTTTGCCAGTATTGTAAGGCATTTCAGAGTTCTTTGCTTATAAACCTACATTGCATTTCTTTATTTAATTTTTTTTCTTAGCTAATTTATTTTGGCTTCTTGATTCTTTACAATACTATAATAGCTGTGGCTCTAATGCGCGGAGTAAAAGTTAAACCGCAAGGAAAGTTTAAAAAAATGTCCTTGTCTCCAGCTAACTATACAATCTGGGAGACTTCAAATCAAGATTGAATAGATATCTTGTTGGCAAAGTCTACTATTATAGATCGCGTCATCACATACCATCAATCAGATAAGACAGTAGATACTTTGCATATAGAAATTAACAACAAAAAATAGTCATAGGTAAGTATCCATGTTCTTCTAATCCAATTGTATTGATAACTTTGATCAGGATATAAATTGGCAAAAACATTGAGAAAATATGTTTTTTAATCTAATCGATTTTGGATTGAATAATATAAGTTGGATGCAAGAGGCAGTAGCCATTCAATGTGGCTTCTATTAGGGAGGCCTATGTTTAACACTGGACGTCTTCGGGACTGCTGAACATAGGCTTCCCCCAGAGCGCGCCACCTTGAGCGGCTGCTCGCCTCCTGCATACATCGGCCACCAAGTGGGGGGCTGGCCTACGCTGCGTCTTCCGGTTCCCCAGGTAGCAAAATGTCATCATTGACGAAAAAAAGACGTCATTTGAAGGTCATTTTAGGGTCAGTACGGAATTCGGCGTATGTGTACGTCATAATGTCGTCATTTTAATGTCTTTTAAAGACGTGCAGAACTCGTCGCATGTGTACGTCGCAATGTCATCATTAGTCATTTAAGTTTATTGTTAAACATGCCATCTAGTTTCTAATGATGGAACTATCCACAAAACAACTAGATGGCGCCAGCATGCAAGTTAGCACACGCAAGCGTTTCACGCATGCATACCGACTCATTGCTGTAGTCTCAATGCCAATACCATCAGACAGGCAGGAGGCTTCCAGAAACAATACGTTATCTGTAAACCAATGTAAATTCGTACTAACTCGAAATCAAATTTAAAGATTTACTATTGCAAAGTAAGTAAGATACCTTCCTCACCTTCCTGCCTAATTGCCTATTGTATTGTAACCCCCATCTCCCCTTAAATGGGATCCTCTGGTCTTTTTGGAATGTCATATTAACAATAATATAAAATTATCATCGTTCAATATTCGTTATTTTTAAGTCCTGATATAACGACCACAGCACGTCTTTTAGGAACGTCAAAAACACGACATGCAAAGACGTCATCAGTCCGTCTTTAATAGTCGTCATTTCCACGTCCTAAGATGACGTCTTGAGGCTGTGACAAATGTACGTACTTTTCTGGTACTCTCAGACGTCATTGTAGGACGTCTTTACGTCACAGAATGACCTGATAAAGACGTCTTTATGACGAAGATTTGCTACCTGGGTCGTGGTCGCCATTCGAGAACCTTTCTTCCCCATCGGTTGTCAGTTCTACAAGCGATGTGGCCTGCCCATTGCCATTTCAACTTGCTGATTCTCAAAGCTATATCGGTGACTTTAGTTCTCTTGCGGATCTCCTCATTTCGGATCTTATCTCGCAAGGAAACCCCGAGCATAGCTCTCTCCAAAGCTCGCTGCGCAAATCTAATAATAAGGAGAAGTAGAAGTTCTGCTAAAAAGTATTAGTAATTCTGCCTTCATGTCGTAATATATACCTAGGTCGTGGGTGGAGTCAATCCCACATACGACTACTTAACGGTTACATACTAGACTAATTAAGTTTATTGAAACAACATTCTTTCATCACATTAAAATGCGAAGAATGTCACTAAGTCCTTAAGATTTCCATACAAACTCAGCAGGGGTTGAGTAGAAACAGGAAAACTTATTCTACGGCCAATACCAATTACTTTAAGTAATTAATTGGTTGTTTTCCTGAAGCCGTAACATCAGCATACTTTTTGCTTAATGAAACGTGCAATAAAGTACGTTTGAATGGGCTTGGGGTGCTAGAACTTCTTTCTTTATTGGTACCTACACTAGTTATATCCCACGATTTCACTTCCACATAGAGATTATCCGCACTAGGTGGGTTAGCAGATACCTACCGTTAAGTTTTATCAAAATTCGCTTAGCCCTTTCAATACTTAACGGTAACAAACATTACTTATTTTAATAAACTAGCGGCCTGCCCCGGCTTTGCACGGCTATAATAGTTTTCATAGCGCACGCGATGTAAACAATATTTTACGTAACTTTTTTACACTTTGGGTTACATTATTAGAGTTTTAGTAAGGATCCTTTTTTTTTTAATATAATATAGCCTATGTTACCCGGGGATAGTGTAGCTTCCCAACAGTGAAAGAAGTTTTCAAACCGGTACAGTAGTTTCGGAGCCTATTCAATGCAAACAAACAAACAATCAAATCTTTTCTCTTAATAACATTGGCATAGATAAATAACGCCCAACGATCATATCGATCGGATCCCGGATCCTAACTGGATTCCCTATATCTGTGGACCCAACTATACGAGGACCAACGGACCAACAACATCCAGACACAGCGGAACAAGTATAGGTATATTTACAAATGTATTCGCAAACTCATATTGAAAAAATCCGCTTTCATGCAAAATTTCAATTGGCTCTCCTCTTTGAACACTGTCGGATAAAAAGAGACTGTCTTCAAAGCAAATATTTTTCATTTCATTTGTGTCAATGTTTGTTCGCGAGAGCTAAACAATTGCTTTGTTGAAATTAATTGAAAGCTTTGTGTGGCATTTTGGCTTTTAAACAGACCTTATTGGATTAAAAGAATAGGTAAAGTCATCTGAACCACAGTATATAATAATAATAATAATGCCCAACGATCACATTTATAGATCCTGGACCTTAAATAGGATCGCTTGTATCTAAGGACCAAGGAACTAAGAATACCATGGTCCCACAACTTCTTATTCTTGTGTACAAATACTTGTCGTGTTGCGGAAATCGAACCGCAGCCTTCGGGTTATGAGCCGGCCTGCTCAACCACCACACCACAGAGTATAGGCTGTCTTATTAAGGCCCGATTTTACCCAAGTAGAATAAATTTTATTCCAGGTATAATTTTCCGAGAACAACCGAGTTACACGAATATAACCCTTATACCACCAATTTTATGAAGGAAGAAGACTTATTCCTTGGATACAATCAAAATGGCGTCTTTTTGTGTAATTTTTTTTTTCAATCAGCTGTATCCGAGAGTAACGAATAGCCTTATACTTGGAATAAACCTTATTCCACTTTGGTAAAATTGGGCCTTAATAGTACCTATAGTCTAAGCTGGTGCTAAAAATAACATATCCACAATCCATATTCTTCTGCCTACTTTATATCAGTGATCGATCACGTATCTATCAGTCAGTTCATGTAGATATGTCTTCTTCTTATATAAGAGGCCAGCTCTCGGTCGGTGGAGTAATCGCCATCGTTCTATATCTTCAGAATGCTTTGATTTCCTCATACGAAATTACATTTATTTTGGCACCAGTTACATTTACTTTTTCACTTGTGTATTTACGCTTTAATAATGCTTATTGTAACAAAAATAATTAATTGATACGTGCATTGTATAGGTCTATAATCTAAATCAAACCGCTATGGAATTGTTCTCATTTTACAATGCTCATTAAAAAAAAAACAAATTACTTATGAAGACAACCTACGTTTTGCTGTGTAACTAAATTGAAACCTTAAATTAAACTAATTAAATAATTCAATTGTAAAACTCGGCAGGCTCACGAAACGTAAATCATTCCGGGCTCATTTTCCACCAAAATTCAAAACCGTCCGCAGTTCGTGTAATTAGACACTAGCGGGTAATTTATGCCGCAGCGGAACAATTTGCAGGGGCTAGATGGAAACTCCTACCGATTGATGATATCACGATAAAGTAGCTGTTTTAGGTGATTTTTATAATATGGGCAACGGCACAATTTCTTTTTTAATAAAGTAGCCCATTTAGGTAATTCTATTACTGCAGTAGGGTCTCACTGTTAGGTACAAAATCAACCTGTCCCCTAATTAATGTCAGTGACAAACTAGGGTTGTCGTATGGGCCAACGCAAACCAGCGTGAAATTAACAAAGCTACCAAGTGTAGGTTAGAGCTTCGGCCCCACCGGCGCGTCTGCGAAGCGGCAACGTCATCGACGTGAAACTATTCGGTACCCAATGCTGCCCGCGGCGATCGCGGTGCGGCCGTCTTCGAACACGGGCAGCGATGGGTACCGAATGGACGTTTTTCTGACGCCACTTGACACGCCAGTGTGACTGAAGCTTAACGCTTGATGACAGCCCGCGAGCTATGCGACCAAATAAAGGGTTTCGTGAACGGGACCGCAAGGCTACACGCGTGGTCAAAGTTACAGGTAGCTGGTCCAAAGAGTGGACTTTGGACCAGTGGTGGCTTTGGAACTTTGTCAATCTCTGAAGGAGGTTTCACATATGTATAATGTAAAAACTGTAGAGAAGCTCGTCTACAAAACACTCCAAACGCAAATAAATAACACATAACCATCAGTTTTCTTATACTAAACAAAGAATTATCATCATCATCATCATTAACAGCATGAAGACGTCCACTGCTGAACATAGGCCTCTCCCAGAGCGCGCCACCTTGAGCGGCTGCTTGGCTCCTCCATCCATCGGCTCCCCGCGGCTTTCACCAGATCGTCGGTCCATCGAGTGGGGGGCCGGCCTACGCTGCGTCTTCCGGTTCGTGGTCGCCACTCGAGAACCTTTCTTCCTCATCGGTTGTCAGTTCTACGAGCGATGTGGCCTGCCCATTGCCACTTTAAATTACTAATTCTAAGAGCTATATCGGAAAACAAAGAATAATATAAGGTGAAAAAAACACTGCCAGTACCTAATCAGTCGTCGCACATGCGTATGCACTCTAGCACTATTGTATTAAAAAATTTGTTACCTCTGTCAAGTTTGAAATTACAAGATCAAGAGCTTGTTGTGAGTTTTACATTACCTATATTTAAATATTTCAATGGAACATACGCTAGTCTCCCTTCACTTAATAATTCTAACGCTACGATGCGTAACAACTCCACCTGGTGGAATTCGCAGTGGTCACGGCTAAGCTAAGAAAATGTGTTTTTTGTGAACATTGTTGTTTTTAAGTCATTATACTAGCAGTTTCCACCACCATTTCGTACTTTTTAGCTACACGAACAATAATTAATACTTACATGAAATAATATTCAATTTCCATTTATGACATTACTACTGTTTCAAAAGTTTCTTGGAGTGGAGAGATTCACAAACGCATTGGAGGACGATTTTTTAGCTCTTGGAGCGGAAAGGATCTGGTATCAGGTTAATTGCAAGTACATCACTAACCTTCGTTTTGCCAAATATATAGTAATAATGGCGGAGTCCCTTGTAGACCTTAGCACCATGCTGAACGACCTCAGTAGAGTCTCTCAACATGTTAGGAGACTCTACTGAGGTCCCTTAAGATAAATATGCATAAGACGAAAATCATATCTAATACCACCACCTACCTACCTCGAAGTTGTCAACAAATATGTTTACCCAGGACAGACTGTCCAATTAGGTAGGTCCAACTTCGACAAAGAGGTCGCCAGAGAATCCGACTCGGCTGGGCATCGTTCGAGAAGCTTCGACCTATTTTTTCGTCCAAAATACTACAGAGCCTGAAAATTAAGTTTTTCAATCAGTGTGAGTTGCCAGTGGTGACGTATAGAACTGAGACATGGTCTCTTATTGTGGGCCTCATGAATAAACTCAATGTCGCGCGGCTCTGGAGAGAGCTATGCTGGGTGTCTCCCTGCCAGATAAGATCCGTAATGAGGAGATCCGCAGGAGAACTAAAGTGACCGATATAGCTCTTAGAATTAGCAAGTTGAAATGGCAATGGGCCGGCCACATCTCTCGTAGAACTGACAACCGATGGGGAAGAAAGGTTCTCGAGCGAGGACCACGAACCGGAAGACGCAGCGTAGGCCAGCCCCCACTAGGTGGACCAACGACCTGGTTAAAACTGCGAGGAGCCGATGGATGCAGGAGGCAAGCAACCGCTCTAAGTGGTGCTCTCTGGGGGAGGCCTATGTTCAGCAGTGGACGTTTTCAGGCTGTTGATGATGATGATGACTGTTTCTAAAATGTAATTTTGCTATAGATACGTACCTACACACTCTCCAAAATTTATCCAGTCTACTTGTTTCCTGGCTGTTAAATTGCGTTGATTCCTTGTGCCAAACATATTGGTTCCCCACCAAATACCCTATGGTGCACTTGGAAATATAAGAAACATTACATCAAAACAGTTTTTTTTAAGTTATGTAATCTAAAGCACCCCAGCCCAATGCGTATAAACCATTTAAGACCCCATATGAATATAAAGTATCACGTATATTTCAGATGACTTTGCCATAAATGTTTCATCGAATTGCTATAAAAATGTACCAACAAGTACCAATTTTAAAGTGTTTTTTTTATTTATTACAGTCTTGTTTGTGACATAAAGGATCCAATTCTAGGCTGACTTGAGAAAAAAAATATTCCGAGAAATTTATTTATCGGAGAGCCTGGTCAACGCGACGAGTGATCAAAAAAGTCCTGGAACTTTGCCACAACGAATCATCATTGTAATTTAACGGGTCAATGTTGGTGATGAATACCTACGCTTAACTAAACTAAAAATACTAAATGTTATCTCCGTCTGGTTCAATCACCTTTATTCTATGAATCTATCTAATAATGATTAATCTATGAATCAAAAAGTACTGCCATACTTTATGTTTACTTTAGTTCTGTAGAATGCGACCAGAATTAATACCGCTGTGTCTAAAATATATTTATGAAATACTATAGTAGCTAATATTAATTAAGTTTTACTAGGCAGTTGATATTACAGGTTGTATGACTATTCAACCTGAATAGACCAAGTAAAGGCTATTAAATATAAATGCAGCTTGATAAGTTATTGATAACACTGCATATCTGTGGAAGCAAATAGTGCCAACGATTAATAAAATATTTTCTCTCGCTGTTATTATATAATTTTATACATTGATCGAAATGTTGATAATTTGATATTTCTTTGTCCAACACCGGAAAAATACACATCATATATAACCTTTCATACATTCGAAATATTGTTATGTAAACATTTCAAATGTTATTAAACTCTTTTGTATAATTATCCCGTATATTAGTACCGGCGGCGTGTATTAATACTTGTGCCGTGCCTCGGCGTCAGAATAGGACCACCCCATATATTCATGAGTGCCGTAAGCGCCAACTGAAAGAATTTCAAGGGAATGAGCCTTCTGCTCAGCCTGCATTACGATCTACAAACGATCACCAAGACACCTGCCAACGCGTATTGATGTATGCGTGTGCATAAAATCATGATCCCTCAGAAATGCTTTAGGAAAGGAAGTTTTTCAGATTTTGATCACCGGAAACAGTCATTAATCGGAACGTGAGCGATAAAATGGAATATAATGACGATTAAATTGCATGGTTGGACGATACGTCAGCCCTGTGTGTCGTAAATACATCAGTGGTGTAGCTACAGAATACCGCACTTAATGTGGTTTGGTGTGACATAGCCTTCTAGTATAGGTAGTACAGTCACTTTAGCATAAAAAGGGGTCAACCTCGGAATAAGAGATAATAAGCTGAATTTTTGTATATCCTTTCCTTATTTTGACGTTCTAAAAGTTGTCTCAAAAGTCCCATAAAATCTCGTGTCTGCATCGTAAGCTATTCAAGGTAGGTAGGTATATATGAAAATTCAGCTTATTTCTCATTCCGAGATTGATCGCTAATTTGACTGGATGAGTATTGATTATCCATATAATGAATAGCAACCACATTGAAAAGATGCGAGAGAACGCTAGTTTCAGAAAGCATGAAACAGCGAAGAGAAATGACAGGTAGCAGGAAAGGCTATCCTACCAAAAGATGATCCTAAGAAACCAGGAGTAATAGAAGCTAACTACTTAACCTAAGTAAAAAATAATAATGAGGTGCAACCCACCATATTTAATTTCTATCTAGTAACAGGGTGGTTCTGCTAGTACAGAACAGACAGTCAAATATTTTTTGGGACCATAGAACTCAAGTTGTTTCACAAGCAGAAGAGAGACGAGAGAGAGAGAGAGAGAGAGAGAGAGACGTGTTTTCGGCTTAAATCAGGTATACCTACTACCAGAAGACGATAATAGAATCAATCTGTAGAAAATAATAATGAACCACAAACCACCATTTTATTTTTTCTCTGTGTCAGGCTAGTACTGCTAGTACAGAACAGGCAATCAGATCTTTTTTGAGACTAATAAAACTCTAAAAGACGTTTAACAAGCAGGTGAGAGACGAAAAAGAAATAGAGGGAGAGAGACGAGTTATTCAAATTAAATCACAATTGAACTTATTATTCAGTTTCCTCATCAAGAAAAGTAAGTCAAGTCAGAAGCCACTGAGCAGCCTTAAAATTCTGGAACCAGAGCTGACCACTTGCCTACACGATAAGAAGAAGAAGATACACACAGCTCAGCACTTCAAATGGTAAAATAAACTGCAATATATTATGTAACCAAGCAGTTGGCAATTTTCGTAATATATTTGACGCTCCATCTCGATCTAAATGTGTCCCGATTACCCTTAATGGTACAATAGCACCATATTGAATAAGGGCCAACTTGGCACCTGCTTTGCCAACAGTACCGCCCTGCATCATACAGTTTGGGTCAGAAGCTTTAATCAAAGTTATTTAACTGTATTTTTAGGATATAGATTTTGTCTCTGCCGCAGCTGACAATGCTGAGTGGAAAGGCGTTGATGGATTATGCTTGCCTAGAAGTTAAATACTCACAAAAAATTAAGTTGAACGACGCTAACTAAGTACCCTACTTTCTTTGCTGCTGTATCATAAAAAAGCACAAGGAAATCAATTTGTATTAATCAACAGAGTGAAAACGGTAAGATAGTTGCATAACCATAAAACAAGTGTTCCGATGGTTTTTTTTTTTTATGCATGAATGGGCTCACGTTTGACAACATGATGATATATGGAAAGCGATGATGCGGTCTATGTTGGAGCACGTTTGCCTATGAGATGCCTATTCACTCTTGGTAAAACTTTCATTGTCTTTGTTGTCTAAATTGTTAAGTTGTCATTAAATAAAAATACTGATTCAATGTGTCTATTTTCAAGATATTTGCTTCTACTCATAATTAAGTCTCAAACTACCACTAATATAAGTCGAACTAATAACTAGGTATATGGCTAAATTCACTACGCCACAAACGCAACGAAGTCATAGATTAATACACAGATCGGTAAAAATTTCCTTAATAAAACAACACCTACCAAAAAATTATAAACTTATAGTAAACTAGCTTTTGCCCGCGGCTTCGCACGCATGTATTATGTTATTTCTACGTTTAGGTAGTCTAATAATAGCTTAGTTCATGCATTTCCTCTATACCAAATCACAAAATCCACAAAATTTTTTCGAAGCTCAGCACGTATTAGCAGATTAGGTAGCACACGTGTAAAAATGTTGGTTAGGTTGTAGGTAGGTATGGCTTTTCACGTGTCATCAGATCACCTACACATTGATAAAATAGTGGGTTAGAAACTGCAAGTCATATGTATGTACCTACTTAGACCTACCTTATACTTAGACGTTAGTTTTTTTAAATATACGATAGGTCTAGGCATCTAACTAATAAAAGTTCTATAATATGGTATACCTACATACCAGTGATACGGTCGATCTTTTCCTTGTCATTTTCACTTAAACAGATGTTCTTGTGTTTTCACCATAAAAACCGTTCAAGTCTTCATAAGAGGTTCCAGTAAATTTTGTTTAGGTACTAAGTATACCTACCTAAATAATAGGTAGGTAATCTATTATTTAGGCAGTTTAGAAAAATACCAAACAATCACTGTTTTCGTCAGCTTTTCATATCCGCGCGCTTTTCGTATCAAGACCAAAGAGTATCTTTGTTGCATTCACCCACGGATTAGAGAAAATAACAATTTACTCTGTGCATTCACCACATAATTTTTTTTTACTTTCTGAAGTTTGGGTCGATACGAATTGAGTATTTAGCCAGTGTCAATAATAAGTTTATAAAATACATACTTTACAGCTGGAGTATTTATTGCATTTACCTATACGATGCGACCATAATTAATTTTGTTAATACTAATTAGAAATCACAAGTACTTACGTACGCCACTGTAAAAAGAGTCGACATTTATATTATGTCCGCTATTTTTCAGGTTGTTTCATTCCTTCTGCACTTTCAACATAGTGGTGGGAGTGAGAAAATAACATGTGTACAAAGCTCTAATCAGATTCGCTTTTGTAAAGAATGTTTCATTTTTAGGGTTCCGTAACAGTTTTAAAATAAAGGAACCCTTATATGTAAAATCACTTTCTTGTCCGTCTGTTTGTCTTTCATAATTTATTGCTCTAACCTGTGGTTTGTCCTAAAGAGAATATAACCGCTCAGTTTGTTTAGTTCATTGAAAAGCCCACAGACCTAAAATATTTTAACTATTAAAACTCATTTACCTACGTGAAAGAAGAAGAAGAAATCAAAACCGAACGGTTTTTTTTTTATATTGACTACTGTTTCTGCCAAATACGGCACAATTTTGCCACTAACCATGTGTCACAGACCTACCACTTCTTCGTTAATGACTTTCTATAGCTTTTAAGCAATAATGAGGCTTTTTATTTAAAAAAAAAACGCTGGTTCCGCTTCTTTTCTAGATGGCGCTGTAAGTACATAGTTTAAACCTTTCAAACCATAGAGTAGTTTAAATATAAGAAAATGCTTAGAGTACCTACAAAGAAATGTCAAATTCAGTTGAGTGGACCACGAGTACATTGTCTGTAGTATCTTCTAAGTAGTCTGTGGTGCATTCTTCTTAAGTAAATTGAAGTACAGCAGAACTGCGAGACAGATAAACGTTAATATAATGATCCAAAATTAAGGCGAGCTATCGCGCAACGAAAATAGAATTAACGAAACAGTTTAGAGTTGTCAGTCAGTATCGTGACACATTTCCTATAACCTGTGGTCTATGCTGGAAACAGTGACAGGACAGATTTCGGTAAAACCACAACTGGCGCCATCTATTGGGTCATACATAAAACACCATTTCTTTTTTTTAAATAAAACTCCTCATTCTGCCAATGTTAAGTGAGTAAAAATTTGTACGGTTATGCCATGTCAAAGTCCTATTTTGTCAGTCAAAATGCCATCAGTAAAATGGTGGATATTTTACTGAAGCTCTTACTCTTATTTTACTCTAAAAAACCGTTGAAGAGAAAACGAAAATGGATGGTTATAAAAACGTGGAACCATTTGCCAACACTCGTGCACGTTTACGAACACTTAAGGAATAATTATCCACCCTTATTAAACATTAAAATTCAAAAATACACAGGTTTTGGTAAAATAATCAAAATTCACAACCACCATCGTCAGATTTTCTTCAAAGAGCTCCAACCGAACATTACACGGCCATTTTGCTAATTCGAGGATCTTACCCTAATGTATAATTATACTTACCTACATCTAAGTACCCTTTTAAAACATTTTTCATAAAATATTTCGTATCATTGGCAAATACAAATGTCGTCTAAAGCCAAAATAAAAAAAAAACATCTTCTTTCACACTATTTAATATTTGTTGGTATATCTATCTATTTAACTTCTAAAATGCTAAACAACCGGTAAAAATATAAATAGGAAACCTATAAATTGTTTTGATTCTCTTAGAGTAGCGGTTGGTACTAATATTACTCTTTGGTCATTGTGGCACAGAGTGTAGTCGATTGTTTTTTTTCTAATCTGTGACAATATGTGGTAACTTACAACTTACCGTTAGTAGCAAAAAAAAAAACATGAGTCGGCCATGTTGTTTAAAACTCCGATTCGTTTCGTAATGAAATCTCAATAATTGTCATCAAATTTTTTTAACGATATATCAATTTTAATATATCCTATGTTAAGCGCCGGTTATTTCTAAGCATATCAGTGAAAACCGCATGAAAATCCATTCAGTATTTTAGGAGTTCAGTCATAACAAACAAACAAACAAACAAACAAACAGACAAAGTATTTAAAAAGTGGCTTAACGTGATCAGCGGCTAATTTTAAGCCAACCTGTGTCATTTTTTTCTTGATATCTTGCAATTACAGACTTTTTTATCTCTACAGTTTTATTATATGTATAGATAGATAGATAAAATCAACGAAAGTGTACCAATGGGTACTTTACCTTTTACAAAAATCTTTTCCATACAACACACAATCTTATAACGTATAAATATGTACCGGTGTGAAGTTAGCGGCCTAAAGTTAGCGGCCTAAGATAACCCTACCAAATTAAAAAGTCACGGCTTCCGACATCCTTCGGTATGGCTCTGTTGAGCCTGTCAGAAGAAAATCATGAACTCTAAGTGCTCGCGAAATGAAGAAATAAAAATCTGTGTAATTTCTCGGTGCTATGACCGAAATTAAGACACTTTGATATGAAAAGTGGGCGTGTGCCGGGAAAATAAAATCACCATTCAATGGGGCTTTAAAAGACCTTCCATACGAGGTACATTTCTATATCTCCAGGTACTTCAGAAATGAGAAAATAATAAAAACCTGTAAAAAAAACTCGGTGGTATGGCTGAAATTGAGACACTTTAATATGAAAAGTGGGCGTGTGTCCGGAAAATAAAATAAGCATTCAATGAAGCTTTGAAAGGCCTTCCATTCGATGTACATCTCTATATCTCCAGGTACTTCAGAAATGAGGAAATAATACAAATCTGTAAAAAATCTCGGTGGTGTTGCCGAAATTGAGACACTTTAATATGAAAAGTGGGCATGTGTATGGAAAATGAAATCAGCATTCAATGAAGCTTTGAAGGGCCTTCCATTTGATGTACATTTCTATATCTCCAGGTACTTCAGAAATGAGGAAATAAGACAAATCTGTTAAAAATCTCGGTGGTATGGCTGAAATTGAAACACTTTAATATGAAAAGCGGGCGTGTGTCCGGAAAATAAAATAAGCATTCAATGAAGCTTTGAAGGGCCTTCCATTTGATGCACATTTCTATATCTCCAGGTACTTCAGAAATGAGGAAATAATACAAATCTGTAAAAAATCTCGGTGGTGTTGCCGAAATTGAAACACTTTAATATGAAAAGTGGGCGTGTGTCCGGAAAATAAAATAAGCATTCAATGAAGCTTTGAAGGGCCTTCCATTTGATGTACATTTCTATATCTCCAGGTACTTCAGAGATGAGGAAATAAGACAAATCTGTTAAAAATCTCGGTTGTGTTGCCGAAATTGAAACACTTTAATATGAAAAGTGGGCGTGTGTCCGGAAAATAAAATAAGCATTCAATGAAGCTTTGAAGGGCCTTCCATTTGATGTACATTTCTATATCTCCAGGTACTTCAGAAATGAGGAAATAAGACAAATCTGTTAAAAATCTCGGTGGTATGGCTGAAATTGAAACACTTTAATATGAAAAGTGGGCGTGTGTCCGGAAAATAAAATAAGCATTCAATGAAGCTTTGAAGGGCCTTCCATTTGATGTACATTTCTATATCTCCAGGTACTTCAGAAATGAGGAAATAATACAAATCTGTAAAAAATCTCGGTGGTGTTGCCGAAATTGAAACACTTTAATATGAAAAGTGGGCGTGTGTCCGGAAAATAAAATAAGCATTCAATGAAGCTTTGAAGGGCCTTCCATTTGATGCACATTTCTATATCTCCAGGTACTTCAGAAATGAGGAAATAATACAAATCTGTAAAAAATCTCGGTGGTGTTGCCGAAATTGAAACACTTTAATATGAAAAGTGGGCGTGTGTCCGGAAAATAAAATAAGCATTCAATGAAGCTTTGAAGGGCCTTCCATTTGATGTACATTTCTATATCTCCAGGTACTTCAGAAATGAGGAAATAAGACAAATCTGTTAAAAATCTCGGTGGTATGGCTGAAATTGAAACACTTTAATATGAAAAGTGGGTGTGTGTATGGAAAATGAAATCAGCATTCAATAAAGCTTTGAAAGGCCTTCCATTTGATGTACATTTCTATATCTCCAGGTACTTCAGAAATGAGGAAATAAGACAAATCTGTTAAAAATCTCGGTGGTATGGCTGAAATTGAAACACTTTAATATGAAAAGTGGGCGTGTGTCCGGAGAATAAAATAAGCATTCAATGAAGCTTTGAAGGGCCATCCATTTGATGTACATTTCTATATCTCCAGGTACTTCAGAAATGAGGAAATAATACAAATCTGTAAAAAATCTCGGTGGTGTTGCCGAAATTGAAACACTTTAATATGAAAAGTGGGCGTGTGTCCGGAAAATGAAATCAGCATTCAATGAAGCTTTGAAGGGCCTTCCATACAATGTACATTTCTATATCTCCAGGTACTTCAGAAATGAGGAAATAATACAAATCTGTAAAAAATCTCGGTGGTGTTGCCGAAATTGAGACACTTTAATATGAAAAGTGGGCGTGTGTCCGGAAAATAAAATAAGCATTCAATGAAGCTTTGAAGGGCCTTCCATTTGATGTACATTTCTATATCTCCAGGTACTTCAGAAATGAGGAAATAATACAAATCTGTAAAAAATCTCGGTGGTGTTGTACCTGGAGATATAAAAATGTACATCGTATGGAAGGCCTTTTAAAGCTTCATTGAATGCTTACTTTATTTTCCGGACACACGCCCACTTTTCATATTAAAGTGTCTCAATTTCGGCAACACCACCGAGATTTTTTACAGATTTGTATTATTTCCTCATTTCTGAAGTACCTGGAGATAAATGTACATTGTATGGAAGGCCCTTCAAAGCTTCATTGAATGCTTATTTTATTTTCCGGACACACGCCCACTTTTCATATTAAAGTGTTTCAATTTCAGCCACACCACCGAGATTTTTAACAGATTTGTCTTATTTCCTCATTTCTGAAGTACCTGGAGATATAGAAATGTACATCAAATGGAAGGCCCTTCAAAGCTTCATTGAATGCTTATTTTATTTTCCGGACACACGCCCACTTTTCATATTAAAGTGTTTCAATTTCAGCCGTACCACCGAGATTTTTAACAGATTTGTCTTATATCCTCATTTTTGAAGTACCTGGAGATATAGAAATGTACATCAAATGGAAGGCCTTTTAAAGCTTCATTGAATGCTTATTTTATTTTCCGGACACACGCCCACTTTTCATATTAAAGTGTCTCAATTTCGGCAACACCACCGAGATTTTTTACAGATTTGTATTATTTCCTCATTTCTGAAGTACCTGGAGATATAGAGATGTACATCGAATGGAAGGCCTTTTAAAGCTTCATTGAATGCTTATTTTATTTTCCGGACACACGCCCACTTTTCATATTAAAGTGTTTCAATTTCGGCAACACCACCGAGATTTTTTACAGATTTGTATTATTTCCTCATTTCTGAAGTACCTGGAGATATAGAAATGTACATCGTATGGAAGGCCTTTTAAAGCTTTATTGAATGCTGATTTCATTTTCCATACACATGCCCACTTTTCATATTAAAGTGTCTCAATTTCGGCAACACCACCGAGATTTTTTACAGATTTGTATTATTTCCTCATTTCTGAAGTACCTGGAGATATAGAAATGTACATCAAATGGAAGGCCCTTCAAAGCTTCATTGAATGCTTATTTTATTTTCCGGACACACGCCCACTTTTCATATTAAAGTGTTTCAATTTCGGCAACACCACCGAGATTTTTTACAGATTTGTATTATTTCTTCATTTCTGAAGTACCTGGAGATATAGAAATGTACATCGTATGGAAGGCCTTTTAAAGCTTCATTGAATGCTGATTTCATTTTCCATACACACGCCCACTTTTCATATTAAAGTGTTTCAATTTCGGCAACACCACCGAGATTTTTTACAGATTTGTATTATTTCCTCATTTCTGAAGTACCTGGAGATATAGAAATGTACATCGTATGGAAGGCCTTTTAAAGCTTCATTGAATGCTGATTTCATTTTCCATACACATGCCCACTTTTCATATTAAAGTGTCTCAATTTCGGCAACACCACCGAGATTTTTTACAGATTTGTATTATTTCCTCATTTCTGAAGTACCTGGAGATATAGAAATGTACATCAAATGGAAGGCCCTTCAAAGTTTCATTGAATGCTTATTTTATTTTCCGGACACACGCCCACTTTTCATATTAAAGTGTTTCAATTTCGGCAACACCACCGAGATTTTTTACAGATTTGTATTATTTCCTCATTTCTGAAGTACCTGGAGATATAGAAATGTACATCAAATGGAAGGCCCTTCAAAGCTTCATTGAATGCTTATTTTATTTTCCGGACACACGCCCACTTTTCATATTAAAGTGTTTCAATTTCAGCCGTACCACCGAGATTTTTAACAGATTTGTCTTATATCCTCATTTTTGAAGTACCTGGAGATATAGAAATGTACATCAAATGGAAGGCCTTTTAAAGCTTCATTGAATGCTTATTTTATTTTCCGGACACACGCCCACTTTTCATATTAAAGTGTCTCAATTTCGGCAACACCACCGAGATTTTTTACAGATTTGTATTATTTCCTCATTTCTGAAGTACCTGGAGATATAGAAATGTACATCAAATGGAAGGCCCTTCAAAGTTTCATTGAATGCTTATTTTATTTTCCGGACACACGCCCACTTTTCATATTAAAGTGTTTCAATTTCGGCAACACCACCGAGATTTTTTACAGATTTGTATTATTTCCTCATTTCTGAAGTACCTGGAGATATAGAAATGTACATCAAATGGAAGGCCCTTCAAAGTTTCATTGAATGCTTATTTTATTTTCCGGACACACGCCCACTTTTCATATTAAAGTGTTTCAATTTCGGCAACACCACCGAGATTTTTTACAGATTTGTATTATTTCCTCATTTCTGAAGTACCTGGAGATATAGAAATGTACATCAAATGGAAGGCCCTTCAAAGCTTCATTGAATGCTTATTTTATTTTCCGGACACACGCCCATTTTTCATATTAAAGTGTTTCAATTTCAGCCATACCACCGAGATTTTTAACAGATTTGTCTTATTTCCTCATTTCTGAAGTACCTGGAGATATAGAAATGTACATCAAATGGAAGGCCCTTCAAAGCTTCATTGAATGCTTATTTTATTTTCCGGACACACGCCCACTTTTCATATTAAAGTGTTTCAATTTCAGCCATACCACCGAGATTTTTTACAGATTTGTCTTATTTCCTTATTTCTGAAGTACCTGGAGATATAGAAATGTAAATCAAATGGAAGGCCCTTCAAAGCTTCATTGAATGCTTATTTTATTTTCCGGACACACGCCCGCTTTTCATATTAAAGTGTTTCAATTTCAGCCATACCACCGAGATTTTTTACAGATTTGTATTATTTCCTCATTTCTGAAGTACCTGGAGATATAGAAATGTACATTGTTTGGAAGGCCCTTCAAAGCTTCATTGAATGCTGATTTCATTTTCCATACACATGCCCACTTTTCATATTAAAGTATCTCAATTTCGGCAACACCACCGAGATTTTTTACAGATTTGTATTATTTCCTCATTTCTGAAGTACCTGGAGATATAGAAATGTACATTGTATGGAAGGCCCTTCAAAGCTTCATTGAATGCTTATTTTATTTTCCGGACACACGCCCACTTTTCATATTAAAGTGTCTCAATTTCAGCCATACCACCGAGTTTTTTTACAGGTTTTTATTATTTTCTCATTTCTGAAGTACCTGGAGATATAGAAATGTACCTCGTATGGAAGGTCTTTTAAAGCCCCATTGAATGGTGATTTTATTTTCCCGGCACACGCCCACTTTTCATATCAAAGTGTCTTAATTTCGGTCATAGCACCGAGAAATTACACAGATTTTTATTTCTTCATTTCGCGAGCACTTAGAGTTCATGATTTTCTTCTGACAGGCTCAACAGAGCCATACCGAAGGATGTCGGAAGCCGTGACTTTTTAATTTGGTAGGGTTATCTTAGGCCGCTAACTTTAGGCCGCTAACTTCACACCGGTTAAATATGTCCGACATGGGGATGTCTCTCGGCTTAAGAAGTGATGTTAGCGTTTGTAGAATAATCATGAAGTTACTATTGGGTGAGAATAATACCTACTGTCAGTCCAACCTGCCAAGAGATAATGCGGATGGTGTCGTGGTTTTCAAAAATCTTTTGTGAAAGTCATCTATTAGAACCAAATTTTACGTATTATGATGACCTTTCAAGTTGTCCGGAAAAGTATAAAACAGATTCCTATGAAATATAAAGTCAAGTAAAAACTGGAGTGCGTTAGCTGTATCTATTATAGCCCTATTCTCAACAGAAATCCTATGCTTTTATGCTGTCGTCTTTGCCTTAGGTACTTGTGCTTACCTTGGAATTATAAAATTGAGTTTCTGAAGACCATTTTTTATTAAAACAGTAAAAATGAAAGGCTCTGAAAAGAAAAAAATATTCAATATAAGCTTACAATGTTAGAGTAGTTATAGTAGAAGATGCATTGATATTAATGATGCAGTCCTTGTATCAATTTGAAATGAATGCTTTATCTGGATTTTATTATCTTTAACTTTTATAAAATCTTTATCGTGAACAACACTTGAATAAATATCTTGAGGGTACAAACCTTATACTTTATTTTTTTTTTTTTTTAATAAGTATAACTACAACAATAAAACTAGGTATTCTATAAAACTAAACTAAAACTATAAAATTAATACTTTATTTTTTTTAATTAATAGAGTATATTAATCGTCCAGCTCCCGTTCAACGGGTTTCTGTTTGTTAGCCATGTCAAATCGTAATCTAGTAGGGGACACTTTGCAAATGAGTGTGCATCAGTTCTTACGCTAACAAAACTGCAATATGTTTTCAGCAAATTTTTAGGAATGTGGTCCTAAAACATCACAGAATAAAGTTCAACATTGTATGATAAGAAGTTACAGGTTAATAAAGAAGATTTGTGAAATTGCAAAACTCGTTTTATAGCGACTGCAAGACAGCATAAAAGGATGTTAATTGGTATTCCTTACTATCTGAAGATAATTGAGTCGTAACTAGAATATCAGACAAAGCGAAGCGAATAGCTGACATTCTGTTCTTGGCACCTCTTGCATTAACATAACCTTTTTA
This sequence comes from Ennomos quercinarius, assembly GCA_910589525.2. Lineage (NCBI taxonomy): Eukaryota > Metazoa > Arthropoda > Insecta > Lepidoptera > Geometridae > Ennomos > Ennomos quercinarius. Next base: position 7,779,127 of record OU342501.1, read on the forward strand.
CGCCTAGGACAAATTCTGGGCTAATTCGTTTTACATAATGAATTAAGAGGGTGTTTAAGCACGTGCCAGCAAGTAGTTTCTTTGCGAATGTTGAGCTCTGTAAAGGACTTTATGATGATGAAATTATGTTAATGCTCTTAACTAATTTGCTGAGTACTTCTATAATAGCTTTCGTAGGACTTACAAACTATTATTTTGTGTAGATTATTTTAGATTGTAGCATAGGTAGATCATCCACGTCATTGATTTAATGTTAATAATTATGTGTCTTAATGATTTTATTATGAAATGTTTGTGAAATTTCCACACAAATATATATTTATTTATTTATCTATTATTTAAGCAATCAATGTTCTCTAAAACACAAAATGAAACAAGAATCTCTAGAAAAATTCCTCAAAAAAAAACGCGCGAAACGCGGTAACTTATTACATCTGTTTAGATTTTGTTTATTTTGTATCTTCCAAGAGGTCACGCCTGAGTCAATCAATTAGGTATTATCAATTTATTCTCGATAGAAGCCCAGTAAAAGACTGCATATTGTTTTTTTTTTAGTATTTAATCTTACTGTGTTTTATATAGACCGACTACATTTTTTAGGGAAATCTCATATTAATATAGTACTTATGTTATTTTATATTCATAGAGAGAGATGATGGCCGAGCGGTAGCATGTGCGCTTCGCAAACTTACGGCACCGGCCCCCTAATTACCTAACTCGCAACAGGTTTGCGACAGGCGTAAATCTCGCGGTGATTGCTGTCATACATCATTAGTGGTGTCGAGAATGTATGCTTCGCTACCTGCTGTCGCATTGCTACTGCTGTCGCATTGCTGTTGCAAATTTTACGTAATTACCCCGCGGTGAATTATCTAGTAAGTTATGTGCAGTTTGTGATGCCATCGCTCCGTGTCTCGGAGAGCACGTTAAGCCGTCGGTCCCGGTTGTCATAAGAACATCTATGGCAATAGTTACGGGTAGTCACACGCCTGATAGAATCTGACGCCTGATCTAACCATCCCTGATACTGGTTCCTTATGGGTTGCGAGGTCAGATGGCAGTCACTCGTGTAATTCTGGTAGCTCGCCGCTACAGGTTAGATTGGGAGCTGACCCCAATAACAAATGGGAAAAGGCAAAGAGGATGATGATGTTATTTTATATTCATAAATCCTAACCATCACTTTATGATGTAAGTAATTTTATATGTAACCTAGCATCAAACTTCGTTGCTCCAATATAAAGATTAATATATCAAATTAATCTCATACACAGCTCTATTACAATCCGTATTCAGGAGTCCTTCCTACAACAGATTGAAAATGTCAACGCATACAAAGAGAGTTTAATATAGCAATATACGTATGTTGGTATAATATGATACGCTCCCAATGGAATGTGTTACGTCCTGCAGTTAATATAGGCTATAAGCTTTCAGCAATATTGCTTTGTGGAGGCCAGTGGTTACAAGATAAGGACTGAAAACTGAAAATTCAAAGATTAAACGGTATTCGTTTGGTATAAGTTATACTCATAAAATTGCGGTACACGTTGCAGTTTTCTGATTTTGATTAGATTAGACAAAAGGGAATAGTGTATGAATTACGATTATTGTTCCTCTCAACAAGGAACTTTAAATACTTAGAGAACTATGTTTCATTATCGTCAGAGTTTTATAACATTAAGTAATTAGGTACCTATATAAATTTTGTGTACCATAAATATCCTCTTAAGTATTGGTTCTTTATTGATCAATTAGCGCTATTTAGACGGGTATCTAATGCTTACAGCGCACAACTCTAACTTATAAGTATATAAGTGTATAACAGCATTGATAAAAAAAAGGTATTTATTGATTAATTTACCGCAACTTATCGTAGCTAATCATTTTAAATGATGTCGTTTTTACTTTCATACAAAATAAATAAAATGTATAAGTCATTTTTATTATATCACAGAGAATTACAAAATTATAATTTACTAGCTGACCCGCCCCGGATTCGCACGGGTTAATTAGTTTTACACCTTATCTCAGTCTAAAGGAAGAGAGGAGGAAGAGGGACAAAGATAAGGGAAAAGGATGAATGGATGAAGCGGTGAAAGGAGGCATCTTTTCCCCCCTCCCTTCTCTCTTTCCCATAGTACAGGATAGTGGCTTTGGACCTAATACTGAAGGTGGAATGTCTGTAATTTCTGAACCACAAAACCGATGTCCTCGAAATATTTACGATTTAATATTTAAAACACCCCCTTTTCAACAAAAAAGAATGAATGAAATCGGACCACGCATTAATGAATTACAAATAAGTACATATTTTTACTTTCACCCCCTCCCCGCGGGAACCGTGCTGAATTTCGGGATTAAAAGTATCCTGTGTAACAGTACTTCGTAATATGAACTCAAATCATGCCTAGTTTCATTTGAATCCATTCAGTAGTTTCGGCGTAATGCTCAGCCAAAATACAGACAGACAGACAGACAGATATAAAAAATAATAGTTTTGGCTTTAGTCGATACTAAAGCCAAAACTATAATTTTTTTGCATTGTAGAGATTCCTCCAATAAACATTTTCAAAATATCTTTAATGTACAGAATTGACTCTGTTACAGTTTTATTACAAGTATAGATTATATTGTAATAGAAACTAATTAAATACAAAAACTTTGCCACTTAATTATAAACGTCACAACTATAATAGGCGGCCGTGATGCCGTCAGGCAAACGACTGAGTAACGACTAAGTCAGTCGTTTGCCTAACTTCGGTCATTTGCCTAAAAAACATGAGTCTTTGGTTCTAGGTGCTTTCTGAACAATGATTGTCCCGAAATGTCACTATATTAAATGCAGATTTATAAATTATTTATGAATGTACATTTATTAGGTAATTCCAGCCTTAGGCTCTCATAACGAAGATTGAAAACGATACAAAGCGGCCGCAAGCACGCTTTGTGGTTCATATTTTGTTTCCACAGTTTTGTTTGAGACTCGAATCTGCGAAGTTGCCTCTTGTTGATCACAAACAACTCAAATACCTGTGGACAGCATCGTTCACATGTTTGTACGACACAACATGTTCATGTGCACGTTGTTGTGATGTTGAAAGTATCTTCCCGAGAGAGAAGTGCAATTCTTGTAGCGCGTTCTGTGTGTAGCAGGCATCTCGTAATTCCCGATTAGGAGTTACGATTTTAAAACCTGTTCAGTATATGACTTTTTTGACGATAAGATAAAAAGATAACGATATCAGAAAAGGTGGCATGACTACTTTTTTAAACTTGCTTTCTTGCCGTTGATTTGAACAGTTTAATAAATGATGTCCAGCCCTTAGGATAAGTACATAATTATAGAAGGTAAGTTTCCATACAACGCCTTCTCAAAATTTAAGTATGAAAATTAATAGCTTACCATTGGAATGTCACAGCCTGTCACAGTAGAACTCTTATACTGCTTTTCGGATGTGTTGTGGCACGATTTCTCCGCTCAAATTGTCATTCTAAATAATTTTCTGGGAGCTCTTCACACAGAGCCCTGACCGTGCAAACGTCGTACGGTGCCACATGTGGCACCAATTGAACGGCTTACATTTCTAAAATATACGGGGGTTTTATAGGTTTATTCTAAGGTCCAGCCAGCCTTTATGGAATGATCTCTGAAAATAGCAAAAAATCTTGGAAATTATAATTACGTAGTTTGTAAGTTCTATTTTTAATTGAAACAAAGCCAGTAAAGCCAGTTTTCTATTCCAGATTTAACTTTCAGCATTAAACTGTATTTTTATAAAACACCCTCTCAAAGAACTTTGAAAACAATTTCTCGTTAAAAAAAGTATTCGAAAATTGTTGCGAACGCTTAATAATATTTTACCTCACCCCGTGTTTAAAGTTTTAAGACGCGTTTTCTCGTTACGAGAAGGGTGAGGGGGTGTAAAATGTGGGGGTGAAAGGGGTGACATCAAAGTGAATTAACGAATGTTGTCTAGGGGTGTCCGTTTGTAAGCTGCTTTGAAGTTATACTACCTGCAGGGAAACTGCGAAATGTTCTAAACTTTGAGTCATTTTATTTATGCCAACCGTGCCAACCTCAAATGTACCTGCGAATCTTTCTATACGCACTGAGAAGCACTTATCTTACGGGTTAATTGGGATTTTATATTAGTTATTGTGTAATTATAGCCTCAATCATTTGTCACTTTGGTTTTCTATCTATTTTGTAGTTTACCAATTGCCATTTTACCTACTTGTTATATTACCAACTTGTATAATTACATGATCTTGTATAAAATCAACACCCACCTGGCTGTAGCTACAGCATAAGAAGAAGTACTATCCGTATTCATAATGGTCAAAGTTAGAGCCTAGAACATATACGTAATAAAAAATAAAGTCTTTAATTTAAAAAAATGCCGTTTTTTTATGAAATAAGTTACGGTATTTTTTTTTGTATGGTTTTATTTATTTCTACATGCAATCAATGCATCTTTGCCAACGCAGTGGCAGTTTATTGATACTCTTCTCGAAGAAACCAGCTGGACGGGAAACCAGTTCTACAAAGGCAATTTTGTACTGCGTCTACTCAGGTATTTAATTTGCAAGAAGTTATCCAAATTCTGGTAAAAGTAGAAGTCTGGTAGGCGCAAGGCCTGGTGGCATAACGTTAAGTTGAAATTAGAGTTCTTACCCCCGGTTTTTCTATGTTTGAACCAATGAGCGTTAAGTATTTTTAAGTTGACATGAGTTTAACTTTAACAAACGTCAGGGAAACCGGGGTTTAGCCAAACAAAAAATATGTCGATATTTTAATGATTGTTAAAAAAAGCAGTCACACCTCTGAGACACATCTTGACATGCATCGTGTTTAAAACATTCTAATCTTGGCCAACAAAAAACACCAGACACGAATTTCCTGAAAACCCTTTTCATTATTCAAACCCACATTTCACGACAACATTGAATGACCTACATTCTTTGAGAAAAAGGTAAGCACTTATTCCCTATCTAACAGCAACGACCTTACAAAGGCGGCAAGAATAGATCTTTCTTCTTTTAATAGAGCTCCTAAAAGGGTTCCTTGCTAGCTTACCAAAAAATGTTTTCACCATTTTTCTACGAGACCTTTTTGTCGGCCAGGAAGCGACTCGCCGCGATAACGTCGCGCGGCGATAGTGTGCTCCCCGCTTCAAATGCAAATCCTACCGACCGAAGTCGGAACGCGGAAGCAACGCGGAGACGATTACTGAAATTTAAGTGGCAAAGGAGATACAGACGTCCCTTCAGTACCTGTAACGGTTTCGGGAGCAGTGTGATTTCAATATCCTTCAATTCAATATCCTTACTTGTTTAGCATTACGTTTCAAAGTAGCTAAAGAAATTACTGGGTAAATGAGACCTTATGATCTGATCTCATCTTATTACTATTACATATAATAGTTGCTGTGTCACGCGAAACCTTATTTTAGAGTTAAGAGTGACACTGCATCTGTTATGGGTGGCTGTGACGCTTAACACCAGGTGAAGAACTAACTTATCACGTCATTCGTTTACATTAAAAAAGTACCTAGTCTGTTTTAAATTTTATCTCAGCCGTTTTATTACCTACCTTTTACCCTACCACTAGAAAGCTGAACTAATTTTTGGTGTTCGCAGTGGTTGATGGTTATCAGTTACACAAGGTTCAGAAATATTGTGTGGCCAGTAGAGATACTGGGCATACAACATTTGTGGTTAAAGAAACTTTATTTTCTCAAAAGAAATTTACGTTTCACTGCATGAGAAATTACAATTAAATTACTTAATATTAAAAACAATGAGCAATCGAAGTTTGATAAGCGATTGATTAAGTTAAAAAACAGAAACAAATTGTAACAGTAGGATAGTAGAAAGGAGTTTTAGTGATGAGTGTGTTTTTATGTCCACATTTCATTTTATTTAATTTTTAGATCCTATTTACATTTCCTATCTAAACTTCATATTTATTATGATGAGAGAACAACTTTTTTTTGGGTCAGTTCATAAATCCCCACTAATTTTAATATAAATAGAGATGAAAGAGCATTTTTTTAAATATTCTGATTCATAATTCGTTCAACATAAAATATAAAGATTTTCGGGTGCTAGTATAAATACAAATAGGAAGTACATAAACAATACAAGCAAAACAACATAATAATACTCTTGTGATAAATACCTTCATTCAAAGAAAACACCTACTCAAACCAAACAATCCTCATAAAGTCTCATGAATCCTTGATAAATAGAAACCAATAAATCCACCTCAACAACAACAAACAAAAAGGGTTCACCTAAACAAACCCCAAAAAACATATCCGCGGAAATCTCAACACATACAATTTCGCAGAATTGCGACAATGTGTCTCAAAATATAACCCCAATGTTCATCCCTGAACAAACCACCCCTGATGGCATCTAGCCTTATTTTAGAGATGTACGTGAGATAGTATTGGACGGATGGTCGAAGGTCCGGCAAAATCCAAACAAATCGACCATACGTTTACGCAATAGCTAATTTTTAAATAGCCAATCATGTAAGTTATTATTGGTAATTGTATGTAGTATGTCTATTATGGATATTTATTATGTTTATGTAGTCTATATTATTATATGTATCATACAGTCATAATATTTTTACAAATTGTAGAGTAATATTTCTCATGTCAAATTATTATTAATTATATGTATTGTAAAAATCAAAATCAAAATGTTTGCAAGTAGGCTATTTATAGCACTTTTACATGTATTTATATGTATACTATGTACGTTTATGCCCAACGTTTTTTTATGGAAACCACCGTCCATGCATAATATTATAATTTTTGGGTTATTCCTTTCCGTGCAAGGTTATCTGGAAGAGATCGCTTTGAGCACTAAGACCGCTTAATGTTACACTTTTGTTAAATTTGTTCACTTATTTTTTAATGATTTGTGATGTGGTGTTTCAATAAAGAGTTTATCTTATCTATCACGATAAAGATTTCCTGATTCATTTTGTGCAACAAAAGAATGCGGTTATTACGATACCTATGACAAATGTTCAAAGATAGTGGCCGAATAGACGGAAAATGAATATAGAAACTGATAAGACGAATACCGCTCACATCCCTAAACTCACTATTTTTATACATCAGCTAGGTATTTGTTTGCAAACGTTACGCTGCCAAATGCTATTAAGTAAATTTTTGGTGAAACAGAACATTTGCTTTGTTACTTTCTTGGCTACAGTCTCTGTAAACAGACTATTCCTCAATTCAGTGTAAATGGGGCATGAGTTGGACAAAACAACAAAGTAATGAATAGGCCTTCTGAACCAGTAGATTTTATATTACGACTGTGACCAACAGGCCGCGTGGAAGCTCGTGATTTTTCCGAAGAAGCGTCAATTTTCTAGGCACATTATGGAACACAGTACTTTATCATAATACCCACCCATATTGCCCGACAGAAATTAGTAGTAGTCAGTATTAGCAGTACACAGTACAACCATGAACAATTATTCAATAGAGTCAAGACAGTTAATTCGTTATTTTTCGTAAGCTGTTGTTTTAGATATACCTACTTTGAAACTCAGGTTCCCAGTGACACCATTTAGACCATTAGACTGTATGTAGCCATTCAGAAGGAGTCCCAAAGGAAAAGCTGCAGGGATAGCGACCCATCCCCGCTGTTCGTTCGGAATGTAAATTTTAACGGGAGATCAAGGTACAAGTGGTCGGCGTTTTAAAGATGGAAACCTGAACCATAGATACTCTTACTCTTCAGCCCAAGTATGGAAATAAATATTGTTTACTCTGATTTTGTTCCACCTACTTTGAAGCCATGTACTAAAATAAGCTTTAAAAATGGTTATAATATTATAGCGCACAACTTAAAGTTGCTAGTAGCAACGTATACCTAAGAAATAGGCAGCAACTTGCTACCAAAACCCAACCATGGTTTTTTAAACAATTTTTTTGTGATTAAAGAACTCATTATTATCTGCCACCTGCCTAACTTTATCAGATGTCGTTTTCATTCATTCTGTCGTTTAAGAAATCAGTTCCGTCTTTTTTATCAAAAACATTGCATAACTTGTTTACCCTTCACCTATTCCTTGGACCACAAACCAACCGCAGGCAAGCTAGCGTACGCTTGGGCTCTACTAGTGTTCATTTCTCTATTTATGCCTTGTAAACAATATGTTGTTTTCGGGCCGTCCTTGGCACGAACTTACGGGAAAAAGGCATTCAGTCCATAACTAACGTGCCATTTGGTATAAGCCCTACAAAAATTTTTGTATATGTAATGTGTGTGGGTGCTACTGTTAAAATTCAGTCTGAATTCCAGTACCTATATCGTTACATCGTAGGTGGACCACAAATAAGTATTTCACAAGTAAGCTTGTTAATATTTCGCTAATTTCTTGCTTTTTTATAATAATAATAATAATAATAAGTATTTATTTGAACATAAATCTAGGCAAATCAGCAGATAGCATACATCGAGGATTGTGTACAAAAACAAGAATGATGCTAGTTGATCCCTGAATCCCACACTAGGGTAACCTGTGTCGTGGGATTCAGTCTCTTCCGATTTGAATCAATATAAAAATAAAAATAAAATAAAAAGTAATTCGTAGACTAACTAACTTATCTAATAAGTATTAATATTTGTGAGTTGAAAATTCGGGTTGAAATCGAATGGTAAGAAAGTATCTTATTGTGTTTTACAATAACTTGAAACATTTTGTTGTTAAAAGTCATGTGAGAAAATCCACAAGCACTAATTAAAAGAAACAATAAGTCCATAGACAATGTTCAACAACTAGACAGAACTAGATTTTGTTGGAAGAATTATGTGCTAATCCATCTTTGCAATATTGTAACCGAAAATTCTTACAAATAAATTATTTCATTTCATTTCATTTCATTTCAACACCTGACCAGTAGAACATCTGACATTTCATGAACTAAGCGTCTTCCGGCTGATCCATAAAACATTTCATCTTTGGGCACACTTCTTTAGTTTAATCATCTATACCTTCTGCTCGAAGTCTCTTTGTGCGGTTCACTCGCTAATTTGGGAACTCTCAATTTTTTGTTGTTCATCATCATCATCATCATTAACAGCCTGAAGACGTCCACTGCTGAACATAGGCCTCCCCCAGAGCACGCCACCTTGAGCGGCTGCTCGCCTCCTGCATCCATCGGCTCCCCGCGGCTTTCACCAGGTCGTCGGTCCACCGAGTGGGGGGCCGGCCCACGCCGGCCCCCCACTTTTTGTTGTTAGTATCTTATATTCATTCCACTAAAATGATTAATGTTCGTGCAAAATTGCATCTACTTTTACTACTTTTAATATAGATACTTGGAAATTGGTTACTTGGGAATTGTGTTGAGTATCCCTATGGATACTCAACACAATTCCCTTGACTCAATGTGACAAATCCAATGTGGGTGCAGAACATGACATTTTCTCCATTACGAACGTCGCTGTACGTATCGAAGTGGCCAGGTGGAAAGTTTGCTCGATAATGACGTCTGTAGATATTTGTGATGTCCACATGTTACACCGTAGTGTAAATGGAAGTATGGAATCTTAGCTTACATTCTAGTATGAATTCTTCTTTTTACAATAGTCTCAATCACGTAATGGAGGATAAAATATTGGAAAAGTGTCCCAAATAGTTTTCAAATTCAGGAAAAACTAAACTTTTCAATGATTGTATTGTGCAGACTATGATAACGTCAGTCGGGCCAGCAATAATCAAGAAACTTATATAAAGCACTGGAAAATAACGCTTTGAAGAAAACAAAGTGGCCTTCAATGGCGCTTCTTATGTTTTTCTTCTTTCGTTCGGGTGACACGTTACCCGTAAGAAAGAGACGAAAAACAAAAAAAGTCATTCAAGGTCACATTTCCTTGTTCGCAATCTTAGCAATGCATTCTCTAGTGTTTAATTATGCTTCTTGTCTATACTAAGTTGTACACAATATTTCTGAAATAGATACACGACGTTGTAACCCACTTCTATCTTCATCCATGAACAGACAGATCGCTGACGAAAACCATTAAAAGTTTCTGATTCGTCGCGTAGGCGCAACTTGAATGGTTCTTTGTAGTTTCAGTTAGTGAACTAGCCCAATACTGTATCTAATTGTACAGAGAAAGAGAATAACCGCCTTAACTTCTGTGTTAACTGAATAAATTTCAATAACCCAAGTAAATCCTCATTAAAATAATATTAAACTGTTCATTACATCTCTCGGTGAACCGTTGATAAGCGTATGTAGATTTTGTGGTAAAAAGTCCGAATATTTGCATTTGACTTAACGAGTGTAGTAAATAAATAAAGCAACAAATTAAAAGGGGTTTTTAATTGAAGAGTTCGATAATTAAGCATGAATGTTTTAAATTAATTAATGAATTTCGTGGAACTGACTTGTAGGGTTGGCAGTTTTTGTTTTTGATTAAAGGAAAAAAGGAAGGTGATTTAATTATTTGCTCACGTAAGATGTTTTGCATAACAGGAGCATTGTTGTTATACAATTACTGATATTCAGAAATCATAATTTTATCAGGTAGGTACATAAATATATTTTAACCCTAACCATAATATTGTAAATAGCCAGGACCACTTTTCAAACTTCTGTTTATTCTTGGGTCTATACATATTCTTGGGTCGTAGTTTTTCACTAGCAAACCAAAAACTATGAGAATTGTCGTTTTTCTCTAGAGTTTTTCTGACTCACGCTCACGTCCAATCACGCGAAAGCTTTATTATTTCTTGTAATGGTCACAATAATAAAATTGTAGGTGTTAAGTTGATAACCCTATTCACGGGGCTGAGAGCTCCCGATCGACTGTACCTAGTAGTGTTCGCAAAACGAACATTCTTAATTAATGCGAACATTTTCAACAAGACAAACGTTTTGTTAACATTAATAGGCCAGTTTTAAGGAATGTTGAGTTAATCTAGTTTATTATTTAGATTGATATGGGTTTAATCTCGGTAAGAGCTCACTGTTTTGTCTTCATTTTGAAGTAATTCAGTTAATTTGTCTAATTTTAATTTACCGTTTTACGCGTTTCAAACAACCTTGTCTATGTAATAGCAAATTTAAATAATCAATAAATAATAAATAGCGCCCAATGGTCACATATACATAGATCCTGGACCCTGACTAGGATTCCATGTATATAGGAACCCAGGAACTACGAGGACCATGGTCCTACAACACCCAGACACAGAACAAGTATTTGCATTTTTTTTTTCATTTGCAGAAATACTCGTCCTGTCGCGGAAATTGAACACGCCGCCTCCGGGTTATGAGCCGACCTGCTCAACCACCACACCACAGAGGCTGTGTGAATTGTCTAATTTATCTAGCAAGCATGAATTTTTCCGATGATAAAACATTTCCGGTGCAATGCAATTTTTATGAGCAATAATAAAAATGATTCGTGTGATCTAGGCTGGCAACCGTTTGTAGTGACGCTCAGTGGAGAAGGCAGTATAGATATCTTGGTAATGATAGTTATAAAGGTTATCATGACACCTGCCAAAGGACAACAGCTAGCAAAGTTGGAAGCTGGAGAATTTAATAAACTTATTTTCCTGGACGTTTATAATAGGTAGTATCGTCATACACCTACACCTATATACCTAGCAGTTACAACAATATAACATTAATTGTTTAAAAACTAAGAAATCTCCCCATGTATAAAAGCGTTAAATAGATTTCTTTTAATATTGTGATATAGTTTAGGAAGTGCAGAATGGGGTACCTGGTGGTTTTAGTAAAAGTCCTTCGATGTGGAGTAATCCATTCAAATTGGCACTGGTCTTGATGCACATATCACACTCTAGCAATAGTTTTAGCGTTAGATGTCCACACACTCGCGGCCGCGGGATATTTTAATGATTTTTTGATTGTTCGGTAAGCGTATGAGTTGCGTTGCGTTTATAGCGTCAGACGACGACCACAGGTGATTGAGGATTGGGGGTAGGATAGACAGGGAAATGCGTGCTAAACGAGTGAGTGTGTGAGGGTATGTATGAAAATAAATAGATAAGAAATATAACTAGTTAAGCGGCGCGTACAACTCCCCCGGCCTAGAGGATTTCCTCTAGAAATAACTAGACAGGGCGAATAAATTTTATTAAAATTGTGAGCTATAAATTATGCAAAGCGTTTGAAAAAAACTAAAACTAAATTAATCTATTATCTAATTCTAAGTTTTACTGCAGAGGAAGAGGACACACTCTGACGACTGGACGTATGTAAGTGCCAGAAGCAGTGCGGACCTTTAAAGTGCGAATGATATCGTCTTTACCGCGATATACTTCTTCCACGATTCCCAATGGCCAACAAAGAGGGTGCGCATTGTTATCTTTGATAACAACTACTGAACCTAACTGAACTGGGTTAGTTGGCGAATTCCATTTTTCGCGTTGCTGGAGTGAAGTTAAATATTCTAGACTCCAACGACGCCAAAAACTTTGAGCTAATTTGTTTACAAATTGGTAGCGAGATAAGCGGCAGTCAGATACGTTTGACACATCCTCAGTTGGTAGAAATTTTAAGGGCGTTATATTTAAAAAGTGATTAGGCGTTAGCGCGGATAAGTCAGATGGGTCTGAGCTTAGTACACACAGCGGTCGACTATTTAATAAGCCTTCAATTTGAACCAAGAGAGTATTAAACTCTTCATAGGTTAAAACTTGAAGATTTATAAGTTTAAATAAATGAGTCTTAACACAGCGTACATTGATCTCGCAGAGACCATTAAAATGCGGACCATAAGGCGGGCTATGCAGAAATTTAATGCGCTGATCAGCTAATTGTTGACCAATGTAATTTTTGTGTGCGTCAGATTCGAGTAGCGTATAAATAGCATCGAGTTTGCGTTGAGTGCCCAAAAAATTGGTACCTCCGTCAGAATATATTATTGCTACAGGGCCTCTTCTGCAGATAAAGCGGTTAAAAGCTGCGAGGAAGAGATCCGAGCTTAAGTCTGACACTAATTCGAGGTGAAGAGCTTTTGTAGTGAGACAGCAAAATAGGCAAATGTACGCCTTTTGGCTTTTAACACCTCGACGGCGAATATGTGTGATGAAGAATGGGCCGGCATAGTCCACGGATGTGTAGACAAATGCCTTTGCTTCAGACACTCGAAAGTAAGGGAGATCGCCCATTAAGGGGTTAGACGATTTAGGGTTAAATCTGAAGCAAGTGTTACATTGGTGTACTCTTTGCCGAACTAGGTTCCTAGCTGCAAGAATCCAAAACTTCTGTCGAAGCAGGGGAAGTAATAGGGAAGGACCAGTATGTAGATTACATACGTGAAAATGGTCAACAATAAGCTGCGTTAGGCGATGTTTCGATGGCAGAACAATAGGGTGTTTCTGTCCGTAGTCAAGTTGAGAATGAGTCAGTCGACCACCGATGCGAATTATGTTTTCGTCGTCAATGAAGGGGTTGAGTTTGATAAGCGATTTAGTGATGCGTTTATTATTTTTGATAGCGTGGATGTCCTGTGCAAAGTGTTTACTTTGTAGGTGGCGTATGAGAAAGAGTTCAGCGGTATCTAAATCGGAAGGCGTAATCAAGCCGGTTGTGCGTAGAATTTTTGCGAAGCGTAGTACGTATACTGTGGCGCGTAATAATTTTTTATACGATGAGATGCGTTCAATTAATTTGTCTATTAAATGAGATTCAGGAGCGTCGTCACTTCCGGTAACGAGAGATACAGTTTTCTCTTCTAGTCTATCGTCATTGTTGGGCGAGACAAGAAATGGCTTGATAGGCCACTCTTCGATAGGGCAAGAAACCCATTGCGGTCCGTGAAACCACGTTGAATTATCTAATACATGTTTAGGCGTTATTGGTCGCGATATGATATCCGCTGGGTTCTCATCACCGCTGATGTGATACCAGTGAGCAGCGGGAAGGTTAGAGTTTATTTCAGTTATTCTGTTTGCAACAAACGTGTGAAACTTAAATGCAGGTGAATGTATCCAAGTTAATGCTACAGTTGAGTCAGAAAATGCGTATATCATATTTATAGGGCAGCGTTCACTGATAACATCGCGTACAGAGGCTATGAGATTAGCGAGAAGCAACGCGGCGCAGAGCTCTAAGCGAGCGAGCGAAACTTTCTTCAGCGGTGCGACGCGCGATTTAGAAGTAAGAAGGTTGACAACACCTGGCGAATGCGCATTACTACCGACACGGACATACACGACAGCTCCGTAGCATTTTTCGCTGGCGTCAGCGAAGCCTACGATGGTCACGTGAGACCCGGCGGTTATACCTACATGTCGCGGTATACTTAATTTGGACAAATCCGTGAGTTCACTTCTGAATTGAGTCCATTTTAATCGTAATGAGTCCGGGACAGGTTGGTCCCAGTCTAACTCGCGTTGCCAACATTCCTGTACCAGTAACTTCATAAAAGCGGTTACACATCCTAAAATTCCCAAAGGGTCAAAGAGGCGAGCGGTAGCGGAAAGAATGGTGCGCTTTGTGCAACTATCGGCATCATCATCGATAATTTTATAGCTAAAAACATCATCGTTCGGTTGCCATTGCATTCCAATAATTTTTGTGCTTACTTCACTATCCGTGTCAAAATTAATTAAATCAGGATTTTTATGCGAGTGCGGAATTATATTCATTAGCTCAGAGCTATTTGAAATCCACTTAACTAATTTGAAACCCCCGGCCATGAACATGTTCACCATCTCATCATAGGTACGTTCGGCTTCGGCCAATCCGTCCATGGACGAAACATAGTCATCTACAAACATCCGGTTCTCGGCTTCTACCGCCGCGATCGGGAACTTGTCGCGTTCGTCAGCGGCGAGCTGCCGCACGACTCGCATGGCGAGATAAGGCGAGCTGGAGATACCAAATGCTACCCGATCAAACTGATAGCGTTTCAATCGCGGACTCCGAATCAAATCGAAACAATATTCGTTGAAATTGTTGATGACACGGAGCGAGTTTAACACAAAAGTACATTTTCTCAATATCTGCGGTTAGAGCGATAGCGAATATGCGTAAGTTAATTAACAAATCAAATATACTGCATTGTAAACTAGGTCCGGTGTGTAACAATGAGTTGAGCGACTTTCCGGAAGTAGTTTTGCATGATGCGTCAAGAATAATTCGAGTTTTTGATGTGGTTTTGTCTGGTCGATAGACAGCCCTATGCGGTATGTAATAAGCTTTATTATTAGAGCGGGAACAATCCATCTCGACTTTAGATAAAAATCCACGATCGATGTAATCCTGTACTGTGGCATTGTAATCATTGCGTAATTCAGGGGTAGCGTCTAATTTTTTCTCTAAATTAATCAAACGGCGTTTAGCGGTTGAATAAGAATCACCAAGTTCCGAAGCGTCATATTTAAATGGGAGACAAACAGTGTAGGTACCGCTGTCGTCCCGTGTGTAAGTAGACTGGAAAATATTCTCGCAAGTCTCATCATCAGGGCTACAATGCTTTTTGTTAGGTACGCTTTCAAGCTCCCAAAAGCGTTGCGTTAAAGTTTCTAAAGAAGGCGTGTCCACATTACAAAAAAATGATTTATCATTTTCGCGCGAGCTAGACTGGTCGCAGTCTGCCCGTCCCATAGCAATATACCCAAGCGTGGTCTCCACACCGATAACAGGTGATCGAGCAGAGGTTACCTTTTTTCCGCATAACAACAATGCAAAGAGCTCATTACCTATCAGGCAGTCAACGTCCGCGGGCGTGTGGAAGTTATCGTCTGCCATGGGTATGTCACGCAGATGATCTAGCTGGGATAAGTCTACGGGTGCGTTTGGCAAGTGATCGGTGATAGAATCAATCACACGAGCGTTAATTGTGTATTTACACCGTTCGTCAAAACGCGAATGTATCACGAACGTAGCAGTACCTAGCGAGGTACTTTCCGATTTACCTATACCTTTTATGGTAGTTGAAGCGGTTTTAATATTTAAATTAAGTCTTTCACAACAATCTTTAGTAATAAAGTGGCTCATAGAACCCGTATCAAGAAATACACGTAGCTTATGGCATTTATTATTATGGTCGTAAGCGTAAACAGATGCAGTAGGTAGCAAAACAACGGTATTTTTATTATTATCGGGCACAGGAGTTACAGCTGATAACGACAAGTTACTTTGTTGCGTCTGAGATTGTCTACTTGGAGCTACGGCGACCGGTTCTACGGTGCCAGCGCTGTAGTGCTCCCGAACTGTTGCGTAATCTATAACACGCGGCGCAGGCGCCAGAGGTGGCTGCTGCGGGCGGCTCCCGTTATAAGCTCGAGTAAACTGCGGTTGTGATGATGAGTGCGGTGATGAATGAGTGGATGAGTTTTGGAATGATTTATTATTGTTTGAGTTGTTTTGATTGTTGTTGTGAAAGTTATCGATATGAATGAGGGTATGATGTTTTTTCTGACATATCGAGCAGCGGTTTTGAGATTTACAATTATTTATGTTATGAAATCCCAAACAATTATAGCAAAAACCATGTTTGGCGACTAACGAGTTGCGCGTGTGTGCGTTCTGAGATAAGAAAGAACTGCATCTAAAAAGTGCATGTTCGGGTTGAGTTTTACAAATATTGCAATTGCGGGGTGACTGCGATGGATGCGTGAGTGCGTGGTGCGTGTGATGAGGTTGCGGGTTCGATTCGTTGTTGCCGACGGCGGAGTTGTTGTTGACAACAAATGCGTGCGTAGTTTTAGTATGTTTTGTTTGTTGCGTGTTATTGTTTTTATTAGTGTAGGTAGGTTTATTGCATGTAGCTAAAGATGAGCGTAGTGAATGAATTTTATTCTGTTCTTTTATAAATGTTTTGAGCTGATTAAATGTAGGTATTTTAACGCTACGATGAGCTTGTTCGAAAAGGGTCAGTGTGTCTTTGTCTAATTTACTGAGCGCGATGTGTGTGATTAGAAAATCAGAAATGTCATCGATTTGTAATAAGCGTAAGGCTGCTTCGGCAGTACAGAACTGTTCCAAAAATGCGTCTGTGGTTTGCGTTTTAAAATGTAACATTTGTTCAACATACATCGATGCTTGCACGCGAACATCGTGATACTTTTCGACAAGATTATTCCACAGAATGGCGTAATTTTCACCGGTATTTGGAACACCACTGCATGTAGTCAAAGCGCTTTTAGATAGCTTACTTAATAAATACTGAGCCTTCTCGGTGGGTGAAAGAGTGGGATTGTCATGGATAAGACTTTTGAAATTCTGGTAAAAGACTGGCCACTTATCAGGACTACCATCAAAGCCTATCAACTCAATTGGAGCTAATTTCTTAGTAAACTCATATTTGCGACGATCTGAGCTGGCCTTGAGTTCTGTGATCGATTTTTCTACCGCAATAATATTACAGTATAAATCATCAAACGAGTTAAGCTCACTGAATGACGGTGTGACATCTTCGTCTTCCTGCAAATACAATAGATTCAAAGAGTCGAGAGTATCCAAGAAATCGGTTCTAGTTTTTTCCAACGACTGGACGCGAGCAATAAATAATTTCTCATTTAATGGATCAGAAACCTTAAGGCTGAGATCGTACACTTGTTGTACTCTGGCGAACAAAGCTTCTTTTTTCGCTTCTAATAAAGATATTTTACGTTTTACTTCTTTTGCCGCCATGATGAACGGAATTTATGTACGGGAATTTTATATTTATGAATACGGTCAATAAGCGCGAGAGTTGTACGACAGCTTGAGCGATTGGCCACAAAATGTCGCGAGCGAACTTCACTTTGAATAACGAGCGAATTAATAATTATTCAATTAAACTAACGATGCGTTGAGGTATGCATTTTGTATGCAATAAATGAGCGATAATATATATAATGGGTGATATATGAGCGAGAGATAAATAAATACCTATTGCGAAGTTTACAATAAATATGCTGTTCTTACGTTGTAGAATGAATGCGTTTGTAATGGCGGACGATTGCGAATGCGTCACTAATTATGCGAATATAATGAGCGTGTGCGTGTTTTTTGAGGGAATGACAAGATCATGGGTTATGGAACATGATACTGGGTTGATGGAATAAGGATACTGGGTCGAAGGAACAAGGAAGAGTTGTGATATAGTTTAGGAAGTGCAGAATGGGGTACCTGGTGGTTTTAGTAAAAGTCCTTCGATGTGGAGTAATCCATTCAAATTGGCACTGGTCTTGATGCACATATCACACTCTAGCAATAGTTTTAGCGTTAGATGTCCACACACTCGCGGCCGCGGGATATTTTAATGATTTTTTGATTGTTCGGTAAGCGTATGAGTTGCGTTGCGTTTATAGCGTCAGACGACGACCACAGGTGATTGAGGATTGGGGGTAGGATAGACAGGGAAATGCGTGCTAAACGAGTGAGTGTGTGAGGGTATGTATGAAAATAAATAGATAAGAAATATAACTAGTTAAGCGGCGCGTACAAATATTATAGACAGACCTACAATTATATTTTATGTACCTACCTATATGTTGAACACAGACATAATTATTTTATATTTATTGTAATCTATCTAGGTGTATATAATCAGTGTGTTGCCAGTGATGACTTATGAAACTGAGACCTGGTCTCTTACTGTTGGCCTCATCAGTAAGCTCAAAGTCGCGCAGCGAGCTATGGAGAGAGCTATGCTCGGTGTTTCCTGCGAGATAAGCTCCGGAACGAGGAGATCCGCAGGAGAACTAAAGTGACCGATAGGTATAGCTCTTAGAATTAGCAAGTTGAAATGGCAATGGCCAGGCCACATCGTTCATAGAACTGACAACCGATGGGGAAGAAAGGTTCTCGAGTGGCGACCACGAACCGGAAGACGCAGCGTAGGCCGGCCCCACTCCGTGATCCGACTATCTGCTTAAAGCCGCGGGGAGCCGATGGATGCAGGAGGCGAGCAGCCACTAAAGGTGGCGCGCTCTGAGGGAGACCTATGTTCAGCAGTGGACGTCGTCAGACTGTTGATGATGAGGTGTATATAAATATAAAGTAAATAGGTTTTCATAGAAAGAAAAATTGGTGAAATTGGGATTTCGCGATGCCGCGAGGGACGATCCTGCCAAAATGATTAAATTTTTATTTAGACTAAATCGCGGGCAATAGCGGTGGTTCTCACTAACTACTTGCTGCTTGCTAAAGCTAGATAATTTTATGAAACAGTTCTTGTTCGAATTTAATTTTCAACTTTCCGTTTCATAGTTACGTATACGTAGCTATTCGTTGGAATAAATTCTGCGAATGGGTGAAAAAGAAAGTAAATCTGTCGCACGCGTCAGCTGGACGACATTAGTCAGGCGATGCGAGAAAATTTAATAAAAGCACTCCTTATTGCCCTACGTCCCACTCTGAGCAGTACATAAACTTTAAATAAATTAGATGTTTATCTTTTTTTATTCTCGCATTCGATCATACGAATATGATCGAATTCCTAAAGCATGATGCCATAAAGCTGCCTATTAAATCAAAATGCCAACAAAGTATTGTGCCTGAATAGCATCTTAAATGTAATGCAATACAAGGCTAAACTTCAGTTTGTTTTTTTTCTACCGTGTCGAAAATGACACATGCTGTTCCATTTTTTGGATTCCATGCATGGTGTCAGAGCACTATACAATTATATTATAAAGCTTAGCAACTGTTATTTGTGGTATAGTAACAGTTCCGTCCCGGGGACTGTTACCGTCACAGTTTTTGTGCCATGTGATTCGGGCGAATTTTCACGCCAGTTTGCCTTAAAGCTTGTTGTTTTTATTTACTTTATGATCAATCTTACCAGATTTTCGCGGACTATTTCAACACATTTAATTTTCTTATAAATTTATAAAGTCAGTACTATATACTACTTGAGTATATTGAAGTTATTAAACGTATTTCTAAGGTAGTCATCATCATCAACATCCTAAAGACGCCCACTGCTGAACATAGGCCTCCCCCAGATATCGCCACTTAGAGCGGCTGCTTGCCTCCTGAATCCATCGGCTCCTCGCAGTTTTCACAAGGTTGTTGGTCCACTTAGTGGGGGGCCGGCCTACGCTGCGTCTTCCGGTTCGTGGTCACCACTCGAGAACCTTTCTTCCCCATCGGTTGTCAGTTCTACGAGAGATGTGGACTGCCCATTGCCATTTCAACTTGCTAAATTCTAAGAGCTATATCGGTCTCTTTAGTTCTTTAGTTTTAGTTCTAAGGTAGTGGTCCGATACAATGTCCACTCTTTCAATGGTAAATAATGAACGTTAAAAATACCATGCACTTACTCATTAGCAAATTTTTACTAAATATTGTTCCACATCCAACGTTTCTTGGAAGGGAGAGATAGCTTTTAGTGACATGATAGATACCTATACCTACAATGTCATACAAACCTTGTGAATTATCTTTTGATTATTGTGTCCGAGTAGTAGACATCCAAAACACATTAATTTGTTATATTTTTAAAAGTGTCAAATATTTTTCTTAAGTAGGTATGTAAGTAGGTAGTAACAGTATGTATTATTCATTATGTGCTTCTATTGTTAAAGCAGTTGTTGTACAACTTTTAACAAAGTTTCCACGAAGCATTGAACCTGGTGGCAACTCTTAACAACATTTTAATCAGTAATTATGCTTCATCCACTTCACCATTATAGTACAGTGTCCTGAGAGCACTTCGTCATTAGTATTCAAAATGCAAATTGCTGGCAGCACTCAGAGCATTGCACCCGTCTCAGATCTTACTTTCAGAGAAATAATTTCATTAACATCTGCATACTTGCATGTGCCTTGTGGAATGCCATTGGCAGCGCCTAGAAACTTCTTTTCTTAGGTATAGTTTACTATGTAGCTTTCACTTTAGATTTTGTATAAAGAAAATATTATGCATTTAGGTATGTCATCTCCAATGAGATCTGAGGATCTGAAAAATATATTTGATGCTCAAAACGAAACAGCTCACTGATATTTAAAAAATGGATCGCAATTGCCACGCTTGGCCATTGTTTTTGTTTCATTAACTTCATGTTGCCAATATTGATTATTCGGCAGGTATTGTAGAGTTAATTTAAAATTAAAATCATTAAGGCCCGTCATAGCACGTTTTTTGACAGGGTTTCTTTGATGTCAAACTGGGTCTGCGCATGAAAATGTGTTATTTTTGCGGGTTTTTGTGGATTACGTGAAATATGGCTATCAAATAGCTAAATATTTTATTTGGTTTCTTTTAGAAGACCATTCTGGCTACTTAATTTGCAAAAAAAATGTGTTGTCATCGCAAAAAATTTAGAGAACTACGTTCATAAAGAATTTTTGGGGTCATTAGCACGGTTCTATTTATAAAAACGAAAGTACTTAGTTCAGTTTTGGGCTTACACCGCACCTTAATACTTAAATACTTTATAAACAGCAGGTTTAAAATAAGTTTTTAAATATTCATATGACAACATGAAGCTTAATTGGTGGTATTAAAAATTACAATGCGCTCTGTTATGATCATTGACCTTATGACATCTACGTGAGCAGCATTCAGCTATGCTATAGCTTCACTATAAATGGACATAATTAGAGTTTTGATTTCTCAAACATATTTTTTTGAACATATACTTAACCACAAACGTAAATTTATACGACACCCTCGGTACTCGAGTTTGACTCACACTTGGCCGGTTTATTTCTAAATGAGCACATATCCGTACTTTATTCGGGTGCTCTTTTCGGAATACCATATCTTGATTGTCAAAGTAAATAGTCTAAGTTAGTCACTATAACAAATTATCATAATTTATTAATACAAAAGTATTTCTGTGTACTTCAATAGAAAGATGCTGCACTGAACGAATTTTATTTATACTGTGCCCATGGTGCTTTCGTTCCAACCACTTATGTGGTATCATGTTTCTCAATGTATGTGAAGAAATCTAAGCACCATAAATATATAATTATAAATAGGCACTAGACGTTCATCTGACACTTATTTAATTAACTTAAGTGCATTTTCATTTAACTGACTTCTTGTCAGATGTTAATTTGTCAAGTTGCAAGCGGCTCTCTATATCTGAATCTGAACATAAATTAGAATTAATCTAAATGTTAACTGTTAATCTTTTTGATAACGCACTTAATGTTATATTAAAATTTATTAGTGTCAAAGGGACATGACTTTATAAATTAAATCAATGCTTGTTTAGTAAAATAAAATTAATCGGAGTTTAAGCTTTAGATTCCGGCGTTTAAAATACCTATTGG
This sequence comes from Ennomos quercinarius, assembly GCA_910589525.2. Taxonomy (NCBI): domain Eukaryota; kingdom Metazoa; phylum Arthropoda; class Insecta; order Lepidoptera; family Geometridae; genus Ennomos; species Ennomos quercinarius. Next base: position 7,801,371 of record OU342501.1, read on the forward strand.
TGGATAAACTGAAAATTTTCGAAGTAGGTAAAAATATGTTGAAAATTTTTCAACTAGGTAATAAATATGTTGGAATGAGTATGCTTCAGCGGTGTGCGACTTTCAAACTGACGCACCCTGATTCGATGGGAATCTCATATTCTCATCTGCTGCTTACAAAGAGTGTGTAGCTTACTTTCAAACCGACGCGCCCTGATTCAAATCTTGTTCAGCCCTGCATCAATCAGTTTTAAAGTTATGTGTGAAATTTGTAGGCACTCTTACAATGGTGAAGAAAAACATGTTTATGAAACCGGCATGTTTAAGAATCACAAAATTCGAGGACTTGCGTCATCCACCAACCCACAGCGATGGATTATGGTCTGAATTCTCTCGCTGTGGGAGAAGGGCCGAGTCCCAGCTGTGGGAACGTATTGGGCTGAGGATAATACTTTACAATATAACGTAATAGGTCCCAAAAATCACAAAAGTACCTATACACAGAATAGCAATAATCCTCCATCTGAAAACTATACCTGCGATAGCCAGCACCTATCACGTAGAAAACAAGGGTATATTCATTTTAAGAATCCAATTTGCCGTAACGTAAAGGGGCGAAAGGAACTGCTTAAACAATTTATACGGTCTCCTACGGGAAAACATCCTTTACGGTATGTTTCACAATTTATATGAGAGTGTTGTTCTAGGTCACTCATAATATTTGGTGAAGAAATGTTTGAGCAACAACGATGTTTAAGGAAATTTTGAAAGGATTCAGACCTTTTATGTTGGGATAAGTAGATCTACCCAACTACTTATGTGAAGATGCGAAACCAGATTTTCATACCTTTTTAATCTCTACTTACCAATAACTAAATATGATTGAAAATGTTGTTTGTTTGTCTCTATGGGTATTTGTTTGTAATGGGTATCTACCTATTTCTTTTTACGGCAAAATGGTTGAACCGATGTGGGAAGAAATATTGCACATAGATAAAAATGGGGTTTGAACCGCACAGGGTGCCTCTAAGATTTTCAATTAATTTTTAATCAAAGGAAACGTTACGCTTGATTTAAACTCACGTTTAACCATCCGTCCAAGGTTATTTTTTCTTATAGATTTCGTGGGAATAGTACTTACAAAACAAAGTCACTACAATAACTCTCGCGTATGTAACAGATAGTCATAATACACTGAGAAAAAGTTCATTTTGAGGTAATCTTAAAATATCGTGGCATTTGCCTAAGATAAAACCATTGCATTGACCTAAAATAAAGAGATCATAGGTCAATCATCATCATCATCATCATCATCAACAGCCTGAAGACGTCTACTGCTGAACATAGGCCTCCCCCAGAGCGTGCCACCTTGAGCTGCTCCTCGCCTCCTGCATCCATCGGTTCCCCGACGAGTGGGAGGCTGGCCTAAGCTGCGTCTTCCGGTTCGTGGTCGCCACTCGAGAACCTTTCTTCCCCATCGGTTGTCAGTTCTACGAGCGATGTGGCATAGGTCAATATTACGCTATAATTGAAAAGTGTAATATGTAATTGAATTTTTGGGTAAATATGGCAATATTATAATGCCTATCAACATAACAGTCGGTCAAATTAAATAATAATTTTCAGTACCTAACAGAAAATGAAATACTTTCCCATAAATGTACATAGGCAAATACTGGTCTGAGACTTTTGCTACTAGTCAAAAAAATGTCTAGCGCTCATCCATTTTATTTTATAAAGCAGTTTTAATCAGGGGAGAGTACGAATCACAGTAATAAAAAGAGAAATCGACTATCATTAAGTATTAAGCACTCAACGCCAAAGGTCGCTTCAGCAAAACCACAAAAAGCTCTAAGAATAAGTACGAAGGTTTTCTGAAATTGAGCGTCTGACGAAATTATTGCTCTAATCCATCTCAATTTCATTATTAGGAACCCCGTAGGCCACAGTATATCCAGTATGGTCACTAAATATGAGGAACAACCAATGATATTTTACTTGTAGATAGGTTGTTCCAGCACCATACCTAATTGACTAGACGCATTCAAGGTATTTTGCCGTGATCGCTACCAGTCTTCATCAGTCTTGCACTTTGAGTGTCCGGCAATGTGTCTCAGCTAATCGTGTGTTTTTTAACAAAAATATTATGGTAAAATGCTTTCCTGTATGTTTAGACACTGCACAAACTACAAAGGTTTCGGAAAAATGTTTCATTTCACGCGTTAAGTACTGTATTTTTCATTAAAATAAAAGATTGTTTTATCTTAGGTGACCGTTGTCATGGTTGTCACTATGAAGTGGATGAGCGAGATGTGTAAATCTTCTTATGTGAGAGAGTGAAAGAGATCGCAGCGTGATGGCGGACGGCGGTCGGCCGGCACGCTGCTGATGCCGTGGCTTATATCTCTTTTTCTAACAACAGACGTAGCGTTTATAGTCTTTCATATTCTCCAAGAACATCATAATAAACGTGCGTAGGTATGTATAGGCGGCTTCTAGTTAGTTTTTAACACAGTGTAGTTCGGCTATAATTACTCTAATTATTTCAACTCACTGAGAACAACAGCTAAAAAGTTTTCATATAATATGTACCTACTGTTTTACGATGCCCCGTGCCGTGACACGTATTTCCTATGACCACTAAACTTGGAAATCATAACTATTTTTTGATAAACTTCGTACTGTAGAAATATTTTTGAACCAGTCCTTTATATAACTCAAAATGACAGTTCTTCTTCTTCTTGGTGCGTGTCAATGGGCAACAACGTAAAATATACCTCAAAAAAATAAAGACCAAAATGACAGTTTAAAATGATAAACACTTTTCATAGCAACCACTGAACGCTGACCTAAAGATTAGGTACTAGTACCTACCTAATACCATATGTGTAATATAGTATTTATTACACATATGCTAATACGCTAGACAGGCTATAGCACTAAAAATAGCTGTTTTTGTGCAGATTTTAGCTGGCTTGGCTAGTATACCATAAATAGATATAGGTATAGAAGGAGTCACGGAAAGTGATAATCATTTTAAACTGTCATTGAAGCCAACAGGCCAAGTGTGTTTATAATGCGTTTTTAAGTTTCCATACTGACTGTCTACTTTTTAATATATCTGTACGTTCTCTTAGAACTTAGTACCGACCGACATGTTTTCTCATATATCTGATTGCTTTAATTAGTAAACCTAAGCCACTGGATTTTATCTAGGTACCATTCAAACGTCTGGAAACCTTTAACCTTTGAAGATTTATACGTAGAAGTTAGAGCTTGGTGAATTTAGTCAATAGTTGTAATGACTATAGAATGTGATTTGGTTCCTACAAATTATCTACTAGGACAGAGTAGTAGTAATATAGACTACTGAGACATGAAAGAAAAAGATCAACTATAAATAATAAATAAATAAATATGCGTGGACATTTCACCCAGCGCCATCTACCCAAGGGTAGAATCAACTATTATTTCAGAATTACATTTTTCCGTTTTCCAGGATGGTATAATGGCAACACAAATAGTAGCTCTAAGCCGAACGACTGAATGATTAAGCATTTATTATATATTATTATGCTCATAGTTCGTATATAAATGTTAGAAATAAAACTAATCAACAAAAAATGTTTAAAAACTGGCTGACTAGTTATACTAACTATCCACGTTGCCCAAAAATCAGACCAAATGTTCCAGCCCAAATAATGCATAAAGTAGATTGGTGCAATCAGAAAACTCTCCAACTTATTTCATAATAAACTGGTAATAAATCTGGTCTCTTCTGAATGTTGATCAGCTCTCAATACAATAATAATTATGATGGAACCGTTATTATTCTAATCTCGTCAGGTACGTATCATACGGTGGATAATCCGCCATGAGGAACATAATATAAAAGGGGATAATAAAGAATTGATGCGGTCCAAGTCATACAATAAATCGCCATATAAACATGGCCTTCTAGGAGTGACATGTGGTTTTACCCGCTATGTAACCCATTTTCTCGTAAAAACTCTTATTTTTCTGTGACAATAAGTCATATAAGTCATGTAATATCTGCCTATACCATAAGTATGTGAATTCCGGTAATATAAGACTGATTATTATTTAAGGTATTAAATTTCATTCAATAATTCACGAGAAGTGACCGGTAGGCGTTCATCTTGATATTCGGTTGAATGTTGCCATTGTCAAACTAAACAATATACTTCGCTCGTCATAATATTCGAGTCAATATTAACACTAAGTGCAATGTAAGTATTCATTCAGTTCATTGCGGGAGATGATCATAACCACTGATTTCATTTCCCACAATTTTAAATCATGAGTTGGAGTTCTGTTATTGTTATGTGCATTCTTGCTGTTATAGCGTACGTGGCGGTAATGTATTGTTTTGTTGTGTTTTATATATTATCCATTTGTCCTTTTTAAACATACAATTTTTTTAGTTTCAATTTTTACTTCTTTGCTTCCTTGCTACGTGTAATGATTAGATCCGATCTCACAATTTTTAAGGCCCTCAAACGCTTGGCGTATTAATATAATAACTATATGTTTTTTACTTATACGTACCAAGTTATTATGGTTCTTAAATTATTATTTTAGATTTTTTTTACTTTTATTAATGGTTGAAATACCCGTTGAGAAAAGAAAATGGTCACGTGTATGTTTTAAACAAATTAGCCTACTTATAATTACGATAATACTTGAAAATCAAACTGAAAATCATTATGGTTGTCGCTGACTAGCTATTAACATAATATGTATTCAATTTCAGGCTTACGACAGAAGTAGTCTACGTCAAGTCTTATACCCTTTCCTGCTTCCTTGCATAGAAGAACTTGAGATCGAGGACGTAGACACTGCCAATGAATATCTGAGTATGATTCAAACCTGCGTCTACAGTAGAATGGGATTCTCAATTTACAACTATTTAAAAACTAAAGAAACTGAATATAGTAATGAACTGCATATTAATAAACACACTGACCAATATGTGAAAAGACAAAATATAATAACAGATAGCTTACAACTTAGTTATATGTAATTTGAAACCATAGGGTCTCTTCGAAACATTAGGCACCGTCTAATCTATAATCATATGACTCTGATGGTTATGATAGAAATTTGAATGCAAATTAAGATAAGGAAATAGTTCTTTAAAACATTTAAACCTTTTTAGAAGTGTATTAAACTCTGATACTTCTTATCGCAGTCCTTTTTGCTACTTTACATATCGCTCGCTAGCGCTACTCTGTAACGGGAAATTGCACACACTATTAAGGAGAACGGGGGTTGGGCCCCGAGGTCTTGTTAAATCTGTAATGCATTAGGTATCTACTAACCCATTTGTAACATAATGCTTAATTAGCTAACAAAAACAATAATCCTAGAGCTCTCCTGATGCCAGCACGTTCAAAATTCAAAGCTGCGATATCTTTTTGCTACTGCACGGTAAGCTGAATGGTTAAATACTGCGAGAAGAAAATGATAATCTCGCATGCTTCCTTCACTCGTGCCACAAGACTATTTGTATAGATAGGTACTAAAGCACGCGAGAGCGTATTGCGTGCGTGTACAACCAGTGTAAATCTTTGACGTGTAATGTAATGAGGTGATTGGAAGACACGCCGCGAGGATCTCTCGCTGAGAACGCATGATTGATTGCCAATATTTTAATAACAATGTGATATTGGTCTTCCGTATAGCGGGAATGAAATTTAGTAGTCCCGCTGAGTATCAATTTCATTTCCTTGTTACTAGAAGAAATATTAATGTATATTTAGATAGGGTAGTACTATTTAAGCTAATTTTAAATAGATATACTACTTGAATTAAAGTGTATATTTTAATTTTGAAAAGATCTAAACGCGTAATTTGTCTTATTGCTTCAATATTTTATGTTTTATTTTGTTTTATAGTGTGTTCTAACGGATAAAGTAGGTATAACGCCTCTATACGCAATTACAATTACTTATAGCAAGCAGTATGGCCGCCTATTGTAGACACTATTATTATTATATGTTCAGTATTACTTTATGTATGTTATTTGGTAATAAAATCTCTAAAAATGGTTAAGATCAGTTAGCACCATTGTTTAGAAAGTGTTCATCATCATCATCAGCCTGAAGACGTCCACTGCTGAACATAGACCTCCCTCAAAGAGCGTCACCTTGAGCGGCTGCTTGCCTCCTGCATCCATCGGCTCCCCGCGGTTCTGACCAGGTCATCGGTCAACCTAGTGGGGGCCGGCCTACGCTGCGTCTTCCGGTTCGTGGTCCTCGCTTGAGAACCTTTCTTCCCCATCGGCTGTCAGTTCTACGAGAGATGTGGCCTGCCCATTGCCATTTCAACTTGCTAATTCTAAGAGCTATATCGGTCGCTTTAGTTCTCCTGCGGATCTCCTCATTACGGACCTTACCTGGCAGGGAAACACCCAGCATAGCTCTCTCCAGAGCTCGCTGCGCGACTTTGAGCTTACTCATAAGGCCAACAGTAAGAGACCACGTCTCAGTTCCATAAGTTATCACTGGCAACACACACTGGTTGAAAACTTTCGTTTTCAGGCTTTGCGGTGTTTTAGACGAAAAGACGGGACGAAGCTTCCCGAACGCTGCCCACCCGAGTTGGATTCTTCGTGCGACCTCTTTGTTGAAGTTGGATCTACCTAATTGGATAATCTGCCCTATGTAGGTAGACATATTTGTCTACAACTTCGAGAGTATCGTTCCCAACAATTACCGGTACAGGTGGAACATGGGCATTAAACATGATTTTCGTCTTATCCATATTCATCTTAAGACCAACCTGTTGGGAGACTTTACTAAGGTCTAAGATTTTAAACTGTCATGGTCACTAACACTACTACAATATTGTTTATTAACGGGATATTTACCATGTATATTATTTGTTTTGAGTTGCCGATATTTTGTTTTTTTTTTTTTTTACTAAGGTCGTTGAGCATGGTGCTAAGGTCCACGAGCGACTCCGCCATTATGACTATATCATCGGCAAAAACGAAGGTTAGTGATGTACTCGCCATTAATGTCGATGCCAGATCTTTTCCACTCCAAGAGCTTGAAAACATCCTCCAATGCGTTAGTAAACAGTTTCGGAGAAATAACGTCTCCCTGCCTCACGCCTCTTTGCAATGGGATTTGTTCCGTACTCTGGTCCTGTAGTCGGACTGACATAGTGGCCTTACTGTACAAACACTTTAACACTTCGATATACCTATAGTGAATTTGGCATCGCTGCAAGGACTGCAGCACCGCCCAAGTCTCAATTGAATCGAAGGCTTTCTCATAGTCCACAAACGCTAGGCATAACGGCCGATTATACTCTTCGGTCTTCTGTATAATCTGGCGTAGCGTATGGATGTGGTCTATGGTGCTAAAGCCTTTTCGGAAACCGGCTTGTTCGGGAGGCTGGAATACATCAAACCTACGCGCGAGACGATTCGTAATGACTCTCGAACACAACTTATACACATGACTCAAGAGCGAGATGGGCCCATAATTCTTCAATAAGGTGTTATCCCATTTTTTGAAGAAGAGCACCACCACGCTCTTGTGCCACGCTTCTGGCGTTGTACCTTCAATGATGACAGAATTAAATAACTTCTGGAGGACTATAAGTACCGGGTAGAAAGTGTTCATATTGCAAGAAATATTAAATTCTAACTTGTTTTTTATCTCACCAAACCTTGCCGTAAAAATAGACCTAGGTTCAGTTATTGAGATCAATTTTTATTTCTGAAAAAATATCATTAAAGGAGTGGTTCAAAAATGGGACACCTATTAAGTGTACATGTACAATACTTCAAAAAAAAACAAAGTTTTGAATAATTCAAGGAAAATAATCAAAATTAACACTTTTTTACCTAACCTACTCTTTAATGCCTCAGAAAAAAATATTAGTTCCATATTTAGGCTAGATTCTCAACATGGCGGCGCGCGACGCCGCGGCGTAGTGGCGCTACTCGTACCGCCATGCAAACCATTGTATTGTATACTTTTTGATGCTCGTGCGCGCTATGATGGCTTAGCCGTTAAGTGTTGTGTTAAATTAATAATTATTGATGATATGTGATCTTTCATTCCATTCCCTACAATTACAGCCCTCTAGCTATATGAATATCTATCTCTACCAGATACCGCAGAGTAGAGGTATGTATTTTAGCCATTGGTTAGGCAATTCTAACACGAGCATAAACATTTTTTTTGTTTTAAGCCGAAAAAAACTAAATGTTTTATAAAACGTGGATAGTGCGAAACGTTTCTATCATATCATATTTTATAATATAGTGTAAATATAGCTCCATAGATTTGTGGAACGTCTTTTTTTCACCATTGATAATAACTCAAAAATCTGCTGTTATTGTATCTCTCGTTGTTATTCTGTTGTATTGTTTGTTATTTTCTGCTTTAGATTTCACTTACATCCGCAGGCATATCGTGACCGATGTTGGCAGACATAAGTAGGACTTAGAGGCTACATACCTTAACAGCAAAATGAAAATTAATACCATCTATTATAAGTTAATGCAACCATCGGAAACTTTACATCAAAGCTCATTAAGCATTTGCGCTTAAGGCAGTTTTGTTTCGCATTTATATGCCTTGCCTAATGGGGTGAATATGAAGAGCCTGGGGCAGTACTTACTCGTGTTTACATGGATATTAATTATGCAAAGATACATGCCTAGTCGATAATTAAATATTGAACTAGGTATATAGAAATTCGGCTATGCGCTAAGCTAACGCCCATAATAACTTGTACAAAATAAGCAAGTTATAATCATTTATTTATGTGATCCATTTTTTTTCTCATTTGTTAGTGAATCATTTGCGTCAAATTTTACTGCCAAGTCGTTATTGAAAATTTCCGATCATAATAAATATATCATATGCAAAATATGCCAACCATATTTATGACTGTAATAATCTATATTACTACTAAGTACATGAGTCGGAAGACGTCCAGTGCTGAACATAGGCCTCCCCATAAAACGCCATTTCGGATGCTTATCATGGGGGAAATTGCCATAACCACCACGCTTGGCAGGCGGCTTGGTGATCGCAGAAGATTTCAATGTACCAAGGGAAATGCTGCTGGCCATTCTCTGGACAATCCCTTAACCGGCTTTTACGGCACCCACGTGAAGAGATGGGGTGATCCTAGTCGCAATCCAGGACCACTCGGTTATATAAGCCATAACAATATACAAATAAATATTAACATTGCAGACAAAGAGTGGATGAAACAACAACAATCCGGTTAATTGTAAATTAGCAGAGCGAGTGTGGTTCATAGAGCTAGTGTAATTTAGCAGTAGTAGCCCATGCGACGTTCAACCCCACCCAGATTCAAATCCCTCTCAGCCCTGTTTGGTAATCTTCTTATTTCCTGGTGGGGGGAGTAGGGAACCATTTTCAGAGCTTCATTGCGTTCGGCCCTTTATCAATGACATTTCAAATGTCGGAATTTGCACTCGCTCTTGCAACGGTGACGAAAAATATCATGAAGAAAGAAGCTGATGGCTTGTCCAAGATCACAATACATTCGAGAACATGATTGTGTCATCCACCAACCCGTGGCAAGCGTGGCGGATTATGGTTTATACTCTCACCCTGTGAGAGAAGGCAAGTGTCTCAGCTGTGGTTGAACAATTTGACTGTGTTGAATCACAAAAGCTTTTTCAACAATTCCATCCCACACTTCCCTGATTTTCATCCGATACCTTTGTCTTCTCCCTAACCTCTCTATTCTGTGCCCTCCTGATTTACAGGTGGGACTCTGTATTCGATTGCAATCAACCATTACTTCCAACTCTCTGACTCCTCCACAATATAACTGTGCTCTATGGTGCTCCAGGTTTCTACACTAGTGATCCCTACATAAATCCACCAAGTAAAGACAAATTACTCGACCTTTTTTCCTTTGGATTCCCCTAGGATAACGGGTTCCGGCAAATCCCTGTGAGCGCGTCGTTTAATGGAATGATTACATATTCTTACTTGTCTTTGTGCGTAAGTATTTTTCTTTTTGTAAGCCTGTGAAGGCATTCATAAATAACGACGACTTAGAACACGACCTAGATAGAATACTTTTACTACTCTACATAGAACTGGTATGGATTGAGAGAAGCCTAATTGAGCGTCGGAGCGGCGTGGTTTCTGGTGGCATTTTTCAAGCATTTAAACTTCAATCAACAGTTAAGTGTAAAGTTGTAAGCAATCATTGGTTCTTAGTTATCGATATTACTCTGTAAACTGATGATAAACATTGTGATCGTACATTTTAGACTGTGGACTTTCAAAACGTTCTAACTATTTAATAGCATTTTGCATTTTACATACATTTCAATATTTTTTTTGCAGCTCAAAGCAGGGCAATTATAGACAATTAGTTATAGGTACCTACCTTACATAAGTAAACTAAGTATATATAGATAGACTTTACAGTAATAATAACCAATGTTACAAAGTAGGTGCCTATGCTAATTAAGAAGAGGTATCAGCTGTTAAGGAAAATATAGTAGCTATCGCTTTACGACACAATAGTTAAGAGAGTAGGTACTCTGGACGGATTTTGGTTGCAAGGAGACAGCAGTTACCTAAGGATTGAAAAACATTAAAATGCGCCAAAGGTAAGTAAGTACCTACTTGATCGAATTTTCGTACAAATAAAATTGTTGAAACTTTTAATGTTTCAACAACTTTTAAACTTTGACTTAAATTAAACACCTGTGCCTGTGAACAATTAACCTGTTTACAATTAATGTGCTCATAATGATTGACAGGCAGTTAAAGAAACAGAGAAAGACAATGAACATTATTTTGGGCAGGTATCTTGTGTGATAATCATTGTTTGAACTGAACTGTTTAAGATAATATCACATCAACAGTCAAAAACGTCAACTGCTGAACATTAGCCGCCCCTTTAAGAGGAGAATGCTGCTGCCTATTTCCTGGATATTCCTTTGCCGGTTTTTACGGCACCCGCGGAAAGAGATGGGGCTGTTCTATTCTTACTTACACCATCAGTTTTTGATAAATATAATTATGAAAGCAACCCACCATCCCCACCGCTTCCCGTGGGTGCCGTAAGAGTAGGCGGGAATGGGCAGCAGCGATCTCTTCGATCTGCGTTATAATCTTCTGGGATCACCAAGACGCCTGCCAAGGGTGGTGATTATGGCAACCCTTCTCTCTAATGGAGGAGGCCTATGTTCAGAAATGGACGCAAAAAGGCTGATGTGTGAATGGAACTGTACACTGCGCAACGCATTGAACAACGCGTACTAGTAATATATTACCGTGAGACAAAAGACAGGAATGGCGAAGGTATTTATTTATAATAATATTTTATTAATATTAATTTACTATAATTTATTTATTTACCCAACACAGGTCCTATGCCATAAACCGGCCGCACTCCCGTTTAGGTTTTTTTTTTTTTTTTTTTTTTTATGTAATTAAATGACGTGACGAGCTAGTCGTTCACCTGATGTTAAGTGACACGGCCGCCCATAACAGTTGCAGTGTCACCCGGAACTTTAAAACAATAAAGGTGGTATTAGGTGTTCGCATTCATTACAATACTACTAAATACGCATTATGAATGTCGTCCATTCTACCTATTTTAGCACAGTTTTGCCCACAGATACGATCAAGCGATTTATGCACCCATTGTCTGGATACAAACTATTCTCATTAACGTCCCAGAGTTTGCAGCTATTCGAATGTATATATGGACGATTTTTGTTTGAGTTCGCCATTTTAGTTTCTGGAATGAAGCTGTTTATAAAATTTTCGATTGTTTGGTAGCATGAGTTTCGTTTTCAACAGAAATTCGCATATTTTTTGCTATATAAACATATACATTTGTGGATATTTTACACAGCACCATCTAGCCCCAAACTAAGCATAAATCGTACTATGGGAACCAGATAACTGATAGAATACGTAGATACTTTTTGTTTGTAAGTACATAGGTACATAGAGTACAATATAACACAGAACAAACATCAATGTTCATCACACAAATGTTTGTCCTGGGTAGGAATCGATCCCACAACCTATAGTTCTTCTGAACTGCCCCAGAGGCAGAGGTACTACCAGCTGAGCTAACAGGCCAGTCGCTCACATACAGTAGGGAGTTTCAAGAAACTTTATCTTCAGAATGTGAACTTTATAAAGTAGGTATTTCGATGCTTTTTGTTTCGGCAGAAGTGGAAAAATTGTGGGAATGTGAAGTGAGAGTGTGATTTCGTCAGTCCCACATTTCAAGACAATCCAAAAAGTATATATATATATATAGTATAGGGTTATCCTTATAATTTGCTAGTCTGTTTATCTGTTTGTGTGACATTCACGCTGGAAATTTGAACGCAAATTGCTTAACACAAAGATCAACATACGGTAGTTTTAGATTTCCCACGAAAACACTAGAAATTGTAAAAGAAACCGCAGGAAACCTTTTAGCTTATATGGTAGCAGATATTATGGTCCTCTCAAAACTTCTACCTGTTCCTTAAGAATTAATTATGGTGGCTCTATCAGCTCAGCCAAATAACTCCGGAAAGCTTCTGCCAGTTCAACCGCTTGAAATAATAACGCACATTCGGGCCACGTGTATCCCCATCCATCGCGGTAATTGCTGACAGCCGGAAGATAGCTCGAGAATTATGACGTCACATAACGTGCTAATGACGTCATAACTGCATTGCCCTGGGTGCCAGTTGACTTACGCCACGCGTGCAATGGACATACTAAGTTATAGTGCGCAAATTCAGTTCCACGTGTAATACTGTTGAATCTATCTCGAACACGCTCGGAAGATGGGATATATTATAAGTACTTACCAACCTCTGCATTCATTTCATACTACTTGACGTTATTTTTTTTAAACATCAAATAGTGCTCAGAAAATCTTTAAATCCACCCTAAAATCACTTTGTTGAATGAAAAGATATGCCGACTTTCATAGTTCATGCTAGAGCTCTGCAGGAGCTCTTTCTCTTTCTTAATCTGACGCGTAACGTCCTCCCACTATTCAGAGTTGGTGAAAATGACATTTCATGTTATGCACCCACAGATAACCCCCAATAGATACCGCATTACGGGATTTTTGTTCGGATCCTAGCTCACCAAAACTGGCGGAAGGCGCGGGTTGCGGGGACTGGAGCCAATGCGCTATTATTGGCTGTTTCGAGTGACGCCCTAATAATGGACTCTAATAATTGATCGAAACCAAGGCCGTGCTGCGAAGCGGCGATTTATATGGAACCATTTACGCCAATGCGTGGTGCGCGGTCGTCGTCTTCCATGCGGTATCTATTGGGGGTTATCTGTGTATGCACCCGATTGACTCGGAAGACACGTCATTTTCAATATTATATATACACATAGTACAGTAGCATAATAATATCAATACACTACAGTTATTATTTATTCATTAGTTTAGTCGTGATCCATCGAAATTGGGAAAGAAAATATAAATGTACGTTTGTACAACTAATATATAACGTTTTCATAAATATAATTATGTCATGCAAAACTTTAAAATAATTGTTTATGATTTATAGAAATAGCATCAAACAAATGCAGCCGCAGTACGTGATTGGTGTTTTTTCTTTGCATTAAAATCAACCTCTTTACCTACAATTATTTTCTAATATTAACTTATTAACAGCTGAACGAATTATGGTATTACTTTAGGGCCGATTTCCGTAGCCGTATTAATTATGTAAAATTAATACAATATGATAAAAAGTGTGATTCAGACATAAATAGAAACTTTTATATTAGTCAGCACATAGAAGATAATAAGGCCTGGGTATACCTATATATGTATACGTTAAACGTTATAAGTTTACTTTTTGTATGAAACGTACTTAGAGCTCACAGGTTCACAATTTTTGCGCTACTGAGACCAATTTATCACACTATTACGATCCAAAGAACGCTTTTCAAAATAAATCAATTGCTGCATCGTACATTGTACGTAAGTGAACGTTTAAATTTATCGACACTACTATTCTATTAAAGCAACCTTTTGAATAAGCAACTAGATAGCCAGTGCACAAGGCAAGTTCATAACTATTTATTTCTCAGTAGCGAAAGTTGGCATTTCTTCGGGTGATTCATTGCATGCTGGCGTCGCCAGTAGATTTATGTTCCTACCACCTGACACGTGACGTTTATTGCTGAATGGCCCAAGACCCCGAGTAGATACAATATTATACACAGTTGCTAAGATAGCGCAATTATAAGTGCCAAAGTCATTGTAATATGTTAAACATGCCCTATGTGAGGTTCAAAATACAATAAGCATTCCAATGTCCAAGAACCATTTGAGATACAGTCAAAAACAATATAGATAGGTACTGGTAGTAGTAGCAGTAGTAGTAGAGCTAGTGATCCTGCTTATCGTGAACAAGTAACCGCTAGTCAAGATGCTTTGCTTTGATTGGTCGACGTAGGTACTGCTGTTATTGGTCTACTTCCAAGTTCTAAAGTGTTTTTATTGGCGAACAAATATCTATGTTGGCTACAGATGTAAAGTGGTATTCTTAACAAATGCCAAGCTGTGGCTGCCAAGCGAAGTCTATAACATCGTTCATCTGAAGTATAAATACTGTCTTCAACAATAGTACAACTACTTTGCTTCGGTTCACGTACAAACTGGCTAAGTGATTTGTCATACGGTTGCATAGTTCTGTAGTGTGCACTTGAAAATACTCAGTAATAGTAAGCCAAGAAAAGTTGGGGACTTGAAAGTTTTAACTACTGTTTTGGAGGTTCTGCAAGTTTCTTCAAATGCAGACTATTTTATTTGTTTTTTAATATATCAGCAGCAAGTGGAGGTATTTTCGACCAGCGGCAAGAACAGCGTCATTGACTGGGAACATTGCTGGATCAGCATAATAGTGTTTACATCTATATGATTTAGAACATAATATTATTCTTCTTTAGTACTTATAAAAATCTGAAATGTTATTTTTCCGTTATAATTATAAACCATTTTTTAAATTTAATTCCGTGGAATTGTGAGACCAGTAGGGCTAGCACGGCCGGTAGACAAAACTGTCTTTCCCCTGTTTTACTCCAAGCAAGTATGAAGAAAGTGACGTAAAACGGGGAAAGACAATTTTGTCTACCGTCCATGCTAACCCAGCTGGGGGCGTACCGTGAGCTCTTAGCGCGATTCAAAACAGAGCCTGTATTAGATTGCTTTGTTTTTTTTGTATGGAGATTTTGACAAGCGATCCAGTATAGGCTCTGTTTTGAATCGCGCTATGAGCTCACGGTACACTCCCTGAGCTTAAAATTTGCTAAAACCACGGCGTATGATATACATACCTACCTATAAATCATAATTCGTGGGCCGTGAATGTATAATGCCGTGACGTAAGATGGGGGGTAGTTGTCTAAATGCGTATAAGACTAACCATCTACTAGCATTTTGGATAGGTAATTGGGATCAAAGTACGCAAACACATTTCGTTAAAACATATACGAGAATCAAAAAGACGTACAATGACTAAGGGTGGGTTTTTTGACCCGTAGTTAAGGTAACCAATGGTTAAAAACTGTAATAATTTCTAACCAATGGGCAAAATTTGTTAAAGTTTTTACCCATTGTTTTTACCAACTCTGAGGCCCAATTTTCCAAAGTAGAATACATTTTTTCCAAGTATAAAGCTACTGGTTACTCTCGGGTACAAATGATTGACAAATGAAAGGACAATAAACAAGACGCCATTGATCTTTTTATTCCTTCAAAATTGGTGGTATAAGGGTTATACTTGGAAAGTTATACTCGGAATAAAATTTATTTTACTTTGGTAAAATCGGGCCTTAGTTATAACAAAGATTTAGTTCTCTTATTTCACATCACAGTGCGAAGTTTGATACATTTTATTAATTTGATTTTTCTATATAACGCGTGCAGATGTAAGATGTAGCCATAGTCAAGTGTCTATACAGGTTTTACTTTTAATAAAATGGTTTTGTTGTGATGGAAATCAAATATCAACTTAACACCTTGCGCAATGCTGCATTTGGCTTGCAACATTTTAAAAGCCACCAAAAAAATAAAACAAAAAAGCATAAAAGCGAATCGCGAGCGCATTTTTTGTTATAAAAGCATTATAACATAATTTTAAGCTCTCATTTACTCCTCATGCACAGTTCAAATCTAATGCAAAATGTGAACACAAAACGGATGCACGCAACACAATTAAAAGCTACTTTATTTAAATACAGGCTGTGACAACTGTGGTGGCTTAAAAACAAACAAACGAGAGCGGGTGTGAAGTTGCATTTAGATTTAATTCTATCATATTCATTTGTTATTTACAGTTTTTACTTATGTTATTCTATTAAAACATTGAACATTTTGAAATTAATTAATAATAAGTTTCAAACATATAAACTTAGGTACGTACTTGCGCGTACTTTTGATTATTTAGCCTCGTGTATGACCCCATTTCATGCAGCTAGATCATAATAAAATTAAATGGAATATACGTTTTAATTTTCACCTCATATTTATTGAATGCCATTCAATCACAGATCGTTTACGAAAACGAACGTCAGCTAAAAACTATTTCAAAAGTAGCAAAATTATGACCGTAATTTCTTTATACATATATAACAGTCTAATAGAAATACACAACAGTAAAGAGTCTCTCGATAAAAACATGGACAGGCACAAGTACAATTTGAGGAATAAGGAGAAATTACATCAGCCTAGGATTAGATTAGCGAAGGTACAAAAACAAGGCATATACTGGGTGGCGCAAAAGTAAAGACCCTATTTGGTTCAGCTATAACATTTTTTCTAAATTAGAAAACTAGATTTAGGTTTTTTTAAATGTATATTTGTGCCATTAAATTTCGTACCATTAGGATTTAAAGATGATGTCTTTTAAATGGTGACCTCCAGAGTTGATACACATTTGAGCCCTATTTATGACATTTTGCAAGATGATTTTCCTTCAAAATTGGTTATGAGTGACGAAGCGCATTTCCATCTCTCAGGGCATGTCAATAAGCAGAATACTCGGTTCTGGGGCACTGATAATCCGCGCATTATTCAAGAAACACCTCTACACCCACTAAAAGTTACTGTATGGTGTGGCATCTGTGTTGACAGAGTGATCGGACCCTATTTTTTCGAAGACGCTGGAGGCAATGCGATAACTGTCACTGGAGAACGCTACAGAACCATGTTACGTGAGTTTTTGATACCCAGTTTGGACGAATTGGGGCTGGAGCACATCTGGTTTCAACAAGACGGCGCTACGGCACACACAGCGCGCGACACTATGGACTTAGTGAGGGACGCTTTTCCAAGCCGAGTTATCTCTCGTTTTGGCGATTTGCCTTGGCCTGCAAGATCACCCGATCTGACCAGTCCAGACTTCTTTCTTTGGGGTTTTTTGAAATCTCGGGTGTATGTGAACAAGCCACAGACTCTCGCAGCTCTAAAAGAAAACATTCGTCAAGAAATAACGAACATATCGCAGGAAGTGTTACGGCAAGTTATGCAAAATGTCATAAATAGGGCTCAAATGTGTATCAACTCTGGAGGTCACCATTTAAAAGACATCATCTTTAAATCCTAATGGTACGAAATTTAATGGCACAAATATACATTTAAAAAAACCTAAATCTAGTTTTCTAATTTAGAAAAAATGTTATAGCTGAACCAAATAGGGTCTTTACTTTTGCGCCACCCAGTATAATAAAATAGTCATGTACAACAAACTACCAATTAACGTAACCAAACTGCATTTGACCGAGTTTAAACGTAAAATTAAAAGTTACTTTGAAATAAATCCATTTTACTCACTTAATGAGTTTATGACTATGCGTCTAACAGAATTATCATTTGAGTTATAATATGACAATTGACATTAAAATAATATGATAAATAGTATGGTATTCATGTGATTGTGACTTAATGTTTTGTAGTGTCATACTGTTTACTGTTTTTATCCACTCTTTTATTTTGCAATATTTATTTATTAATAGTAGATTACAAAAAAATACTCTTATGTAAATCATTATTGTATTGGACAACAAATTTATATATATTTATTTTAAGTAAGATATAAATCTGATAATAATATAATTCGACAACAATTTTGAATGGAAACGGTACTATTTAAAATCAAATTCAATTAACTACTTATATCTAAAATAATGTATAAATAAGTTTATAATGTAGTTACCGCGCGTTTTGTGCCGTAATGTGTTTAATGTAATTTGACCTGCCTTGTGTAACATGCAATGTTATATGGCTAATAAATAATTCTATTCTATTCTATTCTATTCTTTGATATATACGTATCTACCTACTTATGTCAAACACAACAATGATGTTCATACATCAGTCAACAATGTTGCGAAATGCACTAACAGCCCCAATTCCGGCCGGTGCTAAAAAATCATTACGAACCGCGTCGGCATTCGGGATATGTGCTATTATCATACTGACGACGCCGATCAGATAACGCGTTTGTGAAAATTTAGTGGATGGTGTATAATTACAGTTGCGATGCGATCGCGACGACACGCCTACCACGCGTTAGTGGAGGTACCACGACTTTTTGAACAACCTGTATCTACATCAGTCATAATGCCAGCCCAGTTTGATATAGAAGTGAATGTAGTATTTGAAATGTAAAGCTCGATAGCTTTAAAGTGTTTTGTAATGGATCCTTAAATGTGCTTCCAAAATGAACTTTACGGTTCAGTTGTAAAGTCTACTTTTGCATATTTCTATTTAATGGATTTGATTACTGCTGTGGTGAAAATATTATTTGACTGGAGTATTTCTAATAATCTTTGCATTTCATCAAAGAAATTAAAATCAAATCATCTCGACATTACATACACTTTTTAATCTGTTATCCGTCACGTGTTTCATGAATAGGCATAATCGATTGAGTTATGCAAACATTGATTAAATATGTTATAACTCGCTTCCATACCTAAGGTACTGCGTAAAATACCTTCATTGATTAAACAGTAATTAGTGACGTCAGCCAAGGTCAATTACTATCGAATGCTACGTCATTTAACTTAACCAAGTATTAAGATTAATCACGTTAGCAAATACCTCAGCTTATACTGGGTGGCGCAAAAGTAAAGACCCTATTTGGTTCAGCTATAACATTTTTTCTAAATTAGAAAACTAGATTTAGGTTTTTTTAAATGTATATTTGTGCCATTAAATTTCGTACCATTAGGATTTAAAGATGATGTCTTTTAAATGGTGACCTCCAGAGTTGATACACATTTGAGCCCTATTTATGACATTTTGCAAGATGATTTTCCTTCAAAATTGGTTATGAGTGACGAAGCGCATTTCCATCTCTCAGGGCATGTCAATAAGCAGAATACTCGGTTCTGGGGCACTGATAATCCGCGCATTATTCAAGAAACACCTCTACACCCACTAAAAGTTACTGTATGGTGTGGCATCTGTGTTGACAGAGTGATCGGACCCTATTTTTTCGAAGACGCTGGAGGCAATGCGATAACTGTCACTGGAGAACGCTACAGAACCATGTTACGTGAGTTTTTGATACCCAGTTTGGACGAATTGGGGCTGGAGCACATCTGGTTTCAACAAGACGGCGCTACGGCACACACAGCGCGCGACACTATGGACTTAGTGAGGGACGCTTTTCCAAGCCGAGTTATCTCTCGTTTTGGCGATTTGCCTTGGCCTGCAAGATCACCCGATCTGACCAGTCCAGACTTCTTTCTTTGGGGTTTTTTGAAATCTCGGGTGTATGTGAACAAGCCACAGACTCTCGCAGCTCTAAAAGAAAACATTCGTCAAGAAATAACGAACATATCGCAGGAAGTGTTACGGCAAGTTATGCAAAATGTCATAAATAGGGCTCAAATGTGTATCAACTCTGGAGGTCACCATTTAAAAGACATCATCTTTAAATCCTAATGGTACGAAATTTAATGGCACAAATATACATTTAAAAAAACCTAAATCTAGTTTTCTAATTTAGAAAAAATGTTATAGCTGAACCAAATAGGGTCTTTACTTTTGCGCCACCCAGTACATATAAATCGCGCATGGGTCCTGCATTTTCCAGTACCAAAGTGAAATGCTCCACAAATGTTCAGTATAATTATGTTCGAAAGACACGCGTGGATAAAATATTATCTCTTACCTCGACTTCCATGTCTTAATTAACCCGTGGTCGCTGCGGCTGCCAAAAAGACCCACCTGATAATTTTTCCGAATCAGCGTCTCGGCCACTTGTTGCCACTTCCCACGCAACCGATCTGCATACATTTGCAGGCTCTTTCATCCTCGTACTTAGCATAAAACAAGCCCGACACCGGGTCATTATGCATTCTCGGATTTCGAAGCACTGCTGCATAAATTTACGCCATTATCAAAATATCGTGAATGAAACAAACCGAGCATGAAGCAGATTTAACCAGTTTAAGGGTCATTAACGCACGCAATGCGTAATGTTCGGTTCTTATTTGCACGCTCACGATTACAGGGTTATGTGACTCGGAAAGCGATGTCGTGAAATGAGCGGGTTAAAATTGCATTAATTACTTTTTATGAGTTCGGTGACGATAATTAATATGTCTGTTAAAATAAATTGCTAGTTACACTACCATCCTGTTTAACAAATGTCTATCTACAGTATAGATACTCGTAGTCCAGAATCTATAATATTTGGATAAAATGTTCTGAGAATAACTACAGAGGTACCTACTGTTTATTTAATTGCGTCGTGAAACGTACATACATTTCCACAACGCCCATCTGGACAATTCCATCCCTATGTACCTACATAGGATGGGGATGAGATTGACCAGAGGGTGCGTTCTGGTAATTATATTATACCTACTGATTTAGTCTCGATAATAATCATATCTTACATAATATCATATCAATCGCATGTCCGTCACCTTTACTCTCAAAATTTGATTTTTATATCTTTCTAATAGATTTGTGTGACTTTCATGAGACTAAGATTAAATTGAAAATTATTTTTTTGATCGTCACAAGAATTGGCCTTCTGGTGTTAAAAATGTTCCTGTTTGTTACAACATTCTGTTTTTTATATTTGACACAACATTTTCCCCAACAGCTTGATCAAAGGGCATTCGGCAATGACCGTCGACAGCACTCGAGTTAAGTTCCTTTGATGATCAGCTCTCGACCTTCTCCATTACGGGGCTCGCTTCAGGCGCCGACCGTAATTCTCTAAAACGCTAAGGATCTTGATATTAACATAAGAAAATCCACCTGAATTTCGCTGGTGAGTTAAACGAGCCTGATCCTTGAGGCGTTTTCGAGAATATAGAGAAAATCTTTAAAGTTGTATTATGAGGGAGTGACCTTTCTGTGACATTTATGAAACCTTTACATAGTAGGTTATATGAATAACTTTAAGGTTTAGTAAATCATCTAGAACTTCTTTTTTTTAGTTGAAAAGCGACGAAAAAGTTCCAAAGATACGATAAAGTTCCATAGTGCGTTGTCGTACAAAATCAAAAATGCAGAAAGGAAAAGAGAAGGTACCATAAACATGTTCTAAAGATAACAATTATCATCTCTCAAGGATGTGCTTATTTCAACCCAAGGATTCCTACACTCGCCAACCAAATTCTCCCCTAAATTAGGCATTCTCTGCCAAATCGCGCGATCAGCTGATATGAGCGTTAGCACGCCTTCGGCCAACTAATGGCACTATTAACTACATTATGAATATTCATTGTCCGGCAGGACTCTGATTGCGCAGCTTAGAGAAGGATATTAGAGAGTAATTGCTGTGATTATTGGTGCGCTGACGGGAATGGCAATTACATTGAGGTATGCGAATGGAACTATCCGGATCACATACCTATAGGTATTGTTAGTTGAAGGCCTACCACAATATACATTTCCTCGTACTACCTAATCTAATACATCTAGAGTTCGAATTTCAAAGAAAGTTAGGCAAGCTCGTTCATTGTACAGTGAATACAGTGAAATTGCTGTTGCCCTCAAGTTGGTTGGCTGCGCATCAGTAGCATTTCTTAAATTCGTCTGTACCTACATGCGCAAGGCTTTAGCTTCAGGGGTTCAGGGTGGCAGTTTCTTTGACATCACTGTACGATACGACTTTTCAGAAGACCATTGCAGTTTGCTTGGTCATATAACTGCTTATTTTGCGGTTCTTATATAACAGTGTTGCAACAATATTTGCATTGTAATAAAATAACAAACACAAACAGCCTAACCACAATGCAGCCAGAGCAAGCTGTTCAAACCAATACACGCAAATTAATGCAATATGGAACGGCCACAGCGATCACTTGGTCAATCAGTTATCCGCGCCATCAGCTTTACCACACATTATAGGGAACCCACACTTCGAGTACTTAACAGGCCAGCCACACCATGTGTCTTATTCTATGGTGATCTAAAATCAAGAGATCGGCAGAAGAATTAGTCACCGATATAGCTCAATATTATCAATTTAAATGGCAATGGGCAGACCACATTGCTCGCATAATCGACTACCAGTGGAGAAGAAAGGTTGTCGAGTGGTGACCCTGCACGATTTGGAAGATGCAGTGTAGGCTGACCTCCCAATAGATAAACCGAAGACCTGCGGGGTGATCATGTAACTTTGATAGCAATGCAACAGGAGAAATCTCATTCCAAATTTGAAAATTTTCATAGTAACTCTGCACGTAAACTGTGTATTCAAACTGTCAAATCCATACATTTTTTGTGTTTCTATGGGTTGCAGTCAAGTTACATAATCTGGTTAAAACCGCGGGAAACCGTTGTATGCAAGGAGCAAGCAGCTGCTCAAAATGGCGTTCTATCGGGGAGTCATCCAAACGTACAATTAGTACATTGGTATTGGTATTAGACGTAAACTGTACCTTAGTTGAGAATCGTCCAAAGCCTAACATGCGGCCCCACACTGACATTGTTATTTGTGACATGATCAAAGGCGAGAGAGAAAAGACTTATGCATGGGGGCACATTGAGCACATTTCGAAAGGTATTGGAATAATTGTGTGTGGTGATTTGGTTTGTCTGGTGCCAAGCTTCGATCAAAAGTTAGCTGTACCCTACCTATCCGTATAATTATTGAGGGTCAGCAGTACGCTGCGTAGCGAAACTTGCGCGGGGTAAGATGCTTTCAGTATGTTTTTGGGCTAAAAATCCAAAATGGTATACTATACCTATACTACTTTAGATGGCTAATATAGGTAACGGCTAAGGAGTGGAACTCTTTAAGTCTACCAGCGACTGTGTTTCTTAGCTATTAGGTAAATTAAAAGTCTTTAAGAGAAGAGTGAACAGGTTTATACTTATAGGCGAACATGATACATTGACAACCACAAGTCTAGAACAAGCCACACAATATAAGGCAATGTTGAATCTTCGATATATTATTGGCACTACTCATCACAGTCTCGTTCAGTGCAATTAATTTAAATATATCATTCTACTTTACAAATTACAAACCATTGGTATTTATCATTGAATATATCAAAATCGAATTCCTCTTAATTAAATACCTTAACAGAGATTGTCCTAATACCAGCGCTGACAAAATACTTGTAAAGAATTTAATATTAATGTCCTGAACTACGCGATTAGCTTGGCCCATTGTCCGCAGAGTGCGATATTCGATATTAATATTCCATGGAGCTGTAATAAATAAAACATGGGCTCACATTGGAGACGGTTTCGGCTCTTTTGTACCCAAAATATTCAAATATTTTTTTTTTATAAATCAAAAGGAAAGAATGATCGTTAAAATATTATACATACGAGGTTAGGAGGATAAGATTATAATAGGTTTGTATACTCTACATGATTCACTCACTTAGATGCATTCCCCAAAAATAATAATACACATACTAACTCTGTTTTCCATCCGGACGTAATTATCATATTTTCGCCGAGGACTAGAAAGGGTTAGAAGTCCCTGGCGAAAAGTGACTATTTAGTAGGCCTTAAATAGTCATTTTTGCCAGGGACTTCTTGCTGATATGTAAATATGAAAATCACTTTCAATCTTATATTTTTGGTACTTATTATAAATATGATATATATTGGTATGACTATGATATTTATTTTGCTAATTGTGATCTATATAACTAGAAACATTATAGACTATAGATAAACTGGCTTAGTATAATAATATGTATAATATACGTAGAAGATAAATAGCAAATCACTTTATTTATTTTAAGCGTGTGCCGTTGCCCCTTAGTTAAACTTTCTAAAAGAACATACGTAAGTAGGTATAAGAATAGCAATTTATCTGGTTTTCTTGAAAGCATCTGAAAGCTTTAAAAGGCAAAACATTAGTATATGAAACCACTAAACATTGTCGCAATGCCATAGGATAGATTTTATTGCTAGATAAAAGAAAAATGTTTAGTCAAAACTCGCTTATTTTATAATTTATAAGATTATCTTACGAAAGGCATATAAGAGTCTATTATAGGTAAGAAAGTGATGTGTTTGCACCTGGCGCAGTGAATATCAGAATACACAAACAGTATGGACTAAGTATGAGTCATGGACACTCACAGTACGGTTAGACCACTGAGACGCTCAGAGAGCTTTGGAGAAGGCTATATGCTTGGAGTTTCTCTGAAGAATCGAATCCGAAATGAGGTGGTTCGACAAAAAATGGGCATCTATAACAGCAGAGATATATCATATAGTGTCAAAATAGTGGACTGCTAACGCAATTCAGGGGTGTTCGTAGCTTCATAAATTATAAGTGTGTAAGTTTGTACCTATATAATATGTATGTTGGTTCCCTCTTCACGCCGCAACGGCTGGACACATGTCACGGTTTTGTGATATTCCCTTACTGTCATTATGGGGTTCAATTTATAGTGCGTTATGCTATATCAATAGTCAGTTAGTGCAGCATGTTTCGGCTTCACACCTAAGTGCTGGATGCACCATAAAACGTTTAGATTGGCATTAAAGCGTTTCAAGCTGCCGTCAACATGCTTCGCTTCTGATCGTAACTTGTAATATACTTAACAGCTTTATTAACACGTGCAGCGAGCTATCAAGCAGGGTACTATGATTTTCAAACAGGCTACTAGAATAATATTGTTATTACTTGTGGGTGCTCGTGGCAATGCGCAAGGAGGTCTACCAACTGTTATTTATTCAGTGGTTACACTAAACATAACCGTATGCTGAAATTGCTTTCATGCGACTAGTAACCACGTTTTGCCAATTTGTTTTCTTGTAGGTAACATAATATTATTTAGATCAAAATAACAGGCTTATTACGAAGGGGTTAAACCGACTTCTATCCCCTTAATTTCATATTGAGATGTAGGTATAGGTAGGTACTTAGGTGACATATTATTTCAAGTTATTTTGATTTCAAAACCAAACTACTGAACCGATTTTGATGACATTTCTATGGCACAAATCTAAAACCATAATATCAATTCAAATTTAAAAAAAACAAACTGGTTTAGATATAAATGACGGACTTCTGAAGTAACAAAGACAAAAAAATATTTGTACCCTCCCTCCCTAGAACCTCCTCTTCTTATTTAAGTCAGTTTAAAATACCTACCACATAACAACCAGACAACGCTCTAATACATCATAAATTTTAATTAACCGTATATACTCATGTATGCAAGGTTTCAATTAATTCCAACGGATATTTATTTTAATTTAAAATAAGACACGTATAAACATCGTTGCTTAAAATTAGACGGTAGGTACACCGTTTACGTGTTCAATTTCATCAATTTAATTTAATTTGCTGGTTTACTTAATGTTAGCTCGCGGAGGCTCCGTGCCTTAAATTACGTGCTTCTGTGTTTTATATACCACTTCATTGTTGAACATTACCTTAGCGTAAAACGATTACAAAATGTATAACAAGTGAAAAGGAATATTTGACGTTTTAAGGTGGAACGTTACACTAGCGCAGGAACTTCAAATTTTCTTGCGTTCTTTTGCCAAGGTCGTGTTATTCGAAAAAATGGCATTTTATTTAAATAGTGGATCCATGCAAATCATCTAAGTTAATGAATTTAAAAAACAAAACTTTTGAATCGCGGCTGTACCTACCTACTTAATTCCACACTTGAAGAGGAATCACAGGGTGACATGCAATGTTCGAATTAGGGAACCGTTTTAGATTGCACCATCACTGAAGCAGCACGCGAGTTTTTTGCCACTATGTTGGTACATGATATCTGTGAATAGTGAATACTAACTTGGATAATCAACTATCCCTACGTAAGTATACATTTTTGTATACCATTAAAAACGTCATTTTTATCAAAAAGAAATTCCTACTTATTAGTCGGATTAACGTTTATCTTATAGATTAAGCGGAATAGTGAATAGATTAGGCAGTGCTAGAACTCAGAAGGATTTTTTTACAACATTAAATTAAAGTAGGTAGGTACTAGCTTCGTCTTAATAAAATAACACCTAATATCATGTCCTTATTTAACATTCTTTGACTCAAATAGACTTACCAATTATAAACTTTTTCTAAAATATTTTTTTTAATTATCTACACGAGTAAAAAAAAATAAAAGACGTAACCGATAGGTACCTATAGAATTCAAATGTCTGTACCTATTGCCTATTGCAAGTAAATGTACCTCGTAGTTACCTATATTATTTTCTCACGTCATCATACACAATACATTTATTATTTAGATACTATCTGACTCGCCCCGGCTTCACACGTGTAAATTAGTTTTACGCCCTAACTCTGTCAGGGAAGGGGAAAGTGAGAGGGGAAAAAATAGGGGAAAAGGATGAACGGATGGGACGGCAATGTAAGGAAGGTACGCAGCACCTACCCCCTTCACTTATCTTTGTTGATTATAGAACTTAGGGTGCGTTTTTTGATCTGTAGTTAAGGTAACCAATGGTTAAAAATCTAAAACATTCTAACCAATGGTCAAAATTAGTTAGAGTTTTTAACCATTAGTTACCTTGACCATGGATCAAGACACCCACCCTTAATCACTAAATCACTTAATTACTGTTTACTTTTACCTCTATAGGTATAGAGCAAAAAAGAACAATAATCTAATTTAGTGACATTGGTGTGTCTTGTTAAAATAATCTTAAGACCAGTAGACTTTATTTAAGGTTTGTTAAAGGTTAATAAACATCAAAATTGGGCATGTGTAAACAATAAACAAATCATAACAAGGTCTCAAAGGGACGCGGGACTTTAGAATGCCTCTTATTTGTCCAATCCAATTTTGTCCTTTGTTAAACCCTGTTTCACTTATGTAAGGTTAAGCAAATATGGGGCTACAGAACAGTTATTTAGTGTTTTGTCTCTCTCTAATGTGTTTAAATAGCTAAAGACAGAACAAGCTTAGTAGGTGTTCCACTGTCACCTCTAGCTGGGTTAGCACGGATGGTAGATAAAATTGTCTATCTATAATGTTTTACTCCACTTGACAAGTTAGCAAGTATAAATAAATTGACATAAAACGGGGAAAGACAATTTTCTCTACTACCTGTATTAGGCAGGCAGGAGGGTTCACCTTGTCCACATTCGCGGGCCCGAGGACCCCCCCTCGAGGGTCTATATTAAAAATATGATTTTTATCGTAAATGCACTGTAAGAATTTTTTTTTTCATAATTTTTGACAAAGTGTCATCTTTATAATAACACATATTTACGACGTATTTGCGCGTAAAAGCGTATTTCATATTACGAGCACATACTATATTCCGCGAACTCTCCTCGTAGGCTCACTCTGGCGCATCTGTAATGCCGAGGACCCTGCTCGCTCGGGTCTGGTGAAATGTAGCTGTACCTATGGCGGCATGGGGTAAGTATGAGCTCTATGAACGGGGGGCGAACGTGCGTGCAGTGCTTATTATAAAGGGGGTTAGTACCTATGCAATGAGTTTTACTGTTATGAAAATTTACGCTCATAACGTGCCTGCGTATCGTATTCTTGTAAAGTCGCTAATCTATGTGTTGTTTCCAAATAGCTATAATCTGGATCTGGTCGTGTGAATCCGGCGCAGGAATAGGACCACATCACTCCATATTTTCCCATGGGCATGGGAATGGGCAGCAGCATTCTCCGTGGTACAGTCTTCTGCGATCACCAAGACGCCTGGTGAGCGTGGTGATTATGGCAAACCTCTCCGATGATAAGCGTCCAAAGTTAGCGTTTTATGGGGAATTTGTTGTTCAGCAGTGGACGTCTTCCGGGTGTTGATGTGATGTATTTATAATCTGGCTATTTTAAGAGGAGAGTGAAAAAGTTACATGAGGAGTGAAGTAGTTAAAAAAGCCTATAGGTACCTACATATTATTTTTAAACAATCGGTGGATTTATATAGTGCATTTCATTTGATGATGCCTGTTGACAATGCGCTCATCAAAGTAATTCATCATCATCATCAACAGCCTGAAAACGTCCACTGCTGAACATAGGCCTCCCCCAGAGCGCGCCACCTTGAGCAGCTGCTCACCTCCTGCATCCATCAAAGTAATTATTTTAGCATTACTGCAGACCACAAGACCGCTGTATATGTTTATTCATTTTAGAAATTAATTTACCTTCGATGTTTATCAAAATATTTAAAACGCAATTAGCCTTATTAATCAATCACTTTAATCAGATTTTACATTAAGATGTATTAATCAATTTTACAACTTTATCTTGGAACCACAGTTTATGCTTGAGTTGTTTGTGCAATTTGCGAAACAGGATGGGAAAAACCAAGGTTATAATGATACAGGCAATTCATATCTCGAACACGAAATTTCTACTAGTTAGGTACACCTAGATACTTTTAATTTATTTTAAATACTCAAATACTAAAAAAACTTTAAGCGTATATACATTATACGCTTAAAGCATTTAATTACAGCAAATACAACAATAGGGTTTTCAAGACATAAATTACGTAAATACTTAAGTACCTACGATGCTATATTTTTAAATTATTAGTTAACAACTTAACACAATGATTTTTACTACATTTTTTTTTTTTTTTTTTTTTTTTAACGGGCAAATTGCCTTTATTACTCAAGCTAACTACTACAATAATAAAAACTAAACTAAACTAAACTAAACTAAACTAAGCTAAACTAAGCTAAACTAAACTAAACTAGCTACACTACCTATTACAAAGAACACTTATGGACTGTATAATAGCCGCGATGGCCTATAGACAGTCCAAGTGCACCAGCCCACTACCGGTAGGTAGCGTACCCAACATGCTGGCCGCATTGCCACGTTGAATTGCAATGCTGATGCGTTGGGCCAAATAAGTGCCAGCATTTTGGTCACGCGTCGCATCGACCAGGCGCTCTGATAGACTTTGGAAAACGCGATGAGCTTTTATTATTTATTATTTATTAACTTTTACTACATTAGGTTCTATATAACTTCCCACATAATATGGGTGGTCTTCATAAATATAAATACAAAATACAACATAAATACACAAAACATAAATATACAAAATATAAATACAAAAATACAGTAGCACGATACCGGAATGTCAAAACAATGAAAATAACAGCAACTAAACTACCTAAGGGAAATTGAAAAATTGATTTCGCCGTCCGAAGTGGAGAACGTTCATTCGTTAAAAGTTTTTAATCCGCGTACTCTGAAATTTGATTCACGCGGTAGTTAGGTATGGAGTTAGATAAAAGTTTATAGAGAATGGCTTCCAGCTCTATAGTTAAGTTTTTTTTACTTTAGCCCGGCTAAAATATGTATAATGGATAGGTAAAGATTTCAGATGAATTAGCCGGAATAGGAACACACTTTAAACTGGTGACAGATACCAGATAAATAATCAGCCAAGTGCGAGTCGGACGCGCGCACGAAGGGTTCCGTACCATTATCTATAAAAACGATCAAAAAATCACGTTTTTTGTTTGGGAGCCTTCTTAAATATTTATTTTATTCTGTTTTTTATTATATGTTGTTATAGCGGCAAAAGAAATACATCAACTCCTAAAATTTCAACTAACTATCACGGTTCATGAGATACAGCCTGGTGACAGACGGACAGACAGATAGACAGACAGACGGACGGACAGCGGAGCCTTAGTAATAGGGTCCGTTTTACCGTTTGGGTACGGAACCCTAAAAACACTATGTATTAGATAAGGCTTCATCACCATGCTTTTCTCACCGAAAATTCAGATATAGGATACGATAGCAAGTCACTTCAAAAGTATTGGTATAGAAACTATTACTAACTATAACTACACTTCAGTACTGTTACTGTAAGTGTCCTAATATAAGTTGTGAAAAATTTCGCTTTTCGTGTTATTACATATCGCTTATAAATCATTTTTAAAGCACAGTTAAAATCTTCCAGTTTACCGTGATCCTATTCCCACAATACAGTGCATGCGATATGCGGTAAGTCTCGGCAGTGGGTGGCCGTAAACGCAGCAATCATAGACCTACCCAGAAGGCACGCGTGCTTTAGTTCTGTTAATAATAAATAAATGAAAAAGTAGTTAAATAGGAACGGTTTAGTAATGCCTAATTGCACGAAAGATCTTAAGATTTTTCTGAGTCCTCTCTTGTAGCCATTGACTATAAATACGAATCACACAGGAAGGCAAAACGTGTTATTGTCAAAATGCGTTCCCACTTCCGGATGTAATCTTACTTAGGTAATCCGGACCACAGATAATATAATACTATTACTAGTATCCGGACACAGCAAGATAGGATTGCTTTTGTTTTTAGTTCATAATGCAAGCCGGCGGGGTAATTACGTAAAATTTGCAACAGCAATGCGACAGCAGTAGCGAAGCATACATTCTCGACACCACTAATGATGTATGACAGCAATCACCGCGAGATTTACGCCTGTCGCAAACCTGTTGCGAGTTAGGTAATTAGGGGGCCGCTATGGAACAAATGACGTACGCGTTTGTATCTTTAATATTTCTTCAAAACTGAACCAGTCAGTCAATATTTATAGTTCCCATATCATTTACGTTCCCATGCACCGATATGAATTCATCATCTTACCTTAAAGTTCCAATTGAATCTATTCATTAAGCTCTTGCGTCCATGTAACGCGTTACCGCTTCTTTATCAACCAGCGATTAGCTATCATCAATCTTTAGACTACAATGATCCCCTAACTAAGAGTCGACGGTGTGATATCCGTCAGTACCGAACCGGCATCTGTCAGTGGTCAGAGTCTAAAAGGCAACGTTGCGATTGGTGGTGGTCGTAACTCTGTTATAGTGTTGCTTTTGATCCTTTAGAATCGAACTTTTTCTTTTTTTTTATGCTAAAATGGGTATTCGTTTGACAACATCTCACCTGACGGAAAGTTGTCTAAGGTGGAGCACGTTTGCCCATGAGATGCCCAATGCCCATACACTCATACTTATATCTTATACTACCATCCATACCTGAAAAGACCCAGGTTATACCAAGGAGGAAATACTATTGCTGGAAGAGCATTCCATTCCTTGGCTGTTTGGACCATAATGACTCAGCAAAACGCTTAGTAACGCTAAGTGCGAAACTGGTGGTACACTTTCGACGTAAGGACGTAAAGAATCACCAAGCCTTGTAGTTCTATGGTAGAAAGGGTATGACGGAATGAGCTGAACTTATCACATTTCGATTCAATGCACAGTTCGATTTTACTGGATTTAAAAAATCGTTTTAAGGTTGGAACTTTTTGTCCTTGACAAACCATTCCAACCACGATTTCTTAAATTAGTTAAATAGAAATTACTAAAACTCAAAGCACAAAAGGAACAAACACAGATTAGAAATATGTAGTTATTCAATAATACCTACATAGTAACTTTAATAGTTTACCTACGAGAATGAAGTATGAATGATAATAATATAGCCTAATAATTGATTCGGTGTAGTTAGCGAAGTACAAGATTTAGGTATTACGAAAGCCACCATAATATCAGGGATCATATCAATATGTACGTAGGACCTGAAATATTATAAATCAAAACAATTATGTGCATTCTACACAAAGAACCTTTATGGAATTAAGATCACAAGAGCTTTTTGATTAAATTTATGTACAGTAACTTAAGTTTATTCAAACACCACAGCAAGTTTATTTGATCAAGTGGTTAAGTAACTGATTTTACAATGGATCATCATTAACAGTTTGTTAAAATATAGGGTTGTCGTGACTTCTTTCTTTTAACGACATTTTTATATAATTATACGAAAACAGCTTCATAATAGAACGTAAATGATAATAACAAAAAACATTACTAAGTCTAGTACAATGGATGGTCTTATACAGCGATTTCTTTCAGGCAACCTTACGATGTTTAGACACACGTCTAGAATAATAATTAGTGATAAGGCTAAAAACCATGCCATTTATTTTTAGGTAGATACAGATACACCTAAACTAAAAAATTACGTTATTTCAGTTATCCTAAATATATATATATATATATATATATATATATATATATAGTTTTAAAGATTTAAGTGGTAGTTGTAAAAGGGGACAAATACACCTAAGCATTATTTGTTTCAACGATTTATACATAAGTAGTCGGTTAACTATAAAAATACATCAGTGGTAACCCTGACAACGGTAAAGCTCTCGACATCATTAATCATCGCTTTATAAACTCTCATTATTCTTATATTCAATATTAAATTTTAGTTTACAAAATATACGTGAAGTTTAAATTTACCGTATAAAGTTATGGACTTGAACTAACTTAAGAAGATCAACCCTTAACTTAATTTAATTATTTTATTTATTTCAAAAATTCGTGTGGATATAAAATACAAGTAATAATATTTTCAAGTTTCATATTAAAGGAAGCCAGTTTGTTAGTATTTGCGTAAGACACTATATACCAATATACATATTAGAATATACGTTATATTCTATACTCCCGTATTTTTGGCTCACCTATGCATGAATTACATTCTATGATCAAATCGATAGACAACCGAATGAATTGACCTTTGATTGAATCGATATTGAACATCATTAGTAACAGTCGACGTGTACAATTTATAAAAAGCATCGCCATACACGGTGGCCATTCGACTTGGTATCGATGTGGTATCGATCGAGAACTCGTAATCGGTACATGAATATTTATTGTTAATTTGTAAGCGCGATGGCCCGATAGTCCCAAGGCATCGGCACTGAAAGCCATATTTTATTATTTCGACATTATTATACTTCGTATCTCGTACGAAGATGATTGTTTGTTTACGTGCAGCAGTACAACGTATCATGCTGCCCTTGTCACACTTTAAAGCCTCACTATTTGTAAAAATCTCTTGTCTCTTTCACCTCTGCGTCTTCCCGCTTCAGCCACTCTCTAGCGCCATTACGCGTTTTTGTGTTGTCCGAGTCACATCGAATATTGTGTTTTGATTTATTTCAGATACATAGTTAAACCAAATTTTACCGCAATGGGTAATAAAAGAAAACGTTCCAGGGATAGTGAATTTGATAAAATAGCCAAGAAGATAAAAAAGCTGGAACACAAGTTGAAACGAAGACGAAAAATTTCGACTTCATCTGAATCAAAAAGTGATTCATCCGATTATCAGCCCGTAAATATGGCTGCAGGCGATTTAAATAATGCAAGTGATTTAGAACAATTAGGTAAGCAGTGAATAAAGTGCAAATTCAACAAGTTAGAACATGAATCCAACGCAAGCGACGTATAGAGGGTAGATAGCGGCCACAGCCTAGCCGCCCCGCTCGCAGCCGTCACGCACCACCGCACGCGCCGCCTTCTGCCCGCCAGCCTGGCGCCACCCGGGCGCGGTATATCCGTGCTTGCTGAAATGTCCCTTCATACATAGCATTGTATGTGTGCAGAGTTCCACGTATATCGTGTAGAATGACTGCAAGTATTCTATATGAATACAAAAATAAAGGCGTTCTATATGAATTGCTGACTATATAACTATCTCCACGTATATCGTGTTCGAGCTTAAGGCGTTACCTACCTGCCTATAAGGCCGCCCTTATAATATGTATAAATACACGCATAATATTACATTAATGAATTATTACTCTTATTTACCTACATGGTAAAATGAAATAGCTCTTATTTTATGAAAAATCCTATACGGTTTTACTGCTTTGTAGCTCCTTGCACCTACATATCGTAGTACCTGCTTAATTCATTTACAATTTCAGATGAAATCCCAGATACTCATCCGGTCATTCAAAATGATATCGAACCCCCAGCACCTCCAGCTGATGAATGTATGGAACTAAATCAAGATATTCTAGAAATTTTAGGAACGGATCCTAGTTCCGAACTACAGTATGGAGAAAACTTGCACAGGGATGTAGCTTCGCGATGGAAGCATATCTTAGTCAATGGTCTGTCAAAGGAGGTAAAGACCGAACTACTAAAATCATATTTACCACCAGAAAATTGTAATTCTAAGGCCCCTAAATTAAACTTAGAAATTAAAGCTGCGCTTTCTGAAGTCAACTTAAAAAAGGATTTGTTCAGCCAGAGTAAACAAAACCAAATGTCCAGCTGCATTGCAGCTTTAGGAAAAGCTTTAAATGTAGCTTTGTCAAGAAATGAGCAAGACATTGTTAAGCTTATAAATGATGCTAGTAAAATCCTTTGTGATCTGCACTACAGAGAATCGCAATCGCGACGATATGCTATAATCAATACACTCAATAAACATACAAAAGAAACGGTAAAAAGCACAAAAATTGATGAACATCTTTTTGGTGCTGACTTGGCGGAACAATTAAAATCATCAAAAGCTATTTACAAATCTGGTACGGAGTTACGACCTGCATTCGATAGAAGTAAGTCAAAGCAACCAGTTACGGCTCAGCCGACCAACTCAAGACGCGGTGCTTTAAACGCGAGGGGGGTGTCGCGGCAAGCAGCTGCCGAATCGCGAGCGTACCCCAACCAACAGCGGCAGCCACGAGCGCGGCAGCACGAGTCGGTGACTTCGAGGACCAGCACGAAGACCAGTATGAGGGGCAGCGCAGCGTATCGCCAGCCATCGAGGAAACACTAGCTACGCAAATTGAGGTAGATAACATTCCTGTTGCTGGTCGCCTACAATATTTTTATAATGAATGGCTTAGTCTAACCAATGATCCCGTGATATTATCATGGATCAAAGGTTATCGAATACCTTTTACGAAGACTCCAATACAAAGTCATGTACCTAGGAATGCATGCCGATCACAGGCTGAAGTTAGTATAATCGATAGTTGCATTGCTGATCTTTTAGACTCTCAGTTTATTTCTCAGTGTGATCCTTGCGAAGGACAGTTTATCTCGTCAATATTTACTGTACCTAAACCTAACGGAAAAAATAGGTTTATTTTGAACCTCAAACAGCTAAATAAGTTTATACAAGTACATCACTTTAAGATGGAGGATTATCGCACTGCCTTAAAATTGATAGATAATAATTTTTTTATGTCCACTCTCGATTTAAAAGACGCCTATTTTTTAATTTCGGTACATAAAGATGACAGAAAAAATTTGCGCTTTCAATGGAGTTCTGAAAAGTGGGGTTCTCAGTTATTTGAATTTAATGTTCTACCATTTGGACTTTGCACGGCACCATATGTATTCACAAAACTATTAAAACCTGTCTTGTTGCATTTACGATCTAACGATCACCTATCCGTAGTGTACTTAGATGATTTTTTATGTATTGCAGATTCTTATCAGCAATGTTGCAACAATGTAATCGCAACAAAAAATATATTAACGAAACTAGGATTCCTTATAAATTTAGAAAAAAGCCAATTGGAGCCCAAAAAAGTTTGCAAATTCTTAGGCTTTGTATTCAATACGACTGACATGACACTCTCATTGCCTACTGAGAAACGATTACGGATTAAAGATAGAGTCAATACCTTCTTACGAATAAATAAATGCACCGTCCGGCAATTGGCTGAACTACTCGGTCTCCTGACGTCGGCCTGCCCAGCTATTAAGTATGGCTGGGTATACACGAAGCTGCTTGAGAGAGAAAAGTTTCTTGCCTTAAACTATTCAAACAACTACAATAAAAGAATGACCTTAGGAACTAATATCCGCTCAGAACTTATTTGGTGGAGAGATCACATCAACACGTCGGTTTCTCCCTTTCGAAAAGACAACTATGTTTTAGAGATCTTTAGTGATTCTGCAGCTACTGGTTGGGGTGTAGCTTGCGCTGATAAGACTGCTAATGGTCATTGGACAACGTTGGAAAGATCATATCACATAAATTTTTTGGAACTGCAGGCGGCTTTTTATGGGCTAAAAATATTTGCATCTCACTTAAAAGACTGTGACTTGTTGTTACGCATTGATAACACGACAGCTATATCATACATATATAGGATGGGTGGAGTCCAATACCCTCATTTAAGTAATCTAGCTCGTCAGATTTGGCAATGGTGTGAATATCGTAACTTGTTTATTTTTGCATCGTACATTAAATCATGTGATAACGTGGAAGCGGATTACCAATCGCGCAAAACTAAAGTTGATACGGAATGGGAGCTAGCAGATTACGCTTTCAACGACATTGCTACAACATTCGGAACGCCAGAGTTCGACCTTTTTGCAAGTATCCAGAACCATAAATGTAGTAGATATGCCTCGTGGAAACTAGATCCACAATCTGAAGTTATCGATGCTTTCACAATTGATTGGCACGGTATTAGATTTTACGCCTTTCCTCCGTTCAGCATGATAGCCAAAACTATTCAAAAAATTATTGTAGACAAGGCTGAAGGCATTTTGGTAGTACCATATTGGCCATCACAGCCGTGGTATCCCTTATATCGTAGACTAACCGTTTCAAAAGAAATATATTTTGAGCCTGAAAAAGCCCTGTTAAATTCCCCTTTCAGAGAGCCACACCCGCTTTACCAAGATCTTACCCTGGTGGCAGCGAAAGTATCCGGCGTTCGTTAATCAAGCGTGGCATCCCAATAGCTTCATTGGACATAATGATGGCATCATTTGCAAAAAATACCCTAAGTCAATATAATTCGTGTCTAAAATCTTGGTGGCAGTTTTGTGACGATAGAGACTTTGATTTTTATGAACCTGATTTGTCTCATATAATTTTATTCTTAACGGAGAAACACACGTGCGGAGCTAGTTATAGTACATTGAACACTACTAGATCTGCACTTTCACTTATTCTAGGCACAACAATTACTAATAATGACTTAATAAATCGCTTTTTTAAAGGCATTTATAGATTGAATCCACCTAAACCTAAATATGATGTAACATGGGATCCAAGCATAGTGCTGAAATACTTTAGTAAGTTTTATCCGTATGAAAATGTAAGTTTACAGGATCTGTCATTAAAAACTGTCACATTACTTGCTCTTGCATCAGCTCAACGAATGCAAACGCTGAGTGTTATTAAAATAAGTAATATTTTGATCAATAGTGATTCAATTGTGATTAAAATAGTTGATTTACTAAAAACTTCTAGGCCAGGAGTTAACCAACCTGTGATAACTCTGCCGTTTATAAAAGAAGATCCTAAAATCTGTCCAGCGCTTGCTGTAAAAATGTATTTAGACAAGACTCAGAGTTTGAGATCTAATAATGATACCAGTCTTTTTATTAGCTATAGAAAACCTCATAAAAATGTTGGGTCCCAAACCTTAGGCCATTGGGTCAAAGATTCTCTTGAAAAGAGCGGTATAGACACAACCATCTTTGGAGCTCATTCAACGAGGCATGCCTCCACATCAGCGGCTAAACGAGCTGGTGTTAGTATAGAGGAGATAAGAAAACAAGCAGGTTGGAGTGCCTCGTCCAACACATTCTTAAAGTACTATAACAAAGAACTAATCAGTACCGCAAATAATTTTGTTGGCGCACTATTTTAAAGAATTGCATTATAGAAGTACATAATTGATAAACTGTTTTGTTTTTATAACATGCAATAGTTAATAATACTTAATACAAACGTTGATTCATGTTTTGATTAATATAATTATGATATGTAAAATTGTTGCTAAAATAAAAGATACTTTCAAATGAGTTCACATATACTTAATTAAGTATACATATTTTATTTTATCTCTTATTTCAATGATATAATTTTTCGGTGCTTTAAACATCCTGCACGTAAACAAACAATCATCTTCGTACGAGATACGAAGTATAATTAAGAATCAAACGAACTTACCTAGTGAAGTTTGATGTCTAATTATGCGAGTATCTCGTACGAAGATGATTGTATACTCCCACCCATCCCGAATTCAGACCCAGTTAGATCGAAAAATTAAATCATAGGCTTTACAGTAATGGCGCTAGAGAGTGGCTGAAGCGGGAAGACGCAGAGGTGAAAGAGACAAGAGATTTTTACAAATAGTGAGGCTTTAAAGTGTGACAAGGGCAGCATGATACGTTGTACTGCTGCACGTAAACAAACAATCATCTTCGTACGAGATACTCGCATAATTAGACATCAAACTTCACTAGGTAAGTTCGTTTGATTCTTAATTATATCAGTTTAATGGTCCCCAGTTAACCATTCGAGTTATGTTCGACTCTCAAACACATATTAACGGTCACGAATTGACTTTGCAATACCAAAATTCACTATCTTCGCTCGGTTTTATTTATGAGAGTCGTGATTTGTTTCGAATCTGATTCGCTTTTTGATTGCGTTAATATTTTATTTTAATGGCGAACTTTTGCATAAGTGGTAAGATTTATAAATTGTGCATTTCACACGCTTCTTAAAAAATTAATATCTACTTTAGTGTAATATATATTGAAGCTCGATAAATCTGGAAGGTGATAATGAAACCTTGATAGCAACGCAACAGGTAAAACTTCTTTCTTAATTTAGTGGAGTAATTATACCTATAGGTATTATAACTACATAAGTAGTAAGTAAGTTTGCTAAAATGACACGCTTTTAAAACATGAGAAATGTACCTAAGCATTTAACAAAGTGGTCCCTAAACCGGATATTGATATAAGTAAAGTGGTAGAAGTAGATTATATCTACTACAGCTGCCAAGTACTATTATTAGAATCAAAGGTTGCGGCTACATGCAACACCCATGTTTCACATGCGAGTAGTCACTCGTTAATCTATCAGTTGGAGATCGCTGGCCCCCGTCATGCGGAAGCACATCTTTGATCGCAGACCCCTAATCAATTACGTATCGAAAC
This sequence comes from Ennomos quercinarius, assembly GCA_910589525.2. Taxonomy (NCBI): domain Eukaryota; kingdom Metazoa; phylum Arthropoda; class Insecta; order Lepidoptera; family Geometridae; genus Ennomos; species Ennomos quercinarius. The sequence goes on from OU342501.1 coordinate 7,840,579, forward strand.
TGTTTGAGATATCGATTGTAGACAATCAAATTGAATTCGATTCTACCTACGCTTGCTGTCTTGCTCGTTACTGGTTAAAGTTTGTTGAAAACCTACGCTGCTATTGTTAGTTTAAATTAGTGATGAGAGTTGTGGAATGATTTATTGTACATATTCGTCTCAGTGGCTATTTATAAATTGCCACAATTTTTCCTATAGCAATATTACAAAGAGGAAAGATTTGTTTGCTTTATTTTTTTTTTTTATGAGATGAGTGGCAAACAAGCAGGCGGCCCACGTGCTGGTAAGTGGTTGTTTGCATTGAATAGGCTCCGAAACTGCTGAACCGATTTGAAAAATTCTGTCACTGTAGGGAATCTACACTACCCCCGGGTAACATAACCTACATTATATTTTAAAAAAAAATTAGGGATCCTTACTAAAACTCCAATAATGTAACCCAAGGTGCAAAAAAGTTACCTAAAATATTCTTTACATCGCGTGCGCTGATAACTATTGATGATAGAATAAAATAATGTACTACGACTTTGCAGAACACATCATTATTTACAAAAAGCATCGCGCCGGCATTTGTCTAACTATTATAGTTATGCCACAAATAAATTTTCTTTTACGGCGTAAAACTAATTAACACGTGCGAAGCCGGGGTGGTTCAGCTAGTATATCATAAATGAGCAAATTACACCTATTCTTGATTATACTCAGTTACACCTGATTATTAATTTTATTGTTTGTTGCTATACTAGTCAAAATACTTAATCGATTAAAGTTAGTTATAATGTGTGCACGAAGACTAGGAAACATACAGAAAATGATGTGTTAAAAAAAAAAAACCAGTCATGGAAACACACTTTGGGGTAACTTACAACACGCTATTAGGATACATGCATAGGTAAATGATTGCAGAATATCATTGTTGGTAATTTATTAACGGTCTTTGGTAATTAGCAAAGTAAAGACTTGCCACAACCCCGCACAAGATAACAACCAGTTTAGAGATGTTCTCTCCATGATATGAGCTTGCGAGGAAAGCGAGACGTTTCGGCGCTGGATAGTAGTGACACGAGCTTACGATTATTTATCGATATAATATATTGAACTAAAAATTAAACTAAGTTCAAAACTTCGAGTAGGATTTAGTGACGCTTGGGTCACAATAAAAATAGTTTTTTTGGATGGAATTTGTCAATTTTAGTTTTTCTAAAATCTTCATTAATGTTTTTTCTAAATTTTTCATTCAGAAAACCTCATTGAGTCGCGACCCAAAGCGCCACAAAAAATCACAAAACTGTATGCGTGTGTTTCAATGTGTTTCAATTTTCCTGTGAGATAATCCGATAAAATTCAGAAGTTACTAAATCTTTAGTTTACTATTTTTTTATTTTTTGACGTGACAAGCTTGTCGTTCACCTGATGTTAAGCGTCACGGCTGCCCATAACAGATTGCAGTATCACCCGGAACCCTAAGTTATAGTTTCGTGAGACACTGCACATGCGCACATCATCCTGAGACATCAGTCACAGTCTAGTAATAAGATTACTAGACTATGTGATATCTATCGTAGGAACTCACGAAGGTATGACGTCACGTACTACTTCAGTATAATGAATTTTACCTAATAATACTTTTATTCTATAGCCGTACATGTCTTGAAATTCGGGACATAACTGTAATAAGTTAAGTGGCAGTGGCTTATCTTGAATATCGTATCGTGGCCCAATAGTTTAATGAAAGCCAGTACGGCGACTGACTCGATTAGTTCCATCTGAGATAGCATCAGTGCGTAGTTAACTATCATTGTCTGTGCCTCTCGGTAGCCTTAGATTGATGATATGAGCTTCGTTGTTTGAAATGTTAGAAAAATCATCTATTCAATCATAGCCGTCTATCATTTTTTATATATATACATAATAAATTATTAATGTGAGCATGGTAGGCCAAATCCGAAACTATGCGGAATATCGAAAAGTATTCAAAGGAGTGAAGGACCCGATTTTGATGTAAACTAAAAACGAAAACTGCATCATTGAATTTTTGAAAAATCAATAGTCTACTTACAAAGGAATCGAACCCGTTGATTTTGAAAAAAACATACCCCGTATTAGTAGACCATTCGACAGTAAGTTTAATGAGGATCGAATTCTGGGAAGTAATTACATACACAGTAATCACGTAGAACGGCTCTCAAATAACATGTTTTTTTCTTTTTTTTAGCAATATTGCGATCGTTTGAGGCATGTTAAAGTAGCTTTTTCCGTGAATATTCTTTTTCCTTTTCACTTTTTTTTATTTTATTTTTTATTATTCGATAGGCTTGCGCTTGACCACTATCTCACCTGATGTTAAGTGTCGATGTGGTCTAGGATGTAACGCGCTTGCCTAGAAGATACCTGGGGGCGTACTGTGAGCTCTTATTGCGATTCAAAACTGAGCCTATATTGGATCGCTTTGTTTTTTTTGTATGGGGATTTTGACAAGCGATAGGCTCTGTTTTGAATCGCGCTAAGAGCTCACAGTACGCCCCCTGTTCACTCTCACCTTCTCTACCTTTCACTTTATGTAATAATCAATAATATAATTATATGTTAAGCATATAGGTGAATAGTGAGTAGGTACTTTATTTATATCATAGCTGAGTAGGTTATAAAGATTTTATTTGCAGTGAGATTAAGATTGTCTGGCGATAATGAACTCGCGTCAAATCAAAACCTATTTTCATTTTCAATTATAGGTAGGTACAGTTTGAAACTAGTTATAATCGTCGTAGTTATTTTTAATTAGGTACGTTATTCAATCATCCAATATTTTTTTTTTATACTGGCAAATTGCCTTTATTACTCAAGCTAACAACTACAATAATAAAAACTAAACCAAACTAAACTAAGCTAAACTAAACTAAACTAGCTACACTACCTACTACAAAGAACACTTATGGACTGTATAACAGCCGCGATGGCCTATAGACAGTCCAAGTGCTCCAGCCCACTACCGGTAGGTAGCGTACTCAACATGCTGGCCGCATTGCCACGTTGAATTGCAATGCTGATGCGTTGGGCCAAATAAGTGCCAGCATTTTGTTCACGCGTCGCATCGACCAGGCGCTCTGATAGACTTTGGAAAAATATAATATCCAATAAAAATATGTAATAAGCAGACGGCAAAATAAAGAAGACACTTTATGTCCACTAGGACCAATTAAAATCAAGGTTTTAACTCTAAACTAAGCATCCTGCCGTCTTGATATAAAGATGTCCATTATCTACTGAATCTGCATCTGTCCAGGATATAGCAGTTGCATTTGCAATTCTGAGATGTGCGTTTAGATTAACTGTAACTCGTTTTATTGTCTGTCAATTAAAATTACAAAGCAAAACATATTTGCTTGCAATCTATAAGTACCTAGCTACTTACCATATTATACACGGTTATTTTTATTTTACCTAAAACCATTTAACTCACATCACTATTCCCTAAAAGATTTTAGGTGAATTAACTGTAGGTGAAATATCTGTAGGTATATAGATACCTATGTTTATTCACTTATTTATTTGCAATTTTAAATCTAAGTTTTTTACAATATTTCTATAAGAATAATTTTCATAAATAGAATAAAAAACTTATAGATTCTTATGTTTATTATCATTACAGGATGTACCTAACAAAATCGCAACGCCTCCAAATTCCCTCTGTAATAATAATAACGCGTGAGAGTATAATAAAACAGTATAATAAAACAGTCCAGACAAACTAAATTTGATATTAGTATAACAGAAATTTATCCAATAAAACATCCAGCTTCCAGTCTCAAAGTCTAACCCCTACGGAGTTTGAAGTGAGTCGCTCACTCGCTGGCGACAGAGAAAAACATTTTTCGATCAAAGTTCTAAATTAATTTTGAAGTTTCCGTCTGACCAGCGTTTTGTGAGATTCGGGAGGCAGCAAATAATAACTTTATAGCTAGGTATAGCTAACCACGGTGTATATAGATGGGTACTTGAACTCGCAATTCTTTACTCCTATAAACTAATGTATAAACGTTGTTTGTGTGTTTGTTTTTCGTGTCAAAGGAGCTGAAACGATTTGAATCCCATGGCACCAATCACCAAACCAAAGGATTCAAGGTGCATTACCTATGATAATACTTATCATTAACCGGCTACTACTGACCATAAGATTGTAAACCGATACTTTAATTTTCACGTTTCGTTCTTTAGAAGTCAAAAGTTAACTCAAAGGGTGGGGTTTTCCGTAGTTAAGGTAACCAATGGTTAAAAATGCTAACAAATTCTAATCAATGGTCAAACCTTGTTAGAACTGTTAACCATAGGTTTTCGTGAACGGATCAAAATATCCACCCTAAGCGATTTAGCAAAATAAATGGTCCATGTGTTTCATGTCATCATCATCATCATCATCATCATCATCATCATCAGCCTGAAGATGTCCACTGCTGAACATAGGCCTCCCCCAAAGAGCGCCACTTTGAGCGGCTGCTTGCCTCCTGGTGTTTCATGTGTGTTCCTTTAATTTTAAATATATAGATATTATAGTATTACATATATATAGTAAATCTGATTTGTACAAAACAAATGTAGGCAGGTATAATAACCATGATAACATTAGGCATTCAAATTCAACACACGTCAATAGTTACGTAAAATATAATCCTAACATTATTCTGCTTCGTGTTTTCCAGTGATAAAACTCTAATCAACTGATAATTACCGGATTTTTCTTTAAACCGTTAGATATAATGTTAGAAATTATCTAAATCTAATTCATTTTGATAAAAGAATAGATCATTTTGGTGTAGGTATACTTACAATGAGTATATCGTTGATAAGAAAATTTAGGTTTTTATTTGTACTTAACCACTTTGAAACTTACCGTAACCACGGCTGCGTAGGTGCACCCAGTCTTAATACCCCGCGTAACTGTGGTTACGCAGAGTTTTTTTATAATTTTATATCGGCAAAAATTTAAAAATGGTGCTTTTTTTCTGCTAAATTGAGGTGTACGTAATATTTGTAGTTTAAAAAAAATTATTTGGCTAATTTTTGTATTGTCTGTGTCGATATTTTTATGTCATTGGATGCGAACGTATATCTTTTATACAAATAAAACAAAAAAGTAGTATGTCATCGCTTTTAATTTCGTAGAAATAAATATTTCGCTGAACAACATAGATTTATTTGACTGGGACAACTTTGCACGCTCCTGGCTAATTATTTTACTATTATATTGGACATAAAACGATGCGGATGCGGATGCGTTGTTCGTTCCTGTAACCGGAAACATAGAGTTTATGCTTTAAAAACAAACACCAGAGGCACAGGAACGATTATTCCCAAAGTGCCGAACGTGGCGGCCCGAGTTCCCGCCAAAAAAAAATAGCGCTGCTACGGGGGACAGGGAAATTAAAACCGTTACGGGATGTAAGTGGTAAGTAATTGCTGTCGCTCTGCTAACTATTGTTGCTTTGCTACTGCTGTTGCAACTTTTACATAATACGACAGCCGTATTATGTAAAAACTACAACAGCAAATCAACAGCAGTAGCAAAGCGACAGCAAACACTTAGCAATCGGTCGCAAGATGTCACTGGAAATCGTAAGTCGCACCCGCCTGATGCTGAATGCACTTTGACTTTTGCCTTTGATACTAGCGCCACTAGCAACAGAACAGCAATAGATAATACATCCCCTGCAATATTTTCTACCTCTACGCGTCGGTGCCAGCAACAGACGTCCCGGAAATACTTTTCGGATATCCGGAGGCGATGTGCATCTCGCCTGCACACAGACAGATTTTATAGATTAGACTAAAGCTAGCTAGCTGGCGTATTAGTATTTGTTTGGTTTGAATAATATAAATTACAAATACATACTTCCTTATTACATAGCAATTTAGTTAGTAAGTTAGTTTATTTTTTTTATTGATACAATAGGTCCAATTTTGAAGGCTTTAGTTGACAGTCTTTAACTTACTAAAAATATATCCGTCTCTTACATTACCGTTTATTTGACAAGGACAGCAACAGTTTTAGGAGTTTTACATCTGTCAATTAAAGCATTTAAAATTTACCCCAATTTGTCACAAAATTAAGTTTTTTTTTTATCTATTGTATGTATGTAAGTCTAGTTATATCATGAGTCGTATGTACTTATAATATAACTGGGCCTCGTGGTTTCACCTGCGTATATAAAACATAGCCTACTTGTAGCACTTGTAAGCTCACACATAACTCTAGAGACCTTCCAGTCCTTCCTACAAACAGACATCCAAACAAATCACTTTACCTCTTTATAATTTTTTTTTTTTTTTTATGTGAATGAATGACGTGACGAGCTAGTCGTTCACCTGATGTTAAGTGACACGGCCACCCATAACAGTTGCAGTGTCACCCGGAACTTTAAAACAATAGTTTCGCGCGACACTGCACTGCGCACGTCATCCTGAGACATTACCCAGTCTAATAATCAGATTACTAGACTGAGTGATCAGATCATAATGTCTCATTTGCCCAGTAATTTCAATAGCTACAATGCCCTTCAAACCGGAACACAGTAGTGCTTGCACACTACTGCTTGGCGGCAGAATAACTGACAAAGCGGTGGTACCTAACTAGACGAACTTTGCAGAAAAGTCCTACCACCTAGTAAATATGTACTAATCGTAATCACATGCATAAACAAACAATATTTACATGATCATTGCTCATGGTTAGCGTTAATGATTGCCTTCAGCAAACGCCTGAAAGCTTAATGAGAATTTAATTTAAACTGTTCCGGACACCAATGTGATGAGATCTCATTTTATATTCGTTCTAGTAATAAGTTTTATAATATCCGCTCCTAGTAAAAGGACTCTTTCCGCTCGCTCTGCTTACTTCGCTCCGCTTAATCCACGGGCTCGTTAGAACTTCCATTGTAATTAAAAGGTATTAAATCGATTTCATTATAGATAAGTTGATAGGAAAAGTTCATTAATCTGTATAGGGTTAAGATCCTGAGAAGAAGGGATGATCAGATCTTTGGTTGTCCTTTAAATCTTATAACGTTAGGTGTCAAGAAAATTAACAAGCAGATATAAGTTTTTATGACAGATCGTATCGCCATTTCCTCTATCAGAGACATATTAATATTATATATATTTTCTAACATCAAAAAGGTTATCAAGTTAAAGATTCTAATTCTATAGGTACATACATATATACGTATAGGTATAAACTTGTTTGAGTTCAGAATTCAGATATAAAATAGATATTATTATGTTTTTTTTTTAACGGGCAAATGGCCTTTATTACTCAAGCTAACTACTACAATAATAAAAACTAAACTAAACTAGCTACACTACCTACTACAAAGAACACTTATGGACTGTATAACAGCCGCGATGGCCTATAGACAGTCCAAGTGCTCCAGCCCACTACCGGTAGGTAGCGTACCCAACATGCTGGCCGCATTGCCACGTTGAATTGCAATGCTGATGCGTTGGGCCAAATAAGTGCCAGCATTTTGAGCATTATTATGTTAGTTATATGATGGTTCATAACCATTGGTGTGAGCAGAATGGCCATATCGTGGTATGAGCAGCAAAAACAACATTAAAACTGGTCGCAATCGGGTATTGCGTCACATTGTACCTGCAACGTCCCTCCACTGAGCAAGACATAGGGTCAATTCAGACAGAGCTGCAAAATGCTCGAGCAGTTTTTAAGTTCTATATGAATATCAACCTTAATCTATTTAGACAAAGCTGAAAATAGTATGCAACATTACAATCTTATCTATTTTAATGTCATACTATTTTCAGCTTTGTCTAAATAGGTTAAGGTTGATATTCATATAGCGCTTAAAAACTGCTCGAGCATTTTGCTGCTCTGTCTGAATTGAGCCTTAAAAGGAGTGCTCAACTGTCACTCGAGGCATTCCCCACCCGGTGACGCTGTAAAGGTTGGTAGAGACCAACATCCTGTTCAAAAAAAACACCTGAGGCATTCGTCGTTCGACCCTGGACGTGAACACAAGTTGCAGAAATATTGATAGTCATTATTGCTATTTATGTGAAATCGTTAAGGATAAAATGAATAATATTTATCACCGTGAAGTTTCTTGGAGCTTCTCCTTTACGGGTGTAATCGAAGCTTCAAATCAGTTTCTATTTGATACACTCTGCTTATTAAAGAATTGAAGGATAATTTAATTGTATTAGCGATCATTATCATCGCCCCAGCAGCTGGTCAACTGACTCATATACCGAGGATACCAATGATCCCAACTGATTTGCCAATCGCATTTAAACGGCTTCAATTTTCGGTAAAACATCTTTCACTTTAACTATTAACAAGTGCCAAGGCCAAACAATCGAATTAGTAGGGATCGACCTACGAAAAGAATGTTTTACTCATGGCCAACTGTATGTTGGGTTAGCGTGGGTCGGAGCTCCTGAAAATCAGTTTATTTTGCTGCCACAAAGTAAAACAACGTCAAATATCGTTTACAGGGAAGCTCTGCCTCAATAAATTGAATGGCTTTTGTTATGATCTTTTTACAAAAATTAGAAAAAAACGAGTACTTATTAAAAAATTTGCGTTTTGCTGAGCCATTCATAGTTCGAACGACCGAGGAATGGAATGCTCTTCCAGTAGCAGTGTTTCCTGCTGGGCATCACCTGGATCTTTTTAAGTCAAGAGTGAATGGGCATCTCATGGGCAAACGTGCTTCCGCCTTAGACAACTTCATCACTTACCATCAGGTGAGTTGTTGTCAATCGTATGCCCACTTTAGCGTAAAATAAAATAATAATAACAAAAAAAAACAATAAATAAAAATAATAGTTTGTTAAAATAATAATATTCACTTTCTTTATAGTTTTCTTTTTTTTAGTAACCTGACGCAAATGGAAGGGTTTATGTGTGGGTATTATAAATTTAATTTTGAAATTATTGTTAAATACCTTTACCCGTGCGAAGCCGGGGCGGGCCGCTAGTCATATAAAAAAGAACCTGATCTGAAGATCTTAAGCAGCTATTTTATATTTCAGTAATAAAATACACACATAAGCAATATTTAGTACCTTAAAAAGTAATAAGTGTCGGGGAGATGTAATATACGCCCATTGAAAATACGAAAAACGTTATTACATGTAGATTTTTCTAATTCTCCCGTTTCTGATATCAAGGCGGGTATGAAATTATATTTTAGCTCCATCATAAATCTTCACACACGAGCTATAAAATGCGAGTGCAGAATCATGACACCCTGTATAATAAAGCTATCTATGATCATGGGCCATATATATACAGGGTGTAAATTGATAGTAGATCAATGCAGAAGTCTGGTCGTAGGGCTTCAATCAATAGGTTTACCTACCTGATCTACAACCACAAAGACTTCCACTGATCCACTTATCAATTCACAACTTGTACTCATAACTATTATAATTATATTTTAATGTGAGAGCAACCTATGTAATTATTGACATTTATCATAAACTTGGATCTTCATCGGGCAGTTTTAAAAAATCGCCATTGAAGAGTTTTTTTTGTGTGGACATTTCATACAGCGCCACCTAGCCCCAATCTAAGCAAAGCTTATACTATGGGAAACCAGATAACTGATACAATACTTCGATGCTTTTTTGTTTGTAAATACATACATAGAATACAATGTTATATTGTATTCTATGTATATATGGGTGTTACCCAGACACAGAACAAACATCCATGTTCATCACACAAATGTTTGTCCCGGGTGGGAATCGAACCCACAACCTATAGTTCAGAAGGTAGAGCTACTACCAACTGAGCTAACAGCCCAGTCAGAAAGTTCGTATTAAAGGTTACATATATTACTAAATATATCCCCTTTTTACTATCGTACATCTAGACGCACGGAAACACGGCATCCGTATATGGTGGAAATTCCAAAAATACGTACGAATCGTCTTGGTTCCTCGTTTATAATTCGGACAGCAATGGAATGGAACAACTTACCAGCGTCATTGTTTCCTGACAGATATAATCTGGGAGTTTTTAAGGCTAGAGTGAACTGGTATCTTCTAGGCCAGCATGCTCCATCTTCGACCGCGTCGTCACTTACCATCAGGTGAGACCGTAGTCAAATGTTGGCCTATCGTTAATAAAAAAATGTCTATGAAAATGTATCATATTGATGGACATTTCACTCAGTGCCATCTAGAATTAAGCCTCAAGCTAATAAGCGTGTACAGGACAAGATTTCACGGCATTGTTTTCTTATGCCAGGCAGCTAGGGTAACTTTTGACCATAGGTACTCTACATGTTAGATGACACTAAGGCCGAAGGTAAAGCCATGCTACGCTTGGATTAAAAGTGGCTTTCCCGCAGACCTAGAATATCTTCTCCTGTGAGGGTGCCGGAGCACACCGTGTTAAGGCTGCTATATTCGCGGGTCCACTATCTCACTCGCGCATTGCGACATTTTTGGAGATATTAAATAACTGAATTTATTTACGAAAAATCTGGCTAAGCTATGTTCTCACGGATAATATTACAAATGCTCATCAAAGCTATTATTATCCAAACAAGATATTTCGTAAGTAAATTCAGTTATTTAATATCTTCAAAAATGTCGCAATGCGCGAGCGAGGTAGATAGGTAGGTGGTATCCACGAATTGAAGGAGCCTTAACGAGTATTCAATGTTCATACGCCCGCCCACCTCGAGCAAAAGCACACAAAAGGTACATTCGCTTTAAATTATCAGCCAAGTAAGGGGGCCCTTTAAATTGAAGAGATTCAAAGCTTACATACGAGATGGTGGATTGAAAATAATCCAAGTAGAAAATTAATCCTTGATTACGTCCCACTCCTTAGATTCGGGGGTTGAATCAAAGAGTGAAATAAATGGAAGAGATGCGCTGAGAAATCTCATTCATATCTCAGGCAAGAACGTGCAGTAGAGTGGATTGCAACAAAGTCCTGCCAAATTATAATATGAAATGAAATAGTAAAAAAATAGTTTATTAGTACCTATAATAGTTATAATTATATTATATACCTATACGAATGCTCTGTCTCATTTTGGGTCGTGATGTTTCACATCAACGAGACGTTGACATCAGGATATTTGAATCATAAAGATTAAAGAATAAAGACATATTGTCCATCTGAAAAAAAAAATAAGAATTGAATAATATTGTATTGAATAAGTTATATTTTGAACAAATGTTGTAATAATATAATGATGGGTGAGTTAGTGGTTTACGAAACTATGTTTTTTTTTTATATTTAAATAGTCCTTTCCATTTTTAGTTCATCTTTCAGGAAAATTATATTCGCTGATATCTGCATAGTCAGTAAATTGAAATATTTCACCTCTATACCTTTAGCATAAAAAATACAGTTTCATTTTTTCATTTATAGTTAGTGTTCTAATAGTGCAGTGTCATTATAGCAAAATATGTATAAATTAATGTAATTAATTTCATTTGTTAGTGTCTAGAGAGTTTTTTTAAACTGTTTATAAATTAATCCTTAAAAAGTCTTGACTTACCGACGTTGCATTTTTTGTAAAATGAATTTCTTTGAAAAAATTTAAAGAAAGTAAAATAGTACATGTTCGTATGAATTAATGATATAACGATTCGATCCTCAAAATATGGCGGCCAGTTTGAATGATTTGATGATTTGATGACATGCTCTTTATGTATCAAAAATAATGATGATTTCTTGTTAAAATATCATGATGATTGATTTTCACTTTTTTTCTTTTTTATGTATATTTCCATTCTATCGTTCTTTTGTTTAATTCTTTGCTTTTTTGGGGCTAAATGGCACCGTGTGAAATATGTTCACAAATATATTCATTTATTTATTTTATTTTGATTACATAGATTATTTTTAATATCCAAGTTACTATTGTACATGCTACTGACTGCGTTGGTTCCCTTATCAATTTTTTAGTAATCGTTTTGTTCTAAATCCTCAGCTAATACTGTCCCAACACTTTTCTTTCTTCTCTAAAATGGATAAACATTTTCTATCAAAATTTCGTGGTGGCACCTAATATCAATGGCACCGCGGCAAATTTATATTTTCGTTGAGGGATCCCCTACTAAAAGATCAATTTCGCGCTTGGACAACTTTAATGTAAACTTAAGTGCCTGGGGGAGATGCCGCCAAATGAAAACCGGCTCCTGTTGCGTTAACAAACGTCTTTATAATATTATTATTGAATTCATTGCTTCTAGGCAAAGATAATATTAACTGTACTAGTATTCTAGGTAAAGGAATTTCAAATTGTTTCATTAGAACTTTAAATAAGCTATTAAGTAAAAGTAGAAAAATAAGCATCAATAATACATTAGAGGTAAAATTGAGATAGCTGGAGAGGGTAAAACTTACTAAAAATTAATCAAATGGTAGTTATTTATTTGTCTTGACACTTTCACTTTTTAGAATCAATGAAATTAAAAACATACAAATCATCATCAGAGACACCTCTGCTAACGTCATGTGAACTATACCAAGCTCATCACGTCATGTATTAACATAAAAAAATGATAAAGCTTAAACATACTTAGTAAGCTCTGGAAAATGTTTCTGGAGCCTGTATTTTTCCAACATCAAGTTCCAACAGACTGCAAACGATTTCAAATACTCATCGAAGACGATGGTATGGAAAACTTTGATCGAACACTGCGCGTTGCTAGAAACGTTGAAGCATGTGAAAATGTTCTTGAAAGAGAATTAGTTAAAGAGCTTTGGTATTATAAATTTACTCTGCGTCCTACGTTTTTGGTTTAGATTAGATATACCTTTTAATAAAATAAAATGAGAAAGTAATGAGGTATCTTTTGATTGTGCCTACTGATACTTAATATCTTAAGAGAGTGTGTCTGCACTAAAGTTTGACAACTCTTTAAGTTCACACTTATCTCTCTAGGATACGTCCAACTTATCCCTCCGTCACGGGTACAAGGGATACGTGCGATTTTAAGGATGGAACACATAAACTGGTCAAGGCACAAGGAGCTGGTGTTAAATTAATTCTCAATGTGCAGTGTGTGCATAGAATTCTAACATGTATTAGTTTAAATGTATTTATATTTAATCAAATACTAGTAATGATAAATTAAATATTTAATAATTATTGGGAAAAATTTCCAACCCGCGCTCTCAACCTAGAAGAAAACTTTGAATTTTATCGAATATGCTGCAGCGGCAAATCAAACACGCTCTGAACACTCCATGTTTGTTCTCGGATACTCGTGAGATGGATTCTGATTGATTTTATCGAGTCATGTTTGTTTGAGAAAAACTTCCGTGTGTCTTAAGAAGTCTCCTTCTCTCCTCCACATTACATTACACGTTCACACGAAATACCCACGACGCAACTCATTAGTAAAGAAAATGTTTAGCCTTGTATGAATCAATTTTAGGATTTCCGTTACCAAAATGAGTTTTTTTTTGACGATATTTAAATAGAAGTCTGTCATAAAACTTATTAAGAACTATAGTTATGAAATATGTTTACGAGGTAGTTACAAAGTAGGATTCAGCTCGATACCTTTGAATAAAATTGTAATATTATTGCTTTGATATGCATGGAGCACATCCGCCAGATCTCTTTTTTATGATAAATGAATTAACCTAGGTCAAGATAGGTACATATTAGCTGGAATACAAAATGATGACGCTTATAATGAGTCGATTGAATTTGTTATTAGCTGGCGTTATCAGCTCATCCATTGTCCCACAAGTACTACAATTAATATGCCTTTTTTATAATTTATAGGCATAACATTACCTACTTTAATTTTTCTTCCCTTCTAATAACTGCTCCACTAGTCCACTGCTGAGTTTTTCTATGGGATACGTTTACAGAGCCCGCTTGATCTTCAACTCTCCTCTACCAGTCAGTCTTATATTTTTGCAACAAAACTCTAACTGCAAATTTAGCATAAAAGATAAGTTTTATGTCCTAATTTCACAAATTCAGCAATTAAGATAAAACTAATTAATTTTAGAAACGTCAACCATTAAGCGGACGAGATAGGAATTTATCTTGGAACAAATAGTCTAAAGAGCAGGTGTAAGCCGTAATAGAAAGCAATTTGTTTACCGGCGGCGAACTTCACCTCGTAACCCTAAAATCTAATTGGATTTAATTCCATTAGCAAGGGTCCAAATGGGACCCCTTAATTGTGCTGACCGATGCCAGTTTATTATGTAGGCCTGCCCGACGTCCGAGCACGGCGTGCGTCATTTCATAATGGAAAACATCTGCAAGTACAGATGAGTATCGACCGTCAATGATATCGGTCTTTCTGAAATTAACATCGACGCCTATGTCATTATGCAAAAACGCGAAAGGGGTTCCAATATCTATTAATTTTATCGCCACAGCCTGAGGAAATGGTTAGCGTGATATGGTAGCCAATCCTGTTGCTCTATAGTTTGTATTCTACTTTGAGTTTATACATATGCTAAGCGAAGTATTTAAACTCCTACTTTTGATTTGCCTTTATAATAAAAAAATATAGGTACCACATCACAAACCAGAGCGACGTCCACTGCTGATCATATTATACCTATGCTTCCCTCATAAAACGCCACTTTGGATGCTTATTTGGGTTTGCCATAATCAACACTCTTGGCAGGCGTCTTGATGATCGCAGAAGATTTTATCATACCGAGGCGATTGCTGCTGCTCATTCCCTGGAAGTGGACACTCCCTTAGCCGGCTCCCTTAGCTTACCTTACAGCATCCGCGAAAAGGGTTGGATTGGTACTATTCTCAAATCGGTACCACACGCCAAATTATAGGTAGGTATCAGCATCATCATCATCATTAACAGCCTGAAGACGTCCACTACTGAACATAGGCCTCCCCCAGAGAGGGCTTTGAGTGGCTGTTCGTCTCCCGCATTCATTGGCTCTCCGTGCCTTAATTATAGGTATGAATACATATAAATACCACATTCAAATCCGTTCAGGCGTTGCAGCGTCAAGAAAGAACAAACACACATGCAATCTTTCTCATAGGTATTTAATATTATTGTGAAGTGCGATGTGATAAATAGCACAGATATTGTTAGTGCAAAATTATTAATAAATGTTGCCATGATTTCTAAAATTCATTTGAAAATCTAATTTCATATCCTTATTTCTTATTTGTGTTATATAAATAATAACTAGAAAAAAAAGTATATGATGAAATTCCGTCGCTAATTACCATGAGATTATGGAGATAATAGATAGAAAACGTACAATTTATGCAATCGCATTGTAAATAATCTGCAGCAATCAGTAATCACCATTCTGATAATGTATCTTTTAGGTACCCTTAAATATTTTATTAACTCTGCAAGCTATAGAAAATTTTATTTACGAATTAGAATTCCAACCCGTTGGAAGTACCAATAGTGTTTTATTTTTTTAATAAACATCAATAAATTTAAAATGCCTCCAAACTTTAACGACGTTGCATTTGAAAGGGATCCAGAAAATCAGCAGAATGGTGTCAAAAACGAAACATCCGCGTCAACTTCTAATTTGTTAGATAAATCAGACGAAAACTATAAGCTGAAGATATTTAATTCTTCGCTAAATTTATTGGCTCATACTCTTATTGGAGCTGTTACTGGTGTTTCTATATTTTTTGCATTTAGAAATGGTCTGCCATTGGGACCCACTCCACTGCACATCGTCCTATGTGTTATTGGGGTAAGTTTTGTTTAAATTGTTTGTTTTTTTTTATGAGAATGATTGACGTGATGAGCTAGTCATTCACCGGATGTTAAGCGACGCGCCCGTCCATAACAGTTGCAGTGACACTCGGTAATTTAAAATAATAAAGTTTCGCGTGACACTGCACTGCACATGTCATCCTGGGACATCACACAGTCTAGCTGTGAAATCAGATCATAAAGTCTCATTTGCCCAGTAATTTCACTAGCTACAATGCCCTTCAAACCGGAACACAGTAGTGCTTGCACACTACTTGTCGCGACGTTTCGCGATGCCATAGAGTCAATTAAGAAGTTGGCAACACAGAGGGATTGGAAAACCTGCTAGTGTGCGCAACCAAGTGAGTCACTTTGTTCAGTAAGTTTAAATATGGCGGACGCAGAATAAGAATAGTTCGGTTTGAATATAAATCAAGGTGTGCTCCCGAGGAGTGCTGGACCAGCGGATCAATGTTAAGTACCTAGAATAATTTCTTTACCTAAAAGACATTAATTTGCAATTACTAATTTGATGAGATTACTTAACCTTTTTATAACTACCTACCATGTGCTCCATTGTTCTTTATATATGTGGTATGATGTTGCCCACCTGCTTAGCCCATGTGCTCATGTTGCGATTATATGCTGATGCAGCCCACCTGCTTGGCCCATGTGCTCGTGTTATGATTCTATGTTGGTTCAGCCTATTTACTAAGCCCATGTGCTCTATGATGTATATATGGATGTATCCCATCTACCAAGCCCATGTGCTACATGATGTATGTATAGGTGCAGCCTATTTACAAAGCCCATGTGCTCCATGATGTAGATATGAATGTAGCCCATCTAGCAAGCCCATGTGCCCCACATTATGTATGAGTACTGACAGAGTACAGACTTGATGGTAACTCAGTTTAATATGTTTGACTTCTTAGGTGTAATGTTTGCTTAATATGACACAATAACTCCAGCCTAGCTAGTACTGGGGAGCACTGCTTGGTGAAAGCCTTGAGTGATCCCCCTTTACCGGTGGCACCACATACCGTGGTGTCACCGGTTACAACTTTTACAGATTGCACAGCGGTTCCAGTCTCTCTGTCCATTAAAATAATATTGTGAAGCGGATAATGATAAGGGCGAGGAGTACAAGAGAAAATAAAGCCCTCGGACACATCAGGCATAGTGGTAAGCTAGATACACACCCAATCAATTCAATGTATTTTTAATTTTCCCTACATGTACTATACGATATTATTATTAACCACATTTATAATCAGATTGCGACACTGTCGGAATAGGGTGTCTTGCCATAATAGATAATTTCTTTATGTAATGTAAATAGTGTCGTGGCAGGCATACCGTAAAGAACCGTTCCGATATGGTGGAGATGCTGTGGGATCTACCCCAAAGAACTTAAAAAGAAAATGATCTTATAAAATCATTAATCAATTTCTATACTATTAGCGACATCTGAATATTTTGTTTACGTAACTAAGTTGGGTGTGTGTCTGGTTTGTCGGTAAAAAACAATTTTTATGCTATTAGCAACACTGATTTGATTTACGTGTGAAATTAGTTCTACCAGTTCGACAGAGATGGCGCTTTAACAAACTGGTTACCTTTATTGTGAATTATGACACTCATGATTGGGCGGCAAACCACCCATTCATATACGGGCAGTGTTGCCGATTTAGTACTACATATGCTAAATTTAGCTTTTTTATTTTTTCTCCTTGCTTAGCATTATGGTTTAGCATATAGCATATTAATTTAGCATAATGGAACAAACGTTACAACACTGGTTCACATCTCATACAGAGGTACGGTTTAGCAGGTTAATTTTCACCTTAGGGAGGAGCGCGTAAACATGCTCCACAACAAGCTCTGTGTGGGATTCCCTAAGTAAATAGACCGACTTGCGTATCTAACTCTTCGCTGTCCCTATGATGAAGGGAGGAGGAAGAAAATGACTGAAATGGTATTATTCAAACTGAGACCTTTGATATACTGCCAAGTTCCACCTGCAACGGAGCCATTTAGGTGGTTGATTGAGTGTAATCCGTAGTGGAAATAAAATTTGTACAAGTGGCCACCCTAAAATATGTTTGACATATAAATATGTATGTATCCGAATAAATTGACACAAAAATGTCTGGGGACAGACAGAGATATTGACATTTCTTAGAATGTTTTAATACCTATTTCAAGTTTTATTTTTTAATCTGTATACTTTATTGATGAAGTTATATTAATTCCATGTAAACCTAGTATGGTTACCTTGATTTTATGGTTTTTTAAGTACATTAACCATGTTGGCATATTCAAATTACGCTTAGCATATTTTAAGCCATTTTTGAACACCAATTTAGCACATTCTGTAGTCGACGAGTTAGCAACACTTTTGTCGCATTCGAAGTTCTCAAATGTGAAAAGTGAATTCTTTCAAATTCTTTGTGAAAAGTGTATTGGAAAGCTGTTTTAGAAAAAGGGATATTATAAACTTTGAAAAGCCTAAACACTGAGTGTGTATTGTGGATGATAAACTACCAAGCGTTAAAAATTACGAAAAAACATAAAGGTGAGCAATTTTTCTCTATAAAAGCTGGTCTTATGTTGATGTATCCAATCCGCCATTGGCGTGGGTCTCGAATAATTTGCTTGATGGTGAGTATTGTAAGGGACTTGCCCTTCAATATAGTATAACAAGAAGAAAAGGTGAAATGCCAATCATGGTTTACGCTAATTTACGCATAATTAACATATTTTCAACGGCAATCGTGAATAGAAACGTAAGTTTATGGTACATAAGATGGACGCCATTGAAATAATTTTCTTACTTTGTTTTGTCCATGCAAACTTGACAACATGATAAATCGCATTTTTGACGCCTATGCATAGATTTCTATACTATGGACCTATGTGTTCATCTATTATGGGATAACGACGCCTATAGAAATTGGATCAAAGTTCAGAGGATGATGAAATATAATATACAACTATGTAGGTATAATGTTCTCAGGTAGGTACCCGAGTACCTACAGAATCAACTAGAAATTTCTCGTTTTTTATTCTTGAGTGCTGCTCATCATTTTGATTGTCTCTCATTTGGATTTAATGCCTTTCAATAAGGCTTAGACTGAAGTTTAGAGATTCCTTGAATGAATGTGAAAACAATATTTCTTATCATGTCAAAATAACTGTCCAACTTATTTATATTATTATAGGTATGATGTAACAGAATATAGGGTATTGACTTTCCTTTAAGATAACAAGTAATTACTTCATAAAAATAACTAGAAAGTTATAAAAAATAAAATAGTCAAGAATGGGAATTGTAATGTCTATTAAAATTGAAAATTTTGCCAAATGCTTGCACTGAGTTGCATTGGATAGTATTTCACTATACCGGGTTGTGGGGAAGTGTAGACCATACAGAGTTATGTATTAACTTTGAACTATTTAAATTTAAATAATAATGCAATCCCAAGTTATTTATCTTTGTGTTTGTAACTTTAAAGGATAAGTAGTAGAGTATCAATATTGAATTTCAGGATTTATGCAAAGAATAACAAAGAGAAATTATGGAAGCAATTATAATCTCACGGTTGCAGGCTATAGTCAATAGCATCGATGCATTCACTAATGAAGCCTTAAAACTCAGCACTTTATCAGAATTAAATTTACAAGACGCGGAAATTATACACAATAAATTTGAAAAATTTAACACACGTTTCTCAACGGAATTAAATAACTACTTCAAGCTTAGTACCGAACCTTCAGCGGATGATATTTCAAATTTTAGTTCAATTCAATTGAAAGCTGAAGAAGTTTTCAGCGAGCTGGCCTATAAAATTAAAGCATTGAAAGACAATACCCCTACTGAAAATGAAACAGGGTGGTCGAAAAATCTTCCTAAACTACAACTACCAGAATACTCAGGTGACATTCTGCAGTGGCCATCTTTCTGGGACCATTTCTCATCCAACATTGATAGCAGAAACTTACCAGCAGTTGATAAATTATTATACCTCAAATCTTCCCTTAAGGGAACGGCAAAAAGGGCTATTGAAGGCTTGGAAATGACAAGTAAAAATTATTCTATTGCGGTGGCCACCTTAAAGGAGCGTTATGGGAAGGAAAACCAAATCATTGATGCACATTACGCGGCTCTATATGCAGTCAAGACTGCGGATAAAACTGCAACTGATTGTCGGAGAGCTTTAAATGAAATTGAACGGCACTTAAGAGTGTTAAATTCACTAGGAGAAGACACCACGCATAATCATCTACGATTTATGATAACAGAGAAGTTTCCGGAGGATGTGATATATGAAATGAAGTTAGCGTTGAAAACAGACACCATTGAAGACATGAGAAAGCAATTGGAAATCATAATATCTGCAAGGGAAGATTCCAGTCGGATTACAGACAAACTTGAAAAGATAAATCACCATTACACTGTAGAAACGCTGCATTCAAACCAACAAGCTCGACTCAATCAACCAATTGGACAATTTAATTCAAGAAATAATAGATTTAACAGAAGACAAGACTTTAAACCAGTACCAAGAGCAAATGTTATGAACAATAGAAATAATAGCAGCTATAGCTCCAATAAAAGAAGATTTGATGAACAAAATAGAACTAAACCATTTGTAAAACAATTCAATGATCAGGATAAACAAATTAATAAGGGAAATAACTCAAACAAGGCACCCATGCCCAAGAGAAGGAAGCACTCCTGTCTGTTTTGTGATGGCCCACATTATAATGACCAGTGTCAAAAGGTAGCAACACTCCATGAAAGAAGATCAAAATTGAAGGATCGTTGTTACAGTTGTTTTCAAATAGGACATGTGTTAGCCATGTGTAATAGAAAGAGAAAATGTGCTCATTGCTCAGCTTATGGTAAACACAATAGGGCATTGTGCCCAAGGATTCAAGAAAATCTCAAGGAACAGGAATGGAAAGTAGGAAATACTAAAGTTATGCATGCTAATGATGCTTACAAACCTTCTCTTACCATCCTCCAGACAGCGGTTGTTCAAGTAACCAATCAAGATAAATCTAAGAGTCAGAACTGTAGAATTTTGATGGATTCTGGGAGTCAGCGGAGCTATGTGACAAAACAGCTAGCAAAATCTTTAGAATTACCTGTGGAAGAACAAAATCATCTTTCTGTATTCACCTTCGGGTCTGACAAACCACAAGAATATGAGAGCCCGTTAGTGAAACTGTGCATTGAGAGTCGAACCAAACAGCACAGAACACTGTATGCTAATGTGGTTCCAACCATCTCTCAGGATATTCCATACCCACTGGAAAAACTGACATGCTGGAAGAATAATGTCACTCTAGCTGATGATGGTTCATTAGGCGGCCAAGTTGATATACTCATTGGTAACGACTATTATTTTGCAATGATGTCAACAGAAAAGCACCGAATTGAGGATAACTTATTTTTGGTCAACTCTGAACTAGGATGGATTTTGACGGGCAAAACTGATTGTAAACCAGAAGATGACATGTCAGTAGTGACATATTTCCAATCAGCGGTGGATTTCAAATTAACAAAGCCTGATTTACCCCTAAATGAAGTGAAAGTCAAGACTCTATGGGACTTAGAATCTATTGGAATCGTGGACTCTCCTAACACCACTAAGGAAGAAGAAGCTCTCCAGAACTTTAATGAAACAACTAAATATGAGGACCAGAGATACTCTGTTTCCTGGCCATGGAAAGTTTATCCACCTGATCTACCTACTAACAAAGGACTGGCACAAGGGAGGCTGATCAATTTACTTCGTCGAATGAATAGAGAAGCATTAACATCTTACAACAATACCATTGTAGATCAACTTCAAAAGGGTATTGTAGAGGTTGTTCCTTCTAAAGAAATAACTACATGCGAATTCCCAATACACTACTTAGCTCATCACGGAATAAAAACACCGGGTAAGCCTACCCGAATTGTTTATGATGGTTCTGGAAAATTGAAAGACAAGAAATGCCTTAATGAATGCTTGTTAGCTGGACCTATTCTATTGGAAGATTTAATTGGACTGCTTATAAGGTTTAGATCACATAAAATCGGGATAGTAGCTGACGTCGAGAAGGCATTTCTTCAATTAAGTCTCCAAGGAAATAGTAGGGACGTAACCAGATTCCTATGGCTTAAAGATATCTCCAAACCTGCGACTGAAGACAACATATTGCATCTGCGCTTTTGTCGTGTACCATTCGGCATAATTTCGAGTCCATTCCTCCTAAATGCGACCATTAAACACCACCTTCAAAAGTCAGAAAATACAGCCATACAAAGAGTGGCCGGTGATATATATGTTGATAATTTGGTAACTGGTACTACAAATATAAATCAGGCCATAGACTTGTATCATAATTTGAAAAAGGAGTTTCAGAAAATCTCAATGAATTTGAGGGAATGGAGCTCTAATGCTGAAGAATTAAGACAGAATATTCCAGATAAATGCAATGACGATGTAGTAAAAACTCTTGGTTTAAACTGGAATACTCAAAAGGATACAATGCAACTAAGATTCAAAACTACGGATTTTTTGCCAACAAAGAGAGGTATTCTCAAGACAGTTGCTTCAATATATGATCCATGTGGATTTGCTGTACCAACATTATTACCACCGAAATTATTTATACAAGATTTATGGAAAATGAAGGTAAAATGGGATGAATCCTTGTCAGAAGAAATGGTAGAAAAATGGAAAACCATATATGAAGATCTTAGTAATATCCTAGTAACGTTACCAAGATGTTACATACAAGCTAAAACAGATTTGAACAAAGTTTCTCTACATTGCTTCACAGATGCATCTTCAAAAAGTTACGCTGCAGTAGTGTACTTGGTAAATGAAAATGAAATAGCATTTGTTATTGGAAAATCAAGATTGGTACCAATCAAAGAACAAGAAAATTTAAAAATACCACGATTGGAACTGTTAGGAGTACTCATTGGATTTCGGTTACTGAAGTATGTAGAAAAATCACTTCAAATGGACATAGACAAACAATATCTTTGGACTGACAGTCAAATAGTAATTGACTGGTATAATTCAAATAAACTTTTGACACCATTTGTAGCAAGAAGGATTGAAGAAATGAAACGAAACAAAAATATAATTTTGAGATTTATTTGCTCAGAGTTAAATCCAGCAGATGTAGCAACACGTCCTAACAAAAACACAGTTGAAAGATCATATTGGCTGCAGGGTCCGGACTTTTTACTGCAGCCTTATACAATGTGGCCGACTAATAGACTGAAGGAACTTTCTTTTTTGACTCGGGAGAGTCTGTCCGAGACAGATAAACTCGAAGTACAGTCTCCAAGTACGCCAAAGAAGAGTTTGACACCTGAAAGGAGAAAACAAGAACATAAGAAAAATATAGATAGTGAAATAGAAGAAATTAAAATGCTGCAGAAAGAATTTTTTCCGGATGAGACAAACAGAAAAGAGACATCTTTAAGCCGAAACTTAAAGTTATTCATTGATGAAGATGGATTATTACGATGCAAAGGCAGAATGGAAAATACAGAATGGTCATACGATATGAAATATCCAATTCTGTTACCAAAAAATTGTGATTTTACAAACAAATTGATAGAGAAAGTACATAAAGATAATTACCATGTGGGAGCGAATCACACCTTAAGTAATATCCGTAAATATTATTGGATTCCACAGGGCAAGGCACAAGTTCAAAAACTTATTCGAAGGTGTTCTAATTGTATCAAGCAAGGAGGGGGACCCTTCAAACTACCGCCTGCTCCTGCACTTCCACCGGAAAGAGTGAACTATAGTGCTCCATATACATATACGGGATTGGATTACCTAGGCCCTTTGTATGTGAGTGGAAACCTAGGTGAGAAAAGATGGATCTGCTTGTACACTTGTTTAGTGGTACGCTCAGTGCATCTTGAAGTTGTCAAATCCCTAAATGCACAGGAGTGTCTTCTTGCATTGAGAAGGTTCATATCAACGCGAGGCGTTCCTGTTGTCATAATATCTGACAATGCTTTACAATTTAAGCTGAATGCAGAATTGATGGCTGATGACTACTGCATAAAGAACAAAATATCATGGAAGTTTATCACTCCACTCGCTCCATGGCAAGGAGGATTCTATGAGAGGTTAATAGGAATTGTTAAGAATTGTCTAAAAAGGACCCTTGAAAAACATCTGTTGAGTGATAGCCAATTGAACACTACTGTGAAGGAAATAGAAGCAGTAATAAATACTAGGCCACTTACCTGTATCGATTCGGAAATGGACCATGTACTGACACCAGCTGACTTCTTAGCAGTAGGGAAATGTATCACACTTGAATATAACCTTGAGGAGACTGGCAACCTGCGAAGCGCAACAGCAACCAAGATTGAGTTAATAAAAGGCTGGAAGAGAGCAATGAAACTGATAGAAGAATTCAGGGACATGTTCTCAAATCGTTATCTTCTTAGCTTACGCGAAAGATACAGTCATACAGTCAGGGAACCACGAATAAAATCTAGTTTGGTACCTAAAGAAGGACAAATAGTACAAATCAAAGAAGACACAAAGGGTCGTCATACCTGGAGGGTTGGAAAGATAACCACACTCGTTAAAGGAAAAGATGGTCAGTGTAGAACAGCGAAGGTTAAGGTAGGAGACAAGGAGCTTACCAGATCCATTGGCCAGTTGTATCCACTGGAGGTGGAAGATAATGCAAAGGAAACTCTCATGGAAGATCAAGTCCCAGAGATATCATATCTCCGTGTTCCACCAGCTATCATAAGGAACACGGAAACGTTAAATGAGTCTGAGGACATCAACATGGAAACACCACCCAGTGAAGTTGAAAGTCATTTAAATATGTGTGATGAAAATGATTCTTCCAAAGAATTTACAGAGAGTCTAGGAAAACATGATATTTCTGAAACTGCTGATTTGAGTCAAAAGGCAACCTGTGAGAACTTACCAACGCGGACTCCGGAGCCGTCAAGGCCGAGGCGCGACGCAGCCGCGAAAGCCTTGGAGAAGATCCGGGAGTGGACGCGTAACCTGGTCACCGTCAACACCTTTTTGCCGTCGGGTGTGTCGCGACGTTTCGCGATGCCATAGAGTCAATTAAGAAGTTGGCAACACAGAGGGATTGGAAAACCTGCTAGTGTGCGCAACCAAGTGAGTCACTTTGTTCAGTAAGTTTAAATATGGCGGACGCAGAATAAGAATAGTTCGGTTTGAATATAAATCAAGGTGTGCTCCCGAGGAGTGCTGGACCAGCGGATCAATGTTAAGTACCTAGAATAATTTCTTTACCTAAAAGACATTAATTTGCAATTACTAATTTGATGAGATTACTTAACCTTTTTATAACTACCTACCATGTGCTCCATTGTTCTTTATATATGTGGTATGATGTTGCCCACCTGCTTAGCCCATGTGCTCATGTTGCGATTATATGCTGATGCAGCCCACCTGCTTGGCCCATGTGCTCGTGTTATGATTCTATGTTGGTTCAGCCTATTTACTAAGCCCATGTGCTCTATGATGTATATATGGATGTATCCCATCTACCAAGCCCATGTGCTACATGATGTATGTATAGGTGCAGCCTATTTACAAAGCCCATGTGCTCCATGATGTAGATATGAATGTAGCCCATCTAGCAAGCCCATGTGCCCCACATTATGTATGAGTACTGACAGAGTACAGACTTGATGGTAACTCAGTTTAATATGTTTGACTTCTTAGGTGTAATGTTTGCTTAATATGACACAATAACTCCAGCCTAGCTAGTACTGGGGAGCACTGCTTGGTGAAAGCCTTGAGTGATCCCCCTTTACCGGTGGCACCACATACCGTGGTGTCACCGGTTACAACTTTTACAGATTGCACAGCGGTTCCAGTCTCTCTGTCCATTAAAATAATATTGTGAAGCGGATAATGATAAGGGCGAGGAGTACAAGAGAAAATAAAGCCCTCGGACACATCAGGCATAGTGGTAAGCTAGATACACACCCAATCAATTCAATGTATTTTTAATTTTCCCTACATGTACTATACGATATTATTATTAACCACATTTATAATCAGATTGCGACACTGTCGGAATAGGGTGTCTTGCCATAATAGATAATTTCTTTATGTAATGTAAATAGTGTCGTGGCAGGCATACCGTAAAGAACCGTTCCGATACTACTGCTTGGCGGCAGAATAACTGCCAAAGCGGTGGTACCTACCTAGACGAACTTTGCAGAAAAGTCCTATCACCTAGTAAAAGCTAGTTTGTGGCAATATAGCATTTTTTCCATTGACATCCATGGCTCGTAATCGAAATATTTTTAAAGTAGGTTTTAATTTCGATTTGGTATACTTAAGTAAGACTAAGAATATAAGTGTTGTTTTTATTTTGTGGTACCAAATAACATTGTTCTGTTTTTTTTATATTACTTAGGCTTCAAATCTCATTCACTGTTTTGTTAGTTTTGATATGTCATCAACAGCCGGAAGGCTTGGTGATCGCAAAAGATTTTATTGTAGAGAGGAGAATGCTGTTGCCCATTCCATTCTTGCCATTGCCAGTTTCGGTATTGATTTAGTATAAAATAAATAAATAAATTGTTTTTTGTTGTCAGTTTTTAACTTATTACCTACTAAAAATATAGCCGTCTTATACAATGCCCTCTATCTGACAAAAACAGCAACAGTTTTAGGTGTTGTTTTGTTTTTTCTCTAATCTGTGGGTGTTGTAGATCTGTCAACTAAGGCCTTTAAAATTAGTACACGTACTTATTTTAAAACTAGAACTAGGTAATTTTTTCTTTTCGTGCAGTATAAAATAATAATTGAGTTCCAGTCTGGAATCGGAAAATGTTTGTATTTTACCACACCATTCTGTTTTGTATTGTCATAGCGAAAATATTTTAGGGTTGTGACTTGAGGCAACACTTCTTCTTTTTCTTCTCGTGCAGGCAAGTGGTCAGCCCTAGTGTCAGAATTTTTCGGCTGCCTAAAGGCTTCTGGCATGGCTTATCAACTATTGTTTTACGACAACAGCCGGAACCGACGGATCCGCTCAACTAAATACCACTTGTAAATACTACTGAGGCAACACTATCATTCGATGTTTTTTTTAGTCATTATAGCGGTGTACTTACCTAAGGCCCGATTTTACCAAAGTAGAATAAGGTTTATTCCAATTATAAGGCTATTCGTTATTCTCGGATACAGCTGATTGACAAATGAAATGACACAAAAAAGACGCCATTTTGATTGTATCCAAGGAATTTGATTGTGTGTTATTCCTTCACAAAATTGGTGGTATAAAGGCTATATTCGTGTAACTCGGTTGTTCTCGGAAAGTTATACCTGGATTAAAATTTATCTACTTTGGTAAAATCGGGCCTAAGTGACTTATTGTGACTTGTTGTGTGGGTTAATTTTTATCTTATTTTATTGCATGATGTCTTAAATACCTGCTTACCTATTTTGTTACCTACTCCTTTCTATTTAATTATTGTAATTGGTCCTTGTACCGTTTTAATTAAATTAAATTAAATAAATTAGTTAAATAAATTGTGACTTACACCGCTACCTACATTTCCGAACCACTTAGAAACTGTTTGCTTGCACGTTTATCGTGCGAACAGCCAGGAGCGGAAACGATTTGCCTACATCAGTGTTTCTCTATGAAGGTTTTCAAATTGAGGGTGAGAGGAAGTCTTTTCTATAGACAAAGCTTAGACCGTATAGTAAGATCAATCATCAGACCCTGGACCTCTTTATTGACATGGCGATTAGCGGCCCAGCCTTTTTTGGATTCATCGCTATTAAAAGAGTACTTTATAACTAACTATGTTCGTTTCTTTCAGTATCAACTGCTGATGGCACAAGCCATTCTGTCTCTTTCACCTCACAATGGCTGGTCAGCAAGTCTAAAGCTGGTGGACAAACGCCGTGCGCACTGGATCCTGCAGATCCTTGGATCAGGCCTAGCTATTGTTGGGAGTGTCATCAAGATTTTAGATAATAACGTTAACTTTAACACTTTTCATGGACAATTTGGTAAGTGCATTATACGTACCTCCTTTTTTATATAAAATCTGTGAATTAGGTAGAGAACGTAACACGGTGTAAGCTCTAAGGAAGAAGCAGGAAACAACATTTTTCTCGTCCACTGCTAAACATAGGCCATCCCCAGAGAGCGCCACTTTGAGCGGCTGCTCGCTTCTTGCATCCATCGGCTCCCCACGGCTGTCACAGATCGTCGGTCCACCGAGTGGGGTGCCGGCCTATGCTGCGTCTTCCAGTTCGTGGTCGCCACTCGAGAACCTTTCTTCCTCATCGATTATCAGTTCTACGAGCGATGTGGCCTGCCCATTGCCATTTCAACTGCTAATCCCCTCGTTCCCAAACAATACCCAAACAATAACATCACAAGTACTAAGATAAACATGTGTACCTACCACAAACACGAGCAATTACAACCGGTTGCAAAAACGTTTACGCTCGCGACTCGTGAGTTCGTGAGGTCTACCATTTGCAGAACTACTATATGCCCGTGTAGAGTGTGACTTAAACTCAATGGCGGCTGTGAAGTGCGCAGCAAACCCCCTGCACCAAAGATTATAAAGCCCACCCTGCACTCTGCGCTCAACGCTTACTTATGGTGCGAGAGCCCACTGTACAAATACCTACGTCATCGGGTACCCCAATAGGCTATCTTTAGATCGTTAACCGACATCTAAATATGTAAAAAAATCAGGTCTGCCAATTCCGATCCTGCCGGGTCATGGAAATAATTGAAATTTTTGATGTATTTTTTTTTTCAAAATGTAC
The DNA here is from genome assembly GCA_910589525.2 of Ennomos quercinarius. Lineage (NCBI taxonomy): Eukaryota > Metazoa > Arthropoda > Insecta > Lepidoptera > Geometridae > Ennomos > Ennomos quercinarius. Next base: position 7,869,141 of record OU342501.1, read on the forward strand.
CTGTAAATGTTCAAAATGTTTTGTCAAAATGTACCCGAATGAAAGTTCTGGCAACAGTTATTTGATTAATTATGTAAAAAAAAATTGGTCTGCCATTGCGCACCCTGCCTGCACCTGGCAGACCCCTAAGAGTGTGCCCTTCACACTCTTTACCTACCTCAGCGAATACCCCAATGAAACCTATACCCAATAATAGCCAAGATGCCCCTGATAATAGATTAAAAGGTCTGCCAGGTCTAAACTTGGCGAAATTTAGTATTCAAGGCATTTGAAGTTGGTGGGGGTGGATTATTTCCATGACCCGGCAGGATCGGAACTGGCAGACCTGTTTTTTTTTACATGTTTAAGTGTCGGTTAACGATCTAAAGATAGGCTATTGGGGTACCCGATGACGTAAGTATTTTTGCAGTGGGCTCTCGCACCATTACCTCTGCCCGCGCATATCTATTTGCTACTACGCAGCGTTTGGCGCCGACTTCACAGCCACCATTGAGTTCGAACCGCACTCTACTCGATGTGATTGTAGGGTTTTATTAATATGAGAAACCGATTAAGTACCTACCTACAATGTATGTAATGTAACCTTTTCTTTCACAGCTTGGATAGCATTCGTCTTGACCGTCGTCTGTTTCGTAAACGGCCTTACCTCAAACTATGCATACGAACTCCGCAAGTTCTTCCCACCTAATCTCTCAAAGTTAACCCACATCTGCGGCGGTGTCGTGGCTTTCGCTGCAGCCTCTATATCTTTATGCTACGGCTTTGACAAAAACAGCTTCAGGAACTGGGCAACTCTTGGATTAACCCCCACCGCCATCGCTTTAACTGCAGCTTTTACTGCAATTGTAATTTTTAATCCCCTTGTTGTGTTTATTTTTAAAAGCATTAGTATCTTTAAGAAATAGATAATGTTATTTGGTTGTATTCGTTCCCGATTATTTATAGCGAGATACCAGCCACATTGGGCCATATTTATTGGTTAAAAAATAGTTAAGACAATAATTCAAAAAAATACTGGAAAAATTAATAAACTATGACAGGCACACCTAATTTTAAATATAGATCTGATACACGTGTCTCGTATTCATATTTTTAATAATAATCAAGTTTTATCAACAAATGAAAATAATTTTGTGATAAATTATAATAATCCTCATTGAGTTATCATAATGACTATTACGAATTTCCATTGGATAGTAAACTCATCCTTTGACATCATATAACTTATCATAGAAATATTTCTTTTACTCATACTGTCATTAAGATTCCGATTCACGATTAAATGTAAGTAATAATTGATAAAGTACAATAAAATTATATACGTACATCGTTATCTGTCTCATTTTTGCGCTCTTTACCAGTCTGTACCTATAAATATTTTCAGAGATAGGTACATAAGTATCATCGTCTTCATATCATAACTTCAATAAACCAATCTATAAATCGCTTAAAACATTGGAATAACACACCCATTGCCACACTAAGCTCACTCTCTCTCTCTCTACAGGTTTTTTTAATATTTTTCCTCTTTTAAGCTCTGGAAACGTAAAATGAGCAAATAACTCTATCTATCTTTGCAATTTCAACCTTATTTATAGAAGTAAGCAACCGGTATCCGTTACTCATGCACGCAACGATTGGATGTGGTCCTGAGCATTGCTTATAGGCTAGTGCACCAATTTAATAAGCGCAAGTAACGTGAGACCTAAACAGAATCTTAGCTTTAGAATTCTTTGGCTCGTTGTAAGTTTTTATTTATTGATTAATTTGATTCTGTGATAAAATAAAACAAAAACAGCAAGGAAAATTAACTCTATCTTTGATAAATGTTTTGAAACCACAGAACAACAACTAGCTCGCCACGTCTTTTCTTTACCTACTTGCGGTTTTGAATCCAGATAAAAATATAAACTGTTTATATTTGTATCTAGATTCAAAATCGCTGCACTACTGCTGTAAATGTATGGTACCTAGTGCAAATTATCTCGTTCTGGTTTGTCATTATCAACGAAGTGTGGTGGTAATTATTATAGAAATTATAGAAATAATTATTTAGAAGTGAGCAGGTGCATTGTTTTACTACCCTCGGGTAAGGTAGGTGTGAGTTTCTTCAGTATTTAAAAAAAATGATGGTTTGGATGCCGTAGTTCACCTCGTGTTCTGTCATTACTTACACCAAGTTATCGTATTTTCTTTATCTAATCATTCACTTTCCTATCGTCACAATCGTCAGAAAAAACGAATTTATCGCATTAAAAATGTCGAGTTGATATGTTATCAATGAATCAAGCACCTCTATTGACAAAAAAATTGAATTGTTGGTCTGCAATATTAATGTAGAACTATGATTTTGGACTGGTTTTACGGCTGTCTGCGTATAATTTCATATGAAGAGAAATGCAATTCTCAACCAAGTCTTAATTTATCGTTACGGACTACTTAAAAACCTCAGGGCATAAGAAAATACTGAACTATGACATAAACAACTTTAAACTTGGAAGTGCTAACTTCCGAATGAGAAACCAAGTGTAAACAGCCGATTTGGGTTAGAAACCTTTTATAATAGAATCCTTTACGTCTTGTAACACTTCTAAACTAACTGCGGGTGCTAACGTACTTAATTATACATTAGTTATAATAATAAACGCTAAAATGCCACCAAACATTGTTGACCTGCCCGTTACAAGCCAAGAAAATGAAGATATTGCTCCAAAGCCTTCTACGACTGAACCAATACAAACAAGATCAGAAGAAAATAGTACATTAGAAACTGGACAACCAAGAAGAGAAATACCGCAACCTGATAGATCTGCCAATGAATACAAGCTAAAAACGTTTTTGTCATCTATGAACTTACTTGCGCACATTTTGATCGGAGCAGTTACGGGAATTCTTATGATATACTCCTTCAGAAATGGAGTTCCTTTGCAAGCTACGCCTCTACATATTGTGCTATGTGTCATAGGGGTAAGTCATCAACCATCATCGTTAAAATCACTGCGGACTTGTGAACTTACCTACTATATAGCATTCATAGTTTCCCATCCGTGATTTTTTTTATAACTCGTTTCTATAAAAACTTGGATTCAGAATAGGTGCATCAAGAAGGCATTAATAAGTTCTGTATATCTTTATACATACATAACAGGTGGACCTCGTCAGTAGCTAATAAATGACGACGAATAAGTATTTGCATATTGTTCGGTCTACTATAAATTAGAATTCTTGAGACAATATTAATGCACTAAAGTAAAGAGTATTTCTCGCTGATATCGCATACGTAGGAATTGGTGGCATGACCAGAGAAGCATGTAACTATTTGATAACATTTTTCAGTATCAATTATTGATGGCAGAGGCTATCTTAAGCCTTTCCACTGACAACGGATGGTCATCACACTTGAGGCCAGTGGACAAGCGCAGAGCCCATTTCATTCTACAGATCTTGGGTTCAGGGCTAGCCATTGCGGGAAGTTTCATTAAAATTCTTGACAAAGAGCAACATTGGACTACGTTACATGGAAAATTTGGTAAGTTTCGTCTCATCATGTCAGCTTAACTCTACCTATTACGTAGAATTTTTGTATTGTATTGTATTTTATTGTATTGTAGATCATATCTTTATGATGATTTCAACTTTTTCTCTAATATATTACTATAATACCTAGACCAGATTACAAATTATTAATATAATCATTTATTTTATTTATTTATTTATTGAAGACAAGATCAACAGCTAATACAATAGATATTATACGTAAGTTAAATTACAAAAAAAGGCCAATAACAGAACTTCCTTATTACTTATACATGTTATAAATTATGTTCATCTCTCTAGCGAATCAGTGATTACTAGGTAGATTGCTAATTCTGCACGCTAGGCCTTCAGTACTTTTAAGACAACCTAACCTAACACGTCTTTATCATAAAACTGTTATTTTTTATTATTACAGCTCTCGTAGCGTTGGTCTTCACATCAGTAAGTTTAGTCAACGGTATTACATCCTTGTGGGCGTATGAGCTCCGCAGGTTCTTACCAGGGAACATTTCCAAGCTCACCCACATCTGCTTTGGGACCGTAGCCTTCGTCGCAGCCTGCATCGCCCTCTGCTATGGCTTGGAGAAAGCTGCTTTTAGAATTTGGATCAGTGATGCCATTGCCTATACAGCAATAGCTTTCACGGCTACTTTTACCTTCATTGTCATATTAGCACCCCTCGCTTCGTTCTATTTGAAATCCAAAAACCTAATCAGCCGATAAATTATAGTAGGTAACCAATTTACACTAATTAGTTATAGATATATCTGTATATTAGGCTAGATATTTAACATTATAATACAAATGTTTATAAACAATATTTAAATTATTGTAGGTAGTTTACTTACTGTTTGGGCTTTTAAATGGAAGAGAATGGTTGATAATTATTGATCTGAATTAAAAATAACTGCAACCTTTAATAAAAAATTGTGTTACGATATTTTGCAATGAACGTAAGGCTATTAAGTATTTTACCACCTTTAATGAATAAAGTTTTGCTACCAGTGTTGTGAAGAATAAAACTAATTTTACCTACTGTGTACTTTTAATTTACTTTGAAACTTCTAAAAACTTATTAGTATAATATTGGGTATAAATTACTATAGGTACTTGAATCCCCTGGTGATTCAATTAGAGAAGACAAGTGGAGTACTAACCTACATCATTATCTACGAGTACATACTTAGGTATGCATTGGTAGGTAGCTGCAGGTACACACCACTCTTTGATTATCTTACTTAGGCTGCGTTGCATCACATACCACCTAATCCTGGTCGTAATATATCTATTCTATGTCATGGTTAAAGTTTTGCTATAAGAAATTAAGTTACCGTCCAATTGGAGTTACAACTTGGGTCTCCAGGGGGATTCAACTGTGACCTTACCATCAACCACAGGCATGTTTTGTAGCATCTTAATATTCGTCGTTATTATTAAAATGATTTTGATCGGTCTATATATGCGAAGTTAAGGTAACCGTTAAAAATATGATGTTTTTTTAACAAAATTGGTAAATAGCCAACACTGCTTAATTGACTAGTGACTAGATTTTTGCACAATAGCAGATTTGACTGTTATGCAAAGTTTACCACACCCATGCATGCATGGTGAAACCCAGTCTTAGAAACTACAAAAAACACGCTCAGCTTTAAAAATTAAATAAAAGTTTACCTACCGAATCATAACATTTTGTGGGGTCATATTTTGCAAGAAGTATTAGGTAAGTAGGATCGGTTTTGTGGGATTCATTGGGAGCTAACCTTTACTTTCAAGTAATAAATCCAAAAACAAAATACAATAAATACATGCCTTTATGTAATAAATAAACATAGATTTAAATATATAACATGATGTAAATCTTTGACAAGGTTTGGGGGAGGCAGCAGTAGGTAGATATCTTCCAACTGATGATGTAATAAGATGCGAGTTAAAATTAACAGAAATAGTTACTAAATTATAATTTTACACGAATGTAATCAACCGTACACGAGTCTACGGTCGTCAAAGATAACAAACATAATCGATACAACAAACTTAAAATCTTCGATGACAAAGCGTTTCCAACAAGGCCTTGTAAAACCGAATCATAAAACAATAGTATCCAACGTTTGTAGAGACTACAAAACACCCATATCGTTAAATTCGATTGAGTACAGGCAACCGATCACGACGGATAGCAAGGCGGTACGCCACCTATCTTTATGGCATCTAAACATATAAAGGAAACTGCGGGGAAGAGTAATGGCTCCCGATACGAACATTCTGGAATATAGTATTGTTGCCATTGCTAATGTTCGAGATCTGCAGTCGTACGCTGTTGATAAATGCGACACTACGCTGTGGAAACCTTTGACCGGGAGCGGGTGCCCAGTGCCCACTGAGACATAACTAAGTACTGGTGTAAAATCGCTAAAGAATAAAAATCTGCCACACCAACTCTAAAAATAAACAAAAATATATCATTTTCATTGATACCATTGCAGATTTTGTTTGATGGGATAAGAATGTAGACATTACTAATATTCCACATTTTTTAAACTAAGGATTTTTTTTAATTTACTAATACAGGCTTTCATAAACGCGTCTTTCTTCTTGTGATGCCATCTCCTACCGGAAGTAGACTATCTTTAAGGCAATCATAATTTTGGACGCTGCTTGGAACAGGAGTCTAGTGCTAAATTTAAATTATGTCTGAAGATTTTTGAGCCACGAAGTACGCCTTCTTCTATGTCCTCTGTTTTCATGGATAAATGTTAATCTAAGCATAGAATTAAATTACGACATCACGATGACGAGAAACCAACCCTTTTTTTAATCCAACTATTCCGTTGGAATTTAAAAAAACAAACACATATGTTTTGCTGCCTACGCTATAATGCAAACAAACATTCCAAATTTTTATGTAAGACTGTGCGACAGTCTCGTCTCGGCGTTCGAGCGAGGTGATCGTATCCTTAATTGTTTTTTTACTTCGTCGCGTAATCCTCCGGCCTACCGCGATTCCCGTTAGGTTTACACCTGCGGGGGCCCGGCCGGCCGAGCACAAGTGAATATGAAGAGTCCCACCAGCTCCATGAGCGAGCAAGAGATGATGATAAATGAGAGCGTAGAATATGAACAATACTGTCAAGAAGATATGCAGCAGACAGGCGGAGAGATGAGACCAACTAAAAGAGACAGGGAAGAAGATGAACAGGAGTGGACAGTTGTGCAAAACAAAGAAAAAAAGTATAAAGCAAGTGCTGAAGCGGAGAAATTAGAAATTTATTTTTCCTCAAACGAGAAAATGCCTAAGCAATTTGCGCTGGCAAAGCTGTTTCAAAGTGAGGGCATAACAGATATTGAAAAGATTAGGTATATTAACCCTTATAAGATTAGAGTGGACGTGAACAGTGAAATCAGTGCAGAAAAGCTAGAAAAGTGTCAGGCGTTTACCGATAGAGGGTGGAAGTTCCAGAGAGCCTTGGAGGTCGCCCTATCCTATGGCGTTATTAAGGACGTAGATCTCAATTTGACCGAAGAGGAGATATTTAAGAAAATAACATGCACTGAACTAGGAGAGCTAGTGTCAGTGAACCGCCTTATGCGTCGAAATCCGGAAGGTGATGGTTGGAGCCCCAGCGAATCCGTACGCCTCTGCTTTAAGGGATCTTTTCGTCCGTCATTTATATCTGTACATGGACTACGAATCAGAGTCGAGGCATATGTATTTCCAGTGTCACAATGCTCACGATGTTGGAAGCTGGGTCACACCACAAAAAGATGTCCATCAGCTAAAGTGGTCTGCCCCAAGTGTGGTGAGAACCACCCTAATTGTGACACCACGCAGTTTGTATGCGTTAATTGCAGCGGCCACCATATGGCCTTAGTTCGTTCATGCCCGGCATATATAAAAGAGAGAAGGTTGAGGGAGCTAATGGCTGAATTCAACTGCACATACCGACGCGCATTGACTATGTACGTCCCAGTATGCTTTTCTGAAGCGGAAGAAATTCGTGAACAGTCACGTGCACAACAAATTTCGGCAAAGACACCTGCAGAACAATCCCCTGTGATCACGCCTGGTCAAAACCCAACGTTCGCAGAAATTATCACACAAGCAGTTGTACACACTGACAACCAGAAAAGTACGCCACGTTTTAACAAAAAACAAACACGATTTAGGGAGGCAGACCAATTCCAGTTCGAGGATATAGCTGGCCTAGACGCTTCAACTACACAGACGGGTACGAATGAAGAAGAGAAGAAGAAGAATAGAGATGTTAAATTTAGTGAGCTGATGAGTAGATTAAGGGAAATTCTATTTTTGAAAGGAGATACAATACAAGTTAAAGTTCAGAGCGTAATTAAGTGTTGCATAGAATGGCTTATATTAGTGGTTGTAGAAAACATTTCGGATTGGCCAATGTTAAAGGTCATCCTGGACTATTTCGGTTCTTAATGGATTACAACCACAATTGTTTAATTAAGCTAAATATTATACAATGGAATGCGCAGAGCCTTCGGCCTAAGTTATTGTCATTAGAGCACTTATTACACAAAGAGAAGGTCCACATTGCTGCCCTCAGTGAAACATGGTTGGAGCCAAATAGCCCGTTGAAGGTAAACGGTTATACTATTTATCGAAAAGATCGACAGGATTCTTACGGGGGGGTAGCCATTCTGGTGCACAATTCGGTTAAAGCTAATTGTTTTAATGTTTATGGTTTTAATATGGGTTTAGAAGTTTTAATGATCAAAATTTACAACTGCGATTTTATTGAATATGTAGCATCTATATACTGCGCTCCAAACATACGTACTAGTCAAGCGGATTGGGATTATCTATTCAATATCATAGATAGGAAAACTATTATTCTTGGAGACTTGAACGGGCACCATACAAATTGGTCTCATAAAACGGACACAAGAGGCTCCCAAATATTTGACGCCCTAGCTGAAAGTAGATTTATATCTTTGAATAATAGTAGCAGTCCAACACGCGTTAGGCTGGTTAACAATGTGCTACAGCAATCATCACCGGATGTGTCACTAGTGTCATCTGACGTCGCAATAAGGTTTAATTGGGGGACAATAAACGAAACGTTAGGTAGTGACCATCTCATCATTAAGTTAACAACACACTTAGAGAAAAATTCAGACTTTATTATTTTGCGCCGTAATTATAAAAAAGCAGATTGGAATTCTTTTAGGGATGCGTTGGAAGTTATGTTTAATCATTTTATCTATAACTCAGAATGCCCTCAAAAATTATATGATGATTTTATTAGTTGCATCAATACAGCGGCAGAACGTTTTATACCTTTTATTAAAATTAACGGTAACCCCAGCAATAAGTTTACACCTAAACCGTATTGGCAGCCTTCATTATCAAAAAATGTAGCCGAACGCAGACTTGCCCTTGCCGTTTTCCGACGTAACCCAACGCCTAGAAACTTAACAAAATTACAGGTTAAGATTCGAAACTCTCAAAAACTATTACGTCAAACTCGAGATAAATCATGGCATGACTGTTGCTCTTCCTTAGACGGTAAAATAACCCAAAGTGAATTGTGGCGTAAAATTAAATGGTTAAAAGGCTATAGTGTTCCTAGGTCTCAAGTCGACAAAGAAAGAGCCACCGAACTATTGCGCAGCCTTACGCCGGACTATGTTCTCCCCAGTGACCCATGTTTCGTAAACATTAAGACAAGTCTGGATACAACAATAAATAGACAAGAATTGGAATGCAGTATGCGTCATAAAGATACGTCGCCAGGCAGTGATAATATATCATATTCAATGCTTATACACTTGCCCGATAACGGGAAATCTCTATTATTAAAAATATATAACACGTTCTATTCACGCGGCTTTGTTCCCTCGCAATGGCGAGATATCTCCATCGTGCCGATACCTAAACCCGGTCGCGACCCTCAGTCGCCGGGATCTCTTCGCCCTATATCCATGATTTCATGTTTGTGCAAAACTTTTCACAGTATTTTAATAAAACGGCTAGAATGGTACATGGAGAAGAACAATTTGTTTTCCCCGCACACCACTGGTTTTAGACGATATCGATCTACCTTAGACAATCTTACAAGCTTAGTGTCAAGAGTACAAACCGGTTTTACACAAAATGAAATGTACATAGCTTCATTCATTGACATTGAAAACGCATACAATAACGTGGATATAAAAAGTTTGATAAATATCATGCAAGAGTTGGGAGTTAGTTCGACGATGTGTAGGTATTTATGGAATTTCCTAAAAGAGAGGTATTTAAAAATACAAATAGGTGCAATATATAGCTGTAGAAGCACTTGTCGCGGTCTAGCTCAAGGGGACCCGTTTTCTTCCTTGCTCTTTAACATAGCCACAATTAAAATTTGTAAAAGCATACAAAATGGTGTGTTCATTTCACAATACGCGGACGACTTTGTGCTATACACCAATTGTTATACCTTAGAGGAAGGAAGAAACAAACTACAAGCAGCGTTAAATAAATTTATTGAACTCCTTTTTTCAATTGGCCTAGAAATTTCGACACCTAAGACTAAAATCTGTATTTTTAAGAGGGGGTATCGTAGAGAAAATCTCGATATTTTTATTAACGGAACTACAGTACCAGTCATGGAACAAGTTAAGTACTTAGGGCTATGGCTAGACAGATCATTACGCTGGGCTAAACACATTAATGAACTTAAAGAAAAAACCTCCAAATTAATTAATGTTTTTAAAGCACTTGCCGGGTCAGGTTGGGGTATTCATCCGACTAACCTGAGACGCATTTACATAGCTATGATTCGCAGTAGGTTAGATTACGCAAGCGTATTATACGGAAACAGCTGCAAAACACATTTAGGTAAGATAGATAAGATCCAGAACCAATGCATGCGCGTTATCGGGGGTTTTATAAAAAGTACTCCTATCCACGTAATGGAATGCGAGCTTCATCTGCAACCCCTGTGCATCCGTAGGCATTACCTCGCCGGCAAGTTTTGGCTAAGAAGCAAGTCCTTTTCTGGTACCGAAATCATAAAAATTGTTGATAAATTATTTGTTACATACCAAAGTGCCTACTGGAGACGGCGAAATAAACCTTTATTAGTTTTGGTTCATGAGTACCTAAAAAATATATCCATTTACTCAAGTGAACAGTTGGAAATGTTTTCGTTGGACACGTGGGTCAGCAATGTGGATCTTGCGTCAGTGGTGGAACCCCAAATTAAGGACATAGACAAGCCGAAACATCGGTATCGACCATGCGAAATTAAACAAATTTGTACGGATTTCTTAGGCCATTACTACTCAGACTATTATAAAATGTACACGGATGGTTCCAGGGATATCAGCGGAAGTAGTGGTTTAGCTCTGTATGACTCGCAAATTAAGCGTTCCATAAAGTTACAAATTAATGTGAATGTTTCGATTATGTATACAGAGTTGATGGCGATAGCGGAGGCTATCTCTTACATTGATTCCCTTAACGCTGGAAAATATGTTATTTTGACAGACTCTAAAAGTGCTATTTATCATCTGGCTCGGTGTACCTCGAGTTGTCGAGGCACCCCGATTGCCTACAGCATATTGGAATCACTATATAAATTTCCTTATCATAATAAAACTGTCAAAATACAATGGGTTCCATCTCATATTGGCATATCAGGGAATGAAATTGCCGACCGCCTAGCCAGAGAAGCTGTGACAGATGGGATACCACTCACGTGTTTACCCTTATTCAGTGACTGCCTGCACATCGTCAGAGATAAGTGTACAGAGATGTGGAAGGAGTATTTTGACGAGAGGTCATTGACTAAGGGTATATGGTATAAAACCATCCAACCATGCCTCACACGCTCGCCATGGTTTGCCGGTTCCACTATGACTAGATCTGAGATTGTGATTGCTCTGAGACTCCGTTCCGGGCATATCCCGCTGAACAGTTTTGCTTTCTTAATGCGTAAAACAGCCTCACCAAATTGTACAGAGTGTAACGTTGTGGAAGATGTGTATCACATTTTGGTGGAGTGTGCCCGGAACGAAGCTGAAAGAGCAATGGTACGTTATGGAACAGGAATTGATCTCCAAAAGCTTGGTGAATGTAACAGCATCCTGTCCTATCCTCAATCAGAAGAGGCCAGAATGCTGTACAAACTTGTACAAATAGGCATTAGACGTAGATAGATAGCGAAGTGAAGCGCCTATGAGGGTGGCATGATCATGTCGGATCAAACCCTCTATAATAAATAAAGATTAAAAAAAAAAAAAAAAAAAAAAGACTGTGCGAACTTATAACAAGATTACAGGAGCCTTACAGATTACTGTGACCTCTTAGCGTGATTCGACAGAAGACCTAAGTGAATCGCTACAATACAATTTGTACGGTAGCGATTCAATTTAAACCTTTATTTGAATAGCGATAAGAAGTCACAGTAAGGCCCCAGGTCCTTGTATTTTTACTACCTTAATGTATAACACATTATTAGCTATTAGCTTATAGTATTTATATACGAATAAGAGTGATACTGATTTAAAAAGCGTTCGTTACCAAAAAAACCGTCACTCGCCGTCACTCGCCGATCGCCGTCACTTGTAGTAGGCACCTAAAACTGTAGTGTAATAATATGGTCCCATAATATCTATAATTACAAGAATAAAGTATACCATGCCTAAGCCTTGTAGTTAGAACTATTACGTCTTTTACTAATTACCTACAGGAAATACTCTGATAAACCTGAACTTGAACTTAACTATTATCAGTATAAATCATGTATTAATATTACAAGACTGTCTGTAGATTTGCGCCACGATATGATATCTACGTTATTCCTAACATGTGTGCTATTAGTGTAGATTAATAATACTGACTCATTGAAATTTAAAATAAAGTTTGCATCCACTATTTTTCATTTCACTAGCGCGGCAAATTCAAATTTTCTTGCGTTCTTTTGCCTAATAGCTTAATTACTAAACGTGATTACATTGAAACTAATTTAACGTACAGAAATAGAATGTATCAACAAATTACGATTAAAAGTATCTCCTGGATATCATCGGTTTAGCGACAAATGGCAATAAACAAATTTTGTCTTAGTTTTTCAGGCTATTGCCATTTGTCGCTAAACCAATGATATGTAGGTGATACTTGTAATTGTAATTTATTGATATATTCTATTTATTTGCGCAAAATTAGTTTTTATGTAATCACGTTGAGTGATTAAGCTATTATTGGCAAGAGAACGCCAGAAAATTTGAATTTGCCGCGCTAGTGAAACGTTCCACCTTAAATACTAAAAAATGAAACCGTCGATGGTGACTGACGCCTGTGCTGACGCCGACGACGACGTCGAGAAGTCGTTAGATGCAATGCAACATTTTTGTTGTGATGGTCTTTATGGGAAACTAATGAATGTTCATCGTTATATAGACGTCTTCTGGTTGATAACAAATGAAGAATGCGGACAGGTTACGTGCTGTTGACTGATATACCTACCTATTTATGGTCTATATCTATAATACAGCTCTATACTATATTATACGCAAATCAGTTAAAAGCAACGTAGAAGGTGAGATTGCGGTCAAATGCGGGCGGGCCTATCCAGTTATATATTTAAAAAAAAGAAATCGGTGCCTAGTTAATGCTGCAGAGTGAGAAACCCCATGACAATGGTGGTACGTGTCATGTCGAAGTGTAAGTACAACCTTCTGAGTCTTTGATCAAGCTGTCTAGCCATGCCCTCTCGAGGTTGAAGACCTTTTGCTATGATGAGTGAGGCCGTGCGCTGAAGAGATTATTCTGACAATAATTAGTCTCATTAGAGCTTACTGAGCTTAAACGACCCTTAATTTGAACAGGACTTGGTACCTACATGGAATTAAACCTAATGCTTAAAAAAAGTGCTAAAGTACTTTTTTATTTTTAGATTATTATTAGGTACATACAAACAGACAAGTTTACTGTCAATAATTTTCAAATGTTACGTATTAGTTTTAAGTCTAAAAATATAAGATTAGATATATTGGGCGATACGATAATAATATAGCAATGTTGATAAAAGCGATGAAGGTAACGAAGTAAATATATGTAGGTATAAATTATTATTTTGTATACATACCTACAGCAATAAACAATTTTATTAATAATATATTAATAATTATTATACTACGTTATTTTATCAAGCAATAATGTTTTAAAGACGATAATGTTAACTGTAATGCATGCAAATAAATATACGTAAGAAAGATAAGTAAACAAAAAAGGGAGGTAACTACACGGTTGCAAAAACTATTAAATTGGTTAAGGGGATTTCTGGACTTTTTGTCCAAAATCACCTTCCGGCGTGCAAAGAAGATGCAAAGGGGATTTCTGGATAAAAATTCCAAAAATCCTCTTCGCAGGGGATTGTCGAGGCCGGTTTTACGATGTGGTAGAGCTTATCCGCAACAGTTTGAACCGCTTTGCCTGATTATATTCTGCTGCCAAGCAGTAGTGCACAAGCGCAATTACTATTTCAGTCGCGAACGGCAGTGTAGCTCTAGTTAATGTAGCTATAGTAAAATTACTGGGCAAATGAGATTTTATCCTCTGATCTCTAACTCTAGAAGTCTTACTATACTAGACGGTGCAAATATATACGGATGACGTGCGCAGTGTAATGTACTTAGTAAGAAACTTTAAAAGAGTTCCAAGTGGCTATGGAAAGCTCTGTATTAAGTTACGTGGTTTTATAACTTCATCTGGCTATGGTTGTTAGATGCTCTGAATAAGAACACAAAATTTTCAGGAAGGTTATTATAATTTAGATATTTATCAGTTTTGATCAGCACCCCGATTCGCAATCCATTGGAAAAGACCCGATTCGAACGCTACTCCTCCATCTTCGAAGATTACGGAGACGGTGAGCGTAGTCTTCTTATCGGAACCTTCCTGATGGACTCTACAATTCAGGAAATTAATGATAATTTAGAAATTAATTACTGCATCAGCACCCCGATTCACAATCCATCAGAAAAGACCCGATTCGAACGCTACTCTTCAGATTAGAAGACGGTAAGCGTAGTCATATTAGTTCATATCAGGACCTTCCTGATGGACTGTAAATCGGGGTACTGTTTTAATATTTACAGCTCACTGTAAACCAACTAAATTATCATAGGTACATATATCAAATAATAACAGGAACTTGTATTAATATTACTGAGAGTTACTCAGGTAAAGTCTTTACTCATCACAAAAAATTCCAACTTTTTTTCACATTTTCACTATAACCATCTTGAATCTAATAGTTTCCAGTCTTGTAGCAAAACCACTTATCTTAGAAGTTAGTAACCAAACTCATGTTCCACTATCAAATATAAAGTGTGAATATAGGTAACCAATTTGCTAAACGCACGCACTAGTAAAATTAGTTTAGTAATTTTATTATAACGCTGGCTTCCCAGGATCTGAGACAAGACTAAAACTTAATAAAGTATTGAGGTACAAAATTATAAATGACATTAAATTCAGCAACGATAAAACTCTCACGTACAAGAGATAAGAGATAGACAATCATATCATAAAGCAGTTTTGATTCTTACAGCTTAATTTAAAAGCAATAATGCAACATATTAAGACGATTATTTAGAATGATAACGCTGTGTTAAAGAATCTGTGATCATTTTTACTTAGGTACGACTCACGCGCTGACCGTTTCGAAATAGTAAGGCATTGAAGTATATAAAAAAAAACAATTATTATGAAGAAATTAATCAATAATTTTCATGAAAAACGCTTCAGCAGGTAGGAAAGTAAACTCAAGTGTCGACATTTATTTTAAGCTTATATTCTGGACATACATTTCAAAAAAGAACTTGTCACTATAAAAACTGTGTAAAAAATTACAAAAGCTATTAACAAATACATGACCTTTTCACCTGCCCAGTCTTTAAACGGTTTTAAAATCAGACCAGAACAAACACATATTGACGACATAATAAATGTTGGGATCCCAACTGCCATATGCAATGTTACTACCCAGGATTTTCTTCTGAGATAAGCTGCTGGACCTATAACTGCTGATAGTATTAATAATACTCCCGTTATTAAACCTGAAACAAAGTTAGGACAGATAAATACGTACACAAAGAAGTATATATATATATATATATATTTTTATAACTAAATAGTGCCGCATTTGACCGCAATCTCACCTGATGGGGTAAGTGACGATGCGATCTACAATGGTACATGCTTGTCTAGAAGATACCTATTCACTCGTGACTTGAACAGCTGCAGATTGTACTTATCGGGAAACAAAGACGCTGGTAAAGTATTGCATTCCTTGGCTGCTCGGATTATAAATATCGAGCCAAACCGCTTTGTGCGAATTGAAGGAATATCAACCATAAATGGATGGCGTGGATATAAGTCATCAACAGCCTGAAGACGTCCACTGCTGAACATAGGTCTCCCCCCACAGAGCGCCACTTTGTGCGTCTGCTTGCCTATTGCATCCACATATCCACATCGGCTCCCAATGGTTTTGAGCAGATCGTCGATCCTTCTAGTGGGAGGCCAGCCTACGCTGCGTTTTCTCGTTCGTGGCCGCCAAAACTGAAAACTCAAACAATTTATTACAAATAGCACTTTTAGCACTTTTACACCACTCGAGAACTTTTATAAGAATAAGTCATTTATTCATAGTACAGAATGGTTAGGTACCTGTTATGCCATGAGTTTGTGTTGATGCGCCTTTACTAACTGTCACAAGGACAGTGCCTGTAATTGCGCAAACAATTCCACACAATTGTAAGAAAATATGTCCAAATTTTCTATGCCGTAGTCTCATGGGCGCAGACCAACCGTTGGCGTAGTGGAGGCTAAGTAGTGCTTCAGCTGAGAAGAAATGATACTGAAACAACAACAACCTTTAATTTTAAAGTGGTGGTGTTAACTTATTTTATGTAAAAGCTGGAGATTGTTGCTACGTTTTAGAAGAAGGGCATTCTTTTCTGCTTGATTATTTGAAATTTTAGTATGAAATGTAACTCTAATATTAAATCAAAAAAATATTCAGTCATCAGCATGCCGAAGACAGGCTGAGTAGGCCTATGTTCAGCTTCAGACATCTTACGGTTACGCACTTTGATCGGCTACTCGCCTCTCCAAAGTTCCTCCGCGGTCTTGACCAGGCCCCATCTGGATGAAGGGAAACTTATAATAGTAAATATATGATTATGAACAAAAACGTTGCACAATAAATGCGAGGTACAAGTTAGGGCTAAAACGCAGTGATTTATATTACAAAGTAACGTACTTACACCAAAAATACACAATATTATATGCAAATCATCAAACCCTTGCTTCAAACAAAACATCAATACAACCATAAGCGTTGCTCCAAGAAAAAATTGTACAAAGCCTATTCCAATGGCACAAAACACTGTATTGCAATAGGCGCCATACGGGTCCAATAAAAGATTAAACATTGTGTGGTAAAATTACAGGTTTAAAAACTAAAAACTATCCTACAATCGCAACTCAACTACCAATTCTAAACATAGATTAGCAATATGTAGAAAGCCACAGATTTCAAAGAATTTCACTTGTATAGTTCACTCTATCTCATCCACTGACCTCTATAATACAACTTGTATTATAGAGGTCAGTGATCTCATCTCACAAAAATTGAATATAGACTGCTATAGTTGTTTATGCTTTTTATCAGAACAATGAAAATTCTAACATAGGTAGTTCTTATTACTTATTTCTAAGGGAAGCAATGAACTGTCCTGATATTTCTCAAGCTATAATAAGTAGATAGGTACCCATATACAAAGTAAATAAACAGCTAATAATTTTCTTACAGCAATACTGCACACGACCGCATGAGCATCACCACTCTTTAGTGAATAATGAAGGATAGACATATTTACTGCTCCAATAGTCACATTTGCTAAACCAATTCCAATTGCACACCACACAGTCTTGCAATATTCAGATTGTGGCTCAACGACTATAATCTTTATTGGTCCAGCGAATTTCAAATGCTGTTTTTTTGATGACACTGGTGATGCTGTTGTTTCGCTATTTGAATTTAATCTATTTCCCGGTGGTTTCTTGTATAATCGTCTTTTCCGTAAAATTGGTTTTGGTTTTACATTATTCATATTTGATTTTTAATCATATATTTACTTGCATTTCAATTTTGTGTTGTTATTATGATCAAAAATCAAAATATGGATGACAGATGGAGTGCAAATGGATCACAGAGATGGATAATGATTTATTTCCACAGATCATAGAAGAAAAGTTACTTAAAAACCTGTAAAAACCACAGGCTTAACGCATAGTGTCAAAAATCGATTAGTGGCTTTTTGCGACTCTGAAAAACTAGCAAGTACTTACAAGGCACAGCCACAAGGTGATTATGCTATTTATATGCTATATATTATGCTGTATTTTTTTGCTAATGATGTACCAGGGTTGCATAATACCTACCTACCTACTGATAATATAAATAATGTAAAATAATGCAATGTATAATGTGCTTTTGTTTTATTTTGCCTATTTCAATAGAGATTAACGTAACACAAAATAACTATTCATCCGCTAGCACAACGTTTACTAGTAAGGGGGTAACAGTTTATTGTGATGGAAAGTATCCCATTATCATTTCCTTTCCCAGCGCTCGTAACTATTTCAATGTTTTGTTCAGACGTGTAGTCATGAAAATGTTACCGGAAATAGACACCACAGACACGACATAGCATAGTAATACCTAATTACCTATATTCTACTAATAATATAAAAAAAATAATTACAGTAAATAAATAAACAAAATATTGCATGTTAGATATATTGCAACAAACAAAATTGAAGTTTTTAGGTGTAATGGGAAGGTTTTCAAATAAAGTCTTGAATTAGCGAATAAAAATCTGATATTTCTTTCATTATTTTTTTGTTTTTGAAGTAAACTTTGACGCTGGAGTAATAAGTACAACACACGTGTAAAACACAGTAAAAAACAGTAATAGGTACGTTGCATTAAGGTATGCCATTATAAACAACCATAGTTGTATCGCAGGTTTGATGAGTCCGAGAATAAAACATATCGACGATAACAGAAACGCGACCATGCCCGTGAACCTATGAAAATATGTCATGCAACCGGGAATTGTTAACTCGTTCTTTAGTATAAATATGAATGGACCCGTTAAAACGGTCAGTAAAGATATGACGCCAGCAGCAGCCCCTGGAAACATAAAATTTCATTTCACCTTCTGTATACTTACCTACCTACATATTATGTAATTTAGTAATTGAAATAGATTGTTGCAACCATACGTGGTAATATAACAGAAATTAAAGCGGGTCGTATTCGGCTAATACGGCACAATATAACGCGACGGTAACGCGAGCTATTAAGTCCACAGTGAAGGCTATTTCAACACTAGTTGAATTTTTTAAACTAAATATCGTGAGCGTTATAGCCGTTTACCAGTAGACATCATAAATATGTTGTAGAGATATATTTATATTATATTATTGTCTTTTTATCTTTTTCTTCTATTAAGTATATGTATAAAAGGCTTTATCCTGACTGGGTGTCAGACAACGTACAGCTCAAACCTCTGGACATAGAAACTTAAAATTTGGAGGGTGGCTTTCTATTATGGCGTAGACACGTGCTAAGAAATAATTTTTAAAAATTCAACCTCTTTGGATGGAAAGGGTCAAAAACATTGTATAAAAAACCTACATTTCGTAACGTATGGCTTTGAAATTTGGTACATACAAACAAGTATAAAAATAAAAGAAACATATTTTTTTAGCTTTTCGAGATTCAACCTTTAAAGTAAGTAGTTCAAGTTTGTATGGAAATTTAAAAAAAACTTACCGTGTCATACTGAAATTTTGAATGTGTAAAGAATATAAAAAATATAAAGACACGGGTTTCGGCAATTTTTGAATTTCATCCCCTAAAGGGGTAAAAAATACACAACAAGGTCCCATCGTAAGACGCTCGCATAGCCTAAACCCCTGAAACTAATATCATGAAATGTCAAAGATAGGTATTTGAAAGTAACCACCTATTTAGTTATAGCGCTTTTTAAACGACTCCCAAAAAAGTAGGATTAAGGTAATTTTATCTTGGAAAAATAAACGATTCCTCAGGGTTTAGTCCATGCAGGCGAAGCCGGGGCGGGGCATATATATTCATAGTTAGAGATTATTAAATATTTAGTATTTTAAAATCTCTAACATAAAGTTCAAAATTAAGTGCCACTTACCAACCATAAAATGAATAGTAGACGTCCTTACGACATCCTGTTGTAACATTGAATTCTTTCCTTCAAGGGCAAAAACAGATCCAGCAATGGAAAGGATCATCCCAAGTAAGTGTAAATAAAGATGATCTCTTCTTCGGTACTTCTTCTTCAAAGGCGCTGCTGGCCCAAACAAAGCGTGTAGCATTAAAATACCTAACGGCATGCAGAATTGATACTGAAACATTGAAACATTTGAACATACAAAATGAAAAAAGCATATCTAGTGTAATTCCGCTAAAAATAACTATAAGATTATGTATACTGGGAAAGTTGTGAAGGATTGTTGTTGGTAAATGTATTACAAAATGATAAGAAAAGTATAAGGAATAATATTTTTATTATAAAAATATTATTCCTTATACTTTTCTTATTACACTACTCTTACTTATCTTTTCTTTTTCTTTTTCATTTTTGTAATACATTTACCAACAACAATCCTTTACAACTTCCCCAGTATAGATAATCTTATAGTTATTTTTGCCGGAATTACACTAGATATACTTTTTCATTTTGTATTTAAGATGAACTTCTGCGAAGTCACGCCTGAATCAATCAGTTACATTTGAACATTTTATAGCATTTTTTGCACACTAACAAAACTAGCAAATAAAGTCATAGTAAATGCCGAGTATGTAATTCAGAACATAGCCTCGTTATGCCCAAGTCGTAAAAGGACAGAGAGTCAAATCCAGAGCTTTAACATAGAGAACTAACTTCATATCGCACTGGTTTTTGATATTGCGAGCCGGCTTACAAATCACAAACCAAACTATAAGTGAACTTACTCCTAGAGTACAAAGTATGATATGAGCATTGGTGTATACACAATTTATTTTGAAACCCAGAGTGAATGCTATCATAATAAAGACATTGACTCCAATCATCATGTTGGCCATAGATACAAAGGACGCTCCCATTTTCCTTCTATTGTACTGATCTTCAGGAGGATCTACAAGAATAATCTTTACAGGGCCAACAAATTCGTGGACTGTCCCATCTTTGATACATTCTAAGTTGCAAACCCTGTCCGTCACATTCATACTGGTAAAATTTTAAAGCGTTACAGAATAATTTTTTACTAATTAAAGTATTCTTAAGTTTTCGAGGATAAAACAAATAATTTTAAGCATTAGCTTTTGTTCAAATTCTGCTTTTTGTCGTAGTGAGCGATGTCAGCAACTGTCGTCGTCATGTCAGCTACAAGTCAGCTATACTCTTTGGTTTCAGCACAGGTTAAGTTTCATTATTTTTTGAAAAAACCTTCAGAGACCATAGCTTAGACTATTTTAATTTTTTAACAGAGCCACTGCTTCGCTTCACTCAGATTATGAAAAATAGGGTTATATGAGCTGTACTGTGAACTAACAGCCAATAGGGATTTGTAGTTGAATCAATTTGCTAAATATTTAATCCATTGAGGAATTCCAATCTCTAATTTTATCTCATACTCTATTATCAGATTTACAATAAAGTATTTAATATCACCCTAAACGTACCTACACTTGAAAATATAAACAAAGAATAATAACGAATAGGTTCACCATTGTTGTCTAAATAAAAGCTCATAATCGAGTTTCTAATATTTATATTACTTGCTTGTTTGGTTTCGGGACAAATTTTGATACTGGAGCAGAAAGTATGGCTAACGTATAAAATATTGTGAAAAATACTATTAAATACACAGGGCTCATATATCCCATAATAAACAGCCATGACTGAATTGTAGGTCTCAATATTCCAAGGATAAAACATGTTGATGATGATAAAAATGCGAGTATTCCCAAAAACCTATGAGTTAATCCGAGACAACCGGGACTTTTTAATTCCTTTTTGCTGCGTAACAAACATAATCCAAATAACATGTTCAGTACTGCAGCACCTCCTGCACCGCACCCTAGAAACAAAACAAGAGATGAACTTCTCTATCTTCAGTATAAAAAAGCAAGTAGAGCCTGGTTATGTGTCTTTCTATCCACAACTAACTGGTTAAACTTCTACCGAATATAGCACAGACCTATAGGTGTGTGGAATATTGGATCAACATGACAAAGGTTTTAAATCGAAGTTAATCGAATCACAAAATCCTACAAATCCTAAGTCGTCAAATGTTTGGGCTATGTTTGAAACGGCTTCATCTACACAATATTCTGAAATCAAATGTGACTCGTAGGTGTTTGTAGCCTTTTCATGACGTGCTGAACCCAGTATGGCGAAATTTTGTTTAGTTCAAACTCTAGGGAAGGACATAATATTTTTAATGCGATTATTGTTGTAGTTTACGCGAAAGTCACGCGCATAGCTAGTGAAAATAATTGAATAACCTAAGACTGATGTATGTATCAGATAAGACGTCTTACCAGAATAAAAATGTGGTGTCATCATCGTATCTGGTGGCTTTCTTTTATCAGTTACTGTTCTATATGTGTGTAACAAGTAATACCCAACACCAGTAAGAATCAATCCAAGCACATGAAGTAAAACATGATCAGTTCTTCTTTGCCACTTCTTCAAAGGCACTGCTGGTCCGTACAAAGAGTTGACCATTAAAATCCCTAATGGCATGCAAAATTGGTACTGTAACAACAACAACAAGTGTTAATATTTGTTAATAATATGTAGCATCTGTACGAACTTCTATTTTAAACAATTATTGATATAAGAACACTGCGCCCTAATTTATTTCAATCCATATACTAGGTAGACTTTTCTCCAAAGTTCGTCTAGACACCAACCTAGACGAACTTTGGAGGAAAGTCCACCGTTGCGGTACGGCAAACTGGCGACTGGGAAAGCGGTCCACTTTTCCAGTTATTCTGCCGCCAAGCAGTAGTGTGCAAGGACTACTGTATTCCGGTCTAAAGGACATTGTAGCCTTTTAAATTACTGGGCAAATGAGACTTATGACCTGATCTCACAATCTAGTAATCTGAATACTAGATTGTGCGATGTCTCAGGATGACGGTTGCAGTGCAGTGGCGCAAAACTTTATTATTTTTAAAGTTGCGAGTGACACTGCAAATGTTATGGGTGGCCGTGTAGCTTAACATCAGGTGAACGACTAGCTCGTCACGTCATGTATTATCATAAAAAACAATAAATTTCGTATATGAAGTTGCGATTGCAAAATAAAGACATGCAGATTATTTAAAGCGCTAGGCATCGGTTTAGCAGTGCAATGTCAATATTGGCCATTACCAACATCTGAAAGACCTCCACTGCTCATTCATAAAACGTCACTTGAACGCTTATCATAGGGGGTTTGCTATAATCACCACGCTTGGCAGGCAGATTGGTGATCGCAGAAGATTTTTAATGTATCGAGGAAAATACTGCTGCCCATTCCCTGGATATTTCCTTAGCTTACGGAATCTATGGAAAGAGATGGGGTGATCCTCTTTGCACACCACCAGGAAAAATTAGTGTCAATTGAAAGTCTCTTTAGGGAGTTTTGGCGGGAACGCGGAAAAGTTCACGTCGGTGCATTGTATTATTTTACAAAACTTATGCTTTTTCCAGTGTTAATGTTTAAAATTGGTGGTGTTTTACGCATTAAGTGCTGAATTACGAGCATGAGTGTGGGCAAGTGATATAATGTAGTGAAACGTGGTTTTTCGTGTTGCTTCCAAAATTCCATAGAAGCCTCTAGTAAAGTTGCCACCACTTTACTAGGGCATGCCTTAGACTGGATTATGACTTAGACTAGACTATGACTACTCTGACTGTAACTATGACTTGACTTTAAGTGAAAATTTC
The DNA here is from genome assembly GCA_910589525.2 of Ennomos quercinarius. Classification (NCBI taxonomy): domain Eukaryota; kingdom Metazoa; phylum Arthropoda; class Insecta; order Lepidoptera; family Geometridae; genus Ennomos; species Ennomos quercinarius. Next base: position 7,892,727 of record OU342501.1, read on the forward strand.
CATAATACGATGAAAAATTACAAAACTTGACACTGGCTAAATACACTATGTGTGGAGCCAAAATATAAGAAAAAAAAAAGTCTCTTTATAAAGAGAAATGAGAGTTTGTGTCTGCCGACAAACTGCTCAGCAGTTTGGCAGAATAACGTATATTTCAATTAGGATGAATTCTGTAAAATAAATTAAAAAAGGACCACACGGCTATTACACAATTGAATTATATTTTGGTCTACAAACCATGCCATGGATTTAGAGGTATGAACAATATGTTTTTGAGACTAATATAATTTAACATTCTTTATTTTGAGTCTGATACATAGACACTTTTGGTATTTGAACTTACCCCCACAGTACAAAGCACTATATGACCAGTAGTATAAACGCATTGTAGTTTAAAACCCATAGTAAACAATACAATTATAAAGGTATTGACTCCAATCATCATGTTGGCTAATGCAATAAAGGCCGCTTCCGACTTCCGCTTACTGTACTGATCATCTTCAGGAGGATCGACAAGCACTACCTTTACGCGACCAGCAAATTCGTCGACAGTATCACCAACTCTTATACATTTTTGGATGTTGAGATTTGTATTACTGTGAGTAAGAGTAAGTTTGTCCATCTTCTTCATAATTAAAAGATTTTCTCAAAGTTTAAAACATTACACCGTCATTTAATGGAAATAAATTATAATATGTTAGATGTTTCTGTTGGTCAGACAAAAAATTTTGCGGCAATATTTTGATGGCCTTTGACAATTTTGACCGGTAGCTGAGCATGTTTTTTTATTTTTGTGTTCTTTAATCTGTGCATGTTCGCATCAAGACCTAGCACAGGTTAAAAAAAATATATAGGTCTGTGACAAGTACCTACAGACCGTTCACCGTAAGATGTCCCCTGACGTACTTATATTATTTAAAAAATATGCAAGTATTGTCGTAAAGGTAAAGTTATACTTATGTAAGTATTATGTAAAGTAATAATGTAAGCATTATCTAAACTTGTATGTATGTACCCACCACAGATTAATTTTTTACTTGCATATTTTTAAATAATATAAGTACATCAGGGGACAACTTACGGTGAACAGTCTGTACTATAGGATCTTAACCACAGACCAAGTAGAGGATACTACACGAAACCTTACACTAGAAAACAAAAAGGTTTTTCAAGCTTTAGATCTAGCATGCTTTTCACATAGAAATAACACTATATACTATACGAAATAGGACGAATTTTGTGCCTTTTCATTCTTCCAAAGTGTGCGTATGGTAAGCTTTGAGATCAGTACAATGAAATCGAACAAAATATTTTTATCAAACTAATGGTAGGTTTGGTCGGTAAACAATAAGTTTTACTTACTATTTTCATAACTGTCTTATCTGATTAAGTTCGTTACTACGATACTTGTTTTCCGGCAACAGTCTATTACTATTGAGAGGGAGGGTTCGCGCGAATCTGGCCGTTACCATAAAAAATAATGATAGCCACCATAATACCAATAGGAACAAATTGTTTCGGCCTATGATGAAATTTTATCCACCCTCATTTATGGGATCCTAATCTAAGGAACAAAATGATAGATAATCTGATAACCATGTTTGTAAGATACGTGATCCCTAACCTAAGTAGTACTATTAATATCTATTCTGTCTCCTATGTACAAAGCGAGCTACGTAGCTACAGGAGGAACTGAAGACATATAGTTAATAGTACATACATAGAACTACATACATTACATCAATCAGAAGATCACTGCTGATGCATCATCATCAATAGCCTGAAGACGTCCACTGCTGAACATAGGCACTTTGAGCGGCTGCTTGCATCCTGCATCCATCGGCTCCCCACCGTCTTCACCAGGTCGCCGGTCCCGTTTATTCCCGTTAGAAAACCAAGTTTAATAACTGGTTATTTAGTGGGAAGGAAAAACCCTGGTTTATTACCAGTTATGAATCAGAAATACATTTTTACCATTAGAGAACCAGGTCTGAGGGGACTGCTGATGCATAAGCCTCACCATTAGAGGTTGTCATTATCACAACGTTTTGCATGCGTTATAATTATCACAGTAAATTATATTATAATGCAGGCGAAGGATAATGCAGCGTCCATTCCCTTAAGCTGAGACTACACGGTCTACATCTACAGTTAACTTTAACCCACAGTTAAATATGCAGATAAAACTTTAGTAATGCACCATCCACCACCACCACATGCACCGCACCATTTAACCGTTGTTAAAATGGCGTCGTAATTTAACGGTAACTATTACCATATGTGTAATAAATTACTCAACGTGATTACATTAAAACTGATTTGACGTAAAGAAATAGAATGTATCAACAAATTACGCCATTTAATTAGCGACAAATGGCAATAAACAAATTTCGTCATAGTTTTTCAGTCTATTGCCATATGTCGCTAAACCAATGATATGTAGACCCGGTGATACTTCTAATTATATTTTATTGATACATTCTATTTATTTGCGCAAAATTAGTTTTCACGTAATCACGTTGAGTAATTACGATATTATTGGCAAAAGAACGCAAGAAAATTTGAATTTGCCGTGCTTGTGTGAGGTTCCACCTTTTTTTTTTTTTTTTCCTCCTAGGAGGTTTTGGCTTTGCACGTCTTAGGTTCCACCTTAACGGTAACTATTACGCAAGATTGGCGTTAGAGGTAAGGTTATGGTTAAAAAGCTGTCAAACACTGAAGAGGATGTACGATATTGTTTATCATTAACGAAAATATCCTTATACTTAGCCTTAGTTGGTGTGCCTTTACAATGGTTGGTTCTAGGTTATGTTTAGGCATCAGCATTGTTCCTAAGTAGGCACATAGCTTAAAGGGACAACCACACCAAAGAAAGCAGAAGGAAAATTCGGAAGATATGGACTGAAAAATGCTTCTACCTATTGATGGTCATGGCCCTAAGTTTCAAACAAGTAAGCAATAAAGCATACAAAACACATGGTACTTTTCTATTATTGCCATAATAACGCCATTCATTGGCAATCATAAAGGGGCCAATAAACTTTGGTACTTCAGATAACGCGGCACCTTTGTTGTCCATTCAAGCAAACAAACGTCATAGTTCGTACAATGACCGCAAAAACCTTGTTTTTAATGTCCATTCGGGGATGAAGCCATAATCCTGGACAAAATTACTTTCCCTCCGAGATTCAGCCTTACCCCGACAAAACGATACCCCTCCACGCCTGCCACCATTACGTTTTATTACTCCAAAGGTACACGAGTTTGCTTTTTTGACGTATAAATATAAGAAATTGTTGTAATAAAAGCGGATATCTTGGGTCGCCTTAATAAAGAGAATAATGCGGCCTCTGTGCCTAAACAAACCCGCGAAAATCCTTTCAAGTAAACAAGGACTATAAAAAGTTTACATCTATTATAGTATACTTAGGTATAGGTATATTCCTAGATTCTGGACCTTACTGCGTTTACTTGTCAATCTCCTTTAGGGTCCGGTACCCAGTAAGGCTCCGCATGTCTGTCTGTCTGTCTGTTCGTCTGTCACCAGGCTTTATCTCATGAACCGTGATAGTTAGACAGTTTAAATTTTCACAGATGATGTATTTCTGTAGCCGCTGTAACAAATACTAAAAAAAATTTAAGGGGGCTCCCATACAACAAACGTGATTTTATTGCACCAGATGAGTCATAGATGGCGCTGCTTTAAATAGTACTGCTATTCAACACTAGATGGCAGGGAAAGATAATGGTACGGAACCGTTCGTGCGCGAGTCTGACTCGCACTTGGCTGGTTTTTTTTAAGATACATGATTGTTGTTAATGTGATAGCAGATAACAATGCCGACAGCATGTATTAGAATTTATACTTTTAGTACTTCATCGTCATAACAATTTATCATCCTGAAGACGTCCACTGCTGAACATAAACCATTCCTATAGAGCACCACTTTGCTGCTTGCCCCTTGCATCCATCCTCTTGCATGTGTATTGACCAGAATCCAGAAAGTAGTTTACCCTCAGACTCTGGTCATGGTCAACACCAACGATGCAAGAGTTGCGTAGGGTAGTTACCATCTGTCCTACTATTTGTTCTGGTAGGAAATAATCATATCTGATCTACCAATGTACTACTTAGGAAGTACCTACCTTCTCATTTCTACATATTTCAATGCCTCTCTACAAAATGCGTTGAAATGAATTGAAATAATTTAATAGTCAAAACATGGGTACAGATAAAAGTGATATAAAATGTCATTAGATTCAGTCATTCAAATGCATATTAATTTACTTAAGACCTTAGGATCACTTTTTCAGTGCCCCCCTACAAAACTCTCATTTCCTTCTCATTGTTCCACAGTATTCAATAAACTTAGTAATATTAAACGCTTGATTAAAAGAATCTTGATCAGAAATTCAGTTGATTAAAAGCCTTCATCTTAAAATATTAAATATGTACGTAGTAACATACAATGAAATCAATTTAACAAAAATACAAAGTGAAGAAATTAGTTCAACTGGCAATGCAATTACGGTTGGTCACGAGGGCTGATTCCAGAGGTTCATTGCCATATTAAATCATTGAAAGGCACGAGTGGATATTAAACTTCGTAGGCTATGCCACTGTGGCAGTACAGCTACATTTATAATACTTATAACGCATCCAACAGTTTTGTAGAAACCAAAAATCTCCCATTTGCAAAAAATAAATGATAAACAAAATCATGCATTCATTTGACAATATCTACATTTTTATCAGACATCTAAAAAACAATAACTCCTTAAGATAACTGTCTGTAACTTATCTTATATCGGCAGGTGGTAATTCCGACTCCATATTCACATTCAGTTTTAATATCATCATCAAGACACTCAACACACAACACACACAACTGACTAGATAACTGACTCAAAATTCTAAACTACTGAATTCTACTAAATTTACATGAACTAATCTGGAACAAACATTAGTATATCAATTCTACGTTATCAACACAAGATCATTTTTATAATAACAATATTTTTATGAGCAGTAAAAATAGACCTGTTCTAATTTCAGTAGGTACCTATGTATATGGTCTAATAGTCACTATAATAGGATTCTATAGTGTGTGTGTAAAGTATAACAACAATTAGGGACTATAGGTACTTGGCACTTATATTACGAGCACAAAATAAAATAATATTCAACTACATTCGACCCAGCTCCTATCATAAAAATACAAAAATATAAATAGAGTCGAGAAAAGAGGGTGCATACGAAATTTCCCGGTAAACTTCGGGAAAAACTGCGCACACAAAACGTAATATATGGGCCGTAGACCCTCTTGCATTAGAAACGCTTAAAAGCATTGTCTTGTTTTCCCCGCGAAATGAGATGTTGGGTTCAGTGTTCTAAGATTCCTTAAAGTTGGAAAACTTTCTTTCTCGTGTGGATTCTGAGATACTACATGTTGTAGGCAACATTGCAAATAGGGCGCAACATTTCGGGAAACTTTACTTGTGTATTTTAACGCCCTTTGTCCTTTATAACTGCGCCAGTATTTGGAATCTTTACCAAGTAGGTCCTCATTGCTAACTATAGCCATAATGATAAGAGATTTTCCGTTTCACTAGATACCTTTGTATTCTTGTTAGGAAATAGATAATCAATAACGTAACAAGATTTTTTCTTTCCATTAGAATTATAGTTGCAAACAAGTTTTTCTAGTGGAAATAATCGATGTTTTTATACCTTCTTCAGTGTATTAATACATTCCTGTTTTCACCGAAATGGTTATGAACGAACAAGATCGATATCGGTAAGTTTTCTAAAAATGACGTTTTTTTCTGATGGAATGAAATTATCAATTTTATCCAAAGAAAAGTTCCATCATATACCTAGGTTAAGTGATGAATCAGAAATGATTTCGGTATTATCCATTATACCCACCAAGACTTCACAGAGAAGAAAGTTTTGTTGATAATATTGTTGGTAGTAAATATCAAAGTGTTGCACTACGGGGGAAATAATTTTAACGATGATCGACCAATATCCCGCGCGTCAGTATCGAAACGTCACCAGCTTGATTGTCCCTATAAATCTCTCTCTGTCGTTCCACAATAATTACGTCCATAAAGTTCACGTTGCACATGCTAAAGTAATAAAAATGCGCAGCACAGTTTTAGTGCAAAATAGTTGCACATTTACCTGTCTAGCGTCTATGTGCATTGCTCTGCAATTAACAAAACAAAACTGTGATGGTTTTGCGTTTGTTCATATGTTGCATATTATACTAATACATTTTATTTTATTCAACCTCGAAATGATATATTTTATTGTAATCTTGAATTGAACACCAATCGATGACTGAGCATCGTTCTGTAATATGGGCCTTAGAATTAAGCTTTTACGTCCATAAAACTAGCCCACGTACTATATATACTACAGTAGCAATTTCATTGAAAGCTCCGCGTTGCTTTATTTCGAGACCTCCGTTCGTCCAATTTACGTACCTACCCGCATTTTTCATTCTTCCAAAGAGTTCTTTTTTGTTTCATTAGTCTAGGCTTGAGAATATAGGTCCTAGGCCATTGTTGTCAGTTTCATTGTGAGCAGGGAACAGTCAACGAGCAATTTTCTCATTCCCATTATGCAAGGTATTATTCCCATTGTTCGAGACACATGCATATTGTCTTATTAAAACTCCAACGCATTGGCTGTATATTTGAATGAAGTTATGTGTGTATGTGCTCTATATTTTATTGTTTTGATAGATAGGTAGTACGTACATCAATTTTAATGCACTATTTATTATACGGTGGTCTAGTCGTGGTAAGCACCCCAAATTTCTACACGAAACGACAATTGAGGACTTTACATTTATAGACACACAAAGATGATTTAAGTATCTATTCCAGTCCCTCCGCTTATTGTTTTAAGTTATCTTCCCTGGGCCGGAGTCGTTAGCGTCCCGACCCTCAGGTGTCGCCTTCATTAATCTCCTCGGCGTGGAACTCAAAGAATCTTAATTTGAAGTTTCGACGCTTCTCTTTATCAGAACTATGCGAAAGAATTCTTCTTAGAAGTATTCATTAAAATGGGTAACGGAAACGGGCGCTTCTTTGTTTGAATGCCTTTGGATTGTTTGTTGAAAATTATTTGAATATTTCGGCGTGCAAATAGAATTTATATTGAACGGGTACATTGAACTTTCGTATAGGTATATCAATTAACATACTTTAGATGCTAAAATTACACCAATAACTATTTATCTTTCAGTAAGTATGTACTTACTTCACTGCATCTGTTTTGGGCGGCCTTGACGCTTAACACCAGGCGAGCGAAAAGGCTCGTCACGTCATTTGTGCACATTAAAAAAAACCAATGTAGGCCATCATTTGAACCAAAAAAAATATATTTGTAACGTGTGTGCGTGTGTAATTGTATTACCTTCGTTGTTTTTCTTCAGTGTTTTCCTTTACTGAAAACGCAAACTCATAAGAACCGAGGCACTGATTTGTAATGTTCATCTTGCCAGAGATACGACGTGTTTGGATAGAAATGATTAAAAGTTAAAATATTTAGACATCTAAACTGTAGAAGGTGGTGTTCTTATTTCATTACGTAACTATAAACAATATAACGCGCCTTAAAATTTTCTCCTAAATAAACGTATATTTCAATACCATGCGTATTCAATAAGAAACTAAACTTTCAATATAATATTTGCCGACAGATCCTACTTACTTCCCCAAGAACACTCAAGAGACTACCGCCACATTAGAGTTATCAAAGTAAGCAACTTCCTAATGCAAAAGTCTGACCAATGCGGGATAAAACTTGCTAAGCCGGAGAAATATCTCAAGCGAAGCATTGCTTGGTGGATACATCTTTAGTTAGCAACATTACGACCGGCATCGGAAGGTGCTCGAGCATGTCTGAGAGCCTAACTTTGACCGGTGCAGGCGAACCGTAGCGTCTTAATGAAGTTCCGAAGTTTCCCTCAACATCTGCGTTCAATTTGCGAACTTGTCGTTACGGTGATAAGTAAGCAATTCTTGTGGCAAATGTAATGGTAAAGCTAAACGTGGTCAGTACAGACTTGTAGTTGAGGTTACACTGGCTTAGGTATAACTTGGAGGGAAGAAACATTGTCTGTCTGAAACAGTTGGGCATCAGTACAAGCAGAATATTACCCACATTGAAACGATTTTTATCGGTCCTCTAGTTTTTAGTCGCTGGTTATTAACGAAAAAATCTTAGGTCCCCCCAGGCCTATGTTCAGCAGTGGGCCTCTGCTGGCTGATGAAAGAGAAGAAGTTTTATTAAAGTTAATTAGTTAAGGTTTGATGAATTCCAGCCTCCCGAACAAGCCGGTTTCCGAAAAGGCTTTAGCACCATAGACCACATCCATACGCTGCGCCAGATTATACAGAAGACCGAAGAGTATAATCGGCCGTTATGCCTAGCGTTTGTGGACTATGAGAAAGCCTTCGATTCAATCGAGACTTGGGCGGTGCTGCAGTCCTTGCAGCGATGCCAAATTGACTATAGGTATATCGAAGTTTTGAAGTGTTTGTACAGTAAGGCCACTATGTCAGTCCGACTACAGGACCAGAGTACGGAACAAATTCCATTGCAAAGAGGCGTGAGACAGGGAGACGTTATTTCTCCGAAACTGTTCACAAACGCATTGGAGGATGTTTTCAAGCTCTTGGAGTGGAAAAGATCTGGCATCAACATAAATGGCGAGTACATCACTAACCTTCGTTTTGCCGATGATATAGTCATAATGGCGGAATCGCTCGAGGACCTTAGCACCATGCTCAACGACCTCAGTAGAGTCTCCCAGCAGGTTGGTCTTAAGATGAATATGGACAAGACAAAGATCATGTCTAATGCTCATGTTCCACCTATACCGGTAATTGTTGGGAACGATACTCTCGAAGTTGTCGACAAGTATGTCTACCTAGGACAGATTGTCCAATTAGGTAGGTCCAACTTCGACAAAGAGGTGGCGCGAAGAATCCAACTCGGCTGGGCAGCGTTCGGGAAGCTTCGTCCTATCTTTTCGTCCAAAATACCGCAGAGCCTGAAAACGAAAGTTTTCAATCAGTGTGTGTTGCCAGTGATGACTTATGGAACTGAGACATGGTCTCTTACTGTTGGCCTCATTAGTAAGCTCAAAGTCGCGCAGCGAGCTATGGAGCGAGCTATGCTCGGTGTTTCCCTGCGAGATAAGCTCCGGAACGAGGAGATCCGCAGGAGAACTAAAGTGACCGATATAGCTCTTAGAGTTAGTAAGTTGAAGTGGCAATGGGCAGGCCACATCGCTCGTAGAACTGACAACCGATGGGGAAGAAAGGTTCTCGAGTGGCGACCACGAACCGGAAGACGCAGCGTAGGCCGGCCCTCCACTCGGTGGACCGACGACCTGGTGAAAGCCGCGGGGAGCCGATGGATGCAGGAGGCGAGCAGCCGCTCAAGGTGGCGTGCTCTGGGGGAGGCCTATGTTCAGCAGTGGACGTCTTCAGGCTGTTGATGATGATGATGATGATGAACAATCGAAGCTAAGAAATATTTCAAAAATAAACTTATTGTACCTACTAATCTCGTATTCCTAATAACTGTTGTATTCAGAAATTACGCTTCTAGGCAAATCCTTGGCATTATGGGGTAATATCGTTAAACTTTTATTATCACCACTTATAGTAATGCGATATTTATGACGTAGGAGACCCTGAAGTTTATTGTTTCATGCTCGAGGAGAGACGATGAATAAGCCCGCGATTTACGCCGGCTGTAAACTTAACAGTTACCGTAAAATCGAATAACAGTCACACAAATCTTAGTTATTCTGTTATTTTAATTGCTGGAAAGTTGTTAGTAACTATTATTTCATCTAGAACGTGGTCCTAAAATTAAACCTACTCGTAGGCAATTCGTAGGTCACCTCTTCTCATAATAATAATAAATTAATATAATTATAATATGTGCAACTTGGTGGCAATCTGATTTTACATTGAACATTTTATTGTTATAATTGTACTAATACTTCTTTTACAATTTACTTATATATTGGTTATTTTTGTAAAAGTTTAAATAAACTGTTAAGTAAGGCTCGTATAAAATACACCATCTCTTCAAACCTAGCCCCACCCTTATTAGATCAGTGAGTTACTGGCAGAACCTTCCCGAAATTAACTAGAAAATTGAGGCAGTGGGGTAATCGATTCGGGTCAATGTCGGCTCATCCATCATCGTGGGGGTAAAAACTGAACGTATGCTGCCATAGCCGGTCATATATCATGTGGCCACTCATCACAAATAGGCGATACCTACACTTAGAAAATGAGTAGGCTCTATTTTCTGTATTTATTTATTTTTGGTTAAATCTTCGTTAGCCATTATTTTATCCCGTACTGGTGGATACAATGGGGACTAATTTATCTTTTCCAGTTTGACGTGTCTTTGGTATACAGCATACATAATATAAATATGATACATGTCTAAAAGTATGTAGATACGTTTAGGAATGTGTTTAGTCTTAGCCAATATTAGTGGTATTTAACTGGTAGCGCTCATAGCGAAGCATGACTAGCTGTTTCTAAGCGATCGATAAAGTTAAGCAACGATTGCTGCGGTCACTACTTTGATGAGTGACCGCTACAGCAAAAAGTGGGATTTACAACTGAGCGCTACCGTGCTTCGGAGGACACGTTAAGCCGTCGGTCGGTCCAGACTGTTATTGTAGTCGTTAAGCCAAGTCAAAAGCCCTTGGGTGGCCTAAAAATTCTGACACCAGGGCTGACCGCTTGCCTACACGAAAAGAAGAAGTAGTGGTAACTGGTATCACTACACTTATGCGTACCTACAAGAGCGTGTTATTTATTACAAGAAATTATATTAATAGAAATAATATTGTTGTAGGTAGGTATCTTAGTTGAAATTTCCAGATACAAAAAGCATTCTGCTTTTATCACTTAGCTCTATTTTGTCATTATAATTATTAGTGTAGGAAATATTAATATGAATATAGAATTTATTATAATCCTGAATACCTAAGCTAGAATTCCTTACATTTTCATGAACTGCCAGAAGACGTCCGCTACTGAACACAGACCTCCCTAAAAAATGCCACTTAGGACGCTTGGGTTTGCCATAATCACCATTTGGCAGGCGGCTTGGTGATTGCAGAAGATTTTAATGTACCGAAGAGAATTCTGCTGCCCCACACATCACACATCAACAACCGGAAAACGTCCAATGCTGAACATAGGCCTCCCTCTATAAAACGCCACTTTAGATCCTTATCATAGGGGTATTTGCCATAATCGCCACGCTTGGCAGTGGCAGGTGACTTAGTAATCGCAGACGATTTTAATATACCGAGGAAAATGGTGCTACATTTCCCTTAGTCGGCTCTTACGGCACCCACGGGAAGAGATAGGGTGGTACTCACATAGCCGGGATCACACGACAAGATCTTTCCATTAGTTTCGAATAATAATACTAGACACAGGATAAATGATATGATATAGATCTAAATGTATATATTATCCAATATCAATACACCCATAAAGTCTCTATACGCGGACTATTTTAATTACTTATATAATATGCTTATACCTAACACCACAGACCTATAACATTTTCGCCCTGAGACTTAAAATATTAGATTCAAGATGAAAATAAATGATCATAATGTTAACAATATTATAAGTACTGTGCTAAAACTAAAGTAATACTAAAGTACTGTACTATTATTTATTCTGTGTCACTAGCATGCAAATAATCGGACAAACAAGATTACACTCCAAATCCTAAATCTCTGATTGATGCTAAACCACCCTTTCTGCGGGATGTATGCATATCTAACTCATATTTTCTGCTCAAAGTATAATGAATAGACTGGAACGGGCTAACATTATATCGTCTAAAAAAATAGCATTGGATTTAAACAGCTGCATGGCAAGTTTTCATTTGCATTCTATTAGATTTTTGATCAAAATTAGCTGTAAATGATTCTATCAGTCAAGCATTATCGATACAGAGCGGCAAAATGAATGAGATGATGATGATGTGATGTGGTGGTGGGCGAAATTTTTTGTATGTCAGGCAGCGTTATAGCTTTTACCACATTTCCGCTAGGCTACTCTAGATTTTGATCTTATATATTCTGACATTTCACACACACATATGTGTGTTACGGCAGGCTCGTTAGTCTGCCGTAACACACCGTTAAGCGCTTGGTGACAGATTCTGAACTTTAGATGTAAGGTAGCCAGACGAGTATACTAGAAAATGGGGATACCGTCTGTACTAATAATTTCATTATTCATAATTTCATTGCACATACCTCATTTTTAATAATGATGAAATTTATAATGGTGGTTATTTATAAATAACTTTGTTCATAATAGTTACTTTTTATATTGATCTTTTCTTATACAATTTATTCAAATAATGTTTAAATTTATAAAATTTTATGGTATAATGTTAATGTTAAGAATTTTTTTATTATACTTTTTTTATTATAAATTTCATTACTTATAATTTCATAATAATCAGCATTCATAATTGTATTGTTCATAATGACTTTTTCATATTTTTTAGTTAACATAATAATAATTTTGAGGTAGTTAAATCATTATATACATTTCATTGCATGTATACCCTAAAGATACTAAGATACTAGTCTAAGGCAAAGTCATAAATAGGTGCGACGACGAGCGAAGCGAGGAGGAGCGTTAGGTTAACTGTGACCACACGACGCACGAGCCGAGCGAGCGAAGCGAAGCGTAGCGAGCGAGCCGCGGCAGCGGCCGGCGAAGTGCCAGAAGTCACTTATGCTTATATTAAAAAATTACAGAAACCATCTATATTAAGTTTCAGATTACCTTTATTTGATTTAAATATTTTACACGTGTTTTTATTAGACAATTCAAGTTATTTATTAAAATAATGCACAAAGTTCACCAACAATACCAAAATCAACATAACATGAGAAAATATAAGTTATTTTACAATTACCCACAGTCCACACGTTAATTTTGTTTGTTTTGACTGGATGAAGTGCCTACATAGATTGAAGAGCAAATTGGCTTGCCGTACTACGTTTTTATAACTGATTACGATATATATAACAATCAACAGTTCTAGTCACATTAATTTACAGTATTATTGATATTTTGTTTTATGATTTAAGTTAGTTATGGTAAAAGAACATTATAAATTTGTACTGTTATGTCATATACGCCTTATGAGTTTCATTCTTATAAATTTGGATTATTATAAATTTTGATTTATAATAAAGAAAATTAGATGTAGTGAAAGTATAATAAATCACATTATGTGAAATGATGATTATAAGTAACAATTTTATTTGTAACAAAATTATGACAAACGATTTTATAAGTTTCGACAGTGAACCTAGAAAATGTCCTATGCATGCTGGACGAACTTGTACAGATTAACATCATCATAATGTACATCCTGAAAACATCTACTGCTGAAAACAGGCCTGCCCCACAGAACGCCACTTTGAGTGGCTACTTGCCTCCTGCATCCATCGGCTCCCCGCAGTTTTCACCAGGTCATCGGTCCACCAAGTCGGGGGCCGGCCTACGCTGCGTCTTTCGGTTCGTGGTCGCCACTCGAGAACCTTTCTTCCCCATCGGTTTGCAGTTCTACGAGCGATGTAGCCTGCCCATTGCCATTTAAAGTTGCCAACTCTAAGAGCTATATCGGTCACTTCAGTTCTTTGATTATATTGTAGCGGCCACATCCAGTATTCAAGTATATTATTTATTTATCGCAGTGTCTTGGCGTCAAAACGGGCGTGCGGTTAATATTTCACTTGCCGGCGTTAAGTCGACTTAGATTTATGGAGCGAGCACAGCCTATGCTCTACAATTAACTAGGCTGAAAGGATCGCCTTTAGGACCTCAGGTACGGTACTTAATAATTAAACCGTATTGTATTACTAGGCACTGTTGAACTGCGACCTTGTACGGATAATATACAGACAAAGGAATAATAAGGTTACCTACATTACATGCTGGGCCCTGATTCTGTATGACCACTTTACGATTCCTTGCTTCGAAACCACGCGAATTCCTTGTCTTACATAAGAAATCTGCAAAAATCAATTCTCTATGAAATGAAAACGAAAAAATCCTAATGTTCCACTGAAACGCGTTCCGAAACATCAACACGTCAAAAGTTACCACCACTTATGACAACATTTTGTTGAAAATAAAAATAACTTTAATGTAAAGTGAAGGTATTTCTAATGTTGTGACACGATTTCAATAAGACACGATAACGATGTGGTTTCGTATCGTGTCGAATCTGTGTTTTCATACAGAATTAGGACCCAGATGTGTATACAGGATGTTGATTTGCATTGTCTCCATATTTACAGAGGTAGGTATGCTACACTTATAGAACACGAATCAATGAAAAAATAAATACCTAAAATTTACACTTTATAAAAAAAACATTGCACAAAAATAAAACAGCACGTGTGTGCGTTCTCATTTAACAAACAACATGATTTTATAAAGTCAACCAGTGCGAGCGCAGAGTCATAAACTATCGCGCCGACAACACACAAAGGCACCCGCCACTTTCGGCAAAGTTCTACAAACGCTCGCCGCTGCACCGGCCCCACCGCCGTTTGTACTAGCCACGCGGGCGGGCTGCGGGGTGCCCTCTCTCACCCGCCCGCGCCCGCGCAGCGCACTTATGTCACGCGTGCAGATGCAGCGACCGATCAGTCACTTGCCCGCCACCGGCGCCGCGCCGAATTTGCGTAGGCACCTACTTTGCTTACGATCGCGTAACAAAAATGGAACACTTTACAAATGTTGAGCTTGTGGAGATGGTACGTTTGTATGCTATCAGCGGAAACAGCTTAACACAGTCTGTGCAAATGTTTCGCGATCAGTTTCCGAACAGCCATGTTCCAACACGTGAAGTGATGCTGGGTGCCACACAGAGACTAAGGGATTATGGTCAATTCCAAGTCCCTCGTCACGCTCGCGCTCGTGGAAATGTAGGTCTCTCGGCCGGCCTTCAAGAAGAGATCTTGGACTTTTTTGAAGAGGACCCACGTGCTAGCACCCGTGATGCTGGGCGGCGCTTCAACGTCCACCACACAACTGTATGGCGGCTACTGAAACGAGAACTTCAGCATCCGTTTCATTTTCAGAGAGTCCAAGAACTGCATCCACAAGATAATGCCTCACGCATAGCTTTTTCTCACTGGATTTTACAAAACAGGGATGTGAACATTTTGTGGACCGATGAATGCATGTTTTCACGTGTGGGGATTTACAACATTCACAACGAGCACTGGTGGGCACATCGCGACCATAACCCGCATAAAACCAAGAACGATTCGTTTCAGCATCGTTTTAGTATTAATGTCTGGGGTGGCATTATTGGAGAGCATGTGCTAGGTCCATACATCATCGAAGGTCATCTAACCAGCTCCAGTTACTTGGAGCTTCTGCATCACGTTGTTGACGAGATGCTCGACGATGTACCACTGGCCTTTCAACGAAACCTGTTTTTCCAACAGGATGGAGCTCCACCTCATTATGGACGCCAAGTGCGCGATTTTTTATGTGAAGTGTTCAGAAGCCAGTGGATTGGACGTGGTGGTCCAGTACCCTGGCCCCCACGATCTCCGGACATGACCCCATGTGATTTTTTTTTATGGGGTGAAATAAAAAGACTAGTTTACACGGACGAAATTACTAGTGCTGTGCAATTAAAAGAAAAAATCATTGCTGCATTTGATCATGTGAGACTAAACGTGAATGTGCTAAAAAAACTATCATGAAACCTAAGACGTCGCGCTCACTTGTGCATCGAAAACGAAGGAGGACACTTTGAGCAGTATCTTAGGGTAACGTAACTTGTAAGTACATAATTTTGTAAATACTGTAACGCCCCAGTGGCAAGCTGCTGACACAGATTAAGTCATAGCTACCATGGGTTGTTTACTGCACCCCGCGCACATAGCCAAAACAATAGAGACCGAATACCTGAACCCTGTAGGTAATTAGACAATAGGACCTTCCTCGATGTAGCAATTTTCTAACAATGTTTTTATGATGTTTTGACTACAATACAATACAATAACTCTTTATTGACACCAAAATAATAATAACATAGAAATGAGAATCACATAATAAGATAGGTACAATGGGCGGAACAAAAACGCGGGCGGTCAATGGACTAATGATGAGACAAAAAGTGTTTACTTTAAACTGAGTCATCGCGTGGGGTCCTACTATTGTCCTAGCCGAAACGAAGTTGAGGCTACTTGTGATTCACGACAAAAATGGTTTATCAAATATTCGGCTACTAAATAAATGTGGAATTTAAATTTTATTTTTATATGATTAAACTAGTATTTTGCCCCGTGCGCGGGCCGCGAGCGGCCCGCGTGTGTGTTTTCGTGGCGTTCCATTTGTTCAAAACGCTATACTTGGAGCTAAACTTTAAATTTTGCAAGTACTTGTACAAAACTGCCGTATTTATCAAAGAAAATGATAATGCGCGTGACTTTGCATGGCGGCCATTTTGTTTGACTTGACAGCGTCATTTGCACCATGAGTAGGATGCAACCGGCACACATGCACCGTGCGCGGTGCAAGTGCTGATCGTGACCGTCCACTTATACCAAACTACAGTAAACTAACTCGCTTCGCTCGTCGTCGCATTGGGTATGTCGGAAAAAATTTGCCGTTTGACACCTGTCAAAAATTGACATTTGACAACTGTCCTAAAAATTGACATTTGACATCTGTCAAAAAAATTGACAT
This sequence comes from Ennomos quercinarius, assembly GCA_910589525.2. Lineage (NCBI taxonomy): Eukaryota > Metazoa > Arthropoda > Insecta > Lepidoptera > Geometridae > Ennomos > Ennomos quercinarius. Next base: position 7,909,545 of record OU342501.1, read on the forward strand.
TTGATATTTGTCAATAAATTTGACATCTGTCAAAAAATTTGACAATTGACATCTGTCAAAAGTTTGACATTTGACATCAATCAAACTGACATCTGTCTACACTTGACAGCGGTATTAGAACAGTGCGCAGGTTGCAAGCGGCACACTTGCACCGTGCGCGGGCCGCACGCGGCCCGCACACGGTGCAAGTGTGCAGGTGCAAGTGTTAGTTGTGACTGTCCAATTATACCAATGAGAGACAATAAACTAACTCACTCATCGCCGCATTTGGTAGGTTGGAAAAAAAAATTGACGTTTGACATCTGTCCAAAAAATTGACATTTGACATTGGCAATAAATTTGACATCTGTCATCAAATTTGACATTTGACATCTGTCAAAAGTTTGACATTTGACATCAATCAAACTGACATCTGTTTACACTTGACAGCGGTATTAGAACAGTGCGCAGGTTGCAAGCGGCACACTTTCACCGTGCGCGGGCCGCACGCGGCCCGCACACGGTGCAAGTGTGCAGGTGCAAGTGTTAGTTGTGACTGTCCAATTATACCAATGAGAGACAATAAACTAACTCACTCATCGCCGCATTTGGTAGGTTGGAAAAAAAATTGACATTTGACATCTGTCCAAAAAATTGACATTTGATATTTGTCAATAAATTTGACATCTGTCAAAAAAATTTGACAATTGACATCTGTCAAAAGTTTGACATTTAAAATCAATCAAACTGACATCTGTCTACACTTGACAGCGGTATTAGAACAGTGCGCAGGTCGCAAGCGGCACACTTGCACCGTGCGCGGGCCGCACGCGGCCCGCACACGGTGCAAGTGTGCAGGTGCAAGTGTTGATCGTGACCGTCCACTTATACCAAACTACAGTATACTTGGTGCTTGCTTCGCTCGTCGTTGCATTTGGTAGGTTGGAAAAAAATTGACATTTGACATCTATCAAAAAATTTGACATCTGTCAAAATTTTGACGTTTGACATCTGTCACACTGACATCTGTCAAAATTTATTTATTTATTTATTTATTTTATTTGGCACACAAAACAGAATATAACCAAATGAAAGAACAAGCAGAAAGAAAAAAAAAATACATACATTTTGAGCTAGATTATATCCCAAAACATGTGTACACATCATGATTGACATAACTGTTATTAGAATATTTAGTAAAAATAGAAAAAAAAAAAAACAACAACAAAAAAAAAAAAACAAAAAAAAAAAAAACAAAAAAAAAAATTACAACTATCTCCTTCCGAAACTGTAGTACCATAGGCAATAAAACGGAAAACAGCAATTTTGATAATAGTATATACGGCGGCCATATTAAAAAATGACAGATGTCAAAATTTGACCAAACCATGTTGATCAGCATCCTTTGGGGCCCCCAGATATCGATTTACATCCCGATCGGAGCTTCTTTATTTTCGGACGCGGACCAATGGACCGCCATTTTGAAAAACATTCTTTTTCACTGTATGCCCCTCTCAAAACTGTACAATATTAGAACAAACCCTCCCTACAAAAGTCTCACAGTTTCGGTGTTATTTGCGAATTAAAAATCCTAAAAAAGTGAAATTGCATGTTCGCAATATTTCAAAATGGCGGAATCAAAAAAGTTTTTACACATTCCTACCAAGTGTACCGTGGGATTTTCAGATATCGATTTTCATTCGGATCGGACAACTTTTACTATGAGTCGGTACGTCTACAGCCGCCATCTTGAAAAAAATTGATTTCACTGATATTGCATTCTTACCCTTATAACATCTATACTTGATCCCCAGGAACGACTTTTCTAAATCACTCGCAACGGAGGCGCAAAAAAGCAAAGTTGATATTTCAATAAAAGCACCTTTGTATGGCAGCCCCATTGAAAGTTGACACATGTCAAAATTTGATTACAGAATGTTGATCATCATCCTTGGGGACCCCCAGATATCGATTTTCATCCGGATCGGTGAAACTTTTTTTCCGCCGCGGCCAAAATTTCCGCCATTTTGAAAAAAAAAATTTTTCGCAATCTTCCCCTCTGACCTCCAACTAATATTAGTTCGAGCTCTTTATACTAAAGTGTCATAGTTTCGCCGTCATTTATGGTTAAAATTTGTATGGCGGATTTTTTTTTCCGCCATTTTGAATTTTTTTTGACATCTCCAAAATCGTCCCAGGGTTTGCTATGACATTCCTTAAAACGCACATGATCTATCTTTTATGGTTTGGCCAGGCCGTTGACCGTCCGAGTGACCGAAGTTCGGAAGACCAGGTCGCGAATTTTTTTGAAGACACCTCGATCATCTGGACACAAAACACAACAAAGACATTCAAAATTTTCCATAGGTGTCGAGAAACAATGCGTCAAAAATGAAAAAAAAAATTTGTATGGCAGCCATCTTTAAAAATGGCGGAATCCAAAATTTTTTTTTGTAATATCGAATCTGCGGCCCCGAAAACCCCCCAATGCAAAAAATCACCCCGATCGGACCAACTTTCAAAATGGCCGCCATTTTGAATCCGCCATCTTGGATTTTCATGACAACCATCTGACAGCCCCCGTCATCCTCTATGACATTTGGTCGAGCACCACCCACATACCTCTTACCGTTGCCGAATTATGAGCGTTTCAATTTTGTATGGGGGCCACCGTTTTTTGTTCGGGGGCCCCCATTTTTTTCATTTCTCTGGAAACATCCCAGGGTCTACTCCAACATTAGTTAAAACTGGACCCCCATATCTCTTGTCGTTTTCGAGATCCGTTGACCTGTTCCATCTCAGAGACGATTTTCTGGTAATGTCAGATTTTTCCTGGGGTGACATGACCCATCACTATACAGCCTCATACTCAGTTTTGACTGACCACTTCTGAGAGCTGAGATCAATTATGTCAATCATCAGTCAGTCAGTCACTCATGGGTATCCAATTTTATAGTAATAGTAACTAGTATTTTGCCCCGTGCGCGGGCCGCGAGCGGCCCGCGAGTACGTTTTTGGGGCTGTTTTATTTATAAAAGAGTTATACTTTACGCTAAACTTTAAATTTTGCAAGAATTAGTACAAAACAGTGGTATTTCTCAAAGAAAATGATTATTCGTTTGACTTTGTATGGCGGTCATCTTGAGAAATGCTGTCAGTCAAGTAAAATGTCAAAATTTGTAAACGTTGTCCCTTAAAACCCCTAAATATAAAATTTCAGCAGGATCAGAGGTTATTTCAAATCGGGCGCCATTTTGAATCCGCTGTCTTGCAATTGTTATAAAACAGTGAGAAAGTCATCGCTGTTCTCTTTGTCATGAGTCTAAACACGCCATGCCTACATCGGTTAGTTTTGAAAGTGTGCAAGTTAAAATTTGGCATGGCGGCCATCTTGAAAAATGCTGTCAGTGGAGTAAAATGTCAAAATTTGTAATTGCCGTCTTTTGAAACCCCCAAATATAAAATACCAGACGGATCAGAGCTAATTTCAAATCGGGCGCCATTTTGAATCCATCATCTTGGAATTATTTAAACACCGTGAAAAAGTCATCGATGTTCTTTTTTCTATGATTCCAAACACGCCATGCCTACCTTTGTTAGTTTCGGAAGTGTGCACGTTTGAATTTTGCGTGACGGCCATCTTGAAAAATGCTGTCAGTTAATTTAAATGTCAAAAATTATAATCAGCATCCCCAAAAAACCCCAAATTTAAAAATTCAGCCGGATCTGAGCCAATTTTGATTTGGCGCCAATTTGAATCTGCCATCTTGGAATTATTTTACCACCATAAAAATGTCATCGTTGCTCTCTTTGCCATGAGTCTGAACACGCCATGGCTGTCTCTAAGTCTCTAACTTGTGCACGTATAAATTTTGCATGCATGCCGGCCATTTTGATTTGTTTGTCCAAAAAAGTGACTATTTTATATCAACGTTTCCGAAAATAATCAGATCTTAGTCAAAGATATCTTCGTTTTGAAGTTAGGTTACATTAGAAAAAAAAAGATTAGAATGACGTCACATAAGTCAAACGTAGTAAAAAAAACACCCCACTTCAGACACTTGTATTGTTCTCATACAATACCACAGAATACTTTTGTACAATACCTTTGCTCATGAATCTATCTATCTACCTGTTTCACACCTGATGGAAAGAGTGACGATATTAGCGAGATTGGAGCACATAGAGCTATCATAGAAGGAATAATACTCTATGACTCTAAGACTTGAAGATAGGTTATAGTAATCAAGGATTACAAAGGAAGCCAATGCGTTTCACTCCTTTGCAGTAAACGCACTTACATGTAATAATAGTAGCATAAAGCCACTATACTCATTTTGTTGAAGGAAGGGAGAGGAAAATAGATAGGGGAAATAGGTGAATGGATGGGACGATGGAACGGAGGCAGGCTCCGCCTGCCTCCCTTCCATAGCCGTCCCATCCATTCACCCATTTCCCCTATCTTTTCTCACTCACTTTCCTCTTCCCTTGGACAGGGGTTAGGGCGGAAAACGAATTTACCCCCGTCGCCACATGTCGCGACACGGGATATGCCGTCGGTCGCGCCAGGGACCCTGCGCTGCCAAGTGCACCACCACAGCTGCCGACGCAGAGACTGACTCACTGACTGTCTGTCTTAGAAGCATCGAAATGGTGTGAAAGCTGTTTTTTTTTGTAGTTACAAATATAATAATATACTTGTTAAAAATAATAAAAAATATGAGTGTTTTTTTTCAAGCCCTTGATTAATCATAGACGGGAAACCTACCAGGCACCTACGTACTCTTACTGCTCAGCTACAATTTGTGTGGGTTATGAATGATTACGATTAGACATTATTCTAAAAACTTACAAATAAATTAACTAACAGATCAGACTCCAAACCAAATTATACAGCTCCTTTTAAAGGCAGGTAGGGAAAATTGTAAAACTATGTAGGTACCTGCTAATGCAGCAGTATAGATCTTACGATTATAATGTTCCATAACAAGTCAAACTTAGTTATTAATGATTTACTTCCAAACATAGCACCTAAAGTGCTTTGTCAAAAAGCAGTATTTTAAGGCCTGCTTCGCACAGTAGGCAAGTTCAAGAGATCTTATCTATTATCATCTACAGATTCATTTGTAATGGAAAAATAAAACGGACGGACGGATGCGGGTTCAAGTCCCGTTTGTGATTCAGATTTTTCCTTTACGAATTTATCGGTAGATTCCGCTGAGCAGGCGATACTGCTATGAAAATCATAAATATTTTATTATCATCTAGTTACCTCGTATGTATGTAGTGTCAGCCTTGAGTGTAGATGAGACTGTGTGGAATATCCACACATATTCACACAGTGCCATTTAGCTTTTAACTAAGCAAAGCTTGTACTATGGGACACCAAATAGCTGATACAATACTTACACTTTTTGTTGTGTACATACTTAGAATGCAATATAACACCCAGATAGAACAAACATCTATTACAATGTTTGCCTATTGGGTGGGAGTCGAACACAGAACATTACATAATGCGGAGTCACTACCAACTGAGCTACCGGGCTAGTATTTTAGTAGTAATACCGCAAGTACTGCTTACATTAGTAACCACTTCAATTTTTTAATTTTATGACAACATATATTATGTTCAATATATGTATAATACTTAAGTTTGTACCTGCACTTTCTTTAACTTACTTTAATAAATTCTTATGTTTGAAGTGGTTTTCATTTCAACTCACATTATAGTATTATGCTACTTTTACATTAGTTATGTAAGTAAGTACATAGTAAACAAATAAATAAATAAGTACCTACTTATATCGATGAACCCACCTTGCTTCACATAAAAACTTAGAGAAACTACTTGGTAATAAATTTTCCAATCTAATTGTTACCTACTCTTGAAGGCCAATAAGCTGTGTATTCGGCGACATAGTTAAGAATTGTATTCAACAAAACTCATTGTCCCCGTGCCGCAACCCTGCGATCAGAGCTACCTCGAAAAAAAAACGCCAAAGTTGACCACAGTTCACTATTGCCACATAGTCGCAGGCCACTTGCAGCGCAGCGAGCAGGACAACCTCGAAAAAAAACGTCAACGTCTACCACAGGCCACCTTCATCATATAGTCGTAGGCCGCTTGTGGCCCAGCAAACAACAGAGCAACCTCAAAAAATAAAATCGCTAACTTCTACCACAGGTCACCGTCGGTGCACAGTCGCGAGCCGCTTGCGGAGTGCAACCCGTACTTGGCTGTTTTTTAAAACATTGTACACTAAATGTTGTTCTGAGAAATCTGCTATTATACCATACCAAATTTCAGCAAAATCCATGCAGTAGTTTCAGCGTGATGCGTGTTCAAAGGGACAGATAGAAAGACAGACAAACAGACATCATCATCATCAACAGCCTGAAGACGTCTACTGCTGAACATAGGTCTCTCCCATAGAGCGCTACTTTGAGCGGCTGCTTGCCTCCTGCATCCATTGGCCCCCTGCGGTTCTGACCAAGTCGTCGGTCTTCTACTAATATGTACCACCACCTAGATCTTATAAGAGTCAGCCTAGTTTAGTTCCGAGGATAGATGGCGCTGTGTGGAATGTCCACACATATTCACACAGTGCTGATTAGCCTGAAATTAAGCAAAGCTTGTACAACGGGGTACCAAACAACTGATACAATACATACTTAGAATAAGTACAATAACCCAGACAGATTAAACATCTATTATCAGATCATCACACTCAATGTTTGTGTTTTGGGTGAAAATCGAACACAGAACATTAAAGTGTAGAAGGCGGAGTTACTACCGACGGAGCTACCGGGTTTGTGCCTACATATATTAACTTATATCATCCAATTATTATTTTATGATTTTAAGTTGTTTTCATTTCAACCGCATTAGGTTATAGTATAATGGTACTTTTACATTAAAGAGGTAGGAAAGGTAGGTACATAAAAAAAAAGGATGGACATTTCACACATCGCCATCTAGCCCCAAACTAAGCATAGGTATGATTTTACTGTAACGTTATAATTTATACATAATACACAATATCTTTTAGCTAACCCATTTTTTTAATCATCTAGTCTAGTCTGGGTAGGTTGCTTCACTTAAAATCTTAGACAAACGAATCTTGGTAATGATTTGTCCCATTCTTCCATTCTTTATTTTCTGCAGCATACATTGTGAGTGTAGACATGACATTTCTTCTTTTCTTTGATGAGTTTCTGTTTTCAACGCTTTGTCAGGCAGGTATTTCTTTGAAGGAACTGTAAAACATAAAATAATACATTTTTATATTTTTCCACTTAAATTGAAGGTTTGCCCGCACAATTGACTGAGGGCGTTTAAAAATGTTGCAAAACATTCTCACACTAATTGTTATTTACCTACTCTTGAAGGCCAATAAGCTGTGTATTCTGCGACATAGTTAAGAATTGTATTTTTTTAATGGGGAAATGCCTTCCCACTCCCCTGCCACCACGGGGGTGATGGCAGGAGGTATGTGGGATTTGAACCCACTAAACCTCCCCGTGATCCATCCGTCACCGGGATGGGGCGAGATAGGGTCGCGCTAGCATTCACTATCTCGCCCCGGCGGTAGGCCCTTTCGGGCTTCTGCGCCAATGAGTAGGTAACCTTACACCTCGGTTACCCACCAGACGTGTGGCACCGTGTAGGCACGGCGAAGATTCCCCTGAATCTCCGCCGGCAACCCCACTACGGAGGAAGGAGAAGGCGCGCGAAACGCCTCCTCCGTCCCCCGGCCCGTCTGCGCCGGAGGGGGTCAGAGTTATAATCATCCTCCCTAGCCCACTCCACAGCCTCCTTCTGCGTCTCCGCCTCGCAGAAGGAGGCCGCTTGCGGCCCAGCAAACAGAGCAACCTCGAAAAATAAAAAAGCCCACCTCCCATCACAGATCACCTTCGCTACACAGTCACGAGCCGCTTGCGGCATGCAACCCGCACTTGGCTGTTTTTGAAAACATAGTACACTAAATGTTATTCTGAAAAACCTGCTATTATACCACACCAAGTTTCAGCGAAATCCGTGTAGTAGTTTCAGCATGATGCGTGTTCAAAGGGACAGACAGACAGGCATACAGACAGACAGACACAAAATTCAAAAGAAAATGTTTTTATTTCTAAGTATATCGATTAAGAAGTGTAATGCAATCAAAGTTTTCAAAAAATATTCAATGTACAGATTTAGCCCAGTTACAGTTTTATTTTATTGCATGTATAGATAATACTTAAGTTTATACCTACCCTTTATTTAACTTTTTTTTAATTATTACTTTACTGTTTCAAGTTGTTTTCATCTCAACTCACATTATAGTATTATGCTACTTTTACATCAGATAGGTAGGTAGGTACATTACGTAATGTACCTACCTACTTTTATTGGTTTCACTATAGCCATTCAATTCACACAATTCCTTTAGCTAACTCATTATTTTTTAACATCTAGTCTAGATAGGTACCTACCAAATACAAATACAAGATTAATAAATTAGTTAACTTGCTTCACTAAGGGTGGATTCAACCAAATGAGAGTAAAAGGATAAATCTCCAGTTAGCCGAGAGTAAATCAATTTCCCATTTTACCATCTACAAATCTAAAAATAGCAAGCCTGTTCGAGAATAATTGCAATAGGTACTGCCGTTTTTGGTGGATTAACAGATTATTCCGAGAACATTATAACGGCAGCAGCGCGCCATATTAGGTATGGTTATGATTCTATACTGTTTTGTAACTAATATACGACAAAGTCAAGTTCAAGATCGTGAAATGATTTATTCTGGTATAGTTACTCGTGCATAAATTCAAATTTGGTCAAATCCACCCTTCACACCTCAGGAAAACTAATCATGGTAACAGTTTGTTCCATTCCTCCTTATTTTCTAAAGCATACCTACATTGTGAATGTAGACATTAGGTATGGCATTATTGGGAGGAAAAAAGTTTGCGATACTTACTTGTAAACATTGTCCATTTTAACGGCCATGCAAAGTCAAATATCTGGTATGGTTCTGGTTCTACTTGTTTCTGTTAGCTGTTGCTGAAATCCATACTAAATCATTGTCTGCTTCTGCTACTTTATAATTTCCTTTTTGCCATGGCTATACTTGTGTGTTATAAAGGTATCAACTAAGTACTTATTGTGATTACTGAACCTTGAACTTTAATCGCAGGTGTATTTCTGCTTTAAATTAATTTTCAGGTAAGTATAACTCTTCGAAAAATAAAACTGTAAAAAATTAAATAATAATATGTTTAGCATTTTCCACTTAAAATGGGAGGTTTGTGTTTTGTAAGCTTTCATTCATACTGTTTCTCTAATGGGCTTAGGCGATAAAAAAATGTTTGAAATGATCATTACAAATTACCATTATTTGTTCTGTGTTATGTGCATTGTTATTTACATACTCTTGAAGTACCAAACTTAAGTCTATTCTACTAAATCATAAACAGCCTGAACACCTCCACTGCTGAATAAAGGCCTCCCCCAGAGAGCGCCACTTTGAGTGGCTGCTCGTCTTCTGCATCCATCGTCCGTCCACCTAGTGGGGGCCGGCCTACGCTGCGTCTTTCGGTTTGTGGTCGCCACTCAAGAACCTTTCTACCCCATTGGTTGTCAGTTCTACGAGCGATGTGGCCTGCCCCTTGCCATTTCAACTTGCCAATCCTAATTGGTATCGGTATTTTATTTACCTACTATGTATGTACCTATATAGGTACCTACTACTACTAAATTACATGTTTGCTCTTGCTCATCATGCTTTTTTACTTTGTTTATCTTGTGCAGTATGAAGACTTACTTGTTGCTTTTGTTGATTGCTGCTGTTGATTTCTCTTACGGCACCTACGGGAAAGGACGGTACTTGCTTCCTGGTCCTATTACACATGACCGGGACCACACGGCCAACTGTTTTATCAAATTAACATCACAATTCATAAGAAACAATAATCGCTTAAACTTCCGGAGCTAAACTTGGAGTCATAAACTCGTATGCATTTGATCAAACACAGCGTTTACACACAGTCTACCTAAAGTTACCTAATTATCAAGATAAAATAATAGTAAATACAGAAAAGATCGACATGACAGGTCTCCATCTTGCTTGCTCGACCTACAAAAGTATTGCTAGGTTGAGTGCCATTAATCAGCGTACAGTGAATGTAAAATGAAACATTAAAGCTATAATGTTTTTTTTTTTACAATACAGTACTCGTGACCATGGCCAATGCAACTTGGTTGAAACGTCGAAGTAAATAAATAATGTTTTTAGCGTGATTAAGTCTATGTGTTTAAATCGCAATTCTCGCACCTCTAAAATATTTATATTTGGCTTCAAACAAAACGAAAAATATTTAATGCTTGCATCTCTGGAGTTGGCAAATTGAATGTTTTATATTATATGTAGCGGTCTGGGAGCCAGGAATGCACAACCAAAGTATTGCAGAGCCTGTATTGTATGACCAGCACGAATGTACGGCCCATAATTGGTGTGCATGGCTTCCAAATATCGGACTGTACAATATCACTGCTACAGGCAGTAATGCACGACCCACAATGTACAGCAGGAATCCGTGTACATAGCTTTGTAATACTGCGTAAGTGCATTATTTGGTTATGCATTCCTGGCTGTACAATGCAGTGATTGTGATTTATGTTTGTCAATGTCAAGTATCGTCTGTGGTTTTCTAATTTGTTTTACATTTCTATTGACGCAGTAACATATAGTGCTCTAATGTTGCAAATCTAAATTGGAGGTTTAAAAAAAATCTAAAACCACTATTACTTAACACTTTAATTAACACCTACTTATAACGGTCTCCTTTCTACTTAACCACAAAATATGTAATAATAGTCGAAACCTAGGATAATCGTATATTGTTTTAAAATATTTGTTTAAATTTTAATATTGAGGTACTTTTTCGAACAGTATAATACTAAAACTTACGAAAACCTACAATAATATAATACGGTATGAATACGGTATGAATTGTTTAAAACGGCAACACTGAACGCGATTGTCATTTGCATTACGTACGACGTCAAATCAGCTTTGCATAAAGGTTTAAATGAATTATTTAAAACTTCAAAGTAATAAACGAGAAATAGTCGATAAAATAATCATAAACTGCATCAAGCTTTCGTAATTGTATTTTTTTTTTGCTGTGAGTCATAATTTGGAGTTCGTAGGTATTAAGAAGTTGGTACTTGTTTCCGGTTTTCGGTTTTTGTATGAAAAATATGTTTTTTTTGTATGAAAGGTACCTTTTTTATTGTTTACATGGAATCGTCCCAAGGTTTACTACAACTTTTGATCATAAACTTTTTCGATCGGCCTTACCGTTTCCGAGATCTGATCTGGTGTTCCACCTTGGAGACGATTTTCTGATGATGTTCGATTTTACTTGGGGTCACGGAACCTATCCGCACACATCTCTAGTACATTGCCAAGTCGTCCGATGGCTCGATCGGCCAGAACATTCATGTCAATCAGTCAATCAATCAGTCATCTATGACCGTTTTTTAGCTTTATATATTATAGATATACACAGTACAATGGATTCTAAAAATATGGAGACAATGCAAATCAACATCCGGTATAAACCAGTTTATTCATATTAGATTAGGTACTTACTTCTAGGCTTAGTATAAAATTTATCCGTATTACCATAGACATATATATTACTTCGTAATTACACTGTTTCTATTTAGCCCTATAGATACATGGATTAATCATCTATTGTATTTATCATCTAATAAGCAGGTACAAAAAGGGTTGAATAGTCAAAGGAAACCAATTTGCTTATCTAAAACAAGACCATCAATATTCTCATGATGATTGAATATGAATACCCAATGGTTCCTTCGTTGAGTAAAAGCTTTTGTGCAACTTTATTGGATATATTTTCTACAAACAGATACAATATATTCCCGTAAGACACTCTCTGAAAACTCCCAAAACATTCAAGCTCCAAACCCCGGAGGAAAACTGAATAAGGTCCAAAACCAATCTATGATATCTTTAAAGTCAAAACTTTTTCTCTCAAACCGGATAGCTATAACTAGGATATAGAGGGCTTATTGCTTTCTCCTATTGAATCGTGGCGATAACTTTTTAACCCTAGTTGACATGGGGTGAATAACTCGCGCTGACAGTTGTAAAGGGTCCGGAAACTTTCCCCTAACGCTTATTGACCTCTTACCCCTCAAGAATGCATTTTCCAGCTCCAAACATAAAGCCATATCTTTGATGGAAATTCCTATGGAGATCGACAGAATACCATTGACGAATACTTTCGATAAGGGGAGCAAGTGTTTGCATAAATCACTTTGCTATTTTACGATCGCGCGATACAAACTCGTTTCGAGCGCTTAATTTATTTTTATATATATTTATCTTTACTTAGATCTACGTCATTTAGCAAAGCATGTTTGTAGTAGGAGCGTAAATATTTGCTTTGCTTTTACATTTCGTAGGAATTGATGTGCAATTAAAATGATCTGTTGAAAAATCAGGGTGTGGAGATTTCGCGCGTCGTCATCCAAAAGACTTTGAGGGAATCGTTCAGTTCCAGTATCAAGTCACTCTAAGTATGGTGATCCTAAGATTCAGACTCACAATGAGGATCTCGCTAAACTTTAGAAGGACATCATTCTGTTTGGAGCTTGAGAATTATCACTATACCTATAACTATATCTCAACAGGATTATTATCATGTTGAGATACTGTTTGTATAGAAAACACTAATAATTACCACATTAAGTTGTAGATATGTAGTTATCTCACTTATCTCTAGGTATATAAAGACCCTTATTAGTACTACTAGTATAGTATTATATTATCTGTGGTAGAACTATATTGCATAAATATAACAATTATATTCATCAATATTCTAACACCAAAACGTGAAACAAATACCTATTCAGATTTTCACTGGATAGGAACAGATAATATGTCGTAAATGATAAGTCACATTAAAATTTAAGCGACCAACTTCACATCTAGTATCTTATAGTGTCTCACAATTCACTATGGTGCAGTGTATGCGCCCTCTTGACCTATTTCGGATGTCTATCTCAAGTCTGGATTCTGGCACAAGCATGGATGGCTATAGAAACTGTAGCATGTGAAGTGAAGGCAACATATAGTTGATCAAGTATTAATAATTATGTATAATCATTTAATTAGGCTAAGTTTATATCAATTCTACCTTTATCATAATAAATGGGAAGCTACAGTGTGAAATTTAAGCCCAAGCTACATTTAAACTAATCAGGAATTTTCTAGAATCTTCATTTAGTATGTAAGCTTCTAAGAAAATGGAATGACTTTGTGAAAAAGCTTTTTGACTATAAGGAGCACGAGAAACGTACCTACCTTGGTTTTTTTTAACTTTTACCTCATGAGATACGTTTTCGTGAAAATACTGTGCGAATTCGAGACCAACTCACAATCATAATCAAAATCTCTACGCGTCATATAATAAGATGCGTATAGACATAATATTACGTAGACGTAACATTATAATGTTGATTTACTTGCTAGCTGCTATAATCACAATGATTTCTCACCATATACATACTTAATAATAACTAAGCAGCAAAATTCTAAAGTGTTCAAGATCTAGATTCAGCCAGCATTCTGTACTCGTTACATCGGCGTGACGTGTGTCAACTTCGTAAAGAACGTCGCTGCTCCCAGTACTGGTTGGTAGCCCCTACTACCAATCTTGCTTTACACAAAACTTAGTTTAAGTTATCTAAACTACCAGTTATAACACAATTAATCACCACTAATGAGCAGCTGCTTGCCACTCTGTGAGGGAGGTCTATGTTTAGCAGTAGACGTCTTCAGTCTGTTGATTTGATGATGATGATGAGTGTTCTAATAATTGATTTTGAGTGTTACTGTGAGCAAAGTGTCTCTGTTTCAGCTTGCATGGGCAAAAATGTGTTCGTATAATGTCCGTCCCTAATGAGGAGATCCGCAGGAGAACAAAAGTGGCCGATATAGCTCTTAGAATTAGCAATGTAGAGCTGACAACCGATGGGGAAGAAAGGTTCACGAGTGGCGACGACGAACCGGAAGACGCATCGTAGGCCAGACCCCCATTAGGTGGACCTACGATCTGGTGACAACCGTGGGGAGCCGATGGATGCAGGAGGCGAGCAGCCGCTCAAAGTGGCGCTTTCTGGGGGAGGTCTATGTTCAGCAGTGGACGTCTTCAGGCTGTTGATGATGTCCATCCGGCAGATGTCCGGCTGTTCTCCTCTATAATTAGGTTCAATAATTATTATTATGGAATGATTGTCGACTCAGCTGTAGAAAAGAGGAAAGAAAAAGAGGATTTTTTAAATGGTGGACCATGTTGAAAACGTAAAAGATAGTTTTCAGTTTTAAATGTAAGCTATGCAAAGATAGATTCGCGAGGTGTCCAACTCACAGAGACAGTACATATTATTGTAGATTTTTTTTAATTCAAAAACATTATTAAGGTGGTAGAGAGAGACGTGTAGAGACCTTGGTACGGATCTAGGAATGATGCGGTTGGGAGACGGCACGGCAAACGAGTCAGTCTGTCTCCCCGCTAATGTGGTGGACTGACTGCACAAGATTAATTAACTCGGAACACTTCTATTTAGTTGTTTATTCGCAGGATTTAAAATTACCATCAAATAATCAGTGGGTAAAGTCGATTACATGATAGAATTACCAAGCAAAAAGTTTGAATAAGAAATCTATCCGCATTATAAACTTCTATTATAAAAACTAAATTCTTGATGTGGCAAATTTGGTTAAGGTGAATCGTTACACTCGCGCGGCAAATTCAAATTTTCTTGCGTTCTTTTGCCAATAATAGCTTAATTACTCAACGTGATTACATGAAAACTAATTTTGCGCAAATAAATATAATGTATCAATAAACTTGAATTTGCCGGGCTGAGGAAACGTTCCCCCTTAAAACTAATGTTACTGTTATTGCCATTTACGCATATTGCATACCTTTATACAACGCGTGATGTACAAGGACAGAAATCCGACTGTTAAAATAAAAAACAAGAATAATATAAAATGCCAGTCAATATTTTAAGCTTACGTGAACGTGTTTTGCAGCTTAGCTTGAAGAGTCCAATGTATGTGGCTTTTAGAGTCAAAGTTACTTCGGTTACCTTGCTTCACACGTTAAATATTTGCCAACAGGGTGTAAATCGGCGGTGTAATGGACGAATAAACACCTAATCCGTCGCATAAACCGTGTGTTACGATGCGCGCTCGCGGCGGTTCGTTTGTTCCGAGTTACGCATCTGACAATGCGGATTTAGAACGGACGCCTGTGTCACAGTGTCACTACACTGCGGCAACTGCGAGTAGGTATATTATAGTCGCACTTTTAGTGAGCACATGCGTTGTTGGTAGAGGCTTTACATCCACGTGACTGCTAATAGCGTTATGAAGTACGCTATATAGCTATATAGCCCTACCAAATGCGAAAGTTTGCATATGTAGGTATAAATGTACCTATGTGTGATTGTTATCAAAGCATGCTGAAATAGCTTAACGGATTTTAATGATATTTGGTGTGTAGGTACTTTATATCTATATTAGCAATCTGTGTTCTTTCATCCAAATCGGATTAACCGTTTCGGCTTGAAAGTCTAGCATAAGCATTTCGCTTTTATTATTAGGAACCTATTATACTTATTAGTAGGACAGAGGCAACTACCCACAACTTTTTCAACTGAAATTAGATCATAAATTCAACTTCCCTAATCTGAAATTAGACTATTGTGTGTTTCTGTAACAATGGTGACGATAACGATCCCCATAATGACTTAATAAGGCTTTTTTTACTATATAAGGCTTTGTTCCTGAAAATATCGGATCCTCTTTGTTTCTAAAGGTACAATTTGTAAACAGAGCAACTGTAACATCACAGTGTAACAAACAGTTTGTTGTATCGACGTTGCTTGTTAGTTGCTTTGTCATGTCCATACTACTTACCTGCAGAATTATAGTAACCACAATAAATTCTTGTGAATCTGCCTAACATCGGGCCTAAAGAAAAATATTACAAATGTCACATCATGGGCGTTTTTAAACATTAACCAGAATCAAAGTTTTTTATGCTTTCAAAGTATAAATACAGTTCTAATTCATCCTGAAAACTTAGGATTAATAAAATATTTTTGTTGAACTTACATCTGTAATGTTATTCTTGGGGGCCGTCATTTGAATTGACTACAAAACTCTAGAAGTTAAAAGTAACAATCGCGACAGGCGGCGCTCCGCACCCGCATCAGTGTTTCAACTTGACGCATATTAGTCCAACAACTTTCAACCATCTGAAATTGAACTGTTACTATTACCTATTACCTACTGATCTTTTACCATTTATTACTGATGTAACAATAATTCTATCATCTCGTCGGAGATGTCAGCGGGTGCGTAAACTAGTAGACCCGTGTGCCTTGGGAGAGCCGTGTTGACAGATGACACGCTAAATTATTGTGTCAACTATCACTTATCTCACCGTTGGGAATTGAAGTTGGCCTATTGGGAAATACTGTTTTGGACGTATTCCAATTTTTTTTTTATTTTTTTTTTTATAACGGGCAAATTGCCTTTATTACTCAAGCTAACTACTACAATAATAAAAACTAAACTAAACTAGCTACACTACCTACTACAAAGAACACTTATGGACTGTATAATAGCCGCGATGGCCTATAGACAGTCCAAGTGCTCCAGCCCACTACAGGTAGGTTATATTATACAACATATTCCGTATATATATATATATATATATATATACCGTACTACATATTTCAATTGAAAAAACAATTGAATGCTAAAAATATCTCAGTAGAAATAATTCAAACCGTAACTTAGCCGTTTTCCCACGGGAGCTCTCAATTTTCTGGGATAAAAGTATTCCATGTTGATTTTAGTACCTAATAAGTGAGCGCAATTTGATTCAAATCAATTCAGTCTTTTGGGTAAAAAAGCCAAACAAGCAAACGGACCATTTCACTTTTATAAGAAGTTGGGGCTTTTCAATACCTCCTGTATTGAAAAGCTGTAAGTATAATTACCGTTTATTATTATTAGTTTATAAAAAAATTGGTTATATTAATTGTTATTTAAGCCCTCAGCTGGCACGCGAAAAGATTTTACGGCACGCGCCACGGGTGAACATTTCACCAATAGTAAATTCCATGGTGTTTGCACAGACTAACAATGTATGAGAAAATTGTAGAGGGAGAATTGCTCTTCTCTTTGGTATATAATGCTAAAAATCTGATAAGAAAGAATCTTATATGAAAAGACTTCAACTTCAACTTGAGCGTGACTTTGGCAGATTTTGACGGTGCCTTGACACATAACTCGTCATCACATGTTTTTTTGTAAACCTAATAAATGTAATTTAATGCGCGTTTAGAGGACAAACTAAATAAAATGCGTTTTCTATTATCTAGACACTTGCATCACTTGCATGAAAATCCCTTTCGAAGAATCATTACTTATATGCATATATACCTATATGCACTTACCTATAGGTATCTGATAGTAATACAAATGCTGAGCATAACTAAAAAAACAGAAAATCTATACGTATATTAGGTACCTATACTTACTACCAACACGGATTGCTACCTACCATCAATTCTTATGAAAATTTTCCCGTTATGAGTCTGCTGAACCTATAAAAACAAACTTGACCTTAATTAAATCATAAACAATTCTGTTTACCAAATAACTCTTGAAAGTTACTCCGCAGAATTATATTTGAGAGCAGCCAACCGTTCAAAATGTAAAATTTGCTTGGAGTAGGTATCCTACTTTCATAGAAATTATCTACAGTGGTTATATAGTATAACAACAAAACCCAACAGTATACAAGGGTACTTTTAGTAATTGCTTAGTGAATTCGTTTGGACGCGGTTTACAGTAAAAACAGCCAACGAATGCCACACTTTTAATTTTTAAAAGCTCTTCCCCCGATTGCCCAACACTGGTTGCAGATGCAGCATAAACTCAGGTTTATCTGTGCAGATAAATCTTACGGCCATTTACTTTACAGCACTTTCTGGCTTGTAGTCCACTGAATTACTGCTGTAGTCGTATTCCAAAGCCAAGAGAGATTGCGATTTACAGCACAATCATAACATGACCGGTTATTTTATCGGTACATCTTTATAATCCCAATAATAATATTTCCAAAACCTATATTTTCGACTGTATCGTCGCTTTTCATCAGGTAAGATCGTAAAAGTCGGCAGATGTAAAAAATATATAAATAGATCTATATAGGTATTGAAGTTCCCCTGATTTCTGTTGTACGTTGGACGTATGTGTAGCTAATATAATGCATAATTTTATTAATATTTGAATTTTAAATAACTGGATGTACCTATACTTTGTATTCTGTAAATTACAAAGGGACAGAGAAAATTGCCTGGTAGCTGGTAGAAACAACCTTTCATTATAACTTCGTGTAGCTCCCACATAATGAAAATATTTTTAGGTAACATTGTCATAAAGGAAACACATTGACAGAAATAAACACAGGTTGTCATCGAGCGAAACTGGCTTACAAATTGTGAAAATTTTAATAAATTAGTCGCTGGCTCTCATTCGGCCGACGACCCGAGAGGTGGGTATCCGTAAACATTATATTTCGGTCATAAAACATAACAAGCTTATAAAACCGCAACATAATCGCAAAGGGTCCCCGGCAGAGTCCCGCAGGAACCATTTCACGTGGCTCGCCCCGAAAATTACTCGCCCCACGTAATTTTGAGCTTTTTCTTTTGTTATTCTTTAAGGCCACCCGAGATTTGCGACGTTATGATCTCATTTTGAGTTATGAGAAAAAACTCTTAGTAGGTCCCAGTGCGCAGAATCATTGTCCATAGGATTAGGTGCTTACTGGGAATTCGGCCTATTTCGCCGGAGAATTATTCCGTCTCCGGTCGTAACAATTTCCTTGTTTGAACAAAATTTTTTTTCCTCTAATTGCGTTGATTTATAAGACTTTTGAACAATGAGGATTTGTTACGTTGCTGAGGAAGCAAAGAAGAACTTTTACGTAGAATTTATGTCAATGTAATATTCAGGCGGTGCCGGAGGTAGAAAATTCTATTCTATAATTTTATCTGAGAATATTTCACGTCCTATATTATTATAACTTGTGGAATGTTTTTAATTTTTTATATTTATGCTTAAAATTTAAAAAATCAAAATGCTTTCAAAAAAAAATACCTAAGTAGGTACATACCTAGATTATACATCTACCCAAATATACACACAGAGAGCGTATAGGTATATTAGCTCGATGATAAATAGGTTGGCGGGAAGGTAGAAAAGTTTTGCAACTTATTCTAACGCGGCGTGTCCTTAACAACACTTTTGGGTCACATTTTGTCTAGGTTTTATCTGATCTGTCTTATTCAGTTTATATAACTTTACTTTCTCTTCCGAATATGGGACATAATAAGGCAATTTCTATTCCACGTGCGGTGTCTCGGCAGTGAAAAGCTTTAATATTTTTGCTAATATGAAAAAGCACTTTTAAAAGCAGAAACCAGGAAAAACTATGTTTTGGTTATCAATATACTGATGATAATATTTATTAGATGATCCATAATCATCCATTATAAAATTATTGTGCGGTTTGTTTCGCAGCTTTCTCACCTGAAAAATAATCAACACAGAAACAATGTTTGTGACTAAACATTTTTGGTAACTTTTCTGAAGAATATTCAATTTTTATCAGTTTACCGAAACCTAACCTAACCTAATAGAACTATAGTTTTTATCCAAAGGTCGTTTCTGATATAAAACCGACAGTTAGAGAGTTTAGCCTATATAGGCTACAGAAATTCGTGATCGCCACTCCATGCATTTTAAATACCTACTACATCCATCATCATCAGCATCATTAACAGCCTGAAGACGTCCACTGCTGAACATAGGCCTCCCCCAGAGCACGCCACCTTGAGCGGCTGCTCGCCTCCTGCATCCATATGCTCCCCGCGGCTTTCACCAGGTCGTCGGTCCACCGAGTCGGAACTAAAGTGACCGATATAGCTCTTAGAGTTAGTAAGTTGAAGTGGCAATGGGCAGGCCACATCGCTCGTAGAACTGACAACCGATGGGGAAGAAAGGTTCTCGGGTGGCGACCACGAACCGGAAGACGCAGCGTAGGCCGGCCCCCCACTCGGCTACTACATCCATTTGACACCAAAACCAAGGTGAAACTGCTGTGAGTCTTAAATCGTTATTTCCTAAACCGACAAACATTTTCTTACCTATGCCATTAACACTTCAGCTGGTCCATAAAATTGGGTCAAATGGTTTTAAAAATCGCATTCGTTATCGCAATTCACTTCGTATCCCCGTTCCGACCTGCCTAGTGGTGTCGCGGGACATCCGCGGCGTGGATGAAAGCTGCAAATCTGTTGTAACATCAGCTTAACATCCTGCACTTTAGCTGTGGTCCACGTTATAAACGAAAAGAACAAGTACTAATTTCTGAAACATATAAAATAGCTACTACTTGGATGCCTTTGAGTTAAGAATCAGAGTAGGAAAAAATTTACGCCCGCACCTGTAAGCAATGGATCATCGTCACGTACTACAGAGACCGTGATCGTTTGCTAACTAATACAAACCAATAACCTAAACCGCTTAAAATGTTTATTAAATAGAGAAACAAAGGTCTATAAAATATATTACTATAGGAATATACTTTTTTGTATTGCTTCTGCATGGTGTCATATTAAACACACATTTAGCACATACATACACTTTTCACTTTTTATAAAAGTTCGTAGCTTAAGCTCTATAGTCCCTCACTTCTAGGTAAAAGCACTCTGCACTGTACAACTTGACCGTCCGCTAAAATTACAGGCCACTCTGCTACAAAACTTTTGCCGACATCTCAGTAACAACTGCATGCTGCTCGTTACAATACGGTGTACAAACAGTGCGCTTGCCAAAACAACACGTGACTTTTTAGGAAAACTCTTTACGATAACGTCGAGCTTTCAAAACAATCTTCTTGATCAATAGACGTTTTAATTGGACTGATGAAAAAGAACTGCAAAGGTATCACACACATATTAGAGAAATAACAATCAAACCTTTGACATCCTGAAGAAAGCTTGTGCGCTTATCACAAATTGTTTTTTCACCTCACAAGCTCGGAAAGATTCTCTTTGTCATTCGAAATCTGCGAGCAAAAGCGCGTTTTTCCCGCTAGCGTGGAAAGAGTTTTTTTTAATTCGAGCCTATCTATTTAATAATTTCTTGTACCGCCAGTCCACTGAAAATGCGTTAATAGTACAGACCCAACAGCAAAAATGTAAGCATGAAGGTAGAGACAAATAAAAATAGGTACATTTGTCGTTTTCGTTCTTATACCATAGCGTATCATATCATCTTCTTCTAACAATCATATAGCGGGTTCCAGTTGAACAAAATTATGGTTATTTTTGTTTTTTTCGTTCAAATTGACTGGAACGATCATATGTGATATGGCCTTGTCTGGGTAAAAAGTGGCATAATTTCGTAGCGTTCTTGGCGTTTTTAGCAGCTACTGGAACCCGCACATAATATTACTAATCTACAGGCAGCTACAGGTCTGTGGTTAAGGGGGAACGTAACACTCGCCCAGCAAATTCAAATTTTGCGTTCTTTTGCCAATAATAGCTTAACTACTCAACGTGATTACATGAAAACTAATTTTGCGGACATAAATAGAAAGTATCAACAAATTACGATTAAAAGTATCACCTTTGGTTTAGCGACAAATGGCAATAAACAATTTTCTTCATAGTTTTTCAGTCTATTGCCATTTGTCGCTAAACCAATGATAAGTAGGTGATACTTTTAATTGTGATTTATTGATACACTATATTTATTTGCGCAAAATCAGTTGTCATGTAATCACGTTGAGTAATTAAGCTATTATTGGCAAAAGAACGCAAGAAAATTTGAATTTGCCGCGCGAGTGTAACGTTCCACCTTAATATGTACTTCTTCTTCTTCTTCTCAAGCGCCATCCTCATTTTTAGAATAATTGCTCTGTCCAGCACCAAAGAGTACAATATAACTACTACGCTATCCAGCACGACGACCTAGGGACGACGACTGTATGAAAAACACTTTTTTTTTAATATTTTATGATCATTCACGTCATCGTGACGAGCAACACTAGTCTATGGTGACATGGTGACGAGCTAGTAGTTCACCATAATGTGAGTTCACCTCATGTTGAGCGTTACGGCCACCCATAACTAAATTAGTATACTATTAAGGCTGTTTTTCTTGCATGTTCCTCGCTGTAGTGACACCGTTAACACACAACTTTTCACCAAAAGTTGTGTGTTTCGCTCGGCAGCAAAGTTATTCTGCGTCTCGTACCTTTGAAACCTTTTCTACGCTCAGGATTCAATATGAGTACTCGCGCCAAAAACCAACTTTGGAGCCTTGCACAACAAATAACTATTTCTGATTTGTGGCCCTGTTGGGTATGTGGTCCCGGCGCGGTGTAAGAATAGGACCACCCTATCTCTTCCCGTAGGTGCCGTAAGAGCCGGCTAAGAGAATATCCAGGAAATGGGTAGCAGCATTCTCCTCGGTACATTAAAATCTTCTACGATCACAAGCCGCCTGCCAAGCGTGGTGATTATGGTATGGCGTTTTATGGGGGAGGCCTATGTTCAGCAGTGGACGTCTTCCGGCTGATAATATAAGGTTAACGGACCACAGAACAATAAAATACCTGGAGCAAAATCTGCTTGCTCCCTTACAGCGTCTACGATAATTTTGAAATAACATTATTATTCCTAGAACCCTTGCTTAGTCTGTACCTAATATTAGTAAATTTTCAGTAATGGAGTCATCATTACAAGTTTACTTATCCTGTTACCGAATGCCATAAGAATATAAATTTTGATCACATAGCATTTATAAACGAACGCTATGTGTGTACAATGTAGGTACATACGAATTAGTTTTCCACCAAAAGTATTTTTAATAGAATAGCTTTGAAATTATGATTTCATTTAGCTCGACTTTATTCACGCCATTGGGTGGATTTCTTATTAATATTCACTCCAAAAATAATGAAAATTATATCAACGTCAGTTCTCAGGTGCAATCCAACCTTTATGCATAAAATTTTAACGAAGTTTCAAACTTTTCCATCAGAGCAATTCATTCTGATTGGTATCCATACAATTTCACAGTGAACGAGCGCAGATTTACCGTAAGATTTCTTTGTGTTCGTCCTCTATCCAGACAGACTTTTATAGTGGGCTATAGTGTAGCTAGGAAATGCCTGCCAACACCGGCCTGTTATCTACGGATTGTGAGGAAACGAGACATAAAGCCCGCTTCAACTGAGCTTGGAATAAGGATTTTAGGTGACACAGAGATTTCTTGTATAGATTGCGTATCGACGACGATGTATGTAGCAGTCTTCCTTCTACATAGAAATTGCACTCTCAATATATTGAGGAAAATCTGTTCATTTTTCTCGTTGCTCTTCGAAGCGGTTGGCTTTTAATCAAATCGTATAATCTTTAAAACGATTTCAATATATTTCGATAATCAAAAAAGTTCACTTTGTTCAAAATTTTCCAAAGCAAATGAAGAAACTTTTCCAGTAAAAATTCAGAGCGTAGGTGTTTGTTACGTCTTGAAAATTTTACAAGCGACTGCTTCAGGCAATAACATAAGTCAGTGATGCAATCATCTCATAAAATCAACCTATTCAGGAGCAGCCTACTTCTCGCGAATCTCGCATGAATATGGAATAACAACGGGCGTTGAGTTAATATGTATGAATGTAACTTGTTAACTCAAACGTAGTCCTGCCAGATGGCACAGAGAACGCCCAAATGTCCCACCTCGCTTCGCTTTATAATTCAAAGATTTGCTCACGTCGAATAAAGAGGCGTCTCCGCTAAATTATTCAAGCGACACGACGACGTATGCACTCCACACCGTCTTTGAGATTGAAACTAAACTTTGCTCAATTCAATGTAAATAATCTTGCATGAGCATACCGAGCGAAAATTTGAATTTCGCTTGGCGATCATTTTGCGACCGCACGGAATCGCATATTATGAATATTTGCAATAAATTTTTGTGCTCTTGTAAATGGTTAGAATTAAACTGAACCAATTTTATAATGAACTACCTACATATATAATTATAAAAAATACGGCACGGTATTTGGCAAATCTTACGATTTGACGAACGGGGAATTTGACGAATTTAACCAAAATGTTCAATTTCAATTGTTTATTTACGATGTTTGGCGTGTGGTCCCGGTTAAGGACCACCCCATCTCTTCCCGTGGGTGCCGTAGAAGGCGGCTAAGGGAATATCCAGGGAATGGGTCGCAGCGCTCCCCTTGGTCTTGATGATAATCAATCACCAAGCCACCTGCCAAGCGTGGTGAAGAATTCCCGGCAGACGCCCGGCTACCAACCCCACCAAACACGAAGACACAGCGTAGGCCGGCCCCCCCACTCGGTGGACCGACGATCTGTTGAAAGCCGCGGGGAGCCGATGGATGCAGGAGGCGAGCAACCGCTTAAGGTGGCGCGCTCTGGGGGAGGCCTATGTTCAGCAATAGACGTCTTTAGGGCTGTTGATGATGATGATGATGATGTTTGACAAATGTAACAATTTTATCATTCAAGATAAAGTGTCATATTTCACCATAGATGTAATTAGTGGATTGGGCCTAATTTAGCTAATTAGGCTAGACTGTTTAGAAAGCTAATACCTTAATTTCCAAAACTTATTTACATCTCTTATTTACGTCCAAAATGTCGTGTAGGCCTGAGTTATCAGTGGACGTTTCCGCTTGTTGATGATGATGATGATTTACTTCTATGGATTTATTTCATAGGTCATAAGTTTATCATGTCTAATTTCAGCCAAAATTCCTGAAAAAAGAACGGAATGAAAATACCATTTGTCCCGTTCAACAATATCGTTCGGGACGGGAGCTATGTAGGCGTCGTATTTTCCCAATAAGGGCCGATGTAGTGTCGTCTCACGATAAATCAGACGGCATTGTGGAAGAAACTCGCAAATCGTAAGCAAAGCTACGCGTATTGTGGACCGCTCTTATACTTGGTGACCCTTACGCGCAAAACCTGACAAATAAAACCGATGCTTAAAAGGGTCGCTGCAAAAGGGCTCATTTGAAGATTATTTATAAGACACCGGGTGAGATTTGAAACACACAACCGCAAGCATTTTATTAATGAAGTTGCTGTAACCGTCGTTAAATCGAAATACACAACCATTACCTATAACATCAAGCATTGAATAGGCGTGTACGTAATAACTAAATGCAAATTGGACATAATTTGATTAAATAGATACAAAGGTTATACAAAGGTAAGAAAAGTGAGCAATGGGCTAAGCAAAGGGCAAAGATCCACAATGTGTCAAAGTTAAATCATGTTTTTATGAGTTAACGTTTTTCTACCTGCCTGTACAGTTTTACACTGTTTTTTTCTTCTCTCGATAGTGGTGCGAATGAGCGAAATGTAAATAAATACATGGGCAGTTCACACCGCGGTGCGAATCGCCCAAGTGTTATAATAGCAGAGGATGGTTCACATCGTGGTGAAAAAGAGCCAATTAATTTAGAGCACTTGGGCGATTCACACCGCGGTGTGAACCAAGCGCGGTGTGAAACGCCCCATTACCCAATCAGAGAGAGGCAAGCGGCTAACCGACCGAAAATTCAATCGGCACTGCAGATTGATTAAAGATTCTGCAACCTCTACAGTACGTACCTACTTATTTTTGAATAAATATCTATTAATAAACTTAAGTACAAAAAATGTAATCCCTTATATCCCTTAGGTTAGAGGATGTAGATATAATATAACGATCTTAATTTAAATGTAACTTGAACTAATTAACGTAAGCCTTACGCCACGATGTCTATAGAAATTGTTTGTCAAAGGTATTCCGTTCAAAACACTGCTGCGGTAATAAAATTATGGTTACCATCTGTGAAAATACAGCTGGAACTCCCAGAAGTTTTCAGAATATGTTGAATATATGACAAGACCGGAGCAAGTTGTAAATAAAACAGTCTCGGTACAATTTGTCAGCTCGCGAGGCAACAAATAACATCAGGGCTGGCACACTGCGTCATCGCTCTCTCGATGCTGATGTGGAAACCCTATTCTGATATTACCTTGCTGAATTTTTACGATCTTGCCATAGTTTTGTATGAATATGACTGAAAAGCTTAGTGTGACTTCTCAATAACTACGCTTATATTATAATGTTAAAGTTAAATAAATCTTTTCAGATTACGTAGATATTTTAGATAGAGTAACATTATTTTAGCAGTAATTTTGTAAGTATGTAATTTAATAGACAGGCAACTGGCAGAGGCCGTGGTGACGGTCCCAGACACTGGATAGCGTTGTGAAAGCCTCAAGCCACATGCATGGCCTACGTGCCCAATGAAATTTATTATACTAAAATATGTCTTTCCTTAAGGTATTTATGATAAATGAGCCTATGTTTATTTTATATAAGCCTGTTGCCTGAAATAAATAGTGGTGTATTAATGTAGCCATGTGGTTCCGGTTTGCGAATAGAGCCACCCCATCTCTTCCCGTGGGTGCCGTAAGAGCTGGCTAAGGGAATATCCAAGGAATGAGCAGCAGCATTTTCCTCGGTACATCTTCTGCGATGACCAAGCCGCAAGCGTGGTGATTATGGCAAATAATCCCCCCCCCCCCCCCCTTATGATAAGCGTGCAAAAATGGCGTTTTATGGGGGAGGCCTATGTTCAGCAGTGGACTTTTTCCGGCTGATGATGTGTGTGTGTGTGTGTGTGTGTGTGTGTGTGTGGGTGTGTATGTGTGTATTATAATGTATTTTTCACCTCACTGGCTCGAAAAGATTCTCTTTATCAACCGAAATCTGGCTGCAAAACAAAGACTATACAACAAAGACTTTGTATAAACTAGACAGGACATCTCTAACTTGCACTGTCAACCACTCTAAATATGGTGAGCATCTTCTCGCTCATACGATGCTCAGCTTTCAAAGCGACTGCACGTGCAGCAGTGAATAGCAGTAAAAATTATGATCTGAATGTGCCATTGCACTAGCGCTGCGTGTTTGGATCGTTGGTTAGACGATTTAATCTCGTAAAGCGCTGTAGCGGATTTTAGTTTAATTATACAAAAAATGACAACTATTTGTACTTCGAGTAGCTTCTCTAGTACGTAGTACATATTACCTCTTTGGTGCAAAAACGCATTTTAATCGCTAGCGTGGAAAGTGTTTTTAAAATTCGAACCTTTCTATTTTTTTTTTTTTTCTTATATTTTGGCTCCACACATAGTGTATTTAGCCAGTGTCAAGTATTGTAGTTTTTCATCGTATTATGAAATATTTCATGTAAAGTCAAGTCTTAGTCACAGTCAGTCAGGGTAGTCATAGTCCAGTCTAAGTCAGGTAGTCATAATCCAGTCTAAGTCATGTCCTAGTAAAGTAGTGGCAACTTTACTAGAGGCTTCTATGGAATTTTGGAAGCAACACGAAAAACCACGTTTCACTACATTATATCACTTGCCCACACTTATACTCGTAATTCAGCACTTAATGCGTAAAATGCCACTAATTTTAAACATTAACACTAGAAAAAGCATAAGTTTTGTTAAATAATACAATGCAACGACGTGAACTTTTTCACGTTCCCGCCAAAAACAAACCTTTCTATTCAATAATTTTCTCGTCAAGAATCCACAGACCTGCCCGAATTCGACCTTCTTGATATTGCGAGTCCACTAAAAATTCATGAATACCACAGACTACCTACTAAAAGATAGTGCCATTAATACTTCTTCTTTTTCTCATTCACCAACCTCATTTTTAGAATAATCGCACTGTCTAGCACCAAAGAGTATAATATAACTATTGTTTTTTGATTGTACAGTCGCTAACCACTTATACGATGTTGGGATTCCATCCATCCATCCATCGCCTAGCTGGTCATCAAATAAATTGCTATTGACTTTGGTATACTAACTTCACAAAATATATTAAAACAACTTTTCCAGAATAACTCCGCCGCTGAGATCTGCTGAAGGAATTGCAGGGTGCCACGATCTTGCCAATTGAAACAGGCGCTGAGTTTTATATTGACTTCGTGTCGGTGATGCTTGACTTTTTTCTCAACTCTTTCTTATTATTGGATGTTATATTGTATTCTATGTATGTATTTACAAACAAAAGTATCTAAGTACCTATTGTCTCAGTTATCTGGTTCCCATTGTACAAGCTTTGCTTAGTTTAGGCTAGATGGCGCTGTGTGAAATGTCCACACATATTTGTTTATTTATTTATCAAAAGTTGGAACATAAATATATTATATCAGTTATAGAGATATATAGGTAAGTATATCACTTATAGAGGCATAAAATACCTAACTAAAGGTTGTTTTAATTTAGGTAGATGTTTAGTCATCTATTTTAATGGTGATTGTTATAGATAATTTATGCAATTAGTTTTTAGGTAGGTATTTATCTTATACTGTCCTCCTCTCCTCTAATAATAATATTGTTGTGCCCAACAGGGTCCATAATGATATCAATTTTTAACTACACCATCTAATGTAACATTATGGAACGCAATAAACATTTGAATTTGATGTTTCTTCACAGGGTAAAGTAACCTTGGTAAACAGTGAACCTTCTAATAGTTCGTTCGCTACATCTTTGGCCACACCATTGCTCAGACGAACTTGTGGCAAAACTTAGCTACCGTTATGCTTTAAAAAAACCTTATGACAATTCCAAACGGTCATAAAAAATATTCACAGGGCTTACCTACCTACTTAAAGAGTTAGAGTTCTATTCTCAAACATAGTTTTACCAACTCATACGGTTTCAAACTTTTCTACAGGAGCACACCACGTTATAGGAGAAGAATATTACTTTTAGTACCCTATGTAGAATATTCCATCCTTTTTTCAAAGAAATCCTAATCCAAAGCAGAAGCTCAATATAATACCTACCTACGCTTTAGTTCTATTGTCCGCATTTTCTGGTTAAGGTCAGTCCACACTCCACACACTCGCGCCAAGTCTCCGTGAATAAATTCAAGTAATCCCGACCTACATTTTACGATCTGAATGAAGTACGAACTCAGTACGTGAACGCTACGTTTTACTTCGCAAGAAATAAAAAATCTAATGAAGCCGACTTTATAGCTGCTAATAAAACTTGGAAGTCACCGTCGACACAGTAAAGGTTAACACTTACTGAACTTAATAGTGACGTTAAGGGACTATTTGTTGCAAGTTGAAGAAAAGTATAAATATAAAATAAATATACGTACTTATTAGGCTGAAGAAACCTATATTTTTAGATATATTTACTTGATAGGTCTTCGGGGTGTTGTCGTTCGCACAGTCTTGAAATAAAAATACATACTTTTCACGAAGTAGAGCTGTGAAAATTTATTGATACCTATAATAACTTGATATCGTTCTGGCGATGTCTCAAAGAAAATCGGCTTGGATAAGAGGAGATTTATAGGTCGAAAGCTTCACAAACACTTCCTTTACCTCTAAGACAGTGACCTTTGTCCCTATGCTTGATAAAGCATTAAAAATTCAGTAAATATTTCATTATAGTATCAAACATACTGATATGAGAAGGGTCGAAGATACGTTACAAAGACTTATAAATAAATAATGCATACTCATAGCATAAGGATTATCTTCAACAATCCAATCAGATGGTAAATAAGTAAAAGGGCTAGGGATTACACATAATAGCGAACATCCGGGATCCGGGAATTCATCCCGTTATCCCGGCCAAACCTGACTCATTAATAATTCTCATCACGTAGGAACGCTACCTTCGTGGATTATATTTTCTCATTAAGTTAATCCTTCACATGAACGTTTTAATTTTGTTGCGTGTAGTGCCTTCTCTCTTGAGGCAGAGTTTGATGCTTTAAAATTCTCGCGTAGGGATGGGAAACCTTCATGGATTTTCTGTACCTCTTTTTAAAGTAACAATGGTTATAATAAAGTAATCATACAAAACTGGATGCAAGAGGTAAGCTGCCCTTCAAAGTGGTGCTCTTTGGGGGAGGCCTATGTTCAGCAGTGGATGTCTCCAAGCTGATGATCATACATTAGAGGCTTAATTGTATAAGTAGGTGAACTGTACATTAAGCTTATTACCTGAGTAGGTAATAAGGTTAATGTACCTACAGTTGTGCACATCATCATAACTATAACGAACCCTATAAGAAATACATTGACTAGAGTCTAAGGTAGTCTAGGATCAAGAACTTTGGATAGGTATAAGCACTCAATCTCTTTGCACTACCTGACCAAGGTCGTGTTACTTTTTTATTTCTTCATCTAAATGTAAAATGTACATTTGCAAACCACGGCCTTTCTAAAGGCTCAAGAGAAACCCATGTCTCATAGAAAATATTGCTTTAGGAATAAGTCTAGATGCCATATATTTGTCCCGAGCACTAACCTACTTTTTCCCTCCAATTCTTTGCCCATTTCCATAAATTCGCCAAACTAGAACAAAACTAATTCGTCGCCAGCGAAATCACCTCTATAAATCTGGCCGCAACACCATGTTGTATCATATTTGTTTCGGGAAAATCCATTTTACTCTTAAGTACAGAGTATTAGAAGGTATACAACCGTTATTTCAATACATTGGTGCATCTGCACCCTTGAAAAACAATTTCCCTTATACCCAAGCTTTAAAATAGATAGCCATATAAATCTCTCATGTGTCTAATTGACGGCTAGCAAGTCCGGTCCGGTCCAAGCTACATCCTGCCACACAGCACTGATTCACTTACTTTAGAAAAACTAAAGTAACAAATGTTAAGTCTTTCTTGCTGGGAGAAAGGCTTAAGTTTTTCCCTGATAAATTGGTACTCAGGTGCAGAAGGGACGAGTTTTAATTTGGACGGTTGCCAAATGGAAGATAAATGTTATAAACAATGTTGGTTTGTCAATGACCAGAATATGAAGAAAATTGAGGTAATCTAGTCTGGTTCTGAGGCATGCCATGGAACTTTAATATTTTTGGTTAACCCTATAAATGAATAATCCTTGCCCCAATTCATCATAGTTTCAGGTTGACTAGAGATTATTGGTAATAATATTACCTGTTAGAGGCACAGCAAGTGGGTCACTAAATTACGTATTTTTCAGAGAAAAATCCTGTTTGGGATTTAAATACCGTTACTATATCTATTTGTGTTCTGCGTTCCATCTAAATCTGTTTAGAACGTTTTGACGTGAAAGGGTGGGTTCTTTTTTGTTTTTTTTTTTTTTTCTTATAGTTTGGCTCCACACATAGTGTATTTAGCCAGTGTCAAGTATTGTAGTTTTTCGTCGTATTATGAAATATTTCATGTAAAGTCAAGTCTTAGTCACAGTCAGTCAGGGTAGTCATAGTCCAGTCTAAGTCAGGTAGTCATAATCCAGTCTAAGTCATGCCCTAGTAAAGTAGTGGCAACTTTACTAGAGGCTTCTATGGAATTTTGGAAGCAACACGAAAAACCACGTTTCACTACATTATATCACTTGCCCACACTTATACCCGTAATTCAGCACTTAATGCGTAAAATGCCACTAATTTTAAACATTAACACTAGAAAAAGCATAAGTTTTGTGAAATAATACAATGCAACGACGTGAACTTTTTCACATTCCCGCCAAAACTCCTTCTTTTTTGTTTATCATGTTATGTTTGTACCACAGACCTATGTTTATACGTATTTTAGATAAATGTTCGACCTTGTTATTATACCTACTTAAGTCATCATCCTTACGACGAGGGATTACAAGAAAGCTTACTCGGAGAAAACTGTGCAATAAGACGTTCTTGTATAATTATATTGCTAACTAGCTGCTCGCCCCGGCTTCGCACGTATAGTGGTGTAGCGTATGTTACTCAGAGTGAATGTAGCTTTCCAATGGTGAAAGAATTTTTGAAATCGGCACAGTAGTTTTTGAGTTTATTCATTACAAACACACACGAAAATACAAATCATTCTTCTTTTTAATAGTGATGTAGATCACAAGCTTTAGATAAAGAAATGAAACACCTGAGGACCACCTCATTTAGTTTTACCTAACCACCATACACAAGCCATTTTTTTATTGATTACTAGCCGTGCCCTGCGATTTTAGCTAAGTACGGATAAAAAGTAGGTATACTTGTTAATCCAGTGTATATAAAATATGGATTTTGATCAAGTCTGGATTTTTTGTACTTAGGTATGTAAAACATATTTTCATAATAATCGTATTAAAAAAAAATGTATCGTAATATTATAGTAAGGGTCAATCAAGTAGACTCTGGTACAAGGACGACATAACAGTCATAATAAATCAGGCATTGCAGGTAACGTGATGCCATACCATCAATTAGGATCAAGACAAATTAGGAAAATGAAAATTTTGGAAATGGACAATTTAAAAAGTGGACCAAACCGACCGTAGGGAACTTTACCTATGCCCTTTACAATACCTACTAGCTTACAAAACACATAAAAATAAAGATAAGCAAGTATTATACATACTACTCTACCACAACTCTATCTTTAGTAGAGCTTTTAAAAACAGATAAAGCAAAGTTAATCACAGACCACAATTGATTTTTTATGTTACACAAATCTCATCCATAACAAGAATCCCAAGCCAATGTATTACTCCACGGGTTTAATGAGCGAGTAAACCATTTATTAATCATCGTAAAAGGGTCGTAAATTCTAATTATACGGCTTATTATAATTATGGAAAAACCTCGGAATGTCTAGATGTTGCGCGCTCGGGGCAGGACAATACGGTGCTGTTATATATTCGTGCTATTCTTGGTTGACGATCTGATTAAATAAGTGGGTATAAGTTTATAAGGATTATTTTTTGACGATTTTCTTACGCTTTTATTTCAACATGTTTCCATACACGTGAATATAAAAGAGTGACATAAGGCGCTAGCAACTCATATGTTCCATTAGGAAAGGATGCTATTGCAGATATTCTCTATTTTTGTTTTGTTATATTGATTTATGCACTTCTACTATGTAATTGTGTTATTAATAGTAAAACAATGTTATGACCGACTTAACTAAGAAAACGTAAATAAAAGATGAATAAACAATTAAAATTAATTGAATTGGATTGCACATCAGAAAATCCGGTATGAGGAGACCCGCAAGAGAGCTAAAGTCATCCGATATAGGTTTTAAAATTAGCAAGTTGAAGTAGCAGTGGGCAGGCCACTTCGGTCGTAGAACTGACAGCCAATGGGGAAGAAACACTGACCCCTATAATACAAGTTTGTATTATAGAGGTCAGTGAGAAGAAAGGTTCCCGAGTGGCAACCTAGAACTGGAAGCTGCAGCGTAGGCCAGCCCCCCACTAGGTGGACCGTCGACCTGTTCAGAACCGCGGGGAGCCGATGGATACAGGAGGCAAGCAGCCGCTCAAAATGGCGCTCTTTTTGGGACGCCTAGCTATGTTCAGCAGTGGACGTCTTCAGGCTGATGATGATGATACTGATGTACACCACCCTAGGCCGCGTCATCGCTTACCATCAGGTGGGATAGTGGTCAAATGCTATGCCTAAAATAAAAATTATAAAAAAAATGATGATATGCACAGAAGTTTTCATACTTCCTCACTACATCTAAGTACCTATATACATAGAAATGAACAGCAAAACGTCTGCGAAAACCGAAGAAAACTGCGTCGGAAACGTTCGAATAACTATTCCAAATAAAAATGTCCGTTGCTCGAGTTAGGAAGAAACCGCACTGATTGCACAAAGGCCTCCCACGGGAGTGAATTATCGGCACGTAGTGGAGTCCGCGGCACCCCACTTCGTTAGAACCGATGACGTATTACGTACTCTGTGTTTGGAGTTTCTTTGCATTTGTTAAGTATGTTATTGATTACAATCAAATTTGGGGATCAAGATATTTAAATCTTGCGAAATTCGTTATTTTTGCAGCTGTGACATCAAGCATAAAAATGCATATAAAGCTGTAAAAGCAAAAAGGCACGACACGACATTCAGTCAATCAAACTTTCACCAAATCCTTGTTTCGTTAACCCAATTATATCACAGTTATGACTCATAAAATTATTTGTGATGAAGATTTACTGTTTCAGAATACATTCACAATTTTCTATAGGTCATTGTTGTTTATTTTATTTATTTTTGTTTCATATACCCATTTAGGTAATATTAGTTTTAGAAAGTATGAAATTAGATTTTCGCTGTAATTTTTTCCGCATGATTAATTTATTTCTTAGAATCGGCTTCTGTAAAAGAGGCTTATTTTTATTTTGCACTAGCTTTTTCCCGCGGCTTCGCACGCTTGTATTGTGTTATTTCTACGTTTAGATAGTCTTATAATAGATCATGCATTTTCTATATACCAAACAACAAATCCATTAAATCTTTTCGGAGCTGCTTTAGCACACGTGTAAAATGCATTTATCTATACGATGCGTACATAATTAATTTTGTTAATACTAATTATACTAATATGTCCACTATTTTCCACGTTGTCTCATTTCACTGCACTTTCAACATAGTGGAGGGAGTGAGGAAATAACATGTGTACAAAGCTCAAATCAGAATCGCTTTTGCAAAGAATGTTTCATTTTTAAGGTTCCGTAACAGTTTTGAAATAAAGGAACCCTTTGTGGCGAAGTTGGGCATGACATGACAAGTACGTCTCCACACTATCATGCCTGCCTAAGGTTCCATGTTGGGTTAGGTGTAATGTACGCCGCAAATGAAATGTTACAGAGCATCATTGAAAAGAATAGAGGAAACAGTTCTTATTTTTACTTATTAGGTGAGAGTCGCCTTTGATACCATGAAAACACCGAGAGCCACAGCTAAGTGGTAGGATCCTCTCACCAACGAGTAAAGTCATTATCAGATGCGAACATACTTCTCCTCACCTTAAACCTTCAGGACCCGAAGGTCCCGAAGGAGGGTCCACCAGCCTTCCCCATTTGACCCGCCCTTACCACCGTGCAAAACTCATTCTAATTCCTCTTTATTTCCCTTTCAATAAGACTCACATCACAAGTTAAGTCTTGGATCACAAGTTATCTTTGAATCACTTACCCAGCCTAGCTAGGTTTATTAACAATTACCTTTCGTAATTATTTCGTTGAGGTTATTCATTGCTACACCAAATTTTCTTGCACAAATATCTTTTTACTTCATACCCGCTTCGCTATCTTTTTCTAAATAAAACCAAGGCACCACTCCCGCCTTTTTTCTCTCATACAATGTTACCAGCACAGATAAACTAAAACTCCATTGAGTATCATACCTACTAATATTACTCTTTGGTCATATACATTCTTCACAGAGAATTTTTTCTTTAATCTCTGTGCCTTCAGATAAACATGTGGCACCACAGACCTGTGTGTGTGGCACAGAGTGTAGTCGATGGTTTTTCTCTAATCTGTGACATGTCATAACTTACTGTAAGTAGCCAAAAAAAACACCAATCGGCCATGTTGTTTAACACTCCGATTCGTTTCGTAATGAAATCTTAATAATTGACATCAAAAAAAAAATAACGATATTTCAATTTTAATATATCCTATTTTAAGCGCCGGTTATTTCTAAGCATATTAGTGAAATCCGCATGAAAATCCATTCAGTATTTTACGAGTTCAGTTGGAACAAACAAACAAACAAACAAACAGACAAAGTGTATAAAAAGTGGCTTAACGTGATCAGCGGCTAATTTTAAGCCAACCTGTGTGATTATTTTTTTGATATCTTGTAATTACAGACTTTTTTATCTCTACAGTTTTATTATATGTATAGATAGAAGATAGATATAGATTATTACAAATCATAATTTACCAAGTTTTTGCCAAGTATCAAGTCCGTTTTTTGTAGTATGCACTGGTGTTACCATATACAGGGTTTTAAAACACGCCATTTTAAATCACTGCGGAGTTATTAGCTTTGCCAGACTATAGTACCTTATACTTACATGTCGTATATATAGTACGGCCACATTACCATCATTTCTACTGATCCCTGATCTGTGAATATTCGATATAAGTAGGATGTACCTATTCCGTCGAATGTTGATGCTTTGAATACTTACCTCATCAGGGGTCGTACGTCCAACATTCCTTTTATTAATATTAGGAACAAGATAAATGTTTTATGATAAATAAAGTATATCTTAGCAAAATGCCAAAATTAAATCAAGCCAATAGCTTTGTACAACCAAAGCTGTACAGATAGGCAAAAGTTATCTTACCAAAAACTGCCTCAAACTACGGGAAACGCTGTTGCGTGAAAAACGAAAATAAACTTCCGGATATGACGAGGAAATGAAGCTCTGTTGAATCTTCTTTATTATGCCTACTTTCGTATGAAATCGGAATTTCAACAGCAGCAAATCTAGAAGATGATACTAATAAAATACAGTACAAACTTGTTTAAGCGTTAATCTTTTCAGAAAGGTTAAAAATTATTTTTGCGATTGAATTTGCATATTTATAAACAAAAACATAACGCACATTATGCCATTATCGTCATTTCCAGCTGTCAAATTGAATAAAGTAAAAATCTATACATATAATAAAACTGTAACTGGGCTTATTCTGTACATTGAATATTTTTTGAAAATATTGATTGCGTTACACTTCTTTATCGATATAGTAGTGGAAACAATTTTTTTTGGATTTATTTATCTGTCCGTCTGTCTGCCTGTCCCTGTTGAACTCGCATCACGCTGGAACTACTTTGGTTTGGTTTGGTCTCCGCCGCGTCTTTGAGGGGAAAGTCACAATGCGCTCGCAATTGCATTTTATCCTCCTGTTATTAAGAGGTGTGTACAAAGGCAGACAATTGCAACGATAACGAATGAGAGGGGATCGGAAGAAGCTTTGTGCAATCAGCGCAATTTATACGAGACGACCGGCGACGTGCCGCCAGGACTCTTGGCCGAAGGTAATTGTGATAACTCGGAATTGCAGAGATCTCCAAAAACGTGCTCGCAATCGTGATCGTTGTCGGGAATCTCAGTGATATTTTATGAACGTGCGCACATTGGGACTTGTCTGGACATTTTTATGCTCTCATCTCTTCACTGTGAGCTCGTTGTTTACGCTGCTGTTCACAAGACTTTGCTCAGACGTCGCAACCTTCAGCAAATTGGTATAAATTCTAGTGACGTTCTGTTGAAACTGTCGCTGAAGAGCAAATTGATATAAATTCTCGTGACGCTCTGTCGACGCACAGCAGGGTATTTAGTATGTTATATTCGTATAGCGTATTTAACTTAGGTTTCTTCACGATCTTCTCCTTCATCATAAGCTCAAGCTCATAGAAAAGTACAGAAATCATTCAACATAGTAAGTTCGCTCGAGCAACGCACACATAGACACCGCTCACCGACACGATGTCTTGGAGTCTTTCGGAGTAGTGCGAACGCGCGTGCCATCCGCTTGAGACACGCGTCTGTGAACTTTCTTGTTATAATACTTAACTATAACAGTGGACGGTTGTTTAAATTCAACATTAAACGGTGAATTGTCGTTTTTTAAGCTACCACTTGTTTCAGAGAGGTAAGCAGGTAGGGTTTGCTTGTTTTCAATAATTTAATGAGGAATATGTAAATGTAACATAACTGCATTTTTTTAGCCTTCAAAAAAAACTTTATCTAATAATATTAATATCTGCGAAAAAATTATTTCGATATCAAAGGAAGGGTTATGGTTTTAGCAGTCTATGTATGTATGTTTATATTTACGTGTGGATGATAAAAAAATACGGTCATTTTCCGCATTATAGTTATGATAATTAGGTACCTACTGTTTGGCGCGGCGAGCCGGCCGCACGCGCAGCCGCCGCGCCGCCATCCCTAGCGCGAGCGCCGAGCGTAGGTATGAAAAGTGAAGTACATACATGTGATTGACTTCTGTACTATTTTGTGCCTAAGTATGTTTCCCTCCGCACTTTGTTCTTGTACAAATAAATATTGTACCATAAGTACAGTTACATATGGAGTGCAGAGTAACCAGAGTAGGTACCTACGTTACATCAAAATATATAGATAGGTACTTACAATAAATGTTTCCGTTTTATAGAAAAGCTTCCGTTTAAATCACTTGCAGTAGAACAAAGACTCAAGGGAGCAAGTACAAGATGAGGACGTAATCAGCAACATGCAGCGTTCGCAGCATAGCGCAGATGAATAATTAATTTAACCAGCAATAGCTGAGAGAAGTAGTTAAAAACATCGTTAAGCACATTGTCGGAGGCGTTTAAGTCGGCTGAAGTGAAAGTTTTCACGTTAGGAATACTTGAAAAGTCCATTACACGGTTGACGGCGCCGACGCGACGTCGACCTTACTGCGCAGAGTTGTTTGTAATTACACAGACATAGCCCGAGATTTCATTTAAACTTTGTGACACCGCCACCCAGTGACGGCTTCTTGCAATTGTTAACTTCTTGGAAAAATATTATTCCAGCTACCCCACTGGCCATTTCAAGTTGATGCCGCCCGAGGTGTCTGCGCGAAGGACTACGATCAAAGAGAGAAAGTTTGGTGAAAACAAAACTTAAACATAGGCACGTACCTATACACAGTTTTATGGTAGCTATAGTTGGTGACGAAGATATAACCACCAATTTCCTAAACACTATAGTTTCCCATGGGAAACAAACACACGTGTGAGTTTGTAGAAACCAATTTCCGCACGTGTCAACGTTTACAACGTCATACAACGTTTTTCAACACATTTGCGAGAAAACAGTACAATAGGTAACGAAGCTTTTGTTTATTGGTGGGAAAGTCGCAACAAAATATCTTTGATGTTCCTAATCTAATATGAAAATGGGCTAAAATGGTGCGCATTTTTTAAAATGCCAATGGCGCCACGTGCGTGTGGTGAAAATTAGAACTACATCTTTAGTCATTTTCTCTTTAGTATTAAAGTGAGTTACTCACCTACTGCGATCACCAAGCCGCCTGCCAAGCGTGGTGATTATGGCAAACCCCCCCCCCCCCCCCCCCCTAATGACAAGCACAAATAAAAACGGCCCCCAGTCCCCGGCAGCTCTGCTATCCCGTGCGGCCACGGCCACGGTACACAACGTGTGCGCACGGTAACGTGCGCACACTGAAGGCTGACGAAAGGATGGTCGAGTTAGAGGCGGAGATGGGTAAGTTACGCTGGGATGTAATGGGATTGTCAGAAGTCCGAAGACAGGGACAGGACACGATAATCCTAAATTCCGGTAACTTATTCTTCTACCGGGACCAACTCTCCCAAGGGGGTGTCGGGTTTCTCGTCCGCAAGTCTCTCGTCAACAACGTGGTCAAAGTCGACAGTGTGTCGGCCAGGGTAGCGTACCTGGTACTCCGAATAACCAAACGGTATTCGTTGAAGGTTATACAGGTATACGCACCGACGTCGGCACACTTAGACGATGAAGTAGAAGCTATGTATGAGGACATATCCGAAGCCATGCATACTTCCGAAACATACTTCACCGTTGTTATGGGAGACTTCAATGCGAAGTTGGGCACAAGGAATAGCGATGAGCTGAGAGTGGGGCCATTTGGATACGGGCAGCGGAACCCTCGAGGACAGAGGCTGGCTGACTTCATGGAGAAGGAAGAACTCTTTATGATGAACTCCTTCTACGAGAAGCGGCCATCCAGGAAGTGGACGTGGATAAGTCCCGACGGTTCCACTAAAAATGAGATAGACTTCATCATGACGACCAAGAAGCACATATTCGATGATGTCTCTGTGATCAGCAAGGTGAAAACCGGTAGCGATCACCGTATTGTTAGAGGCACATTGAATATCAATGTTAAGCTCGAAAGGTCACGTCTGGTGAAGTCTACGCTCCGTCCAAATCCTGTCCAAATCCAAAACCCCGAAGGCTTTCAGCTGGAACTCCAAAATCACTTCCAGTGCCTAGCCGGCTGTAACACAGTGGACGAGCCAAACGACGGGTTGGTGGAAACTGTCCAAGCTGTTGGATCGAAATTCTTTAAGACCCAACGCCGAAAGAACACTCAAAAGCTCTCAGAAAAAACTCTTGAGCTAATGGCCGACCGGAGCGAAATGAAGCTGCAGTCTTCAGTTGATATGTCAGCCTACGGTGAACTCAATAGACGAATCTGGAGTTCCTTGCGACACGACTTGCGTGCTCTTAGTACTTCACGTATTCAGGCCGCAATTGAGCGGAACCAAGGCTCTAAAGTGTTCGCAAAGGATTCGTCTATTGGGCAACACCAAATGACAAAACTGAAGACCGAAAATGGTAGCGTCATTTCATCCAAGCCTGAGATTCTGAGAGAGATCGAGAACTTCTATGGACAGTTATACACCTCGACACGTAAGCCCGCTACTAACGCAGCTCAGGACATCAGAGCCAAGTTAGTCCGACACTATACCGAAGATATCCCGGACGTCAGCCTGTACGAGATTAGAATGGCCCTCAAACAGCTTAAAAACAACAAGGCACCAGGTGAAGATGGATTTACGACCGATCTTCTGAGAGCGGGGGTAGACCGGTACTTTTAGTCCTCCACAAGTTATTTAATTCTGTCATCCTTGAAGGTACAACGCCAGAGGCATGGCACAAGAGCGTGGTGATGCTCTTCTTCAAAAAAGGCGATAACGCCTTATTGAAGAACTATAGGCCCATCTCGCTCTTGAGTCATGTGTATAAGCTGTTTTCGAGAGTCATTACGAATCGTCTCGCACGCAGGTTTGATGAATTCCAGCCTCCCGAACAAGCCGGTTTCCGAAAAGGCTTTAGCACCATAGACCACATCCATACGCTGCGCCAGATTATACAGAAGACCGAAGAGTATAATCGGCCGTTATGCCTAGCGTTTGTGGACTATGAGAAAGCCTTCGATTCAATCGAGACTTGGGCGGTGCTGCAGTCCTTGCAGCGATGCCAAATTGACTATAGGTATATCGAAGTTTTGAAGTGTTTGTACAGTAAGGCCACTATGTCAGTCCGACTACAGGACCAGAGTACGGAACAAATTCCATTGCAAAGAGGCGTGAGACAGGGAGACGTTATTTGGTTTGGTCTTAAGATGAATATGGACAAGACAAAGATCATGTCTAATGCTCATGTTCCACCTATACCGGTAATTGTTGGGAACGATACTCTCGAAGTTGTCGACAAGTATGCCTACCTAGGACAGATTGTCCAATTAGGTAGGTCCAACTTCGACAAAGAGGTGGCACGAAGAATCCAACTCGGCTGGGCAGCGTTCGGGAAGCTTCGCCCTATATTTTCGTCCAAAATACCGCAGAGCCTGAAAACGAAAGTTTTCAATCAGTGTGTGTTGCCAGTGATGACTTATGAAACCGAGACATGGTCTCTTACTGTTGGCCTCATTAGTAAGCTCAGAGTCGCACAGCGAGCTATGGAGCGAGCTATGCTCGGTGTTTCCCTGCGGGATAAACTCCGGAACGAGGAGATCCGCAGGAGAACTAAAGTGACCGATATAGCTCTTAGAGTTAGTAAGTTGAAGTGGCAATGGGCAGGCCACATCGCTCGTAGAACTGACAACCGATGGGGAAGAAAGGTTCTCGAGTGGCGACCATGAACCGGAAGACGCAGCGTAGGCCGGCCCCCCACTCGGTGGACCGACGACCTGGTGAAAGCCGCGGGGAGCCGATGGATGCAGGAGGCGAGCAGTCGCTCAAGGTGGCGTGGGCTCTGGGGGAGGCCTATGTTCAGCAGTAGACGTCTTCAGGCTGTTAATGATGATGATGATGATGATGATGATTAAAGTGAGACAAACGTATTGAGCAAAAACGTTTCCAAGGAGTTCCGATCATTCAGCTTATTTATTCTCGTACTGTGAAACTCCTTGGTGAAATGCTTATATACGTTTTATTGAAATTAAAAAAAAACCGTAAAGGTTACGCACGGCGCTATACAAGGAACGATGCGGTAAAATAGGTACTTAGGTGAGAGTACCTATTTTACCGCACGCTCCGTTGTATGGTGCGTAATGTTTAACTTTCGAACAATGTATACAGGCTTTGTAAATGCATTTTTTGAGCAAATGTGTTGAAAAGTAAATTGCTAAAAGGTGCAAAGGTCTATATAACTAGCCTGAAGCCTCCAGCTCAGTCATCAATCAAAAATTGGTCCCAATTAAAATTCGCGCGGCATAAGTGGCGAAACGGGTACCTACTATTATTTATTCTGTGCTATTATAACTTGGGACCCAACATCTAGCCGAAACCTAGTGAGGAGGCTTCTAGCTAGTAAATAGGACAAGTTTGTTTAATGTTTACGGTCTATGATTCTCTACTGGTACCTATTCCTACTAACGTACTTAAATATGTACCTATATTTTACTAGGTGGTAGGACTTTTCTGCAAAGTTCGTCTAGGTAGGTACCACCGCTTTGCCAGTTATTCTGCCGCCAAGCAGTAGTGTGCAAGCACTGCTGTGTTCCGGTTTGAAGGGCATTGTAGCTAGTGAAATTACTGGGCAAATGAGACTTTATGATCTGATCACTCAGTCTATATAGTAATCTGATTACTAGACTGGGTGATGTCTCAGGATGACGTGCGCAGTGCAGTGTCACGCGAAACTTTATTGTTTTAAAGTTCCGGGTGACACTGCAACTGTTATGGGCGGCCGTGTCACTTAACATCAGGTGAACGACTTGCTCGTCACGTCATTCAATCACATTAAAAAAAAAAAAAAAAAAAAAAAAAAAAAAAAAAACTACAAAGTGTTTTCAGATACACTTACCTAAATTTTTACAAAAATTACTCACATTCCCTACACAACACACCATCATCATCAACCAGGATTAGAAGTATAACCTATCGGTAGTTTAAGGAGACAAAAAAAGGAAACCTTAAACGACTGTTTACGAAACCAATCTACCTAATCAGATAAGTAAAGATTTTTCATCACAGTTGCTCGTAAAGTGGCTCTTATCCCACCTCTTTTAGGATCATAATCCAAGAAATTTCCAACGTGTGCCTTTTACTTTACATTACCGCACGATTCAGTTAAGTTTGTATCTCACTGCAAGTTATACGTACATTTTTGTCGTTTCGTTTTAGTTCCAGTTCCAGTTTAAGTTCACATTCAAGTTCACGTTCCAGTTCACGTTCCAGTTCCAGTACACCTTCCAGTCCAGTTCCAGGTCACGTTCCAGGTCACGTTCACGTTCCAGTTCCCGTTCTAGTTCCAGTTCCAGTTCCAGTTTTCATTTCGTTTCGTTTTAGTCGATGTCGATTTTGTTCGCGCCATGAACACGGCTTTTCTTTGACGGCGCGTGAAATTAAGAAGCCTGCACGACATTTTGCACAAAATAAATTAACACTAAAACTCTGTTTTTTTCTCGCAACTGTGATGAAAAACGTCGTATTACACTCTCGGCTCCCCTAACGCGCTTGCCTGCGGCTCGCGCGCATATTACCGGCTTGAGTGCAATGATCAATTTTGCACACTTAGGTACATATCATAATATCATAATGTACTATAATAAAAAATCGTCCTATTAGTTCCTACACTATCCCCGCAAAATCTAGTGCTTCCAGCACAAATCCTTCACATTTATATGAACCTAGGTTTGGTGTTCAATTAATTTTTGGGACGGGAATGGATCGCTTTATGTCGCAAGAGCGCAGTTTCGGTAGAACCACAACCCTAAGATATTTTCATATGAACTGACCTTTTTGTATCAACATAGTATCAACTAAGATTCAAGTACCTACAACCGCTAACTATAATCACTACCCTCTTACTAATAAAGATTGTGTAGCGGAAGAATAGTTATTTTGTGTTTTATTTCTCTTTGTCTAATTTGAAATAGGTGAAAATAAAACTAGAGAAAATACTGAGTAGCTATGAGTGCTTATGAGTGATTATGACACTGATAAGCAGCGTTTATTAGTAAGGGTGTTATTCTATATTCTCATTATCATAAAGTATTGAACATCTATTAAAATTACCAGTAAA
Source organism: Ennomos quercinarius (assembly GCA_910589525.2). Lineage (NCBI taxonomy): Eukaryota > Metazoa > Arthropoda > Insecta > Lepidoptera > Geometridae > Ennomos > Ennomos quercinarius. The sequence goes on from OU342501.1 coordinate 7,953,633, forward strand.
AAAATCTTCTTCCTCCGCCTCCGAAGCACGTTTGCGCTCAGTTGTAAATCCTTTTTGTAGCGGTCCCCCATCCATGTAGGGTTAATTAAGAATGGTTAGTCACTTAGGAGCGCTACACTAAAAACAACTTGTAAGATTGCGTTTGTTTAAACTACATCCACCTATTCGTCAGCATTAGAAACAAAATCCTTAGTACCTTTTTTTTATGTGATTGAATGACGTGACGAGCAAGTCGTTCACCTGATGTTAAGTGACACGGCCGCCCATAACAGTTGCAGTGTCACCCGGAACTTTAAAACAATAAAGTTTCGCGTGACACTGCACTGCGCACGTCATCCTGAGACATCACCCAGTCTAGTAATCAGATTACTAGACTGAGTGATCAGATCATAAAGTCTCATTTGCCCAGTAATTTCACTAGCTACAATGCCCTTCAAACCGGAACACAGCAGTGCTTGCACACTACTGCGTTGCGGCAGAATAACTAGCAAAGTGGTGGTACCTATACCATACCCACCTCAATTTCCTTCTCTAAAAATAATTTTTCAAATTCAGCTGAGCAAACCCCATTACAATGATGGATGGGACAGTGTCCTAATTAGGACAGACGACGTCAATCAATTAAACACTGTTGGGAGACTTGGAAGGTCCAAAATGAACGGTCGCTTCTGGATGGGGTCATCCATCTGACGTCCCAACTTAATTCAGAATTGACGGACGATAGAACCTTTTCCTTGCAGATGCGTTCTATTTTTACGGTTCATACCATTAGAATGGGTTTAAACTTGAGCAGTTTATAGAGGCTTGGAAGTATACTGAGTGACACTTAGTTATTTTTAAATTCAATTAAAAGTTTAAAATATTGTATTTTTTGTTACATCACTATATAGGTACATCTAACTGAAATTTCGGGAAATCTGCAAAATAGTAATAAATGCAACCTTAAAAATAGACTTGAGGCTATCGATGGTAAGTCACACTACCTATCTCCCCTTACCCTATGGCTATAAAGCTTGGAGTACCTATAAACACCGGAAACAGGAACTTAGAACTAGGTATAGATCAAATATAGAATAACCTATCTGTTCTGTTCTACTTAGCTTTACGCATCTGCCACTGAGTTTTAGAGCTTTAAGCTTCTATAGAAACTATAATTCATGGTTTTACATTTAAAACCATGAATAATAATTATCTATACCTACAACTACTGATAGTGCATTCAATTTTTGAAATCTGTGGGCTCAGTGGTTGTCCGTGCGACTTTCAAATCAACACATCCTATTTTGAACCCCACTCAGCTCTGAAATAATAACTTTTCAAGCTAGTGCGGTATTGCCACTCGCTCACAACAGTGAAGAAGAACATCGTCAGAAACCGACATGTTCAAGAATCATTCAAATTCGAGAACACAACGCTGGCCAAGTGCCGGTTGATAGATAACAAAAACTCAAGAGAGACTAGGCTGGCGACAGTACAACTGGCAACGCTGGCGACGGCGGTGACTCCGACTACGAAATACACAGCGATGAAGAGTTGCCATTTAAATGTTATTTATATGCAGGAACAGTTTCACACAACCAGTTGTTACAAAGTGTAAACACTACTTTTGTGGGAAGTGCGCCTTGGAATAAGAAGTCTAAATGATGGTATATGCAACACGGAAACTGGGGGTGTTTTTAACCCTCTTAAAGAGCTGGAGGGTAGACTTAAGAGAGAAGAAAGTGATGATGATGATGATGATGATGATTCATAAAAAAAGATACTTAAATAATTAAAAAAATGATTTTATCAACCCGCACTTGGCCAGCGTTGTGGATTAAGAATTACATTCTCTCACCTGTAAGAAGGCTCGAATCCCAGCAGTTGGGTAGGGGTTGCTGACGATGACCATAGAAAACTTAATAGGTAGTATAGCAAGAGCAAGTAAGAACAGAACCATTCTGGGTGGAACAAAGCCGGTATGAAGCTAGCCTGATGGGAAGGGAATAAGCCTTAATAGTGTACCTAAGTATAATTGATAAGTTACGTATCCTTCAACGCCTAAGTGATTGATTCGTTCAATAATTTCCATCCGGGTGATGTATAGCTATTGCTTTGCATAACAGAAAGTTCACATGCACCTACAGATAGGCACCACAATAGCTATTATTGTGTGTCACTGCTTTGTCCCTTATGTAAGACTGTTTACGTACTGGCTTTGCAGGCTTTGTACATTGTGGTCTCACACGCCCCTGTCCCATTATTGCATCAATATAGTAGGGTATATGCTTCTGTTCAAATTATGTAATTAGTATTGCCAGTGCCTCTGTGAACTACCTATTACTTTGAAGGTATTCGCGTCCATCTCCTATGTAAGTATAATACCTATATTACACGCCTAGCTGAAGACCAGGCTCAGATGCATGGCTAAGGAGAGGCTTATGTTCAGTAGTTCCTAAGCTTATGATGATGATGATAATGATGATGACGGTACAATAACGTTATCGCGCTTTCACTCAAATCAATACTCAAGACAACTTCAATTCCTATAACGTCAAAACGAAACTTGTTGTACCTATCGTCAGCAAAATTTCTAAAGTTTAAAACTTCATCGGAACACCAGCCAAAATAAATCAAAATAACAAGAGAAAATAATAACTAAGTAAGTGCAATAGCAGGTCGAATTGATTGGACAGAGCGTAACCGCGGAGCGGAGTTCTCGACTTTCTTAATTAACTGGTTATTGTGCTCACGGAATGCCGTACGGTGTAACGCGATATAGTTACGACTGGAAAACTAAGTAAATACTTATTGAGTTCGTTAGATATTTATTATGACTCACGAGTTCTTGAAGTTTAGTTAGCCCAAAGTGTAACCCCTGGTTACTCTCTCTTACGTTTGTTAAATTTAAACTCATGCTTAAAAATACGGAACGCTTATTGGTTGCTAGTTGATCATCGGCTGTCTTCAACCAATGAGCATTCAGTATTTTTAAGTTGAAATGAGTTTAACATACGAGGAAGGCTAGGTATAAGTGCCATCCGCGACGCTGATTAGGTAGTCCGTGGCGGGCTTATTGATGGCTACTTCGAACTTTCATGAGTTTCATGTCTCTCAATAAGTTATCATCGGCATTATTAGATATACTTAGGTCTACCTAATATGTCTGATAAAAGATTGCTGGCAAGAAAAACTTACCTAATAACAAAAACTGAAATATTTTCTACTTGGAATGTGTAAAGACGCGGGTTCAAATCCAAATTTGAAATAATTTTAGGTACTTAACTACTTATACTAAATAATATAATATATTACCACTTTTCCAAGAAAATTACATCAAATACAAAGTAACTAAACAGCGCCATAACCTAAATAGGAGGGAGGTACAACAGACGCGCACTCATTTAATTTTATCTCTTGCGCTGAATGATACTATCAAAACAGGGATCAATGTCGTAGTTTTTTCTGACACGACCATATTAGTCCACGACGGACCTTCACAACTCTTTCACGGGATCATTAATGACAAGGGTCCCGGCACCCAATTCCTTATTAAGGGCGATCACATTTCAGCTTTATGGCGGACGGGACAAAAACACTTCATGCAAGTCAATAGCGGCCTAAACAACAATCGGTTCTCATTAAAAATATCGATTATTTTTAACCATTGCACGTTAGCTTGATCCCTATACGTTAGGTACCTATAGGTACCGTGTATATCATAGACTATAATATGTAGAGTTGGTATACCTACATTGTCATTGTATTAAAACAGTGGCTAAATTCTATAAAGTATAATGTTGTCGCTGATTGATAATTATATTCTGGGATGTAAAGTTACGTATACTCTAATGTCTTAGAATAATGTTATTCTAAGGTCTATGTAAATTTCGGTAGTGTCAGCAAATTGCGAGCAACGGCCAAATCAGTTAAAAGTTGCTTGCGTGAAGCCTTCGTCAAGTCCGCAGAGGCAACAAACAAACATACTTACAGACTTTTTTTTTTACTAACCACGTACACTTACATACACATACACTTTTTTTTTAAGCCACGCAAACAAAAAAAGCGTATCCTATGTATACTAATAGGGATAAGTTTTTGCCCCAGGACCATCCCCGTTACAAGTTGCAATCAAAATCCACGGCGAGACAGACTCTAGGGTACAAAAACCTACTCCATTAAAACGATAAGTTTTTCAATGAGGGGCTTAGCAGTGACTTGTTTTTTCCTCCTATCCGTTCACCCATAAACGAAGGCTGTCAGCCGTCGCCATTGAAATCGGTCTCCTTTAATTTTGAAGCCAATAAATTTCGTAATCCGCCAACTGAATTTATATCGACCATTTAATGTCAATAAGAGACGCTAGGCCGCTCGCGCTTTTTGCTCTACCCTCAAAATAATGTGTGAACGGTGCGCTATACCAACTTTAAATCATTTATTCCCATTAGAAAACCAAGTTTGATGATTCTACTTAGTTGTAAAATTTACCTACTGGATATCAAGTAAGTAGGTACTTACTTAACATTCTTTATCACGTTGTAAACCCGTATTGTAAAAAGTGTGAAATACTAAATATGTAAGTAGCCTACTTAAGTAGAACTAAACTTACATTATACTAACGTACGTACGTATAAGATAATAACGTCGTATAGGTAAGTATTCTAAAATGAAACGACGAAGGTATACCTAATTGAACCTACAAGTTTTTTTTTTTTTTTTTTTTTTTTTTTTTTTTTTTTTTTTAATATATATTTGACTAGGCTAGCGTTTGACCACAATCTCACCTGATGGGAAGTGATGATGCGGTCGAAGGTGTAGCACGCTTGTCTAGTAATAAATACCTATTCACTCTTGACTTGAACAACCCCGGGTTGTATTTTTCAGGAAACACCGACCAGGGCAGGGCATTCCACACTTTCGCAGTTCTTATTAGAAAAGTGTTGTCGAAACGGTTAGTACGTATTGGTGGTATTTCGACCATAAAAGGGTGGCGCTTGGCCGACCGCCTGGTAGTTTTATAATGGAAAGGTGCCGGAGGAATTAGGTCATGCAGTTCTTGTGCACACTCTCCATAGTGCAACCTATAAAAAACCGATAGACTCGCGACTTCACGTCGGTGCGCCAGGCTCTGAAGCCTAGTGTTCACCAAGAAATCGTCACCGATAATCCGTTTAGCACGTCGCTCCATGGAATCCAAAGCTGCCAGCTGGTACTTTGCTGACCCACCCCAGAGGTGGCAGCAGTACTCCATACACGACCGGACCTGTGCTTGATAGAGGGTCAGAAGCTGTCCCGGTGTGAAGTACCGCCTAACCTTGGACAATATTCCAAGCTTTCTGGCAGCTACTTTCGCTTTGGACTCAATGAAAGAGCCGAAGTTCAGATTGGACGTCAGTGTGACACCCAAAAGCTCTAGATGGTTGCTTATCGGTAAAGATACACCACGGAAAGTAGGAGACAAGTTGAATTGGCTCTTTTTGGTGGAGAACAAACACGCCTGTGTTTTCGTAGCGTTAAACTTTACAAGGTTGGCATCCCCCCAATCGGATACGGCTTCCAAAGCTAAGTTCAAACGCTCTACCATGGCTTCTCTCCGAAGAAGAGTATCCTCACTCCCATCACGGGCACTGGATATAAATCTCTCAACAACAGTACTGTCGTCTGCATACCCAAAGGTGCCGGGCTTAAGCAGGTCATTTATGTGCAGTAAAAAAAGTGTCGCTGAGAGAACCGACCCCTGAGGTACACCAGCATTAATAGCCATTAGATCGGACGAGCAGCCATCAAGAACTACTCGAAGCGATCGTTCCCTCAGAAAGTCCGATATCCAGTTGCGCAGGCCAGGGGGGAGCCCGTAGGAGGAGAGCTTGCTTAGAAGGCCATCGTGCCAAACTCGGTCAAACGCCTTCGAGATGTCAAGAGAGACCGCAAGAGCCTCTCCATGCAACTCAACGGCTTCACTCAGAATATGGGTGGCATACGCTAGAAGGTCACCAGTAGACCGATTACGGCGAAACCCATATTGCCGGTCACTGAAAAGATCGTTACCTTCTAAGTAAGTTAAGAGCTTGCCATTGATGACTCTTTCCATACTCTTACAGAGCAGAGACGTTATCGAGATGGGCCTATAGTTTGAGGGTTCAGCACGACTCCCCTTCTTCGGTACTGGTTGCACATTAGCAAGCTTCCAACTCTCGGGAACTTTGCCTGTGTCAAGAGAGAGGCGAAACAGGCGAGTTAGGATGGGAGACAACTCAGGTGCACAGTTTTTGAGCACAATTGCAGGTATACCATCTGGACCACTGGCTTTGTTCACGTCTAGAGCACGAAGCGTTTTGAGTACCTCTTTTTGATGAATACGTACTTCGGGCATGTACATCCCGCAGTGGGGTAACTCAGGAGGTGTGTTGCCCGTAGTGTCTAGACGTGACGCTTCTGCGAAGAGATTAGCAAATAAATTTGCCTTCTCCTCAGCAGTGTGAGCCAAAGATCCATCTGGTTTTAGCAATGGAGGCAATGAGGAACGGCAGAAGTTCGCTTCAACCGACTTTGCCAAAGACCAAAATGCTTTACTGCCCGCAGGGTAAGAAGCTAGTTTGATTCCTAATCGGCTTATGTGGTCGAAGCGAGACTTCTTTAAAGTCTTCTTGCAGTTCTTAGCGGCAACATTGTAGTTTCTCTTCTTAGTTCGTGTGTCTGAGGATTTGCGCTTTCGAGCATCAGCCCAAGCCAGATACGCTTCATGTTTTTTTGCTTCTGCACTTATACATTCAGCTCCAAACCAGGGCCGACTTTTGGTAGTGAGAGGTCTATCAGAAAATGGGATATAATATTCCATTGCCTGACATATTACCTGTGTTACAGCAGTAGCGCAAACTGACGAGTCCTTTGAAGCGAAACACATTTGCCGCCAAGGATATGAAGCAAGAAACTGCCGCATCTCGTCCCAATCAGCCGATTTATACTTCCACACGCGCCTGCTGCCTTTTGGGCTAGAATCAGGAGGGGAGTATACAGAGACGGACGTAATCAGACAGTGATCGGAGCTACCAAGTGGTGAAGATACCGTCACGGAATATCGGTCTGGTTCAGTCGTCATCAGCAGATCAAGACAGTTAGCTGTGTGGCCATCAACATCTGGTACCCTTGTCGGCTCCTGAACCAACTGGGAAAGATTTAACGCTAAAGCAAGCTTTCGCGTCTCTCTCCCTGCATGGTCGGTGTACTGGTGTGAGACAAGCCACTCCTGGTGGTGAGCATTAAAGTCCCCCAGAAACACGAGTTGAGCAGTAGGGTATCGCTGCTGTGCCACATCAGCTGTCTCATTGAGGTATTCCATTAGAAGAGTGGTCTCCCGGTCTCCACTGTGCGACCGGTAAACACAGGCATAGACGATCTTCTCTGTGCCCGTATCAACTAGCACCCATAGCACCGAATAATTGGGGTGCTCAAGATTTCGGAGACGCAGACAGCAAATGTCGTCACGGGCATACACGCAGATACCAGCGCGCTGGACAAAACGGTACTCCAGGACGTAACCTGGGTAGTTCAAGTAGGATACATCCGCTGGACACCCTATCTGCGTCTCCGATAAGAAGAACAAATGAGGTTTTGAAGTCTCTAGGTGGTGGTGGACTGATTGGAGATTAGAGTGTAACCCACGTATGTTCGTGAGATGCACTTTGAGTGTGAGGACGTGCATCTGCCGTTTAAACTTATTTCTTCTTGTGACTTTTTTCATATTTCGTGAATAGGTATGACGAGTAATGATAAACGAGGCGCTGCGTAATTACTAACCCACAGAAATCAAAAAACAACTGCACCAATTGAGAACTTGCCCGGAGACTGCGGGGACGCCTGAACCCCCCTGAAGTAGTCCATCAGTTCCTCACATCCGGTCGCCAACCGGCCCAATGAGCCACTTCAGGATTTTTCGCAGGCGGCGGGGCAGCCTTTCGTAGCTGGCTAAACTACTAATTGGGCCCCCTACAACCTACGGTCGGCCAGCAGAGATCACCGTGCTTCGGATCCCGCTACCCTCCGAAGCAAGCCCTCCGACACTGAAGTACCAGATTCCTGACAGCTGTCTAAAAACACCAACACAACTGTTTATCATACCCGTCAAAACGGCTTCCTCAGACATCATGATGGAACACGAGAAAAAAAATCGCTTGGCATCATGGTTTTGTCTGAGGGGTGGTAACTAAGCCGGCGGCCGAAGCCTTCCACCAGTTAATCGGTTGCTCCTTTGGCACCACCCAGGGGTTACGTGTAGGGAAACTGGGTTAAATCCTACGGACGCGAGCAGACATGAACCCCCAAAAACAGGTAAGTATAGGCACTTGTAGGTTCAACTATTAAATCTCAAAATTGTAAAAGGGGTAGGTATATTCTTAGGAATTAGAGCGTAAGCAAACAGTTTAGCTTAAACCCCTCTTGCAGCCTGAAGGCACGTATGGCGACCACACTATCATCGCGGGACTATAAGCACAGAGCAGAATTATGCCAAAGCAATCACATCTTCCAGACAGTGCGTCAATATTTGTTGGTACATCCATACAAAGCGTATTGTAATTATACGCAAGTTGATTGTAAGGCCCTCCTACGCTCAAGAAATGTAGATATGTAGGCAGCTCTACGTAGAAATGTACAGAAAGGCAAGTATCCTAGTAGGTAAAGACTATTATAGCCAACCTCGTATACATAAACAATTTTCAAAAAGCGAGTTTAACCGATTTCTATTGCCTTTAATTTCATAATGATATTAGTATTATCATCATAGGTAGGTACTATATATTTCTTTATTTAATTTGAATTAAAAACCATAATACTGTACCGATATTTATAAAATGTTTATGGGACCAATCCAAATAAAAAATGGATTTTCTAAATCGGTTTATAAATCACGGAGTTTAGAGGTACAACACATAGGTACGTATAACGAATTTGAGAATCTCCTCACTAAGCACTGGTAGGTACCTCTACTCCGTTCAGTTCAGCCCTTAGTTGAGTAGGTATGCCAGTACTTGTTAGAGTCTAATCGTTTGACGAGAGTCGTGTAGGTAGGTACTACTTGTCGACACGCTCACAAATTGCATTCGCTTGTGCACGAAACTATACCTACAATGTCAGAGCTACTGTTCTCCGTTAACTCAATTTGCGATAGCTTTTGTATTGATGTCTGCTCCAACTGGATGGGTTAACTCGGCATTAACGAAACAAATCTGTTGCGATGCTGGTAAGAGACGTTTATAAACAGAACCCTGGTTTTAATGAGACTACTGTGTTGCCCCCAACTAGACTGACTGACGACTCAGTCAAAACCGCGGGGATCCATTGGATTCTAGAGGCAAGCATCAGCCGCTCAAAGTGGCCGCTCTAATGGGGAGGCATAATATGTTGTGGACGTCTTCAGGCTGATGATGATGATATTGATGATCGATGAGTGTGTTGAAAGGAAATGATTTTAAATCACATTACCTATACCTACATCCATGAACTTATCCACGTGATATTATTTAGTAGAAATGACCGAATGTGGCGCTACTTTGGTACTGACTCTCAAGTGGACTGCCAGACAGAACACTGCGTTTAGTTGCATGGCGACAGGTCTTGATCGGCACTAGCTGCATACATCCTTCCTATTTTAATTAAATTATATACAGAACACGTAAGCATGCTGGAACAGCTAAACATGGAATAGTAGATATGCATACATAGCTAGCACAGAGAAAATGTCGAAAGCGTGCCGCGTGGTCGCCATTCGCTCGGGATTGAAAAGACTGTGTGCGCCTACCTACCTTTCACGATGGCTGCCGATCGTATTGAATACCCGCGTGCATCCATTGCATGTTAAGAGCAGCGGCGTATTGGAGGCCTAGTCAATAGAATGCTGCTTACCTACCTACTGGTATTCTAGAGTTCTGTATAGTCTAACAAAATCTAAACCTACCATAAGTATATGGGTACTGTAACCTAAATCTTGTAGTAAGTTATAATATCACTAGGCATAAGTATACTTACTTATCATCATCATCATCATCAACAGCCTGAAGACGTCCACTGCTGAACATAGGCCTCCCCCAGAGCCCACGCCACCTTGAGCGGCTGCTCGCCTCCTGCATCCATCGGCTCCCCGCGGCTTTCACCAGGTCGTCGGTCCACCGAGTGGGGGGCCGGCCTACGCTGCGTCTTCCGGTTCGTGGTCGCCACTCGAGAACCTTTCTTCCCCATCGGTTGTCAGTTCTACGAGCGATGTGGCCTGCCCATTGCCACTTCAACTTACTAACTCTAAGAGCTATATCGGTCACTTTAGTTCTCCTGCGGATCTCCTCGTTCCGGAGCTTATCTCGCAGGGAAACACCGAGCATAGCTCGCTCCATAGCTCGCTGCGCGACTTTGAGCTTACTAATGAGGCCAACAGTAAGAGACCATGTCTCAGTTCCATACGTCATCACTGGCAACACACACTGATTGAAAACTTTCGTTTTCAGGCTCTGCGGTATTTTGGACGAAAAGATAGGACGAAGCTTCCCGAACGCTGCCCAGCCGAGTTGGATTCTTCGCGCCACCTCTTTGTCGAAGTTGGACCTACCTAATTGGACAATCTGTCCTAGGTAGACATACTTGTCGACAACTTCGAGAGTATCGTTCCCAACAATTACCGGTATAGGTGGAACATGAGCATTAGACATGATCTTTGTCTTGTCCATATTCATCTTAAGACCAACCTGCTGGGAGACTCTACTGAGGTCGTTGAGCATGGTGCTAAGGTCCTCGAGCGATTCCGCCATTATGACTATATCATCGGCAAAACGAAGGTTAGTGATGTACTCGCCATTTATGTTGATGCAAGATCTTTTCCACTCCAAGAGCTTGAAAACATCCTCCAATGCGTTTGTGAACAGTTTCGGAGAAATAACGTCTCCCTGTCTCACGCCTCTTTGCAATGGAATTTGTTCCGTACTCTGGTCCTGTAGTCGGACTGACATAGTGGCCTTACTGTACAAACACTTCAAAACTTCGATATACCTATAGTCAATTTGGCATCGCTGCAAGGACTGCAGCACCGCCCAAGTCTCGATTGAATCGAAGGCTTTCTCATAGTCCACAAACGCTAGGCATAACGGCCGATTATACTCTTCGGTCTTCTGTATAATCTGGCGCAGCGTATGGATGTGGTCTATGGTGCTAAAGCCTTTTCGGAAACCGGCTTGTTCGGGAGGCTGGAATTCATCAAACCTGCGTGCGAGACGATTCGTAATGACTCTCGAAAACAGCTTATACACATGACTCAAGAGCGAGATGGGCCTATAGTTCTTCAATAAGGCGTTATCGCCTTTTTTGAAGAAGAGCACCACCACGCTCTTGTGCCATGCCTCTGGCGTTGTACCTTCAAGGATGACAGAATTAAATAACTTCTGGAGGACTAAAAGTACCGGTCTACCACCCGCTCTCAGAAGTTCGGTCGTAAATCCATCTTCACCTGGTGCCTTGTTGTTTTTAAGCTGTTTGAGGGCCATTCTAATCTCGTACAGGCTGACGTCCGGGATATCTTCGGTATAGTGTCGGACTAACTTGGCTCTGATGTCCTGAGCTGCGTTAGTAGCGGGCTTACGTGTCGAGGTGTATAACTGTCCATAGAAGTTCTCGATCTCTCTCAGAATCTCAGGCTTGGATGAAATGACGCTACCATTTTCGGTCTTCAGTTTTGTCATTTGGTGTTGCCCAATAGACGAATCCTTTGCGAACACTTTAGAGCCTTGGTTCCGCTCAATTGCGGCCTCAATACGTGAAGTACTAAGAGCACGCAAGTCGTGTCGCAAGGAACTCCAGATTCGTCTATTGAGTTCACCGTAGGCTGACATATCAACTGAAGACTGCAGCTTCATTTCGCTCCGGTCGGCCATTAGCTCAAGAGTTTTTTCTGAGAGCTTTTGAGTCTTCTTTCGGCGTTGGGTCTTAAAGAATTTCGATCCAACAGCTTGGACAGTTTCCACCAACCCGTCGTTTAGCTCGTCCACCGTGTTACAGTCGGCTAGGCACTGGAAGCGATTTTGGAGTTCCAGCTGAAAGCCTTCGGGGTTTTGGATTTGGACAGGATTTGGACGGAGCGTAGACTTCACCAGACGTGACCTTTCGAGCTTAACATTGATATTCAATGTGCCTCTAACAATACGGTGATCGCTACCGGTTTTCACCTTGCTGATCACAGAGACATCATCGAATATGTGCTTCTTGGTCGTCATGATGAAGTCTATCTCATTTTTAGTGGAACCGTCGGGACTTATCCACGTCCACTTCCTGGATGGCCGCTTCTCGTAGAAGGAGTTCATCATAAAGAGTTCCTCCTTCTCCATGAAGTCAGCCAGCCTCTGTCCTCGAGGGTTCCGCTGCCCGTATCCAAATGGCCCCACTCTCAGCTCATCGCTATTCCTTGTGCCCAACTTCGCATTGAAGTCTCCCATCACAACGGTGAAGTATGTTTCGGAAGTATGCATGGCTTCGGATATGTCCTCATACATAGCTTCTACTTCATCGTCTGAGTGTGCCGACGTCGGCGCGTATACCTGTATAACCTTCAACGAATACCGTTTGGTTATTCGGAGTACCAGGTACGCTACCCTGGCCGACACACTGTCGACTTTGACCACGTTGTTGACGAGAGACTTGCGGACGAGAAACCCGACACCCCCTTGGGAGAGTTGGTCTCCCTTCCGGTAGAAGAATAAGTTACCGGAATTTAGGATTATCGTGTCCTGTCCCTGTCTTCGGACTTCTGACAATCCCATTACATCCCAGCGTAACTTACCCATCTCCGCCTCTAGCTCGACCATCCTTTCGTCAGCCTTCAGTGTGCGCACGTTATGTGTTGCCAGGGCCAGGGGTCGTCGTTGGGGTTGGTAGCCGGGCGTCTGCCGGGGATTCTTCGCACCCCTTGCCCTGCCGTTACCGTGGCCGCTACCGTAGCCACGGGATAGCAGAGCTGCCGGGGACTGGGGGCCGTTTTTATTTGTGCTTGTCATTAGGGGGGGGGGGGTTTGCCATAATCACCACGCTTGGCAGGCGGCTTGGTGATCGCAGTAGGTGAAGATTGATTGCCACCAAGACCGAGGGGAACGCTGCGACCCATTCCCTGGATATTCCCTTAGCCGCCTTCTACGGCACCCACGGGAAGAGATGGGGTGGTCCTATTCGTAACCGGGACCACACGGGGGACTTACTTATATACTACTACTACTATACTACTTACTTATACTTGGTGGCGCAAAAGTAAAGACCCTATTTGGTTCAGCTATAACATTTTTTCTAAATTAGAAAACTAGATTTAGGTTTTTTTAAATGTATATTTGTGCCATTAAATTTCGTACCATTAGGATTTAAAGATGATGTCTTTTAAATGGTGACCTCCAGAGTTGATACACATTTGAGCCCTATTTATGACATTTTGCATAACTTGCCGTAACACTTCCTGCGATATGTTCGTTATTTCTTGACGAATGTTTTCTTTTAGAGCTGCGAGAGTCTGTGGCTTGTTCACATACACCCGAGATTTCAAAAAACCCCAAAGAAAGAAGTCTGGACTGGTCAGATCGGGTGATCTTGCAGGCCAAGGCAAATCGCCAAAACGAGAGATAACTCGGCTTGGAAAAGCGTCCCTCACTAAGTCCATAGTGTCGCGCGCTGTGTGTGCCGCACAGTGGCCGATATATCGAGCTTCCCTTTCATAGGATTTTCGAAAAAAAAAGTTGTAATTTTGAGTGTTTTTAGTATGCAGTTTTGTTGAGCACATCAAAATATTAAATAAATTTATGCCTACAAGCTTTTTTTTTTGAGTATTAATTGTAAAATATCAGTTTGAATATTTCAAATGTATGAAACCGGAATTTGTTTTCCTCATAACTTTTTTTTTTACCGTACGGTCAGGCTGGAATTGTTAGTCCCCCTTGCCGAGTCCAAGACGAAGCCACATGACATTGACCTTAAAAATGAGCATATTTTATCAAAAAATACCTATGTTTTTGGATTTTTTCTTTAATTTTTTTTGAAAACGGCTCCTAAATTCACGTCCTCGTCTAATTTTTCACTTTTAAGTATACAATTATGTTAAAAACTGCAAAATGTTGTATAAGTATATGGTTGCCGAGTATTTTTTTCGAGTTTTCATAATAAAATATCAGTTTGAACATTTTATATGTATGAAACCGGAATTATATTCCTCATAACTTTTTTTTTTATCGTACGGTCAGGCTGGAATTGTTAGTCCCCCTTGCTGAGTCCAAGACGGAGCCACATGACTTTTGTCCTTGACCTCGGACGGCCACGTTTAGAAAATATGGATGAGTGAAAAATGCATGTTTTGACAATATTTGTCTACGGGTGATGTGCTTGAAACGGGGCAGTCCGAGGTCAAGGTCAAAGGTCATGTGGCTTCGTCTTAGACTCGGCAATAGGGACTAACAATTCCAGCCTTACCGTACGGTAAAATAAAAAGTTACGAGAAACATAACTCCGGTTTCATACATATAAAATGTTCAAACTGATATTTTATTATGAAAACTCGAAAAAAAAACTCGGCAACCATATACTTATACAACATTTTGCAGTTTTTAACATAATTGTATACTTAAAAGTGAAAAATTAGACGAGGACGTGAATTTAGGAGCCGTTTTCAAAAAACAATGAAAGAAAAAATCCAAAAACATAGGTATTTTTTGATAAAATACGCTCATTTTTAAGGTCAATAGATAAAAGAGATTGAGTTTTATCGGTATGGTAACAATAATGCTCAAAAAACTAATTTCTGGAAGCACATCACCCATAGAACAATATTGTCAAAACATGCGTTTTTCATTCACCCATATTTTCTAAACGTGGCCGTCCGAGGTCAAGGTCAAAGGTCATGTGGCTTCGTCTTGGACTCGGCAAGGGGGACTAACAATTCCAGCCTGACCGTACGGTAAAAAAAAAAGTTATGAGGAAAACAAATTCCGGTTTCATACATTTGAAATATTCAAACTGATATTTTACAATTAATACTCAAAAAAAAAAGCTTGTAGGCATAAATTTATTTAATATTTTGATGTGCTCAACAAAACTGCATACTAAAAACACTCAAAATTACAACTTTTTTTTTCGAAAATCCTATGAAAGGGAAGCTCGATATATCGGCCACTGTGTGCCGTAGCGCCGTCTTGTTGAAACCAGATGTGCTCCAGCCCCAATTCGTCCAAACTGGGTATCAAAAACTCACGTAACATGGTTCTGTTGTCGCATTTATCCCTAGGGATGAATAAAATACGGCAAATAAGTATAGTAAATAAGCAATTTATTTTCCCTTGGAAAATAAAATTAACCAGGTCTAGGGGTCGTTGGGTCGAGTAGCCCGGTCACAATTCGCGACACTGCCTCAGTTCCAGAATACCGCACTCTCCTCAGTCTTCCCGTAATCCAGCAGTACGCTCCCAATCAGTCTCCTCGTCAGGGTCCCGTCCACTCAGCTTTAAATGGTAAGCCCTCTAGGTCTCTTTCCAAAGAGACTTAGTCCAGACTGTGTTCCTGGAATCGTATTAATGTTCGGGTCACGACTTTGTAGGGGAACGGTTTTAGGGGACCTACGGATTATGTGGCAACCAGATGTACTAAGTTAGCTAGCTCAAGGAGAAAAGACTGAAGGTGGCAGTTTTTAAATATTCAGAACGGCTAGGTGGCTTCTAACAAAATAGTTGAAATTCTAATAATAATTTATAATAAGCATGAACAGTTGAGACGGCCAAAATCTAAATGATATGTAGGTCTAGCTAATCAAAAGCATAGTTGGTAACAAAGCTAAATATAAAGAAGAAACAATGATATTATTACGACATCCTAACGGTCATATTTCAAACGAGCGCGTCATCATTCTAATTCACTAAGAAAACACAGTCACAAAGCTTTATGGAAGCATGAAAGTTATTTGCACAACTTACCCAGTATGGGAACACAGTTATTCACTATTTAAATATTACTAAATAGAAATAGGTTTTAAAATCTTAAGACGCAAATAAAATGTTCTTGCGTGTGCGCATCAAAGCGACGTGCACTCGCTTCCAAGGCAGGCGAGTACTGAGGAGCAGCTGTGCGCGGGCCGGGCGGCTCTGCGCCGTCTCAGGTGAGCGAACGGTATCTTCGAACAATAGACTCGTCAGCTGTGATTTTTATCTATATAAGCTAAGCGCGTCTGTAATTCTGTAAGTATATTAATATTTTAATCGAATTTATTTTAAATTATAGTTAAATGCAAATATATAGTTATTATAAGAATTCTTAACTCAATTTGATGAACTTATCTATAAATTAATCATTTTAAATAGAATGACGTTTAAGGAACGCTACGTTACAGTATCCCCTCCGATAGAAAAGGATTTTCCTTCAGAAAATCCAAAAACTTAGCTAAAAAATTAAAAAAAAAAAGGATATTATATCGATTAGTTTTGATTACTTCCTAGAATTTTAAGATCTTTAATGTGCCAGACACCCAGATCACGCCCATTCATATCTTCCATAACGTAAACCAACGGGGAACGCTTTGATTTTATACGACATTTTTGGAATTTAGGCGCTAATTTCTTACTAAAGTGCGCTTCTTTGTCACTTTGGAAATAGCAGCGCTTCCAAACTACGTCACCCACATTAAATTCATGCTCTTTTCTGCGCAGGTTATATCGTTGTGTGTTTTTTACATGAGAGTGCCAGAGTGCCTTTTGAACTTTATCAAAAACTTTAGATAAATGTCCCAAATTTTCAGCATAACTGTCTCTGGGCAGGAAAACGAGGTCACTTGAGTCATCATTTTCTATGTAATGTGACCCACATGTGACTAACTCCCTACCATGTACTAGAAATGCGGGAGTAAAGCCAGTGGTTTCATTAACGGAGTTGTTTACTGCAAATTGTATCTGAGGCAAATTCAAATCCCAAGAGCGATGGTCGTTATTAACAAAAGTAGAAATAGCCGTAACGATGGTTTTGTTATATCTTTCTACAGTATTAATTTGCGGAGTATATTTGGGAGTGAAGTGTATTTTAGGCACTTTATACTTTTTAAACAGTCAATCTAGCTCGTGACTAATAAACTGACAGCCGTTATCTAAAATTACGACTTGCGGAACTCCATGAGCCAGTATAACGTCATTTTCTAAGTGCTTAGACACAAGTTCTGCAGTAGCTCTGCGAAGAGGGAAAAGCAAACAATACTTCGAGAAGCAGCAAGTGACGACGAAAATATAATTGTTCTGCCTTCTCGTGTTTGGTAATGGCCCAATCAAGTCCATCGAGAGAACTTGAAACGGTCGTGAGACATTCTTAGGCCTACCCATTTTACCGAGAGTACCATGGGTAGGTAGCTTATATGCAAGGCAAATATCACAGCGTGTTACAAAGTCCACAACATCACCATACATGCCAGGCCAGTAGAACCGAAGTGTCAAGCGCTTGTAAGTCTTAAACACTCCAAAATGGCCTGCTGTTGGCTCTGAATGAGAAGCAGTAAGAACTTGTTCTCGTCGTTCTTCTGGAACTACCTCCTTCCAGTCAAACTCTGAAGTGAGGATATTTTTGTTCTTCATATACCTAAATAGACATCCGTTTTCAATCTTATAATTTGGATAACTAATGGGTGCATCCTGACAGCCATTGAAAATATTAAGATACCACCTGTCTTGTGTATCAGGAGCGGAAGAAATATCTGATACACTGTTGATAAGAGCATCAACATGTACGCACCTAGACAGGGCGTCAGGAATTACCATATCTTTCCCACGACGGTGTTCAATCTCAAAATTAAATGAGGAAAGACGGACACCCCACCTTGCGAGTCGGCCAGTTGGATTTGAAAGGGACATAAACCACTTGAGAGCAGAATGATCTGTGAAAACTTTGAAGGTCTTACCACTTTCAAGGTAACAGCGCCATTGTTCAAGAGCTGTCAACACAGCAAGAGCTTCCCGTTCTGTTGTGCTGTAATTTTGCTCTGGCTTTGTCAGTGATCTGCTCATGTATGCTATTGGGTGTTCCACACCGTCAATAGTCTGCGCGAGCATTGCACCAACACCAAAATTACTGGCATCAGTATGCACTTCGAACGGGTGCTCAAAGTTGGGACAAGCTAACACAGGTGCTTGTACAAGTCTGGACTTCAATTCAAGAAATGCTTTGTCGGCTTCTGTTGTCCAAAGAAAGGGTGGAGAACTCTTTTTAGTCGACGTAAGTCTGTTCAGAGGACCTGCAACAGTACTGAAATGAGGTATGAAACGCCGGTACCAAGAAGCAGTACCAAGGAAGCGTTTCACTTCTTTTTTATTTGTCGGAGTAGGATAGTCCAAGATGACTTTTACCTTATCTGGATCAGTTCGTAAGCCCTGGGCGTCAATAACATAACCCAAATAGCGAAGTTTGTTCCTGAAGAAATGACTTTTCTCGAGATTGATCGTAAGATTTGCCAAGCGAAGTTTCTCCAGTACACGACGCAATAGGCTGACGTGCTCTTCGAAAGACTTACTAATGATGATGACGTCATCAAGATAGGCAAAGACTTTACACTCAAATTCAGGCCCAAACAGAAGATCCACTAAGCGTTGTTGCGTGGCTGGAGCATTAGTAAGTCCAAAAGCAGTCGTCTTGAACATAAATGTGCCCCTTCCAGGTACGTAAAATGCGGTCTTTTCTCTGTCTGGTTCGTCAATTAATATCTGCCAAAACGCCTTAGATAAATCGATGCTTGATAGAAACCTAGCATCTTTTAGGTTATCTAGTATTTCAGACACGTATGGCAAGCTGTATGCATCTTTTTTCGTCACCGAATTTAGTTTGCGGCTATCCAAGCAGAAGCGTGGATTGCCGTCTTTCTTGCCGACAACCAGGACTGGAGAAGACCATGGACTTTCACAGGGTTCGATAACGTCTAGACTAAGCATTTCATCAATTTGCTCTGTGATGATTCTTTGCTTTTCGGGTGACATTCGATAGTAACGCTGTCTAATTGGCTCAGCATTACCAGTATTAATGCGATGCTTTATTAGATGCGTTCTGCCCAATCCCTTTTCAGTGAAGGATATATTACGATAGTTCTCGACTATATCATCAGCTATCATCTTCTGAGATTCATCTAAATTTTCGTAAGCGTGCAAGTGCACATCAGAGCAATTTAGTATTTCAGATAGTCCTGGGTCATTTGTAAACAAATTTTCGACGTTTGTCAGATATTTCGGACAAAGATCAAACATATTCCAGAAGTCAATACCTAAAATCAACATGGTTTCAATCTCCGGAATCACATGAGCCTTGATGATTGAAAACTTGTTTTCAAAATTTACTGGCAAAAGAACGTAACCAATAGAAGTAATCTTTTGGCCACCTGCTGCAGTGACGATAATTTTATCGTCAGTGCACATATTCAAATCGCACTGAAGTAGGCGATTATGAGAACCATTGCCTAGAATAGTGACGGCAGAACCAGAATCAAGTAAGCCATACATGGTTAAATCATTATTAATTCCAATTTTGACGTAAGGACGGGGATCATTACTCGGCCGTGAATTGAAAATTGCAGAAACAGAAGCGCTACAAGTAGCAAAAAATTTTTTAAGAAACAACAACCATTCATTCCAATCCGAGATATCAGAATCACTTGGTGTAGTTTTTCTGCAATTTTCAGAATTTAGTTTTTTGAGTTAGATTTGGTGTCGTTAGCTTTTTTACATTTTGGACAATCAGGTTTACGGACACCCTTTTCGCCGCAGCCGAAACAGAAAATAGTTCGCTCAGCCGTGCAGTTCTTCATAGAATGTGTATTATCGCGACAACGAAAACAGTAAATTGCAGATACTTCAGAAGTTTTATATTCTGTAGGTTTAAACTGAGCATCATTTTTAGAATGTCTGGATTGATTTGCGAAGTTATAATTACTGTAAAAGCCTTTACTGTTTTCTTTGCGCTTTTGTGATTGATAACAAAATTCAGGGGCAAGCAATCTTGAATTAAGAGACGGAGGTTCTCTGTAATTATCCGAACGAACTTGAATACGTTCGTAGTTCTTGCAAACTGTTCGAAGATCTTCGATTGACTTTATATGTGGGGTTGCAGCAATAATAGTGGAGTAGCAAGGACGTATATTATGAAGTATAATATCAAGTTTATCCTCATCTGACATAGACTTACTCAACCTAGAAAACATTCCCTCCATTATGGATAAATAAACCGTGATGCTCTCATCATCCCCTTGAGTACGATCTCGAATCTCTGATGACATGCGATAGTCGTAATCTGGGATGTCAAAATCTTCTTTAAGACGCGAAATTAAAGTTGACCAATCGTTGCACTGACTTTTAACACTACGATACCAATGCAATGCGTCTCCACTAAAAATGTCAATTGCCGAAATTAGCATCTTACTATCAGTAACACCTTTGGAAATACGGAATTCCTCTACTTTTTGTACAAAAGCCCGGACGCATGATTTTCCGTCATACTTTAATTTCGTGAGATCACTTGTAGCTCCGCGGTCGCAAGTAACCGATATATTCAAACCAGAAAAATTTGGTTTGTCCACTGAATCATCTTCAGGTATCGAAGTTGAAGTTTTAGGTTCAGTACCAGTTCCATCTTTTGAAAATCCAATCAAAACTGCGTTGTAGCTTTCAAAAGTTTTTTTAATCTTTGTTAAGAGAGCGGGGTCATAAGAATCCCCCGGCTTTTCTATTCGTTGGATTCTGTGATGTAAATGATTCACCAAAGTCCTAGTTCTGATATAGAGTGATTCATTGTATGTAAGAATAAGTAATTCTACATTACTCTTTATTTTGTCTAAAGTAGCATTACAACCCTTGACGTCGTCATTGTAATCATAAACAGAATCCAGAACTTCATCAGCAGGATACAACTGAGTCAGTTTTGTAACCTGTCGTCGCAAACCCTCGACGTTTTCTGATGGTGTCTCACCTCTAATAGCAACCTCATAGGTTAATTCAGATTTTTGCAGAAGCAAATATTTTATTGGGAAAGCCATTTCGCTAAAGTATCTCGCAGTAAGTAACTGTCTAGGTATGTTGTGCAATTAATATCAAAATGATTACAAAACCGTAGCAAAATACTTAATTATGAAATAAATTAAATGAAATAGCCGGTACCTATTCCGTTCTGTTACAAATAATCAGCTTTTTGTTCCAGAACGATAGCGTTTTGCAAATGTATAAGATTAATAGAATGAAAGATGTATGAAAAAAAAAAGCAGGCAAAGCCAGGTGAAAGAAATAGTTATTTAAATTACTTGCTTCAACTAATGTGCCTAAGCTATGCACAGACTACAAAAATAATATAACCTAGTACCTTAAATATATATCTTTTTTTTATTCTTAATAATACATAGCAACAAAAAAAAAACGGCACAGCGTAATAGGCACATCAGTTGAGGTACACAATCGTTTTTACAACATGCGCACACCAATCCAATCCAACACCAAGATACTAAGCTAAAACAAATAGTACCCGAGACAGTACGAACTATGACCTTTTGACCACGTATATGGGCGCCATTGTCGCATTTATCCCTAGGGATGAATAAAATACGGCAAATAAGTATAGTAAATAAGCAATTTATTTTCCCTTGGAAAATAAAATTAACCAGGTCTAGGGGTCGTTGGGTCGAGTAGCCCGGTCACAATTCGCGACACTGCCTCAGTTCCAGAATACCGCACTCTCCTCAGTCTTCCCGTAATCCAGCAGTACGCTCCCAATCAGTCTCCTCGTCAGGGTCCCGTCCACTCAGCTTTAAATGGTAAGCCCTCTAGGTCTCTTTCCAAAGAGACTTAGTCCAGACTGTGTTCCTGGAATCGTATTAATGTTCGGGTCACGACTTTGTAGGGGAACGGTTTTAGGGGACCTACGGATTATGTGGCAACCAGATGTACTAAGTTAGCTAGCTCAAGGAGAAAAGACTGAAGGTGGCAGTTTTTAAATATTCAGAACGGCTAGGTGGCTTCTAACAAAATAGTTGAAATTCTAATAATAATTTATAATAAGCATGAACAGTTGAGACGGCCAAAATCTAAATGATATGTAGGTCTAGCTAATCAAAAGCATAGTTGGTAACAAAGCTAAATATAAAGAAGAAACAATGATATTATTACGACATCCTAACGGTCATATTTCAAACGAGCGCGTCATCATTCTAATTCACTAAGAAAACACAGTCACAAAGCTTTATGGAAGCATGAAAGTTATTTGCACAACTTACCCAGTATGGGAACACAGTTATTCACTATTTAAATATTACTAAATAGAAATAGGTTTTAAAATCTTAAGACGCAAATAAAATGTTCTTGCGTGTGCGCATCAAAGCGACGTGCACTCGCTTCCAAGGCAGGCGAGTACTGAGGAGCAGCTGTGCGCGGGCCGGGCGGCTCTGCGCCGTCTCAGGTGAGCGAACGGTATCTTCGAACAATAGACTCGTCAGCTGTGATTTTTATCTATATAAGCTAAGCGCGTCTGTAATTCTGTAAGTATATTAATATTTTAATCGTATTTATTTTAAATTATAGTTAAATGTAAATATATAGTTATTATAAGAATTCTTAACTCAATTTGATGAACTTATCTATAAATTAATCATTTTAAATAGAATGACGTTTAAGGAACGCTACGTTACACTGTAGCGTTCTCCAGTGACAGTTATCGCATTGCCTCCAGCGTCTTCGAAAAAATAGGGTCCGATCACTCTGTCAACACAGATGCCACACCATACAGTAACTTTTAGTGGGTGTAGAGGTGTTTCTTGAATAATGCGCGGATTATCAGTGCCCCAGAACCGAGTATTCTGCTTATTGACATGCCCTGAGAGATGGAAATGCGCTTCGTCACTCATAACCAATTTTGAAGGAAAATCATCTTGCAAAATGTCATAAATAGGGCTCAAATGTGTATCAACTCTGGAGGTCACCATTTAAAAGACATCATCTTTAAATCCTAATGGTACGAAATTTAATGGCACAAATATACATTTAAAAAAACCTAAATCTAGTTTTCTAATTTAGAAAAAATGTTATAGCTGAACCAAATAGGGTCTTTACTTTTGCGCCACCCAGTATTAGATTTATATTTATTAGTAATACACCTATTTCCTTATGTGGTTATATAAGGCACATCAGGCGAGTTCGTGGTCAAAAGTACCTAAATCTATAACAGTTTTAAGTTCTAGTTTGAATTTGAATTTACCGCGCGATGAAGTTTGCCTTGTCACGACCACAGATTAAGAAGAGGATACTTACTATGATGTCACGTATGAGCAGTGCCCACTTGCCCAGTGGTCACGACAAAATTCGGATTCAGACCATAACGAAAAAGTTAGGTCTGTGATTCAGACTGAATTATAGTCAATTGTTCTTTTCTCTAATCTGTGGACTGAATTCAGACCACAGAGTACTTTTCAGACAGTTTGTCACACAGACAGAGTACGTTTGTCATGTACAAATTCATTGCAAATTCAAAATGAACAAAATTTTACAGTTTTGAACACAAAATATTATTCGATAAAAGTAAATTTTAAAGTAAAGTATATTAAATAATTTATAAAAGCAACTAAACAACAAAAACAAATAAATAAATAAATAAAGATGTTATTTCAACACTTTCGCAAATGTGAGGGTTGTTTTAAACCCGTGAAGAAGCGACTTGGAAGCTTGCAGTCCAAAGATGAATATGAATGCTATGGAGAGAGCTACATAAAGTGTTTTTGGGGGCTTTGTGACCAGCAGAAGTCTTTGGAAGCCTTTGCTATAAAATCCGAGGGGCCTGGTAAGACTCTGTACTTTTTCATTGATGTTTAAAGCTTGGAGGAATCAAAACGGTTTGGAGATATCGAACATTCAATTGTGTTACGTTTGATTCCGACCTCGCGCCGCTCAGTTGGTTAATGTACACTGTTTAATCAGCTAAAGCTTAATGATATGACCACTTTGTATAGTGCTAGACATTTCAGCTACTGGTACTGGTAATTGAAT
The DNA here is from genome assembly GCA_910589525.2 of Ennomos quercinarius. Lineage (NCBI taxonomy): Eukaryota > Metazoa > Arthropoda > Insecta > Lepidoptera > Geometridae > Ennomos > Ennomos quercinarius. Next base: position 7,977,644 of record OU342501.1, read on the forward strand.
TGAGCGCGTGTAGCTGAGCGGTAGTCCGTGCGACTTCCAAACCGACGCACCCAGTTTCAATCCCGCTCGGCCCTACACTAATCACTTTTCAGTAGGTACTGATCAAAGAGTATATAACGCTACGCTATACTGATCTCTTTAGACTATTGTTTTTTTCTCTAATCTGTGACTAGACTAGTAACTAGTACGTACGCTTAGATAGACGATACCGTACAAAAATTGAGAATTTTTTGTACCGGTTTGAAGTGTCAGTCCCGAGCTTCATAAGAATTAATAATGAGCCGTTTTATTAAAAAAAAGAAATCGTCTTTTATGCATGACCCAATAGATGGCGCCAGTTGTGGTTTTACGGTCTGTCACTGTCACTGCTTCAAGCATAGACCACAGGTTAGAGGAAAGTGTCACGATACTGACTGACAACTTTAAACTGTTTCGTATTTTTTTTAGTTTCGTTGCGAGATACCTTGGCTTTATTTTGGATCATAATATTAACGTTTATCTATCTCGCAGATCTACTGTACTTCAATTTACTTAATAAGAATGCACCACAGACTACTTAGGAGATACTACAGGCAATGTACTCGAGGTCCACCCAACTGAATTTGACATTTCTTTGTAGATAGTCTAAGCATTTTCTTATTTTTAAACTACTCTGTGGTTTGAAAGGTTTAAACTACGTACTTACAGCGCCATCTAGAAAAGTAGCGGAACTAGTGTTTTTTTTTAAATAAAACTCCTCATTTGAAAATCCATCGCGTAGACTGGTTGGTTTAATTAGTTCCGAGGACGCTCACGATATCACTCTTAGCAATCAGCGCCAAAATGGCGAAAATCAAATGCTTTCAGTCAATATTGGTAATTATGGAACTAGTGTAATTTAGAGACCATCAGCGCTTTTCAGGCTACATGCGGAATTTGCACTCGCTCTCGCAACTTACAACGGTGAACGAAAACATCGCGTGAGGAATCCGGCTTGTTTAAGAAACATAAAATTCGAAAATTACTGTGACATCCATCTGCAAACCCGCACTTGGCCAGCGTGGTGGATTTACGGCCTACGCTCTCTCCATGCCCGTCGATTTTACATTATTATTGTCATTGATATTTGACTTCTTACAGATTGTATATGTGACCTACTGTCTAAACGGGTTGAACGACATTGGTCAAGTCTGATATTCGTCAAATCGGCAATTCGTCAAATTCGATATTGGTCAAATCGGTATTTCGTCAAATCGTCTTTTAAACATTGGCTAACTATTGCCCGCGACTTCGTTCGCGCAGTAGCAGACTTTTCCAAATTATTTGTTACACCCTATGTGGGTAGAACTCAAAACTCAAAGTTTTATGGCATATAGGCTATTTTTAGCACAAGTAAAAATTAGATAAGGTATTTCAAAATATTCCGCATAATATAAAAAATAGCGTAATTAAAGTAGACGAACATCTGTTTATGGTTTTCACGGCAAAACCGATTTGCATGAAATGTTGCACATGGCCCATCGTAGATCGCATCGTCACTTCCCATCAGGTGAGATTGCGGTCAAATGCGGGACTATTTAGTTGTAAAAAAATGGACTGCTGATTACCAGGATTTATACCACCGGTGAGTTAGAGTTGCAGAGCGCCTCTCAATATTATTTTGGTTCCAGTTGTGACAGAACAGCCGAGAAGACAAGCTTTGCCATACAAACGCAACACTAACATTGAGAAGATTTAAATTTTAGTGAAACAATAAACTTATAAATATAGCAATAATGTATTTATTATCATTCTTCAATAAAAAGTGAATCGGTCAGACTCTTCTGCTTATCATTTAATACTTGTCTTACATTTATGTTGATTCTAGCTTGTGCTATGTAGTTCTGGAACTTTCTCCACTCAATGTCGTCAGTGTTCCGATTCATATGTTCAACAATCTCTTTTGGATTTGATATGTATTTAAAGTCTGGGATACTTTCTACAGTTTGTAGTTCCTCATTCCATGGGGATGTTTCAGAAGGTAGGATTTTTGGTACAGCATGGTAGCAAAGTCTAGCTTCTTTTGACATTATAACAATATCTCCGCTGGTCAGAAGTATTGGTGAAGGTTCTATTGACTTTTCTCTGCCACCAAGAAGGAATATTGCTGATTGACCAAAACTGTAAATGATAGAATACACAGATTAATTTCTAATTTGACATGTTAAATTCTTCATCTGTTCTAGTTCTAATCAACTAGATTTTTATGTACCCATATTATGCAAAAATAATGACATCAAGTAAAATGTGATCTGAAATGGCCATGCCTGATATTTTCTAGCAGATAACTTAGAATGCGGTAAATTCAGAATTATGAAAAAATTAGGACTAATAAGATTGTGCATACACAGTATACAACGCAACACAACGCTTTGGTTTGGTGTTGCATAAGATTGTGTATTACTTAGAAATGGGAAAATATAGAATGTGGAAAATTCTGAATATGGAACTCATCGCACACCACTACAGATGTATTGTATACTGATTTATCAAAAATAAAAATAAAATCTTATCATCTTTAGTAAAATCTTAGCTCCAGTTCCAACCAAAGCTGGCAAAATATTTTTCCGTTTTGTAAAGTTTAATAACCAACATCCAACATTCTTACTTTACTTCTCCAACATGGGGATTTGCCAAGTCTACTATTTCAAAAGTTTCATTGCTCTACAATCGCCGAATTTTGACAGATTTTGTATGAAAAATCTGTTAAAAATGAACAACTGTGGAACAATGCAATAGCATTATAGATAGTAAATTCGGGACCGAAATTAAAAAGCTAAGCTCAGGATTGTCTTTAAGTGGGCCAGTATGGTCCAGTAGTAAGTCCTGCTTTGTCTGTCCAGCAACAGACAGGAGTATGCAGGGCTGATAGCCAACCCCCAGAGGTGGAGAAGCACGACAAAAAGAAGCCTACTTTGGTTTGTACTTAGTTTATAGTAAGTAGCAAGCACAATATTTACCTAAATGAGAACAGAGGAGCTTCCAAATTGACTTCAGAGTGATCAGTGTGTGCTGAAAGTGTTGAGTTCATATGATAATAGTTTACAATAGCCGCCTCTGCTTTAAACTTTTCATGGCCCAAATGCTGTGCCATCACATCGGAGAGCTCAGCTAGGCCTTCTGGAAAGATATTCTTGTCTTTTTCACTGTATACCTGAAACATTGAAAATGTGGATAGGTACAAAAATAGTACTTTGGCATAAATACATTTTGTTATAGCTAATTTAGAACAAGAAGATAAATTGTTTTACTAATTGCTACACTGTAAAGCCATTTAATTTAACATAAACTTGCAGCATTAAAAATAAGGCAGAAAAAGTTTTGTTAGTACATATAGGCAAGGACAAAACAGAAAACAATATTAACATTGTACTTTTGTGTCCCAGTTGTGATGGTATCCTAATGTAGTCCATCGCAGTTTCTTCTGTAACTGCCAATTGCATTTTCCAGCATCAAAACATTCAGCCCACCAGTCTTTTGTTTCTAAATCAATATCAATATTTAACTTATTTGGTTTTCTAGGATATTCTTCAAGACATTTCCTTATCCAATATCTTTGTCCCAGAGAAGTAAATGGATTTTTAATTAGAAACAAACCAGGGTGTTGGGTGAATGAATAAAGGTCCCATTCTGACACCTTTCTTAGGCCTAAGGCAATTGATCTGCAATCTTCTTTGATGTTAGCTGATGAGATGCTTGATATCTGAAATAATAATATTACCTATGTCAAGATACATCCTTTTAATTTTCCTGAACAATAACAAGACCAAGCATTTAAAGAACCAGGGGCCTGTTTGTAACTAAAATTGCAAAATTGCAATTGCAAAATGAGTAGAGGTAGGTAACTATTATTTATATTATGGTAGAAGTAATAGAGCCTTAGTTAAATAAAAACCCACGAGGAAAGAAAAAAATACTATATTAAATGAACATTACCTTACCTTATCATAGCTACATTCCACAGATAACACGTTAGATAACGAAGGTTTTGGCTTATTACATTTGTAATACTTAAACATTTTCATAAATAAATCATCACCTTTGCTTGCACTACCATATTGTTCCATCGTACTAAACTTTCATGATTTTACATGAGACATATGTTGGTAAATAATTAAATCGGGCGAATTCTGTGGTACGTTTGGTGGTGCGTAATAAACTATAAACTCATCTACTCCGACTCCACAAACATTGATTATTTAGACCACATTTAGACTAACCTACCATGATTAAATACATAGGTATATAATAATAAATATTAATATTTATTTTCCTAGATTACATTATACAGGAGGTTTTTTTTTTTCTTATATTTTGGCTCCACACATAGTGTATTTAGCCAGTGTCAAGTATTGTAATTAATCATCGAGTTATGGAATATTTCACGTGTAAAGTCAAGTCTTCAAGTCTTAGTCACAGTCCAGTCTAAGTCAGGTAATTATAGTCCAGTCTAAGTCATACCCTAGTAAAGTGGTGGCGACTTTACTAGAAGCTTATATGGAATTTTGGAAGCAACACGAAAAACCACGTTTCACTACATTATATCACTTACTCTCACACTCATGCTCGTAATTCAGCACTTAATGCGTAAAACACCACCAATTTTAACCATTAACACTGGAAAAAGCACAAGTTTAGAAAAATAATACAATGAAACGACGTGAACTTTTTCGAGTTCCCGCCAAAACTCCTACAGGAGGTTTTCAGCAAGGTTAAGTGTACTGTGTGGTAGGGATGTTAAAAAAAACGATTATTAATAAAATCGATTATATTTTTTAAAATCGTTTTTTTTGATCGATTATTATTTATAAAAAACCGATTATTTATAAATCGTTTTTTTTAATTTTGTGTTCGAATTTTTCCTACTTGCATTAAAAATAATACAACACCGCTACCACAATCCTGGGGGCCTAGCAAAGATACCAGCGTGAGGCGTTAACGCCTCACGCTAACTCTAAAATGTATAGGAAATGACATTGCATACGGATAACTTCCGCAGCTAATGTTATTCCCATTCTATTACGGCAAAAAATCGATAATTTAAAAAAAATCGGTTATTTTTTTTATCAAAAAATCGATTTTTATATCATCGCTTTTTTGTCAAAAATATAATCGATTATTAAAAAATCGATTTTTCGCCCCTTAGGTCACATCCCTACTCTGTGGTTTTCAGTAGGAATGTGTCGATCATGACCACAGATTAGAGAAAAAAACAAATTACTCTGTGATCATGACCAAACGGCCCCCTAATTACCTAATTTGCGACAGGCGTAAATCTCGCGGTGATTGCTGTCAAACATCATTAGTGGTGTCGAGCATGTATGCTACGCTAGACCACTAATGATGTATGACAGCAATCACCGCGAGATTTACGCCTGTCGCAAATTAGGTAGTTAGGGGGCGGCGGGGTAATTACGTAAAATTTGCAACAGCAATGCGACAGCAGTAGCAATGCGACAACAGTAGCGAAGCATACATTCTCGACACCACTAATGATGTATAACAGCAATCACCGCGAGATTTACGCCTGTCGCAAACCTGTTGCGAGTTAGGTAATTAGGGGGCGGGTCATATGAATGGTATCGCAAGCCGCGCGTAAATATGATCGTATCAGTAATGGCGCAAAGACCCCGATACATATTACCACAAAATACTAATTCTGTGATATTACTGACCTGTGGACCCACCCCCTAATTACCTAACTTGCGACAGGCGTAAATCTCGCGGTGATTGCTGTCAAACATCATTAGTGGTGTCGAGCATGTATGCTACGCTACACCACTAATGATGTATGACAGCAATCACCGCGAGATTTACGCCTGTCGCGAGTTAGGTAATAAGGGGGCCGATCTCGGACGGTAAACCAATCACGGACCATGCAGTGACCGAATATGCGAATTGAAACGAATGAATAATGATAGACGTAAGAGTTATGATCGGCTATCGCTGCATCTCGCTCTTGCGAGCACGTCGGTCAGTGGATCGCCACTGAACCGACCGAGCGATGTTTTTTTTTTTTTTTTTTCTCTTATATTTTGGCTCCACACATAGTGTATTTAGCCAGTGTCAAGTATTGTAATTTTTCATAATGATAGAATATTTCACGTAAAGTCAAGTCTTAGTCACAGTCTGCGTAGTCATAGTCCAGTCTAAGTCAGGTAGTCTCAGTCCAGTCTAAGTCATTCCCTAGTAAAGTGGTGGCAAATTTACTAGAAGCTTCTATGGAATTTTGGAAGCAACACGAAAAACACGTTTCACCACATTATATCACTTGCCCACACTCATGCTCGTAATTCAGCACTTAATGCGTAAAACGTCACCGATTTTAATCATTAACACTGGAAAAAGCACGAGTTTTGAAAAATAATACAATGCAACGACGTGAACTTTTCCGCGTTCCCGCCAAAACTCACCGAGCGATGTTTACGTGAGATGAGACAGTCAATCATGTGCGACGGAAACACACAGTACGATAGCAGGAATGAAAAATACCTTATACTTACCCAGATAGAGTCTGTTTTTGCATAAATGTTACTAAGCCAATATTTCCTGATTCCTTACTACGAATTAAAGGTGATTATAATGAGAATATTTTCTAACACTAATTTCAATCTGCAAAATGAATCCTTCCTTTTTGTGTTTAATTTCCTAATTTAGTGTGGGACGCTACTTGCGTCGATACTATGGCACCGTCACACCTTCCCGAGACACACGTTAGGGCCGGCGCCGCGGCTAATTCTGCTGAGCAGCTAAAACGGCGCAAATATAGTAACCTCGGTAGCGGTTACATATTTGAGCCGTTTGGTGTTGAGACCCTGGGTCCGTGGGGACCGGAAGCTCATCGCGTTTTCCAAAGTCTATCAGAGCGCCTGGTCGATGCGACGCGTGACCAAAATGTTGGCACTTATTTGGTCCAACGCATCAGCATTGCAATTCAACGTGGCAATGCTGCCAGCATGTTGGGTACGCTACCTACCGGTAGTGGGCTGGAGCACTTGTACTGTCTATAGGCCATCGCGGCTATTATACAGTCCATAAGTGTTCTTTGTAGTAGTGTAGCTAGTTTAGTTTAGTTTAGTTTAGTTTTTATTATTGTAGTAGTTAGCTTGAGTAATAAAGGCAATTTGCCCGTTAAAAAAAAATTTCCTAATTTAGGTAGTACTTTAACTTGGGATGAAACGTAATATGTCTCAACTCAGATCGAAAACCTTATTCAATCATCAATGTATGATACAAAAGTGAATAACGCAAGCTTTCGGGACTTTACGAATCCAATTTAATGATCCGCCCCCTAATTACCTAACTTGCGACTGGCGTAAATCTCGCGGTGATTGCTGTCATACATCATTAGTGGTGTAGCGTAGCATACATGCTTGACACCACTAATGATGTTTGACAGCAATCACCGCGAGATTTACGCCTGTCGCAAATTAGGTAATTAGGGGGCGAGTTATATGAACCGCGGGGTAATTACGTAAAATTTGCAACAGCAATGCGACAGCAGTAGCAATGCGACAGCAGTAGTGGCCTCCTAATTACCTAACTCGCAACAGGTTTGCGACAGGCGTAAATCTCGCGGTGATTGCTGTCATACATCATTAGTGGTGTCGAGAATGTATGCTTCGCTACTGCCGTCGCATTGCTACTGCTGTCGCATTGCTGTCGCAAATTTTACGTAATTAACCCGCGGAGCATACATTCTCGACACCACTAATGATGTATGACAGCAATCACCGCGAGATTTACGCCTGTCGCAAACCTGTTGCGAGTTAGGTAATAAGGGGGCCGGTTCATTTTCACAACAGTTTATGATTGATATGGTACTTCGGGATTGAACGAACAACACAATCCTAGTTTTCAGGCAACTAAATTATTTAAAAAAAATTAGTTCTTTAAAATCCTAATTTAAAAGTAAGATGGCGTTGAGGAGATATGGCTGCGAATCAGAGACCTAGACTTTTTTCGTAGCGTCAATAATTATCACTACCATGTCTGTGGTTCTGAAGATTTATGCCACAGATTAGAGAAAAAAACAATACAGTGATTTAGGCATAGACCATAAACAGCTACTCTCTGCATTTACTTATGTTTATTTTAAAATATCAAGGAATTATTAAATAGGAAAATGAAAATAAGGATGAAAATAAGGAGGAAAATTATCATTAATTACGTTAGATTTATATTCCTCTTTTTTTCATCATACACGGATTTTACATTCATATTTTTTCGAATCATGTCTTTACTTGGCGTGAGGGTGCAACCAGCTTGTAATTCGCTAGTAAATTAAATAAACCCTTTAATCATGGAGTTCAACGAATCCCAGAATAAGGACTAAGGTAAGTAGGTACCCACCTACCAGAGGCCGACCTTCGCTGCGTCTTCCGGTTCGTGATCGCCACTCGAGAACCTTTCTACCCCATCAGTTGCCAGTTCTATGAGCGATGTGGCCTGCCCATTGCTGATTCTAAGAGCTATATTAGTCACTTTAGTTCACCTACGGATCTGTGTGGTAATAACGATTCTCACCAAATATCGAAGTCAATGAATTAAGATTGCTTAGCTATATTTCTGAATTTTACTTCAAAACAATAAAAACTCCTAAATCTGTCAAAATATTTAAGTAGCCACTGTCTCGTGAAGGGCAAATCTACCAAAATGGCGGAAATCTGCCACAAATGGTCACACTGGTGAGTGAAGTGAAAGTGACACTGCGCTATGACAGAGACTAAAGCCACCTCACAAAAAAAAACAAGCCATGTCTCGCCAGCGCCACCTACTTTTGGATATAGAACTACGTGCCATCCAGCTGTCAGAAAATCCCATAATAGCTTAGGTATTTTTTTTTCTTGCATTTTGGCTCCACACAGTATATTTAGCCAGTGTCAAGTATTGTAATTTTCATCGTGCTAAGGAATATTTCACGTAATAATATCAAGTCTTAGCCACAGTCATAGTCCAGTCTAAGTCAGGTAGTAATAGTCCAGTCTAAGTCATGCCCCAGTAAAGTGGTGGCAACTTTACTAGAAGCTTCTGTAGAATTTTGGAAGCAACACGAAAAATCATGTTTCACCACATTATATCACTTGCCCACACATAAGCTCGTAATTCAGCACTTAATGCGTAAGACGCCACCAATTTTAAACATTAACACTGGAAAAAGCACAAGTTTTAAAAAAATAATACAATGCAACGACGTGAACTTTTCCGAGTTCCCGCCAAAAACCAGCTTAGGTATTATATATACTCTTTGCCAGTCTTTGCACAGACTTAAGGATGTTCCGATACCACCAAAGTATCGATACCTACTCACATGAGTAGGTACTCATGGGGGTAGGTATGGTACTCAAATCATGATTCGATACTACTCATATGAATACCAAGGCAAGGGTGAGTAGGTATCGATACTTTTAGGGCGGACACACACGTTCAACTTTATGGATTTGATCAATAAAATTGACGAGATCACTTCCGTTAATGTTTTCTCCATACTGTAAACCAAAAAAGATTGACCAATACTAACCCTACACGATCAATAAAATTGATCTATCACAAAGATTGATCAATAAAGTTGAACTTGTATGTCCGCCCTAAAAGTATCAAAGCCTACTCATATCAATACATTTTTTATTATTTATAAAAACTGAAAAAATAAACAAGTTTTACCTTATTGGACCAAATGTTGTTTCTTTGACTGAGTTACATTTCCAAGTGTTTTGGCGCGAAGAATCGGACATTCGAACGCTAAGGATGCGTTTAGGATATTTTATTTGACAATGTTCGATAGAAGTACAACTTTCTTTCCGATACAAGTATTTCTTTCCGATACGAGTACTTTCTTTCCGATACCAATCATTTTAATTAACTGTAACAACTACCTTAACTGTACTGAATGTGTGTGTGTTTGTGGGTATTAACTGTATTCAACGCTTTGAATTTTTTTATTCGATTTAATCCTGATTAAATTAAAAATGGGATTGTTTTAGCCCTAAGTATACATTAAAAAATCACCTTTTTAGGCTGCTTGACTTAAAGTTATGCCATACTATGCCTTTAAAGAAAAAATATATTACGGCGAAATAAAGCTTGACATTGAATTTTTGGCGACTCTGTCCTGTTTTGACTTAGCAGCATTGATTCGATTCGATACTAGAACCTTCTTTCCGATACCAAGTAAGTATCGAAAGAATGATTCGATGCTAAAAAGTATTTGGTATCGAAAGAAAAGTATTGAGCACTTACTCTTACTCGTATTTACTAGTATAAGTATCGGAACATCCCTACCTGCGATAAGTACATATTTGTTGTATTTTTCTATCAGTGATTTAATAAATATAATTACTATTATTTTATTATTAGTAGTAGCTCGGCCTCGTATTAAAAGCTTTACACAAATATAAATAATTACTTACCTGAGTGAACAATATGACCAGCACTGTAGAAACTGAGCAATCTCCTGAGCACAAAAAGGTTGTTGTTGTTGTTGATTTGATTTAAAACTTTGTAACATTATCTTACCAGCTTTCTTCCTTTTTGCAGGATATAGAAGTAGAAAATGGCAAAACAAAGCTTAGAAAGTTACTCAATCAGAACTTCAGGATAGAAATGACTGATGGGAGAGTAATAATTGGCGTATTCTTGTGCACCGATAGAGATGCTAATGTCATTCTGGGTATGTTTATACCTATCTAGTGGGAATTCTGTGGTTTATACCTAGGTTGGACTGTAACAAGCGGGGCACTGAGGAAAAAAGACTGAAATTTTTATCAATATTTTTATGTTAGTATGACCCCTAAAGAATATTTTGTATGAGTCATCAATTCAAAAGGTTAATGACCTTTGAGTTAGAAGACAAAAGTGGCTTATTTATTAGCGCATGTAATGTAAAGATACTAGTCTAGGGCAACAACAAGCGAAGCGAGGAGGAGCGTTAGGTGAACAGTGACCACACGATGCACGAGTCAAGCAAGCAAAGCGAGCCTACCGCGGCAGCAGCCAACGAAGCGCCAGAAGTCACTTGTGCTTATATAAAAAATTACTTAACACAGCGTTTTACCCACAAGGTAAAAAAAAAAAAACCCACCAAGTCCAGAATGTATGTTTTGGTGAAAATTTTCTATGTCCTAATTTTCATAGTGCCCTGTTTTGTATCGCCTGACCGTTACCTATTGATAATTGTTACTTATGATCAGTTTATTTCTCCGAAAGATCTGCATACCTACAGGTTTCCTAGGTTCACAGACAGTATAGAATTGTTTCAAGTTGTGATGTGATACATTTTATTACAGGTGCCTGCTCAGAGTATCTCAAAAACGCTAATGAACATGAAACAGATCCACCCCGGGTGTTAGGCCTAGCCATGGTCCCTGGTCGTCACATAGTCTCCATACATGTGGATGATACTACTCCAGCTCCAAAGTACTACAATGAATACTGAATAGCTTGTGATCTTTGGTACGGTTTTTTGGCTTTATTTATTTTAATAAGTATCATATGCAGTGATGATGAATTTCTCATATTGAGTCTACTTACCTTTAAAAACTGTAGTTGTTCTATATAATTTCCTAATATTAAGAAAATTATTTTAAAATTAAATATACACCAATATAATATTGTGAAAAATTAAAGATTTTTATTCATATTTATGTATTACATAGTCAAGAGCTTGTTGCAACACATCTACTTCTAGATAAATATTTTTAGAATCATTTGCGAAAGGATTATATTCATCTGTATTTTTATGTGCATTCTTTGATAGTAATTGCAATAGGTCTTTACATAGTATTATTGCTTGATTAGATTCATTAAATATATTATATAGAAATTGACAATCTAACAAATTATCTAGACAAATGTTTGGGTGCAGAGGTGTTTCCAATTTTTTTATACTTTTGTAGTAATAAACACACACATTTCTTACATCTTCATCTTCGTCTTGTAAAAGAATTATTGCAGTTTTAAGTGAAGCTACTTTTATATCATCAGTAATTTTGTCAAAATATTTGGGTAGTTCATTATTTGCTAAAGCTGCTATATATCTCATGTCAGCATCGGTATTTTCATAATCACTCATTTCATAAATTATATATGCCAACTTCTTTTGATGTTGTTTGTCAATGTCCATAAATAAACTTGTAGCAAAAGGAATGATGTATCTGAGCTTGTAAGAAACTTCTGTACCACCCAATTCTTTTAGAATTGCAGTAATATCTACATTTTTCAAGTCTACTGTAACTGATATCTGATATAGGATTCTCCAAACCACACTGCTGTGGTATTTCTTGTCAGAGGACAATAAAATGCTTGCAATTTGTCTCAGTACTGGCTCTGATGTGCAATTTTCAAAGTCTATCTTCCTTAGCAAAATCTCGCAATATGTCTCAAACTCATTCTGATTTAAAAGCAAATTTAGAACTTCTAATATATCATCCCATTGACTGTTCATTATACAAATTTTAATGCATGTTTGCACCCAATTAAAGACTCCAGGTGAACTCACATTATTTTTTAACACAGTTAATATCTTCTCAGCATCACTGATATGAAGGCTGCTATTATTAGGAAAAATGCTCACATAAACTTCTTGTGAAATGTAGGAGTGTTTTCCCTCGATGTTTAAAACAGATGTATATTTCTCTTTCAAAGCTTTTGCAGCACTGATATTTAAATCTAATGAGTTGCAATTTTTGAGACAACTCAAAAGCATTAAAGCTCCATGAATAAAGTTTTCTGAACTAAAATCGGTTTGAATGAGAGCATCACAAATACTTTCGAATGAGAAAATATTGAATATGCACTTAGCAGTCAATCTTCTGACTGTGTGTATTGGACTATCCAATATTCTTAATAGACTAGTTAGCAGTTCTTTATCTGCCATTGTTTGCATGTCAGTATCATGTGAAAAATTATATCTTTTTGCACTACTCGAAAGCATATTTAATATAGGAACTAAGTTAGAATGTGAATTAATTTTATTGGAATAGCTCTCATTTCTTAACTGTTCTGTAATAAATTTCCATAGTTTTGGAGAATGTGTCCTCAGTTCATCGCATGCTACAGTTGCAATTGTTTCATCATCTGTTCCAGATGGTTTCTTTTGGCCAATCAATCTTGGTATTAGGGCTCCATAAAGCTGTAGAGCTGCATTCCTGAAAATATTTTTTTACAGTGTACCACAATTAAACATTATTTTGATACTGAACATAAAATTTTTTTTGATATATACCTGATTTGCCAATGAGAACTTGTGAGGTTACTAAAAGCCAGCTCAGCTAATTCAGCTGAGTAGAACATCATGTCTGAAGCAAGACTACTGTCGGTAACAATTTTTGTGAGGAAATGGATAAAAATTGCTTTTGGCAAATCCATTTGATTTTCTATATTTATTTTAAGTTCTGATGTTGGAATATCCTCAGTATTTCGACAGGTTTTGAGCAACGTTTTCATAAAATAATGGAATAAAGGCTAAAAAAGATGTAGAATTTATGAATTATTATATTTGTACCACATTATTATTGCAATGCAGTTGATTAATTTAATGTGCATACTTTGCCTTTCCTCATGTCACTTGAAACTATTTTATGGACCATGATGGATAACCCTGCTCCTCTTCGGGTTATTGACGCCATTTTACTAGCTTCCAGAATCAACATATCTAGTTTTGTTTTCAAGAGTGTTTGAGGTAGTTTTGATGTTTGTGAGTTTTCTGGCAAACTTGTCAGAAGTTGAATTCCATACCCTAGAAATATAAAAATAACTGTGAATAAATTCACATCCAAAAATCACCATTAAAAAATCCTACCAATTTAAGAGCTGCATTACAGAACTACGCAAATTTACCTAAAGCAGAGCCTGCACCTTCTATAACTCCCTTGTGCCTTGAAGTTTCCAGAACATGTGTTTCAATAGTGAGGCATTTTTCACATTTTTCAATGTTATCTTTGTGATAACTAATAAGGAGAGACGCTAAATCGCAGGACGTCTAGAATAAAGATACTTCAATTTGTTACTATAAATAAAACTAAAGATATTAAAAATGTCAAATTGCTGGATAGGATTTACCTTTACATTTAACCACAAACAGTTCAAAACAATTTGATGTAAACCAGATATTTTGGTTTCATCTTGTTCTGATTGGTTATATCCTGACTTTGCTATGATATCTTCAACCACGTCATTCATTTTCGAAAAATCAGAACTTGTAGAATTTTCTTGTTCCCAAGTAAATTGATTAGTAATACCTTGTAGAACATCTATTAACTCAACCATAATTGCATCAGGTATATCTAGTTTATATGAATTCTTAATACAGGCTTCTAAAACCACTTGCAAAATGCTAATAAATGAATGTAGTTGTTTCCCATCTTCAATAGATTTTAGAACATCTTTTTGCAACTCATATTCACCTATCAGTTCTGTATAACCATAGTTAAATACATCTTCTAAGCTTTTAAAATCGGTTTCATCATGTTTTTCTTTCAACAACAAATTGACAATCAATTTAAACATGCTCTGACCACAGCTTATTTCAAAGAAAAATTTACTCTTCATGCTTTGTAAAGCATCTATTACTAACTGATTCATTAAATCTGGCCTTCTTATCTCTTTAGAATAGTGGTTTAGAAGAAGCTTGCCAACATTATCCCTTATGTCATCTGAGGCATCTTTTAATAAACTTACAAGTTTCAATACAGAGCTTTCATTGTGTAGCATCCAACAGTTGTTGCTTTTAAGAAATTCTTTTAACGATTTGCTTGTAGCCTTAATTTGGTCCTTCCTCTTTTTGGGTACCTCAGTGAGGCATTCTATTATGGTATTGATGACTTTGATGTTGGTGGACTTCCTCTGATAGTTCCCATTTAACTTCAAGGAACTGATGACTAGTTCCTGTAGGCTTTTGCAAAAGTTAAGTAACACTTCTGTGTCAGTGTTATGTTTCATATTTCTGAATAATATGTGCAGTTGACTCAAAAATGTATGCAAACTACTCAACATGTTCAATCTTAATACTGTGCAATCAGAATTAATATTATTTTTTATATAATCTAGAACCATTGTATATTCCATTTGACTCGGAAGCATTTTATTCTGTGTGAGACAAATAATATCAAATGCTAAGCTTCGAACTTGTATGTTGTAATGTTCTATTAAACATACAACTATTTTTTTAGTGCTTGGACAACTTTCTGTTGAATCCCAATTGATATTTAAAATCCCAAGCTTAGTGCCTTGCTTCATCAAAAATAAAATACTGTAAAACTTCTGCTCTGTGTTATCAACTTTTTTTAAGTCATCAATTAAAATGTCCAGCAACAAAGGAAACTTTTTTAGAGATGGCAGCAACCAGTAGTTACTAAAACTGTCTATTGCTTTATTTGAAGGTCCATTTAGTACTTGTATAATTCTGTTTAGGAATAGTTTACACCATACATCTTCGGAATGTGTTTCTTTTAATACTGCATAGTACATATCAGCACCAGCTGATACTAATCCAGGTTTGTGCAAGCTGTAAATAAGGCCTTCTATCCAATTACACTGGAAAATAAATTTGGATATTTTGCCTCTACAGTTATAAACTACTTGAGAAAGCATTAAATATTTAGCTTTATTCCAATAAAAACTGTTGATTTCTTGAACAATACTTTTTAGAGCAGCTTCATCAAAGATTGTTATAAGGGTTTGAAAAATTCCTTTGTTTAGATCTCTTACTCCCATGATTGGGTTTTCCCAGTTGTGATTAACCATGTTTAAAAGCTTCATTTGATTTTCTTTACTAAAAATCATCTCCTGTAAATGTGTGCCACATAACTTCTTAAAAGAATTCATGGTTTTGAATGTTATAGAAGTAAATTGTGAATACTCATATGCCATCAGTATCAATAATTCAAAAGTGGAATTTATAACTTTTGACAAAATGCAATTTTCAGTACTGTGTGTAAGGAATGATGATAAATACATTCCATACATTAAAGATACTGCTTGCAAGGAACTTGAACTGTCTTTTAAATCAGTAGACCTCAAGGATATTTCTTTTTCCACAATTTCATGCATTTCCTGTAGATAAAATTCTTGCTTATCTGTTGATATAATCACAGAAAAGAAACCAGTAGCACATAGCAACTGATCATCCATTTTGTCGAGCCCAGTTTGTATGTGACACCACAATATTTCTGCCAATTTGTTCCACTCTTCCAAATTATTTTCTGAAGATCTTTTACAACACTTAGCACTAATCAGTACATCCTGAAATGAAAAAATATAGTTGATTATACAATGTAAATGCCTACACAACATTTAAATCATAAACACACATACACATAAAACAGATATACCAATTATAATAACTTTATTGTTTGCATGTTTTAAGATTGTGCCAAAATCTATACACCTATCAATTATCTATATATTATTATCTGTCTCTCTTACTGTTGGCCTCATTAGTAAGCTCAAAGTCGCGCAGTGAGCTATGGAGCGAGCTATGCTCGGTGTTTCCCTGCGAGAAAGGCTCCGGAACGAGGAGATCCGCAGGAGAACTAAAGTGACCGATATAGCTCTTAGAGTTAGTAAGTTGAAGTGGCAATGGGCAGGCCACATCGCTCGTAGAACTGACAACCGATGGGGAAGAAAGGTTCTCGAGTGGCGACCACGAACCGGAAGACGCAGCGTAGGCCGGCCCCCCACTCGGTGGACCGACGACCTGGTGAAAGCCGCGGGGAGCCGATGGATGCAGGAGGCGAGCAGCCGCTCAAGGTGGCGTGCTCTGGGGGAGGCCTATGTTTAGCAGTGGACGTCTTCAGGCTGTCAATGATGATGATGATGATGATGATGATGATGATTATCTGTACGTAATCCGTAACATTCCCAGTAGGAGACACTTTCATTATTTAGTTGTTCGTAGTCATGCTTACATATGGTGCGAGAGCCCACTGCAAAAATACCTACATGATTGGGTACCCCAATAGGCTATCTTTAGATCGTTAACCGACACTTAGACATGTAAAAAAGAAACAGGTCTGCCAGTTCCGATCCTGCCGGGTCATGGAAATAATCCACCTCCACCAACTTCAAATGCCTTGAATACTAAGTTTCGCCAAGTTTAGACCTGGCAGACCTTTTAATCTATTATCAGGGTCACCTTGGGTATTATTAGGCGTAGGTTTCATCGGGGTATTCGCTGAGGTAGGTAAAGGGTGTGAAGAGCACAATCTTAGGGGTCTGCCAGGTACTTCCGGCAGGGTGCGCACCAATTTTTTTTACATAATTAATCAATGGTTAACTGTTGCCAGAACTTTCATTCGGGTAAATGACAAAATAAATACATCAAAAAATTCAATTATTTCCATGACCCAGCAGGATCGGAACTGGCAGACCTGATTTTTTTTACATATTTAGATGTTGGTTAATGATCTAAAGATAGCCTATTGGGGTACTTGATGATGTAGGTATTTGTGCAGCGGGCTCTCACACCAGTACACAAAAGCGGAAAAAAAGTGTTTGCGCAATGAAGGATACACATTAATAAATTGAAAACTACCTAAGATTTGGACTTTTTGCACTTTATATTTAATTTCGACATAGTAGTTAATCGTTTGATGTTAAGTTCATACATAAAAATTAAGAAATCCACATTACAAATTAAATTTTCCATGTAAAGCCCATCCACCGCCATCTAGCTTCTATGTGGTACTATCTGTTTGTATCTTGGCTGAGTATCAAGTCGAAACTACTGAATGAATTTCAATGAAACTTGGCATCACTTGAGTTCATACTAAGGTCGAAACTACTGAATGAATTTCAATGAAACTTGGCATCACTTGAGTTCATACTAAGCACTAATTGAATAGGAAAAACTTTTGAGTAAAAGATAGCCAAGTTGCATGGAGTCTGGAAATCTTCATCCTGTTGAAGGGAACAAAGGATGGCAATAGAATGGAGGCAGGTGAAGTCTGCCTTCCTTTGCCGGCCCATCCATTCATCCTATTCCCTTTTGCTTCCCTCTTCCCATGAACAGGGTTGGGATGTAAAACTAATTAACCCGTTGTAAAGCTGGGCCGCATCAGCTAGTTATACATAATAGTTATATTTACCTGAATTCTATCAAGGCTCAGATGGCTTGTATCGATACTGATGTTGGCTATCAATTTAACTAATTCTTCCATCTTTGAGGGCCCTGAAATCAGAAATGCTCATGTCTAAAAATTCTTAATAACAAGCACTGTTTTACACTCAAAACTTGTAGGTACCTACATTGATAACCATTTGGCACATATCTGAATAAAAAAAAATATTTTAGAAATAAAAAGCCAATTTTTTACTATAAATACTTTACTACATAAATACTATATTTACAAATTAATCTGAATTCATGAATTAAATTCACTGTGGATCTTTAATGGGCTCAAAACCCTCTCGCTGCATTTTTTCTTTGAAAACATTAAAGTCCCGTTTTCTATCAAAATGCGTAACCCATTGGGTCGGACAGGATTTCTCGAATATCCTTCTAAGTTCCGAACATGCCTTGGGCTTTACGGAACTATCTTTAATATTTTGATCGTCAAGGCATTCCCAATAACGGTCCCTGGAGTCCCAACAAATCTTTCTTTTTTCTCTATCAGGAAAAGACATCTTTATGTGATAGCGCCTTAGCAAAAACCTAAAACGGAAAATGAAAATTTAGGCCTTTTCCTAGCAGGGACGTAACTTTTAGAAATCAATAGACCCAGTGCCATGGTACAACTGACAAACTTACGTAGGAACGTCTGTTGTTTTCGTGAGTTTTTCCCTGGTTTTGTGTTAAAACTAGTTAATTTTCTGTGAAAATCAATATAATTCCGGTACAGTATATAACCTAAAAGAAAAGACTTCAACTCCAACCAAAGAGTAAATATGTGTAATATAATAATATATATATGGTCAACTCTTGGCAAGTCAATCAAAGAGTATGTAACGCTACGCTAGCCAGCGCTACTCTTGGTTAGGGGTGTTCCGATACTAGTGAACAAGTACTTGATACTTTTCTTTCGATACTTACTTGTTATCGGAAAGAAAGTACTAGTATCGTATCGAATTAATGCAGCTTAGTCAAAACAGGATAGAATCGCCAAAAATTCAATGCCAAGCCGCTTTATTTCGCTATAATATATTTTTTCTTTAAAGAAGCATAGTATGGCCTAACTTTAAATCAAGTAGCCTAAAAAGGTGATAAGATGTATACTTAGGGCTAAAACAACCCCATTTTTAGTTTCAGCAGGATTCAATCGAATGTAAATTTAATTCAAAGCGTTGAATACAGTTAATACACACAAACACACACACACACACACACACACACACACACACACACACACACACACAATATAGTTGTTGTAGTTGTTATACTTAATTAAAATAATTAAATTAAATAAAAACGAAATCCTAAACGCATCCTTACGATCAATTCAGACAGAGCAGCAAAATGCTCAAGCACCTTTTAAGTGCTATTGGAATATCAACCTTATTTCATTTAGACAAAGCTGAAAATAGTATGCAACATTAAACTCTTTAACCTATTTTAATGTTGCATACGATTGTCAGCTTTGTCTATATAGATTGAGGTTTATAATCCAATAGCACTTAAAAAGTGCTCGAGCATTTTGCTGCTCTGTCTGAATTGACCCTTAGGGTTCGAATGTCTGATTCTTTGCGCCAAAACACTTGGTTTAGTTCAGTCAAAGAAATAACAAAACTTTGCTGCAATAAGGTAAAATTTGTTTCTTTTTTTCGGTTTTGTTAATATAATAAAAAAAATTATCGATATGAGTAGGTATCGATACTTTTAGGGTATTCATATGAGTCGTATCGAATCAAGATTTGAGTACTACTCATATGAGTAGGTATCGATAAATTGGTGGTATCGGAACATCCACTCTTGATTAATCACAGACTACTAAAGGGATTGATTCTGTGGATTGGTTAATGCACTTTTTTCTCTAATCTGTGGCTTAATGCCACAGCATAGAGTACTTTTTATTCATAGACCTGATAAAAAAAAGCAGGACTGAGTCCCAATTGATCCCGAACCGAGGTACCCATAGGAAGTCGGAACGCTAATAAGTACGAGCGGACACGCACACACTCACATCATAGGAAGTCTATACTGGCTGACACGAGCCGGTTAGTTAGTTTTACGCCCTAACCCTATCCAAAGGAAGAAAGAACTGGAAGGGGAAAAGGATGAATAGAGGCAGGTGCGCCTCTCTTCACCGTCATACATTCATCCTTTTTCCCTATCTTTTTCGCTCTCCCTTCTCTCTTCGCTTTAGCGTACAGGGTATATTCCCAGTTGCCCCCACATGCTTCGCCCCCGGGTGGCAACTGGGAATAAAAATTCCCAGTTGCCACCCGGTGGATACTGGGAAGCTATTGCTCCCACTTCATTCGCCGTACATTGCTGCGTAGATCGCCAACCCCTTCATTACTGTCCAAGTGTAATCTATACATGGTTCTTGGGGGGAGGGGGGCAAGTGCGGGGGGAGGCAGGGCAAGTAGGGGGGGCGGACTAAGTGAGGGGGGGGTGGCAAGTGCAGGGGTGGGGGGGAAAGTGATGGGGAGGTGGGGGAAAGTGATGGGGAGGTGGGGGCAAGTGTGGGGGAGGGGAGATTGCAGATTCATTTATTGTGCGTGCGGCTAGGGAATGGAACTCACTCCCGGCGTCGGTATTTCCATCCACTTACAACTTAAGCCTTTAACATAGGCCAAACGCGTCTTTTTAACTAATCATACTGAAGAACCTATGAATTCTACAGACATGAAAAAAATATCACCAATAAGATCATTCTGCACCTGTACTTATCAATTGAACAAAATATTCGATTACTAGGTACATTATGAATAAAAAAAATACTTTTAAAATGCCTTTCCAGTCACACAGTGTACAATGCCGCGTAAAGGAAGATTGCGTCATTAAATATTTTTACACCCTCGGATAGGAAATTTAAAAATATACAAGCTCAATTGATCATTTTATTTTTAGACCCAAAATTAAGTCTGTTTAGTAATATTTTGCGTTATTTTGCGGCGAGCCAAGGGCGAGGCCCTTGGCGGGGCGTGAGTTAGTCTGCCCCGGCATGTGCCAACGAGTGGACGCGCTGCTGTTTTTCATAAAATATTTTACATGTTTTTCTTATTTGTATGAAAATTATCAATTAAACAGCCAATAAATAGGTATTGACTATACGAAAAAGTCGGTTTTAGAGCCATTTGATTAGTTCTTAGTGACTTTAATGTCAGTAAAAGTGTTTGGAACAATAATAGATCGTATAGCACAGAAGGTCAGTATAGGTATTTTAAACTCTTTTGGCAGGGTAGGGTTCCAGTCGAACTAAATTAGCGTTAGGCCCCATACACGTTACATTTTATTGATCAATCTTTGTGATTGATCAATTTTATTGATTGTTTAGGGTTAGTATTGGTCAATGTTCTTCGGTTTACAGTATGGAGAAAACGTTGACTTAAGTGGTCTCGTCAATTTTATTGATCAATAAAATTGAACGTGTTACCATCACCAGTTATCAGCTTCTTCAAAAATGGTTCGGTTTCATTACGTCGTAATAAATAATCACAGATGCGTACACGGTTCATTAGGTTTCCTTCAGTGAGCTCGTGAGGGACCCAAATATCGAGCTTTTTTGTGTACCCATTTTTTTTCAAATGCGCCAAAACTGTTTTGTGGTCAATTCCCAGTTCTTCAGCTACGTCGTAACTACTGATATGCCGATCTTGCTCCACTTTTTTTAAAAAATGGCATCCATTTTATCCGTAATAGGGCGACCAGAGCGAGGTGCATCTTTGACATCAAAATTTCCGGATTGAAAACGCTTAAACCAAATTTGTGCTACTCTCACAGACACTGCACTAGGTCCATAAACATCGCAATTTTTTTTCGCGGCTTGCTTTGCATTTTTTCCGTTTTTGTCATAGAATTAAAAAAAACAGGAATGAGTTTTGATTGACATCGAACTGACGTACTGCAATGGCGGACACCTAAACATGTGTGACGGATTAAAGAATTGCCATGTAAGAAAATTACCCGAAACCGACAAAAAAAAGATCTGACGTTGGTGTGACTTTTTGTATGACCAAAAAGCTACGCGATCTTGTAACAGGGTAGTCAAAATTTAATAACTTATGTCATTTTATTTTTCATCCCTCAGGGTTAGTCCTATTTGAATTTGTAAAAAACTAATACGACATAAATATATATATATATCCTTTTATACGCTATTAATGCTATATTTGCTCCGTTTCAGTATGAAAATGGAACCCGTATAGGATTATTTTGTTGTGTATCTGTCTGTCCATATTAGATGCAACTTATAGAGTACCTAGCTACCTACTTTACGATGACCTAGAGCTGGTGTGCATTATTTATCGTATAGGCTTAGAGTCAGATGTTGCCAAAAGATTACTAAATTTTCAATCCTAGCGGTAATTTCATGGTGTACGATAGTACGGTGAGCTTCGGCAGTGCAGCCCTTGTAGTTACAGTTATACCTGCGCGATGTAATCCATACACTACGATAAAACATCGTCAGCAACGAAGTTGACGCCACTCCATATTATCCTTTATGCTATAGGGGAGAGGAAGGGAGAGCGAAAAAGATAGGGGAAAAGGATGAATGTATGATGGTAAACAGAGGCGCACCTGCCTCCATTCAGGCTTTTCCTCTCCCATTTCTTTCTTTCTTTGGACAGGGCTAGGGCGTAAAACTAACTAACCGGGTCGGGTCTGCTAGTCAGTCAATAAAACTGTTTATTTCGCACAAAGAATTATAGCCAGGCTTTTGCTGAAAATGTTTTATGAACACATCACTCGTATTTTTCTACTTTACTTTTGAAATGAAACTTGCATCTTCCATTATGTATATTTGTTATTTCTTATACAAACTTCCAATACTAGTAAGTGTCATATGTCTTGACGCCACTGCTGCTCAACGGGAATTAACTGCTTTTTCGACATTTTCGTAATGGCTGGACTCCCCAGCAAACTCAATTTTTTTTGAGCGGAACCATCCATGATTGGCTGATGGTACCAACACTACCACCCTATCAAGTATCAACCAATCATGGCTCTTCTGACAGTTTGCCAACCAAAAAAGTCAAAAACACGTCTTAATTTTTAAAAGTAAGTATCTATTAATAAATTTCACGACACTTTACTTTTTTTTACGTTAAAGAAAACCTGCCCAAATATGCACGATTAGTAGGTCCATTACAGGTAAAATATTTATTAACCTGAAAAAGGCCAACACATGCATAATATGCATAATGGAAATGTGCATTTGCATATAGTCCGTTCTCTAATTATGATCAATATATGTGAATAACTTGTATTCGAACACAATTTCGTCATTCTCCCACACTTCCGGGTAATTTGCAAGTTTGATTGTTGGCAACACTAAGCTGGTTTTGTGTATTGATTGCATCTCAATAATTTTATCGAAAAAGCAAAAAATTAGTGGAATAATAACAAGCTTACTTGTGAAAAGTGATCCCCTGACTTTTTTTTATCATACTGCTATGATTCCGACAACTTTTCACAACGCAAGACGGCATTTTTTTTTTCTAAGCGTCTTGGGCGACGTCCGGAGCAGTAATGGCAGGCGATAGACTTCCTATGATGTGAGTGTGTGCGTGTCCGCTTGTACTTATTAGCGTTCCAACTTCTTAAGGGTACCTCGGTTCGGGATCAATTGGGACTCCGTCCTTCTTTTTTTATTAGGTCCATGTTTTTTGTAGTAAAATTTTAAAATGTATCGTGTTTCTTCATTAGATTCACTCATCTTCACAGTACGAAAAACAAATAAAAATCACACATTTTCCTAATTTGAATATGGAATTATCTTCTTTAAAATTTAAACTTTTAATGATAAAACCAGCCAGATACAAATAGTATAGCCAAAGAGATTTTATTACAAGTTCATACTTACTATAATGCGAAAAGACTTTTTCCCCAACCTAATAATATGAGTTAAAGTCACAAAAGTTTAAAAAGTGTTACGATTGATTGTATTTTGTAAAATATATTTTAAAATCATCTCGCTTAATTTTATTTAATGCAAGCCTCCTAAATAATATTTTTTTATGTATCAAAAACAAGCGCAATTTTTAATTGTAAATATTAGCAAAATCAGCAAGAGATTGACGAGATAAATACGTCGCTAGTTCTATTTGTAGTCCAATATATTTTTAACAATTTTGTACTAAGTAGGTACGTCAGACAACTTTGTACTAGCAACTCGTAAAGTACATTTTTCAGCGGGCCGTTGGTTGGACAGCCCTGCTTGTGCTAGAAATTATGTGTTTAGAGTAGGTTGAGTGATTTATCCCTAGCTGATATCAGAGTTTTTAGGCCGACCAAAGTCTCTAACATAACGACGATTGTTTATTTTGATTGTACAAGTTGACGTGTCATCATTATCAATCAACTCACGGTAGGTAGGTAATGCCCTATTTTATATGCTACTCACGATTACCTATCCCAGAACGAACCTGCTGTACCTGCGAATGAAGCTGGTCCAAAGGTGGGCTCCCGGTTTTTTAGCTACTAGCTAAACCACCCCAGCTTCGCACGGGTTAATTATTTATTTTTACGCCTTATCTCCTAAGGAAGAGGGAAAAGATAAGGGAACAGGATGAATGAATGAAACGCCGAATAGAGGCAGGTGCGCCACCTATCACCTTTCCCCCTCTCTTCTCTCTTTCCCATAGTATAGGATAGGATAGGAGGAGGAATTACAACTAAGTACATATTTTTACTTTTATCCCCTCTCCCGAGGAACCCATGCTGAATTTCGGGATTAAAAGTAGGTATATGCTATAGCCTACTTCGTAATATGAACTCAAATCATGCCAAGTTTCATTTGAATCCATTCAGTAGTTTCGGCGAAATGCTCAGCCAAGATACAGACAGACAGACTGACAAAAATTAAAAAATGTATACTTAGATACTTTTTTTGATTGTAAATACATACACAGACAGAATACAATACAACACCCAGCACCAGAACAAACATCGATGTTCATCACACAAATGTTTGTCCCAGGTGGGAATTGAACCCACAACCTATAGTTCAGAAGGCAGAGCCATTACCAACTGAGCTATCAAGGCCATCAAAATGGAGCCCTCAAAAATAAATTTCTATATATTATCTTCAATGTACAGATTTGGACCTGTTACAGTTTTATTATATTTTATTATAAGTAATATAGATAGATATATTATATAAGTAATAAACCGGGCACCATAATATTATTATAATAGGTAGATATATTTTTCACGGAGTTTCATCTGGATTGTTTATCTTTGACAAACTCTAGCTCATTGTCAAACCTACGAGTGTGGCGCCCCAGGTGGCTCTTATTAATAACTTTGTGTCCAACGCTCAAGGTCATTGGCGCATGTTAAACTCTTAAGTGTCTTCAAATCAAAAGCAAATAGGTTAATTCTAGATAGGCGTGCTCCACCTTCGACCTCATCATCACTTACCATCAGGTGAGATGTAGTCAAACGCTAACCTATCGAAAGTAAAAAAAAAATAAGCCATTCAATTTTGACTACTCTGTTACGCTCGGCAGTGTGACCATTTGTAGCAAATTTTGGCAATTTTATGGTAGATGGTGTAAATCGTTTTAAATAAAAATATTTTTTATTATTTCCCATCTCTCTTATATTATGAAAACCTTATGGCACATTTCTGGTAGTGTTCAGTTTGGGTAGACATTGGCAGAATTCGAGGCTATTTACTTCAGAATCTGCAATTATTTACAGATGGTCGCACAGTTTAGACACAGAATTCCCACTAGTAGAAATCTATTTCGCGTGGCTGCCTAGTTGTTTCTTGCTCCCACACGAGGTGCTGCCTGAATAAGAACGTCTCCCAAAATTTTGGGTAGATAATGGGCGATTTCGTTAGCTCTATCTATAGAGTAATTTACCTTGATACCTAGAATTTATGTTTTACCAGTGTTCAATGCTTCTTTATTGTAAAAACTGAAATGTAAGGTCAGGTGGGGTAAGTGAGACGAAGGACTACCTAAGTAAAACCCTATCGTAATCAATATATCACGCAGTTTAGCTCTATGCTATGTGGCAAAATGGTTTCAATGCTCTAGCACACGCGTCACACAATCTTTCTGCTAGGTCATCACGCCACCGTCAAAAGGCTCATCCACATATCTTGCAAGAATGGAAATCACGCACGACTCGCTTCATGCGTTCATTTTTACCACGCACGTGCAAGATGTGGAATAATCTTCCCCCGGAAGTATTCCCGCAATGCTACAATATGCAGTCTTTTAAAAAGGGTATCAAAAAAAGCCTTACTGAGCTGGCAACGCGTCGACAACGCCCCTAGTGTTGCAGATGTCCATAGGCTACGGTTACCGCTTTCCATCAGGCGGGCCGTATGCTTGTTTGTCGCTCTTAATATTAAAAAAAAAAAAAAAAAAGGTCATAAAATAAAAAGAGATCAGCTATCTTTAAGTTTACAAAACACAAGTCGGCTGATGCCATGAAGCAATTTAATAGTGTTTATGTACATTTTTACACGAAAATAATGCATGAAACGGCGCGTAATGTGGGGTTAGTATTTGCAGTCACAGACGACACAGGTAATAAAATCAATCAAATACATACTACATTACAAATGTCATTGTAAACGTCCCATGGGCGAAAATCACCTATTTCACATTAACAGCTGGAAAACGTCTAGTGCTGAACACAGGCATGCCCATAAAACACCATTTTAGACCCTGATTATAGGGAGGTTTGCCATAATTACCTCGCTTAGCAAGTAGCTTGTCATCGCAGAAGATTATAATGTACCAAGGAGAATGCTACTGCCCATTCTCTGGATAGTCCCTTAGTCTGCTCTTATACGGCACCCAAAGAAAGAGATGGAGATTGTGCGCTAATAAAGTGATACCGGGCAGCTATTATTATATAAGTAGGTACCTAATATAATGACTGCGGGTAACAGATAATAAAAACAAAACTGTCAATATAGTCAACTGCAAAATAGTCAAACGCCAATGTCAACCTACCGTCAGAATATTGAATCGGAACGTTTCTGTCAAAACCGTGAACCATTTTTTTTAAGTGATGTTTCGATCACGCAAATTGAATTTTCAAAAATTATTTTCTTGAAGAGTATTTATTGCCGTCAGCCATTTCAGATTTAGGCTTTCTAAGTGTAAAAAAAAATTAGCGTCCTAGCAGAATTCACAAAGTGGATAGATGTGCAAGTATGTTTCACTTACCCCACCTGACCTTAAATATAAAATGATATATTTTACTAAGTTAAATCAAGCAAATAATTAGCTAATATACCTTCAAAAGGTTTTATTCCGACTTATAAACATGTGCAAATCAACATGGTACCTAGCTGGTTTTATGGGAAATTAAAAATCATAAACTGGCAGTACCTTGACAATGAAATTTTTTGGTTAGGTATGGTTATTTTATCCATTAATTAATCATTTAGCTGTTTTTCTGTTTAGCTGAGGACTTGTTATTACATGAAATGTAACGCTGTATTTATATTTTTCACAATAAACACTTCTAAAAAGGGAAAATAGACAAAATAATGGCTACTTACTTGTGAAATGTTATTCCTTCATATTTACGCCTCAGTGCGACTTTTGTTGCATATAATGCTGCAATCACCCACTGCACACACATTATTTCTCAAATATTTATTGCCTAGATCGCCATTTAAATAGGATTATTTCACAAAAAACAACAATTTCAAAAAATTGTTAACCTGTTTGGCTTAGATCAAACGAAGCCAAATAAAAAAACCCGGTAACGGTGACAAGGACCAAAGATATTACGTTCGTCTTTTTTTTGCTTAGTACCGAATGTATAGCGCTCTCCTTGTTGTCCATGAATGACGTCATATACTACGGTTCTACTCGTAGATATTCAAAGGTTTTAGACTTAACTTTTTGACAGTTGTGTACAGTGTAGGGAATGCAGAAGCGGGTACCCGCACGATTTTCGGGCGGCTGCGGGGTAATTACGTAAAATTTGCAACAGCAATGCGACAGCAGTAGACATTCGCCTTTATTCGCCGAGATTTACGCCTGTCGCAAACCTGTTGCGAGTTAGGTAATTAGGGGGCGGTTCTTCGGTTTTCGTGTGATGCAAAAATTAGTGATAAAATATTATAAAACTTCAGTAACGTATGCGAATTGTACGATATTGTGAATTTTCTGTTGTCTCCAAAACAATCTTACTGAAATTTTAATATGGGCATAATAAGGTTTAATCGTATTTTAATTTTCGATGATTTTAATCTTAAGCGATACTAAAGCGCGAGTGAAGCGAGCTTCACGGCTCCCTGATGGCACTATCTTGGAAAAGTCAAATAAAAATATTGGTTCATTAATTTGATGTTACTTTACTCACCCATAAAATAAGTATAAATCACGAGTGAAAATGCTTTCTTCTCAAAAATTATTCATGTTTAATATGTTTTATTACCTTACAAATATTTTGCAACTTGTTCAAAGTAAAGAAATGGAAGTTAACCGTTGGATAACCGGATTTTATTGACTGAATTAAATTATTTATCACTTCTACTCCAGCGACATCATTATCTTCATTTTGTTTTACGAATACCATTAGGTCGCGTGATACTTTGACTTTACACATGTTTGTGAAGTTAATCAATTGCTTGTAATTTTCAAAAGCAAATACTCCCGGTATTATAGGCACGTTTATTCCGATTTGAGAGCATTTTTTAACATAGGAATGAAAAACATTAGCTTCAAAAAATGCTTGAGTGATTATGAAATCTGCTCCCGCAGCAATTTTTTCTTTTAGCTGTAACAATTTTTCTTCGTTGCTCTCGCAAAATCCAGCTACGCCGATGCAGAAGTATGTCCCTGATATCTCTCTAATGTATTTTATCAACTCCAGAGTACTGTTGAAATCGGACGATACAGGGTCGTAGCTTTCTGTAAATAAAATAAATAAGATAACAAAAAGCAATTGGAAGTCCGGTATATACAGTAACAGTATAACTACATCCCTCCTATACACTTTTCACTCTCTCCTACACTTTTCTTACTTATATTGCCGTAAATACTTACTCAATAAATATCCTAAGAGTGGACTTACCTTGTGCCTTTGCGGATTTTTCCATACAAGTGGTGTGTAAATGGCTTCGTAGTTATATGAAAGCTCCATATTATAGGAATAAAGGTAGTATTTTTTAGATTTTTTTCCCCTATACTTGCGCTTCATATAACGGTACCTACCTACTCCTCTCGTTTTGTATAGTATTTTTGTTTCACATTATGTGGATCTAACTTACCGCCTAAAATTATAAACAAATTGCAGATTCCCTTCTCCTGCAGTAATGTCAGCACTCTTTCCAAATAATGCTTTTTCAACAAGTCACACGACAGATGCATCAGCACCTGCTTCTGCTTGCTCCTCAAGAAACTTGCAGTCTTTAAAGGCTGTATATCCAGATCCTTACACTGGTGAGACTTTGCGTGCCAAGTTACTGCAAAAAATGTTGGATCTACTTCTAAGTTTTCAATCTCATCTGTGCTGACGTTAGGGGTCACTTCAAATGAAAACTTAAATGCGTCGCTTTTAATTAAATCTATGAGTCTCTTTGCATTAGAAGCCATTGTCTCTATAGGATTTTAATTAGAATTTTGAGATTTTAGCTTTCACTTTCAAAACAAAAGCCCTTGCAAAGCACTACTGGTTATGAATAAAGAGACACTATCATAGATAAGTATTGATTGGTCAAAGCGTTTGCACGGTACTACAGAATGAAGTGGAATGACCAATATACTTAGCGTTTATAGGGCGTAAGTCGTAGTCGTAATGTTAGCGATAAGGCCAAACAACATCATTTTATTTACTTAGGTAGGTATACGTCGGGTAAATGACTCCCGATATTAAAGGGAGTTATGAATTATCCTTATCCGTATCAGTATCAGACAACTGCATTAAAAACGATAAATAACTACCTAGGTACTAGGTACTTGTTTTATAAACACAATATAATAATTACATGTATATTATAATTTATGATACTAGTAGTTCTGCGAACGGTAGACCTCGCGAGCACAAACGGTTTTGCAACCACGTGCCATGATGTACATTGTACATAGTACCTTGGTACGCCCCGGACTCAGACCTCACGGCCTTATATCTTGACAACCTCTTGACCGATTCGGCTCATATTTGAAATACTTGTTTAGAATTTAGTACCCAATGATTCTGCCAAATATTATCAAAATAGGCTGGTAAATGACGCCGCTGCTGAACTTCCCCCTTTTTTTGGGGGAACTAAAAACTAAAAAAAAAAAAAAAGTCGCCGACGACGAAGAAATTCCCTGACCTTGTAGAGCTTGTATACCAAGTTTCATCAAGGCTCGTTGAAAAATGCGACCTGTACGTGAGTACGTATTTGCATCCGGTCAGACGAAAGACAAAACAAATTTATGCGGAGGATAAATTGGCTTTCGTCTGAGAAAGAATAAATATGACTAGAATGGAAACTAATATAAGTAAATGAATATCAGAATGATATCAAAATAAGACCATGCTTTTTAAGTGAAAGAATGACTGTATTCTGCATTTTTCTATGCCTTTAACAATTGGCTGTAAACACGTGAAGAATCACAACAAAAATAAGATAAATAAAACATTTCAAAACCCTCTATGTATTAAACTGTATATTTCTTATATTTAAATTATTCCAAGCTGAACTTGCGTATTGTGAAAGGTCAAGTCTACGATCGACTATTTATTTTTATTATAAACGTCCTACTTAAAATTGCTTTATTATTATTATTGAAATATAATACAATGCTTTTATGTCTAATTGTGTAAAAGCATCCAAACACCTATTGCTATAATCGCATATACCTATCTCGTCTCAAATAACTTAGCATGAGATAATCAATGCCCCTTATTACCAATTATTATGTTTTAATATCAACACAAAGAGGATATTTTTTTATTTAAATTGTGGTAAGCACCTACATATTATATGTCTATTTTATTTATGGATATAACAGTTGCGGTGCTGTCCTGGCACACCAGGTCATAAAGTCCCAAATGGTATTCTCCGAAACCCAGTGATGTCCTTAGCGTCTGAGCAGAACACAATAGCGCTTGAACATTCTGCTTGGAGTATTTGGCAGAGTGGTTGTACCTAAATAATAGAAAAAGAATCTTGCAGAACAACCTAAGTTACAAAACGTAGGTAGAATTCTAATACGTTACATTTAAACACTAAATAACCTAATACAAATAAATCACAGGCATTGCCTAACTTCGCTTATTAAGTTACAATGAAATAAGTTAAAAGTCAAACCCTATTAATCTACGCTAATAATTGTTTATTATATTTATTTCGTACGCGTTTATTGTTTATTAAGATAAAGCTTCATAATGATCAATTAAATTTGCCCATGAATGATGATATTTTGTTTTTCAAAGTCTTTTAATTTAACTCTGTTGTATGCTGAGTAACATATCCTACAATAATAGGTACCTTTGCCTATTTTCTTAGCTTATAAATGCAGCGTTGGTGATTATCATAAGTTATTCATTTTATTATGCAGTTAACTTACAAATTGTTGGTCTCAATTATTGTCTATTTAAACTATTTAAATTACTCGTTAAAATATTAACAATTTGTTTGTTACCCTTTTTGTTATAAAGACATTTTGATACAAATTACAAAGCGATTGAATTTCAAGCTTTTAAAATTCACTAAATAATAGTTGCACTATTATTAATATGAATTGGCAGGTACCCGAATATTAACAATTACCAATATTTTAGATACTACAGATTCGTAGCTTGATATGTCTTTATTCCCTTTTATTGGGTACCCGATATGGATGCAAATAAATCTTTAGACGAATGGTCGCCTTGGCACAAAGCTTCTGTCTGGATCTGGTTTATTCAGACCCAGAGGACGTTACAGAACGAATAACTTTGATTCACGCTTTTCGAGTAAATTATTCATCTTAGACACATTAAAAAAGTAGATTAACAGTAAATCTTATCTCTAATATTGAGAAATAGAGATATTTTGCAAAATATTGGTTGCCTTACAGTAAACAGGAATGATTGATTTTGCATTGAATAGAATCTTGTGCTCCAAGTCCGATTAAGTTGCAGAGTTACATTTTTTTCATGTGAATATAGGAAAAAATTATATCAGATTGAGTAGTATGTATATTTACATATACTATGGAATCAAGGACAAATCCGATCTGAATTGACACTGAATTCAGTCTTATTTAAAAATAATAGAGGTAATATTTACATTGGTTACTACTCTTAGTTCTGCGTAATCTTTATAATTCCATTAATAAAATAAAAAAAGTCAGCTGTTTCGTCACAAACTGCCTCAATCACTTGTATTGTAGGTAGAAGTTGAATCTATATATCGTTTATTTCTAATAATTACTAATGAACTTAACCTATATTGATATTGTCGCGTCAGTTACTCTTATCATCTAAAGTAACTATCAATTAAGTATGTCAATTCTTGACTTGCTTGTGGTGCAGTAAATTTTACTAAATATACATGACTACCTACTACGTCTACATAGTTGTCGTGAACTACGGACTCAGTAAAGTTGTATTATTAACCTATTAAATGCTCATCGTAACCTAATTAATTTTAATAAGATAAAAGTCTTGTTGTATCGTCAATTCTTATCATCATTAATCATTATGTCATCAATAATATGTTGTAAAAAGAGCTCATCGAGTTTAAAAAGCTTAATTTTCATAAAATACATAAGGACTAGGCCATTACACTATTTAAATTAGCACCGGAATCACCGGTTAACGCTTCAACGTCAACATTTCATAGAAATACAATGTTTAGTATTATGCTGCTTTGTGCAGACAATTATTTTGGCATTTGTCATTGTTAAAATTAAGTTATTTTTAATTCGCCTAAACTCAATTTGCAGAAAAAGTAACTTATAAACGCGGCGTGCTTTTTTGAACAGTAGACTTCATAAAGGGGTTTTAACAAATGTAAGTATTGACGACACCACCGAAACCTTTACGTAAGTGGGTTTCAATTTATGTTTGTAGTCTCAGTTGTCTATTATATGGACTCCATTTGTTCGGTGAGCTCCAATATGGGGCTTTCGCTGAGTGGTAACATGCCCGCTGATGGTGGTAGGCTGTGACCCTGCCAGTTGGACTGGAATAGAAATGTGCCTGTTAATCCTGATATAAGTACCTAGCCTATTTCAAGTAGGTACCTGCCTGAATAGTTTCTTTCATGAAGGTGAAAATTGTAAGTATATGTATAACGTCAATGTGATAGCCAAAACAAAGTATGAAAACTTTGGAAGGGATCACATGAAAAAATAAATAAAATGTCTTTTCTTACCTTGATGACTTCATTCATCTACTTAAACATTTCGAAAACATGTTTTTTAAGAAATTAATAGTCTTTTTAAAAATGCAATATCGAACAGTTTCTTTAGTATTGTGCTTTAGTCAGCAAGAGCAGGTACCACATAAAGTACCTACTACCTATTATTGTTATTTTGTGATACCTACCACATATTTTTTTTTATATTTAAGTAGATTATGAACCAGTGGAGGTTTGTATCTATAGCTAATGCATATCTTATCTATATTGTTATCTTTTGATAAAATCGTTGATAGTCCACTTTTGTCAACTGTAGCTGCATGTGTATTGTGTAAATATTACGTAGGCACGAGTAGGTATACAGGTTGAAAATTCTCGTGAGTGGCCAAAAGTAAGGAAATCGATATTGGAAAAATTAAAATAAGCATCTGTTATGGGTAGCCGTGACGCTTAATATCAGGCGAACGACTAGCTCGTCACGCCATTCATTTACATACAAAAAAGTATAAGTACAGTTTAGTACCTACTTAGCAAAATAGTCGGGCTTCTTTGAGCATTTTTTGCTATTTCCCTTACTTTCAGATTCGGCCATGCACGCTCTGTTGAAAACTCATTCTGTAATTTAAATGTATTTTTATTAATACTGTCCTTACTTTACTTACATCTTTGACTAAATTGTGATTTTAAGCCCTGAGTTCGTCATAGTACTTATTTTTGTTTATCAGTAGTGTGTAGGTATTTATGTTTGTACTAAATATTATGTACCTACTTTACAAATCAATACAACAGTACATGCAGCCGTGTCATCTACAAAAAAGCTATTTGCAAAATAATAAGGTGTCAAATAAAACAACCAACTATTAATAAACTTTACATTTACTTAGATTTAAATAAAACTTGCTTCTAAGTAAAGCTATCACATCTTACATAATTAATTACTTCACGATTAGCAAATAATAACAAAACTATACAGACTTTCACAATGAATAAAGTAGGTACGTAGGTACTCGTAACTTATAATATCTGATAATAAATAGATACTAAAACCTAAAAAAAACCATGAAGAGGACTGGCGTATAAATATTTAGGAACATTATTAAGTGTTGTTTGTAGCATATAATATACCAAATGCAAGTCATAAAAACCTATCAATACAATACTTGGCAAGTAACTTTAAAAATGGAATTTCTAATTAGCGTTACAGTTGTTATATTTTTTTAATGTAAGTATTATACATTAGGAATGAACAGTTTCATAATATAATGATTCAATTGAATTGTGATAAATCAGAGTGCACCTTAAAGTTTTCTAGAAAATTTCCTTTAGGATTTTACAATAACATTATAATTAGATGCTAAAATGTCATGTTTATAAAAGTGTTCTTTATATTTATAGTAGGAATAAGATTAGCAAAATTATTAAGTAGGTACTCGTATAATGCGTTTTGATAACAAGTGAATTAAATAACAAATTGTTGTAACGGTGTAAGATTTTAAAGCGCTAGTTATTGTCATGCACTCTACAAAGAATTCATTGGTGAATTTACGATTCTATACATTCTCCAATAACATACACATGATGCCTCACAAATACAATGATATACTACTATGAGACCAATCTTTGATCGGGGACCTCGCAGATGTGAAAACCGATAGCTGCTACAGTCACGATCGGCTTTAGCACTGCGTGCCCTCCACACTACTAATTCTACGGATTTATGCTTAGCGTGGGTCTACTAATTGATCTGTTGAAATACCTGAAAGCAAGGCTGCGGTTGAAAAAGGTTGGCGTTCCATTGGCCCGGCCATAGCGGCGCGTCCACTCCGGAATGGGTCGTCGCTTCGCCTTCCCCTTCTCGAGCCTCTCTCCCCTCCCGTCTTCCCGCCAGTTCTGATATTTGACAAGCACTCTGCAGGCTAGAAGGCAGATTAGACCAATTTTCGTTTCCTAATCTATCTTTATTCATTATGCTGATTTCCATCGACCCCTGGTACGCGAACTTATTCACTTCATCCTGTTCTTCTTCCGATTTTGGTTTCGTTCTGTTAGGTCCTTCAACGATGGCCTGAAACGCGAGCAAATCTCTGTTTTCTGTTTCTGTTAATGGTAACGGTGGCAAAATTTGTTGCTGTTGCGCTATCTTATAACTTTGTTGCCTAAGCATTTGGCGCCTGCTTAGGCCTACTTGCAACGTGTGTATACCCATTTCGTGCGCTGTTATAGTTGGGGGAGTCATCTGTTTTTGGAGCAGCTGTCGTTTTTGTTGGAATAACCTATGTTGCATCAACTGCTGTTGTAGAGGAGGCTTGTTTCCTTGTGCAACTGTTGCTCCATGTAATTCTGTAGGGTCTTGCAGCTGAGCCACCATTTTAGGGCTTGCGGGCATCGGTGGTGAAGTGCTGGAATAGTTGAAACTTTCCGGAAGACTGATACGCTTTGGAGTAGGGTTTTTTGTGTCTAAATAATGTGGACTAAAAGTCGCCGCGAATTGATTGTGTTGTATTTGCCTCTGTGTCATTTCCTCGGCAGGAATTGAAGATTGATATTGAGTTTTCAGTTTTTGCGCTTCTTGTTGCACCAAGTGTAGCTCTAAAACGCCTTTCGCTTTGCAGTTCTCGTTCAGTCGTTGACTATTAAAGGCTAAACTGTTTTTCTGTGAATCAGTAGATTGCGCGACTTGTTGTGCAACTAAGCCATCACTAGCACGACGACCTTCTCTAAAGTCGACTGGACTTCGAGTCATCGCTCGTGTGCAATTAGTATTAGTGGATTGGTAGTTCAACGGGCTATGTCGCGCCATTAATCCGGCCCCGGGCGTTTTGTTGTTGTACGACGAGATGTAGACGCAAGGATGCATTGGACTAGTATTTACTAGAGAACTGTTTTCGTAAGCTAACTTATCTTCGTTTGACGTGCAACTTGGTAGACTGCTAGCTAATTCACTGGAGCAGTCAGACAACTGGTAGTCGAGGCTTTCAAACGCGGAGAAATTACTTTGTGAAGATTCACAGCTAAGGTTTTGACTAAGACTTTTGTTGTTAAAAAACGTAACTACACCACTGCTAGAGCTAGAGCTTGCGTAAGAACTCAGTCTGTTTTGCACTCCGCTTGGGACACTTGGAACATCTTCCATGTCCGTCTCGCAGCCTTCGTCGGTCGATGAAGAATACTGTTGTTGAAATTTTGATGGCTCAGCAGTGTTGCTTTGAAGCGGTCCTGAGTAATTGCCTTGACCTGTGGTATACCGGTTTAAAGAAAATTTACTATCTGGCCTGTACAATGTGCTCGGAAATAAATCACTTGTAGTTGTAGTCGTCACAGAAAAACTTGTATCAGCTGCACTTGACATGGGCGGTAAGTTTGTATTTTGTAAATAAGAGTAAGCCGGAAGGTGATGATTCATATAGTCTTTGAATGGTGGGGTAGTGGTTTGAAGTCTACTGAGATCTTGCTGCTGCGCTTGCGACACAAGTCTACTAGATTCTAATGGTATTGGTTGCTCCAGAACGCTACTTAATTTGGGCTCGGTCAGCTGCGTCGGTATTGGACTAGCACTTAAATTAACGGTACCCTTTAAAGGCAATGGTGATTGTTGTAAAGTATTCATTAGTTTAGCAGCTTCAGAACACATTGTAAACGTGGTCGAGTTGGGCATTTTCATTGTTTCAACGTTGAAGTTGGTCGCAGATGCGGAATTTTGAAGAAAACTTGCAATTACATTGTGATCAGCAGCCGCGGAACTTCTACCACTATCGATAGCACATTTGGAGTCAAAACTAGAGGATGTGAGCAGTCTCGTTCCGTCATTGGTACTTTTGGTCGTCTCAGGCCCTACTGTCGTAGACTGTTGCAAGAGGCGCCGGCAATCCTCACTGGATTGTTTCAGTATATTTTGATGCTGCTCGTAAGTAGACGTAAGCAATCTGTGCGTTGGGACGGAAGGTTCACCGAATTTAGCGCCCAGCCTTTGAGTCGATTGAGAGACGTCGACGTTTCTCATAGAAAGAAGCCGCGTGGTTTCTGATTCGTGACTCCTGGTAACGTCGAGGTTGCCAACTAAAAAACTCCGATGCGTATCCGAGGGGTCGGAGTTTCGCTGGAGCAGTCTTTGTTCAGTCATGTTAACGCCTGCAAGGGAGAGTAGTCGCTGCGTCTCGGAGGATGAGGTATCTCCCGATGCAGACGGTAATGCTGGGGTTGCCCTGTTGAAATCCCTTGTCGGATCTCCAGCATGCAATAATCTGAAACGAATTAACACAAGCTTTAGTTTTAGTTTTAAATTAAAGCAAGCCTAACAAAATTCGATACAAAACGCAAATAACATAGCACAAAAAAATTGCACCTGCGGTACATCAATTTACCTTTGATGGTGTTCGCGTCTAGGGTCATGAATCGATGATTCTCTGACAAGTGCTTGGTCTGCTACTGAAGACGGTCTTCTCGATGGTCTCCGAGCTTCTGTGCCGGTGCCACTAGCTGCCCTTGCTCGCAAACGTTCCAAAAGTAGAAGATAGATTGCGGCGTGGTGGTCATAACTGTTTGACTTCAGGCTCTGAAAAGAAACACAGTTTAATTGATAACATGAAATAAGTGCTTAGAGTTCACCACTTGCACTTGCACCCCGTGACTAGCTGAGCAGAAAGTACTTGTTTGCACCAGCATCTCAATATTAAAAGGGTCTGACTTAGCATTTTTCTCTCAAGCGGGAAATTCACTACTAATTAAGGTGGCTATTACATTTTGGCGAGCTCAGTACCGCCTGCGCGGTACTGAGCTCGCAACGTCCGTCGGTTTGACCAAATATATCTAGTTTCATTTGTTGATATATAAATAAGAGCATTATTTAAAATTATGAAATCATTAGTTGTAGTTCAGAAAAATGATGAACTTCATTATGGTAACAATATTTTGTCGATGTAATATAAAACTCCGGAGATATTCGACCTTTTGTTAAAGCCTTTTTTAATAAAAAAACAAATTTCTTTTTTTTTTTAATTACTAGAAAGGCGCAAATCAAAAATCTGTTCTGTCATTATGGAAGTACGGGATGTATTTAGTCACAATATACTATACTACAGAAGTCAATCACATGTATGTACTTCACTTTTTATACCTACGCTCGGCGCTCGCGCTAGGGATGGCGGCATCTGCGCGGGCGGCCGGCTCGCCGTGCCGAGCAGTAGGTACCTACCTACTTATCATAACTACAATGCGGTATTTTTTTATCATCCATACGTATATACAAACATACATACATAAACTGCTAAAACCATAACCCTTCCATTGATATCGAAATAATTTTTTCGCAGTTATTAATATAATTAGATAAAGTTTTTTTGATGGCTAAATAATGCGGTTATGTTACATTTACATCTTCCTCATTAGATTATTGAAAACAAGCAAACCCTACCTACTTACCTCTCTGAAACAACTGGTAGCTTAAAAAATGACAATTCACCGTTTAATGTTGAATTTAAACAACCGTCCACTGTTACAGTTATAATATCTATTTTTAGTTGCTCCATTTTTTTACAAGAATGTTCACAGACGCGTGTCTCAAGCGGGTGGCGCTCGCGCTCGCACTACTCCGACAGACTCCGAGACATCGTGTCAGTGAGCGGTGTCTATGTGTGCGTTGCTCGAGCGCACTTACTATGTTGATTGAGTTCTGTTAGTATTTTGTGATTTACTGGAGTATAATTTAGTTTGGAGACTTACGTTACACAGAAGTTGC
The DNA here is from genome assembly GCA_910589525.2 of Ennomos quercinarius. Lineage (NCBI taxonomy): Eukaryota > Metazoa > Arthropoda > Insecta > Lepidoptera > Geometridae > Ennomos > Ennomos quercinarius. Next base: position 8,016,815 of record OU342501.1, read on the forward strand.
AAATTAGAGCTCTCAAATCGGCGGAGTAATTACGTAAAATTTACAACAGCAATGCGACAGCAGTAGCAAAGCAACAGCAGTAGCGAAGCATACATGCTCGACACCACTAATGATGTATGACAGCAATCACCGCGAGATTTACGCCTGTTGCAAACCTGTTGCGGGTTAGGTAATAAGGGGGCGGGTCTCTGTGTGCTTTTGCCAAAACGAACACCAGGAGAATGATGATTACTAAATAAATAGGTAAGTTACCTAAAATGCGCTCTGTCATTATCGAAGAAGATGAAATGAAGAGTGTTTTTCATTTAATGGCTAAGTATAGACATTAAAGCTATGCATCAAATATTGACGACGAAAACCTTGCCACTACGCATAATTTTGTAACAGCCACCTTATCAGTTTTTTTTCTTTCCTAGCTAGCATAAGTAGGTAACTTATGTCTAGTGATGATAATTGGATTTATTTGTATTATTATCGGAGATTATTGCTTACATTATCTAATAATGTAAGTAATAACCAACACGATTATATCATTACTTCATACAATAGTTACCTTTCCCAGCAAAAAGGCAAAAACACAGATAATTTTAAATTTGCCACCATTAATAAGTTGGCATGTATTTGATTACACCACCGACTACCTCAAATGAAACGGTCAGTTAACATTGTGGTCGCGGCCATGATTTATACAGCTGTCGCAACTCCAATTTTCCAGGGTCCAGTTGCTTTTGTATTGTTACATTAGAAACGTCTAGCACAATCAACACAACGACGAATGCATTAAACTGTTTGATGTCATCAAAATGGCAACTATCATATCTGTATAAGTATTACCTATACTTTATCCAAGTTATTTGTTGTAGCTCCGAGGTACATAAGATTCATAGCATTTTATCTACGGGAGGAAATTAGTGTGATGTAGGTATTTTAAAGTGGATTATCTCTTACCTCTTTGGTTTTGACAGGATCAATCCCTAGGCTTTGCATTAGCCGAAGAATCTGTTCATTAGGCTCCTGATGAGACGGCGGCGGCGCGTGCGCAGGACTCCGTGCCGGGTCTGCAGGCACCGACGGCACCACATAGGGCTCCGCTGCCATCCACCTGTGCTTCTTGATCTGCTCTATGGTATACCGCTTCATTGGTTCCAGGACTAGCATCTTGCGGATCAAGGATTCGCAGTCTGAAACAATTCATAGTTTTGTTTTTCAATTGGATTACAAATAAATTTTTGGAGAACGAAACCCTGCGATGAAATAGTATATTTGATTTAAGACGAAACCGATTGCTTTCATATAATATACCTAAGCATAAGGAGCAGGCGTTACGTCTTAATCTCATCAGTCGTTAGCCTCAATATTTTCAATATCAAAGAAGGTCTCGCTAATGGGATTCTAATATGAGAATAACTTCTTTATTACTTTTAGGTAAGTCAGGTCTAGTCATCATTAAATAACCTCTTCAACGATTTAAAGCTTAAAATACGCAGTGGGCGAAGTTTCCGTCGGCTTTACCTAATAGGCATTAGAGATTAGTGAACATTGACGTCAATCTTTGATTGGCTTTCAATGTGTGCAGTGCCCTTTGCTTGTGGGTGGTGCCGATATAAAGACGACGTAGTTGTAGGCAGTAGTAGGTAAGTCCCACGTTTTATAAAAAAATGTTAGTAAACCCACTCTCGATAGTAATATTTGTATTCGTCACGTGGAACTTAAAAAAACAATCAACTGATAAGGATTAAGCAAAGGTTAGAGACAGGTCGAATGCTTAACGTAAATGAGACATGACGTCATAGAAGGTTATCTTTTGAGAGAGCAGGCAGTGGTACCTCATAGTATGGTGGTAGTACTATTATTTATTTTGTGTTTAGTTCCAGATTACATAGTTATGCTGCAATAGCTTGTAATTTAGTTGTGCAATGTACAAGTACATAGCTCAGGCGTAGGCGGTGTGAAATTGTGATATCAGAGCGAAGACCGCGGGTAGGTACTTATTATACGCTACTCGTGTACCGTACCCAATACTTATTGCCGCAAGTTCGTAAACTCCAACATTGCCATAATAATTACTTTGGCCATAGTAGTATAATAATATCCTAACACTATCTACTTACCTTCCTAATCCAGAATCCTAACACTTTCGTACTAAATCCCATGTTTATATACTACCTTAACTGTGGTTTACACTTTAAAAAATCAATTCCATGGTAAATCCCATGTTGTTTTATCAAAAACACAAATTATCCAATCATTATTGTTAATGAGATATCACATGACGCTGCTGACGTTGCGGGATTATCCCTACGCCTACACCGATTATAGGTGTAGGCCGGAAATGCGTTAATAATTAAACTAATAGGTATAACTTCTATTCAAAACCGTACTACTACATAATTAAGAAGGTAAGTATATCGGTAGAAATAGAAACGTGAGTTATAGGTACCTGAGTAGGTAGATATTCTGTCGTGACGTGACTCGTGACGAATAAAGATATAGACTCAATTATATCGTCTTTAAATAACTTGGCGTGATTGCTCTACCTATTGCTTTAATGTCTCAAGAGGTTTTCAGCACAAAACGTCTAATTAGATAGCCCGCTGAGAGGAGGTCCATTACTCATCAAGTCATTTCACAGAAAATACAAATAGACGCTGTACCCAGTAGATTTCATAAGAAATCATTGTTTGAGTAGGTAGATCTAAACAAGCTATAAATAAGATTACCTATAAGTAAGCCGAACCAATAAGATAGGTACTTATTTATAGCTTGATTTATTCAAAGTTATCGGCAGGTACCCAACATCGTGCGGGTCTATTATATGTGTGGGATGATATCAACTAAGACTACTGGGTCTATAACTAGATATTTTTCTTTAAGGTCTCTCAAAACTGTCGCTTCCGTGAAGATATTCGGGTCATGCGCTCATGCGTCACTCCATCGGATATACGAATAATTGCTTGCATGTGCCGAAAGTGAATGACGCTCGTCGGGAAATAAATAAATCCCATGCCGAAAATAATCTTATGTAAATATTTCATTCGCAGCACTCGCTCTTTACTTAGCGTTAACAAAACATAGTTTCGATTGGAGTGACGAATACGATTATAAATATTCGGCTAACCGCACTGTGCCGCTGGAAATAGAGCGCGCGCGTCCATAGCACAGTTAACAAAACACGCCGTGTCTTTACCGACTGAATAATTTTGAACTTACCTACTATTTTATTTACCATACTCCATATCTTTCAATAATAAATTCGTTGTGTACTCAACTTTAGCGGTGCTATTAATAATTCTCTCGGACGCAAATATCGCGTGCCCCGCTTGACCATTGACGCAATCGGGTGAAAAATGTGCGGGTGTTATTTAATGAAACAGTGGAAAGTCGGGTGGGCGATGGAGGCCATGTCCAGCTCCATGAACTTGGCGCTTTTACGAGCTCGCGCGCCGCCGCGGCCGCCGCCGACCAGCAGCGTCATTTCCCGCGCGCCACCGTTGGCACCGGCCTGGCATCGGCATTATCGTCGGCAATTACGACCCATAAAAACGATGTAAACATAACATAGTTGACGCATATACAGTGTCGTCATTGAACATTCTGAAGTAACTATGTTTGATATCAAAATAACATTTTCGTCTCGGCCTGAGAGCCGAGTAAATCCTATTCACAATACCTGGCTTCCTTCCCATACCTCCAGCGCCTTTGTTATTATAAACAGAGATTAAGCCATCAAACGTATAGATGTGAGACATACATACGTACATCATGGCTATACAGAATACCCTATCCCATATCATAGTACCTACCTATAATCATAGTCGATAGATCGCCTACATCGTCGTAGCGACATGAGAATTATCCACATACCATTTTCTGTTGACCAAGCTGAGATAAAAAGCTCTTTGTACATTCGCTACATACGCTATTGTTTACGTTGGTGACTTCCAAAAATATCTTAATGTGGACGCGAATAACTTTCTCAGAATATATATTCAAGCTCCGTTCCAGGACAAATTAATTTATAACTCTACAAAAAAAAATATTATACAGTTTATTGACCTGAAAACAAAGCAAAATTTATAATTTATTATTATTGAACACGCAGTAGATGCACAAAAATGTTGTTATTTCAGCAGTAAAATAATTAAAATATCAAGCTACAAGAATTCGTGAAATCAGACCTTCCCGGCGGATTACGCTAAAAGAAAATCCATTGTCCATTATTTCTCCCAGTTTATGAGATTGTATTGTTAGATTTGTTATAAGTAAGTAGGTATGCAGTACCTTTACACTGATTGATTGTGAGGGCTCTCCCTATACCATTGTCCTGGTGTCAGGTGTACCTACCTATTATAGTATACCTTCTCAGCAGTTTTGCGTGCTATCTACCCGTTTTTCCGGGACAGAGTTTTTCTAGTACCTACCTACTGTAGGTAATTTTTTGTAGCTGTATGTCGTAGCTCGTAACTTCGTAGCGTAAGCAATATGTAGTTTGTATATTGCTGATGTAGTTACCTACATTTAAATAAATTTTTACATCCATGAGAAAAAAACAATGAATGAAAAGTGTAGAATATAAGTTGGAGTTAAACGGTTGACTGGGTGGCATTTTCACAACAACCCTGCTTATATTAGTACCTAGAGTACTACCCACTTATTATAACAATTTTTTTCTTTCTACTCGAAGGTGATGAACGTTTTCTTTTCATTTATGTAGGACTAGGTAGGTACCTGCATTATACTACTAACACAGATTACATAATACCATACTAGTACCTAGGTACAACCCGAGAAAAGCGCCGCTTTATTAGCAATTTACCGGGGTGAAAAAGTATTTTGGTAAAAGCAATCTGCGTGAAAAGTTTCATCCTAATCGGTTCTGTCAGTCTGGCGTATAGACGCAGTGCAGGCCGGCTCCTCAATATGTGGACCGACGATCTGGTGAAAACCGCGGGGAGGCGAGCAGCTGCTCATAGTGGCGCTCTCTGGGGAGGCTTATCTGACTGAAGGCCACAGACTTATCTGTGGGGGGGTTAATACGTTCAGCAGTGGACGTCTTCAGGCTGTTGATGATGATGATGTTCTGGCGTCGAACCCAATAATAGTAGTATAGGTAGGTATACACAATTATAGGTAATAGGGAAGTAGGTAATAATTAATTTGAAAAAGCCTCAACAAGACGTAGAGCAGGCCCCGTGTTAACGCTAAGAGCGTGAACTGTTTCGTAACCCTACTTCCATAGCATTTTGCCTTCCATGCCGCCAAACATTCTTAATACTATGACCTCAATGCCAACGATTCGTGCGTCAACCTTCCAATTTTCCTTTTTTTTACTGGCGCCTATATTTGGCCTATTATTTTAAGTATTGCGTGAGAAGCTTATTAGGACTCGCACCGCGAGCCTTGAATGTTTCAAGTGACCCACTTTCCACGGTAGGTAGGTATACCTATACCTACTTAATTTAGATTTAACGAAATAAGCAGAGAAAGAGAACTTATTAGCCGTTATTTTTATGGGCAAAGTTATGAGTGCCGCAATATCGAAACGTGCTGAATCTAGAGTAAGTATATATACTAAATAACCCGAGCTAGAATGGGTTTTTGGGCGGCCTTTTATAGGCCCAGCTCTCCGCATAAAGTGTTATTTATTATTATGCTTCAAGAATAATTTTTGCATGAAGGGCCCTTTGCCATCTGAGAAAAAAATCTTATAAAGCCTTGCATACATTATCGATATCGTCACCCAAACCGCTGTTACTTTAGCCTGCTTGGCCACACTGTTTATACTGATTCGATTTTCATAATTCTTTTACAAACTAAATTGTTTTTAGGATTAGAATCGGAATAATATCTTTCCAAGATATATTTTTCTTTGGTTTGACTGGGTAGGTACGTAATATCTTATACCTAGTATAATTATTATCTTTTCAACACATTTGCTCAAAAAATGCATTTACAAAGCCTGTTACACATACATACATTGTTCGAAAGTTAAACATTACGCACCATACAACGGAGCGTACGGTAAAATAGGTACTCTCACCTAAGTACCTATTTTACCGCATCCTTCGTTGTATACATGTTTTTTTCTCTAATCTGTGGTTGTATAGCGCCGTGCGCTAACCTTTACGGTTTTTTTTTTAATTTCCATGAAAAATATATAAGAATGAGGTTTTTTATTAAAAAAAAGAAATTGCATTTTATGTATGACCCAATAGATGGCGCCAGTTGTGGTTTTACCAAAAGCTGTCACAGTCACTGTTTCAAGCATAGACCACAGGTTAGAGAAAATGTGTCACGATACTGACTGACAACTTTAAATTCTTTCGTTTTTTTTTAGTTTCGTTGCGGGATAGCTCGGCTTTATTTTAGATCATAATATTAACGTTTTTCTATCTCGCAGATCTACTGGTTTTCAATTTACTTAATAAGAATGCACCACAGACTACTTAGGAGATACTACAGGCAATGTACTCGTGGTCCACTCAACTGAATTTGACATTTCTTCGTAGATAGTCATCATCATTTTCTTATGTTTACACTACTCTGTGGTTTGAAAGGTTTAAACTATGTACTCACTGCGCCATCTAGAAAAGAAGCGGAACTAGGTTTTTTTTTAAATAAAACTCCTCATTCCACTAAAGAGTTTGACATAACGAGAATAAATAAGCTGAATGATCGAAACTCCTTAGAAGCGTTTTTGCTCAATACGTTTGTCTCACTTTAATACTAAAGAGAAAATGAAACTAAAGCTGTAGTTCTAATTTTCACTACACGCACGTGGCGCCATTTTAGCCCATTTTCATATTAGGTTAGAAACATCAAAGATTGTTTGTTGCGACTTTCTCACTAATAAACAAAAGTTTGTTTCTTTATCTATTGTACTGTTTTCTCGCAAATGTGTTGAAAAACGTTGTATGATACACGTGCGAAAATTGATTTCTACAAACTCGTGACTATGGTAAGCCCTCGACTTCGTCTCGGTCTTACATTTGTCTACTCGTTTATAAACACAAACTTACCGCCCTAATATCATAAATAACTATTACAGCACATGCGGTTATTCTAGGATTGCGTACGTACTTAAGGGCATGCAAGCGTAGTAATTAATTTCGCAACAAAAAGGAAATAATATAATCAAACAAGCATGTTGGGGGAAGAATAAATAATACCTACACACCTTGCGTACTTACACGGATGAATACCAACACGCGATTTTATTTTCTGGCTCTAGTTATTCAAGGTAGATTTCGCAAATATAAGTACTTACTCGTAGTTACTTAGGTATTGCGCTAATGTGGCGCACAATATACGCAATTGCACGCCAGGCATGTATGTACACTTGTACAGTAATACTGTTGTATATGTATAGGAACAACTATTTGCTAAGAAATAGGTAGGTACACCATACGTAGATATTGAATCTACATCCATAGCTACCGTAGCTACAGGTGAACTTGTTGATTAAAATAGTCGCAAGGAACCTCAATCGTACATTGCAAATGATCCTAAATAATAAATTGCACGTACCTACTTATAAATAATAAACCGGCCAAGTGGGCTATCTAGTGTTGAGTAGCAGTACTATTTAAAGCAGCGCCATCTGTGACTCATCTGGTAAACGAGCAATAAAATCACGTTTGTTGTATGGGAGCCCCCTTATTTATTTAATTCTGTTTTTAGTATTTTTTGTTATAGCGGCAACAGAATTACATCATCTGTGAAAATTTCAACTGTCTACCTAACACGGTTCCTAAGATACAGCCTAGTGACAGACGGACAGACAGACAGCGGAGGTAACAGAGTCCGTTTTACCCTTTGGGTACGGAACCCTAAAAAGAACTCTCCCCTTCCGACTTTAATTTTTCTTTTACGCTTGCCATCCTATTTTTTTTGTACGTGCTAAATGCTGTTGGTCTCTACTCTACCGACCGTTTCAGCGTCACCGCACCGGGCGGGCGCCTGCCATCCTCGCAGTTTATCGTTATTTTATAAAAATCAGACGTGCGTCCAGTTGCGTGTAAAACGCACGAGTCCAGTATCCGGTGGAATGTTACTATTAATAAAGAAATTTAAGTGCGTTATTGCCTATTATAAATCATCCAGCTAGATAACTAGAAATGTGCTTGTTACGTGCTAGGTATTATAAATAGGCGCAGAGTTAAATTGAAATGCATTTTTTTATGAAACCAAGCCATAATGTTTTTGTTCTACGCTAAACCAGGATTTTTATAAACGCCATTTTTACCATTCTGGTTAATTTAATAAATTAACCACGATTAGTAGAAGTAATAATTACCTATTACTTCTACTATATCCCATCGCATGATGAGAGGTAAGACAAGGATAGCGCTTTGATACGAGCACAGAGTAAGTAAGCGAGTTATCATATTATGTGGACTAGAATAATTGATTGGTTTGGAAACTTAGAAATAATCTTATTATTTTACCTGTTAAAGCTAATGATGTGATTCTAGAATAACATAGGTCGTATCGTCGTAGTAGCTATATATATGCACTAGCGGCCTGCCCCGGCTTCGCACGTGTATAAAATAGTTTTCGCGATGTAAGTAATCTAAATATAGCCTATGTTACTCAGAGTGCATGTAGCTTTTCAATGGTGAAAGAATTTTTGAAATCGGCACAGTAGTTTTTGAGTTTATTCATTACAAACATACAAAAATACAAATCTTTCCCCTTTATAATAGTATAATAAATAATAATAGATAATAGATAGAAGATAGATATAGTTAGATAGATAATAGATAGATATAGATAGATAGATATAGAAGATAGATATAGATGTAGATAGTGTAGATGTAGATGGTGTAGATAACAGCGGCGACCATAAACAGTTAAGAGTACACCCAAAGTATCAGTAACGTATATGGAATTAGAATAATTAGGTAATTAATTGATTTACATAATGTTTGTCTCGATTATTCAGTTATCACGTGGTAAGTACCTACGTAAAACGTGGAAGTTATAAAGCAGTCTGAATCTTGTAAATTACATTCTTATTAATTAGGTACTAACAGAAAGCGACTGGAGGTCACGGGATAATTATTTACCTACGTTTTCTTATAATATTATGCTATTGGAATATAATTGTTTTGCGAGAAATAAGCAAGCTGGGACAATTAATAAACTTGTTTAGTTAATATTATTATTTCTGTATCCTCTGTTTGAAACAGGAAGAGTTTGCTACCATCAAGATTCAAATTGAAAAAGTAACAAATTTTCTACGACACGAAAGTCCAGTTTACAAATCTGAATCTGAATAATTCATAAAAGTCGGGAGTCGCAATCGCAAAGTAACTCGAATACAAAAACAAAGTTCTTTACGTAGAAGTGTATTTACAAAATGTTTGCGAGAAAGTACCTTGTAGCAAGTGGCAGCGGAGAGATCATTATCTACCGAGGAGACTAATTAAACAACGTCCTGCGACCTAAATCTTGTACTTGTAGAGCCGTGGCCTATAAAGTAAGAGTAGACTTATTGAACCATTCTAATGAGTGCTCATCCGAAGTAGTTATCCTGGAGCAGTATAGCAAACCGCGCAGAACCTTGTCCTGCTGAATGAAAGTCCTCCAGCCATTGTGTCCCCATAAAAATAAAACATAGTTATAGCAGCTAGGTAGTTAGCTATGTTTTATTTTAATTAATCTGTAGTATGTACTTTTTGCGGATAATTTCATTACCGATCCGATCGTTAAAAGAAAAGTATGTACAATCACTAAAGTTTGCAACATTACGAAGGCGCGTCACGTGCGCACCTCCACCAGTGAACAAGATCGAACTGCGAAAATCAGGCGATCTTGAACTCTTTGAATGAAAAGAACTCGTTTTCTTTTCGTGAAACAGGAAACTTTGCACGAAAACACACGAATTTTTAGAGAACAAGAAACGGAACCTTGTCTAGATTTTCCATTTAGATTTCCTCTAAAAAAATTACAAAGTATGTAGGTAGGTATTAAATTCCTCTCCATTATTGTGGCTGTTATAAGTGATCAATTTAAGAATTTCACAACATAAATCAACGCTTATACTGAAGTTGCGCTATCTGATAAAGCCTCTGAAAAGTGGGTGTCATTTTGCACAACGTTATCCTTTTCCCGGATTGCAACATCAAAAATTTCATCACATTCCTTACACCAATTCATAACTCCGTGTTTATATAAAGTCATTAACATTTCTTGCGTCAAACCTTCGCCGAGAAATGTATCGACGTACACCATATCTCACGTCAGAGAGCATTCTATTCCTGGCTCACAGCCGTCATCACCTCGCAAGGTGCTTATCGACTTTGCTCGTTAAAAAAGGACGTGCATCCCGAAGACATCGCCCTTTTACGAGGCAGAGTACGGTATTAGGTGACTTTGGTGTGTCATCTAGACACAGGTCGCATCTGTTGTAAAAGTCTTGGTTACTCTAAGTATATCGTAGTGTATAGATTGGCCCACACATATGTTTTTAGAAAAACCAAACATTGCCAGAGGTCGTGAATTGATTTGATAGCCTACTTATGCCCGCCCTGTTGATAAATTTTGTGCGATGTTGATGATGTAATAATTATTACGCGATCTTTCTATGATTACTAAAGTGGACCGATTAAATACTTTCAACAAGACATGATGATGTTTAAATTTCATTTCGCGTGGAATGAGTACTGAAGTGAGAAAAGTAGTAGGTAGGTAATTACCTACTTTTTACTGCCTTGCGTATGTATACATAGAAACCATAAAAGTGAAACGTCGGTTTGCTTCATAGAAATTCCCATAATAGTTAAACGTCGGTTTGCCTGTGTGGCTTTCACGGCAAAAACTGCTAAACCGCATTAGTATATTATTTTACAAAAATTGCTTACACCATCAAGACCAACATAGGATACCTTTTACCACGTAAAAGTAAGGTTTCCTGCAGAAAAACTAATAGTAAATTAAAAATGAAACTTTGTTAGGGTGCCTTATTGTGAATCATGTAAATTCAGTCATTGAATATGTAAGTAATTACTATGTACTAGGGATGCGCCGAATATTCGGCAATTATTCGTATTCGGCATATTCGGAATGTTTTTAATGTTCTTTATTCGGCCGAATATTCGGTTGAAGTGCCGAATAATAACCGAGTATTTTATTAAATAATTTAAATACTTTCAAAATTATCTTTTGTGGGAACACAAAAGATAATTATTGGGACTCAACTAAGATAATCAGAATACTCAGTACTTTTTAATCGTTTTTCTAAATAATAGAATAACATACTCTAGGCGCTTGATCACCGGAACACTGTATTGTATGGTATTTTTATTGATCGGGCACTACCAAACCACAGAGCGTCATAGAATAAAAAAATATTAAATATTGATATCTATAATCTCTTAATTTTTTTTCTAATTGCATTCAGAATACAAAAATGCGCAAAATACAACATTTCACTTGTTTCTACGGTTTCTGTTATTTTTAGTTTTGATTGAAATTAATTCACGCAGATATTAGTAATTTCATAGGAAATGTTCATATCGATAGCAATTTTACACAAAAAAATAAAATTAAAATTACTTCTATTGCAGCGGAGCTTTTGTTTTTTGCGACTGAAAGTTCGCGTAAAATGAACCGAAAGGTTCGGCAGAATATTTGGTTCGGTAAGCGCTGAACCGAATAATGTTCGTTATTCGGTTCGGTTCAAAAACCCATGTTCGACGCATCCCTACTATTTACCTACTTACGTCATCATTTTGATAATTATTATAACTTGTCATGTGATCAAAATATCATTGAAACACAATCAAAAATCTGTTTATCGGCCATTACATAAGTTAAATTCGCATAGATAACTGAATGGTGGAGATAATAATAACACAACGCAATAAAAACTTCTAAAGGCGTGTTTATAGTTTATTGAATTTTAAATGATAGGTTAAGATGAGGGATGGGTTAGGATGAGGTTTGTTTATTTATATAAGTACTTATTATATATAGATAAATTACATATTTACATACTTTAATAAATATTTATTATACACTCTCTTATATATCGCTCTTATAGATTACCTACCTACCTATCCTCCATCAAGTTCAGAACACTTGCGATGATATAATAAACTGTCTAATAAAATCTTTAGAAGCTTGCTTGGCCCATTCCAATGCGTCCGCCACAGAATGCATGATTGAACACCAGCCGTGACGCAAACTCGCTTATCGATTTCATTACTTTTTTATCTCTTCCACAATTTAGCTCTAACTTATGTGTAAATTATTCATAAACGCCGCCCAATTACCAGCTACATATGCAGATTTTCTAATTTGTTCTCAACTTAAATCTTTAATCTATGCTTATTGCGAATGCCAAGTGATAGATGTTAGACATTTTGCATTCCCGTTAGTGGAAATCTCTTTGAGCCGAGATATTTCGCTGGGATGTTGGGAGCTGTTAACACAATTCCGTCGAAAGGCTCCACTCAAAGGTGCTTTGATGGCTCTCGATGTTTATTCAACGAGAAAAACGCTACAAATTTCTAACTTGTTCACCATTTGTGATAACCGCGAGCAAATATTTTTTGCAAATTCTACTTTAAAACATTTTTAAACATCGATATCAATTTTATTTCTGTTCGTGTGACCGGGTATGTAATTATGAGTATATTAAACGGTAGGTACCTACCTAATCATCACAAAGGATTTGTTTGCTTTAGAACGGTTAAAAGCACCTAGAGTCGTCGAACGCGGTCCAGTAATCAAAGCTGTATTTATCAGCCATTTTATGTATGTGTATAAATCACAGAGTAACGAGTATAGTAGATTGTTTTTTCTCTAATCTGTGGTATAAATAGACGAGATGCATTGGGTAGTCATCATCATCATCAGCCTGAAGACGTCCACTGCTGAACATAGGCCTCCCCCAGAGCGCGCCACCTTGAGCGTCTGCTCGCCTCCTGCATCCATCGGCTCCCCGGATCATTGGGTATAAGTATGAGTACAAAACTATGAATTCTGTGGTACAATACACGCAACCCAATATCAACAATCAATACTTATCTATTCAGGAATTCCATATTGTGCTTGTATAGGAGTGAGTCATTGAAATAAAATTGATCTCCTTGATAGAGGATCGTTTTTATTGAACGTATACGTATCTAAAGTATGAGACAAAGATAAAATACTTATATCTACAGACAATAAACAACGCTATTATTTTGATTTCCCACGAAATTATAAAATAATGGAGACAATGAGTTTTTAAATGTAAATATCATAAATTGTGCATCATTTTTATGCTAGTTTTACTAATGCTGAGTAGGTACCTATTAAGCAATGAAATAGTAACTCATTATTTTTGTCTACCAGTTCGTTATGAATTTCTCAGTGGAGCTATAACAAAAAGCTAGTAATAAAATAAAAATATCAATTCATAGGTAAGAACTAAATCAGAAAACGGTATGGTAACGAACAAATCGATCTATACAAAGAAGATAGTTATGAGGTAAGTAGATAGGAATACATATAGGTATAATTGAATCCTGCAAAGGCCTCTTTACAAGACAGGAATTTCATTTATTTGCAATAATCAGCGCAAGATTTTATTATATTTTAGGTACCATCCTTGCAAACCATAACCACAGATAATATAATACCTAGTTAATTCTAAGAAAATTCACGTAAAGTTCCTAATTAGATGACAAACGAGTTGATGGAACTCGTCCACCAGTTAAACCATCTAGAAACTTTTCTCTTTCCGTTACTTTTGTACTTGGCCACAGAATAAATACAAGTACTCGGCTTGGATAAGAACATTGTTAAACAGAGTTTTGGCGGGAACGCGGAAAAGTTCACGTCGGTGCATTGTATTATTTTACAAAACTTATGCTTTTTCCAGTGTTAATGTTTAAAATTGGTGGTGTTTTACGCATTAAGTGCTGAATTACGAGCATGAGTGTGGGCAAGTGATATAATGTGGTGAAACGTGGTTTTTCGTGTTGCTTCCAAAATTCCATAGAAGCCTCTAGTAAAGTTGCCACCACTTTACTAGGGCATGCCTTAGACTGGATTATGACTTAGACTAGACTATGACTACTCTGACTGTGACTATGACTTGACTTTTTCCAAAATACGATGAAAAATTACAAAACTTGACACTGGCTAAATACACTATGTGTGGAGCCAAAATATAAAGAAAAAAAAACGGCACGACGACGAGTTAGTCGTTCACCTGATTTTAAGCGTCACGGCTGCTCAGTGCCCATAACAGTTGCAGTATCAAACGGAACTCTAAATTATAAAGTTTCGCGTGGCACTGCACCGCGCACGTCATCCTGAGACACCACACAGTCTAGTAATACGATTACTATTGTACTAGTCTAATAAGATTACTAGACTGTGAGATCATATCATAAAGTCTCATTTGCCTAGTAATTTCACTAGCTACAATGTCCTTAGGAACACAATAGTGCTTGCACACTACTGCTTGGCGGCAGAATAACTGGCAATGCGGTGGTAGACGAATTTTGCAGAAAAGTTCTACCGACTATTAGTTAAAGTTCTACCACCTATTAGAGAAAGTTCTGCCACCTAGTAGAAGTTCTACTACCTCAGTAAATTATTGTCACGTAGCGTATTAGGTGTAGATTATGGTGATAATACATAGATTATCTGCTGGGCTGCCTCAGCAACGCTTAGGTGTAACATTTACTTCAAATATTTTGAATTTGTTCATCATTAACAGCCTGAAGACGTCCACTGCTGAACATAGGCCTCCCCCAGAGCACGCCACCTTGAGCGGCTGCTCGCCTCCTGCATCCATCGGCTCCCCGCGGCTTTCACCAGGTCGTCGGTCCACCGAGTGGGGGGCCGGCCTACGCTGCGTCTTCCGGTTCGTGGTCGCCACTCGAGAACCTTTCTTCCCCATCGGTTGTCAGTTCTACGAGCGATGTGGCCTGCCCATTGCCACTTCAACTTACTAACTCTAAGAGCTATATCGGTCACTTTAGTTCTCCTGCGGATCTCCTCGTTCCGGAGCTTATCTCGCAGGGAAACACCGAGCATAGCTCGCTCCATAGCTCGCTGCGCGACTTTGAGCTTACTAATGAGGCCAACAGTAAGAGACCATGTCTCAGTTCCATAAGTCATCACTGGCAACACACACTGATTGAAAACTTACGTTCAATTTGTTATAACAGAATAAATATTTATTTTATACTGTACAGTAGTACAGTAGTAGTTGCGCCCTATTGCGCACTCGTTGTGTGTTACGATCATATATACCTACACCACAAGAACTGTAAAACTTGTCTTAAATACATAAAAGTGCCTAGTGTTTTTGTTACTTTGGTAATAGGGGGGTCATGCCCTGCATTAGTTATATTTTACTGTGTGTGTGCTGCCTTTTAGTTGCAAATCGTGCGTGATGTCACTTGCCGGTGCCAACGGAAGACCAGCGCTGGTTGCTTGCAACTAGCATTTTGCTGAGTTGGGGCCGGGTTGTGGCAAACACTATTAGTTACTTTGTTAAATTTATATGTAAGTACTACTTATAATGTATGGTGTTTGACACAAATAAATAATTTTCATTTCATTTCATTTCAAATAATAGTATTAGTAGGTACTACATAATAATATTAGGTTGACATGTTTTTTTTTTTTGGCTCCACACATAGTGTATTTAGCCAGTGTCAAGTATTGTAATTATTCATCGAGTTATGGAATATTTCACGTGTAAAGTCTTCAAGTCTTAGTCACAGTCCAGTCTTAGTCAGGTAATCATAGTCCAGTCTAAGTCATACCCTAGTAAAGTGGTGGCGACTTTAATAGAAGCTTCTATGGAATTTTGGAAGCAACACGAAAAACCACGTTTCACTACATTATATCACTTGCCCACACTCATGCTCGTAATTCAGCACGTAATGCGTAAAACACCACCAATTTTAACCATTAACACTGGAAAAAGCACAAGTTTAGAAAAATAATACAATGAAACGACGTGAACTTTTTCGAGTTCCCGCCAAAACTCGGTTGACATGTTACGCCAATGTTTTATGATATGTCACTCATGAGAAAGAGGGAAGTATTTAGACCATTCCCCCTACCGCGTTATACAATACAAATATTATCGTAAAACAATGATCAAGTAAATGTATACAAACATAACTATATGGCTGGCTCAAGAGTACTGTTTTATTGTTTATATTATTTTGAGTCTGCCTCGGTGCAATAATTAATTAATTACCTACTATAATGTCATGTGTTACGGTAGGTACGGTCTGACGTTGTAGCTTGATGGTCACGATTCGAAGAGCGTGTGAGACATAGAAATTCCATATATGATGCAGGTGAATTTTACTAATACGTACATATTTAAAATGTACACGTGTAATTGCGTTAAGCTTTCTATTAGGTATCACTGTTTTTTACTTCTGACGTAATATCTAACCTCAGATATTTTAACCAATATCTTTCCATGCTTATGTAGAATTACAAATTGTTATACCATTGTTAAAGAACACATTAAATTACCTGTCTGTTGTCTGTAAGGTAGGTAACTATAACGATCCCTCGTCATCAATTTGCACCCAGTCAAGGTAGTTCACAGTTTCAGTTCATAATTTTATATATGTATTCGATGAAACGTAATAGCCTTGACGTTTTCACTAGTAACACGCGTAGCTGCCTACTAAAGCTACAAGCCTTATAAGGTTTAGCAGACGAGAACGAGACACGTGCGGTAATCATATCACTGCGTAGAAAGAAAAATTTGATAGAACTTCTGATTTACGACATGTGGGGGAAAAAGTTTCTTTACTTCGAAACGTGCTATGATTTTGTATTATAGGAGTCAAGTGATGGGGACTAATGGAAGTGTTCCATAAGCGAAACGTGCAGGACTTCAGACTTCTTATGACAAGAAGTCTGAAGTCCTCCACGTTTCGTTTTTGCATGAACTTCACAACATTATTGGTAGCTATTTAAATAGAATTTGTTAATAGAATTTATTGGTCCTCTCATAGAAAGACCTCAGGGAGACAATTCAGTTAGATGACATGAAAGCAGTGTAGATACTTGTATAGTCGAAGGTCATTCAGCTATATGGCATAAAACCAAACTAGAGTACTTATAGCCAGTTAACAAAGTGGGGGTCATAAAAAAAGAAGTAGGTAGTACTCACCTTCACTCATAAAGTAGGGTATTCTAAATCTTCCGGAGAGCACTCTATCCCTTAACGATTGTAGAGTAGAACCATCGAAAGGTAGAGCACCACACACCAAGACATATAGCACCACTCCCAGACTCTAGAACAACAGAAAATACTTATATTTACTTAACTTTTATTCTCAGCTCCTGATATAGAAAAGTAATAAACAAATTGGATTGAGAGACCCAAAGTATTCCAATTCTAACTTTGAGAAGCAAAACCACCGTGTTCTAAAGAAACCAATAAAACACTCCGTCTAAAAATTGGTTATAACATGCCAATAAATTGTAAACTCCGCAAAACATTAATCTAAAATAAACACATAAACAAGCTGAGAAAACATAAAATTCTTAGATCTACAGAACGATTTCGTACAAACGTTATCAATAAGAACAAATTGGCGGTTTCTTTGAATCTCCAGAGATATATTCCCGTTTTCTGTAACATTTGTTTTTTTATCTATACGCGTGTACACCTAGTGAATTAAATAATTCACTAGGTGTACACGCATATAGATAAAGTCGTAGATAAAGTCAAAACTTGCTAATTCGACACAAACAAATTGAAGGTTGCATTATGTTAGTGGAAGATAAAAACAGGGTGGAGCAATGACATTGTTATCGTTTAAAAAGATAAAGTACTTATGTTCAAACATCAAAGTTCAAAACGCAAATGTCTAAATCTAATCTAGACTCAGACAAATTAATCGTACTATATTATCTAGACATCACCGCACACGTCAATTTATATGAACATGAAAAACTAATGTAAAGCTACCGAATTGTGTTTCAGCTGACGGTTTTATTGCGTAGGCATCGTAAAGCTTTCGGGCTGCAATATCTAAAGGTTATTTCAGAAAAATGTAATATCTTACCCATATGTCTATTTCAGGGCCCGTATACCTCTTGCCTTCAAAGACTTCAGGAGCCGCGTAAGGGGGGGACCCGCACCAGGTCGCCAGAAGCTCCCCCGTAGCGTAGTAATTACTGAACCCGAAGTCTGCTATTTTGATATTCATATTTGCGTCCAATAGCAAATTCTCCGCCTATAATCAAAACTTCTTTTAGAGTTGTATTGTGTAGCATCAACATCTTTTTTAATTTAAACTCTGAACATTTTATAGGTAAGTATATAGATATTCCTGTTGTAGATGGTTTCCAGTTAAACAATCATCATCCTCTTTGTCTTTTCTCATTTGTTATTGGGGTCGGCTCCCAATCTAACCTGTAGCGGCAAGCTACCAGAATTACACGAGCGACCAGTAACAGGGATGGTTAGATCAGGTGGCAGATTCTATCAGGCGTCTGACTACCCGTAACGATTGCCATAGATGTTCTTATGACAACCGGGACCTACGGCTCAACGTGATCTCCGAGGCACGGAGCGATGGCATCGAAAACTGCACATAACTTACTAGATAAGTCATTGGTGCAGGGCCGAGGATTCCAAAAGCTTTCTATTGTGATTTGTTTGTGCTAATAGCCACATTATTCTAATAGAACTGGGATTAACAAATTTTCAACGTCAAACTGCAAATGCCAAGAACACAGAAGAGCTTTCTGACTACCAGTTTAACACTTTAAAATCTGCACCCGCAAAATAAGCCTAGCGAACTTGTTGAAGGCAAAGTTAGAAGCTTTAGATTTATGCTTAATGTTAGTTTGTTATTTCAGTCTAGTTTCGGGTTGTTTTGTGTAGATTCCAAGGATGCTCCAGTCTCCTTGGAGGATCCTTTTGATATTCTTTGTTCGTTTGCGAAGTGTCCTTTGCGGTTGCATCATCTGGGTTCCAATAACAACAGTAATGTTTACATTTTTTCCCACAGGTAATGATAATGAAGCATTGTTATGAAGCCGAATTGTAACGGTATTATGCCATTATTAACCGTCTTATTAAAGGAGATAGGTTTATGTGTGTTGGTGTTATTTATTAAATGGTTTTTTATGAGAATGAATGACGTGATGAGCTAGTCGTTCATCTGATGTTAAGCGACACGGCCCATAACAGTTGCAGTGTCACTCGGAACTTTAAAATAATAAAGTTTCGCGTGACACTGCACTGCGCACGTCATCCTGAGACATCACAATGCCCTTTAATCCGGAACACAGTAGTGCTTGCACACTACTGCTTGGCGGCAGAATAACTGGCAGAGCGGTGGCACCTAGACGAACTAATTGGTTATTAAATACTTATTTATCTACACCACTATTATATAGAGGAAAGATTTGTATTTTTGTATGTTTGTAATGAATAAACTTAAATACTACTGTGCCGATTTCAAAAATTCTTTCACCATTGGAAAGCTACATTCACCCTGAGTAACATAGGCTACACCACTACACGTGCGAAGCCGGGGCGAGCCGCTAGTGTATTATATTTTTCATACACACAACCCTATATTTAAAAAAATGTATTATATTAACCATAGCATATTCTAATCTACGAATGGTATACTATTATCTCAATCTAATATTAAGGCCCGTATTACAAAACTATGCTCAGTCGTCGATCGATGCTCAAGTAGAGATTTAATTCCCTATTTGATCATTGTGGAAATGAGATCTTGTCTTCAGCAGAGATTCACGACGGGCCGTAATTCTGTATGACCACTTTACGATTCCTTACTTCGAAACCACGCGAATTCCTTATCTTACATAAGCAATCTCCAAAAATCTATTCTCTATGAAATGAATACGTAACCGCACGAAATGAATTTAAAATTGGCGCGGTTTGAACTTTCAAAAATTATAACGTTCCACTGAGACCCGTTCCGAAACAACAACACGTCAAAAGTTAGCACCACTTATGTCATGTATGTGTTATTTACTCAAAATAAAAATAACTTTAATGTAAAGTGAACGTATTTCTAATGCTGTGCTGTGACGCGATTTGAACAAGACACGATAACGACGTGACGTGCCTTCATATCGTGTGGAATCTGTGTTTTCATACAGAATTAGGGTCCTGATGTAGTGTTGTTGATGGATAACTAAAATGATACGTGGGTAGTACGGGTACGATCATAATGGTTAGGCACGTAAAATCTAGGTACCTAGTCAAGAAGAATAAGAATGCGATGGATTTTTTTATGCTAAAATAAACATACGTTTGACTACAACTCAAGTCTAAGGTAGAGCACGTTTGCCCATGAGTTGCCCATTCACTCTTGACTTGAAAAGACCCAGGTTGAAACGCTGTTGCTGGAAGAGCATTCCATTCCTTGACCGGTCGGACTATGAATGACTCAGCAAAACGCTTAGTGCGGACTTGTGGTACACTAACGACGTAAGGATGAAAAACAAAAACATTTGCAGGACACTTCTGTATTTAACATTTACAAACCTTGAGATCTCTGTGGACTATTCGCCTCTCGTGGCAATACTCCACAGCAGAGAGAATCTGCCAGAACTTGCGACGGGCCGCCTGCTCTGCCATCCGGCCGTACCTCGCTATGTAATCTGTGACAATGTACAACGGATTGTAATTACTTACATAAGTAAATTTTGAAAGATCTATCTAACACATTAATACTATTTTCGTTATATGAAGGTGCTAAGAGTCAAGTACGATTTTAACATTAACTAACTTTCAAGACATCATCATCAACAGCCTGAAGACGTCCACTGCTGAACATAGGCCTCTCCCAGAGAGCGCCACTTTGAGCGGCTGAACGCCTCCTGCATCCATGGGCTCCCTGCGGTTTTCACCAGATGACCTGCGCAGATCGTCGATCCACCTAGTGGGGGGTCGATCTTTCACATCAAATGAGAAATCTATTTAAAATGCATAGGTAGCTAGGTAGGTATAGGTATTAGGTACCTCAACCTATATACAATTTCATCGGGTGAATCTTTTATAACTGGGCGTATATCATAGAAATCGTAATAATAAGTGCCTTATTGTTACGATTTCTATGGCGTATATAGATGGCCAATCCCGGTAGTAGCATTCAGTATTGCATTGATTAGTTAATTATTCTAAAAAACGAAATAGTATTTTTTCGAAATGCTCGACTTAAATGTCCTGCTATTTACAAAATGTACGTAAATAAACGACCTACATTTACGACCCCGCATTTCCTTTTACAAAAATATTTTTGGAACGTAACTTAATCCACTGGGCGGGCGGGTCGCCTTGTTAGCTCTAGCGTATTCCATTTATTTAAATAAGTAATGAAGCATTCGTTTAAATATGCTTCTATAAGGTAATGTAGGTAGGTGTCAGCGATAACTTCTATATTCAGGATTTTCTACATTCTGTATTTTCCGATTTCTTAATAGTAATACACAATCTTATTAGTCCAAATTCTTAATTTTGCTAATTCTGAATTTTCCGCATTCTTTAGCTAATACTATATCTAGACTTCTAAATGTTTAGCAAATTGAAATCGAATCAGCATTGCAATTCAACGAGGCAATGCTGCCAGCATGTTGGGTACGCTACCTACCGGTAGTGGGCTGCAGCATTTGGACTGTATATAGGCCATCGTGGCTAGTATACAGTCTAAATGTCCTTTGTAATAGATAGTAGCCAGTTTACTAGTTTTAGTAGTGTAGTAGTTAGTTTAAAGAATAGAAAAGAAAAGGCACATTGCCCGTTAAAAAAAAGGAAATAGCTAGGTACCTACTAATAACACTACCCTAATCTAACATAAAAGAAATGACATAATATTATATTTTAAATAATAACCATTTCAATTAATGAATCTAAATGAAGCTTATTTAAATAGTGAGGTGAAATAAATTAATTAGCATTTATTTCACCTTGCTATTTAAATAAGCTAAACCACTAACAAATCGAGTTTTTTTTATATATAAGTATACCTACTATATCCATAGCATAGAATCCTGTTTTTTTCCAGCGCATATATATATTATTCGAAATGTTCATGTCATGTCGAAATTCCTTGTATATTTTTTTGCTTGACTTAAAAGCATATTTTTCTGCTGTAAGTGAAACGAAACCACGGGTATTGAAACGAATGCGTTCGTTTTAACTCGAGCAATTAAAATTTAACTTTGTATGTTGTAGATTAACAAAACCCAAGTAGGTCGAAATTCGACATGGATGTGGCAGAGTTAATCATAATTCGATTCGTCCATGAGTCTAATTGTAGATACCTACGAAGCCTTCGGTAAAATCTATGTTTAATTTATTCTATGAGTAGTAGTCTAACTGTACCAGTATTGCTAGATTGCTATTGCTACTCATTAGTCTACAATGCAATAAGAATAGGTATCAAAAGCATTTGCGACCCAGAACACTAAACAAACATAGTTTTCGATATGAAAACGATACGAAAATAGCAAGGGTCGAGCTCCGCTGTGATTCTATTAAATTATGATCCCGCTAAAGAACATTTGTGCTCCATGGAATATTTTTGATTCTGTTAAAAATTATAATCATCATTATTATTTTGTTACTAATAGTCATTTAATTACTAATTAGATAGAGACGGTGCTATAAAACAATTGCATCCTTAGGTATGCAAGGAAATGGTGGTGGATAGTTGTTTTAACGCTTTATTTATAGCAGTCGGTAAGCGTATACTTATTAGGAGGCGGAGCTACCCTAATAACCATGATTAATATTTAAATTCAATTTTTTTTACATAAAAATTAATCAATTGTTACAAAGTGAACTGTCCTAAAAGAAGCCTCCATGCTATTGAAAATCACTTCTAAACAATTTAGGTACCTACCTACCGATTTTTTATTTCGTAAGTATAAGTAAAACGTAGAAGGTGTAGGTTGCTACCGAAGTTAAATGTTAAAGTTTTGCTAAAAATTGTCCGTTCGAGGGGACCTAACATTGCCGAAGCCGGAGCCTGTCATCACACTTCTGATTTTGGGGAGCGTAGTCAGCTGTGCGCGAAATTGCCTCCTTGCACCACCCCCGCCCAAGTTACCCTGCCGGATGACGTCATGCCAAAACCTGCTGACGTCATATCCGAAACGGTCGCGAACCCAACAAATGCCCATAATCGATTCCGAGGTTATTTCACCTATTATATTTGTTGTTCTTGATTCGAGAACAAGTTATGAGTATGATATTAATGAGACATATTTCATTGACGATTTGTTGGTATTTACCTACTCATCATTTTTTTTTTAATTACGTGAATTATATCTACATCAAATCAACATTGAATTTTATTAGCATGTAGACCACATGTGCATGTTATACCCACCTAGAATTTTTTCGATACTGTTGCCTACATGCATTAGTCTATACTAAAGATTATAAAGCCCGTTGATAGCTCGTGAACGTAATTTCTCGTACAAACACGACTCACCAGCGCGGGCAGGGGGCGAGGTAACAAAACGAGACAAAGTCATACGAAATTATAAAAAACAGAGCAGGATGGAACAAAAGACATTACCGGGTTCCCGTGATTTATTAGAAATTAGCGGTTGAAATACACCACTAATTTTCGTATGAGGGGAAGTTGTATCATTGGTCAACTGGATTTATAGTCAATGATCTATACCTATACATAATACCCATTAAATTCGCTTTGTGTGAATTAAACTGATGAAGGCAGTTAGGTACCTATGTACCTAAATGAAAACATACAAAGGCTATTAAATATAGGAATGCGTATTTATCATACTTAATTAATGTGGTTATTTGCCTTATTAATTCAGAGGCTACCAACATTATTTATTAAATATATAGGTAGGTATACTTATATTATCCCAGGTAGTCTATATTAAAATGTATATATTTTTTTATGTAAACGAATGACGTGACGAGCTAGTCGTTCGCCTGGTGTTAAGCGTTACGGCCGCCCATTACAGATTGCATTGTCACTCGGAAATCTAAACGTGACACTGCGCATTGCGCACGTCATCCTGAGACATCACATACGAACTGATCTCACAGTCTAAAAAAGATTTCTAGACTGTGAGATCAGTTCTTATGTCTCATTTGCCCAGTAATTTCACTACCTACAATGCCCTTCAAACCGGAACATAGTAGTGCTTGCACACTACTGCTTAGCGGCAGAATAACTGGCATAGCGGTGGTACCTACCTAGACGAACTTTGCAGAAAAGTCCTACCACCTAGTATATATAGCTTTATGAGGTTAATCAAATTAATGTTATGCTTACCAAATATTTCTCCTTTGCTTGCATATTCAGATACTATGTAGATCATGTTTTTCGTCTCCATGACCTAAAACAATAATAATGATCAATATATAATATAACATGGGAGTAGTATATAATACGATATCTTATACTTTCTTGCATTAACCATTAACGCATATGAAACAAAAAAATTTAAATCTAGTAAAAGATAATGAAAAACGAAACATAATAGGTACCTATATAAATCGATAAGGTTCTTTGACCCACAGTTAAGGGTAACCAATGGTTAAAAACTCTAATTTGGAACCATTA
The DNA here is from genome assembly GCA_910589525.2 of Ennomos quercinarius. Taxonomy (NCBI): domain Eukaryota; kingdom Metazoa; phylum Arthropoda; class Insecta; order Lepidoptera; family Geometridae; genus Ennomos; species Ennomos quercinarius. Next base: position 8,041,402 of record OU342501.1, read on the forward strand.
ATTACCTTAACTATGGATCAAAAAAACCCACTCCAGTAAATTAAAAATTCCTAAACAACTTCTACTACGAACGGAATATTGTCATGAAAAATTAGGTACATAAGTAGTATATCTATGCGACACGAACTACATAGGATTAAAATTTAATTCCATAAACTGCCACGACCATTTTTATTATTCCTTTTAGTGCTTACTTATACTAAACTTCAAAAGACAATTTTAGGAATTTGCATCACAAGTTTAAATTAAATTCGGAAGTTGTTTCGGATTTTCCAATTTTGCAAAGCGGATTACTCCTACAATAATGCACGAAAACCTCAGTATAATTTCAATCAACATCTATGAAAGCAACGGGTACGAAATTGAATAGGTAAGTAGATACTTATGTACTTAAATAAGAATAACTACACAATAATAATTTGTCATGAATTTTCGTATACAAAGTTACAAATTGGTATATTTTCAGTGCAAGATAATAACAATAAAATTGCGGAAAAGGTGATTACGATTTTCAAACCCAAAGAACGTGAAATCATCCGAGCTTGTAATCGATTATTACGCGAAGTTTTCAATCTATGATTACCTATTTTTCAATGTGTTTGTTAAATTGGACCGTGTCCGTGAACTGCGGCCGAAAAACTAAATTTATCACTATAAATACATGTGTTTGTGTGTATAAGTAAGTGAGTCAGAGTTTTCGTCTGTCTGTATTTTTTATACTGCTGGCATCATCGGATCTTTTCCTGAACAATGAGTATTAATAAAACAGCGGTGTTTCCTTGGCTTGTCACCATTCAGTCATCGCCGGCTGATGTAAACATTCTTGCTAACGTAACATTGTGTGGCATTCCGGCCTTCCTCGCTGAACGTGCAATAATTAACTCATCGCTTGAGAGGTTTTGTATATTGACATGTACTTTTATTATGACTACTTCTATTTACTCAAGCTTAGTTGATTTTAACTTGTAATTCAGTTGAAATTCTTATTTGCGTTGCCTTATTATTCTGCTTGTGAGTCTGAATAGTTACACAAGAAAGCAATTGTTGCTTATTTCGAAAGACAAAAAGTTTCCTTAGAGAGAGTCGTTCTGTATAAGTACTGAGTCTAAAGAAAACGTTGGACAGGAACTAAATTGCTTTCATCAATTCAGAAACAGCGGATGCTGTTCCTTTGTTTGATAACACGAACTGGAAACGCTTTCCCTTGCTTCTAATCTACTACAAACACTATTTCAAAGTGTCATTGTTTGTACACAGGCCCATTTAGTCTTTGAATGGGTTACGGATCCATTCATATTGATGCACGTGGAAGTCATGTAACCCATCATTGTTTTGATACATATTGGTACTAAACTACATAGGTACTAACCGCTTTGCCAGTTATTCTGCCGCCAAGCAGTAGTGTGCAAGCTACTGTGTTCCGGTTTGAAGGGTATTGTAGCTAGTGAAATTACTGGGCAAATGAGACTTTATGATCTGATCACTCAGTCTAGTAATCTGATTAGTAGACTGTGTGATGTCTCAGGATGACGTGCGTAGTGCAGTGTCACTCGGAACTAGTTTCGCGTGACACTGCACTACGCACGTCATCCTGCAACTGTTTTGGGTGGCCGTGTTGCTTAACATCAGGTGAACGACTAGCTCGTTACGTCATTCAATCGCATAAAAAAAAGCATGTCAACCTGCCTGCAAACTCAAGTAAGTACAGTCTTTGATACTATACTTACCTACTATTACAGGTATATAATGGTACTAAAGACTGAAAAAACCGGCCAAGTGCGAGTCGGACTCGCGCACGAAGGGTTCCGTGCCATTATCTATAAAAACTAGCATAAAAATCACGTTTGTTGTATGGGAGCCCCCTTAAACATTTATTTTATTCTGTTTTTTTAGTATTTGTTGTTATAGCGGCAACAGAAATACATCATCTGTGAAAATTTCAACTGTCTAACTATCACGGTAGATCCAGCCTGGTGACAGACTGACAGACAGAAAGACAGACAGACGGACAGCGGCGCCTTAGTAATAGGGTCCGTTTTACCCTTTGGGTACGGAACCCTAACAATTGGGAAAGCACCTAATAGATATATCGGCTGTCGATATGATAGAGTATCGACGAATCCAGTCTTGAATCTTTTTCTTATAAGTAGGTAGTCAGTAATCATGACTGTAGGTAGATACAGTTTATATCTTTTTTAAACGTCTATAACTTTGATGATGGAAGTAAGTAGGTACTTAACTATAAGATCTGTGTAGTTTAAACTTCGGTGTAGACAAGTCTGTATTCAAACCCGACATTTAATTAAACTTTACACAAATGTAGAGAACAAAATGCATAATTATCATTACTTCTAAATTATTTGACTGGCCTGACAGCTCAGTTGGTTGTAGCCCTGCCTTCGGTACTGTAAGTGGTGGGTTCGATTCCCACCCAGGATAAACATTTATGTGATGACCATAGCTGTTTGTTCTGTGTCTGAGTGTTATATTGTATACCATGTATGTAATTACAAAATAAAACAAAAAGTATCTAACTATTGTATCAGTTATCCGGTTTCCATAGTACAATCTATGCTTTGGGACTAGATGGCGTTGTGTGAAATGTCCATACTCCACACACATTTGTTTAATTTATTCAATTAGCATTCTCTTCTGTAATATTACCCACCTCATAAAACTTTCCAATTTGACCTTTACTTCAGCTGTACAATGTCTTTAATTGAATACAATATTCACTGTGAAATAAAATAGCGAGTAGCGTCTTGAGTGTTTAGCAATTGTAATGTACGTAGTACTTGACTTTGAATTAATTCCATTCTACGTCTGTTTTCATTGAATTTACATTTATGTACCTACATCGTAGCTGTTTTGAAATGTACGGACTGAGTGAATATTTCTTAACTTAAGGTGGAACGTTTCACTAGTGCGGCAAATTCAAATTTTCTTGCGTTCTTTTGCCAATGAAGTGTAGTGGGTACTCTTAATTATTATTAGAAGGAGGTCCATGGGTCGGCAGTAAATAAAGATAATGTTTTCTCTCACAACGCGATGTATAATTAACTCGAAAAATATTTACAAAATAAAACGTAAGACAATTTTTTCTCTTAGACGTAGATTGACATTCATAGAATCAACAAGATCCGTTGTCCATAGCAACCAGGAGCAAAGGCTATGAAGCTGCATGAAAACTTTTTCATTGGCACGCCACACCAATAATAGCTTAATTACGCAACGTAGTTACATTAAAACTGATTTAACGTAAAGAAATAAAATGTATCAACAAATTACGATTAAAAGTATCTCCTAGATATCATTGGTTTAGAGACAAATGGCAACAAACAATTTACATCTTAATTTTTCAGTCTATTGCCATTTGTCACTAAACCAATGATATGTTGGTAATACTTTTAATTGTAATTTATTGATAAATTCTATTTATTTGCGCAAAATTAGTTTTCATGTAATCACGTTTAGTAATTAAGCTATTATTGGCAAAAGAACGCAAGAAAATTTGAATTTGCCACGCTAGTGAAACGTTCCACCTTAATGGGAAGCGGTAAATGAAAAGATAATAATATGAGATACTGAAGTTCCTTCTTACATAATTTAATTTTGAATTAGGTTTTGTTAAACACACTTTTACATTACGTGAGGAAAGCATAACCTGTATTAGTGTAGCTCTGCTACTTAATTAGTCAATGAGGAGTTTTATTTAAAAAAAAGAAATGGTGTTTTATGTATGACCCAATAGATGGCGCCAGTTGTGGTTTTACCAAAATCTGTCACTGTCACTGTTTCAAGCATAGACCACAGGTTATAGGAAATGTGTCACAATACTGACTGACAACTCTAAACTGTTTCGCTTGTTTTATTTTCGTTGCGCGATAGCTCGGCTTAATTTTGGATCATAATATTAACGTTTATCTGTCTCGCAGTTCTGGTGTACTTCAATTTACTTAAGAAGTATGCACCACAGACTACTTAGGAGATACTACAGACAATGTACTCGTGGTCCACTCAACTGAATTTGACATTTCTTTGTAGGTAGTCTAAGCATTTTCTTATGTTTAAACTACTCTGTGGTTTGAAAGGTTTAAACTATGTACTTACAGCGCCATCTAGAAAAGAAGCGGAACTAGCGTTTTTTTAAATAAAAAGCCTCATTGGACGCTAAACAATAATTCTGTGGGAAGGCGATGTCTGATTGATTCGCGTCGCTATTTATTTGGCGCGAGGTTATTGTGTCATTGTCTCTTGATAAAAACAGTCATATGTTTTACCAATATTTACAATTTCAACGATTGCTTAGGTATTACTTTCCTTAGTTTTGACAGTTTCTGTGGTGTGGTGGTTGTGCAGGTCGGCTCATTACCCGGAGGCGGCGGGTTCGATTCTCGCGATAGGACAAGTATTTGTGCACATGAAAAACAGCGCAAATACTTGTTCTGGGCCAGGAAATGGGCACCAGCATTTTCGTCGGTCTTCATTGTAATCTACTGTGATCACCAAAGCCGCTTCGCTTGCCAAGCGAATCAGATAGATAGTATGAGCTAGTGTTACAATCTTACATTAGTAGTAAGTATATCTTTCTAGTTACCCATTAGGTACTTGCAGAACTATTTATTACCAGTAGATCCTTATGTATACTAATATTAGTAAGTACTGTAACTATACTATAGCGTCCAAATCCACATTTCACAAGTTATTGACGTATTTCCAAATTAGTGAGAATTTCAGTAGCTAGAAAAGGTTTGATTTCCATCTCACGTTTATGATTCAAATGTATTTCAATTGTTCATACTTACCAACTTTGTAATTCATATTCTATTCATAAACGTCTAACTATTAGGTACAGAATAAATAATAGCTATACAATAATAGCAATACAAGCAATATTGACGTAAGTGAGCTTCAACTAGAGTAGAGACAATTTCATCAGGTGAGTTCTGACGTCAAGAACGTCTGAAAGACGTACATAGTCAAGTCATGGACCTAAAAGTAAACTGTGTACCATATTCCCAAGAGAGTTCATTACAAGCATCATAACTTTTAATAACGCATTGTCACGATATACTTTCTTGTACTAAGACATGCCTAACAAAATTAATAGGTATGATATAAATATCTATTTGTAGAACCGTAGGTGTCTTGTGTCCATTGAACGCCTGCCTTCTGACTGACTATGCATTACCATTTACGGGGCAAGAAATGTGACGAAGTCAATGGCACGTCCATCCATACCACATCATAAGTACAAGTATATTTACCACTACTGACAACTACATGCTGCTTGTCACTCATTACAGCAGCGGCCCAACGTAATAACATCTCGTTTTATTAGTGCTAACATCATTATTATTGTCGCATTCGGAGCAAGACACGTGCGGGCAAATAATAGATGCCACGCACCATTAACACGGTAAGTCACTTGGCAATTCATACAATTTGTTCCGCCTAGCAGTAACAATGGTAAAGAGATCGACATTGCAGTTTCTCTTGCTACCGCTACTGACACTGACCCCTGTTCAGCAATGTACAGTTGATGAAGAAAACGGCGTGATTCACCAACTAGCGGTCGTCCAGCTGACGCAGTTCGTCTGCTCTGTATCAATTTATGAAATTTCAATATCAAAGAGTGCACGGCACGATACCGTAATTCTACATTTTCGTTTCTATGGCTGCGAGTTAAGGTTCAATGGCATTTTTTACCTCGACATCGTTGCCTACTTGTAAAGTTTGTTGCCCCACGAAATTGTCGTCATCCTTCACCGGGGTCAAATCGGCTTGCGTTTATAGATGTAGCAAAGAATGAACAGAATCAGTTATAAATGGTACAGGTACCTATACATCCTTGGGTAACTACTTTTTTCGTTTTGCGACTGAATTGGAATTATTAATTAGTTATCTTACTTATTAATTAATAATTATTACTTGCCTAATTATTATTTATCAAAATGCAGAAGTAGAGCTTACCTGGTAAAGCTTAATTATATGAGGATGATCCAGTCTCTTCATGATGTCCACCTCTCTGTAGACTTTTTGAAGATTACTGGCGTCTAATTGCGATTTATCTATTATCTTAATTGCTACCTGTAACAAAAAACAGAAGTCGTTAGCGGTTTATAAAAACAAAAATAAACGAATAAAAATTCGCAGTTTGTGTTGGCGGTTTTGCATGTGCTTCGCAATTCTAAATTTGAACAAAGCATTATAACTACCTTCACACTGATGATGAATTACTTCACATGAAATTATTTAGAAAAAGTCAAGTTTACATAAATACACTCTAACTCTACACCATATTCAAAATAAACTGCAACAATTGAATCTACCTACGTCCTAATTTTAACCTTTACTTCGATTACACCGGTAAATCTACTTTAGTTTGTAGAAACGGGTAAATAAATGTCGGTATGTCGTCGGTATTATGAATGATCTAATTATAGCTGTTACATATGTACTTGGTACCATTTAAACATTAGAAACGTATCAGCTGTTTACGCGACCCAAAAAATTTTGTAACCACAGGAAAAAATAGGGTTTTTTGTAACGGAATAGTACCATTAGTACTTGGTTTGTTGGTATTCGATCCAGACAAAGGGGCGATGACGTCAAACTGAGCGTCATTCCAAGCCGATTGAACCAATTGACGTGATTGGAACGACGATCGTCCGGAGCTCGTGCTTCTACTCGAAAAAGGCCACGGGGGAAAGAAAGCTGCATATTTTATTGTGTCTTACCTATCTATATTCCAGATAGGATGTTACAGGCACATCGGTACTTCGGTATGGATTCGACCCTTCGAGTATTGCTCACTCGAAGGTTCGACCAGTCTTATTCCAGGTAACGTGTGCAAAAGTATGGATGAAGTGATTCGAGTTAGATAATGCCTATCTTTATGTAGATAAGGATGGAGTAGGTAACTACCTACCTAAAGTTATAATCCTATCTTTCGGCCTACCCCAAAGTACGTAGTAGGTATTAAACGATGACTGATTATGTGATGCTGATGACAAGATTAATATGAATAGTACTGTAGTATTCAGGTATTTCTATTCTAGGACAAGAAACACTTTTTTAGATCAACATGACTTATCACATTCGCGGTCTTTGTCGGTGAGTAGGTTACTATACTGACTACTGAGCCGGACCCATAGTTATGATTTCCCCAAAAATTAATGTATTAGGTGATATCGATTTATCACCTAGTACCTACATGAAAGTTTTCAATCAGTGTGTGTTGCCAGTGATGACCTATGGAACTGAGACATGGTCTCTTACTGTTGGCCTCATTAGTAAGCTCAAAGTCGCGCAGCGAGCTATGGAGCGAGCTATGCTCGGTGTTTCCCTGCGAGATAAGCTCCGGAACGAGGAGATCCGCAGGAGAACTAAAGTGACCGATATAGCTCTTAGAGTTAGTAAGTTGAAGTGGCAATGGGCAGGCCACATCGCTCGTAGAACTGACTACCGATGGGGAAGAAAGGTTCTCGAGTGGCGACCACGAACCGGAAGACGCAGCGTAGGCCGGCCCCCCACTCGGTGGACCGACGACCTGGTGAAAGCCGCGGGGAGCCGATGGATGCAGGAGGCGAGCAGCCGCTCAAGGTGGCGTGCTCTGGGGGAGGCCTATGTTCAGCAGTGGACGTCTTCAGGCTGTTAATGATGATGATGATGACCTACATGAAGCCTTTGGGCGGCCTAAAAATTCTAACACTGGGCTGATCACTTAGTCTACACGAGAAGAACAAGACCTAATACATTTTAAGACCCACCCCGAATTTTTCAAAAAACGAAGTGATGTCATTACTAGACAAAAAAGATCTAAGTTCGCGAACCTGCTGTACCAACCTCCTTGCCGCAAAGATATTTATAAGAAAAACGTATATAACATGTGTATAACTATTTTTAACAATTTACCTAATGACCTCAAGTCTTTAGAAGGAAATATGTTTAAAAAACATTTAAGTGACTGGCTTTTAAGTAAATGCTTCTATAGTGTTAAGGAATATGTAACATGTAAGTAGTAACAAAAATAAATATTTTTTTAATATTTGCACGCCTGCTTGCAGGCTGAATGCACGTATCCATTATTTACTCTGTGATCTTGTACCCTTTGTAGTGTATTCTTGCAAATAAATAACTGATTTGATTTGATTTGATTTAATTAACTTTAGCTAAATTATAACTACCTACCTAAGTTCAAGCCACATTCGTTAATTATAAAATGAATTACCTATTGTGAACATCCAAAATCAAACTTACCTATAAGTATTCACAACTTTTTTGTTATATGTACCCAACTGAAATCACATTGATGATCTAACTATGAATCTGTCAACGAATTTGTAATGGGAAACCCATCTTGAAAGAAAAAAAGCTCAGGTTTGTTTTGTGTCATGAGTACATGTAGCCAATGCTATGCACGCCGTTCTTGTCGCATATATCAGTCCTATTTGTATTAATGTTGTATGTGTAGTTTTAAGTTAATATATGTGATGTGGCTGTGCTATTTATAAATAAATAAATAAATAAAATAAATCGTGGTCAATGAGCGGGCACAGTAGGTACCTACCTAACTTTATATTAGCAGGCAATCGTTGATTTCAGAATTTATACCATGATATTAGTACACCCGGATAAGTCCAGTGGATATGGATATGCCACTCCAATGAAATGGCCAAATGTTTATTAGCCAAATCATTATGATTAAAAATACTTAGCTCTACCTACTCTAATCTATTAGGTACTTTAATATAATAACAGCTGGTAGTATTGAAGTTAAAGCCAGAAGATGTAATTAACTATACTCTGTAAATAGGATGTGCTCCGGTCAGCTGGTCTGACATTGGCCCCGTTGTTCTGATAGCAGCCAGCATTACGCAAACAGTTACGTCATTACCAAGATGCCCCTTGATCAACCGAATGCAATTTGTGCAACTTCCTTTAATCTTTACAAGACGTACCTACCTAAGTAGGTTCTTACTAAAAATATCACAAATTACTCGTCGTTACTTTATGAAACCTTTATTATTGGGACAGCAGCCTTAATTGTCAAGCCTTGTGGGGGATTATCAGAAACGACTCGATGAATTTAGGTTGTTTGATGAAACTCATCGTATCGCGCATAAAAATATGTGGAGTCGAGCGTAACTGAATATGGTTCCGCTTCCAACTTTTACTTCATAAACATAGGTAACGTAGATTAGTTACCTAAGTAAAGGAATAAATTATAATCATAATTTTTACTTACGCTTTCTGTCTAATTATCGTGATAGATATTTCAATATCTATCACGATAATTAGACGAATTAAGTAGAGTTTTATTGGTCGTTCATATTAAGAACGTTGGTACCTAAATAAGTACCTAATTTTAGGCGTAGGCGATTTTTGATATAAGTACTGCACTGTGGACTGTGGAGCCTGCTGTATTATCTTACACAATAAAATTCACTGCAATTGAATATATAGAAAAGTTATTTTATTTAATGAGGATTAAATCAAATAAATGCAAATAATAGTAACTTCCATACAAATTACTTAGGTACTTATTGCTTCGTGCAAACTGCACTTAGCCGTTTTTGCAATCTTTATTCGACATAACTACTCCCAGAAAAACAGATTCTCTAAAATACAGAGTCGGTAGCGTTACTGGAAAAATGAATGTCTAATCTCCTTATCGTACCTACAAATAAGTAGATGTTCAGTTGCCTATATAAATAGATGTTCACTTGCATATCTATTGGCTTGGTGAGTTAAGTAGAATTTTCCTCTATCTACCCATAGGTACTGGTGAGTGGAATTTCATTTGCACTAGGGGCAAGCAACAAGACGTGGAAGAAAATTCCTAAGAATGATTATACACTGACCAAAAGAAAGAGTTGAAATAATGGATTATGTTATGTCATTAAATCTTATATAGGCGCTATTATTTATTCTGTGGTATAAGGTTAGTATGCAGGGGTAAATATTATTTAAATAAAATGATTTGTAAAAATCAAGGCGAAAGGCAATTTTAAAATCTAAAATAGAGGTGACTTTGGAATTTTTGTCGAGTGAAATTATGCATTATACTATTATGTATCAGATTTATGATCAAACTTAAAGACATGCTGAGAATAACATAGCTATATTTTTTATATCAAAAAACGTGTTTTATCTTAGAGAAAAGACGATTCTTGTAAGGAGTTTTCTGGCTAGGCTCGCCTTGCTTGGAAAATTATCGATCAACAAAGACTAACATTTTTGAATGTCGGGACGGCGGGGTAATTACGTAAAATTTGCAACAGCAAAGCAACAGCAGTAGCGACGCATACATGCTCGACACCACTAATGATGTATGACAGCTATAGACTTGAAGCCGCTTCTTGAGATCCTAGAGGTCCTATTATAGTCATAGGACTAGGAACGACGTGATTTCATTTGTAGTGAACATGCGGAACCTAATTAGTTTTAAATACATTTAAAACTATAATATGGATAACTATAGAGTTATCCATATTATAGCTACCTCTACATTTAAAACTAATTAGGTTCCGCATGTTCACTACAAATGAAATCTCGTCGTTCGTTCAAATGGATGAGATAACCTTTACGCATGAGAAACTCAAAGGTCACTGGACAATGTTGTTGGACTGTCTGGTATTGAAATTGGGGATGATTGAACCTCTGACTCTGCTAGTTCTGACAGACAATCTATTACAAGGTTGAAGGCTTTTGATAGTAGCTGATCAATGAAATTAGGTACAAAGAACACAATGTAAATTATCTTGATCAATAAGGTAGCTAAGGTCATAGGTAGGTAGGTAGCTAAGCTACCTACCTACAAATGTACAGTATCTACTTAGAAAATTATTAACTTAGTAGTACCTACCTACAATACAAAAAACACATTACCTAAGTATCTACTCTGATGTTTTTGGTTTTAGTGTATCGAAAAAATATTTTTTAGTATATTTATTTATTTACAGTGCGCATTTTACACATTTTTTCTGTTTAATGAAACGTTTTCTACTTACTAGATATACTTAACATTTACATTATTTTACATTAAACTACTGTAGCCAACTGATTTTCTGTGACATCAGGCAGGTTTCTTTAATAATGACCAATTTAGTAAATAAATAAATAAATGTGTGTGTGGATATTCCACACAGCGCCATCTAGCCCCAAACTAAGCATAGCTTGTACTATGGGAGCCAGATAACTGATAGACTGATACAATACTTAGATACGTTTTTGTTTGTAAATACATACATAGAATACAATATCGCACCTAGACCTCTAGCCTCTAGATAAATAGCTCACTAGTTAATTTGTTTCATACAAAAGCGAATACTTACGGTATATATAATAACAACAAGCAGCGAGCGGTATAACGGACGTAACTGAACCTAACTAATTGGTGATGCACACTACAACATTGAGTATGATACTTACACACCTAACTGCTTTTTACACTGCTTTTTGTATAAAACGAGGCACGTTTGTCTTGCAGAGCTAGCTAGCTTATAGTTTCTAAACATGGTGTTAGATATCTTTAGCAGAATCTATAGTAGCTAGAATACAATAACAATTTAACAATAATTTAAATTCGGTACCTGTCTGTGTTGTCTACATATTAATCCTAATTAGAAGTTAATTGGTCATTGTCTCTTCCATTTAGATGATTTGCATAAAATATGATAACAGTTATTCATTGTTTGAATAATTTGATGCATCCAAATAGTGTCAGTTAACTATAACATTAATTTGTGCGAATTGTTAGCAAAAAAGGGGGGAATTCTAACATTGTTTTAGTGGAGCCTGCATTCACGTCGTATGTTTGCTGATGTGAATCCATTTCCCATCTAGAAATTCTAGGTAGGTACACTATTTTATACTCACGTTTTTACTTCACGGCACGATTTTTGTCATGAAATTCAAATAATTTACAGAGTTACAACAATCGTTTGTTTTAAAATTTTCACTTTTATGTCGATAAACAGAACCATACCGATTTTTATACTTATGTTAAGTATATACTGCGTGTAATTCAATTCATTGGCATCCTTTGAAACTTGGTTAGTAGGGAGGGCTCCTGCTTGACACCGGTCACGTGTGGACCAAAATTGTATGAAATGTAACGCATCGATTTGGTATTGATAATAACTCCAAAAAATGGGATAACTTACTTAATGAACAGCTGCAGTGTAAAATTAAATTAAAATAATTAAGTACTGTTTTAATTATTAAGTACATAAAAGGTAAACAAAACTTTTAAAAGTATCAAAATAATTCGTGGCAACTACTTTAGGCGCCGCCGGCAATCTTCATAATTTGCAACAAAAAATATTTCATTTACACTATTTACTCTTGTAGGTACGCATATTGTGTGTTTTGTGTAATATGGTGCGACATCCATTAGCCATATGACATAGGTAGGTAAGATGCACGCACACCTTTTCCAAGCTTAGAAGCCATTCATAAAATTGTTTTTCCCCTAGTTACAATATTTATTAGCATTTATACAAGCAATAATTAGATATTCAAGAACTATCGCCTACAGACATAATTAGGAGGCTAGTGATAACTAACAGAATTTTTGCCAGGCAGACTTGTATGACGAGTCGTGACGTGGCAAGTCACACTCAAGTGTTAACAAATAAATAAACGGATGATCTACAGAGAGCAGGGTCTCTTAAACTTTATGCAGTCATGGACCAGATTCATTCAAATTTTCAATCAGATATATAATCCGAGAGATCTGCAGAAGGAATAAGGTGACCGATAATGGCAATGGGCTGGCAATGAGGCCACATCGCTCGTAACATTGATAACCATGGGGAAGAAAGGTTCTCGAGTGACGCACTGACGCAGCGTAGGTCGGCCCCCCACTAGGTGGGCCAACAACCTAGTCAAAACCGCAAGGAGCCGATGATGGATACAGTAGGCAAGCAGCCGCACAAAGTGGCGCTCTGTGGGGGAGGGCTTTGTTCAGCAGTGGACGTCTTCAGGCTGTAGATGATGATGATGATGATGATAAGGAATATTGTTCTCTTCGCGCAATGATATAATTTTTATTTACATTTCAGACGAGTTTCTTGATTTTACTTTAAATTACCACACGTTTTTAAAGTCGGTTATATTTTGTGAACTAGTTGCTGGACCAGAGTATGTGACTAGGGATTGCAATCCGGAAAACCGGATCCGGTAATCCGGCGGATCCGGCATCATTTTACGTCTACCGGAGTATAGGTTACTTTAAATGCATACCGGTGCGTAATATGATTAAAATTGATCTTAGCTTGGGTTGACGAAGTTAAAAAAAGCATTTTTGTGATGATTGTGCCATTCCTTAGACAGATTCATCATGATGGTCTGTCATAAGAATGACACTTGTTAACATGCTCAGTCACATACTCAAATGCCTAATTATTGTGAACTATTTTTTGCTATGTATATCTCGCATATGATGTACACTCACTTGATTATCTCATAAACAGTCCTTTTTGGAACGAAAAGGGAAAATTAACCTGATTTGATCAATCCAGCCGGACCCGGCCGGATCCGGCCGGATCAACAAAAATTCGACCGAATCCGGCCGGATTGAAAATGACACCGGATTGCAATCCCTTTATGTGACCCAGGTAGAATTTAGGAGTAGGGGGTAAGAAAATAAATAATTGTTTTAAATAGGGTAGGTAGGTCTAGGTACCTCTGCTCACCTATCTAGTTTTTAGGTTAACTAATAGTATACACCTAAAACACCGCTCAAAGTGGCGCTCTCTGGGGGAGGCCTATATTCAGCAGTGGACGTCTTCAGGCTGTTGATGATGACGATACCTACACCGTGTACAGACGTTCACCAGCTCGGAGGCGTCAATAATACGTGAGATAATGACGTCAAACTAGGTACGTGTAGGTACCTACTTAGATAAGCTGAGCGAGTGAAATCGATTAAAGTATGATGAATAGGTATAGGTAAGTACCTACTTATGATTTTATTGGATAAATTTCAAGAGTTTTACGAACCTTAGGTATTTTTCCCACATTTATTAAGTGTTGCCGATCGACAAACCTTTTTTTATATTTAGTTTCACTTTTCTATTTTTATAGTTTTTTGGGATTTTGTTTTCTGTCAATGATATACTTCTACTCTTCTAAGCTTCTAAGATTTTGTGTGCGTTTTTCTAAGTTTTGGCCTTTTTTGATTTAATAAATTTTATGTGGTGATTATTCCGTGTGCTTATTCACTGGACCTGCTCATCCTCAACAATAAGAATATTATAAAAATATTTTAGACAAATTGCTAAGGGAATATCCAGGGAATAGGCAGTAGCATTTTCCTCGGTAGGTACATCAAAGCTCTTCTGCGATCACCAAGCCGCCTGCCAAGCGTGGTGATTATGGCAAATGCCATAATCACCACGCTTGGCAGTGATAAGTGTCCAAAGTGGCATTTTATGGGAGAGGCCTATGTTCAGCAGTGGACGTCTTCCAGCTGATGATGTGTTAGGTAAGTTTTACCTACTCTATTTTTCTTAGGAAGTGAAAATATTGTAGGTCTGTCGTAGACATATTGTACATTATGATAAAAATATCTTTAATACAACAGAGTTTGCCACAAATGACAATTTTTTATTTAAGTACGTATTATTATTTTTAATCTCGTATAACATTACATGCCTACATTATCGTGTAAACTTGAGGTACTTTCGGAATTAGGAAGACTTGCCAAATCATACGGTACTTAAAATCAATCGAGTTTTTATACTTAGCTATGGCCAACACAATAAACCAGTCTGGCGCCGCCGCCAGTTACGCCATAACCATCGTAAGACTCGTAAGTCAGGTTTAATACGAACGCCCTGGAATCCATGCACATAAAAAAGCCTGGATGAATTCAGGGGTGTAAAGCGCTCAATCCTAGAGCGACGATCAACAAGTCCAGACGACGATCAATAAATACACTCGCTAGAATGAGACAGCATGTGCAAGAAGGACGGACGTAGCCCTCGTAAATGGAGTCTGCAAATATGCAGTGCATTCACTGTAGAGTTGATAAATAGCACCTAAATACGTTATAAATAACTGAAACGTGTATTCCTGTTGGACCCCCATTGACTCGGGCTTTATAACCTTTGCCCAGGGAAGTCTACGGATTAATTTTTTCATAGTACCTATGTCTAACTAACGCTGCGGCCACACTACCGTAATATGCCAATGACCAATGACCATAACTCGTGGCTACACGTAAATTTTTTCTTAGTTATAGCCATAAACCATAATTATTAGCATATCACGGTAGTGTGGCTGCAGTATAAATAAATGAGTGACGTGGCGATGGGATCAAGTCGTTCACTTGTGTGACTTGTAAGCGTCATCACCTATTTGCAGAAGCAATACTGCACTTACGATAAAAAGCATTATCATCTGTTCAGGTAGTCTCTGTCAAACACTCTTCAACTCCTGAAAATCTCAATAATACGACCAAAGTATTGAATATACTTACTTCCTTAATACAAAACCACGTTTGGCACGTTGGATTTACTTTTCATTGTGATGCCTTCCACATTTGAGCTCTATTCTATTCTACTCTACCCTACGTCCGATAAAGACTTCAACAGTACTTGTAGTACCTTTTTGGGTCTCTCGATTTTATTAAATTTTGTTAAAGTAGACGATAAATGAAAAAATAAAACGGTTTAATTATTAGAAGATTTTTTGACAATCATAATAATAGTTACAATTTACAAATTACAATAAAAATAGTATATCTAATATGCATTTCAGCTGCGAGAGCTTGGCAATAAACGAAGCAAAGGTTATGGCTAAACATAAACTAAACTTAGATAAGCACTTATGTAATATCAGAGAAATTTAATTTTATTAATTATTCCTACTGATCAAGTATCCGTGAACCCCCCAGGGCATCCAAAGGGGAGTGGGGGGGGATCAAGTGGAAAGAACGATTTTATTTATCTAGGTCCCACATAACTATTTACCTACCTACTTGATAAAGTACCACAACACAATGATGATGATAACAACAATGGACAACAATGGTGGTGATAACATCGGAAATATCCTTGCAAAATAAGTAGGCAGCAACGGTATGTGCGTCAAATAAGCAAAGCACCAATTGATAGTTAAACGCACTTGAAAAGTGCGACTGACGTAAATCTCAATTGGGGTATTATATTTACAAGGTCAATAGAAACGTCTCAATCGCACTTGACTTCTTAAGGTTAATTGCTCTTAGGTTAATTGCTCTTGTATTACAGTTCTTTTTACCATTTGTCTTCAATTCACAGCCCAATTGACGTCATGAAAGATAACTACCTACATATGTACAGAGGTACTTATCAAGAGCAAACAAACACGCGTGTCTCTATGATATCGCGCTATCTACTGATAAACACATTTTAGTTCACTTAGAGTAGCTTAATAGTATCTATTATAGGATTAGGGTTTAGCAACCTTTATAACTAAATGTAGAAAAAGGTTAGGGGCTAAAGACGTACATAAATTAACATGAAAACTGGGATGGACCATGAAAAGAAAGTTGAATGTTCCTAAAACGTAGAAGACGTCGTTCAGGGTGACCGCGAGACAGTACAACGTAGATAACAGCCAGTCTCTGACGCAAATCTCCAAAATAGATAACGCATTTGCGTCAAGCATACATTTTTCAAGCAGAGTAAACGAAGCGCGTGCCATACAGTATGATTTCCTGGCAAAATATTCGCCAGACTCACATGTGCCGGCCGATCATGCATCCTCTGACTGATCAAACTTTTTTTATTTTGCCAAGCGAAACGCAATGATTCAGAGTCTCTGTCTGTTACCTATGCAATGAGATCTCTATTCTACAAAACATGTGTAAGCAGTGTCTAGGCGTCAGGGATGAAAACGCATTGGCAGAAACAACATTTTACATTTCTGTTTCATAGTTTACGATCTCAAAGGTAGACAACTACGTACTATTCAAATCATTGGGCGACTTTTTAGCAGGTAAGTGTACTTTCACTATTGAATAGTATGATGCAAGCGATATGAATTCGAACAAATAAATTGCCGATGATTCAATCAAATTTTTGTCTTCTGACGATAACTGCGTTATCCATAACAAAAGCTTTGGCCATCACCTTGGTGCTAACGGCTCACCCGAAAAAAGTGAAATAATAAAAACAACGCGATGCGTGCATCCGGAGGCAAGGTCGATGCCGCGGTATTTCTGGCCGCGGTAGGCGGTCGGTAGCTCCTGCTCTGCTCGCATGCTGAATCACTGATTGATTGAGTATGAGCTATGGAATGTACGGAACATTTAGCTAATGTTGCCACTTTATCTACCAAACCAACGAGCACGGTTCAAATGCCAGAGAACCTGAATATTTATGGAGCAAGAATTCTATTTTTTTTAGACTTGAGCTCTTGGACATTTAAGTTTAAATATGGGCCAAAATGTATTATTGAAAGTGCTATAAAATTCCTTATTTTCTAAGATATTTTAAGTTGGTGATAACGTCATTTAAAAGAAAGGGAAAGTTGTCAACAATTTCAAACCTCTCGTCTCGAACAATGAACGAGCGTCACCGTTGACAAAAACCTGCAGATTTCACTTCACGAACTAACAGGGTATTGCCGTATTGGTCTTGATTTTCATTTACCGGTTGTCGTTCCATCTCTAAATCAAAGAGAGCACGCACGCAATAAAACAGCGAAGGCCGAGGGCGCCCGTTCTGTTATTTCGGTGCATTCATTCAGAGGAGCGTCCTCGTCTCTGCGCGTAATGCATCATCTTTACTTACATTTGCAACATGAATCGAAGCCTCCACTGCGCGTCTATAGATAGATATATTGAGCCCTGAATTAGGTACTTACTATTAATGATGCTGTGCTAGCAATGTTCCTACGTAATGGCCAGTTAGAAAGTCAACGCCAGTGACTCATTGACGGTGCCACAGTATTCGGCCAATGACCTACTTCGATGTCGTGCTCTCGTATTACCTTTCATAAAGTAGTTAAGTAACTACGTATTTATAGTGTTTATCTCCTGTAGAAGACAGAGCACAAAACCATCTACAAATTACAACGGTCATGATAAAAACGTTTTCCAATGTTATTTTCAGCTACTTAGTGATGTTAACATTACAGTCGTTAACGATTCAACACGTTGATATAAAATGGAATGTATTCATTAAAGGAAACCTAATAATTAAATTAACTGTTTTTTGAACTATAACCTGTTGACCATTGATGAAATCTGTTACATTACAGTGACGAAGAAACTATCAATGACCCACCTTTATCTACAATAGATTACTTTCGACAAGCTATAGTATTAAGTAATTTAGGTATATTATATAACTAAACTCAACTACAGTAACATGACATTTAAAATTCAGTCATCATCCTCAGCCTGTATTAGACCATTGCTGGTCACTCTGGACAGAGGACTTAGGCATCTCCTAATGCATGCCACTTAGCCCGATCCTCGGCTAATCTCATCCAGCCATGCCGCCAGTCACTCTGCGTACTTAAATTGTCGCTCCACCTAGTCGGAGGGTATTGAATTCCGTATAATCAATTAATCATACTTATAATATTATATTCTCAATAATATGCTTCATGCATATACTGATATGATACTTTAACTACCTATGTGCAACAAATGCCACATACTTCATTTATTTCATGAGGTTTCCTCAATTTTGATCTTTACATTTATTCTATGTTGTTCAAAACGGAGTTCAGTAATTCTAAAGAACTTATTCATATTTCTCTAATGATTTTCGATACACGTCGCTAATTCAAATAGCAAATAATGATTTGATAGTCGCGTATAAGTAGGTAATCTGTTATCTCGATGCTTGCGACTAGATATAGGTACGCAGAGATAACGACCTCAGCGACATTTGCGTGCTTACACGGCTCGGTCATATAATAATACCATAATAATGTTTATCTTTAACTTACTAAGTTTTAGCGGAACTTAGTCGTGTTTATCCGCGCATGATGTTTATAATATACAACCATTTTAAAAACATATATGTACGTAGTTTGAATACTAATATAGTTTGAATCATCATACTTATTTACTTGTTGTATCATTTCTTTCTTATAACCTTGATCTATGAGTAAGTTTTAAATAATACAGTTTGCTTGTGGATTTCTCTCGTATTTGTTACTTTAGAATTTATATGTATATTACATACCTAAGTATATTAGACGTACCTACATACAGTTTTGTTTAAGATTAACACAATAGCCTGTTTATATTAATGTTAACTTGGTTCCATTGTAAGTTATCAGTTGCATGGTTTGTTGTTGCAAAGTTTTATTGAAACTTTGAATTAAAACCGAACATATTACGACCTCTACTTTTAGGTAGGTAGGTATAGTTAACTTGCCTGGTGTAGGTTTCTCTCATAGTTGGTATGATTGTATTGTACCTACTACATACAAGCGCGAATTTATTTTTACTTACAAATTGAGATTGTTCAAGTTAGCTAAGCTTGATGAATCATTGAATATGATATCAACTTGGTGTACATGTGAAACTTTTTATATAATATTGTAATTAAACTCTCTTACCAATATGATTTTCATATAAGTCTTCAGCTCTGTAAGTCCTTTGCTTGTGATTTGTTGGTAGTGCACTTAACTTTTATTGTGTATTCCAATTTTCAATGTGTTCAACTCTCTTCCTTACCTCGCATGTCTTTTTTTTTTCTTTTTTTTTTTTTTTCTTTTTTAATGTGGCTCTTGCCACCATATGCTAACAGTCGGCCATCCTGGTTTAGGAATGTCCTCATTCCTACTTCTAATTAAACTCTCTTACCAATATGATTTTCATATAAGTCTTCAGCTCTGTAAGTCCTTTGCTTGTGATTTGTTGGTAGTGCACTTAACTTTTATTGTGTATTCCAATTTTCAATGTGTTCAACTCTCTTCCTTACCTCGCATGTCTTTTTTTTTTTCTTTTTCTCTCTTTTTTTATTTTTTTTTTAATGTGGCTCTTGCCACCATATGCTAACAATATGTTCTGAGTGGCATCAGGTGAACGATCAGTTAGTCACGTCATTTCATTAACATAAAAAAGAAGTTACTTATGTGGGTAGGCACCTATTATAAATTACCTATTTACCGATATTCACATGACTTGCGTGGTTTCAATCAAAAAGTGTAAACTGAAGTTGGATTACCTAATTACTGAATATTGCAGAGGGCCTCAAAACGTTGGTTAAATTTAATCAATGTTTAAAATGCTTTGTCTCATTGTCGCTAGTAAACTTTCACGTCAGAGGAAATATTATTATGTTGTGATATAAGTAAGTTAGTAGGTATTTCATCTTTTTCCAGACGTCTTAAATCGTAGATATACTTTTAGATTATCTAGATAAATTGTTTGGTTGCTTTAACAAAAGTTTGTAGAATGTATACCTACATTCTACAAACTTTTGTAAAAGCTTCTCCGGTCTTGCTGAACCGATTCCAAAAATTCATTTACTGATACAAGTCATTATGTTTCGAATTTTTTATGCTACGTTTTTAGTTTTACTAAACCTTATAATTAGATGACTGATGAGTGATGAGACTTTGAAGACAGTGCGTGCAAAGCCGCGGGCGATAGAAGTACCTAATACTTAACTTAAATGAATGTAACGCTCCATATTTTTATGATTATAAAATATTATGCCTAGGTACTCCTAATCCATAACAATGAGATATGGAATTAGGTAACTATAAAGATATAATTTAAGGTGGAACGTTTCACTAGCGCGGCAATTTAAAATTTTCTTGCGTTCTTTTGCCAATAATAGCTTAATTACTCAACGTGGTTACTCATTAAAACTGATTTAACGTAAAGAAATAGAATGTATCAACAAATTACGATTAAAAGTATCTCCTAGATATCATTGGTTTAGCGACAAATGGCAGTAAACAATTTTCTTCTTAGTTTTTACTCTATTGCCATTTGTCGCTAAGCCAATGATAAGTAGGTGATACTTTTAATTGTAATTTATTGATACATCCTATTTATTTGTGCAAAATTAGTTTTCATGTAATCACGTTGAGTAATTAAGTTATTATCGGCAAAAGAATGCAAGAAAATTTGAATTTGCCACGCTGGTGTAACGTTCCATCTTAAGTACTTGTCGATCTATCGTAGATTTATAAATTATAGAACAGAAAATAAGTACATCTACGGCTTATTAGTATTTTATATCAGCTCTACCTTATCTATCTATACCTACCTATATCTCTAATAGCTACATCCACACTCGATAAGGACCGACTAGATAGAAAATGCAGTACCTTTTTAGAATATGACACCCATTACAATAAGGAATTCTTGAATGGAATTGTTTATTGATACTAACTTGCTTTACAACTCTACATTAAATGTAGAGTTAGTGTAAATTAATGAAATTTTCATTCATTTACACTTTGGTAAGCACATCTCACTCAAGTATCCACACTCGCGATAGAGTCAAGCGGCCTCATTGTCCAACATTATTTTAAAATGTCAAATCTATTAATAAAAGGCATTCTTGAATGAACTTCTTTATTCGATACTTGCTCTACAACTCAACACTTCATTCATATACAAACTATAACAAAATTTACACTTGAGTACATCTTGTAGTCTCTACATCCACTCTCTATTAGACCTTAATAAAGTCTGATTAGAACTCGATGGAATCTAACTGGCCTCATTGTCGAACATTATTTTAAAATGTCAAACCCATTACAAAAAAGCATTCTTGAATGAACAGCTTCTTTATTCGATACTTGCTCTACAACTAATGTATCCTATTTAGGTGCACATCTAGTCTCTACATCCACACTCGATTACGTACCAGTGACGTGTTTACGTACCTATATTCTTTGTCCAACATTATTTTAAAATGTCAAACTTTTACAAAATGAAAAGGGCATTCCTGTTCCTGGATGAAGCCATGCAGAATTGCATACACATATATATAATAGTGCGGCCGTGTGTTGGTGTTTCACTATATCTACGTAATATTGATTAGTTTTTCACTCACCTCAGTCTTCGTTATTCGATGTCGTGCTAACTTTACGACGGCAAAATTTCCCTTGCCAATGGTCCTCTCGATGTCATAAAAACCCACCCTAATGGGGGTTTTCGCAGGACGATCGCGCTCCGCCATTGTCGCATAAAAAGTCGTCAGATTTCTAACAGAATCGCTAACATCCCACAGGCAGGTATATTGTCAAATTGTCATTCATCCACGGGCAAGGCATCCATGTAAAACACTATAATTGATAGCATCCATTGGAGACACTGTGCTCCAGTAAACATCCGCGTATATATTTTCCTTAAATGTCCTTTTACACGAATATTGTGGTTACGCTATCACGCATCAGGTTATGTAGTAACTCTTTAACACTCATTCCCTGAACTAAATAGACATTAACAAGCGTACGGAATTAGGTACGCTTTTCAGTAACTCTGCAAAAGCGAGAGGCTCCGTTGAGTCGGAACGGTATAAGCGCACTACAATCAGTTCCTTGTGTAAACACGATAGGTTTTTGTGTACAAAAATTATTTACAGTAGAAAATCGCGTACAGGCGGCGTGCGCGGTTGGAAGGCTCGGAGCGCGTCACGCCGCCGCCTCGCCGGCTGTCAACCGGGTACTGAACTCGAGTCGATCGAGTTGAACACTCCTCGAGCCGAGAGCACTACCTGCGGCGGCAACACGCGCGCGCTTTCAGCCGGCCGCCATATTGGATCTCTCCATCTCCATGACGTCATCAGCAGCACCACCTATAGCTGTGCGTGTATCTGCCTGAAGAATCCCTCCCACATTGGGCACAATATAGGCTGTTTCCTAATTTCCTTGTGGCCATACTAGATTGCCAAACTGATTTGTCTAAGAGGAATAATTTTTCCTTTTCGCAAAACTGCTTTTCATTTTCAATAATCTATGGACGCAACCTGTATAAAGATACTGTCATGGGCTAAGTACAGTCATACGCACAAATACATGATACTGCGTAGCAGATACCTTGATGGCCTGGATCGTATCTTAGGTCCTGGAATTTGCAGATAAGAATAGGATAAGAGGCAGCCAACGTTAGAATATCTCTTTGTGCAAACATTTTTTTGCGATGAAATTACTAATAGGTACTTACTGAAATTATGATCCATAAGTTTTATTTCTTAGTTATTTTCATACCTTGTTCAGATTAAGCACCTGATGCTAAATTTTCATAATCATCATCATAGTAGCCTAATTTGACTATTGAAGTAAGAGGGGGAAAGGAATGAGGGTTAAACCATTCATCCTTAATCCTTTTCCCCTATCTTTTTCTCAGTCTTCACTCATTTCTTGCCAAAGCAAGACAAAAAAGAAAAAAAAAAGAGAAAAAAAAAAAAAAAAAAAAAATAATTAGAATAAAAAAAAAGAATAAAAAAAAAAAGAAAAAAAAAACGAAAGAAAAAAAAAAACTCCAACACAAACACCAAAAACATCTCTTATTTTTTATTCAAAAATAAGAGAATAAGTACCTAGTGACTTCATCTCCGTAGTCGGCATTATTTTATCGTAGCGTATGGACAATTGGACACGGCACGTATGGTACCTAGGTACATAACAAGGTATATCTACAATCCTGAATAAATGTATTTTCTTTCTTTCTTTCTTTCTTTCTTTACATAGCTCTGCACTGTGCGTGTGCGGCCTGCCGTAGTGTCAATCACAAATATATTTTTTTTTACCTTGGTAGTCATCATATATATCATCATCACCAGCCTGAAGACGTCCACTGCTGAACATTAGGCCTCCCCCAAAGAGCGCCACTTTGAGCGGTTGCTTGCCTCCTGCATCCATCGCCTCCCCATGTCGTCGGTCTATCTAGTGGGAGGCCTACGCTGCGTCTTCCGGTTCGTGGTCGCCACTCGAGAACCTTTCTTCCCCATCGGTTGTCAGTTCTACGAGCGATGTGGCCCAAGCTATATCTAGGTATTAATCCGTTCTCTAAAGCAATAAATTTTCTATGGTGGTAAAGGTCTGAATCTTCGAAATGCTGAATGATGCCCATCCAAAAAGTCAAGTTTTAACTAGCTATCGCTACCTGCTAGTGCGGGAGCTAAGTGATGCTGCGACATACAATCCCCATTTTATGTTACATTTGTTTTAGAGTGCAAGTGCTACGCGATGCTACGAGACACAACCCCCGTTGCATAATAATTATGATATAATATTGTGACATTTGGTTTGGAGCTACTGCCACAGAATATATAATAGTACTACAACTGCTACGTGATGCTACGAGATACAATCAGCGGTTTCTGTGATTGAGATGTGGCATTTTGGTTTTGAGCGCTACTGCTACGCAATGCTACGAGATACAGGTTAACGATTTCTGTGACTGTGATGTGGCATTTGGGTTTGAGCGCTACTGCTACGCGATGCTACGAGATACTATCACCGATTTCTGTGATTGTGATGTGGCAGGCCACATTGCTTGTAGAACTGACAACCGATAGGGAAGAACGGTTCTCGAGTGGCGACCACGAACCGGAAGACGCAGCGTAGGCCGGCCGCCCACTCGGTGGACCGACGATCGAAAGAAGAAAGCCGCGGGAAGCCGATGGTTGCAGGAGGCGAGCAGCCGCTCAAAGTGACGCTCTATGGGGGAGGCCTATGTTAAGCAGTGGACGGCTTCAGGCTGTTGATGATGATGATGATGTGGCATTTTGTTTTGAGCTAATGCTACTGCTACGCGATGCTAGGATGCTAAGAAATACAATGCCTGTTATATTGTGATTGGAATGCGATATTTTGGTTTAGTAATTTCGCGAGCCACTGCTACGCGATGGTACGAGATACAATCCCCGTTTCATAATGACTGATATAATATGACATTTGGTATGTAGCTAGCAGCTACGCGGTGCTACGGGAATCTTTCACTGTTTTCTGTGATTGGGATATAATGACATTCGGGTTTGAGCTACTGATGCAATTGTCAGATAGTATGTGAATATCTAGGTACTAATATCTATCTTTTACGGTTCCTTCAACGTAAGTCTAAAGTGTAAGGTAGGCCAGATTCCTCTAGGTTCATTTGCATATACATCTCGTAAAGTGGCTCTCATCCCACCGCTTTTAGGATCCAAGAAATTTCCAACGCGTGATTTTTACTTTAGACTAGCAGCGCCCCGCGGTTCCACCCGCGTTCCTACAGGAATCGTTCCCGTTATTGGGATAAAAAGTAGCCTATGTTTTAATCTAGGGTATAAGCTACCTCCATACCAAATTTCATCCAAATCTGTCCAGCTGTTAGAGCGTGAAAGAGTAACAAACATACACACATACACACAAACTTTTGCCTATATAATATTATATATATATATATATATATATAGTGTGAAGTGTGATAGTGTGATTAGTGTGATTAGTGTGATTAGTGTGATTACCGCACCATTCAGTCAAGTTTGTATCTCACTGCAAGTTATACGTACATTTTCGTCGTTTCGTTTCGTTTCGTTCTAGTTCCAGTTCCAGTTCTAGGTCAAGTTTCAGTTCACGTTCCAGTTCCAGTTGCAGTTGAAGTTCCAGTTCCAGTTCACGTTCACGTTTCAGTTCCCGTTCTAGTTCCAGTTCCAGTTACAGTTACCAGTTTCCGCTCTAGTTCCGGTTCCAGTTCCAGTTTTCGTTTCGTTTCGTTTTGGTTGATGTCGATTTTGTTCGCGCCATCCAACACGGGTTTTTCTCTGACAGCGCGTGCATATAAGAAGCCTGCTCGACATTTTTTAAAAAGTTAATTAACAGTACAACTCTGTTTTTTCCTCGCAACTGTGATGAAAAACGTATATACCACCTCGAGTGCAATGATCCACTTTGCACGCTTATATCACAATGTACTATTATGCACTAGGTATGTACTTACATAATTTGGTTTGTGATTTGGTGGACTATTATTGCATAATAAGTACCTACGTACCTTATACCTACCTACCAAATACCTACCAGACCACCAGACGCTCGGCTCCCTTCATGGCCGAAATAACACCCATTCGTACCAAACGATTTGGTTCCACGTTCATAATTAGAACTGCTAATAAGGAATGGAATGCCCTGCCAGTGTCTGTGTTTCCGGCAAGATATGACGGGTCATAGTGTGCATAGCGTATTCAAGAGAGAGTGAATATGTACTTACTGAGCTAGCATGCTACCTTCGATCGCATTGTCACTTTCCATCAAGTGAGAGCGTGGTCAAATCTATACTTATAATATGTCTGTTAAAAAAAAGCATGTAGAATAATTAAGTATGCTAGGTATAGCGATGACAGCGATGGTGGCCAAGCGGTAGCATGTGCGCTTCGCAATCTGACGGCACCGGGTTCGATCCTCGGCCCTGCACCAATGACTTATAAGTTACGTGCAGTTTTCGATGCCATCGCTTCGTGGCTCAAAGAGCACGACGTCTCGGTTGTCATTAGAACATCTTTGGCAATCGTTACGGGCAGTCAGACGCCTGATAGAATCCTAACCATCCCTGTTACAGTGGGTTGCGAGTCTTGCGAGGTCAGATGGCAGTCGCTCGTGTAATTATAGCTTGCCGCTACAGGTTAGATTGGGACCCGACCCCAATAACAAATGGGAAAAGGAAAAGAGGATAATGACTTAATAGTAAAAAACGTTTTTATTTTAAACAAGCTTTTGTTCACTTTTTTGTATTCTTCTCAGCTCAGCCTTTCATTTGATGCCCAATTACCTATATCATGAGCGTGCACAAAAAATATAATAGTGCGCCATCGTGGGTTGACCACCATATTGATTGAGGAGTTGCAAGATTTGACCCGAACCATCGGTAAACATATTTACATTACGTAGGCTAGGTAGGTATGAAAAATATTTCAGGTCAAATAAAAGCTATTATAATAAAATAGGTGGTAATTATAAATGGTTTTATTGACGAAAGGTATAACAACGATGTAGGTAGGTATCATATTAGTTACAAAAATCAGTAGGCACCTACTAGGTACCTACAATAGGCGTGATGACTGACCTAGTACCACCACATACCACAGATATCTACTATACTAGTCAAAGAAATTCTTGAACTGTAAGCCACTGCGCTGTAAGCTTCAGCCATAGAAGAAGAATCTGTTATGGGCAGCCGTAGCCGTGACGCTTAACATCAGGCGAACGACTCGCTCGTCACTTCATTTGTTCACATAAAAAAATAAAAATACAAAAATAGTGGCTTCAGCCAAACCTGCGCGTCAAGTTGTATCAGCGAAGAGCATGGGCGAATCATGGTTTTTTTTTCTTATATTTTGGCTCCACACAAAGTGTATTTAGCCAGTGTCAAGTTTTATAATTTTTCATCGTATTATGGAAATTTTCACTTAAAGTGAAGTCATAGTCACAGTCAGAATAGTCATAGTCTAGTCTAAGTCATAATCCAGTCTAAGGCATGCCCTAGTAAAGTGGTGGCAACTTTACTAGAGGCTTCTATGGAATTTTGGAAGCAATAAGAAAAACCACGTTTCACTACATTATATCACTTGCCCACACTCATGCTCGCAATTCAGCACTTAATGCGTAAAACACCACCAATTTTAAACATTAACACTGGAAAAAGCATAAGTTTTGTAAAATAATACAATGCACCGACGTGAACTTTTCCGGGTTTCCGCCAAAACTCTCCGAATCATGGGTTAATCCCACAGAGTAACCAGAGGGAGCATCAGTGTATTATTTTCGTACCTATTTTTGACAAATAGTCATGAGACGCTATTTTATCGATATCGATACTTCACTGAACAGAGTTTTAATTTTTAATAAAAGCCTGACACCTAAAATAAACAGAGCTAATTTTCTCTAATTTGTGGGGGGATGATGGAAAGCTCAATTATCTTCGCTGTCCGGAAGAAAAAATACTAGGTATCCCAGTAGGGTTAGCACGGCCGGTAGCCAAAACTGTCCTTCCCCTGTTTTACTCCAAGCAAGTATGAAGAAAGTGACGTAAAACGGGGAAAGACAATTTTGTCTACTGTCCATGGTAACCCAGCTGATAACTAGAACCGACTTCTTTTGCGTCATGACTGTATGGCCCAGCTAGTTCAAGAAATAAATAATAGAGCCTAATAATTTGGTTAGTACATCATTTCCATCATCATTTTATGATTGACTAGCGATTGAACGTCACTAAATGGTTGATATTCCATATATTATGCACATAAAGAAAAATAATACCTATATAATATTATTATGCGCACTAAAGCTTTTAACTGGGATCTTTTTTCCCTGAGTGACTTTAAGTCGGGAGTGATTAGGTATCTTCTATAGGTAAGCATGTCACTTATCGCCAGGTAAGATAGTGGTCAACCACGAAATTATTCCGTTCTAACCTAAGCTAATTAATTTATTGCCTTACGGCCACGGCCTTACGTTATTCCAGAATGTAAAGTAAGATTAATGAGAAATAAAGAGAATGTATTTTTACTAAAGTTTTATTTCAAAATAGCTATTGTAAACAACAAATTATTAATATAAGTAGGTTTGCCCTAAATAAAAAGTTCATTGAAGTAGGTTTGTCAAAGGTGGTCATGACGGTTGGCAGAATCTGTGAACAAACAAAACCTTATTTAAATTCTCATTTAAAACATTGTTCATTAAAACAGTAGTAGTTTTACTTACTATTATTTGTTCTGTGTCATTATTATCAAATTTCAATCATATGCCCATCTAAAGAGTTGAATGAACCTTAGAGTATAGACTAAAAGCATAGAGAGATCAATCGTAACGATATTATATTTGTACTGCTCACACGTATCGCTACGTTGGTGGCGAAGGAAAGAAACAAACATTTAGTAATTAGCTACGCTTGCAAAAAATCACCGTACCATTTTTTCTACTCGAGTCAACTGTTTTTTCTATACAAATCTGTCAGACTCATTCACATCAAAGTGTCCACTTCATATAAAAAGTGTTCAAAAAAGTGGTACGCTTGACAGATAATGAAGTTCTCTCTATGCTTTTAGTCTATACTCTAAGGATTGAACCAGTAGGTACTACCTGTTATTGGTTAGGTTTATCTACATATTATACATATATCAAAATTATCGATAACCCATCGACACCTGTAAAATCATCTCTAATTTCGAAATGTAAACAACTGGATAACCTTCTTGTGGATTTACGATATGTACCAAAATTCAAAATCTAATTTAATAGCAGCAATCAAATCACCCAATTCTAATCCTGCACAAAATTCTACGTATGTTTTATGTGAACGCAAATCTACTTACTCACAAAAATATATCGTAAACACGAAAAGTATTTGCACCATAGAAACTGAATAATTTGTCCTGTGTAAATCTTCTTGAGTATTGGAATATGCATTCCAAACACATTACACGTCAATTTCTTTATTTTAAATAAGTATTTTGTTAAATTTATTGACTAAACACTAAAATATAATAAAAAAACCACAAAAAACATAGTTTTCTGTAACATCAACTGAAACGTCATTGAACGAGCATGCGTAGTTGCTTCTATCATTGAAGGAACTACGCATGCCCGTAAGACGACTAAATAAAATGACACCGGAGAAACAAAACAACTCAAAACTTCGTGCAATTTCTTCACTTGGTAGGGTTGCAATGTTGCAAAGTTGCACCGACCCTGGTACGCATTGGTGTTCGCAAAAGTCAAAGTTCGCTCCATCTGTTTAGTCATTTGTTTTTTTTCTCTAATCTGTGGTTAATCCACGCGAAGAGAGTGTCTGCCACAGATACTATACTTTTTTTTTTCTTATATTTTGGCTCCACACATAGTGTATTTAGCCAGTGTCAAGTATTGTAATTAATCATCGAGTTATGGAATATTTCACGTGTAAAGTCAAGTCTTCAAGTCTTAGTCACAGTCCAGTCTAAGTTAGGTAATCATAGTCCAGTCTAAGTCATACCATAGTAAAGTGGTGGCGACTTTACTAGAAGTTTCTATGGAATTTTGGAAGCAACATGAAAAACCACGTTTCACTAAGAGCTCACGGTACGCCCCCTCAAGTGACTATTATTGAATGGAGCATGACTTTTCTACTAACAAAACATTTGTACCTACTCGACTGGTGATTTAACAATAATTATTGTATTGTAAACTTAAGACTGGCTAAATAATTTTATGATGATTTCGTAGAGTCAAATGAGACGTTTTATTAAAAAAAAATGGTATTTTATGTATGACCCAATAGATGGCGGCAGTTGTGGTTTTAACAAAACCTGTCTTTGTCACTGTTTCAAGCGTAGACCACAGGTTATAGGAAATGTGTCACGATACTGACTGCCAACTCTAAACTGTTGCGTTTGTTTTATCGTCGTTGCGCGATAGCTCAGGTTTATTTTGGATCATAATATTAACGTTTATCGGTCTCGCAGTTCTGCTGCACTTCAATTTACTTAAGAAGAATGCACCACAGACTACTTAGGAGATACTACAGACAATGTACTCGTGGTCCACTCAACTGATTTCGACATTTCTTTGTGGGTAGTCTCAGCATTTTCTTATGTTTCAACTACTCTGTGGTTTGAAAGGTTTAAACTATTACTTACTGCGCCATCTAGTAAAAGAAGCGGAACTAGTGTTTTTTTAAAATAAAACTCCTCACTATAGGCAATTATTTTTTTCTCTAATCTGTGAGTCAAATAGAAAAAAAAGTGAACTTTTTTTTGTTGCTGGCAACAATAAACTCTAAAATGTTCCGAAGAAAAGAAAATGTTTTATGTTATTTGTACATGATGATATTGATGATCATGCTCTCTCTGTTTTTTGCTCCTCTGAAATAAAGATAGAAAATAAAGAATTACATGCCGAAAATCAGAAAATATTCAGTAAATAGTGAAACGCGTACAGTCATTTTTTTTTGCAATGTGATTGTGGGAGGTCGACATTGGATTTCGGAAAATTGCCAATTTTCACGAAGTTTTCTGGAATTCCGAACTAATTTTGTAGTACATTCAATCAACGAATTCAGTTAAATCCAATAACGCACTCTATTTTATACGATAACGTGATCTAATGGGCAAGAAATTACTGTTCACTTGCCAAGATGTCGGTGATACTCTCTCACAATTTTGACAAGAAAAAGATACAACATGTATTATTGTAGAGGCACTTTCAGATAAAAACGAGCTTAGATTTGTTTGAATGTGTAAATATTATAGATAGAAAATCGGTAAGATGAACCAAGTGGCCGATGATAATTTCGAGATCAAGTGCAGTCAAATTGGTACGATAACGAAAAGCAAAAGTAAAAAGGCCAAAGATTGTTCGGAAGGGAAAGACGAAATAGGTTTAACTGATGAAGAAAAGTTGAGTGAAACAATAGCTAATACTCTTCTCATAAATAACGTGAGTAATAACCTAACAAATGGGAGTAGCGATCATTCGAACGGCCAGAGTCCCGACGTCCCGGAGGTCACGATGGCAGCACAAGATGAGGCCCCGAGCGAGCCCGCGTACGATGTAAATAGTGTACAGTTTAGTGATGCACACACTGACGAAAGCAGAGCGGCTTCAGCTCAGCACGCAATCAACTGCATTATCGACGATGCCTTAGAAAACCTTGAAAACACTCTCAGCAAGCGAGATCAGTCTCCACAAGATGACATAGAGATAATTTCATATGAATCTGAACTTCAAATGCCTGAAATCATGAGACTTATACAGAAAGATTTATCAGAACCTTACTCTATCTATACCTATAGATATTTTATACATAACTGGCCTAAGCTCTGCTTCCTAGCAACACACGAAGGGAAGTGTATTGGTGCCATTGTTTGTAAGTTAGATATGCATCGTAATGTAGTAAAGAGAGGCTATATTGCCATGTTAGCTGTTGATGAGAAGTACAGAAATAAAAAGATTGGATCTCGATTGGCAAGAAAAGCGATAAAGGTACAGTTATCAACATTGGTAGATCTCAATTGTGTCATTTCATCAGTATAACATTATTTTAAATAAAAATGTCTTTTTGCCAATAATTAAAAAGCATCATAGGTTATATTATATAATAGAAGCTCCTTTTTTTTCAGGCCATGATTAATGATAATGCTGATGAAGTGGTATTAGAAACAGAAATCACAAATAAACCAGCACTGAAACTTTATGAAAACCTCGGATTTGTGAGGGACAAGCGCTTATTTCGATACTATCTGAATGGTGTAGATGCATTGCGATTGAAGTTATGGCTAAGGTGATATGCATGTAGCTAAAAGGGAAATTCTCAATGTTGTGTGACTCCAATGGCTACCTGGCCGTATGCACTTGCCATATGGTGTGAATATTTTGTTGTTATGGCGTAACATAAAATGCTATCTGAGGATCTAGCCAAATGTATAGTTTGTTTCAATTAATTTTAGTCATGTGATATGTTTTAAATCTAATTTATGTGTTGAAATTGTTGAAGAAAATGTTTCCTGCATTTTCTCTTGACTAAGATTATACATAGTTTTATATCCATAGATAAAAATACACAACTTTGAAGAATAACACTTTAGTCACTGTTTATTTTTGTTTGCCCTTATTAGATTCTTATTTTACTTCAATCGATTGATATACTTGAGTAAGTAGACACAATAATATTTTCTAATTTATATGTAATAATAAATCTAACAGAAATAACAATCTTTCTTTATCAAAACTTAGCCTGTCCAGCATCCTTTGTCCAAGTTGACCATACATTATAGGGCAGGAAATGCTAACTGAATATTAATGAGAATGTAACCAGGTATTACTTTAATAGGACCAATAAAAATAATTACTCTACATAAGAAAGTGAATCAAAGCCATCCTATTGGTACTTTACAATGAATTGATACAGAAAATACCCTGCTGGTCCTATAATAGTTTGGCAATGTTAACTGTGATGATGAATGTATCTTATCTAAAATATGGGAACCACTTTCCCCTTCAATATTACGAAGCTTTGTTATCAAAACTAGCTTGTATTAACTGCTGGGTGTAAAACTCTTTCAAAACACCTGATTGTGGCTGATCATCTTGTCTCATCTCTTGAGATTTGTGTAACTAAAGTGTAGGTACTTATTAATAAAAAATAAACCAGAAAACGGATGTTCATAGTATCAAATAATTTATTTTTATAATGATGTATGCTTAGAATGTAAAAGTGGCTGTGTTAGTTGAAGCTCCATCATAAATGAATGTGTTATTGACTGGTTTGTATTGTCTAGTCATAAGCTTTATTGCCTCATGGGCTACACAGCTGCCTAAGAAGGCTGACACACTATGTATTTCTGCTCCACCATACCGGCACATCTCATGGATGTGGTCATCTTTAGGGAAGGGAGAACAGGAAATATCACTGAGCAGCTTTGTGACACAGGTCTTCAATAGGGCTATGTCTCCTTCAGGATCCCAATCTCCAGGTGCCCTAGAATGCTCAGATTCAAACATCTCAGCAGCTCTTAAAAGAATATAATGAACCATCATGACATCAGGCTCTTCTAGGTATCTGGCTAAATATGATGCCACAGAACTGCCAAGTTCATACTCGGTTGCTATACTGGACCCTTTGACCAGATACAAGTCATGAGCATGTCTGCAGAATAGTTTAACTTCTGCTTCACTAATGCTATCACAGTGAAGTTGTGCAACAATTTGCTGTACTTTTCTATATATGATTTCTACATCCATTGCAGCCTGGGCTCTATAAATGTTTTGCAACTTAACATAATGTTCTGTAGAGGCTGTCATGTCTGGCAATACTCCTCTGATTGGCAGTTTACCTTTACCTTCTGCTTCCACAAACCCTCTGAGAGCAGCACACATAATCCAAAAAGGTAAGCTTTCTTTTGTCAAATTAGTAGCAGCACTACTATAAAGTAGCTCTTGAATTTTCACAGGTAAGAAAGTGGGGACTATAGCAGTGTTAACAGCCCTTATGGCTTCTTCAAAGTTTTCTTCCTGGATTGGAACATCATTCTCATCTTTCCTAACAAATTCTTGAACTATCTCTTTGATCTCATTCTTTTCTTTCCTGCTCATAGGCCACCGAGTTGGATTGTTTGTTTGCCATTTCTCAACTGCCTTGGACAATATTACAATCCAAGGTATATGGCCATGATCTTTTAAATCTAGGGATTCTATATCAATAGAATTGAGGTATTCTGATAGAGCTTGAAATGGTACATCCAAGCGCAAATCTGTTTGCTCATTATCCGGGTGAGTTTCAATCACTGCATGATCCTTAAACTGAATTCTAAAAGAACCAAGGAAACCTACAGATTTACATTGAATAAGAGGAACATTGATATCCCATAGGTGTTGAGCCAATGCTGGAATAGTTTTCCCTCCAAGTGCAGTAGTAATAACAACTGTGAAAGATTTAAAAAAATCTGGATTTTCTCTCAAAATTTGATCTGCCGGTTCTTGAACAGCATGACCCTGTACAGCAGAGTTAAGCTCCATTATGAGTCTAAGAGTTTCAGCACCTCTATTCAGCCCTTGACTTGAGCATTCTAAAAAGAAGTTACTGCCGATATCTTCATCGGTAACAGTCTTATCATCTACTATGGTAACTGCTCCCACTCCAGGTAGAACTATTGATTTTAGTATTTCAGTGCCTAATGCCGTGGCGTTTATCAAGCATATGTGACTGTTTTCTAGAGCAAACTGCCCGTGATCACCCCAAAGGCGAAGTTGCCGATCGTACTGTTTATTCTTCTCGCTTTGTTCGGGAGACTTAGGAGCTGGAGATGCCATGGCGTTGCCCTATCTGTTGGCGAGTAAGTATCGAAATTCCAAATATTCAACCAACCAAACAGGATAAAAATGTAGCACCTATATAGCTTACTGATGAGCATAGAATTGTGTTTTTCTTTTTACGTTACGGTCATAGACTGACCTATGTAAATACGGCGAATTCTGTGGTTACGGCGTGATGAGGATAGGCTGAAGTTGTTGGCTGCGACCTCGGCTCGAACCTAGCGTTATTCTGTTACCGTAGCGATAAAAGATTCTTTTCGTAACGGGGCAGCGAGCTTGTTCTAACTTCTGCGCCTAATTACTGTGCACAGAACACTATTACTGTGTTTAAAAACGGAAACAGGCTGGCGCTGGTGTATGAAAATAAATACTTTTTTTCGTTCGCTGACTGTACTGCCTGTACCGGGCGGCTAAAGTCAGTCCAGTGTTGCCAACTCTGATTCGCCAAAGAGAGCTAAAATGTCCCAAAAAAGAGCTAAATCAAGGAAATACTTTGTCACTATGGAAACGGTTTTTCGTCTTTGAAATGCTTTTTACACTTAATGATTCAATATAACAGCCCTCTCGGGCTATGACTCGCGGCGACAATAACTACAGTAGGGGTCTTTGAAGAAAATCCGACAAGGGTGGTTGTAAATTTTGAATTTTTTACCAAAACCTGTGTATTTTTGAATTTTAATGTGTAATAAGGGTGGATTATTATTCGTTAAGTGTTCGTGAACGTGCACGAGTGTTGGCAAATGGTTCCAAGTTTATATAACCATGCATTTTCGTTTTCTCTTCAACGGCTTTTTAGAGCCTTCAGTAAAATATCCACCATCTTACTGTTGGCATTTTGACTGACAAAATAGGACTTTGACGTGACATAACCGTACAAATTTTTACTTACTTGACATTGGCAGAATTATCGCTAAAAAGCGATAGAAAGCCATAAACGAAGAAGAAGAAGAAGAAGAACTACAGTAGGTATGCTATGAGCTTTTCATTACATACTACTTTCAACCAATCCCGAAAAGGCGCCTCTGAAGGCCATTCATCATGGAATTTTTGACTAAAGCGCTTTATTTAGACTAATATATCTACAACAGCACTTAGAATGAGGAGTTTTATTTAAAAAAAAGAAATGGTGTTTTATGTATGACCCAATAGATGGCGCCAGTTGTGGTTTTACCAAAATCTGTCACAGTGACTGTTTCAAGCATAGACCACAGGCTATAGGAAATGTGTCACGATACTGACTGACAACTCTAAACTCTTTCGTTTGTTCTATTTTCGTTGCGCGATAGCTTGGCTTAATTTTGGATCATAATATTAACGTTTATCTGTCTCGCAGTTCTGCTGTACTTCAATTTACTCAAGAATAATGCACCACAGACTACTTAAGAGATACTACAGACAATGTACTCGTGGTCCACTCAACTGAATTTGACATTTCTTTGTAGGTAGTCTAAGCATTTTCTTATGTTTAAACTCTGTGGTTACTCTGTGGTTTGAAAGGTTTAAACTTTGTACTTACAGCGCCATCTAGAAAAGAAGCGGAACTAGTGTTTTTTTTTTAAATAAAAAGCCTCATTGGTAAGTTGAAATGGCAATGGGCAGGCCACATCACTCGTAGAACTGACAACCGATGGGGAAGAAAGGTTCTCGAGTGGCGACCACAGATATCTACTATACTAGTCAAAGGCGACTACGTAGTAAATTATATACCCTTTGGCCGCCCTGTGCCACTACGTCAAAGACCAAAGAGTACATATAACGCTACGCTAGGCACTTATGGCCTTACTTATAAACGTTGCTTAAATTTAGTCAGTGTTTTAAATGTTCCGTCTCGTTTTCAAGCGTGACATTTCAAATCAGCCAAAAGTTGACAGAAGATTTTAAGCATTGACTAACTTTAAGCAGCGTTTATAAGTAAGGCCCTGAGTATCATATACTCTTTGCTTAGCACTACGTTTGATTCATACTGGAACCACAGAGAAATAGGGGATTTTCTGACAGCTGGACGGCGCGTAGTTCTACATCCAAAGGTAGATGGTGCTGCCGAGATATGGCTTGTTTTTTTTGTGAGGTGGCTTTGCAGTGGCTATGTCATAGCGCCGTTTCACTTTCACTTCACTCACCAGTGTGACCATTTGTTGCAGATTTCTGCCATTTAGGCAGATTTGCGCTTTACAAGGCAGAGGCTACTAAAAATTTTGACAGACTTAGGAGTTTTTATTATTTTGAATTAAAATTCAGATATATAGCTACGAAATCTTAATTCAATGACTTCGATATTTGGTAGGAATCGTTGTTACGACACAGATCCGCAGGAGAACTAAAGTGACCGATATAGCTCTTAGAACACAGATAACCCTCAATAGATACCGCATTACGGGATTTTTGTTCGGATCCTAGCTCACCAAAACTGGAGGAAGGCGCGGGTTGCGGGGACTGGAGCCAATGCGCTATTATTGGCTGTTTCGAGTGACGCCCCAATAATGAACTCTAATAATTGGTCGAAACTAAGGCCGTGCTGCTTTATATAGAACCATTTACGCCAATGCGTGGTGCGCGGTCGTCGTCTTTCATGCGGTATCTATTGGGGGTTATCTGTGTCTTAGAATTAGTAATGGCCAGGCGACATCGCTCATAGAACTGGCAACCCATGGGGTAGAAAGGTTCTTGAGTGGCGATCATGAACCAGAAGACGCAGCGAAGGCTGGCCTCAGGTAGGTAGGTACCTACTTACCTTAGTTCTGAGTCTGGGATTCGTTGAACTCTATGATTAAAGGGTTTATTCAATTTACTAGCAAATTTCAAGCTGGTTACACCCTCACACTAAGTAATGACATGATTAGAAAAATATGAATGTAAAATCCATGTATGAAGAAAAAAATAGGTATATAAATAACGTTGATTAGGTTATCAACCATCAATAATAAATATATCAATAATAATATCAATTTTCCTCATTTTTTTCATCATTTCTACATGAATTTTGGGGTCCTATTTAATAACTGCTTGATATTTTAAAATAAAATATATTTATTTACTAACGAAAAATATTTCTATTGTTTCCCTTGTATTATTACTATTACAAGACGAAGCATATTTCTGGGAGAATTCAAAGTGTGGGCAGATTTTTAGCCTATTTAGGGCAGATTCCGCAATGTACAGATGGTCACACTGTCACAGCCTTCCCTGCTTTTGTTTCACAGCGTGGACATAGATGCAGAGAGTCGTTTAGGGTCATAAATCACAGTATGTATTGTTTTTTCTCTAATCTGTGGCATAAATCTTCAGAACTACAGACATGGTAGTGATAATTATTTACACCACGAAAAAAGTCTAGGTTGTGATTCGCAGTCATGTCTCCTCAACGCCATCTTATGGATTTTAAAGAATTATTTTTTTTTAAATTTAGGTGCCTGAAAACCTATTACAACGCGGTACTAGAACTTGACATTAGAAAAAAGTGAATCAATGAGAATACAAATAACAAATGCTTAAAATCTGTCCATGGACCTAAAATAGTTATTTGTTTTTTCTTAAATCTGTGACCTAAATCTACACAGGAATTCGGTAGCGGTGTTGCCTTATTATTTTTAATACAAGTACAAGTACAAATACAAGTAGAAAAATACCTAAACGAAAAGAATAAAATCGTTTTTAAATAATCGATTTTTTTAATAATCGTTTTTTACATCCCTACTCTAATACGTAGTAAAGTGGTCTGTGGGTTTTATACTTTTACACTCTTGTCATTGTGATTGTGTCAATAAATAAATTTCATTTTTGCTGGCGAAAGAATAATTTGTAATTTTATAGCTTGTGTGAAATGATATTAATACATCGTGGACCGAATGTGTATGGAAATGAATTTACAGACCCTATTTCAGGATTTTAATCCTAGGTAAATTTATAGGTAAAGGAAAGCAACAAGATACGAAGGATAACATCACATTAATTTCGTTTGTTGTCCACAGCAAATTCGTAGTACACAGTTGTTTATTAGTTTTCACGGCACTTTTAGCACTGAAGCTAGATAATTCAATATCATGGTCGTATTGGGCCGTGTTTGCTCCGATATGGGTGTGGAAGTTTCTTGTGGTCCTTGGTGCCACAGTTGGCACATACGTCTGGTGGCAGTTCCCCCACTTTAGGTAAGTTGTTTTAACTAATACTCCAGTGAAATTAGTTAGTGCAGCCCCTACATCAATGTGTAACCTATAGATGCATAAAAAATAACTGCATTTTAAATTGTGTGAATGTAGGTCGCACTTTAATAAATCAAATAGTACAAGAGCCAAGAGTAAGTAAGCAACTACTATATATATGTCATACAAAACAAAATTAAGCATCACATGGAATACTACAATGCAACAATCACTCATAGGCTGAGTGGTTGTTGGTATAATGTAACTACTTAAATTTCAAAAAATAACTACTTTTCTGTAGGTACTTCTTTGAATGTGCCATGAATCATGGACATGATACTTATTTTTGTATCACATTACATAGTTTCTTATATTCTCGGTGCCTGTATTATTTGATCAATTATTTGCACCAAAAATAGAATAAGGGGTTTCCAATGTGTGGTGTTGAAACTTATGTGAAGAAATTCAGGGTGCTGCCTATTAGTATAGAATCACAGATAGTATAATAAAAAAACTAGTACTAATATAATTTAAATGTACTGAGGAAAATACTGCTGCCCATTCCCTGGACATTCCCTTAGCTGGCTCTTATGGCACCCATGGTAAGAGATGGGGCATTCTGTGATCACCAAGCTACTTGCCAAGCGAGGTAATGACAGCAAGTCCCCCCCTAGAGTCCATAGTGGCATTTTATGGGGAGGCCTATGCTCAGCAGTGGTCATTTTCTGGCTTCTTCTTCTCCTTCTTGTGTAGGCAAGTGGTAAGCCATGGTGTCAGAATTTTTAAGCCGCCCAAAGGCTTCTGACTGACATTTTCCGGCTGATGATGTATACATACATATAATATAAATTTAAATCAAGCGGTACCCTTCCTTTACATAAACAGACCCATTGAAGTTGCTTTGCCTTTGTTCTATTTATAGCTGTTAACTATTAATATATTTTTCAGATTAGAAGGAGAAGCGTACATCCATTACAAAGCAATGTTGATAAGTCTTGCCATACATTTAATATTACTTATGTTTGAACTCCTTGTTTGTGATCAACTGACAACCCAACGCCATCTTTGGATACTGGTTTTCATACCGCTTATATTTATAAGCATAGTATCGATTGCCATCTGTATATGGTCAGTGAAACATGACCGTAGTTATGAGGTATGTACTACTTATACTCCTGAAATAATACTGGGTGGCGCAAAAGTAAAGACCCTATTTGGTTCAGCTATAACATTTTTTCTAAATTAGAAAACTAGATTTAGGTTTTTTTAAATGTATATTTGTGCCATTAAATTTCGTACCATTAGGATTTAAAGATGATGTCTTTTAAATGGTGACCTCCAGAGTTGATACACATTTGAGCCCTATTTATGACATTTTGCATAACTTGCCGTAACACTTCCTGCGATATGTTCGTTATTTCTTGACGAATGTTTTCTTTTAGAGCTGCGAGAGTCTGTGGCTTGTTCACATACACCCGAGATTTCAAAAAACCCCAAAGAAAGAAGTCTGGACTGGTCAGATCGGGTGATCTTGCAGGCCAAGGCAAATCGCCAAAACGAGAGATAACTCGGCTTGGAAAAGCGTCCCTCACTAAGTCCATAGTGTCGCGCGCTGTGTGTGCCGTAGCGCCGTCTTGTTGAAACCAGATGTGCTCCAGCCCCAATTCGTCCAAACTGGGTATCAAAAACTCACGTAACATGGTTCTGTAGCGTTCTCCAGTGACAGTTATCGCATTGCCTCCAGCGTCTTCGAAAAAATAGGGTCCGATCACTCTGTCAACACAGATGCCACACCATACAGTAACTTTTAGTGGGTGTAGAGGTGTTTCTTGAATAATGCGCGGATTATCAGTGCCCCAGAACCGAGTATTCTGCTTATTGACATGCCCTGAGAGATGGAAATGCGCTTCGTCACTCATAACCAATTTTGAAGGAAAATCATCTTGCAAAATGTCATAAATAGGGCTCAAATGTGTATCAACTCTGGAGGTCACCATTTAAAAGACATCATCTTTAAATCCTAATGGTACGAAATTTAATGGCACAAATATACATTTAAAAAAACCTAAATCTAGTTTTCTAATTTAGAAAAAATGTTATAGCTGAACCAAATAGGGTCTTTACTTTTGCGCCACCCAGTAAATGTTAGTACTAAAGAAAAATGTTGATATATAAACCGAGAATGTGGCAAACCTCAGCTATTTTTGATAGTAACAATATTATTTAATCTTCTAAACTAAAATTAAATTCATCTATTGTAAATTCAGAGCACTTTTGAAAATAAATGATATATATTTTGTTAATGTTTAATATTTACATTAATATTTGGCATACAAAAATAATATTTAACCCTCTTTTTTAGAGATAATCAGTGACAGAAAATGTATTTTCAACTTCAACTCTTGGTTAATGGCCCAGAAAATGTATTGGGACACCAGTAGGCACAATCTTTGCAAAATTAAAACAATCATTTAAATACATCTAGTTTTTTTTTTTGTTCTATTTTTATCTGCAATCAGTCTTCGGACTATGAGCAGGTTTGTTGTAGGTAGTTTGGTGTTTAGGAAAAGTGGTCCAATGATCACATCTCCTTTTCTTTATGAATCATCTCCGTCCAGCTCCATGATGTGTTGTCTGCGCAACCTCTTCGGGTAGCTGATAGTCGTAAGCTGTGTCGCCAAAGGATTCGGATGCACATTAAGTCGCTTTTTGTATCTGGATGATTGAAGCTTTATCTCATCGTTGACTGTGTTCATTTCCAGTTCGTTATGCAACTCGGTAGTCATCAGGAACCATGGAGCATTTGATATGTTTCTCAGAATGTTATTCTGTGCTCTTTGTATGATAGAGGTGTTCGATTTGCAGGTGGATCCCCATAGTTGAATGCCATAACACCAGATGGGCTTTAGTATGAGCTTGTAGATCAATAGCTTGTTGTCCGTACTTAAGACTGAGTTTCTGCCTATCAACCACAAGGTTTCGGTATCGGATATTTATCTCGTCTCTTTTTTTCTGTAGGTGTGTTCGCCAGGTCAGTTTATGGTCCAAGTGCATTCCCAGATATCTGACAGACTCACTGTGTGGTAGTGTGTTTGCTCCCAGATTAACGGGTGGACAGTCTCCTTTGCGAAGGGCGAATGTAGCATGTGTTGATTTTGAACCACTGGCCTTAATTCTCCACTTTGTTAGCCACTGCTATATTTTGTCTAGCCCCTTTTGAAGAGACTCCGATGCCTCTTTCAGGTCTTTGCTACTAGCAAGGATGGCAGTGTCATCAGCGAAGGTAGCAGTAAATACCCCTGGAGTTTCAGGTAAGTCTGAAGTGAAGATGGTGTATAGGACAGGGCCAAGGACAGATCCCTGGGGTACTCCTGCTTCTATATCCTGAAAGTTCGATGTGTACTCCCCATCTTTTACTTGGAATATCCTTTCTGACATGTAAGATTTCAGTATTCCAAAGAACGAGTGTGGTAGTAGGGTCTTTATTTTGCAAAGGAGGCCCTTATGCCAAACCTTGTCAAAAGCCTGTTGGATGTCCAGAAAGGCCGCTGAACAGTACTCTCTTAGTTCTAGGGATTTTCTAATTTTATCGACGACTCTGTGGACTTGTTCAGCTGTGCCATGCTCTTGTCTGAATCCAAATTGATGATCTGGGATTATTGATCTTTCAGTAAGATTGGATTTGAGCATTCGTGTAAGCAGGATCTTTTCAAAAAGTTTTGAGATCACCGGTAACAAGCTAATGGATACCCAGTGATCTCAAAACTTTTTGTTCTTATATACATAAGATCCAACCTTATTGCCAGGTTTTCCTTCTTTATGAATCATGATTATCTGTGACATTTTCCAGATGCTTGGGTAGTGTCCCACCCTCATGATTCCATTAAATAGTGTGGCGAGAAATACTACTCCTTTCTTTGGTAGCTGTGTGATCTCCTTTGTGATTTGGTCAAATCCTGGAACTTTATTGTTGTCGAGCTTTGTTAGATGCTTAATTATTTCTCTTGGATTGGTTGGCTTAAGCGGTAAGTCTAGCTGGAAGTCCTGATTTATAATGGAGTCTATTTCCGTGTCTTCGTCTTTAGTTGTGCTGTCTATACCATTTGGTTTGAACACGTCAGCTAGGTGGTCCGCGCAGGTGTTAACCCTCTGTTGCGCCGTTCTGGCCCATGTGTTATCCAGAAGTCTCAGTGGTGGGCGTGTACTTTTTGGTAGATTCAACTTTGATGTGGCTTTCCAGAGGGAGCAGTTAGTTGATTTTGTGGCTGTGAGTGATTCCAAGTGTAGTGCTAAGGTTGCATTCTTAGCATCACTTATGAAGTCCTTGAGCTCGACTATCGCTTTGTTGAAGGCTTTTTGTCGTCGTCGTGTTGGCTACAGTGCCATACTCTGCGGAGTCTCCGCTTCTCTTGGATCTTAGCTCTTATTTCATGCGAGACTGAGTTATGCCTGTGTGTCTTAGTTGGTATTTCAGGGGTGGTTAACCAGCATGCAATTTGGATTACGTTGGTAAAGTTAGTTGCAGCCACTTCTATGTCATCGGAGGTCAATCTGTAGATCCAGTCTATTTTCGATCAACTTCCTGAAAGATTCCCAGTCTGTAAATCTATTGCACATTTTAGGGGTAGTTTCGTACTCCAAGAGTGTTGTGCCAATAGTGAGTAAAATAGGGGTGTGTGCTGAGGAGCCATCTAGGCAAGAGTTAATTCTGGCAGAGTATTGTGACATACCCTTACAAACAATACATCTAGTTAATATTTATTTCCAGATGTGGATTTATTATACAAAAGTTGTGATCAATAAATAACTGTGACTATTTAGAATATTAGGAGCACCTTTTTACTTTTTAATTTGAATCTAAAAAATAAAGAAACTATTGTTTCAGTTGGAACTATTTTGTGCGGTCAATATACTCCAGTTCATATTTCTGGCGCTAAAGCTGGATACTTTCATCAATTGGTCATGGGAGGTGGTGTTTGTTCCACTGTGGATACTGATGTGCCTCAGTTTAGTAGGTGAGTAGAAACCCTACATATGTTTGTTTAATAGTGCCCAGCAAATATGCCTCGCTCCAACTGACTGTGGCACATAACTACATAAAATAGCCTATCCCTACTAATTAAGAGTGTCATGTTGTTTCATTGTGTCAAAACGGCTGAACTGATTCAGACCGATAAATAATACAATAAATAAATAAAATACATTACAGTTGAACATAGAACCAACTCCTTTTTTAAGTTGGTTAAAAATTTACTTACACATTTTTAATAATATTAAACTTTATCTTACTATAATATCGTGTTTAACGGTTGCCCGAGCAGAAGAGTTAAAAAGCAGTAAATTAGGTCTATTATGGGAATATCGTATAAAAAAAGGACCACCCCATCCTATTTCCTGTTATAATCTACTGTGATTATCAAGACACCTACCAAGCGTAGTAATTATGGCAAACCCCATCCCGCCCTTAATGTGAGGCCTATGTTTATCAATCGATGTCTTTGGGCTGCCTCCTCACACTTCACAGTTAAAATTGCATGTAACAAACAAACTATAAAATATCTGCAAATTAAACATTGAACATTTTAGATGGCTTATTAAAACAATGGAGTTGATTATCTCCTACTAAATATTCTATAACGATATATTGCTATCCTTCAGATTCATTTGTAAAGGAAAAAAAAATGAATCAGGCATGGGTGATACTGCTATCAAAATGATCTGATAGCAGTACCACCCATGCCTGATTCAATGACATCACTCAGTGTAAGCGGTTATTTTCTCTATGGACATGACAAGCTTGAAATGACAAGGATAGCAATATT
The DNA here is from genome assembly GCA_910589525.2 of Ennomos quercinarius. Classification (NCBI taxonomy): domain Eukaryota; kingdom Metazoa; phylum Arthropoda; class Insecta; order Lepidoptera; family Geometridae; genus Ennomos; species Ennomos quercinarius. Next base: position 8,086,115 of record OU342501.1, read on the forward strand.
TCCATAAATATTGATATCCTTGTCACAATGTCACAAGGATATCAATATTTATGAAAATTGTCATTTCAAGCTATATGCAAGGGAGAGCAACATTTATTAAACTGCCAATTTAGAGGATTATGATCATAGAATCAACATCAGTGAATGTGCTACTAAAACAAGACGTATTTCTAATTTCAGGGGTACTATACAGTATAATATTCGCAGGAATATTATTGCGGACACCTGAGGTCAACGTACAGCAGAGGCGAACGAGTTTCAACTCTGCACTTGCCTACACATTCACTGTCGTGCCCATACTGGTGTTTCAGGTACGTTGTACGGCCGCGATTATAAGCGAATCATACTTTAATAGAATCCATTTCGGAGAGTGTGTTGATCCCTCCTACCCCTTTCTGCAACAGGAAATGTTTGGCTAAACGTCATTCTTTCACAGTAGACATTCCGCCTATTTGTGGTACTAAACATTAATTCATTCAAAACGCGACTTTGGACGCTTATAATGCTGGGAGAGGAGGTTTGCCATAATCACTACGCTTGGCAGGCGACTTTGTGATTGAAGAACATTTTAATGTACTAAGGAGAATGCTGCTACCCATTCTCTGGATATTCCATCAGCCGGCTTTTACGGCACTCACGGGATGAGATGAGGCATGGCGTTCTCCTCGGTACATTCAAATCTTCTGCGATTATCAAGACACCTATAAAACGTGATTACGGCAAACCATATGCTGTGCATTCAAAGTGACGTTTTATATGGGAGGCCCTATGTTCAGTAGTGGATGTCTTCCGGCTTGATGTCTTGTTGATGTGATGATATTAAATTTTTGTCTGGGGTGGGAATCAAACCCACAATATACAGCGCAGAAGGCAGAACTACTATAAAATGAGCTATGAAAGCCTTTTATCATGCGTTTTGTTTCAGGTGCTACTAACAAACAAACTGGACGACCCCGAAGGTCTCGCGTTTAAGTATATAGTGGTTGTGAGTCCGCTATTCCTCAGCTATGCCACTCTTATTATGATGTCGTTCAGCTCTAAAGGAGGTAATAAATGTAAGTACTTAAGTCTTAAGTAGGATACATCACACTGAATATTATCAGGCAAAGCTATACAATATAATAGAGAGCCAACAAAGGACAAGCTATAATATAAAGCGTCTGGAGCGATCACCATTTACTATCATTACCATGGTTTTGGCGGGCAGAGCCGCGAGGCACAGCTAGTACCTAATAAGTTCTTTAAAATTATAATTCACAAATTTTGTAGGGTGGTTTGGCATAAGAAAGGACTTCTGCCAATTCCTTCTGTCAGTGTTCCCGTTGCTACAAGAATATGCCAATATTGCGTACAACAACAACAATCGCGGCTCAAATGTAGTGTCCACAGAACCAACGGGCAATCAAGAGCCATACAGAGACGAAGACACAACAAAAAAGCACAAAGAAAACAAGAAGTCGCAGAAAAATCAAAAGAAAAACGAAACTATGAAACCGGTAGTGCCTATGACGAGTATAGATATGCCAGATTGAATCGTCATGTCGTATGGATATTGGATAAGTGCTAAAATTGTGTGTTCACTGTGTATATATCGGGCTTCATAATTATGTAACGGAGCAATATTAATGTTGTTATGTTTGTTTACAGTTTGTTTGGAAGTTGCCTCTACAATTAATGTTCGTTTTTAACTTCAGGAATGTTAAACGTACGACAGTCGTGCGCTTATTAATTTCATCTATTATGGTAATTAATGGCATCCAATGGGTGTCAATTGTCATCCATTATAACAATGATTATTATCTTACTTAAATAAGCAAGCACAACAGTTACTTTAAGTTGGACATGCCATAGTGTAAAAATCACAGTACTTTTTGGATGATTTTCTAATTTTGTCAATAGTACGAAAGCGGGCTTCTCCGGACAAAGTTTAGCGCTACGTACCGTGATTAGTATTAAGGAATGATTATTATAGCGAGCATATTGTTATATGCCGATTGATTTTTTTATAATATACAGTTGGTTTGTTGTTAATTAGTTAATTGCCTCTGCTTGCTAACGATTTGAGAAGTTGAATATCTGGGGTTGTGTTACTTTTGTAAACTGAAACTATTTAGTTCAGCTTTATTTTGCGAAACTTGGTTGGAAAGTAAATGAGGAGTAATATTTTGAATAAAAATATCAAATTCGATGCTATCTTTGCCAGCCAGAGTTGAAGTTCTAAAACGAAGTCAAAGGTGTCGATTTTATTGTGCAAAAACCTAAGCTAGACTATTGCGGTCCTTGTCATTTTGACTTTCATGAAAGGGATGGCAATATTTTTAGAACTGTCAAGTTAAATATATTTTAGGATTTTGCCCAAAAGAATCAACACCAACGTCTTATGAATGTTATTGACGTAATGTGATGTGCAAAATATAACAATTTGAGACAATTTGGGCTAAATGGAACTACACGTTGTTAGAATCACCTTTAACTTATGAATTCTTACAGGAATATAAAATATTTTTTTCCTAGTTAGATTTGTTCGCTGGTGCTATTTTACAAGTAATAATCAAGAAACAATTCTTAATTTGCATTGATTTCATCAATAATATTTTTTTTATTATTGTTAGAAATAACTCTTGGAATTAGGCATATCTATTATCGCAATGGAAGAAGTTGTAACCTAGATTTATATTATTGAAGTAGAATTTCATGAAAATTATATGTATATATAGTGTGTGTACAATATACAATTATATTAACAAGGAAAGTCACGGAATTGCCATAATACATACTATAAAAATTAAATATACTTGGTATTTGTATATTTTCGATTTGATTATACAGATACTTGAACTTGCCATTCTGTGCAATATTTTTTGTTCTGTAGCAAGCTGATACAGAAAAGAGTTTAATTTAGGCGCGGTTTTTCAATAACCAGATAACAGTTATTTATTGGATACAATCCAATACAGTGAATAGCGTGAACGACTAGCTCGTCACGTCATTCAATCGCATAAAAAAAAAAAAGAAAATAAAAAGTTAGTTTTGTTCAAGTAACATTGAAAAAATAATGTTATTTTGTTTTAGTTAGATTGTAATTTATTAGTCGAACAACCGTTATCCAGCCATTGAAAAATCACCCCTTAGTTGAATAAAATTTTAAATGGCCAAGCTATAATAAAAACGCATAGGAATTTAAAATCTTTAATTTGTAATTTTATTCCTCGGGTTTATAGAATAAATATTTGTCAAATGTATATTATGTAAGCCTACTTTCCATCAAATAACACGTGTTTAAGCCCCGACGCTTCTCGTGACTGACTGCTATAAATATTGCAAAAAAACATTGAATAATGTTGTGACAGAAATGGGTTACTGAACGCACCGTTACACAAACACGCACTGTTATTTGAGTTATGAAATTATAACATACGATATACATAGTACTGGGTGGCGCAAAAGTAAAGACCCTATTTGGTTCAGCTATAACATTTTTTCTAAATTAGAAAACTAGATTTAGGTTTTTTTAAATGTATATTTGTGCCATTAAATTTCGTACCATTAGGATTTAAAGATGATGTCTTTTAAATGGTGACCTCCAGAGTTGATACACATTTGAGCCCTATTTATGACATTTTGCATAACTTGCCGTAACACTTCCTGCGATATGTTCGTTATTTCTTGACGAATGTTTTCTTTTAGAGCTGCGAGAGTCTGTGGCTTGTTCACATACACCCGAGATTTCAAAAAACCCCAAAGAAAGAAGTCTGGACTGGTCAGATCGGGTGATCTTGCAGGCCAAGGCAAATCGCCAAAACGAGAGATAACTCGGCTTGGAAAAGCGTCCCTCACTAAGTCCATAGTGTCGCGCGCTGTGTGTGCCGTAGCGCCGTCTTGTTGAAACCAGATGTGCTCCAGCCCCAATTCGTCCAAACTGGGTATCAAAAACTCACGTAACATGGTTCTGTAGCGTTCTCCAGTGACAGTTATCGCATTGCCTCCAGCGTCTTCGAAAAAATAGGGTCCGATCACTCTGTCAACACAGATGCCACACCATACAGTAACTTTTAGTGGGTGTAGAGGTGTTTCTTGAATAATGCGCGGATTATCAGTGCCCCAGAACCGAGTATTCTGCTTATTGACATGCCCTGAGAAGTGTTACGGCAAGTTATGCAAAATGTCATAAATAGGGCTCAAATGTGTATCAACTCTGGAGGTCACCATTTAAAAGACATCATCTTTAAATCCTAATGGTACGAAATTTAATGGCACAAATATACATTTAAAAAAACCTAAATCTAGTTTTCTAATTTAGAAAAAATGTTATAGCTGAACCAAATAGGGTCTTTACTTTTGCGCCACCCAGTATAATATTAAAAACAAACAGTGCTTTGGATTTCGTATGAGTTTGTTCTTTGAACTACACGAAATCTCATATCACGTATGTATTGTAGGATCTAATAATAACATTGTGAGAAACACTTCGATAAAATTATCCATATACCATTATACATATCCATTATCCATTGACCTTGACAGTTTGAAGGCGGGACAAGAAATTTTGTGTGAAAAACTTTTGTTATGATATGATCTTCAATATTTGCGACAAGCTAATTATAGCTTTTACTTAATATTGAACCGACCTATAATCATATTTTGTTAATTTTGGTGTGGTATCTGGCTAAAAACCCCTATTTATTTTATTGATTGGGAATTCTCCTTCCGATATATCGCGATATTTCTGTGTTTCAGTTTTTTATTATTTAGCAGTTTTACACCTAACTTTGAAGGATCTCGGTAAATAAAATGCTTACTATTTTATTTAAAAAAACTATGGAAGTCTATAGGTAGGTTCAATATTTAGTAAATACTACAGTTAACTTGTCGCAAATATTCAAGATCATAATCATAACAACAGTTTTTCACACACACAATTTCCTGTGATTTCTTATCCCATTTTTAAACTGTCATTAGGCCCGATTTAGAAGGCTTTAGTTGACAGTCCTTAAAATACTAAAAATATATCCGTCTCTTACATTGCCGTCTATTTGACAAGGACAGCAACAGTTTTAGAAGTTTTAGATCTGTCAACTAAAGCCTTTAAAATTGGCCCCATTGTTGGTCTTGTACATCCTAAGTCTATGGCAAAAATAGTATTTTGCACTTTGATAACGGGATTGTGGTACATGATCACAAATTGCTCTTCGTCGTGAGGTGATATGTGCTAATCTTGTGCTATACTCTCCCGAAATAATGACACATCCGCCATTATTTCACCACCTCTTTTCCTCTCGGGCATTGTGTACTTGATTTGTACCTCTCGCTCCCATGCTTTGTGAGTCTTTTGAGAGTAACTAAAATATCCTAGGTCTGTGTATATACCAGTTATTATGAATAGAGAACCTCCTTCATTTTTAAATTCGGTTAATAAGGAGAGATGGATATTTAAAAAATGGATTTGGTGGCATCCGAAAGCTACGCATATATAGATATCCGGTATCTGCATAGAGGGGAGACTGGGAGAGGGAAAGGAAGCTCGCTTCGCTCCTGCCGTCTTCTAACCTATCACGGCCAATACTCTGACTGCACATGACTAATCATAAAATAGTCTGTGTATTTATAACTTCTTAAGTATTTCCAGTGTATACATTACACACAAAATATTTCATTTACGTTATAAATGTGTTTAAACCCGATGCATGAGGTTCAAATTTGTAACACCGTGCGTGCTTATGTTAGTTTTTGGATCAAAAAGGGTTACTGAAGCAAATCTATTAGCTTATCATTTATTACTGATTTTTATTGAATACTATGTTATTTTTTCTCTGTTAGTTGCGTTCACATAAGCGCCATTGTCATGACTCGCCGCTGTCGTCGACAAGGCCTTGCTGCTCACTGTAGGGGTATGGGCCACACATGTTCGTTGGTGCCTAGTTCAGTTAAATTCTATATCTTTAAGACTTTCACTGTCGTACAGTCGTTGGTCCACATAATCGGCATTGTCTTGAATAATTATTTCCTGATCAAAGATGGATTAGACATTTTTTTCTCGCTTTAGTGATGCTGGCCCTGAATTTGATAATACCAGTTGGGAGTTTTATTTATTTCAAGCAGCCCATTTTTTATATAAAAGGAAGTTTGTTTATCATCCATGGCTTTTTCCACGCCTATGTTATATGACGTCTTAGGGCACTTGATTTCTATTAGCATGTCTTCTTTTATAATACCATCTGATGTTGCACCGTGATTGATGCCATATCTCGGTGCAACATCAGATCGTGCGGATATCGTATGGATTTAATAATCGACATGGACTAATTTTTACATTTTCTTGTTGAGACGTCTGTTCGATGGCTATATTTTCGCTCTCTCTTCCATGTTTTATTGAATTTACGTGCTCTATTGATTTTTTGTACAAGATGTCATTGACCACATTTTGGCAACTAATATCCATTTGTCTCTTTTGCACGTCCAAACTTAGATGCAGTCAAAATGTTACGACGTATCCTCTAACCATTCGCTTCCGCTTTGCAGAATGGTTTTTCAGTTATTTATTTTCCTTTCTTAGCTGGTTTTATGTAAACTTAAAAAAATACTATTTTTAATTCCGCCCACATATTTACATCCATGTTCAGTTTCGTGCAATTATCAGTATCACCATAGCTTTCTGTATCTTGTGTAGGTAGGTGCCTACATGAAACAATATTATTTTCTTTCTCAAATATTTTTGAGTCAGTTGTCTACTTTTCAACCTTTTCAACTTATTACTTTTTCATTACGTGGACTTTTCCCACTGTAGATTTATGCAGAATCGGTAGGTGGCCTTTGCGTATTAAAAGATAAAGCTGCAGCATTCCATTGCATTTGGTATTGATAATGATACCTTTGGCCAAAGCTGGCTTATACCGCCCACAAAAGCCACAACGCTGTGGTACCTACCTCTCGTTCAACGGAGTTGTAGACGCCGCGCCGTCCAAAATTAAACTTCTTGGGATACCGTCTGTACTAATAATTTCATTATTCATAATTTCATTTCACATACCTCATTTTTAATAATGATGAAATTTATAATGGTGGTTATTTATAAATAACTTTGTTCATAATAGTTACTTTTTATATTGATCTTTTCTTATACAATTTATTCAAATAATGTTTAAATTTATAAAATTTTATGTTATAATATCAATGTTAAGAATTTTTTTATCATATTTTTTTTTATTATAAATATCATTACTTATAATTTTATAATAATCAGCATTCATAATTATATTGTTTATAATGTTTTTTTTCATATTTTTTAGTTAACATAATAATAATTTTGAGGTAGTTAAATCATTACATAGATATGCATGTATACCCTAAAGATACTAAGATACTAGTCTAAGGCAAAGTCATAAATAGGTGCGACGACGAGCGAAGCGAGGAGGAGCGTTAGGTTAACTGTGACCACACGACGCACGAGCCGAGCGAGCGAAGCGAAGCGTAGCGAGCGTGCCGCGGGAGCGGCCGGCGAAGTGCCAGAAGTCACTTATGCTTATATAAAAAATTACAGAAACCATCTATATTAAGTTTCAGATAACCTCTATTTGATTTAAACAAAGTTCACCAACAACACCAAAATCAACATAACATGAGAAAATATAAGTTATTTTACAATTACCTACAGTCCACACGTTAATTTTGATTGTTTTGACTGGATAAAGTACCTGCATAGATTGAAGAGCAAATTGGCTTGCCGTAATACGTTTTTATAACTGATTAAGATATATATAACAATCAACAGTTCCAGTCACATAATTTACAGTATTATTGATATTTTGTTTTATGATTTAAGTTAGTTATTGTAAAAGAACATTATAAATTTGTACTGTTATGTTATATACGCCTTATGAGTTTCATTCTTATAAATTTGGATTATTATTAATTTTGATTTATAATAAAGAAAATTAGATGTAGTGAAAGTATGTTAAATCACATTATGTGAAATGATGATTATAAGTAACATTTTTATTTGTAACAAAATTATGATAAACGATTTTATAAGTTTCGACAGTGAACCAAACTTCTTGCATGGATAGAGTCTTAATCAGTTTGTTCTTTTGGCAAATGCTAATTATAGAGCATTTCTTTATCTACATTCTTGTCTTCTTCTGTCTCTCCTCTACCCCCTCTTTCCCCTCAACGCACCTACTGGACGTCTATAGCCAAGATATCCGACACTAAACTCCAAAATCTAGCTAATAATTTTTTAAATTATTAACGGATATATTTATAAAAAGTTACATAGTAAATTTCGCCCATTTGTTGACTGAAGTGCACTTTCATGAATTCGTTCCCACAGATACCTAATACATAAAAATAGAAAATAGCAGTTATAAAAATAAGTCCACCGTTATCTAGATTTCGTATACAGTTATTCAATGCACTTTTCATAAAATATAGTCGGGTTTACTCGGACTTGCGATGCCACATTAATATTTTTTTGGAAAAAATGAGTTTTGTAACACTGTTTCGAACAAACACTGAAATGCTAGCTAGCATATCAAAGTTATTGTTTAAATGGAGTTCCACAGGGCGTTACAAATTAAATTATTTTGTACTGTGATATTCTCTTCCTATGATATCGCGATTAAAAATATTTAATTAATTACAGTTTTAACTATTTGTTAATAGTTACGTTGTTTTCTCTTAATTAAAACTAACTGTATTATAGAAATCGATTTTTATTATTCATATTATTTTCCCTTTTTGAGCAACATCGAGTGGCTTTATTTTCGTTTTAGGCTAAATTTATATGCGCTGGTATAGTAATAAGGTTCATTACTGAGTATTTGGTATTCTTACGTATGAAAAAATCGAGTTAGGTATAATTTTTTCCGAAGAAATCAGACAGCCAACAAAGCCACGCAGCAAAGAGTATATAATTTACTACGTAAGACTACGCAGGGTCAAGTTACATAACTTTGCGCTATCCATCAAGGCCGGGCTTATTGCCAGTTTTCCTTGACCCGGCTTAGTACACCAATTGTAGGGTATATTCATTGATTTACTATTACAGACTATTACCTAGGTACTCCAACTCTGTCAGCGGGACGTAAACATGTAATTTTGAATAATTTATACATTATTAGCGGATATATTACAGATTTACAGTTAATCATGCTATTGCGATTGCGATTGGTCGGACATATAAATATGTCTAAAATATTACTGGTACTGTTTTCTACTGTCTAGTGATTTAAAAATCTCTAGCACTCGATTATAATTTCTGATTTTATCTATTAACTATAAAAAATACAAGTATATGTATTGTTCTGTATAATTATTAAGATAACATGTGCGAAAAATAAATCAAACGGAATATTTTTTGGACTACTAATGCGCGTAAAATATTGTATCTATATTGAAATTTTAAACTATTACATAAACAGGAGGTAACGGTAAGTATACCTAACCTATGTATACATAACCCAATTTTATTATTGCTTTACTTTGCTTTTAATATTTGAAATTCCAACCCCAAACCGACTACTTTCTAAACAAGTTTACCCAAAACCAACCAGCCAAAAACTGTAAGGTTTAGACATAAACCGTAATTTCGTTAACTATGTTTATTTTTAATGACACAAACAGTTCTTTTACCATAATTTGCAGCCATAAAATCAAGGTTGGGGTTAAACAGCACTAAAAAGTTTAACGGCAGGCGATACCAAAGTTGTCCTACAACAGCTTAAACGCTAACTTTTATACTAGCAAACAACAACAAACAAAATAGCACCATATCGCAATAACAAAATTTCACGTAGATTCACTTTGATACTCTACAAGCATTGAAATTTATTGCGACAAAGTTCTGAAGCGCTTGCTTATTTTCTTTTCTAGTGTACGAAAGTTGGATGGCACCGACATCCCCTAACATCGATTTTGTACAAACAATACGAGTCCGAAATGCAGTTCTTTAGTCGCTACCATGACGTACGAGAGGTAGCACAGGTTTGGAAAGAACCTCTTTTATTTTTTATAATGATTTCAAGTTCGTTTAAGAAATGGATAAGCGAGGAGACCGTGGATGAAGAAGACCTTTTCAGCCACTGCAGGGAAATGGAATTAGTCTGCTTCGCTGTTACCAAAGTGGTTTTAGATGCTGACAACAAGTGGAAAGGAACCACCGGGAAGACTAACAACAGCCATTCATTGTCTAATCGTAGATATATTATGGAATTGGTTAACATACAGGTAAAATAATTATCATGTTATTGAAGATAAAATATTTATTGTGTCAGAGTTGTTTCTATGAATCAGCTGTGATCGACTCGTGCTTTAGAAGTGGGGAGTATCGTGCAATACCATTATAGTTTTAGGAAACTGATCTGATCTCTGGAAGTCTGGATGAATAAAATAATAGGTAGGCGTAGCACTTCGTTATAGTTTTTTAAATTGTTTGTTGGCGTAGCATTTCATCACTGTCACACATGATATGAGTGATGATGATGACGCGGTCTAAAGATGATGCTAATTTTCTTCAAAGATACCTGTTGTTCATTGAAACAAACTCCCAGATTATAGTTAGATACAAGGACGCGGGCAAGGTGTTCGACCCATTGGCTGTTCGCTCTAAAGGTTGTCTGCATTAAACTCGCGACACTTTCCCCGGATTTTCGTACGTTTGTTAAATTCGTGTCAACTTGGCACACCAAATACTGCAATGAACACTCATTGGTTGGACTTATTCCATAATTCCCCTTCGACAATCTCCTGCAAAGGGGATACTTATTCGAAGTTTTTGTTCAGAAATCCTCTTTTGGTCCATTTGCGTGCCGGTAGCGTTTTGGGCCAGCGGTCCAAATGCTTTGTTAAAATGTACTGCAGTAATAAACATAATAAAGGTTTCTCTGTTTTCAGGTACTAGATCAAATAATAGATTACCTATCGAAACTAGTAAAGTCCTTCTATAAATTGAATCCGAAGCTAGCAAGGTTGAAAAGAGATAACGGGCTCCTCATAAGCAAGCATGATCATATGTTTGACAAGCTCTGCAGCACCAGGTTTGTGATGCTGCAGGCGATACATGGACTTATTGTGACAATACTCAACACGTGCCTTCACAGGGAAGACTCAAGGAAACTTATTGAATCTTGTTTAAGGTAAGTTAAAATAGATATATGTTACTTTTATGAATAAATCCGTAGGTACTTGTGGATAGGTATAAGTATTTACACAGAAAAATATGAACGCCAATTTGCTGAATGTACGATAGAATTGCTCTGCAGTTTATTATTAATTTTGCAGCACAGTTCTATGGTAGGTCTTAATTACAATTTAATTTCCGTGACTACACCTGGCTCTTGAGAAGCAATCAATAAATTGGAAACAAAGAAAAATATCGCGTGGAATCCGGCATGTTAAATCATCACATATTGTGTCATCCACTTGGCCGGGATTGTGGATTACAGCCGAAAATCTAGCTCTGTGAGAGAAGGCCCTTCTTCAGCAGTAGGGACGTATGCATGACATGATAATGTAAAGTTACCGAGACTGTCACAAATCCAACACTAATTTTGACGGTCAAAGTAGAAAGTTGCCACATTATGCCCTGGCTCACTCCGGTCTCCGGCCAATATTATTCATTACACACTGATGATTTTCTTGGAGGCGTATTGCTTTTACGTCCTATAAAGTTAATATTATAACTGGGGTATATAGGTACAGGACTAACAAAGTTATATCTCATAATTACTTTTTAATTTTCAGTTTGGTGAGCACATACAACCACCTTCTCGGCTTGAGCTACAAGAAGTTCGTAGCTAAGTTCAACATAGGAAGCAACACCTACCCTTCCACCATATGTGAAACCAAAACTCTTACTCTGACCAAAATCGTTCAGGTAGGAAGATAGTATTTTAAACACATATGTGTGCTAATTGTGTGCCAGCCACCAAACACATAGATGAAGGAAGTGCAATCATTTTGTCAAGCTATTATACAATATACATGTTTCTTGTCATCCATGTAATCTGTACAGTAGTACTGTTATTTATTCTGTGCCTGTACCTCAATAACTCCAATATGATATTGTGTACGTACCTATCGAAGTGGCATATCAGATTTTAGGCATTATCAGTAACAAGACCAATATGAATTCAAGTCAATGGTAGGTACTTAATATCTAAGTTTATGATCGTAAAAGTACCGATCAAATGTTTTTCAAGATGGGTAAAGAGTTGTTTACGGCGGCTGTACGCAAAACCTAACTACTTATGAATATTAGATTGTACTCGTGCAATGTATGATGACAAGTCACGAACGGTTTTTTTAGGGATAACAACCCTTCAGTTTTACGAGGAAAATAAAACGCAAGTTATTTTACGGCTTTATTATATTTTTCATATTTAACCAAATGGTACAATAAACATAGTATTTTTTTATTACAAAGTTTTCATTGCTGTTTGAATGTGAACACAGGCGCGGATTCCGGGGAAGGGGGGGGGGGGGGGAGAAGCGCAGCCGTCCACAACTTAGTCTTGTAGAGTATACTTATGTGTTTTACCACTACATCCCCAAATTTCCCTCTTGGACTCCCCTGCTATAATGATTTGTGCGCCCCCCCTTGGACGTGCCTATCTCAACTAAAATTATCAGGGGGTTGTTATTAAATAAAACAATCGTAATTATGTATGTAATAGACGTCCGTGTTAGTGCACTCGCGTACACTATTGGGAAGCCGGGTTTCGGCTCGTCTCATCCAACCACTGCCAGTAAGGTGCTAGATGTAGTAGAACCATGATTTATCGACAAGACATGAGACCTAGCGGGGGCCTCATATCTCGTTTTGCACGAGCGCCATTCAATATATTGTTGAGCACGTCATTACCTGCTCAATACTTCGAAGGATTTTCTCAAAGTATCTTGTAACAGCTGCTGCTACAGTGTTACCTATACTGAACAGATAAGTCGGTGGCACTACCTTGTCGCATTCTATGTATTCCAGGTTTTAGCGAAGAGTCGTGCGGAGACCAACTGCCAACGTCTTATTAACTGCCTCGTCACTATTTATACTCCAGGGGATAACTCAGATTCTGACTCCGGACAAAGCAGCGCTGACAGCTTAGAGATATATCAGTAAGCAAATATACGTATTTATAGCAGTGGATGTGCGAGAACGTTTTGAGACCACGTTCGACGTAGTTTGAAAGTGTCCACAAATCAAATTCCTACCATTGTTGGACCCAATGTTGGATTTATAGCAATAGTTGAACCCATCGTTTGTCTAAAAATATGGTGTCCTAATGTCCTTATTGTTTGAATCTTGATTATTGACCGAAATGTTCAAATTCCTGCCCATGGCTTACTAATATTGGTTTAATGTTGGAGGAAATATGACACAGTTGAGCAGCTATTTGCATCATGTACGTACTGTTCATACAGCTGTTCAACAATCATGACTCCGTATGTTAACATCTTTTTGGTATGAAACTTCACTTTTCATTTATGTTTTAATCCCGCTAGTAATTCAAAGTTAAATAACGCCCAAAGATCACATACGCTGATAATATACCTTAACTAGGATATCCTACATTTGGAGAGCTATGAACTACGAGGTCCATGGTCCCACAACACCGAGGGTCAAAGCAAGCGTGCATTTTTCAGTACTCTAACAAAACACATAACCCCGCCTGCCTCATCAGCCCCCCGCGAAATGTCTGTCGATAAACGCCGAGAAGCTTTCATAGAGAATAAGAAGAACAAAATGAAACAAGCGAAGAGTCTGGTGGACATGAACAATGAACACAATAAAAAGTTGAATGAAATCGTGAGCGGACAGAACTCGGACGCGGATGTACCGTACACGTCGTTGTTGACAAATGAATGTGTGCTGGAGAATATTTTTTGTAGCGAAGGTTAGTTATTATATTAGCTATTATTTAGTATTTGCAGGGCCATAATTCTGTATGAAAACACAGATTCCACACGATACAGAAACCACGTCGTTATCGTGTCTTGTTCAAATCGTGTCACACCAAGGAATCGTCAATTTTTGTATTCTGTATAATATAAGGCAAATTATCTATGACAGGTTTTGGATACCTCGAGTGCGTTCCGAATTAGAACTAAAGGATTTCTCATCCCAAAACCGCTAAAAAATTAAAATAAAGGAATGGCTTATTTATGTTGTGATATAACGAAACCATGGGTAATTATTAAAAATTGACAGAAAACCTTTAGAAATACCTTCACTTTACATTAAAATTAGTTTTATTTTGAATAATTAATATTGACATAAGTGGTGGTAACTTTCAACGGGTTCATGTTTCGGAACGCGCCTCAGTGGAACATATGATTTTTGACAGTTCAAATCGCGCCAATCCCAGTTAATTCCACATTCATTTCGCGCGGTTTCGTTCTCATTTCATAGAGAATAGATTTTTGCAGATTTCTTATGTAAGACAAGGAATTCGCGTGGTTTCGAAGCAAGGAATCGTAAATTGGTCATACAGAATTACGAGTATAATAAAATAAAATACGAGTCCAGATCGTATTAAATCTTCTAATACGTTCCCACTGCGGGCTACTGCTGTTGGGCCTTCTCTCACATGGAAATAGTGTAGGACTGTAGATCATTTATCCACCACGCTGACCTACATGCGTACCGCAAGAAAACTTGTCGTCTTTGTTAGAGTGAGACACACTTAGACTACCATAGTCTTGTCACGGTCACTCACGAGCAAAAGTGTCGAGAAAATTTTGTCGCGGTGCGCATGTTAGGCGGGCAAGTGCAGGTTAATGGATGACACCATGCTCTTGAACTTTGTGATTTTTGTAACTTGCTGGTTTTGACGATGTTTTCTTTCACTGTTGTAAAAGCGAGGTGAATTCTGCACAACTTGAACGGTAATTGGTGCAGGGAGCAGTATTCGAACCTGGGTGCGTTGCTGGGTGAAAATGTCACGATTTACCGTTGAGCCACACTTACTTGAAATCGTAGCACATATAAAGCTGGGCAACGTTTGCTGCGGCCAAAACTTGAACAGTCTTACACTGATGCACAAAGCAGTCGCTTTGGGCACCAGTGTAAGATTTAAGTCATTTTAAGATGGCTTGTTCCCGTTGAAACCATTGATTGATACAAATCTACAAGTTGTCATGTACATTTTACATTTTTTTTTGTACATTTTATCATGTAAACCAACCAGTCTCCAGTAATCTAAAGGATACGTTTTGTGTTTTACATTTTCTCTAAAAATTTTTGTAATATATGTTTAAAGGATTTTTAAATAATATTGGCGGGGAATGTGATACTGACACGTTATCTCTGTAGCTCATAATTTGTTTCCTGTTTGCAGAAAACGTTAATGGCATCCTGCAAAGCGAAGAAATGTACATAGAAATACTTCTGGACACGGTAGCGCACATGTCGCCAAATTTATTAGGCAATAACGGTGTTAGAAAATTAAAATCTGGTAAGTTCATTGCAAGCCATAACTTGAAACTCTAATTCATTTCGGTAAATCAAGAGTTGTACTTTACTTACGTCACAGAATAATAAATAAATATGTGTGGACATTTCACACAGCGCCATCTAACCCCAATATAAGCATAGCTTGTATTATGGGTACCAGATAACTGATACAAATACTTAGATACTTTTTTTGTTTGTAAATACATACATAGAATACAATATAACACCCAGACACAGAACAAACATCGATGTTCATCACGCAAATGTTTGTCCTGGATGGGAATCGAACCCACAACCTATAGTTCAGAAGGCAGAGGTGCTACTAACTGAGCTAACAGGCCAGTCAAAGACTGACTGACTGAAGGAGAGAATACTTAATAGTACAGGTAGAGGATTCACTCAGCGAAGTCAGTAAATAAATAGCGACTCTGGCTACAATGCAATAAAGTGTAGTTCAGCTCGCACAGCGCTACGACCCTACCCCAAGCAGCTGCCTCTCGTTCTATCGCTATAGCGCTACTCTTCTGACTCGTTACGCTTAACGGACCGGCTCGACAAGACGGGCCGGTCCTATGTACTTGTAGCTTTGTACCTAAATCGTGGAGTGCGCCAGGCATAGCATTTATCACTCTATGGGTAAGGCCTATGTGTCTTCAGGTTGATGATGATGAATGATGATGATGTTTGAAATGTGCGTTTATTTAAGGTCGCATACAAGCGAGTAAGAAAGCGGCGCACAAAGTAACGGAATACTACCAGAACATTCTGTGGGGCGATGTCGGGAGCTACCTCGAACATATTCTGCTTTGGTGGTCCTCGTACCCTTTGGCTACTAGGTAATGGAGACATTTTAACCTTATTTGTATTATAAGTTAAAGGCAATCTAAACCGATTTCATTTATTTCCGTCGGAGTGATTTGAAAATTAATTACAAATGAACAGTGTACCCAGTCCTATATGGTACCAAATACCAATGTATATTTTTTAAAATAGTGTTCACTATGGTCTATTTACAGAGAAGATGTGAAGTGCGTAAGTTAGAAATGGCAGGTGGGACACTTTACAAGCCACTTTGGCGTCTCATATTTCGCAGGCGGTGCATCTAATGCTAATAAAATAAGGAATCAATAGACGAAAAGATACGAGTCGTATTAATACATTTTTAACTTTTGTGGCCGGTAATAAATATATTAAAACAAATACGAAAATCGTAGTACCTATACCTAAAACGCCTTTACTTTACAGATCTCCGAATTCGAGCCAAAATCTTCGAGAGTGGTTATTTCAAACCTTCAGTGCCAATAGTAAGTATAATTTCAAACCTATTACTTCATAGAGCTATTAACATATTTCTTTTCCAAGCTTTTAAGTCTTCCTTTTGTGTATTTCAGATACTCCAGATTTAGTCTTGTCTGCTTTGAGGGTTCTGGCAGACTCTTTAGGCTGCCACGTCACGTCAACGTCTTGGGACAAACACTTTGGGTAATAAGACTTAGTTCAATAGTTATTTATGCATCACCAGCTGGAAGAACATAGGCCTCCCCCACAGAGTGCTACTTTGAGTGGCTGCTCGCCTCCTGCATCCATCGGCTTCCCGCAACTTACACCAGATCGTCGGTCCACCGAGTGGGGGGCCGACCTACGCTGCGTCTCCCGGTTCGTGGTCGCCACTCGAGAACCTTTCTTCCCCATCGATTGTCAGTTCTACAAGCGATGTGGCCTGCCCATTGCCATTTCAACTAGAGCTATACTATCGGTCACTTTAGTTCTCCTGCGGGTTTCTTCATTTCGGGTCTTATCTCATAGGGAAACAGAGCATAGTTCTCTCCATAACTCGTTGGGCAACTTTGAACTTGCTAATGAGTAATAGTTATTTATGCATATTTAAAAGTAACTATTATTATTTATAAAGCATTCGTTAAATATTTTCATCTTTTCAGGGCAACGTTAACTACGAACTTGAAAGCGACATCTCTAAAACTGCATCCAGATTTATCAGTGTATGTTTCGGAGGTAAGAAACAAGTAACAACCATTTATATAGTTTTATAACCTTTAACTGTGTGTAAACATTAACACGGTTCTTTTGGGAGTTCCATAAATACTTGGAATAGGATCCAGGATCTAGCCCCCCTTGCCAAGAAACACTGCATAGCAGTAGAACAGCCTGAAAACAAAGCCGCAGCCGCAGAGCCTGAAAACAAAAGTTTTCAATCAGTGTATGTTGCCAGTGATGACTTATGGAACTGAGACATGGTCTCTTACTGTTGGCCTCATTAGTAAGCTCAAAGTCGTGCAACAAGCTATTGAGACAGCTGTGCTCGGTGTTTCCCTGCGAGATAAGCTCCGCAGGAGAACTAAAGTGACCGATGTAGCTCTTAGAATTAGCAAGTTGAAGTGGCAATGGGCAGGCCACATCGCTCGTAGAACTGACAACCGATCGGACACTCGGTGGACCGATGATCTGGTTCAAACCGCGGGGAGCCGATGGATGCAGGAGGCAAGTAGCCGCTCAAAGTGGCGCTATGAGGAGGCCTATGTTCAGCAGTGGACATATTCAGGTCGATACGACAGGAACAAAACACAAAATAACTAATCGCTACATATCTCTATTACTAAGCGTTTTGCTTAGTCATTCATAGTCCGAACGGCCAAGGAATGGAATGCTCTTCCAGCAACATTATTTCCTCCTGGGTATAACCTGGGTCTTTTCAAGTCAAGAGTGAATGGACATCTCATGGGCAAACGTGCTCCACCTTATACAACTTCGTCACTTACCATCAGGTGAGTTGTTGTCAAACGTATGCCCATTTTAACATAAAAAAAGTGTGTACTCATACTCCGTGCCTTCATTTCTACCGAACTTCTTTCTTTCTTCGTTTCTTTCTTCGTTTGTGTTTTGTTTTAATCTATCCTGTCTCGGCGTGAAATAACCACGTGTAGGGATCACTAATTCTTCAGTCTGCATTTCCCAGTGTACAGAATCAGGCGCGGCGTTCGCTTTGATGTTGCAAGAACTGGTCACCCTCAACAACCAGTGCGAAGTGACGTGGGACTACATACTCGGAGCTCCTATTGAAGACTTGCCTATTGTGGAACAGATACCTATTTTACATAGACTTGGTAAGTTTAAAGAAAAGTTGCTTTTTTTGCTTGTTTTTTTATATTATGTAGGTGTATCATATGCTTCGAATGTATGTAGGCTTATGTTTGCACCACATTCCGGTGATAATGCGGTCGACAATTTAACACGATTGCCTAAGAAGAAATCTGTGACAATGGTTACAAGAACTGAATTATTATTTTAACGTGAAATGCGGGTAGTTTTTGTTTTTTGTTTTAAAAAGATCTCTATTTAATCAGCAAATAATAATAACTACAAGACAGTCAAATAGCTACTATTTTCTTACAGTTACTGAAGTGACTAATCTATGTAGTTTGTACCTATATTAATCGAATAACTATTTTTATTATATCGCAAGGAAATGTTTGATAATTATAGAGGGTTTTTAGAGAAAACCTTTACAAACAAAGTGTTTAAAGGTGGCGACTGACATGTGTGACGAGCTCGATGCGAGCACGTCACATGTTCGGAATGTCAGTATAGCGAACTGAGCAGCTGATGAATAAAAAAATGTTCACCACGAACATATGCCAATATTCACATCGAGCGAATGCTCATATCTATTTTTTTATAAGTATACCTTATAGGCAAAGCATTTGACCACTGTCTCACCCGATGGAAAGTTGTCGTTACCTACTCCAAACACTGGGAAAATATTTCCCACATACTGAACAAAGTAAAAATGTTCAAAATTTATGAAATCTACTGACCAAACTTACTAAGAAACCATTCTCATTCTTTATTAGTTACCAATCTCCAAAAAACTCTTCCGTTTGATTAAGGGTTAAAAGTTGTTTTTGCGGATAATGAGCTACATTATCATTTATTACTGTTTGTCTGATATAGCTCTTAGAATTTTCAAGTTGAAATGGCAATGGGCAGGCCACATCGCTCGTAGAACTGCACTAGGTGGACCGACGATCTGGTGAAAGCCGCGGGGAGCCGATGGATGCAGAAGCGAGCAGCCGCTCAAAGTGGCGCTCTCTGGGTAAGCCTATGTTCAGCAGTGGACGTTTTCGGGCTGTTGATGATGATGACTCTTTGTCTTTCCAGATCATGCTATCCATACGTACCGGCTATGGTGCTTAGCTGAGACCCGCAGATTGGCCAATCTATGGGAAATGGATGATTTTTTCCGGGTTGCCCATAACGACATGCAAGCGTGTATGGAACAGCTACTGAACTTGCGGTTTGCTGACCATAGCGCTACTATTGAAGCTGGTAATTTATATACCTACGTACTAAATTATTTTTACCTGAATCCCAAGGAAGGCGGGACCCAATTGCAAATTATAAACCGAAAGAAAATTAACGGGTTCCGCTTGCAACTAAATGTAATGCGGATATTTAACTTAGGCTTTCAGATCATAATATAGTCCGTTGAACCGAAGTAGAGTTTACTTTGATAATAGTTTATTTTAATTTTGTTTTCTATTCTCAATTTCGTTTCGGTCTTTTTAGTGCATTACTTTTAAATTGCCATTTATTTTATTATCATTACTAACAAAAAACTGAGTAATATGGTAAAGGGCTTAATTTTTATTTAAAACAATAATATTTTAATTATCTATGTGTATGTTTTAGGAAAGATTGGCGAGCACGAAAACGTATGTGCTAAAATGAGGGAAAAGTTAGTGTCTGAAGTAAAAGTCAACATCAAAAAGTTGAAAGTAAGTTTTCACGATGTTTTACTTTAAGTAGAGATGTTCCACTCTAATATTTAGAATTTAAGAATAGTCGGTGTCTAAAAACAGTGCAATCTCATCCCGATCTTCAGAATTACACCACATAAGCAAAGACCTATGAATTATACAACTGTTAAGCTGTCCCTAACCAATTAAAACATCAATACAAAAATATTCTGACATTCTACTATTCTATTCCATTTGTTTACGCTAAAATAGGCAAGCACTATGTAGTGGAATATTTATAAGTTCAATAACTAACCACTAGATGGCGTTATATGTTCAGTACAAAAGCTTGTGCGTTCGCGTTTTCGTATCATCAAATCATCAGATGGAAAACTACTACTAACATCTTCAGCAGCCTACCGCTGAAGATAGGCCTCCCATATTTCGTAATACCATAGAACAAGAAGGAGAAGAATGCCAATACACCAAGAAATCAGCGTAGATCAGAAATATGCCAAAAAACCGTTTTAAACCTAGCCCGCCGTAGCTAGCCGTATAGCCCGCTCGTTTTGCAACGCCATCATTTATATATCGGTTTTTGGCATATTTCTGATCTACGCTGTTGGTCTATTAGCATTCCTCTCCTCCTTGTTCCATAGTAATACAAAATTGTCTATTTTTAGGATGCAACAGAAGAGATAACCGCGGTGTTATCAGCAGTGTGCGCGACTACAAGCCTCGCGCACCTCACCATGATATTCCCGAGTAACGCCGAGTGGAGACGCATTACTTGCCCGCCACTGCCTGACCATTCTATTTATGTACACCAATTTTTAGGTAACAATACAATATTAAAAACAAATAGTTTTGTTGTTTTGTTTGGAAGACGCAGCGTAGACCCGACGATCTAGTCGGAACCGCGGGGAGCAGAGAGATGCAAGAGGCAAGCAGCTGCTCAAAATGGCGCTCTATGGGGGAGGCCTGTTCAGCGGTGGACGTCTTCAGACTGTTGATGATGATGATGAATACAAAATAGTTTGAATATCGGTCCACCGAGTGGAGGGCCGGCCTACGCTGCGTCTTTCGGTTCGTGGTCGCCACTCGAGAACCTTTCTTCCCCAGCGGTTGTTCTACGATCGATGTGGCCTACCCGTTGCCATTTCAACTTGCCAATTCTAAGAGCTATATCGGTCACTTTAGTTCTGGAGATCTCTCCTCATTCCGGAGCTTATCACGCAGGGAACACCGCGCATAGCTCGCTCCATAGCTCGCTGCGCGACTTTGAGCTTACTAATGAGGCCAACAGTAAGAGACCACGTTTCAGTTCCATAAGTCATCACCTCCCAAAAAATTTTAATATGGATTTATATAAATATACAAACTTCTGTTTTACCACATGCCAATAAAAAATACAATAACTTTTATAAATAATTTCTCAGGAAAAATGCTGTTACCGGTTATAAAAGCAACGGAGGACATAGCTGCATTGAACATGGTGCTGCGAATTATGTGCGAGTCGTGGCTTCATCACATTTACGTGTCAAAGGTCAAGTTTAGGTAAGTTTTCTATAAAATGCAGCTATTCATCATCATCATCAACAGCCTGAAGACGCCCACTGCTGAACATAGGCCTCCCCCAGAGCGCGCCACCTTGAGCGGCTACTCGCCTCCTGCATCCATCAGCTGTCTGCGGCTTTCACCAGATCGTCGCTCCACCGAGTGTGGGGCCGGCCTACGCTGTGTCTTCCGGTTCGTGGTCGCCACTCGAGAACCTTTCTTCCCCATCGGTTGTCAGTTCTACGAGCGATGTGGCCTGCCCATTGCCATTTCAACTTGTACATTTATATACATTTAAATAAATATAAAAATATCTAAGCACATCATCTTGTCCGCAGTAAAGAAGCAGCCGTGCAGTTGTTGGCAGATTTCAATGAAGTCAGGAATTGGTTGAACGAATGTAACCCACTGGCGTCTGTAGCTAGGAAGCAAATGTTGCAAAACGAAGTGTTGAGGTAGTTATTTGAAAACTAACGCATGATTAAAATAACGCAATAAAAATATTGGTAATTCACTATAGACTTATGTATTCCTTTCTGCCGAAACATGGTTGTATTAATTTAATTATAATAAAGTTTTGATCTTCGTTTTTTGCAGAAGATGCGAAGGCGTCGGTCGGCTGTTGTTACATGCGCCCGGAGACCTGATATCCATGCACGATTCTACGATGCAGTCAGCTCAACAAATACGAAAAGATGGTAGGTTTATAAAAAGAAATGAGAATTTTCCTCAAATTTGCCGAGGTTTGTAAATAAGCACTTTTAAAAAGGCTTTAGGTGGCTATCCAAACAGTCGATTCTCAAAACGTCTAGGACATTTTGTGATGACATAACATGTAGTCAAATATTGTTCAGGGTTATTCGTCATAAGACGTCTTAATTCGACGCGAGATTTTACTGAGAACCCATCAAGGGTGCATATTTATTCCACCTATTACTACTTTTCAACATGAGTATTTATCATATTTCCTATTCCTTTTTCTCCAGTCTAGTCCTTCCCTTTTCACAGCCTAGTCAAGCCTTTCACAGCCGTTCAAGACTAGTTTCTTTATAAGGCAATCCATTACCTAATGAAAAGCACGACCAAGATGCAAGGCTAAATTAGAACTTTTAACATGATACAGGCAGATTGCCTGTATGCCAATAACAAAAGATATGATATTCGTTAGATCATAAAGATATTATAGTTCCTAAAAAAAATTGCAACCAGCTGGATTTGAAGCCGCGCCTTTCAAGTCACTAGTTGAGACGCTTTTCCAACAAAGCTATGGTCACATGCTCAGTGGTTAATATGATGTGTAAAGTAGGTAATCTTTATTTGCAGAAGGTGACGCTCCAGAACAGCTGATGCCGGCAGAAATGTACGTTCCTAACCAGAAGCAGTGGCTGACACTTCGAGCCAACAAATTAAAAGGACCTCTCGGGTTCACACTGTGTTGTATTGTTTTAACCTGAAGTAAATAAAATAACTTTTGTATGTGCCCAAAATGTTTTAATTCTTTTCCATTATAAAACTATAGAAATATTGGTGAATTCATTTGTTAGCAATCGGTGCAGATACTAGGGCAGTTCCGAGAGCGGGTGAACGGCACACAGAGGTTAGAATAGACGTGCCTCTAGTACTATCAAATATTAATTATTGTAAAATGCTGGACAATATAATCTGTAATCATCATCAACCTGAAGACGTCCACTGCTGAACATAGGCCTCCCCCAAAGAGCGCCACCTTGAGCGGCTGCTTGCCTCCTGCATCCATCAGCTCCCCGCAGTTCTGACCAGGTCATCGGTCCACCTAGTGGGGGGCCAGCCTACGCTGCGTCTATTTTGGGGTTGGTAGCCGAATCCCATCCGGTGATTCTTAGCACCCCCTGCTCTGCTATTACCGTGGCCGCTACCATAGCCACGGATAGCAGAGCTGCCGGGTACTGGGGTCCGTTTTTGATATTGGATATTCCCTTAGCCGTATTTTAATACTTGTATTTAATACAAGTGTTCATTTATTGAAACTAACACTATTTCAAGTACAAATTCATTCATAACGTAATTTTGATGATCTATTTAATTATTTCTTATCCTACTAATTTAGCCAATATCACTGGATGACCTAGTTACTACATATTACATAAAAATAAATTACAACTGAATATATGTACAGCGTTCAGGACGCTAATGATTATTGTCCGCGACGATCACTCCCGAATCTCTTTACAGTACACACTATTTACTTTTTTTTTTTCTTTTTTTTTGGCTCCACACTTAGTGTATTTAGCCAGTGTCAAGTTTTGTAATTTTTCATCGTATTATGGAAATTTTCACTTAAAGTCAAGTCATAGTCACAGTCAGTGTAGTCATAGTCTAGTCTAAGTCATAATCCAGTCTAAGGCATGCCCTAGTAAAGTGGCGCCAACTTTACTAGAGGCTTCTATGGAATTTTGGAAGCAACACGAAAAACCATGTTTCACTACATTATATCACTTGCCCACACTCATGCTCGTAATTCAGCACTTAATGCGTAAAACACCACCAATTTTAAACATTAACACTGGAAAAAGCATAAGTTTTGTAAAATAATACAATGCACCGACGTGAACTTTTCCGCGTTCCCGCCAAAACTCCCACTATTTACTTTTGTCTGCGTTTAGATTGCAAGTCAGTGCGTTCCTTATTACATTCATAGGTTACCATATAACTAGTCATAACAAAAAGTACATTTTTCCATCAGTACCTCATCAGAAAATTGTAACTTTTATTCTGGCAATAAATTTATCTTTATCTTATCTTATCTTTATCTTTACCTACAGTACAATAACACTATAATAGACTGGTGTAACAAAGCTGCATTTTTATAGTTTCATGTTTGGAAAACTCCTTCATTTCAGTGAGTATTGAATATACAAGTGTCTAATAGCCTGAACATGTCAATTTATCACTATAATTGTAAAAAAAAATACCTACTGACTGTCCCACCATCAAATCTATGTACAGTTAAATGGGTAGACGTCGTCAAACACAGCCAATACAGCCATACATATTCATGTCACTAAAAAGCTGTTCTGACGAAAGCTCAAGAATACTGTTTTCTCACTCCAACCACTATCGAAAACGTAGTAGGAATGAGACGGCAATATAAATATATTTCCTCTCAGCAATCTAATGCCGCGAGTATGTAATACTAATCATCATCAGAATCTGACTTCCTGCATTTCTCTTTCAACTTCTCGTATTCGTTTTTCCTGATCATTTCCGCTTTGACCTTCTCCATATCATTGACTAGAGTGCTCACTTCTATGTTGTCAAGTTTATCTAAAGGCAGAGATTCAGTTTCGCTGTCCAAGCCTGAATCATCATGTTTCACGTTCCTATATTCATCATCGGACGATTCTTGAACGCTGCTATCCGAAACGTCAGCTTCTTGATCGAACCTGTAAGCTTTAGGCACGTTGTCGTCTTGTCTGGCCTCGCCATGTTTGCTTTTGCCTTTGAGTTTGTCCTTCTTTCGTCTCATACTCTTCGCGATCACTCGTTTTTGGTGGTCGAGTTGCGGGAACAGTTCTGGGGGAGAAATGGTAACCTTTATACATTTGTATAGAAAGTACAGATTGCGCATGCCACCCTTTGTCATTAGTCATCACCAAAGATTATAAAGCCCGTTGATAGCTCGTGAACATAATTTGTCGTACAAACACGACTCACCTGCGCGGGCAGGGGGCGAGGTAACAAAACGAGACAAAGCTATACGAAATTACAAAGGACAGAGCAGGATGGAAGAAAAGACATCAACGGGTCCCCTACTAATTTTCGTATGAGGGGAAGTTGTATGATTGGTCAACTGGATTTATAGTCAATGGTCATCACACTACTAATATTATAAATGCAAAAATTTCTGCGTGAATGTGTTTGATTTTAGTCGGGTCCAGTATGAAAATTGGATTGTAACGGGCGACTAATGGAAAAGTTTAGGGAATGGGTAGCAGCATTCTCTTCGGTAATAATCCAGCCGCCTGCCAAGCGTGGTGATCATGACAATGCTTTCGTATGATAGGCATTCATAGTGATTTCGGTCAAATGGACTAACAACAAAACTACTGACACTAGAGGGTGGCGTTTTATGGGGGAAACCTATGTTTAGCAGTGGACGTCTTCCGGCTGATTATGATGAGAATTTATATATAACTTACATGCTGTATTGACACAGGATACTTTTTATCCATTTCGAGATTATCTTCCAAAGAGCTCATATAAAATAATATAAGTTTTTTTTTTTAATATAAACGAGTGCCGTTATTAATAATAAATCGGTATTTTTGAAGTTATTGTTAAAAAAGTGAGGCTAAATGATTTTTTAATGAGCGTCGATACAAAAGCGTTGAATTTTGTTCTGGCTTCTACATTTAGTCAAATTTTGCTCAAAATTCGAAGATACATCTAGCGTATTAAAAACAAAATAAAAAAATACGTGTCTGCTATTTTTTAACCCATTAACGAACTTTTGCTAAAAATTTAAAATCATGTCCATCAGTTAGACAGCAGTATAACAAAAGCCAGGTAACTGACCGTGCGCGTTGCCGAGCGCGACGCCGGCCGCGTTCATCTCGGCGTCCTGGATGGAGTGGCCGCGCGCCGCCGCGAGCCGCGCGCCGCGGAAGTACACGCCCACCGTGTACACGCGCGTGTTCGTCGGGCCCATGCACTCGATCACCCTGCATACGACACATTTTCGTTACAGCGTAGCGTATACAATTTTTACTTAGGCAAGTGGTCAGCACTGGTGTCAGAATTTTTAGGCCGCCCAAAAGCTTCTGACTTGGCTTTAAAAAAGCCGGGACCGACGGCTTAACGTGCCCTCCAAAGCACGGAGCTCAGTAATACCACTTTTTGCTTTAGCGGTCAACTATCAAAGCGACCGCAGCGAACGTTGGTTAACTTCACCGATCGATTAGAAACGGCTAGTCGTGCATCGCTACATTGCTGGGAACTGGGGTTTGGTTTGGAAATAGATAAGACATAAAAAAAGACGTCTGTATAACAAAACATGTACATATGTATGCAATAAATAATACTTTTTTATCCTGATATCACGCTGCTGAAGCAGCTGGCGGAAGCTAGTTGTAGAACAACTACCTTCTGCGAACAGTCCGTTACGCGTAGCGCTATAGCGATAGAATGAGAGGCAACCGTTTAGGGCAGGCTTGTAGCGCTGTGCAAACTGAACTGCACTTTATTGCGTTGTAGCAAAAGTAGCTATTACTTTAGTGACTTCGCGGAGTGATCTTTCTGTACCTATACTATTCAGTATTCCGTGCTAGGAGGCCGATTCATAATACTTACTTGTACAAAGGTATATCCGGCTCGCCGCCCTCCATAGATCGTAGCGTGAGGCAACATTGTTGAAGCTTAGACTTTGGATCATTCCAATCTTGGTTCATTATAAACTCTTGTAGACGCGGGAAGAGGCAAGCGTTGCAAAATCCTATACAGTAATCCAAGTTCTGTAATCACGGAATAATCAAACGTTAACGATAACAAAAAACAAACAAACAAACAAGGCAAAAAACAAGGACCAGGGGACAAGGTACTTAGTTATGCAGGCAGGCCTATAGGCGAGAATGCAATAAAGTTTATGCATCTTCGCTATAATTATAGACTCCGCCGAATATCGACATATTCGAAAAGGTGAAGTAGGTGATAGATGGTTCGCAGATCACCATATATCATGGATCGATTGAATTGAAATATGGATCATAAGGAATAAGGGTCACGAGGCTCAGTGTTTCACAACTTTTTATGACAGTCAATATGTCTACCAACCTTATAATGAAAAGCAATCAAAAAGGCCTCAAGTAAGAAAAAAGCTCAATAAGGATCATAAAGATCATTTATGGATCAATAAGTTCAAAAAAGATCATAAAGCTCAATATTGCATAACATCTTTTCATCATCATCATCATCATCATCAACAGCCTGAAGACGTCCACTGCTGAACATAGGCCTCCCCCTGAGCACGCCACCTTGAGCGGCTGCTCGCCTCCTGCATCCATCGGCTCCCCGCGGCTTTCACCAGGTCGTCGGTCCACCGAGCGGGGGGCCGGCCTACGCTGCGTCTTCCGGTTCGTGGTCGCCACTCGAGAACCTTTCTTCCCCATCGGTTGTCAGTTCTACGAGCGATGTGGCCTGCCCATTGCCACTTCAACTTACTAACATCTTTTAATAGACGACAATCTAACTACCTATTCAAAATACATTCAAAGCGCTCAAGTAGGCCTTAACTATCATAATTTTATTATATCCTAATAAGCTCAATGAAGATCTTAAAGCTCATTATGGATCACTGCGTTCGATGTGGATCAATAAGTTTCACACTGATTACAAAGCTCAAAATTTCATATCAAACAAGTTTTATAACCTACCTTATCAATATACAAAGCGCCCAAGAACGCCTCAAGCAGATCTGCCTTGTGTTTCTTAGTAGTCGGCTTCGCCTTCGGGTTGTTGTAGATTGCATACGACGACATGTCGAGGTCGTCGCAAACCATCGACTGCGTGCGATTGTTGACTAGAGATGAACGGAGCAACTGAAAAGTAAAATGAACTATACATTCAAAAATTTTGTACCCCCATTTTTATTCGTTTTATTAAAAGTTAGTTGAAAAATTACCTACACGTAATTTTTTATATTTTTTCATGCGATATTTAAAAATTAAAATTTTGGCTATTGTGGGGCCAAATGAAGATTTTAGCAGGAAGACAGAAACGAGAAAAGTTGAACGCCTTTGTGACGGATTCTTTTTTTTTATTGACACAGCGTACACGTCGATTTCCATTTAGCCTAACTTTGTTTTTTTTAACAATAACTTGCTCTTTAGAATTTAGAATTTCGGTACTGTCCATAAAATTAAATGTCGTTAATTCAACTGTTGACCATTTATTGTAAAATTCAGCCTATAATTTATCATCGGTGAAGACAGGTTCTATCATCGCTAGTCCAAACTCGCATCCTCAAGTTGTTCGGACACGTCTCAAGGCGGGACAATGACTTCATTGAACGTCTCGTTGTGCAGGGTAAAGTGGGGGCACCAGACCGCGTGGAAGGTCACCTATGCAATGGACTGACCAGACCAAGTCTGCGGGCGGTCCCTTACATGAGTGTACCAGAATGACCGCCAGTAGGGAGAGATGGCGAGATGTCGTGAGGCGAGCTACATCAGCCCACCACTCTTCGTGAAGATCACGACCGCTCTGTCAAGAGTTACACGATTGCGAAGAAGAGAAAGCAGATTAGTGTTAGCGGTATATTCATCAGGTTGGTTGAAGCGGAACAGAACGGTCAAGGAA
Source organism: Ennomos quercinarius (assembly GCA_910589525.2). Classification (NCBI taxonomy): domain Eukaryota; kingdom Metazoa; phylum Arthropoda; class Insecta; order Lepidoptera; family Geometridae; genus Ennomos; species Ennomos quercinarius. The sequence continues at coordinate 8,115,200 of OU342501.1, forward strand.
CAGAAGCATCACAGATGGATGTAACTCACCGAGAGATGTCCCTCGTGATGGTCAGGAAAGTGTCGGTAGAGGCGGTCGGAGACGACCAGCTGCAGCACTGTGTCTCCGAGGAACTCCAGGCGTTGGTTGGAGCCGAGCGTGAGGTGCGTGAACCCTACAGAACGGTCGGTGAACGCTCGCGCTAGGAGACGGATATGCTTGAACTCTACGCCTGGAAGATATAATATAAAATCGTGTTTAATAGACTAGAAGTGACAGTTTGTTTTTTTTGGCTCTAACTCCGTTGGGAGCTACCCAAAACGTCAACGATGTTGGTACATCAACTAGCATACGTTTTAATATTACACTGCTGTAAGTTTATCTTTTGTTGTGTAGTTTTTTTTTTTTTTCTTATATTTTGGCTCCACACATAGTGTATTTAGCCAGTGTCAAGTATTGTAATTAATCATCGAGTTGTGGAATATTTCACGTGTAAAGCCAAGTCTTCAAGTCTTAGTCACAGTCCAGTCTAAGTCAGGTAATCATAGTCCAGTCTAAGTCATACCCTAGTAAAGTGGTGGCGACTTTACTAGAAGCTTCTATGGAATTTTGGAAGCAACACGAAAAACCACGTTTCACTACATTATATCACTTGCCCACACTCATGCTCGTAATTCAGCACTTAATGCGTAAAACACCACCAATTTTAACCATTAACACTGGAAAAAGCACAAGTTTAGAAAAATAATACAATGAAACGACGTGAACTTTTTCGAGTTCCCGCCAAAACTCCTTGTGCACTGTTTGACGATCCTAAATTAAATTTTTTTTAAATCTTCATATTCATTGTTCATTGTGAAAACGCCCTTTCTTCAGTCGGTTTTACTGAGTAACGTTCTCCTATTAATATGTATAAATAAATATGTGTAGACATTTTACACAGCCCCATCTAGTATTAAAGTAACATCGACTGTTTGTTTGGTTATTTTTGTGTCTTTCACTTTAAAATTGCTACACAGATTGCTGACACTACCATGTTCGAGATTACTAACTTTGAGATCCAAAAAATAACATTTTTCGCAGAAAAACGGGTAAATTACGAGTAAAACCGCGAGGCGCCTAGTTCACTGTAAAACTTTCCGAGTTTGAAAAGTGTTATAAATATGAACATCTATTAAAACAAAGGTGAAACAGTGGTAGGTAGAAAGACCAAATCGATCCAATCAGTAAATTCAAAACCAAGTTAGGCCATACTGTAAAACTGTAATTGAAAAACCAGTGTATACAACACAGAAATCCATTATTTAGTATTTAATAAACTTACCTATAGAATTCTCGAAATCAGTCAACCTTTGCAGAAACTCAAAGTCCTTGATGTACTGCCTATCGCCCAGGGGTTCTTGTTCTTGCAAAGGGTGTGGCCTCTCTTTCATCCATACGCTGTATAAGTCTGGGTATTGGTACCACAGCGCTAATGCAAACACTCGGTCTGCAACCTGAAAAACGATATATTCATTGTAGATACTATATAATATGATAATACAATAATAATAATTCTTTATTTGACAAGATACAGACATTTAAGACATATTAAAAAAAAGATATACACGCTCAATTTGTGTTGGGAAGCTGCTGCCGAACTAGACTTATCGTCTGTGTTTCAGCGTACAGTGCCCTCCCCCGAGAAGTTGTTTAAAAAACTAGCCGTATTATAATAGATATTGGTACAGTTTACTTAATTACGATATGTTAGAAACAAAGAAGAATATAACTATAATGTGGGTAGGTATACAAAGTAGGCATAAAATAAAACTATATAACACCACAGATAATATAATACTATACACTAATAATACGGTATTAGATGCTAGGATATTATGTATGTAGATAACCAGTTTTACAGTTGCTCTATTGGGGGGGGGTCTATGTTTAGCAGTGGACGTCTTCAGGCTGATGATGGCGCAGATAATATAATGTTTTATCTGCGAGTATCTGCAGATAAAAACTTATAGTATCTGTAAGTATCACAAATGGAACATATACAAAACCCGATACATTCAGTTAAAATCTTTGTACAAGCGTCACCTGTGTGGTGTAAACTTCATGTATATTTTGTATCTGACAGATATCTCTCCGTATCTGCAGATATTGAACGATGAAATATATATTATACACGCCGTGTGTGCTATTCTATTGATTTGTATGATGCTATATTGACAGATATGCGCTCAGATACGGATATCTTATAATATCTGTCCCGTGTGTGTGTGGCTTTATGATATTTAATTTAACATCAGGTGAACGACTAGATCGTCGCGTCATTGATTTAGATTTAAAAAAAAAAAACAATAATTCGGTCTTCGTGAGTTGAATAACTAATAATGCCAATAATTAATAACTGTATCAAAGTGTAACCTGTAGTCCGGCATCCAAGAAGAGTGCGCCCATCAGAGCTTCGAAGCAGTTTGCCATCGCATGCTTCATGACCACCTCGCGGCAGAGATCGGAGCCGTGGGCGTACAGCATAAACTGTTCTAGCTCTATGTTCTGGAATTACATGTTTTGATGTCTGATATACTGTAATATCATTTAGATTCACCTGCGTTTTCCATTCATGATCATTCAAAATTCAACCAACCTGTTTTTATTTTTAAACTTTGTGTTATTTTAAATTTAGATTAGTTGTTAATAAAATTCAATGAAATTGTAACATTGCACACCACTATCGTGTCGTGGTAGAGAGTACGAGCTATTTAATTGTAATACCAACCATTTATGTACTGCATTATAAATGATATTTTATTCTAAACCTTTTTAGTTTTGGCCAAGTTCGGGACACGAAGTTCGAAGTTGCAATTAGCAAGAATAGACAGGACAAACAAAATTGGAAGACAGTGAGTGAGAGACAGGGCTCGATGCGAGAGGCATCGTTGGCTTGAAACTAAAAGAAAAATACCCTTGAGTATCACTTTAAGGCAGATGCCAAGGCGATAATTGTTGATACCCACAGTGGACTCTAGTGGAGACGTTCTCGGAGACTGAGAAGTCTTTGAACAAACCACCGCTCATCACCAGAAGGCAGTGTTTGCACGAGCTTTTGAGCGAGCCGACGCTTGCCGTACAACCCAGCATGGAAATGCTTCTATAATTTACTATCGATTCCAGAGCCGCAGGCTCTTATTGATTCTAATGTTTCTTAAATGCTTATAAACCTAAAACTATACAATAGCCAGATATGCAATAGACGCAGCGTAGGTCGGTCCCCCACTAGATGGACCGACGATCTGGTTAAAACCGCGGGGAGCAGATGGACGCAGAAAGCAAACAGCCGCTCAAAGTGGCGCTCTTTGGGGGCTATATTTAGCAGTGGACGTCTTCAGGCTCTTGATGGTGGTGATGATACAATAGCTTCCGAGTATATTATCTTATCTTACCTTTTTTGGTAGTAAAACTTCACGTCTTGTTTTGTCTCTGGCTACCTAACTAAAGAGTAGGTCGTGCTTCACTATGAGCGCTACGCTAGTTATTATTGCTGATCATATACTAAAGACATACTATACACGTTGATATTATTTCCAATGGGAGTAGTCAATCAAAGATGAACCTTTTTTGAAAGACGGGATCGGTTTGGTAGGATCTCTTTGAAGATACCCAAAAGTATGGGGTATTCCGATATTTAGCACGTATTGGTTCAATAAAAACGCCTCATATTACACTAATAGCACTTACCTTAGCCAGCTGCGCCAAGTGTTGATTCTGTACTATAGAAGCTCTATACGTCGCTAGACCCCCTTCAGCCAGACCGGGGAACATTCGGAACAGATGGATGGACGACAGGAACTCCACGACTGCATCCCCGAGGAACTCTAGCCGCTCGTTATGTTTTATCTCGGATTCTGTTTCGCTCCTTTTACCGAAGCGAGACATTATGTTGATTAGAGTCACAATACCTGTTGAAAGAAGGGAAAGTTGAAAATATTTAGAGCTGTGTGTTTGACGTATTCAGGGCTTGGAAGACATGACAAGTAGAGCGCTGGCACGAAGTGTTTTTTCGAATAAAAACCAAAATAAAAAAGATTTACCTTCTTTCGAAAACAAAAACACAGCATAATTAAAATATATTTCAATAATAAATTATAAGTTTTGGTTAAATTAAAATGACTTATTAGCCAAATAGATGGCTAGATTGTAATATAAATAGAGTGTTCAATCTTTATTGAGCGCCCTAGGAGTAGACAAAAAAACCTTGTTTTAGGACAAGTTACAAGTTATAACTTTTTAACACTAGATAGGCTTGCGTTTGACCACATTTCTCCTGCCCACTTACCAAGAAAACTTGTCGTCGCTGTTAGAGTGAGACACACTTAGGCGCTACCTTAGTCTTGTCACGGTCTCACACGAGAAAAAGTGTCGAGAAAATTTTGTCGCGGTACGCGTGCTAGCCGGGCTGATGTTAAGTGACAATGCGGTCGACGACATAGCACGCTCGCCTATAAGAAACCAGGGGGTCTAGCAAAGATACCACCGTGAGGCGTTAACGCCTCACGCTAACTCCTAAAATGTATGGCACTTTTGCTAGTCCCCCTGTTCACTCTCCTCTTGAAACCGTCCAGATTATAGCTATTCGGAAACACAGACAGTGGTAGTGAGTTCCACTCCTTAGCCGTTCAGTTATAATTTATACTATACATACCTTTCTTCCTCGTATAATGTATCCTCCTATCTCCATATTCCGGTTGTCGTATTCCACAGTTGGTAAGGCTGTTTCTCGCGTGATCAGGGTTGGTGCCGAAGTTTTCTCTATACGACGGGTGTGTGAGGGCAGTTTGCAGCAGCAGTCTTTGTGAGAATACGTAGCCGATTTTCTCTTCTAATGCTTCCAGGGATTTGTGGAAGCGAAGGTGACGGACTAGCACGGGAATCAGCATGGCGTGCTAGAACAGTTTGTAATAAAATAAACATTTGAGTTTAATGTAGAAATGGTTAAGGGGAGAAGAAACAAGTACATCACAAGACAGTTTTTTTATTATCTACTTCATAGCGGTGTTGAACAATACTCAAAAAAAAGAGCTGAATCTGACTCCTCGTCTGAAATTCACGCTGCGAAGGGATTAAGGATAGGTATTCGCCTGCCTGTGACACGAACTCTCTTACTCTGGGGATATCTTGCTATAATGGAAGAAGAAACTTAAAGCCATCTTTTCTGTAGCCTATGAGACTGGACATGTGAAAAATAAAATTACATTAATATGAGAAGAATTTAAACACAATGGACTACCTGATATTTATGTAAAATAAATACTTACTTGCACTACATCACACATAAGTCCCGTAGTATGGAAACCCTCAGAAGATATAGCAACAGTGACGTCACGTTTCATTTTACTCTGCGTCCGCATTTCCTGAAGTTTAGCCTCTTTGGACGCCAGCTTTGTACGCTCCTTGTAGGTTGGTTTCGCCATGTTGGCAATAAGGTGCCGGTATTTTACGTAGTAGCGCCACGCTTTTTGATACCTCGAAAAAGAAGAACTAAACTATACATCATTTGTTCGAGTTATTTAGATAAGCACTACAGAGTTCTACGTCCAAGCACTGATTAGATACCTACACATATTTGTTGCAACGACAAGTCTTTCCTACATCCCTATTCTAACACCACTCGGGCTTAGCTTTGCGAATATATTAAAATTGACTTATTTTCCGTCTTTTCGGTCACATTACAAAAGTACAGTGTAAGAAAAAGATGGCCGATAAATCGAATGTGCTAGAATCGGAACCCTACTTTATGACATACCTGACTAGTGACAGTAGCGACTACATAATAAACCCTTTCATCCCATCTATTCGAAAAGAAGCGAAGGGTTCCTCGATAAGTACGCCTAAAATGGGTCATGTAGGCGCACTTAATAACAGTGACAACGACTTCTCTCACGGAAAACCAGTGTGCCACACGGTACCAAAATTATTTAACTTCGAGCGGCGTACTTTGAATCCCTCGCTACGCTTAGGATTCTACTCTAGCACCCTTCGCTTCGCTCTAGATTGAAACAATCGCTCTCGTCCTAAATACATTGTTTCCTTCCCTTACCCAATCTACTATTTGATTTGATGTATGTATATTTCACGATAACTCACGAACCATATGTACCATGTGTGTGTGTGTGTGTGTGTGTGTGTGTGTGGTGTGTGTGTGTGTGTGTGTGTGTGTGTGTGTGTGTGTGTGTGTGTGTGTGAATAACCTTAAGATTTATACCCAAGTCACCATTACAATAGTTAGCGTTTTGGCAATACTGTAAGGCGGCTCATACACGTTCAATTTTATTGATCGTGTAGGGTTAGTATTGGTCAATGTTTTTCGGTTTACAGTATAGATAGAGAAAGTATTGACGGAAGTGGTCTCGTCAATTTTATTGATCAATAAAGTTGAACGTGTATGGGGGACCTAAGCTAAGTATTATAAACTGAATAATAAATATATAAATATAGGAAGGGAACACAAAAAAAAATAGTCTTACTCAGGATTTCCGGCGTAGCTCAACTGTGGTGGTCTGATTCCGAAATGTACAATTTCCGGGAAGAAAGTTTTGTCTATTTCTTTGGATTTTTCGTTGGGGTTCACGGGTGGGGTGCGATCTATTTGGTCCACTCGCACTGAACATGGTTTCTTACCGGGGTAGGTCACTATCATGCCTGGAAGCAATCGTTGAAAATGCTGCACTAATTTAATGTTATTTTGTAAAATAGCTAGTTTTAAGGGGTTCTCAAATGGCGACCACAAACCGGAAGACGCAGCATAGGCCGGCCCCCCACTAAGTGGACCGACGATCTAGTGAAAACCACGGGGAGCTTTTGGATGCAGGAGGCGAGCAGCCCCTGAAAGTGGCGCTTTGTCAGGCCTATGTTCAGGCTGTTGATGATCAAAATAACTAGTACCTAACGAATCTTTATTAAACGCCTATCCGATTATATTATTTTATAGAAACTCTTATAATCTGGCTACTGCTACTATTAGTCTTCTGTTCTACTAACAACCCCAACTAGGCCATACCCTCGACGATCTAGTGAAAACCACGGGGAGCTTTTGGATGCAGGAGGCGAGCAGCCCCTGAAAGTGGCGCTTTGTCAGGCCTATGTTCAGGCTGTTGATGATCAAAATAACTAGTACCTAACGAATCTTTATTAAACGCCTATCCGATTATATTATTTTATAGAAACTCTTATAATCTGGCTACTGCTACTATTAGTCTTCTGTTCTACTAACAACCCCAACTAGGCCATACCCTATCATGCGCGGCGTTTTTTTTATACGTAGTTAAGACTACCAACACTGGTTACTTTAAGGCGACGGGTAGACCAAACAAGGTGTTCTTTGGCACTTTTCCTGGCGTAATTAGAACATGTGGACCTTTCAATTTATTAAATCATGTAATTTCATTTTATTAAATCGTTTGTGATGACCGCAAATATAAGATTTATAAATATAGCTCTATAGAAAAAAATCGCAAACCTCCCTCAAAAAATTTGAATGTTCCCATTTTACTGAGCTTCTACCGAGTATATTTTTACAAAAAATAAATTATTGTATTCCCAACAAACATTCAGATGTCGTGATGACTTAATAACCTTGAAAACTACTATATAAAAATAGGTATTAATTAAAAAACCGTCAAAATCAGTCATTTCGTGAATTGTCTTTGTTGTAAGCGCCGCCCTGAAGTGCTGACTGAATTGATATTTAAGACTACGACGTTAAGGTTGATTTTTCTTTGAACGGATTTGGACCTGCTTGTCTGGATCTAAAAATTCACCCTAAGTGCGGGTTGATGGACGACACTATGATCTACGATTCTTGGGCATGCCGGTTCCGATGTTTTCCTTCAGCGTTGTAAAAGCGAGTACAACTTCCGCACATAGCTTGAAAAGTCATTGAAGCAAGTCCCAGCGGGGTTCGAACCAGGGTGCGTCGGTTAAAGAGTCGCACGCACGGGCTACCGCTAAGGCTGCCCCCACATTGGGCGGTAGCTATATCGCCGCGATACCGCGATATCCCAGCGACACACGCCGCACTATGGTAAAATGCCGCGGCGATAACGCAGCGATATCGCTACCGCCCAATGTGGGGGCAGCCTAAACTACACTCGTAATTTATTACTTAACCATTCTTACCTTTGATTCTGTCAATAAACTTCTGCCAAGTGTAATGGTCCATATCATGAATGTCATTTAGTTTCTCAGACGGAATCAATAGACCACTCTCTTCTACCATGTATTTCATTACTTCACACATTGACAAAATCTGAAAGTTTTATAAAATAGACCATAGCATAAAAGAATAAGACTCAATTTACAGTTGACTAATATTGATCACTTTCAATACCTCACAACCACCCTCTGCCAGAAGTCGAACGAAACGCGGCATGAAGTGAAACTGTGAACAATGTATATCTGTTGGCTTGCCGAGGTCCAAATCTACCAGTTCTAAGAGCTCCATGAATAGAAACTCCTCTGAAACAAAAAAGGTTTACTTTAGAACTAATTAACTTTTTTTATTTTGCTACTTAAACAAACTTTACAAAATGTCTATTCTGCAAAGTTCGTCTAGTAGGCAGGTAGGTACTTCCACTTTCTCAGTTATTCTGCCACCAAGCAGTAGTGTAAAGGGCACTGTAGCTAGTGAAATTACTGGGCAAATGAGACTATCTCACTTTAGTAAACTTTTTGCTAGACAGTGCTGATGTCTCAGGATGACGTGGCAGTACAATGTCACGCAAAATTTTATATTTTAGAATTCCAAGTGACACTGCAACCGTTATAGGCGGCCGTAACGCTTAACATCAGGCGAACGACCAGTTCGTATCGCTATTTGTTTTTGTCAGGCCATATTTATGAGATAGCATTACCGAAAGGAACAACGATGGCGCGTATAAAATTCACTCACCAAAATAGTCCAACTCTTGCACAGTAAAATTCTCAGGTGCTGGTTCTTCCACATAAAGAATAGTGTATTCGATATTGAACCTTATTACTTTGCAAGTAGGCAGCTTCGCCAGTTTGTAGTGTGAGAACATTGAGAAACCGGAGAATAGAAATTCGTGTTCATCATGGCCGATAATCGTGGGGTTCTTTATTAGGAAATTTGTTGGTGGTGAAACTGTTATACTGGAATAAAATATTATGGATTTATAGCAACGGTGTAGGTTGCCAATGTAGGAATAGGCAAGCTGAATTGTAGAAATGGGTCTACATATTGAAATTTCGTGTACCTAGTAAAAACTAGCAAAATGGACAAACGCAAAATGTACAAACTAGCAAAAGTACAAACGCTAAATTTACAATGCATAGAAAGTTCAGCGAAAAATGTAAATGTTTTTGTCTTAGTTAAAATCTTGATATAATTGAAAATTTCCCCGTTTTGAACTTTAAATCTTTAAAAGTGTGGATATTAATTGAAAAAAATTTGATTTCATTTTTAACCTCGCTATTGTTGAACCTAGAGGGAGCTATGAGCTTACCGATAGTGGAACAGCTTGTGTATATTGCTAGCATTGGGTATACACTTGGGGAAGTGTCGCTCAGCCGCGTACACTCCGTGACGCATGCCACAGCGCCGCGCTCGAGCGCTACACCGGCATAACGGACCGCCGTTCATCTCGCCAGGGTTGTTGAACCTAAAGTATACATTCATATACCCCACGGTTTCAGCGGTGTGGACAACATTTTGTGGGATCAAAAAGTATTTTTATTCATGGACCTATACCACAGAATACTTAACAGAGTTAGCGACTGCGAGACAGCGACAATAGAGGTGCGACAATAAATTGTAGTTCAGCTTGCACAGCGCTTCAAGCCTATCCCAAACAGGTGCCTCTCTTTCTATAGCTATAGCGCTGCTCTTCCGAAGCGCAAAGCTGCGCCCACATCGGCCGCGTCAAGTGGCGTCAGTGAAGCGTCCAAATCGGCACCCATCGCTGCTAAGGTTCATAGATGCGCCGGTGAGGCCGAAGCTTTAAGAGTAACCGACCGACCAGAGAAGACGGGCCGATCCCATGTACTTGTATAGCTTTATACCTAACAACAGAGTGAACAGGTTTCTTCTAGGAGTTCAAGGTGCCATATTGTCGACCACATTATCACTTAACATTAGGCGAATTGTGGTAAAACGTAAGCCATATTGATATTTAAATAAAAAACTAGTCGAATGATTGGTTGCAGCTGCATGGACATCATTTGTGGAATAAGTGTGTTTATGGGTCCATGCATAATATAAATAAGAGATCTTAACCTTTAATCTAATTCAATTATTATAAGTGCTTCGCCGTGATAGTACATCTTGCATCTTTGAAAAGTGAACGCTATCTCATCATAATCTATAAAGATCAATCAATCAATTGATTTGTCTTTTTTCTGATGCATTGAATTAGTGTAGGCGCCCTCTGGAATAGCACTTGCGTCTAGATATAAGTTATATCAGAAATCTATTTAGTCTGGTCTGCACTGAGTGACTGTCTGTCTTTTAAACAGCTTGACCTTGCTGATAATTGATAAGGGAAAGAAAGAGAGACAGTGGCAAGGATGGGGTAATTGTGATGGGGTTTGTTTCCATAGGCTATGGCAACCGCTTCCCATCAGGTAGGGTTGGCACTTGCTTACACATTTTAACATAAAAAATAAAACAAGAGATAGGAGAAAAGAATGAAGGTATAATGAGGGTATAAAACTAAATAGCCCACGCAGAGCCAGGGTGGTTCAGTAATAATAATATTCTAGTGTTATTGGATTTTTTTTTTCTAATAACACTAGAATATTATTATTACTGAGACACAATAAAAACTATTTTAAATTAATTACCACATTTCAGGATGTAATCTCCTGGGATGGCTCTGCTTCCTTTCCAGCTCCAGCATTATTCTATCGGTGTAGCCTTGCAGGCCATCCTCATCAATATCACTGTCTTCTGACGATGATGATGATGAGCTTTTATCATCATTGTCTAGAAAATAACAAAAAAATTCTTAGGTAAGTGAAGTTGGCAAGTTATTTGAAACTCACTAATATTACAATCATAGGAATTATAGGAACTATGCACAGGACTAACAAAACTAATAAAACAAAAATTATGCAAGGTTGCTATGAATGCAATTTCTATCATGATAAATTGTAGGTTTTATAAATTTTATTTCTCATATTAAAGTCTTGCGTGTATGAGAATTATAGCCCTAGTGTCAAAATCTATAATCATTATTATAAGTACCGGCATGAAACTCTAGCGCTGACCTCTATCTTTATTTAAAATAGTATTCAAATCCCGAAATCGGACTTTCTTATTTTGTGTCAATAAAGTAAACCATAAAACTGCTTTATACGAGAAAAGTGTATTTACAATGGGGCCAAGAATCTATAACAAAATTCCAAGCCATATAAAAGGGTGCAGTGACCTTCATGTTTTCAAGCATAACATAACACCACATACTTCTGGTCAGGGAGCTGTTTAGACGATTAGTCGAGCTGACGCGTGACCAAAGGGCTGGCACATACCTCGGCCAACGAATTAGCCTGGCAATTCAACGAGGGAATGTCGCCAGCTTTTTGGGCACGCTACCCGCAGATAGTGACCTAAATTCTGTTTTCTATTTATAACTTTTTATTACTCACTTATTTTGTTTTCTTAGGCTTAGTGTACATAGATTTAAATAATATAAAGAATTATTGTTCTGTCCCAGCATAAATTATTTCAATATTTGATCGACCATACATTTTATTCCCTTAATGAATTTTTTGCTAAGTAATTGACTATAATATAATACAATGACATGGACCTATTTATTAATTATTGACTTTTATCTGTGATGTAATTTGATTAATTTAAGTATTTCATAATGCTATAAGTGACACTTTTATATTAAAAGCTTCGGCTTATTTGTAATTTTGTATGCCGTTGCGGCTGATCGCAGTATGAACTATATACTTTTGTTGTAACATCTGTTTTATGACCTGTGTATCACAAAATAAATGATTTGATTTGATTTGATTTAACCGTTATTGCGCAGAAGTCAAAAATTAGGTATCACAGGGGGGCTAGAGGGACGAAGGGTGCGCGTGCGTAGCGCCGGTTGGCTAGCCAGTCGTATTCCGTCCCCCGCCCCGATACGACGCCCGCGGACTTCTGTCTATACAGTCGCGCTCTAAGGTGTATTTTTGTGATTGTCGTTCATTGTTATTGTTTTTTGTTAAGTTTGAGTTTGTTTGATATTGTTGGTTTTTCTATTAGTATAATTTAAATTAAAAATTGTCAAGTTCGATTATACTTTTTTCTACCCTTTATAAATTTAATCACTCTGTCACATGATCAACTTACGTTGTATGGAACTCATTTTTTTTTTTCATTTACTGATTTAAATTAAAAAAAGAGGTTAATCTTGAATAGTATAAATATCCTGTTACAAGCTATGCAAAACTTTAACATTAACTATTTATTAATGTTTGCGCGCGCGACAGTACCTAATATCATCCACATTTCGCTCAGTGATAGACTTACTATTTATTTAAATATGTTCTTAAAATTATTTTTGTTATATTAATTAAAGTTATAATTGTATTATGTACGCTGAACCCATGCGCAGCTATCCTCTCCACATTTCGCTCAGCGCTAAACTTACCTGCCGCTACCTATACCAGGCTTTCAAATATTGCTTGTTTAAACATGTAGGTGCTCTCTACATGTTGTGTCAGATTTCAAGTATTACCTAGATTTACCCCCAGTTTATAAAAGTTAATGTCAACTTAAAAATACCGAACACTCATTGGTTGCCTGTTGATCATCAACTGTCTTCAACCAGTGAGTGTTCATATTTTAAGGTTGACATGAGTGTAACTTCAACAAACATAAAAGAAACCGGGGGTAAGTATGATGCTACAATTTCACAATCACCTATGATAGACACCTTAAAAGAAACTTAATACTTACGTTTAGAGCACATTCTAGGTCTAGCTTTCAGTGGTGGAAGCTCATCAACAGCAGGCCTTGCATTCCGACCCCTCACTATCAATGTGTTGAAGAATATCTCCACAAGTTTTTCAAGCTTTTTAGTTTGTTCCACATCCGGCAGACCCTCCACCTTTTTGTAGTACAGTTCTGCAGGAGAACATCTGTACCACAAACTGGTATTGTGCTGCAGTGGAGAAAAATATTATTTAAGAGATGACATCATTGATTTTACTGTAAATTAGCTATAGGTTGCATATAATATGAACACCTAATTGAAATTCATACATAAAGGCTATGACGATATTGACAGGTAGAAGCCGAAATGAGCTAAAAAATTATTTTGCCCATTTAACACTTCTAGAAAATAAGTATGACAATACATAATGTAAAGTAATTTAAATTACAGTGGTTCAGTTATAAACATTGAAAAGTTACCTCTTCATCTTCAGATTGTTGTTGCTTGGACCACTGCTCCATTTTGGCCATTAGGTCTTCAGATGTTCTACAATAGTTCTTGCTGCAAAAATTGTTTATTTATCATGTTACTAACAAAATTTTTTGGAATATTTTAAGGGAAGTTAAACATTTTGTGGCCCAGATTGGTTAATTATTAAAAAAGATGAAGCAAAATACTGACCTGTATTCTTCAAGAATTTTCTCACGATCAGTCAATGGCTTTTTGGTTGCGGGTGGGTCTCGTGAAAAATGAGAAGATTCTCTGGTGTGGCTCAGCCTGTCTGACTCTCTGCTGTGAGAATAATGACTGCTTCTGCTTGGTGACCTAAGCCTCCTATGGTATTCTGAGTTTCGGCTTCGGCTTCTATCTTCCCTGTATCCGATAGGACTTCGACATCTCATGTATTCAGCTCTTTTCCGCTCATACTCTCGCCTTTCTGCTAGGTATTTTTCTTTTTCCCTTGCTCGTTCTCTGTTTCTGTCTATTTTTCTTTCAAGAAATCTTCTTTCCTTTTCTGAGGATCTGGATGGACTTCTGTATCTATGGCTGCTGAAGCTTGGACTGCGGCTTCTGTAATCTCGGTATCTTCTATCCCTTTCATATTCTCTTTCCCTATCACATGAATGTTCTCTTGCACTATATTGATCTCGGTGCCGTGACCATTCTCTCTCCCTATCTTGTTCTCTGTGTCGAGAGTGTTTCCTCTCTCTTTGTTCTCTTTCCTGTGAATATTCCCTGACCCGGTTTCGTTCACTTGATCGTTCCCATTCTTTATCTCTATCAATACTTGCCTTTTCCCTTTTAGGAGATAATATTTTAGATAAACTTGGGATAGAATCTTTTGGCTGGTAATTATTTCTTTTTGAATTTCTTTCACAAATGCTTTCAGATATAGCAGGAGTGGACACTCTCTCTGATTTGATAGTTTTCAGTGGTGGTTTATTAGAATTCCATTTTTGTAAATGATGTTTGACGGATTCTTCAGTATAAGAACTGTGATACTGGTTGGCGTAATGTGGCATTGGAGGAGGCTCAGTTGACGGTCTCAGCGGAGGGTAAGAAGGTGTAGGAGGTGGCAGGTAAGCGCTTACCGTTGGCGGGGGCACAATCATTTCTCTGTACTGTGGGTGATAGTAGGAGTATGAACGTGATGGATATCCAGAGTGATCATAACTGTGCGAGTACACAGGAGCTGATCCGTAAGCAGGCGGCGGAATCTGGTGTATTGGAGGTGCAGGAATACCCGGTGGTGGCATGTTCATACCCGGCGGAGGCACGCCGTAATTAACCGGAGGAATGGACATTTTCGAACCGCTTGCGCTTATCTGTATTATAAAATATTATTTGTATTTATTTGCCCATTTCAATTTCATCAAGGTGGAAGGTTTCTTTTTTATGGCAATTCTTTACCACATTTTTGCCAGCGTCATGTGTCAATATGTGTCAATGTCAATACTTCTTCTTCTTCTTCGTTTATGGCTTTCTATCGCTTTTTAGCGATAATTCTGCCAATGTCAAGTAAGTAAAAATTTGTACGGTTATGTCACGTCAGTCTTATTTTGTCAGTCAAAATGCCAACAGTAAGATGGTGGATATTTTACTGAAGGCTCTAAATGTCAATACTTCCACGATACTTCAACATACGTGACATCTAATACTAGTATCGTCTGTGTGTCAGTGTCAGCGCTTAGCTACCTCAGAATGGCAACCTAACGACATGGCTATTATATAGTTTAAGGGGGAACGTCACACTCGCGCGGCAAATTCAAATTTTCTTGCATTCTTTTGCCAATAATAGCTTAATTACTCAACGTGATTACATGAAAACTAGTTTTGCGCAAGTAAATATAGTGTATCAATAAATTACAATTAAAAGTATCAGCTACAAATCATTGGTTTAGCGACACATGGCAATAGACTGAAAAACTAAGAAAAAAACTGTTTATTGCCATTTGTCGCTAAACCAATGATAAGTAGGTGATACTTTTAATTGTAATTTATTGATACACTATATTTATTTGCGCAAAGTTAGTTTTCATGTAATCACGTTAAGTAATTAAGCTATTATTGGCAAAAGAATGCAAGAAAATTTGAATTTGCCGCGCGAGTGTGACGTTCCACCTTAAGTTTAGTACTACCAACTCACAGATTAGAGAAAAAAACAAATGACTAGACAGATGGAGCATAGAATGACTTTTTTGAACACCAATGCGTACCACGGTCGGTGCAACTTTGCAACATTGCAACCCTACCAAGTGAAGAAATTGCACGAAGTTTTAAGTTGTTTTGTTTCGCCGGTGTCATTTTATTTAGTCGTCTTACGGGCATGCGCAGTTCCTTCAATGATAGAAGCAACGAATGCTCGTTCAATGACGTTTCAGTTGATGTTACAGAAAACTATGTTTTTTGTGGTTTTTTTATTATATTTTAGTGTTTAGTCATTAAATTTAACAAAATTGTTATCACACTAATATTATAAAGGCGAAAGTTTGTATGTGTATGTGTGTTTGTGTGTATGTGTTACTCCTTCACGTTGAAACGGCTGGACATATTTGGATGAAATTTGGAATAGAGATAGCTGATATACTGGATTAACACGTAGGCTACTTTTTAGCCGCGGGTAAAACCGCGGGGCGCAGCTAGTTTAAAATAAAGACATTGACTTGTAATGTGTTTGGAATGCATATTCCAATACTCAAGAAGATTTACATAGGACAAATTATTCAGTTTCTATGGTGCAAATACTTTTCGTGTTTACTATATATATTTTTGTGTGTAAGTAGATTTGCGTTCACATAAAACATACGTAGAATGTTGTGCAGAATTAGAATTGGGTGATTTCATGGCAGCAAATAAAAATTTGATTTTTGGTACTAATCGTAAAAGAAGGTTTTTTTTTTCTTATATTTTGGCTCCACACAGTGTATTCAGCCAGTGTCAAGCATTGTAATTATTCATCGAGTTATGGAATATTTCACGTGTAAAGTCAAGTCTTCAAGTCTTAGTCACAGTCCAGTCTTAGTCAGGTTATAATCATAGTCCAGTCTAAGTCATACCCTAGTAAAGTGGTGGTGACTTTACTAGAAGCTTCTATGGAATTTTGGAAGCAACACGAAAAACCACGTTTCACTACATTATATCACTTGCCCACACTCATGCTCGTAATTCAGCACTTAATGCGTAAAACACCACCAATTTTAACCATTAACACTGGAAAAAGCACAAGTTTAGAAAAATAATACAATGAAACGACGTGAACTTTTTCGAGTTCCCGCCAAAACTCACACAAGTAGACATGTGTCCGCTATAGCGAAACGTAACTGATAATGGTTACCATTCCTCTAACGTACCGCATCGGTATTGACATAGCTATCACCGGTTATCAAGCTATCGAGATGCCTACTACAAGACTAGCTACTAACTGACGACGTCGCGCGCGACACTGCCGGCTGGCAACAGTAACCAAAATAATTATGCCATCTCTCTCTTTCTAGTGATTCGTCACGTTCAAAACAGAGATAGAGCGAATATTGGCGAGCGGCGTAATAACTAGACTAGCCGCAGGTAAATAACTGACGACGACGCGCGCGACACTGCCGGCTGCCTACAATAACCAAAATAATTATGCCATCTCTCTCATTCTAGTGATTCATCACGTTCAAAACAGAGACAGAGCGAATATTGGCGAGCGGCTTAGTAACCAAACGAATATTGATAAAAAATGTTAACGAAAGGCGACCTTCTATTCAGCCAAGGTTTAAAAGTAATAAGGTTATATAGGTCCTATTGTAATGATAAGTAATACCCAAGTAGGTACGAGTAGGTTCTTAAGTTAGACAGACAATAACGATGCAGCAGCTAGCTTCATAGATTATAGAGTACGGTCTATAAACGGAAACGATGCGTCGTATTAGTTAGTTGAAAACCTGCAGCTTTGATACCGATATTCGGCAACGGTTATCAACACCGGTATTGAAACCAAATACCGGCTAGGTAACCGTTGCCAGAAATAGCTGATAACGCCCATGTCTACACACAAGGTTTTTTTTTCTTATATTTTGGCTCCACACATAGTGTATTTAGCCAGTGTCAAGTATTGTAGTTTTTCATCGTATTATGAAATATTTCATGTAAAGTCAAGTCTTAGTCACAGTCAGTCAGGGTAGTCATAGTCCAGTCTAAGTCAGGTAGTCATAATCCAGTTTAATTCATGCCCTAGTAAAGTAGTAGCAACTTTACTAGAGGCTTCTATGGAATTTTGGAAGCAACACGAAAAACCACGTTTCACTACATTATATCATTTGCCCACACTTATACTCGTAATTCAGCACTTAATGCGTAAAATGCCACTAATTTTAAACAGTAACACTGGAAAAAGCATAAGTTTTGTGAAATAATACAATGCAACGACGTGAACTTTTTCACGTTCCCGCCAAAAACTCACAAGAAGGTTATAAATAGTGTTGAGTAGGACATACGTGATGTACTTCATTTGTCACATTCATTCACTCAAAAATGTCCCGGTCCTCACATTCAATCCATGTCACACTTCAAAATTTTTGTCACACTCCTCGCCGTCGCGCGTCGGTGATGCATTCGAAGAATGAAGTGAGTACACAGCGTAGAGTAGAGTAGATTCATGTAGAGGTGAGGTGAGATGAGGTGAGGTAGTAAATGAGGCGAGAAGAACGACATGACGTTGGAGTTTATGTATTTTCACGCAGATTATTTAAAGCGGAAGAGTAGGGTAATCAAGGTATTTTCTGGCAGGTATCCTGGCGTAATTAGAGCATGTGGTCTAAATTCATTTCATTAAGTCTTTTGTGATTACCGCAAATACAAGATTAATAAATATAGCTCTCCAGAAAAAAATCACAAACCTCCTTAAAAATTTTGAATGTTTAATTTTACTGAGTTTCTATCGAATATATTTTTACAAAAAAAATATTTGTGTATTCCCAACAAACATACACATTTTGTGATGACTTCATAATTTAGACAAAATACTATTATAAACACAGATATTAATTAAAAACCGTCAAAATCAGCCATTCCGTGTGTTGCCTTTGTCGTAAGTGCCGCGCTGAAGTGCAGACTGAATTGGTATTTTAAGACTGCGATGTTAAGGTCGATGTTTCTTTGAACGAATTTGGACCTGCTTATCTGGCCCTACCCTTCACCTTAAGTAACTGAGATATACAGTATAATATTTTACCGTGATACTTAGAATAACTAGTTATTCCAAGCTGTGATATCATTATGATACTTTTGATTTCGGAAAGTTAAGATGTCCCACCACGACTTATCTTCGACTGTAGTGCGATTTAACATCAGTTTTCACAAAGTACTTTTCAGGAAACAGTTGAGTGTGGTCAAGCGCTTGTCCGTCCTACATGATTTAATTCAGCTAAGTTCCGAGTAACACTGCAGCTGTTATGGGTGGCCATGTCGCTTAACATAAGGTGAACGCCCAGCACATCATGTCATTTCATATCATTAAAAAAAATTATCCACTGCCAACCTAGATACATAATAAGAAAAGGTAAATCAATAGCTTAAGCTGTGTAACATACAATCAAGTCTAACATACAAAGTAAGCCCTCTTTCATCCACCCGCCTCAATCCATGTATTCATGCGTGACCCAAAGAGTTCTATGTACTATGTAACATAGAAGTCTTTGGCGTGACCCGATGCACTGATCAAGTAAGACTGCGTCCAGCTCTTGTTACAAAATTGTACTGTATGACAAATGAAGAAAATGAGGTATCAGTACCTCACAACATGACATGACATTTGAGGCATGACATTGTCATACCTCACGAAATAGAATGAGGGGCTCATACAAACTCATTTTGAAACCTTGTCCTACCCAACACTAGTTATAAAGTTGTTTACATTTCGAAATTAGAGATGATTTTACAGGTGTCGATGGGTTATCGATAATTTCGATATATGTATTATATGTAGATAAACTATACACTAACCAATAATATGTAGTACCTACTGGTTCAATCCTTAGAGTACAGACTAAAAGCATAGAGAGAACTTCATTATCTGTCAAGCGTACCACTTTTTTGAACACTTTTTATATGAAGTGGACACTTTGATGTGAATGAGTCTGACAGATTTGTATAGAAAAAACAGTTGACTTGAGTAGAAAAAATGGTACGGTGATTTTTTGCAAGCGTAGCTAATTACTATATTATGTTTGTTTCTTTCCTTCGCCACTGACGTAGCGATATGTGTGAGCAGTACAAATATAATATTGTTTTGATTGATCTCTCTATGCTTTTAGTCTATACTCTAAGGTTCAATCAACTCTTTAGATGGGCATATGATTGAAATTTGATATAATGACACAGAACAAATAATAGTAAGTAAAACTACTAATGTTTTAATGAACAATGTTTTAAATTAGAATTTAAATAAGGTTTTGTTTATTCACAGATTCTGCCAACCGTCATGACCACCTTTGACAAACCTACTTCAATGAACTTTAAATTTAGGACAAACCTACTTATATTAATAATTTGTTGTTTACAATAGCTATTTTGAAATAAAACTTTAGTAAAAATACATTCTCTTTATTTCTCATTAATCTTACCTTACACTCTGGAATAACGTTACGGCAATAAATTAATTAGCTTAGGTTAGGACGGAATCATTTCGTGGTTGACCGCTATCTTACTTGGCGATAAGTGACGATGCGGCTTACAATAAACATGCTTACCTATAGAAGATACCTAATCACTCCCAACTTAAAGTCACTTAGGGAAAAAAGATCCCAGTTAAAAGCTTTAGTGCGCATAATAATATTATATAGGTATTATTTTCCTTTGTGTGCATAATACATGGAATATCAACCATTTAGTGACGTTCAACCGCTAGTCCACCATAAAATGATGATGAAAATGATGTACTAACCAAATTATTAGGCTCTATTACTTATTTCTTGAACTAGCTGGGCCATACAGTCATGACAACTCCACCAAATGTCAGGTGCTGACTTTCTCCAGGGTTCGCAGCCCCATCTATCATCAATACAAACTTGCCAATACGACACTGGAACGCGAACATCACTCACATCACTAACATCTGTAAACAAGCTTACAGAATGCTTGGTTTTATAATGAGAACGTCTTATAACTTTGCAAATACAAACGCTCCAATTGCTCTGTACAATGCCTACGTGCGGAGCAAACTTGAATATAACGCGGTTGTGTGGGATCCTCACGAAAAAAAATATTCTCTTATGGTGGAGAAGATACAACGCAAATTTGCGAGATATATCTACAAGAAGATGTACGGATACTACCCATATATGTTTCCATCGCTATTCGTTGCCGGCATGGTCGGAATGTATACTCTCGAGCTTAGGCGTAAAATGTTTCTGGTCTTACATTATTACCTACTTTTCCACAATGAGGTGGACAACCCCTCTGTACTGGAAGGGCTGAGGCTGCGCGTACCGATCCGCTATACGCGCGGCACCGACGCCGAGCGCGGCCCGCGCCGCATTCACCGCCTGCTCGCGGCGCCCGCGCACCTGCACTCCGTACGTGCTTACAACGCCCCAACTGCCAGAGCTGTGGCGTTACTTAATAACATACTCGCTCAACATCCAGAACTAGATTTGTTTACTGATAGGGTAGGTACATTTGAAAATGTTGTATTTACTTACCTTAGTTTTGCAGTATAGTGTGTTGGACTTAGTCTGTAAGCTATATTATGTAAATTTGATAATAAATAAATAAATAAATAATGACGCAAAAGAAGTCGGTTCAGTCTTATCAGCTGGGTTAGCATGGACAGTAGACAAAATTGTCTTTCCCCGTTTTACGTCACTTTCTTCATACTTGCTTGGAGTAAAACAGGGGAAAGACAGTTTTGTCTACCGGCCGTGCTAACCCTACTGGGATACCTAGTATTTTTTCCTCCGGACAGCGAAGATATAATAAATAAATAATAAATAATGATAATTGAGCTTTCCATCATCCCCCCACAAATTAGAGAAAATTAGCTCTGTTTATTTTAGGTGTCAGGCTTTTATTCAAAATTAAAACTCTGTTCAGTGAAGTATCGATATCGATAAAATAGCGTCTCATGACTATTTTTCAAAAATAGGTACGAAAATAATACACTGATATTCTCTCTGGTTACTCTGTGTACCAACCTAAAATGAATAGTGATGTGCAGTATTTAAATATTTCATCGATATCGATAAATGACTGCCTTTACTGGCCTCAAAACGAACATCACATAATTATCACCTTATGTCACTAGATTTGTTTTAGTGACTCTAACCACTAAAACAAAACTAGTGACACAAAGTGATGACGACACAGGTTTAGCTTAGCGGAGTTATGAACAATAAAAACGCCATTATTATCATAATCATAAGAGATTTATATATTTCTACATACTACAACACAAAATATCAATTATACTATTTTCATACAAACCCGCAAACCTTAAGTTAAAATATCTGAAATATTCTTCCAAATTAAGGGATTAACACAGGGAAAGGAATAGTTTATGTCACGAATCGAATTTCAACCTGCATCCATCCGTTCCTAAAGCCAGGACATGATTTACTTAAGCTACCATGACAAATGATTTCATGTCCAAACGCACATATTTTGTGTTGGCTAAGCAGGCGAGACTGCTATAAAAATCGTAAATATTAAGAGATTTATTATTTGATCTTTGTTGCAATAGTACATAATTATGACTAACCTGACATCACTAACCTTCGTTTTGCCAATGATATAGTCATAATGGCGAAATCGCTCGAGGACCTTAGCACCATGCTAAACGACCTCAGTAGAGTCTCTCAGCAGGTTGGTCTTAAGATGAATATGGACAAGACAAAGATCATATCTAATACTCATGTTCCACTTATACCGGTAATTGTTGGGAACGATACTCTCGAAGTTGTCGACAAGTATGTCTACCTGGGACAGATTGTCCAATTAGGTAGGTCCAACTTCGACAAAGAGGTGGCGCGAAGAATCCAACTCGGCTGGGCAGCGTTCGGGAAGCTTCGTCCTATCTTTTCGTCCAAAATACCGCAGAGCCTGAAAACGAAAGTTTTCAATCAGTGTGTGTTGCCAGTGATGACTTATGGAACTGAGACATGGTCTCTTACTGTTGGCCTCATTAGTAAGCTCAAAGTCGCGCAGCGAGCTATGGAGCGAGCTATGCTCGGTGTTTCCCTGCGAGATAAGCTCCGGAACGAGGAGATCCGCAGGAGAACTAAATTGACCGATATAGCTCTTAGAGTTAGTAAGTTGAAGTGGCAATGGGCAGGCCACATCGCTCGTAGAACTGACAACCGATGGGGAAGAAAGGTTCTCGAGTGGCGACCACGAACCGGAAGACGCAGTGTAGGCCGGCCCCCCACTCGGTGGACCAAAGACTTGGTGAAGGCCGCGGGGAGCCGATGGGTGCGGGAGGCGAGCAGCCGCTCAAGGTGGCGTGCTCTGGGGGAGGCCTATGTTCAGCAGTGGACGTCTTCAGGCTGTTAATGATGATGATGATGAGTACATTATGAATTGATACAAGTGAGCTTGATTGATCATTCCACTCGAGTCAGCATTACTTTGGTTTATCGGACAAAGGGGTTGTAACATTTTGGCCTATAGATCGGCAGCCATCTTGCTTTTTTTTTCATATGTGCGGCCACTTTGCAATCCTATGCCAATATGTAGAGGACATTCATGCAAGCAATAAATGTCAAAGAAGTAATCTTGAAGTAATCTTAAAGTGTTGCATTATCCTGTTATATGATAGAAACAAAAATTGATTATTTCAAAAATGACAAATTCATTACTATCTAATTCATGCAAAATACATGATTTATGTTTACTGCAGAGCACAAATGATTGTGAATCAATTAAGACATGAAGTATATAAAATGCGAAATATGTGGCTACAAATCCCATCGTAAAGACGGCAAATCACGGTATTTTATGACCAGATTTCCTCGGGATGAATTTCGGTGAGTTGAATAACTAATCATAATTTAACAATTCTAATATATTTGTAGCGTAATAAAAATATAAGTTCATCAAATTCCCAAGCATAAACTGTTTGCATTGGTAAAAATAGTGTGGGGCAACCACATGGTTAAAACAAAGCTAAACACATGTTTACTTTGTTTTAGGTGTAAAAGATGGGTGAAAATGCAAAACATTTCATTACACAGAATTTGCAAGTTAGAACTCTCAAATCGGGTCTCTGTGTTTTTGCCAATACAAAGATCATCAGCCCGGATAGCATGCGCACCACGACAAAAAGTTTTCTCGACACCATCTCGTAAGAGATCGTGAGAAGACTATGGTAGCGCCTCACTCTAACGCACCGCGAGATATCTAGTCGTCGCTTAACAGCGACGACTAGATATCTCGCGGTGCGCAATTGCACATGCTAGGCCATCAGGAGACTGATGATTAATAAATAAGCAAAATACCTAAAATTCGCTTTGTTATAACATGAAAAATACCCTTCAGTTTATCTTCAATAATACAAATTTTAGCTGATGAAGTTTTTTAATAGGTGGGTATATAAGTGAGCCAAGTTTGCATTTCATCCATTTTTACACCTAAAACATAAAAGTATCGAATATCGATAAAGCCGATATAAACACATGGTTGCCCCACACTATGTTTACCAATGCAAAGTTGCACAGCAGAACACTATTATGTTGCAAACGGGTTACCTATGTTTGGGAATTTGACCATCACATCCTCTATTTCACAAGACATCAAGGTGCACAAAAACACGGCACCAATATATGTTTAAAATTCCATCAACCCGCACTAAGCGTCTTGCTATGCACTTTATAGTGCAAACAGCCAATGAGTGGAACAGCTTGCCGGCCATCCTCCTCCCCAGCCGTTCCAGCTATGATCTGAGTGTCTTCAAGTCGAGTGAACAGGTATCTTCTAGGCAAGCATGCACCATCGTAGACTACATCATCACTTTCCATCAGGTGAGACCATGGTCAAATGCTTTGCCTATAAAGTATTAAAAAAAAGTTATTATTACACTAGAAATATGTTAGTTTAGTATTATTAATTATGAACAGTTATTCAACTCACTGAACTCCATCCAGAAGAAATCTGTTAAGTAGGTACCATTATTTGCCATCTTCATGATGGGATTTGGAGCCACATAATTCACATTTTCTATACTTCATGTCATTTGTCTTTGTTGATTTATATTGATTCATATCTTATCATATCACAAGCTTTCAGAAGCAATACAACACAACATACAAACAAACAAGCACAACAAGTTTTTGAAGTGTTACAGTCCTCAATATACCTAATATTAGTTTACAAAATTATGAGAAATACTAGTTATTTTAGCACTACCAAGGCATTCTCCATTTCTGTAGAATACACCAAATTGGCCTTCAGTAATAGCTCTTAATTTGTTGTCTAAAATAATTGTGAGTCCTTCCATGTTATTTACAATTCTACATGGTGTCAATGGTTTAGTATGTTGAAATCTGAAAAAGCAGTTGAGAACATTATTAGAAGCCAGCTCCGGAGGTTCTTGGTTTATCCAATGAGGTTGACTAGTGAAGCAAATATTATTCCATAATGCTGGATGATTAGTACCTCCAACCTGGAAGAAAAGTTTTTTTTTATCTTATTGTTAACTATTTATTTATTTTTAAATGACTGGTCCTTGTGTTTTGACCAAGATACTATATAAGGAAAATAATATTCACCACATATATATTGTTTGTATCCAGATCTTTCTTATATATAAAGTATGCATCTTTCCAGTTGGCAAGACAACATCTCTGGCCAACAGTCCATTTGTGAAGACCTCCATGTTCACCCACAACCTTCCCTGTGTCTATATCAATGAATAGACCTTTCTTTGTTTGGATGTACTGCCAAAATATTATTTTTAGGTGAATTTTGTGAACATAAAGTGTCATTAAATGTGCATATTAAGTTTTTGACACATTTGTTTTTTTTATACATTATTATTGTATATAAGCTAAATTAATTAACTTATACTTTATGAATGATCATAGCCTAGTTGGCTAAGCATTATTTTATAATAAAGATGATGTGGGTATGATTTGTTTTCAATTTAAATTATACAAAACTTCCTTACTTCTTCAATAAAATCTTGAAATCTCTTTTTCCCAATAAAGCAGATGCCTGTACTATCCCTTTTCTTTGCTACATTCAGTAAGCCTTCTTTTTTGGCTATCTCTCTGACTTCGCTTTTCAGAAGATTTGCAATCGGAAACATACATTTTCTTAGAGAGTACTGTTTCACTTGTGACAAAAAGAATGTCTGATCTTTGTGTTTATCAGCTGGTTGCAACAGCCGTACACCTAAAAATGTAAATTATGTTTAATAGTGGAAACTTGGTAAGCATAATATGAACCAACACAAATCTTGTCAGCTTTTCATAAAAGAAGTGTACTTGATATTGCTGCATTATTCAGTAATGATTGACATATCAATAATAATAATAATTATTAAGTTTACTTAATAAATAAATATACCTTCGTTTTCGTTGTAATTTTCTAAAAGTGACCCAAAAGACGTATTAGCATAATGACCAGTGGCAATAGCATCAGCCCCTAAGTTGTTCCTGCAATATTCGAAAAAGCTATCAAATTTAATATATCTATTGCACAGAATATCAGGATTCGGTGTCAGGCCAGTCTCATATTCCTTTAGCAAAACGGTAAACACTTCATTCCAGTATTCCTTTATGAAGTACACTCTACGCAGGGGTATGGTCAGCTTACGGCAAACAAACGTCGCATCTTCAAAATCTTTCTCGTCTGTACAGAAACCTGCCTCGTAATTGCTGTCCCAGTTTCTCATAAACAAACCCTCTACGTGGTATCCTGTAAATGTAAACAAGCAACGTTATAGAATAATTACATCTTTGAGAGGCAATTGGTCACTTTGGAGAATTCGCATTATACCAGCTCGTTTCAGAAGGAGTGCTGCAACCGCACTGTCCACGCCTCCAGAAATACCCAATGCAACTTTTCCAAACATTATCAAGCAAGCATCATAAGTTGGAATGTTTGGGGGTTGGCACAGAAATCAGAATTCTACCTTTGGGCACAGAAAGAATCACACTAATT
Organism: Ennomos quercinarius; assembly: GCA_910589525.2. Classification (NCBI taxonomy): domain Eukaryota; kingdom Metazoa; phylum Arthropoda; class Insecta; order Lepidoptera; family Geometridae; genus Ennomos; species Ennomos quercinarius. The sequence goes on from OU342501.1 coordinate 8,141,758, forward strand.
TTCGTATATAACAAGGTACTCTGTGATTAATAACAAAGTAGTCTCTACCTGCGTTCGGATAGCCTACTGGTTGCAAAATTAACAGTTAAAAACGACAAAAATGACCTCATGCACCGTTCGTTTTGGGAATGTGTGAGCAAAAGTTGCGTTTTTAACTGTTTTCGTTCACCGTTCGGATAGCTCAAAAACAGTTAAAATGCCATCGTGAACTGCCAATTTTGACCCACCTGCGGAGGTGGGTGATCGTTTTCTGACGTTAGAGATTGACGTAGAATTTTTGGCGCAGTTACGTAAAAATTAGTGATTTTTATTGTGAAAATTGTATTTATCGTAATGATATAGCATGGAGAAGTGAGAAGTTTACGTGTGTAATGTAAAATTCCGCCAATTTGTTTTTTAACATTTGAGATAACAAACCGCATTTGTTTATTTTGCGTTCGTTTTGGGTAGTGAGTAAAAGTTGTGAAAGTGGCATTATTGGCGAAATTATCAAACCGAACGGTTTACAACAACGCTAATTTTACAAATGCCAAAAATGATACTGATCCCAATCCGAACGCCTTTTCTGTGGTAAAAATGTCATGTGTTTTTTTTTAATGGCCTGGATACTGGTCCTTTTGGCCATGTCAATTTTATGCTAATGTCATTGCTATTGTCTTGTTTTAACTCTCATTTCAATTTTAGTTTGCTGTCAAGGTCATAAAATAATAAGAAATCAGCTATCTTTAAGATTACAAAACACAAGTTGGCTGCACGGGTATGACAGCTTAGTTCCAAATGTACCGTTTTAGTGCTGCAATCGCTGATCTGTCAAAGTAGGTAGCATACATCAATATTAACAGCCTTTATGATTGTTATCTATGCTCTTTGCCATGCTACCGAGTTGTTTATAGTTCGACAGTTGTTCCAAGAAAAAAATATCTGTGAGAAAAGAGATGTTGTGTTCTTTTATAATTATTGTGCCTGCTTTTAGTGAATGTATTTTCGATAGACTATTCAATATAAATTCATAGTGTTGATATCTCCTTCTTATTTCCACTGCATATATTACGATCCAGACCTCACGATATTAAATTCTGTGACCAGCCAAGAAGTAGAAGATCATTGATTGAAGATGGATAGTTTCACTACAAAACTACAAATCGGTAACTTAGAAAGGAAAGAAAACTGGGTCACATGGAAATACAAAGTTTCTATAATGCTGCGGGGTACAGAAGGTGCCATGGAGGCGGCTGAGGGCAAGATACGTAGACCGATCCTTCTGAGGTAGCACATTAGCCAGTACAACCTAGAAATGGGCAAGTTTCGAAAGGCCGAGAGCAGCGCTCTACTCATACTGACCACTAATATGTCAGAGGACACATTAAATAAAATCATGAGATTTGAGACAGCGTATGAAGTCTGGCAGGAGTTACACAGGTTGTTTGATGGGCAAACAGAAGATAGACCATTTAATTTGTGCATGGAGTTCTTCAGTTTCAAGCATAACAAGGAGGATGATGTATCCACCCATATGGAATTTTTTTAGATGCTGTCGCAGAGCCCTCATGCCCTCTTACAAAAGTGACTGAACCCATAGTCGGAAGACCACTTATTCCAAAGTGCCCCTTACTCAGAAACGAAGTGGTATGTTAATTTTTTTTATATTAAAGAACGATGTGACGAGTTAGTCGTTCACTGATGTTAAACGATATGGCCACCCATAATAGTTGTAAAAGATAGGTGAAAAGGATGAATGGATGGGATAGCAACGCGAGCCAGGTACCGTCACATGCCTCCTTTCATTCCCATCCATCTCTCCCATCCTTCTAGCTTCACTCTTCTCTTGAAAAGGGTTAGGGCGTAAAACTCTTAACCCGTACACAGCCAGGGCGAGTCAGCTAGTATCCTATACTTAAAAATTTTTAATTCTTTTTCTATATAACGGTTTTTTCAGATTCTAAAAAGGCGTGATAGAAGAAAAGTTTGTGTCTAAAATGGAGGAACCACAAAAAATGGCGTATAAGAAGTTTAACGCCTTGAAATTGAGAAAAAAGTATTAAATAAAGGAAACTAAATCTAAAATAATCGTTTTATTTCATTAATTAAATGTAAATAATAAGAACTAAAACCTATATAATATTTATTTATTACAAAATATCGATATCATTAGTACATCACTAAAGTATCGATGGTATTTTTATCGACTACAGTAGTCACTATTCACTGCTTATCTGTCAGATCTAAATTACAGAGTACAAATATCTAAAATGCCGCTACAGCGCCAGAACGGTATAGTTGGAAACAAAACTTAAAAAGTCACTATCGTATCTGTAGCTAGCTACATATTACTGATCTGTGGTTGGCTGGTGGCATGAAGCAATTTAATAGTGTTTATGAACATTTTTACATGAAAGTAATGCATGAAACGGTGCGTAATGTGGGGTTAGTACAGCTAATGCTAAACAGTGAACACAGGTCTCCGCATAAAACGCTATTCTGGACGCTCACTATAGGAAGGTTTGCCATAATCAGTGGAACACCCGTTGTATATGATCGAATGAAAAAAACGATAGTTCAGTCCAAATGGATCGCAGTTAAAGAGTTCAAGTTGTCAACGCTACGCACACGCTACGCTACGCTACATATATACTCTTTGTTGGGAGTGATATGACTTTTTTGTTTGACAGAAGGTGGACAGAAGTTGTGTGTCAGACAGAGTCAGATACAGATAGTTTCATTTCATTTCATTCGTTTCGTAGGTTATTCTGCAGTTTTTCGTGAAATAATATTGTTTTTAATTATTTAAAATGTCGAATATCAATCTGCAATGCTTGTTAGGAATACAGTGCAATGATTTCGTAATGATAGCAGCCGACCAGAGCACAAGCCATAGTATTATGGTCATGAAAGATGGTGAGTTAGCGGTTTTGATTTTGATCTTTCTTCTTCCACAGTTCCATGTTCATAACTGGGTTCCATGTTCATAACTGGGTTCCATGTTCATAACTGGGCTCCATGTTCATAACTGGTAAATTGTCGATTGATTTCAGATGAGGAAAAGATCTACAAGATTTCGGATAAGTTAGTGATGGGCGTGATTGGTGATCTTGGGGATACCACCCAGTTTGCTGAATATATTGCTAAGAACATTCAATTGTACAAAATGCGTAACGGTTACGAACTTGGGCCTTCTGCTGCTGCTAATTATACTCGCCGGAACCTCGCTGACTATTTGAGAAGCAGTGTAAGTAATCAAATCATTGTTATAACAGGAACAGCCGTGGTTCATTCTTATGCTGTGATCCAAATTGAACTTTCCCTATGATTGGGTAATTACTATAGATGACGATCTGGTTCAAGATTTGAGATACATATTCATCGCTTATGATAACAGTACATATATGTGTAAAGAAATGTTATAGAAAGTATTAATAATGTCATACAGTTTAGGATTTTTGTATAACTTTGGGTAAGATAGTGTGCAGTCATCTTAGTCGACATCTAATTTGTTTACATAATAATAATGAGGTGGTACATGAATGCATGCATATTATACTTGGATGAACTATTTGTAAGGTATGCAGTGTGTGCAGTTAGGGACCGCAGCAATAAAACGAAGACACTAGCCATACTAATTTGAAAATATCAATTTTTTTATTATAGACCCCATACTTTGTGAATGTCTTGATGGGTGGCTATGACAAAGAAACTGGTCCGGAGCTGTACTTTATGGACTACCTGGCATCTAGTGTAAAAGTACCATTTGCAGCACATGGATATGGTGGCTACCTTAGCTTGAGTATCATGGATCGTTACCACAAAAAAGGTAAATGCTGTTCTGTGTTCAATAAGTATTTAATACCTTATAGTCAGCAAGTAAGTAATTTAGTGTTTAGTAAAACACTAAATGTGCCACTGACAGCTAAGTACCAAGCAACCTATACAACTTTAGTAGTTGCAACTAGGAAATTGGGTTTAATCTGGGGCCACAATGCATATAGTATAATGGATAAAGCCAATCTATTGATTTTGACTTATTTCAGATGCCACAGAAGAAGAAGCATATGAAATACTAAAGAAGTGTGTACAGGAAGTCCATAGAAGACTGTTTGTGAGCCTTCCCAACTTCCAAGTGACTGTTGTCAATAGGGATGGAATTAAGGTCCTGCCAGTAATTAACTCTGCATCTAAGTGAAGTTTTAATAATAAAGTGTAAATCTTTTACAAAGTGGTTTGATTCATATTATTTTTATGCAGTAAATGAAATGAAATGAAAATATTTATTTGCACGAAATATGGTACAATAAGGTGACAGAAAAAGAAGCAATTCAGCATATCTCACCAGAAACTGGCATACAAAAATTAAATTGAACACAATGCGATTATAAAAGTTATTAAATCTACAAATTTGTTATTGTTGTCATGTGGCATTCATTGTATAATTATAAAATTGTCAGCATAATAATTGCCACTTAAGTAAATCATTGAGATATAATATTATACACATCTTCGTAAATTGTAAAATTAAATTATTCTACATCAATAAAATACAAAATTAAACACATTCTTCAAAAATTATAAAATTATCCTGCATCATTAAACTACAATATTCATGTCATTCATCATAAATTATAAAATTAATTTATTCCCAATTAGTTCATAATAAAAGAAATCGCAATTCACCAATGTCAGATATTAAAAATTAATGTCAATCAAAAATAACAATTAACAGAGAAGTCCAGCATATTGTTACATATAAGAATTCATTTACAATTTTTAAGATTAAAGAATTCTTTCATGTCATAAAAACAGTTTTCAGCTAACCACATAAATAATTTATGTTTGAAATATTTGCTAGGGAGTTCTCTTATTGACATAGGGATTTTGTTATAAACTTGCCATAGCGTAGTATTAATACAATGTTATGGTTTGCTACAGCAACAGGTTTGAGACTGTAATGCTCTTCTTTGGGGGTTTAATGTGCTGTATTTTGTTCCAATCGCATCCATTATCATCAGCCTGGAGACAAACATAAGCCTGCCCCAAAGAGCGCCACTTTGAGCGGCTGCTTGCCTCCTGCAGTTCTGATGGGTTGTTCCTTTTCTCCCCACCAGCTCTGTCCCACCAGTGGGAAGAAAGGGAGAAATATGAAGTTTTAATATTAAGTTTTATTAATGCCTTTTCTCCTTACTATGAAGCATAATATTTGACAGTGGAGAGAAATGACCAGGTTGTTGGTCCACCTAATGGGGGGCCGGCCTATGCTGCATCTTTGCGTTCCTTTTTTTTTATAAGTTATAGGCATAGCAATTGTGCTTTCTTGCGTCTTGCGGTTGTCCCAATACTTATCAACAAATAAAAAATATACTTAGTATAATCATTATAGTCTTGAACCTACAAACTAGAATATTTTCAATACTCTCTCCTAAGTCTATCCTTGAACTAGTCTAAAATGGAAAAAGAAATTTGTTATGTTGTGCCATTATCAAAATAATAATTTATTAATTAAATCTGTTGATAGCTAAAATATCACAGAGTCTACAGAATCTTTGCCGCTGTTCCTACATTGTCATCCACCAGCTTTCCTGTCAGGACTTGAGGGCTGGTTACTGTCTTGGTTTTCAGATTGAGAGGCATTTGCATTATCATTGTCCCCACCATTGTCTCCTTCATTGTCTGATTGATCTGTGGAATAACGCAGTTATTGTTACAACAAATATTTGCAGCATTTATTACTATAACAAAATGTTCATGTTTATTTTATGTAAACGAATGAAGTGACAAGCTAGTCATAAGTGATAGCAATTATTTAGTTTTTATTTTTTCAATTGTTGTACAAGTAAAAGTGATTGTGTGTTCGCTGATTTTTTTAATTTACAATAAAGTCAGCAGCATGCAGATAACAGTACTATGATTGTTAAAAAAACATTCCCTACGAGGTACGACACGTAACCTTACTAGTTTCATGCTGTATTTCGACTCTTTATTTCCCAACTCGTCCGACGCATTTTTTCAATGTGGGTACAGGCAAAAAAACATCATCTCGATCATAGACCTAGGATGTACTGTGTACAAGACCAAGGACAGTTTGACGGCGGGACGAAAAATCACAAGAAATTAAAGAGATAAATGTGTGAAAAACTGTTGTTATGATTAAGATCTTGAATATTTGCGACAAGTTAACTGTAGTATTTACTAAATATTGAACCTATCTATAGACCCCCATCCCATAGTTTTTTTTAAATAAAATAGCAGGCATTATATAATTTTACTGAGATCCTTCAAACTTTGGAGTAAAATAACTACTTAAATAATAAAAAACTGAAATATTGCGATATATCGGAAGGAGCATTCCCATATTCCTAATCTACAAAGTAAACAAGGTTTACATCCAGATAATACATGTGATAAATCTGTGTACTTGTCTGTGTCTGTCATTTGTTCATTATTGTTTGTCATTTTGTAACATCACATTCACTTACGGAATAAGATTTAAAAGCCGCAAAAATATACTGCACTTTGATAAGAAAGAAAGAAATAATTAATTACATACAGCATATTGATCTTATAATGATCTTACATGATCAATATGCTCTTCGTCGTGAAACAGATTGTACCGATATGTGCTCTTCTTGTGCTAGTACTCGCCCAGAATAATGAGTGTGTACTTGATTTGTACCCACGCTCCCATGCTTCGTGAGTCTTTTGAGAGCAACGAAAAAACTGTAAGTGAAAAAACAAAATACAGTACCTAGTAGGTAATATCAAAAGCGCGAGCGAAAATTTTAATATTTGCTGTATTGTATTTCAAAAAATAATTAAAAAATAAAATACGTATGGCAATTCAAACATTCTTGCTCTACCATCGCTGATTTCAGGGGGGGGTTTGACCGCCCAAACCCCCTCTGCCTACGATCGTGTACGTAAATATTTATATGCTGTATACTACCTATGTGTAATGTGACTAATGTGTTATTATTATTTCCGTTCCAAATATAACTATGTTCACATCTATAGCTTCAATCTAAATAGCTACTGTTAATGTTGAATGTGTGCGTCGTAACTCGCGTAAATACGAAGAGAGCTTTTTTGTGATGATTATGTCGATGTGTGTAGTTAGCACTATACACATTGACATAATTATCACAAAAAAGCGTAGGTATTTAACAATCTTTACCAGTTTTGACTGTGCTGATATTTGTTAGCTTGTTTGTCCCTCACATTAAAAATAAATGAAAGCTAGCTTCATGTAATGGCGGATTTCGCAGATAAGCCGTTCCATCACTTCGCTGTTCTTTTCATCTTCTTCTTCAAGAAGATGAAGAAGACCGACAAGTTGTCGTTAGCAGTTTAATATTTGAACATGGGTGTGTCGTGTCAAATATGGATTTATAAACCGGACAATGGTGTTCATAAGCCCGGCACTCCAGTCAGAGGCGTTGTGAAATATTTTATCGATGTGCCCACCGAGTACCAAAATGTGACTATGTCTCTTCTCGGAGAAGGTAAATGCAGATGGATGGATAACAACGGCAGTATATCAAGCAGTTACGTAGGCACCGAAAATTACATCAAGCAACACATCAATATAATAAATAAAAAGCCAGAAGATACGGTCCAGTTACAGCCTGGGGCTTACGAATATCCATGCATACGAGCATCCAAAAAAGCCCGGGACATTAATAAGCGACGGACCTGTTATTTTTGGTTTGGAAAAAGCGCTGTTTGCGCCGTTTTCAGCTAAAAAACCGGTGGTTTATTTGAAAGCTAAGATAGAGAAGACATTCCTAACTCCCGGCGATATCATACACCTGACTTGCACGGTGTCGAATCACACAGACGTAGCTATCACTGCTGTAATGGCACAGTTGTATTTTTTTTTTTATGCGACTGAATGACGTGACGAGCTAGTCGTTCACGAGATGTTAAGCGACACGGCCGCCCATAACAGTTGCAGTGTCACTCGGAACTTTAAAACAATAAAGTTTCGAGTGACACTGCACTGCGCACGTCATCCTGAGACATCACACAGTCTAGTAATCAGATCAAAGTCTCTTTTGCCCAGTAATTTCACTAGCTACAATGCCCTTCAAACCGGAACACAGTAGTGCTTGCACACTACTGCTTGGCGGCAGAATAACTGGCAAAGCGGTGGTACCTACCTAGACGAACTTTGCAGGAAAGTCCTACCACCTAGTTAACTATATTACTACACATCTTACAAATCTAATTGTAGAAGAACTGAAAGGGTGGCTGGTGCAGTCAATGGCTGTCAGGTGGAAACTCTGGGAGTGCCTAGCAGAAAAATTGAGACATTTACATGCATTATACCTACGCATCCACAGATTGTCTCTATCCAGAATTCCAAGATTATTTCCAAGCACTATGTGGTGCGTGTGACAGTGCGGCTGCCAGTGCCATATAGTAACGCAACAGTCCAAATGCCGATAGTGTTGGGTGAACGGAGACCCTTGGAGCCCTACCGGAAAGACTTAGATTCTGACTCGCAGCCTCCAAGCTACTGGGGTCATGTGTGAAGAGCAGAAAGAGAAGGCATAATTACGCAGCTGCACTTCTCTTTATCACATTATTTTGTCAATCTCATGTACCTATCTCACAAGCCATCGGCTCCAGCGCGGTATTTAACATGTAATAATACCTAGTAAGTTTATAAGGAAAAAGCAGTAGAGTTTATCCATATCGCAACTTGGTAAATTTTCTGTAATAACAACATTTTTATTACAATTTTATTAATAACTGAATTATGTTTTTTCACCCAATGCGAGCCAGCCAGTGTAGTTTTTCTGATTAAATCATTTTGTAAACTAACAACAACAAAGTGACCGTGAGTCTCTGTTTCAACTCGCGGCTTTCAACTGTCCAGATGTATGTACTTGAGTACAGGTCGCATTTTTCAACGAATCTTGACGAAACTTGGTATACAGGTTCTACAAATTCATAGACTTTTTTTGTCGTCGGTAATTTTTGGTTGGAGGTGTATCTTTCCAAAAAGGGATGAAGTTTGCTGCGGAGCCATTTAAAGGCCAAGTTTTGATAATATAGGCAGAAACATTGGGTACTCAATTCTAAACAAGTTTTTTTTTTTTTTTTTTATGTAAACTAATGACGTGACGAGCTAGTCGTTCACCTGGTGTTAAGCGACACGGCCGCCCATTACAGATAGCAGTGTCACTCGGAACTCCAAACTAAAGTATCGCGTGACACTGCGCACTGCGCTCGCCATCCTGAGACATCACACAGTCTAAAAAAGTTTTCTAGACTGTGAGATCAGTTCGTAAAGTCTCATTTGCACAGTATTTAATACTAAAAAAAATGCGGTTAGTGGTATTTTAAATATGAGTAATATCGGTCAAGAGGTTGTCTAGATATGAGGACGTAAAGTCTGGGTTCCTGACGCCTGCCAAGCATGGTGATTAATACCCCTATGAGCATCCAAACTGGTTACGAACGGGAGAAGTCTATGTTCAGCAGTGGACGTCTTCCGGCTGTTGATGTGTGTTGAAATGTTTGTGCTCGCGGGGGTCTACTAGATATGTTATAAATAACAGCAACTTGTATGTCCATGATTGTATTGATGTAGGCTCTTAATGATAATGATTATTTTATTACCTACTACTGCAACATAAAAAGGGATGAATGGAGGAAGGTACATATTGTCTAGGTTGCAGTCAAAACAAGAGTTTTGACTGACCAGTTAAGAAACCAGTCAGAACTTTTAACTGAAAAAAAAGAGGTCAAAAGTAGGCTTGACCGGTTGGCACAGCATCAAATAGATTATGCCCATAGCATGGTGCAGCTGCAGAGGTTTTATAATTCTTACTGTTTACGCGCCGAAACCAAAAAATAACTGCTATTGTTATAGTCATCTGTCATCCCTCAAAGAAAGCTCTTTATAAAGACTGTAAATAATAATAATTATGAATGGTAATTTTACCTCCTTTCTTCTCAGTAGGCATATCTTCAGTCCTATTAGCCACTTGGAAGTGGTACTCCAGTTCATCGAAGTCAAAAACTTGGTCGGTTGGTAGCAGGCATGGCAGGTAGGCTGGGAATGTTGGTTTGCACGCTATCACTGGAATTTAAAAATTGCATAAGGTAATCTGTATACAGCGTAGGCCACCCCCCACTAGGCGAACCGACGATCTGGTGAAAACCGCGGGAGGCCGATGGATGCAGGTGGCGAACAGCCGCTCAAAGTGGCGCTCTCTGGGGCAGGCCTATATTCAGCAGTGGACGTCTTCAGGCTGTTGTTGATGATTGGTTATACATAGATTTAAAACATTAATACTTATTGATTAGTGAATAGTATTTATAAAATAAGATCGATTATTTACCGTAAATTTCAGAAACATTTAACCTGAGTGGCGCTTAAATACTGTTTGCCCCTGGATTGGGGACAGAAAATAGAAAAAAATTACGGTTGCACCCCAAAGACTTCTAGTACGTAGTAGATATACCTCTTTGTTGCACCCTAATGTAACTGCTTTTCTCTGCTCTGATAAATAAATCTTTATGAAACTGCATGTATACAATTTTTTTTGTGGTTGGTGATATTTTACTCAAGGGTCATTTCCATTAAAAGGGGGGAAGGTTGCTGCAGCGCCATGTACCGGCCGATTATTATTCTTGACAGAAATATTTGATACTCAATTCTAAACATGGAGCAAAATGTTGTCAAGTTTTATAACCCAACCGGTGAGGTTGGTTGTGCTTGCGAGGTCTACTGTTTGCAGAACTACATACTATTTAGATGGATAATATATAGCACTACCAGCTACTTACATGGAAACACTTGGTTATCATCTGTGTTGAAAAGGTTGTGTGTCTCGCTTGTTTTCGCCAAGAATTTTGTAAGAGCTTTCTCAATATCCCTTTTCTGAGAAGCAGCTTTTTCTCTGATGGCTTCATATTCTGTGACTGGCTGTTTATGTGTCTAAAAAACGTGTTTGTTATTACTTTATAATGAATAATAATTATATTTACTATATTTGCATAATAAGATTACATTAGAGTTAGCGTCTAAGCTGGGTGTCGAGTAATTATGGACTATAGAGAGTGCAATAGCAAGGTGATACTCCAGAAAAAAAAATATGCTTGTATACCTATGCTACTTGCAAGTAACAACGGCTGTAATGCAACTGTAATACAATATATCAACTAAAATTACCGGTGTTCTAATATAAGCATGTGGGTCAGGTAATGGTGGCAAATGGAATGGTATATGAGGTGCTGGTTTAGCTTTCGATCCTGCGGATAGCATGGCCGGTGTCCGTGGAGCTGGAGCTTGTTGTGGGGGCTGTATGACATGTCTGTTTGGCCTCGCTGCATATTGCTCTATGTTTTGGAGACTTATACCTGAAAAAAAAATTACATTATAGGTTTAAACGAATATTGAATCACATTGTTTTTTTTTTATTATTTCATTGCAGGCCTGCACCCACCAGTTGTTCAAACTGCTGCCAGTATAGATCAAATGCTTACCACATTGCAATATTGAATGGCAATGTGTATGTTTATCATGTCATCCTTATTACAACAGCTTTAAAGTGACTTTTGGTCCAGTACAATAGAAAGGCTTAGATTAATAGATACTTTTACTTACCCATGTTAATCAAGGCCATTACGACATCGCCAAGGACTGGTTCAACTCTGCCAGCAAGCTCACAAAATCCTTTGGCAGAATTGCCAACTTCTGAGAAAACTGAAACCATATTAGTACTTAATTGAATCCGTGAAATTATTATACGAGATAGATAGAGCTTTTCAACAATCTTGGCCTAACACTCTAGTAAGTAGAAGTCTACAGTATCTACCTTTAGGACCTGGGACAGCTGGTAAGGGTGATGGTATCAGTTTATTTTTAAAATCCAATAACTTACATGCTTGAAGCATTTCTGTTAGTGTTTCTAGGGACATTTTATCTGCAGTAGAAAACCCAGTTTCCAGGAGCACTGTCGAAACTGCTATGTTGAGTAAACGTCTTCGTGCATCGTTGTTGCTTTCCACTTTCTCGGAGTTCTCGGCCATGTCCGGGTTAGGAAACCAATAACTGAATAGAGGTGAATTAAATTCAAGTATAATAAATAATCTACTGATATGCGCTATATAAACGAAGATTGAAAATATTGAAATACAACAATACAATCACAATATGTACAATACGTTGTAAACATAGAATTATAAAAAAAAAGCAGGAACGAATCTTGATTGACATCGAACTGACGTACAGCAATGGCGGCCGCATATATATGTGTGTTTTTTTTTTTTAATGGCCTGGATACTGGTCCTTTTGCCCATGTTAAATTTATGCTAATGTCATTGCTATTGTCTTGTTTTAACTCTCTCACCAATTTTAACATCATATTTCACGTAACACGTTTACACGTTTTTTGTTTTTCACAAAATGAAATATGTGTGACTGATTAAAGGATTGCCATGTGAAGAAAATTACCCGAATCCGACCATATGACCAAAAAGCTACGTGAGCTTATAACAGAGTAGTCAAAATTGAATGGCTTATTTTTTTTTTTACTTTCGATAGGTTAGCGTTTGACTACATCTCACCTGATGGTAAGTGATGATGAGGTCGAAGGTGGAGCACGCCTACCTAGAATTAAAGTAAATAACTTTTGATTTGAAGACACTGAAGTTGTAAGTGGATGGAAATACCGACGCTGGGAGTGAGTTTCATTCCCTAGCCGCACGCACAATAAAGGAATCTGCAATCTCCCCTCCCCCACACTTGCCCCCACCTCCCCCCTCACTTAGTCTGCGTCCCCCCGTATTTACCCCACCTCCCCCGCACTTGGCCCACCTCCCCCGCACTTGCCCCACCTCCCCCACACTTGCCCCATCTCCCCTACACTTGCCTCCCCCCTTACTTAGTCCACCCCCCTCACTTTCCCCACCACCCCCTGCACTTGCCACCACCTCCCCCCTCACTTAGTCCGCCCCCTACTTGCCCTGCCTCCCTCCGCACTTGCTCTCCTCCCCCCAAGAACCATGTATAGATTACATTTGGACAGTAATGAAGGGGTTGGCGATCTACGCAGCAATGTACGGCGAATGAAGTGGCCAATAGCTTCCCAGTCTCCACCGGGTGGCAACTTGGAATTTTATTCCCAGTTGCCACCGGGGGGCGAAGCATGTGGCGGCAACTGGGAATATACCCTGTACGCTATAGCGAAGAGAGAAGGGAGAGCGAAAAAGATAGGGAAAAAGGATGAATGTATGACGGTGAAGAGAGGCGCACCTGCCTCCATTCATCCTTTTCCCCTCCCAGTTCTTTCTTCCTTTGGACAGGGTTAGGGCGTAAAATTAATTAACCGGGTCGGGTCAGCCAGTCAGTTAATAAAACTGTTTATTTGGCACAAAGATTTATAGCCAGGGTGTTGCTTAAAATGTTTTATGAACACATAAATCGTATTTTTCTACGTTACTTTACTTTTTCTATATTATAGAAAACCTGCACAAATATGCACGATTAGTAGGTCCATTACCGGTACAATATTTATTAACCTGCAAAGACCAGCACATGCATATGCACAATAGAAATATGCATTTGCATATAGTCAGATCTCTAATTATGATCAATATAGGTGAATAAGTTGTATTCGAACATAATTTGGTCATTCTCCCACACTTCCGGGTAATTTGTAAGTTTGATTGTTGGTAACACTAGCTGGTTTTGTGTATTGATTGCATCTCAATAATTTTATCGAAAAAGCTAGAAATTAGCGGAATAATAACAAGCTTACTTGTGAAAAGTGATCCCCTGACTTTTTTTTATTAACCCACTATGATTTCGACAAGTTTTAACAACGCAAGACGGTATTATTCTCTATTTCTTTGACAGCGTCTCGGGTGAGGTCCGGGACAGTAATGGCAGGCGATAGACTTCCTATGATGTGAGTGTGTGCGTGTCTGCTCGTACTTATTAGCGTTCCGACTTCCTATGGGTACCTTGGGTCGGGATCAATTGGGACTCAGTCCTTCTTTTTTTATTAGGTCTATGGTTGTAAATTATATTCTCTTTGAATACAATTTGAATTTTGCAATATAACCTGCGTTCGCATAGCCTGCTGGTGGCAAAAATAAGTTAAAAACGACAAAAATGGTCACATGCACCGTTCATTTTGGGAATGTGTGAGCAAAAGTTGCATTTTTACTGTTTTCGTTCACCGTTCGTATAGCTCAAAAACAGTTAAAATGCCATCGTGAACTGCCAATTTTGACCCACCTGCGGAGGTCGGTTAAAAGTGATCGTTTCCTGACATTAGAGATAGACGTATAATTTTTGGCGCGGTTATGTAAAAATGATTGCTTTTTATTGTGAAAATTGTAGTCATCGTATTGATATAATACGGAGAAGTGAGAAGGAAGACGTAAGTTTACGTGTGTAAGGTAAAATTCCGCCAATTTGTTTTTTAACATTTGAGATAACGAACTGCATTTGGTTATTTTGCGTTCATTTGGGGTAGTGAGTAAAAGTGGCATTATTGACGAAATTCTCAAACCGAACGGCTTACAACATTTGAGATAACGAACCGAATTTGGTTATTTTGCGTTCGTTTGGGGTAGTGAGTAAAAGTGGCATTATTGGCGAAATTCTCAAACCGAACGGCTTACAACAACGCTTTTTTTTTTTACAAAATTTATAGGCATGATTGCACAGAATTCCCACTAGTAGAAATCTATTTCGCGTGGCCGCCTAGTTGTTTCTTGCTCCCACACGAGGTGCTGCCTGAATAAGAACGTCTCCCAAAATTTTGGGCGATTTCGTTAGCTCTATCTATAGAGTAATTTACCTTGATACCTAGAATTTATGTTTTACCAGTGTTCACTGCTTCTTTATTGTAAAAACTAAAATGTAAGGTCAGGTGGGGTAAGTGAAACAAAGGAGTACCTAAATGAAACCCTATCATGATCAATAAATCACGCAGTTTAGCTCTATGCTATGTGGCGAAATGGCTTCAATGCTCTAGCGCACGCGTCACACAATCTTTCTGCTAGGTCATAAAATAAAAAGAAATCAGCTATCTTTAAGTTTACAAAACACAAGTCAGCTGATGCCGTGAAGTATTTAATAGTGTTTATGTTCATTTTTACACGAAAGTAATGCATGAAACGACGCGTAATGTGGGGTTAGTATTTGCAGTCACAGACGACACAGGTAATAAAATCAATCAAATACCTACTACATTACAAATGTAATTGTAAATGTCCGATGGGTGAAAATCACGTATTTCACATCAACAGCTGGAAGACGTCTAGTGCTGAACACGGGCGTGCCCATAAAACGCCACTTTAGACGCTGATTATAGGGAGGTTCGCCATAATCACCTCGCTTAGCAAGTAGCTTGTCATCGCAGAAGATTATAATGTACCAAGGAGAATGCCCATTCTCTGGATAGTCCCTTAGTCTGCTCTTATACGGCACCCAAAGAAAGAGATGGAGATTCTTCGCGAGTGATACCTGGCAGCTATTATTATATAAGTAGGTACCTAATATAATGATTGCGGGTAACAGATAATAAAAACAAAACTGTCAGTATGGTCAACTGCAAAATAGTCAAAAACGTGAACCATTTTTGAAGTGATGTTTCATTCACGCAAATTAAATTTTCAAAAATTATTTTTATGAAAAGTATTTACTGCCGTCATTTGCCATTTCAGATTTAGGCTTTCTATGTGTAAAAAAAATTAGCGTCCTAGCAGAATTCACAAAGTGGATAGATGTGCTAGTATGTTTTACTTACCCCACCTGGCCCCTAAATCTAAAATGATATATTTTACTAAGTGAAATCAAGCAAATAATTAGCTAATATACCTACAAAAGGATTTTTTCCGACTTATAAACATTTGCAAATCAACATGGTACCTAGCTGGTTTTATGGGAAATTAAAAAGCATAAACTGGCAGTACCTTGACAATGAATTTTTTTGGTTAAGTATGGTTATTTTATCCATTAAATAATCATTTAACTGTTTTTCTGTTTAGCTGAAGACTTGTTATTACATGAAATGTCACGCTGTATTTATATTTTTTACAATAAACACTTCTAAAAGAGAAAATAGACAAAATAATGGCTACTTACTTATGAAATGTTATTCCTTCATATTTACGCCTCAGTGCGACTTCTGTTGCTTAAAATGCTGCAACCACCCACTGCACACACATTATTTCTCAAATATTTATTGCCTAGATCACCATTTAAATAGGATTATTTCACAAAAAACAACAATTTCAAAAAATTGTTAACCTGTTTGGCTTAGATCAAACGAAGCCAAATAAAAAAACCCGGTAATGGTGACAAGGACCAAAGATATTACGTTCGTCTTTTTTTTGCTTAGTACCGAATGTATAGCGCTCTCCTTGTTGTCCATGAATGACGTCATATACTACGGTTCTACTCGTACATATTCAAAGCATGATTGTTATTGGCATTTTGCAAATGCCAATAACGATACTGATCCCAATCCGAACGCCTCTATAATAAGTAAGAATATTAAATATTTTATTTCCTTGGAAAAGTACTTGGTGATTTTACACCCACAGAGGTTATAATAACAAGGGGCCATGGACCTAATAAAAAAAGAAGTTTTTTCTAATGAGGCGTTTTATTTAAAAAAAAGAAATGGTGTTTTATGTATGACCCATTAGATGGCGCCAGTTGTGGTTTTACCAAAATCTGTCACTGTCACTGTTTCAAGCATAGACCACAGGTTACAGGAAATGTGTCACGATACTGACAGCTGTAAACCGTTTTGTTTGTTTTATTTTCGTTGCGCAATAGCTCGGCTTTATTTTGAATCATAATATTAACTTTTATGTTTCGCAGTTCTGCTGTACTTCAATTTACTTCAGAAGAATGGACCACTGACTACTTAGGAGATACTACAGACAATGTACTCGTGATCCACTCAACTGAATTTGATATTTCTTTGTAGGTAGTCTAAGCATTTTTTGATGTTTAAACTACTCTGCGGTTTGAAAGGTTTAAACTATGTACTTACTGCGCCATCTAGAAAAGAAGCGGAACTAGTGTTTATTTTTAAATAAAATGCCTCATTCTATGCAAGGGGCATTGCCATTGGGATCGGTATTTTTGGCATTTGCAAAATTATCGTTGTTGTAAAGCGTTCTGTTTGAGAATTTTGCCAATAATCATAATGCCACTTTTAATCACTACCCACAACGAACGCAAAATAAAATGCGGTGTTATCTCAAATGTCACAAAAAAAAATTGGCGGCAACCCACAGAGTAACCAGAGGGAGCATCAGTGTATTATTTTCATACCTATTTTTGAAAAATAGTCATGAGACGCTATTATATCGATATCGATACTATTCATTCAGCTATTAATTGTTTTGTTGTACTTAGTGAAATTTAATGAAAAATATTGAAATGCTAATTAATTGAAGTGGTGGTTTTAATAAATAAAATGTAATCAAAGAACGCTGTGCAATAGGAGGTGACTAAATTTATTAGCTATGAAGGTACTAATCATTGGCAAAGACAACATAATTCTAATTAGCTTAACACATAAATGAAAGGTGTCATTTTCCTGGATGACTTGACGTAACTATAGAAAAATGTAACATAAATAATAAATGTTTATAAAATAACAATTGTTTTCTAACTTCTCTATTATATACCTAAATGGCTTTATCCTGACTGACTGACAGAGAAACATAATTACATCCCCCACCGTTCAAAGTTGAAACTTGACAAATACAAGTATAAAAATAAATGTTGGTAGGTATATCTTAGTTTTTTTTAAATCAACCCCTGAGGGTATGAAATGGAATATACAGGTCAACTCTTCAAGTATATAAGGCCGTTAGATTATCACGGGGGTGTACTTAAATATTTTTGCGGTTTAGTGTCACCTGTATCCTATAGTTATATATATCATTATAATATATCGGCTCAAAAGCGTTGAAGAATTAAAATGGCAATAAATCAATCATCATCATCATTATCATTAACAGCCTGAAGACGTCCACTGCTGAACATAAGCCTCCCCAGGCTCAATAATGATCGTTGTCCGGAGGAAAACTAGGTACTACCCCTGATAACTAGAACTCACTTCTTTTGGCCCAGCTAGTTCAAGGAATAAATAATAGAGCCTAATAATTTGATTGGTATATCATTTCTCATTTCCATCATCATTGTATGGTTGACTTGCGGTTGAACGCACTAAATGGTAGATATTGCATATATTATGCGCATAGAGAAAAATAATATACAATATTATGCTAACTAAAGCTCTTTATTGGCATCTTTTTTCCCTGAGTGACATTAAGTCGGGAATGATTAGGTATCGTCTATAGGTAAGCATGTTCATCAAAGACCGCATCTTCATTTATCGACAGGTAAGATAGTGGTCAACCACGAAATTATTCCGTCCTAACCTGAGCTAATTAATTTATTGGCGTAACGTTATTCCGTAACGTTTTTTTTAGCTGTAAATATTCTTAGGCATGGACTAAGTACATACATTTCAGGAATATATAATTAAATTCCACGGTGTATTATAAATGCGTAAGTTTGTGTGTGTGTGTGTGTGTGTGTGAATGTTTGTTACCATATTTTTTTTTCAAACTCGTATTGTAATATGCTTGTTATAATTATAATATTTTGACATTAAGCACTATGTAATTTAGTTTATTCATGCTTGCTTGGTATGTACAATAATTTAATTTTTATTATTTTTAAACACATTAGTCTAGTTTTAACTCGTAAAAATGCTAAAAAATAGCTTATTCGCAATAAAAAATTTGAAGTTTGAAGTTTATTTCCGTAACTACTAAAACCGATTTTGATGAAATTTGGAATGCTGGTATATTATACGCTGGATAGTGGATACACATAGGGTACTTTTTATCCGCGGGTAACACCGTGGGGCGCAACTAAGAAATAAAGGAATGTATTTTTATCAAAAGTTTATTTCAAAATAGCTATTGTAAGCAACAAATTATTAATATAAATAGGTGTGCCCTACATACAAAATTCATTGAATTAGGTTCATCAATGGTGGTAATGACGGTTGGCAGAATCTGTGAACAAACAAAACCTCATTTAAATTCTCATTTAAAAACAGTAGTAGGTACTTACTATTATTTATTTTCATTATATCAAATCTCAATCATATGCCCATCTAAAGAGTTCATTGAACCAGTACTACATGTAATATGTTGGTTTAGTTTAGTGTATAGTTTATCTACTTATAATACCTATATCAAAATTATCGATAACCCATCGACACCTGTAAAATCATCTCTAATTTCAAAATGTAAACAACTGGATAACCTTCTTGTAGATTTACGATTTGTACCAAAATTCAAATTCTAATTTAATTGCAGCAATGAAATCACCCAATTCTAATCCAGCTCCAAGTTCTACGTATGTTTTATGTGAACGCAAATCTACTTACACACAAAAATATATCGTAAACACGAAAAGTATTCACACCATAGAAACTGTATAATTTGTCCGGTGTAAATCTTCTTGAGTATTGGAATATGCATTCCAAATACAGCACAAGTCAATGTCTTTATTTTAAATAAGTATTTTGATCAATTTATTTACAAAACACTAAAATATATTAAAAAAACCATAAAATACATAACTTTCTGTAACATCAAATGAAACGTCATTGAACGAGCATGCGAAGTTGCACACACACACACACACACAAACTTACGCATTTATAATACACCGTGGAATTTAATTATATATTCCTGAAATGTATGTACTTAGTCCATGCCTAAGAATATTTACAGCTAAAAAAAACGTTACGGAATAACGTTACGCCAATAAATTAATTAGCTCAGGTTAGGACGGAATAATTTCGTGGTTGACCACTATCTTACCTGTCGATAAATGAAGATGCGGTCTTTGATGAACATGCTTACCTATAGACGATACCTAATCATTCCCGACTTAATGTCACTCAGGGAAAAAAGATGCCAATAAAGAGCTTTAGTTAGCATAATATTGTATATTATTTTTCTCTATGCGCATAATATATGCAATATCTACCATTTAGTGCGTTCAACCGCAAGTCAACCATACAATGATGATGGAAATGAGAAATGATATACCAATCAAATTATTAGGCTCTATTATTTATTCCTTGAACTAGCTGGGCCAAAAGAAGTGAGTTCTAGTTATCAGGGGTAGTACCTAGTTTTCCTCCGGACAACGATCATTATTGAGCCTGGGGAGGCTTATGTTCAGCAGTGGACGTCTTCAGGCTGTTAATGATAATGATGATGATGATTGATTTATTGCCATTTTAATTCTTCAACGCTTTTGAGCCGATATATTATAATGATATATATAACTATAGGATACAGGTGACACTAAACCGCAAAAATATTTAAGTACACCCCCGTGATAATCTAACGGCCTTATATACTTGAAGAGTTGACCTGTATATTCCATTTCATACCCTCAGGGGTTGATTTAAAAAAAACTAAGATATACCTACCAACATTTATTTTTATACTTGTATTTGTCAAGTTTCAACTTTGAACGGTGGGGGATGTAATTATGTTTCTCTGTCAGTCAGTCAGGATAAAGCCATTTAGGTATATAATAGAGAAGTTAGAAAACAATTGTTATTTTATAAACATTTATTATTTATGTTACATTTTTCTATAGTTACGTCAAGTCATCCAGGAAAATGACACCTTTCATTTATGTGTTAAGCTAATTAGAATTATGTTGTCTTTGCCAATGATTAGTACCTTCATAGCTAATAAATTTAGTCACCTCCTATTGCACAGCGTTCTTTGATTACATTTTATTTATTAAAACCACCACTTCAATTAATTAGCATTTCAATATTTTTCATTAAATTTCACTAAGTACAACAAAACAATTAATAGCTGAATGAATAGTATCGATATCGATATAATAGCGTCTCATGACTATTTTTCAAAAATAGGTATGAAAATAATACACTGATGCTCCCTCTGGTTACTCTGTGGGTAAACAATTGCAAAAAAAAAAACAGGTGGATGGAATCAGGCCCGGGTCAGCTTTAGTACCGATGTCTCCACGAAACGCTCGTGTCACACGCATTCCGACATTTTCTTTGCATCAAGTGACTTCTATAATGTCAAAAGTCAATTGTGTTGTTGTCATGGAAATTATGTACATAACACAACCTAATTAATCGGTATAATTCGTAGTTTTTCTGGCTTTTTGTGTATAATTTCAAATTAATATATCATTATCATCATCTGCTTTGCCTTTTTCCCATTTCGCATTTGTTATTGGGGTCGGCTCCCAAGCTCCCAGTCTAATCTGTAGCGGCAAGCTATCAGAATTACACGAGCGACTACAGGATCGGACCGTGAGTTTGCCTAATTTTCAGCTGTTCTTGTTTTTCGTTAATCCTGATAGTTTCAGGTTTCGCACATTTATAAGTAAATCTAGATAAGACTCGTTAAATTTCAGTGGGGGCTGGGGGCCCTTTATCTCCACGGCGCGCTGGGCTGAAGCTCAAATTGCCCTTATACAAGATCTGGCCCTGAGCGACTGCCATCTGATCTCACAACCCATAAGGAACCAGTAACAAGGATGGTTAGACCTGGTATCAGATTCTATCAGGCGTCTGACTACCCGTAACGATTGCCATAGATGGTCTTATGACAACCGGGACCGACGGCTCTCGGAGGCACGGATGGCATCGAAAACTGCACATAACTTACTAGATAAATCATCGGTGCAAGGCCGAGGATCGAACCTGGTGCCGTAAGATTGCGAAGTGCACATGTTACTGCTCTGCTACCATCGCTCTAACTTCAAATTATATACCAATTATCTTAATCAGTTGAGCATGGGCAGGGACTATGGTTATTGATCAACACTATGGCGACGCGAAAATGGCATGTTGAAGCTTGCAACTAATAAAACTCATCGCCTGTTAAGTATCCCAAGGGACAATAAATTACCAGAATCATGGTTGTCTTTTCTGATTCCTACAAATACTGAGCTCAGTGGCCTGTCTTAGTGAACAAACGTGTTCGCCAAAATCACTTTGATATACCCCCAATTTGATGGGATGGGTAACCGTCTTCTGCATGGATATCCTTGTTCACTGCAAATGAAGTGTTGCACGGGATTCCCTTGAGCTTATCTGGTGAGTAAACTCAATTTGAATAGCAAGAATAAATAATTAAAATAAAAATGGTTTCAACCCAAAAAATGGCCTAAAAATGGCAGTAAAAATACAAAGCTTAGGCTAAGAAATAAAAATAAATAAAAGCTATTTCAGTCTCATTTGTTTCATTTAACCCTTATTAGCGGGTGCTTCATCTTCCTGTAGTATTAAAATGTAATAGGTTAAAATAATAATAATAACTTCCTATGTAACTTCCATGTCGATATTTTTTTGGCGTGGCGCGTCACTATGGTATCGATATCGATATTTGAATATGGAGCTAGGTACATCACTATGGCAACACCAGCGTTTCGTGGAGACACGGGAACTAATTGTCGATCATATAGAGCTGTCCTATCTGTCTTTGACTAGTATAGTAGATATCTGTGGATGGAATAGTGGTTTGTGTCACTGTGTGGAAAATTGGAAACTATTTTTTTTTATCATAACATTTTCGATTCAATATTTCTTCGAATTATCAGATGTTGGCGTGGTTAAAGTGAATTTAATATAGAATTAATTAAGGTATGAACTAAAATTTTACAATTTTTTTAAGTTATGCTAAACCAGAATTATGTGAAAACGTGTCATCAAGGGTACTTATTAGTAAAAGTTACAGCTTGGCTGCCTCTCATTATCACTTAGTCGGCTAAGTTATTCCGAAAATTGCTACATTGCTAATTAATGAAATAATTTAAAAGCTCTAATCGGGTCACCCACACAGGCTATACTGTATTTTCACACATAGTTATTTTCTATGTAGGTACCTACTTCAATAGCAATTTTTTCTATTTCAGACTACTAGTTTTATGAAAATAACCACAAAATGGTGAAAGTATATGCTGTAGTAGTTCTTTACAAGGGAGTGAATAGTGCAACAATACTTAAAGCAGCATATGACTTGCAAAGCTTCAGTTTTTTCCAACGATCCTCAGTGCAAGAGTTCATGACATTTGTAAGTAAAACTATGGTAGAAAGAACACAGCCTGCCTCAAGACAGTCTGTCAAAGAAGGAGAATATATGCTGCAAGTCTATGTTAGATCTGACAACCTTGCAGGAGTATTAATAACTGATCATGAGTACCCTAACAGAGTAGCTCATACACTCATCACGAAAACTATGGATGAGTTCACAGCAACAGTGCCGGCAAGCTCCTGGGCAACAGCAAAAGAAGATACAATTGACTTTCCAGCTTTGCATCAACATTTAACTAAATATCAGAATCCCAAAGAAGCTGATGCGATGACGAAAATACAAACTGACCTTGATGAAACAAAGATCATTCTTCATGATACTATAAAGGCTGTGTTAGAAAGAGGAGAGAAATTAGATGATTTAGTTGCCAAATCAGACAGTCTGTCTATGCATAGTAAAGCATTCTACAAGACTGCACGCAAAACTAACAGCTGCTGCAGTTTCTGAAGATTTTATTTAAAGAGACTTTAGTTGGGTTTGTAGCAAGTGTATCAAATATACCATTTGACTTTTTGTTAATGCCTTAAACAAAAATGGAAGTTTAATATGAGATTTAACTTTGTTTAGTATTACATGTAAACATAGTAAAACAAGTCCTTTTAACCATGACTCGAAAGTTCAACGTGCCTGTATCTGTCTGTAAAGCAATTTTGGAATGTTACCTTAACATAAGTTAAGGTCCTTAACAAATTCAGGACCCACCTATGAATAGAACTCTATTTCAACTCTTTTTGATAGGTACAGAACAAGTCAACTCACTTTATTTGATTAATACCTGAAATAAACTCACCATCTAAATAAAACAATTTTCAAATGCGGCCTATTTGACTATTCGCTAGTTGTTATTGAATGTTTGTCATGAACATTGTTTGTCCTTTTGATTTTGATAATCTAGTGTGGAACATCACAAGGTTGCTATTCATATTTATGTTATTAATATTTATCTCATAAAGATCTTTTTAAGTCACTGAAAAAGTGCAGGGCCCATACTGTGACCTCTTAGCGCGATTCAAATGATGACCTAAACTGAACCGCTACAGTGTGGTTTGGCGCGTTCAGTGGTTCAGTTTAGGTCATCATTTGAATTGTGCTAAGAGGTCACAGTACGGCCCCAGGTTATTATAATTGATTTGTACATGGTAAATAAATATATATAACAACAAGTGTTAGCAAAAGTGTAATATTAAAAATATCCTAGAAGTTAGGACTACCAGTAAGCCAATGTCTAAATGTATTTTATAATTTCTATTACCTGCCTTCTATTCTATCATTTAAATTAGACGGATGGTACTAGCTCTCCATGATATCACACCATAATAACTTCAGAGTATTCCATACAATAATATAAAATAAAAAGTTGGATAAATATGATAAAAAATTGCTAGTTCTATAGGCAATTAATTATTACTACTACATACCTTGAGTTTTACTCATAAACATGGAGATCTGTTATTCATTCATTATACATACTTACTTATTACATATAAAATTAATAAACTTGTCTTGCATTAATACTGATTGCATACCTACATGTTCAATAGCTTAAACTGGTCATACATTCCTCAAAATAATGTTAAAATATTATGTTAATATTCTACATGAATGTGTAATGTAGGCTTTGCCCAAAAATATAAAAAAAGCTAATATGTAGCTTCCTGTCCTGTGCTTTTTAAAGGTAGACTTCGATGTGGTTTGCATGCAGGATGGTTCCATACTGGATTGTATACTGGCCAGACTAGAAGTTCAAAGTTTGTATAGAAACTGTAAATGTTTGCTATGGCTTCAACCTTGCTCCAACCTCACCCTGCCTGTCTAACCCATTCACATATTGGAGTGATGATAAGTGTTGATCATGCTACAAAATTAAGTCTATACAAATAAGCATGATGTGCAAGCAATGCTATTAAGCAACCTGAGCTATAGATAGTATACTAACTATATATACTTATATATAAAGACTTTATACATGCATAACTGTAGATGTATAGGTAGAGATGATTCCTAAGTCAGACTGCAGATGAATTTGCAAATCTTATTACTACTTGGAAGTCTACCTTTAGATTATGTCAAGCTTTGTGCTCTAAAATTATTGTTATACATACTGAATGTTTAGATGTTACAGTATTAAAATATAAGCAATATTTAATTGAAAATTATAATAGGATAAATACTGCTTACATCTGTATGTAAGTGCATTAAATACGGCAGTTGATAAGTAGATAGGTTTTTATAAAAATACAGTCCTCAACTATATTGTGTGATGAGATTAATAAGACCTGGAAGAATATTGTTAATGCTATTATATTTCTAGGGTGTTACCCTGTCTATCTCTTATATCTAGAAGTACTTACTCACCAAGTCAGTTGTCACCCTTTTTAGAAGCATTTTCAGGTGCCAGGATTATATTATACGTTTTATTTTGTACCATTGACACGCAAGAAGAAGAAGAAATTAGTACCTCTACCAAACAAGTGAGCAACGCCTCAGAGCGCAGTTGGCAGTAGCGCGTCTTTCATAACTGCAGGAATCGATCAACGATCACATACATATATCCTGGAACTTAACTAGGATTTCATGTATCTAGGGACCCAAGAACTACGAAGACCATGGTCCCGTAACACCCAGACACAACAAGTATTTGCGCTTCTTTTTCACGTGCTCAAATACTTGCCCTGTCGCGGGAATCGAACCCGCCGCCCTGGGGTTATGAGCCGACCCGCTCTACCACCACACCACAGAGGCTGTCTCTATATTTGTTTATTTTGAGCCCCATTATAATGAAGACCCATAATCAGTATCAAGCAGTATCGGTCGTAATTTTGAGACCTTGGTTAGAGTACCTACATATTTTACAAAACTGATATGGCGCTATTAAGTACCTAGGAGGTACCTATACTCAATTAATGCATTATTAAATGGGTGTTGTTAACTGACAGGATATTCTGGGTGTTAAATGTGTAACGTTATGTGTATATAATTTGTGTACCTACTTTATAATTATATAAATATATCTATATAAAAAATATAACACAGGGATTTAATCTGTGTTGTAAGTGAGTGTGTGGATTATATTATTATTGTAAAGTTGTTTGGGGTCGACTATATTATTGGACTTCTGTAATGTGTCGGTTTATAAAATATATAATCGATATTAACTGTTTACTTTTGACTTATTTCATGGTACCTATCATCATCATCATCATCATCGTCGGCCGGCTGTATCAGCGATCTGGCAAGTGTCCACAGACCTCTACCTATTTAATTATGTATGTTTAATACTAACATTTGTATATAAAACTGTAATATATATACTGTTTTTAGTTTGTACCAATCAATGATTGAGTTTTATTTACTTAGGTACTTATCTTTCTTTTTATTTGTATTGGGTGTGTAAATATTATGGCCTTTATTTTGCCCACATGCAGGCGTGGAAGAGAAGAGAAGAGCCATCTCAAATCATGTATAACATGGGTTAGGCATCGGCCATTAATCACGTGAGGTTCCAAAGGAGGCTGGGGAGGAAGGGGTTCCGAAAAAAATCACGAAACATCAACATAGGGGAGGTGTGGGTGTACTGAGATATCACGTGTATTTTACATTTATAAGTAACTGATTTTCAGTAAGTATTATTAGACTTACTATTACTAATTCATGAACGTATAAAGGGTTAGAGGGTCACTAAAAATAATAAAACACCACATTGAAATAAAAATACATATATTAATTACATCAATATTAAATTACAGCCAACATAATGTAGGTTACATTAATAAAAATATACCTATATAATTTCAATTGAAACAAAATAAATAATAAAAACAAGGTATTCTTTCCTTATTAGTAAAACCTACTTCTAAAAACCATTGACTATAAGAGGGTTGCGAATGTGAAACGAAAGGTAACATAATAATTCAAACAATCTACACAAGCAAGGGAGAGCTCACTTATAGTAAATACATAATTATTTTTATTGGAATTTACTCATAATTCTATATCCATTTATTAATATGAGTAATAATGCTCGTGGAATCAGTGCGTGAGGATTGGCATAAATATAAATGCAGGTAAGAGTAGAATGTGTGCTACCGTGGTCGGCTGTGGGCGCACACTTGGGCATGTACCTACTGTGATTTATTCTATGACTTATTGACTTAATATTATGTGACGAGCCGTACGTAGCGTAGGTGCCATAGATGAAGTACCTAGGTACCTAGAGGTAAGTTTCTTATAATACTAAGGTAACTTCTACAGTATACCATGTCTTTTAAGCTTTGATATGAACCAGCCGATTTGTTAACATATTCGATCGGACTTCGTTGTATGCGTAGGTACCTATAATGAAAAGGGAAGGGAAATACTGCAATTAATTATTTGAGTTAATTTGTTATAACATAATAATTAAATTTTATGTTATCTAAGGTCGAGTACCTAACATGCCTGAAAGAGGAAGTTGAAATGCATAAAAATGAATAGAACATCGTTAACAATGGAATGGTGGTGGTTTTTGTAAGCACCGGATGGTAAATGACAATTTATATTGGCCGAAGGTGACGCCACGAAAGTCAAGTAGGTGTATATTGTATACAGGTATTTGATACTTCAAGTTTAAATGGGTAAATAAAACACCAAACCTCTAATTGACTAGGTAATATTTATCTCGCAAATCTTCTCCATAGACCTCGTAGTGAAAGGTTCTCTCGGTAACTCGCCCTTCTAAATGTTTGCTCTCCGCTTCACTCTACTCTCATTTCTTATGAGAAACTTGACATAACATTCATAACAACAACAACGAAAGATAGAGCAAAACGTGCCAAGTTTTAATTAGCTGTTTTACAAATTCAGTTCACACACTGATTCCACCAACAACCGTAACCTAATACAAAGAAGAGAATGTATTACACCCATTTCAGAATAATAGAATTTCTGCAGCTAATTTTTTGGCATCAAGCAATGTATAGAAATGAAGGAAACATAGCTTTGGAATAGACATCCAGTGATGATTCGATAATAGGTACGAAGCGATGATGTCTTTTTGTTTTTACACATACAAAATGTCTTGAAATAGTGAAGCCGGCTTTAGACATGTTGGCCTTAGTGTAGCGATACACCTGCCGAAGTTATGGCGCCGAACGTTCGGCTGGATACGCTCGCAGTGTTTCTTAAGTAACCTATGTATGACACACCAGCCGAAACTACGTCGCGGACTATGCAATACCTACATACTACGACCGATAGTTTAACCGCCGAACGTTCGGCAGGTGTGTCGCTTAGTCTAGACAAGGCACCATCTACAGGGCATATTTTACACTAAGTTTGATCAAGCCAATATCAATTCCAAGCGCCAATGTGAGTTTATGGAGGTGAGGTATCACGTATATTGAAATGAGGCACTCGCCTTCGCTTGCCCAGCTAATGTCCACGTGTATTGCCGGTGGTGTACCGTGGGCTAGCGCAATCGGGATTCCTGGGAACCCGTTGCATTATAAAACAATACCTACATCTACTGTAAAAAAGTGTGCCAATATTTGTGTGCTTAAGACAACAAATGGCCCTTTGCACCATTACAACACATTGTGGCAATACATTGTTTTGTCATGGCATGGTGTGTACAATAAATATCTACACAATGTTAATGGAGACTTGATGACACTTCATACCTACCATCTTTGTTCAACACTGAAAGAATAACAATAGTAATACCTAAAACAAAATAAAGAGTATTTACAACACAAGAATAAATATGAAACCGAATGATAGCCAACGTATTAGAGATATATTGTAGGAAATAGAGAAGAAAGAGAGAAGGTACACAAATTGCAAATGTATAAATGCCCTTTTCAACGTTAAATATTAATGTTTTATATTTTCACACTACTTAAGTAGGTCTCTAATGATAATAAGAGTTTTATTACCTACAATATATCTATTTTTGTTTTAACATTTATTTTTTATTTCTATGTTCTAATGTTATTTTTAAAATATGTTACAATGTTCCCACATGTTTTTATGTTTTTCATTTTTGATGACATGCGCTATTGTAACAATGAAAGGAAAACAATTTCGAATTTTTAATGAAAGTTTGCATAAGTACAGAAACAGATATTTGATTCTTCAAAAAATCAGTCTTGCTGAAAATTAAATCTCTTGAAAATGCCAAAATGTAACAATCAATTCCTTTATAATATTATATCGGATAACAATAGAGAGATCCATAATTGTGTTCAATATCTACCTGTCTTTCCACGGGTTAGGTAATGTTGACAATTGCATTTTAGTGCATGGAATTAATATTTATAAACCTATCGACAGGTCCTCGGCTGGACTTAATACAGTTGTACAACTCTTGAGGCATCTTACCTCCACGATTATAGCTAAACAAGTTGGTACCTACTAAAGTACCTAAATAAAATGTGATGTTAATTACCTTAATTAAAACATCTAAAGATTCTAAGAATCACTGTAGCGAAAACTTAAAATAATGGTTCATTTGATACAATGTAATACAATAGTAAACACTTTGTGCATAATGCGTCAATAATTGTGATGATTTCTTTCGATACGACACAGAGAGATCTATATACCAGTTAACGCATCACTGAGAGCTCTTAAACAAAATAGAAGAATAATTTAATAGACTCTACTCGACAACAATGTAACAATTAAACATAATTGTAGTTAAGATTATAAATGCCTTTTCATACCCACGTAGCCAAATAGAAACTTAATTTTATAGACACACAGAAATATCCAGTAAAACATCGTGCACACCATTACAGCGTCTACTCAGGGTATAGTAAATCGGACTGTCCTTATCCTATTCTAAAGCGGAACGGGAAAATAAATCTATTTTAATTATGCATCCATCGTTGACCTTTCTTATTCTACTTACACAATAAAAGGCATCCTTTCATAAAATATTCGTCCAAAACGAATATCAAATTGCAAATCACTGTAAACTCTCCATGGAGAAACAAAACACTACCACACTTCACAAGCAAATTAACATTATGCGGCGTCTACATTATTATATTTCTTCACATAAAATGGCCACTGTCACACAACTACTCGCACCATGGGAACCTTTGTACTAATTTGGATAGGGGTGACACTACTAATGTTCGCATAGCATTCCATACCGAGTATATGCTTCTGTATGGAGTTACACCGATCATGAAGTAACTTGGAGAAGTTTAACTTTGGTTTTACTTGCACTAGTTGACTTCATGACTTGGTCTCAGTTCGTTTCCAGTAAAGCGTATCGTCGCGTTCATTTGTGCACGTGTAATTTCTTGGACCTGAAGTCGTAAACCTTGCGACAGAACAGCACCAGTTCTGGTGACACGGATGGCGGTAACTTGGTGTCGTTTGGCGTGAACATAGGGTTTACTTCGTGCGCTGGCAGCGGCGGAACTATCGTAGGTGCGATTCTGATGCCCTCTTCAGCTGCTTTTAGCCGTTTTCTATACCTGTAAACGAAAGTAAAACATTTGAATCCTTTGTTCTTAGGTAGAGTGTAGTTTTAAGTATGAAACGCAAGAAGAAGAAATATTAATTGTCAAAGACGACTAGTGAGTAGTGACAGACACTGCAAAGCAGTATAAAATCTTATACTATTAGATGTTAATAAGGAAAAGAATCCAATTATTCATCACATGCAAACACTGAATAATCCTAGTCCTACAAGAATTATGTTGTAATAGTGTGGTATGGGATGGGTATTAGCATTTTTCTGCATAAGCAAAGAAGCAGCTGTATTTACTAAATAAATAAAATACTGTCGCTTAAGCAAGGTATGTGGAGCTATAAGAAAGGAGTTTCCAACAAATTATGTCGTGTTAATTTATCATGGCAAAATGTGGCATGTCGTATCGTGGCAATTTGTGGCATATTGTATCATGGCAAAATGTGGCAAGTCGTATCTCGGTAAGCTGTGGCATGTTTTATCATTGCAAAACATGGCATGTCGTATCGTGGCAAATTATAACATGTCGTGTCATGGCAATATGTCATGGCAATTTTTATTACATGGGTGTATTACAAACATCCCTACATTTTGCCATGATACAGACTTTGTTTCAGGGCTAAATGTGGCATGTCATGTCGTAGCAACATGTTTGTTGTTTGTGTACTTACCGGCAGTACTCGTTGAACGTGAGTACGTAGCACTTGTCCTCTATACAGGCGACGGAGTTAGCGTCTCTATGTCTCGATGCGAACACTTCGTCGATCGCGTCCTCTGGAAGCCGTCCGCTGTGCGTGTGCTCCGGCCGGTAATACCACACGAGTGACACCATCATCTCACCTGATAATGGTTAAAATTGATTAGGTACTTTGGATTTTTTATAGGTAAGCAGGTATACGAATATGGATAGCTTGACATGCAAGTCATTCGCCACATTTCACCCAATGTGGCCGGAACATAGGTAGGTTCGCAACTCGGGGGTAGCTAGTCCCGGATAGCACTATAAAAATGCTCAATTATTTATACCATCATGTACACGCCCCGCGGATGAAAGTAGCCTATGTATTAACCCAGTATAATTATAAGCTACTAGCGGCCTGCCCCGGCTTCGCACGGGTATATAATAGTAATCTAAATATAGCCTATATTACTCAGGGTGAATGTAGCTTTCCAATGGTGAAAGAATTTTTGAAATCGGCACAGTAGTTTTTGAGTTTATTCATTACAAACATACAAAAATACAAATTTTTCCTCTTTATAATAGTAGTGTAGAAGTGTAGATGTAAATGTAGATATCTATTCCAAATGTCACCCAAATCCGCTGTATTGCAAAGTTAAGAGGGAACAAAATATACACTTTCACACAAACTGTCGCCTTTATATTAGTGTGATAAAGCCAGATTGGCAATCATAATCAATTATTTCATAATATTCATTACATGTCAAGTTTTTTACAATAAAAATATTTAAGTGCCCATATAAATTAATAAAATTATAAATGTATTTGTATGATTAAGTACATAAATACACACTAAATTAACATAAAACATTCGTCATTTATTTTGTAAACATATGTGGAACAGCACTACTAAACATATTTGATATTAATAAATTCCGTGTATGAATAGAACGCTTGTTGAATGAGCCAACCTTTAATTTTTCTTTTACATACAGTCAGGCAGTCTGTTGTAAACATCAGGTCCTATCATTTGGAGTGATTTTGCGGTTTTAGTAAGCGTCCGTGGTATGCTTGCTAGTTTATTGGCATTTCTCGTGTTAATGTTATGTACTCCACGCTTAGTAAACGAGTCCAGATGTTCTCGTGTATATAACGCGACTTGGTATATTAATATACAGGGCAGCGTCATAATACCTAAACGAGAGAAACGGGGTGTTGCTGATTCGTCAGATGCTATGCGCGCTATCACTCTTACAGCACGCTTCTGCATGCGGAACGCACGCTCTGTTTCGGCAGTGCGTCCCCAGAACTCAGTTCCATACTGTAAGAGCACACTCGCGAAGTAGCAAGAGCGAACTGCGTCCAAAGGAAGGGTCGAAGCGACTCTGCTAAGTGCAAAGCAAGCTTGTCCCAGTTTCGAACATAGCCGATCTATATGGCACTCCCATGTTAGTGCATGGTCCACCCAGAAACCTAGAAAGGGAGTAGTTTGTACTTGTTCTACGGGATTTCCTTCAATCTGAACTATTAATTGATGTTTATGACCCGAAAGATCGAACGTCATAAACAAAATACAAAACTCATGTTAACTTAACATGCCAAATACTAATAATACTACTTATACGCTCATTGGTTGAAGACAGCTGATTATCGACAGGCAACCAATGAGCGTTCAGTATTTTTAAGTTGACATCGCAGGAGGACTATAGTGATCGATATAGCTCTTAGATTTAGCTAGTTAAAACGGCAATGAGCAGGCCACATCGCTCGTAGAACTGACAACCGATGCATGGGGAAGAAAAGTTCTCGAGTGGCGACCACGAACCGGAAGACGCAGTGTAGGCCGGCCCCCCACTCGGTGGACCGACGATCTGGTGAAAGCCGTGGGGAGCCGATGGATGCAGGAGGCGAGCAGCCGCTCAAGGTTGCGCTCTCTGCGGGAGGCCTATGTTCAGCAGTGGACGTCTTCACGCTGTTGATGATGATGATGATGATGAGTTAGTACGTAAGTTACGTACCATCGTCGGAGTTCTCCCACAGACTAGCGACGCGCGCCACGAACGGCTGCGCGCGCGTGGCCGAGGCGCGCAGCAGCACGCAGTCCCCGCGCGCCACCGCGTCCCCGCTCGGGTGCGACATGCGCGGGAAGCAGCGCGCCGTGCGGTCCAGCCGGGAGTCGTTCTGCAGACAACATTCCGCATCATTACGCAGCTCCACCCCATCTCTTCCCGTGGGAGCTGTAAGACCCGCCTACAGGGATTTCCAGGGAATGGGCAGCAGCATTCTCTGAGGTACATTAAAATCTTCTGCGATCACCAAATCGCCTGACAAGCGTGGTGATTATGGCAAACCTTATGGCATCTAAGATAACGTTTCATGGGGAGGCCTGTGTTCAGCAGTGGACGTATTCGTGCTGTTGATGTGTTGATGTGACTACAGTATGTATTATCTATGGTCATAAACAGTAGGCATCTTGATAATGATAGTCAATTCTTACTAATGAGTCTAATAAACGTAACCATTTAATCAGCCTGCATTTAACCATATTTATGGATTTAGCTAAAACGAAACAGTACCGATGTAGAATAAGAAAAAATTAAAAAATCGCTCAGTGCGGTGGTCAACGGCCAGCGTTCTTCTAAAGGTTTAGCCACACCTGCGTGTCTGCGAAGCGGCAGCGTCAACAACGCGAAACTACGCGGTATTCATCGCTGCCCGCGCCCGTCCATGAACACAGACAGCGATGGGTGCCGAACAGCAGACGCTGACACACCATGACGCGCAGGTGGGGCTCAAAGCTTTCTAAAATCGACTGATTAAATTGTGAACTTTAGCAATTCCAAACTGACTTTACATTACATTGACATTCTAAAGACGTTTACTGCTGAACATTGGCCATATAAAACGTCAATGTGGACACTAAAAAAATATGCAAAATTGACTTACATTAAGGTAAACTTTAGATAGAAAGCTCTCGCCGTGCCAATGCCAGCCGTTGCTCCACCGCGGTGTCGTCCGCAGAGATAGCGTGGGTAGCGTCGCGAGTGCGAGCGGGCGGCGACCGCGCCTCGACCCGCGCCTCTTGCTCCGTCTCGCTCCCCCACACGGCACGGGCGACGAACACGCCTCTTCTACCACTAACGTCGCCTCATCTGTCTTTATCACAGGCCTCTTCGACACCAGCAGCTTTATCACCTTCTCCACGTTCTTCCCCTTAATTTCCAGCTTGCACCGTTTCGATTTCGCCTTGTCCTGTTTTAGCTCTGCTATTGTTCGTTCCGAATAGGCCTTATGAGATTCCTTGGTTGCGATCGCTTCCTTGTTCGATTTACATGACTTCGGTTTGCTTTCTTTTGCGGTTTTTGATTTTCTTTCGGTTTTGTCCTTTGGCAGTTCTTGCTTTTCATTCTTTTCCACGGATACGAATTCGGGCATGTGACTTCGCGCCGTGCCGTTTGGTTTTACATCTTTTGGATCGCACTTCTTGAACGTTTTCCGGATCTCATCGGGTTTAACGGTGGGTGATTTTAATACTGATTTCACATTGTGCGTCACCTTAGCGTCTGCTTTGTCCAGTTTGCAGGCATTCTTGTAGGCCAACTTCTTCCCTATCAGCTGGCTGACCGCCGCAATCGTATCCGGCCGCACTCCGCTCACCGTGTTGGCGTTCTCAACGATATTATTGTTGATATTCAACATTTTTTTGGCGCAGTTTTGAGCGATGTTTTCAATGGGTGATAGGAACAACTCCGCGGGATTCGGCTCCTTTTCCGGTGCCCGATCTATACTATTCTTTCTTATTAGGTTATCGAGAAGCAAAGCACTCTTGATTTTAGGTTTTTGGGGCGAAGCATCGTCCTTGTCCTTGACTGCGAGCACCCCGTTTTGTATTACTCCGTTTTGCATTACCCCGACCCCGTTACAGACTCGAGGATTTTCATCGCTTAGCGACTCGAGAAGTATTTTCTTAGCTCTTGGAGCAGCGGTAACATTTTCAAGTTTTCTCTTGGGAGCCTTCTTCTCGACCGGCGGCGATTTCGGAGTCTTCCTCGGTTGCGCAATCTTTTTCTTGGGCTCTTTGGCAACGGCCTCCACCCGCGGCGGATCGGAATCTCCCGACACCTTTCTTCTCTTGATCAGCTTGACGTGTTCCCCTATCCCGTTCGTCTTGCATCCCTCCTCGAGCTGTGTATCCTTCATGTCGATTTCTAACTTAGTCCGAGAATACCTCCGTTTAGCGGGTTTGTTTGCGTCGCAGATGATCGTTGCATCGGTGGTCGTTCGTGCCGAGTTGTGCTCCCGCAGCGCCTGCGCTTCGGGGTTCCTAGCGGACGCGAAGGTTGGACCCTCGTTTTCTTTCTTGATGTCGACTAAGGGTGTGGAGCGTTCGTCCGAGGAGGAGAGGTCGATGGGGAGGCTGAGTGGGGGTGAGATGGCGAGGACGTCGTCGTCGGCGTCGCTGTGGAGGGTGGGAGGTGCGGGCGGGGCGGTGGACATCAACGAGGCGGTGTCGTCGCCTGCGAGCGAGCGTCGGGCCATTGCCTTGCCGAGCCGCGCGCGTCGCGGCGCGGACGGCGGCTGCGGCGCGCACGCTGCGTCCGACCCGCGCGCGGGGGACGCCGGCCCGCGAGCCTCGCCCGAGCGGACGTCGTGAGCGATGCGCGGGTTATCGCGTACGTCGAACATTTCGCGCTTGGGGGAAGCACCTCCGATGGCCGGGAGCGGGCACGGGCGCGGGGCATCCGCTGCGGCCGGTGGTTCCGGCTCCATCGGTGGATCCTGCAAGGAGATGGGATACTGTTGTAAAAGGCTATTAATGACTACCCATTATTAAAAATTAACACGATAGATAGGTACTATAGTATATTAAAAACATGACAGTAAAATAAATCGAAAAATAACGGGTGGAATAAAATTAGCTTTTAAAATTTCTAGAGTCATCGTTGCACTTGTAATTAATTTCTTTTTGCGAAATTGATTCGATTAGATGGAGCTGTATGGGGAATGTGAAGTTACTTTGGTGTTCTGCGTGTTTTGCAGAATTCAATTTATTTATTGTTAAATAAAGGGCATGTTGCAAGGATGTTTACCTTCCCGCTGCCATGTGTGTCGGCGACAGCGTCGAGCGCGCACGCCCGCACCTTCGGTCGGAAGGCGCCCCCGGGCGTCGCTAGTGCCGATGGTACGTCCGGGCCGCCACCGGTTGGGGCTTTACCAGTAGCGGGCCCAATAAGGACGTTTTTTGGACACGCGTTAAGTGGGCATGGGCATCCGCGGTATTCTGAAACAATAATTTTAAGATTCGTTTTTAGATAATCATCAGGTAGGTAACGCCAGGTGATCGACTAGCTCATCACCCCATTCATTAACATAAAAAAACTGTCTTGAATCGTCTTCATTTCATAATTTAAGAGTCCGTAAATCAGTGAAAATACATAAAATGATTTACAGACTTACATTGAACATAAAGTTTCCTACTTTTCAGTCGGTTAAAAAGGTTAACCGACAGAAAAGTAAGGAGGCTCTATGTTCAACTGTACGCATCTGGCTCTTTCTTTAACTTTACATCCTATAATTATACCATAGCTAGAGAAGCACATTTATGTAGATACAATAAAGTAAACAGAACAGTAGACCAGCTATTGAACAGCTGTGTCAAGGACTAGAGGTACCCCGCTGTTATGCCCGCTATTTACCCTTTTTCCCGGATAGGATATCTTTTAGGTAGGTACTTTTATACATATTATATTAATTGATATGAATTGTCTTTGGTTAATAGTAAGTAGAAATGTGTTGGCCAGGGTAGAGCACGTACGACAGAAGAACTTTTGAACTGTGGCGCATATTATGTCCCATTAGCCACAATCAGGATTTTCCCCTGCATTTGTAACCCAGCGAAGCCAAATGGAAAACACAACAGGGAAAAGCCAGTGCTGTTCTTCACCAATAAAGAAGCGTGTATTTTCTTATTAGTAAAGCCCTGTGGTGACAACTGGAAATACACAAATGCATGCTTTTATCGCATACGAATAAAGGTTAGGTAATTTAAAAGGTGCCTAATCGGAAATCCTCCTCTAGCTTAGCTCATAAGTTATGGCCTTTATAAGCTTAGCCTAAGTTAATCCAATATCTGTTTAATAACAATGCATAGAATTAGTAGAGGTCTACCATATTCTATACTGACCTACGTATGGTATCCTTTGCGGCGAATGCTGGTAACATGGTGGCGGCGTGCCGTAATACTGTGGTGGGGGGTACGGCTCGCTGCCGAGGCCTCCCATCTGAAAACAAAACACTGTTTAAACAACAATCCTAACACACTTCAAACTGCATAGGCACTTCGGCCAATATACTATGCCTGCATAGGGGCTTCATCAGGTGAGTTGCAGTTGCAGTCCAACGTTAGTCAATTCACACAAAAAATAAAATAACTAAGATTTGCCTACGACTAAGTAAAGGTTACTTAGAGCATTTTTCCGATGGCCACATAGTAAAAGGACAATTGTTCTCTTGATGGGCATTATGGCTAAGGGTGAACAGTGAACTTGGCATAATCTTATTATAGGCACAATAGCTTATATCAGCCGAATATTATAATATCTTCGTATCAGAAAGTAAGGATATTTTCCTACATGTTGTGAAGAACATGATGGAAAAAATTAAATTGGTAAAATTGTATTTTTATGAGCATCCTGTCCACACATGGCCAGGAATGGACATTGTCCTTTCTCTCTCACACTCTCATGTGCATATACTCTGAGGAAATGTTATTGTACTTCTATCCCAGCATTCAGATATTTCCTGATGATGTGGCCCGCGCAAGGAGCCTAGCAAATGTCAGTACTTTATTAGTAAAAAAATAATTATAATTACCGGTCCTTCCCCCTGTGGCGGTGGCATGTGGTACGGTCCCGGAGGCCTGTAGTAGCGCCCATAGCAGAAATCTGTAGGGTAGTACGGGCCGTACTGTGGCAGCACCTGATAAGGCAATAAATAAAAGCTGTTCAACGGATTGTATTTATGGAATACCTAGCTAAGAGTACCTGATCAAGTCACCTTTCAAGCAAAAGAGAATCAAAAATGAAATCGGCTTAACCTACATTTTGTCTCTCTAATCTGTGATGGTTTATCCGTTTGGGAGCTACGATGCCTGCACAAAGAGATACACATATACACACAATTAAGTTATTCCTGAACATCATTAGATCCATCCTTCTTTTTTACCGGGATGAAAGGACGTCAAGTCGTCAACTGGTGACAGCAGTCGAAGATAAACAAAAACAAAACATAAGGGTCATGTCATGTACCAAGGCCTACCTTGAGAGCGGCAAAGTTTTATTCAGACATATTAAGTATCGCTCCCAGATTCAACTTTCGATTTGGTGCGTATGTATTCGTTTTTAAGTAGGTCATAGAAGTATAATGATTATGCTTGCAGTTTATGCACTCTCGGGATCAGAATCACACCCGCCTGAAGTAAGTCTACTGAAACCTCGGAGTAACCTAATTAGCGTGAGCCATTGACAAACATTCCCCTTAATTAGTGTTGCAATTGGCTGGCAATTGGCTTCGTGATAACACTCAATTAATGGTACTCCCTGCCCGAGACCCCGAAGCTTTGTCAATCGACTAGGGCCATTAGTAATGTATGCACAGAATATTATAATAGGTGAGCTTGGTATATGATATGCGTTATATAATGTGCATTTTCTTTGAGTCCATACAAGTCACTAATCGATACAACCATAGTAATTTTTTTTAGTCTTGTTTTATAATAATTACAGCCTCGTGAACCGCATGTATTATGTATTACGATATATGTTGTATAGGTAATGGATCTCATGTGCTAAACGCTGAAATCCTGAAAACACTATGGGCCTTACTTTACACCTCTGACACTAGTCATAGTTTTGCTGTATTTAAGTATTATTTTATTTTATAAGTCTGCCTATATGCTGAATACAGATACTTAAGTGCTTGGCGACAGCTTGTACTTGAGAATAAGTATTCCTCAAAGCAGGCGCGGACACAGAAATTTCTTAAGGGGGCGGCGCAATAACATATCTTGAGATATGCGTGTAATAACAAATCATTATAGTAGGGAAGCCCAAGAAGGGAATGTGGGCATATGGTGGTAAAAACGCATTGAGCCTATGCATGATCCATTTCAGTGATTATGATGAGCAAACAGTAAACCTACGCACTACATACCCCTAATACTACTTTGAATACTTGTAACTTACAGGTGGATGTGGTGCATGGTGGTGTGGTAGGTGGTATCTGGCGAGGGCACGTTCGTCTGCGCTGCCCTCCTTTATCAGCGGTCCGGCAGGCTGATAATATCCTGTAACAACACACAGAGTCTATTAAACATCTCATAGATAAGATAAACTATGTTAATACATTCAAAACAGATACTAAATAACTTTTTTTTAACTGAATTTTATTTCGATATAATTAATTATGTTTCAAAAATAATATTCAAATGATATTGTAATTTTGATCCCAATCATACTTGTTACTTTTTAGATTTAAGTACGCGTAACCTTCAGTGTTTCAATGAATTGAGAATGGAGGACATAAATTATTTTATTTTAAAGAATTTTAAACATATTTTGTTTATCGAGAACAACAAAACCATATAAGGTCATAAAGTAGAACAAATCAGTATGCCGAACAAAACTTTCTAATTTAATTTCTAGGCCTAGTTTATTATTTCTTTTAAGATGAAAACAGCTTTCGGCG
The DNA here is from genome assembly GCA_910589525.2 of Ennomos quercinarius. Classification (NCBI taxonomy): domain Eukaryota; kingdom Metazoa; phylum Arthropoda; class Insecta; order Lepidoptera; family Geometridae; genus Ennomos; species Ennomos quercinarius. Next base: position 8,181,801 of record OU342501.1, read on the forward strand.
AAGAAGCTTTTTAGGCAGCTTATAAATGAAAGTCTTTACTAGAAATGTGAATAAGTAACTAAAGTCTATAAAGACAGTTAATGGAAGAGGAATCTAAGCCTAACAATGACACGTTTAAGCACTTGCATAAATGTATGGTTGGTAGAACAGTCAACTACAACAGTGTTTCATTATATCTAACAGTACCAACTTCAGAGTCAAACCGAACAAAGCAAAGCTTTTTTGTTGTGGGTCTATAGGTACTTATGAAGAGCATAGAGTACAAAACGTTAACGGTATAACTAAAATTGTACCACTGTAAAAACAATGTAACAATTCGAAACAACTGTCGTGCGCGGATGTGGTCGCCGACAACCCGCGTGCTTTAATAATGACCCCTTCAAAAAGTTTCAAACTCCACTTTGAGAAAACTTTAACTCAAAGCAATAAAGTTTATATTTGTTTGATTAACGCGTTTTATGTCGGTTGGCACGCGTTGCGACTTCACACCACATTCGTAGATAAAACTGCGGTCGCGACTACTTACACTTTCCTATTGCATAGTGAAGAAGCACTTTGTTTTGTGCGCTATACTATAAAGTGCTTTTTAGATGTAAGTACCTATACCTAGTACTTAAACTACAGAAATGTTGATGAAATGTAGGTATCTTGTTCTTAGTAATTTCTCCAACCCTATGGCTCGGAATGCGAAAAGATTAGAATTTGTCCTCGTCAATTATGACATTAAAATTGGCATATTTTTTTTGTAGTGTTTTCTTGCTTTTTGCAATGACATCATTTATGGGGAAGAAATTACAATACTTGACACTGGCTAAATACACTATGTGTGGAGCCAAAATATAAGAGAAAAAAAAAAGAAAAAAAAGATAATAATAATAATCGTTCATAAGTTTCAAATATCTGCCAACCTGGATATTATTATGAAGATCGTACGTACTTTACGTGCTTAGCTACTAGTTTGATTTAGCTCCGCGTGGCGCTGGTGTGTTCGCTGTTCGCGATCCGTTATGAAATGACGTCAATCGAAAGAGAGAGGCGGCACTAGTCCAGCGTTGGTTGGTCCGATTTTGTTTTGCTGCTTTTCTCATTGGTAGAATTTATCCTATCGCAGGAATGTGCGTTTTTGTATTGCTTTTTAATTTAAGACTAGTTTATTAGTTCTGTTGTTATGCATGGTATTTAATTACCATGAATGAATAATTATACTTAGTCCTAATTACGTATATACCTACTTTAAAGATATTTTAACCCCCATCCAAATAGAGGGGTGTATGGAAGTTAAGTAAGTGTGTCTGTCTGTGGCATCGTACCTCCTATAAAACTCTGTTCAAGTCATTCATTTTCAGTTACTTATATTTCATTAAAATAAATAAAAGTTTTACTCGACTACCATTTTTATTGGATGAGTAGGTACTAGAGTACCTAGTACCTACTCATCCAATAAATAAGATGGTAAGTTATAAGTAAGATTTTAGTACTTACTACCATTAATATAAATAAAAGAGCACTTGCATTGTTTATGCAGACCATTCTTATTCTTATTCTATTTGAGGGCGGTAAGGCCTGCACTGACATCCCGCATGGGGTGTATTATGCATTTCCCCCTGCCAGCATTTACCCAAGCCAGCCCAGCTTCTTTATGTATCGCAGCACGGCTTTGGGCCGCTGGCTCAACTGTTCCAGTAATGTTACATTAGATGGTGGTCTGGAGACCGATTGCAGTCGATCCCGTGGTTGTTGTTCTTGTTCGTTTAGTAGATGCGTCGTATCTCTTGCCTCTTTTGTGGCTGTGCAGACCATTTTTAAGAAGCCAAATGCATAGATTTATAAGGAGTTAAGGACCTAAAACGAAAACGAAAATGTTCAATCAGTGTATGTTGCCAGTGATGACTTATGGAACTGAGACATGGTCTCTTACTGTTGGCCTCATTAGTAAGCTCAAAGTCGCGCAGCGAGCTATGGAGAGAGCTATGCTCGGTGTTTCCCTGCGAGATAAGCTCCGGAACGAGAAGATCCGCAGGAGAACTAAAGTGACCGATATAGCTCTTAGAATTAGCAAGTTGAAATGGCAATGGGCAGGCCACATCGCTCGTAGAACTGACAACCGATGGCGACCACGAACCGGAAGACGCAGCGTAGGCCGGCCCCCCACTCGGTGGACCGACGATCTGGTGAAAGCCGCGGAGAGCCGATGGATGCAGGAGGCGAGCAGCCGCTCAAGGTGACGCGCTCTGGGGGAGGCCTATGTTCAGCAGTGGATGTCTTCCGGCTGTTGATGATGAAGGACCTACATCTTATGCGGCGACCTATGATGTACGTTTATGTAAACACCGAAATGTTTCTGCTCCAAGTATACAAACTGTGATATTGTGAGTGTTGTGTATAATAAACGTGTGCGAAGGAGGGTAGACCGCTACGTTTGCCCATAACTTATCATACGTGATCATGGTGCTTGCAACAGTACCGAAATGTCGGCAACTCGAAACAAACAAATTACATGGTAAATGTCCCGTTAATGAACAATATTTGAGTTACATCTATGATGGTCTGTCTAATAGCTTATAAGGTCATCGACATAGGTGGTAGGACTTTTCTGCAAAGTTCGTCTAGGTAGGTACCACCGCTTTGCCAGTCATTCTGCCGCCAAGCAGTAGTGTGCAAGCACTGCTGTTCCGGTTTGAAGGGCATTGTAGCTAGTGAAATTACTGGGCAAATGAGACTTTATGATCTGATCACTCAGTCTAGTAATCTGATTACTAGACTGGATGATGTCTCAGGATGACGTGCGCAGTGCAGTGTCACGCGAAACTTTATTGTTTTAAAGTTCCGGGTGACACTGCAACTGTTATGGGCGGCCGTGTCGCTTAACATCTGGTGAACGACTAGCTCGTCACGTCATTCAATCGCATAAAAAAAAAAAAGACATCGAAAGAAATTACCCTCATTAAAATGACAATATCCATATTCCACTCTCATCTAGGTTAAACTAAGTAAAACATGAACTCTCAAAGTCAAACAAATGTAACCTAATATCCGGTGTAGTCAATTAACAGTTGTAACATTGACCATTTTATCAATTAACGATCTCCTTTCATTAAGCTCCATAAACGTCAGGTATAAAACATTTTATGCTACTGCCAGCCATTGTGTTGCATTGCATGCACCTCAGTTTCGTCTGGCCTTGTAAGGTCAGCCACTGGAATTATTACAGCGTAAGAATAAGCTTGTACAATAGCTCTAGAAATATTGTGCTTTATTATGAATATGATTTATGATAAAATACATTAACAAATATACTCTACGTCACAGAACACACTACGTACACTGACTTTATCGCGATTGCAAACTAAAAAGTATTGTTAGATTCAATCAAATGCTTTGTTCAATGAAACTCTAGTGTAATTTGATCAACCAACACAGTTCTACGAAGACGGTAGCTTTTGTAAGTGCTGCAGGTACCTGCAAGGTTTCAGTTTGATTTATAGGACCTACGTATTTTACTTAGTTACTTAGATCTAATTTTTAATAGCATCTACGCATTTTATGCGAAGTTACAAAAAATTGTGTCTAAAGATGATCCAGTGCACCGTTTATAAAAATTTACGAACACCTTTTGATTTTAGTCTCTACCAAAGATTATATAAAGCCCGTTGATAGCTCGTGTATTTATTAGAACCTAGTGGTTGAAATACACCACTAATTTTCGTATCAGGGGAAGTTGTATCATTGGTCAACTGGATTTATAGTCAATGGTCTCTACCTACAAGACATGATAAATGCGGAATCGCACTACCGCATTTACCGCATTATATTGTAGTGGTCGTAACCGTTTTCTATCAAGCACAATAGTATGGCAGTTCGTCACTTAAATCGCATTTATAAAAAAGGCACATTACAAGCGGCCCGTTCGCCTTGAGACGGCTACGGCTACGGCTACGGGCTCCGGGCCAGCTGCTCTACAACCGGCCTATTTTTGAAACGGCTTTTTGTACTTATTTATCTACCGGTTTCATTGTATTGTACTACGGGTACCGGATTGCCTGGTGGATCCTGTGAATTATTATTGAAGTTGTCTGAGCTGTGTCTGTAAGATTTGCAAGTTTTTTTTTTCGTTTGGATTGGTTTGCACTTTTGTAGCAGGCCCCTGTGGCGGGCAGCTTATAGGCCTGCCGCACATGCTCGGTTTCCTGATTCGATTTCTAGATTCGTTTTCCGAATTCGGACACCCAAATGTATCCATATTATGACGAACGAATATGAATCGATCTTTTGCGGCAAGCAGCACCTTGTATGAAATGCGTGCATTCGGGTGGGTGTCTGGATTTCGAAAACGAATCTGGAAATCGAGCGTGTGCGGCAAGCCTTATTTATTAGGCTATTCATTGACCGTTTTCCGTTGGTTTCTCTTCTACCAAATATTATGTAAGCTGTTCTAAGAATTTTCAATAGTTATTTATAGACGACTAAATGAAAAATAACACTGCTCGGCGTTTGCCAACTCGTTCAAAAGCATCATTGTTCGTATTTTATAAATTTCATTTACGTTATCCGGACAATTATCGCCATTTATCACAAATTTTCACACATCTCGAGCCAGTTAGAAATATGTAATGAGCTACTCCATTCGTGCCAAGATGTTATGACAATAATGGAACTTTTATAGCTCTGGCTCATAAAAATAAAGAAATACGCTTCCCGCCTGCGTTCTGTAGCCTCGTATGCAATGTTTATTATTGTGGTTTTTATTAATTTATACGAACAAAAATGTGGTAGGGGTAACTCTTATCGTGCGCATCGATTTGTGTTTTTATAAGTTGTTTTATTACCCATTGTACCATTTAACGTCGTAATGTTCGATTTATGTAAAACTTTATTGTATTATTATTTAGTAGTAGGTACTGGTCTTCCTTACTTCATGGTAATTTTAATGACTTCACAGTTCTTACAAAACCACAAAATATATCCAATTATGTATAATAAATAGACTGAAACGAGAAGCTTCTAGTCCTGTGTTGTGGTGCTGTTTAAACACTGCCGGTCTAGATTACCATATTTTTATTCTATTTGCAAACAACTATTCGTTTTCTCAATTTAAATAAAACGCCTATCGTATCCATGCCCGATCTCTTTCAAAATCGGATTAAAAATCGTTACGCGCACCGGTTAATCGTTTAACAAACACGGGTCGCCCGGACCGGTTACCGGCAACCATTCAATTAGCGACACAGAGCGCCCAATTAGGCGAGCCGCACACTGCACCGCAAAAAGTGCAAGGTCTGAAAGTCTGCGTTTTGCGAATAACGATATCGCTATCGTTGAGATGCTCACTGAGATGCCACTGAATACTGTAAATGGTTTTAAAACATTGGGGTGTATTTAATATGAGAAAAAATATGAGATAATGCTTCATAAGAAAAATTAAATCAATTGGTAATAAAGTTGGTTGATAAAGTAAAGTAATTAATGATCACACGAACTACCAAGTGAATTTCGATCACTATTAACCTGTGAGCTGGTTGATCCTTAGTCAATGTATTCTTTACTTTTCACTTGTGCATGCAATGTTCACGAACACTTGGCGGTTATAATATCCACCAACATAACGCATTTTGGCTTATAAAGATAATCTAAGCTAACAACGGAACATTTTCTTTCACGTTCTTGTCCCGCTAATATTCTTCCATGCTATGACAGGTTTTGAGGCAAAGCGCTGTGGTTCTTTGAACCATAGACAAAGTCACTAGTGTTTAAACAAGCTTTTGAGCTATTGGCTGTTGGCGTTAATGATATGACGCCGCGTTAGTCGTGGCCTGAGAAGGCTTTATATTTGAAACCGTTATGTCATATTCTGATTTTACGCATCTGTATAATATGGCGACGCGGCTGAGTTTAGTAAGACGCGGTATTTTTATTACAAAATATTTCCTATCTTTATTAAATTATTGAGTAAGTAACTTAATGATGTTTTATACTCATTGCATAGTGTATACAAAGATTTCTATGTATACACCAGACAGGACATCTCTAACTTACATTGTCAATCACTGCAAATATGCCAATGAGCATCTTCTCGCTCATACGATGCTCAGCTCTCAAAGCGACTGCACGTGCAGCAGTGAATAGCAGTAAAAACTATGATCCGAATGTGCCATGGCACTAGCGCTGCGTGTTGTGATCGTTGGTTATAGATTTAATCTCGTAAAGCGCTGTAGCGGATTTTAGTTTAATTATACAAAAAATGACAACTATTTGTGTTTTGAATAGCTTCTCTAGTACGTAGTACATATACCTCTTTGAGTGTATACATCCTCATCATTTGACTTTATCACTTTTCTCATTCTCTCGAATTCCTTCTTTCATCAAGATCGAATTTTTTGATGAAATAAAAGGGTTCCACATTTCTGAAATTCATCAGGTGGTATGACTTTTGTCTAAAGTTCGCCCAGGTAGGTACACCGCTTTGCCTGTTATTCTGCAGCAGTAGTGTGCAAGCACTACTGTGTTCCGGTTTGAAGGGCATTGTAGCTAATGAAATTACTGGGCAAATGAGACTTTACGATCTGATCTCACGGTCAAGTAACCATATTACTGGACTGTGTGGGGTGGTCAGGATGACGTGCACAGTGCAGTCACAAAACAGATAAGTAATCTGTTTTGTGGTGCAGTGTCACGCGAAACTTTATAATTTAGAGTTCCCAGTGACACTGCAATCTGTTATGGGCAGTCGTGACGCTTTACACCTGGCGAACGACTAGCTCGTCACGTCATTTGTTTACATAAAAAAATTCTTGAAAGACTTATAATCCCCAGAATCAAATCTAACATTCCAACTTTGCTTAAATCGTCAACTCTATTCAAATGTTTCGAATATTACCTACCGAATAAGTATCGGAATCCATACTCGATGTATAGATATTCGACCTAATAACGTTCCTATTCCTAGTACCTGTTATTAAATCTACGGTTCAACAGAGAGCCTTGAAATTGTTGCTCCACAGCCCTACCCTTGAGGTAAACAAAGTTTTAACGATGTTTGTATGGCATTGCATTTGAAGTATTTCAGACTTTTAGAAGTTTGGAGGCCGGAGACATTGTTGAAGTTTTGGAATAACGCTCAAGCTTCTGATGTTACTGGGGCAGGATTCAAGCCATAGAATATACTTTAAAACTTCCATGGGCAGGGCTAGGTACACGAAAAAGACTGACAGGTTCTGTTATTTATTACGATTGCAAACAAACACACACCTTCAAATCATTTTCGCTATACGTACCATACGTTAATGTATATTGGATTGCGAATTAAATAGGATCTCCCATAAAATTTCACACAGACTAGAAACAGAAAGAAAATACGTTATATACAAAAAGTAGCAATAGTCTAATAGTAGTGAATGCTATTTAAGAACCGCAGCTAAAAAGAACTTAACGTACTAAACTCACCACAGTCATTTCAATTTGGAACATGATCGGTTCATCTCCCGATATAATCTAACAGTAGCCGAGCCAATATGGTAGCCAATGAGCCTAGATCATAGACTCCACTGTGCAACCGGCGTTTTACAAAATGAGCTTCACCACAGTACACGTAACAGTCCCCATTTACCCGTGCTTGAAGACTCGAAGCATAATTTCTTACAGCTAGACGAAAAGAGACGTAACTGCATATTTTCTCAGTAACTATACTTCCTTCTTCACTTATTATCGTGATTTTTCAAATAGTGCTGTAATATGGACCACCGAGGTTGATTAATGTTGATGCCGTGACCGATTCGAACTCTATTGTGAAAATGTTTTGTGATTCGGCCTAGAGAATGTAATTAATGCAAGAAAATAATTAAATGAACATAATGCTTTAGAAATACACGCTGGATTCAGCGAATCTATATTTTAAGATAATGCGGTGTAAAATTAATTACAGTTTTTTCCGTCAACATAAATAACTTGAAACTTGCAAAACGTTCACAAACGCTCCATATTGATTATTGCCAGTATAAATAGGTCACGGAAGTTCTACAGTATGTTCTATAATAGAATAGAAAGTATATAATTATACTATTAAAGTTCCTTGAGATAGGTACACGATGAATTAAACAACCTGAATACGTAGCTTAGTTATTCGAGATGAATTGAATTCAGAACCGTACCACGGAGTTTATTCACACCACAATGCATATGGACCGTGAAATTACAAATAATTTGTCTACTCATAGCAAAAAAGAAAAGGTGTGCCCTATAGGGTAGGAATACCTACACCGGTAATGTTTTGTTATGCCAATATACTATGTAGTTAAAACTGTTTATATATATATAAAATAAGAGACTGCGAAATAATACGGCTCTAACAGACACTTTGCATTTACGTAGCAAAGTAGTGAGCAATGCATGCGTAATGAACTCAATAATGTATGTAGTTATGCAAATTATTACAATCTTGATCATTGCCGAGCGGACTCCTTTCTTGCATTTGTATTATTATTATTAAATACAATAAAAATGCAGCCAGCTTTGGTGTCAATTTTAACTGTAATAACACGAAATGCGTCGTATTCGATATTTCAATAAAACATATTACAAAGTCCCAGCTTAAAACTTTCTTTGTGTAGCTTAAAATATCATCTATTGATTTTCAGAAAAAAAAATACAAATTGGTACTTAGTTACTTACCTTTACCACTACATTATAGTCGATACGTCCAAGCTAGTAATAGAATAATAAATATACATAATAAAATAATTGAAATGTTATTAAAAAACAAAGAAGAAATGAACAAGAAGGTGATAGCACATTTTATAACGATAACTTTCGAAATTCAGTATAAATAGGTATAAGTTTAACAGCTAACAATTTTTTTGTAGCGCTAATAAATTTAACTACCAAGTTGGTGGTTAATTGAAATAGTGCTAGCAGCAGCTGTGACAATAAAAGCTAACGGGTTCAGTCAGAGTATTGAGATTGGATATTTTCATGGATTTCCCATTTGCGTGGTCAACCAGCAGTGTCCATGTCCAACTGTCCACGACCGCCGATTACACGGGCATAATTATGCGATGAAGCAAAGTAAATATTTTCGAAGTGTTGTTGTTTCCTTTAATACGACAATTCCTACAAACAAACGAATAAATAAGTTGAAGTCGATGCGAAGTGCGACGCCGTGTGGTCTCGTTTTGCGAATAGGACCACCCCATCTCTTCCCGTGGGTGCCGTAAGAGCCGGCTAAGGGAATATCCAGGGAATGGGCAGCAGCCTCCTAGGTACAAAAAACTTCTGCGATCACCAAGCCGCCTGCCAAGCGTGTTGATTATGGCAAATCCCCTCCCCCCCTATGATAAGCGTCCAAAGTGGCGTTTTGTGGGGGAGGCCTATGTACAGTAGTGGACGTCTTCCGCTGATGATGTGTAGTTTTTCATTTCAGCAGCAAACGATATTGCTATCATTATATCTTTTGACGACAGTAATACAAAAGCCTATATAAATAAAAAAAAAATCACAGATTATTGAAAAAATAAACAAACTGTGATAAATTCCTAATGACGTATCCACCGGAAAATGGTGGAGTTATTGGGATACTTCCCATTTTCCATTCGGTGAGGACAACCCACGGAGTCGTCGACCTCTAATTGTGTGGCGGCGGGGTAATGACCCCACTGCCGTATTAATTTGATTGTGTAGCGAAAATACTCTCGAAGTAAAGTCTAGTTATTCATTAATACATTGAATTAAATAGATCCAGTACAGTTATTAGTACGTACAACATAGCGCTCATAGCAAAGCTCGACTAGCCGTTTTTAGCCGTTCGCTGCGGTCATCACTATTTGGATGGTTGACCGCTACAAAAAGTGATAGGCGTTTACAACTGAGCACTACCGTGATTCGGAGGAGATCCGACTGTCGTTTCGGTGATTGACAACAGAAAACAATAGCCGCCATTGAGCGGCCTTAAAAATTTTGACACCACCATAATTATGCAGTAATCTGTGACCAGGGCTTGCCTTGCACTTGGCACTGGTCTGTAGGTACGCACGAGAAGAACATTAGTACAATCTTAAAGCAAAACCTCAGCAAAAAACATGAAAACGCTGCTACTGTTGAGTTAAGTCAAGTTAAGTCTTGGTTAAGTGTTGTGTCAGTTCGCGATTTTAGCTCATCCCACGCTCCGCCTTTGTAATACTTAGCTGTCTTGTACTTGACAATGAAAGCACCACGATCACAGATTAGATCGTAGTGGTTCAACTTGAAGGCTGGGAAGAATTTACGTCACTGCTCCCACGACCTTCCCAAAGTCCCACACAAATAAGGAGTAAAAGGTTTTTATACAACATTGGGGAACCACTTTTTTAGTCGGTCGAATGACGTAAACAGGCGTGTTGACGAACGTAGCTTGTAAAAAAACGCGGAATCGCGAGGTCACTGCCCTCAGTTTGGTTACCTATTCCGCCTATTCGTGAGAGGAGTTAGTATGTTTTTGTTGCCACTTTTTGTCGCTGAGCGTGCGTTACCCTCGAAATTTAGATTTGGATTCCTTTTTACTTTGGCATTTATCTACTGGTAGAACTTTTACAAGCGCTTTAGTATTAGATACTAAACTATGTTATTCATTTATCAATTCAATCCAGTAAACTATATAACTAGGCAATTTTTTCCCGATTCTTTAAAAAGTTTAATTTATAAAACAAAATTTTAATCACGAACGGATTTGACCCGTATTTATCCCTAAACATAGGAAAAGAAAAAAAAAGACTAGAGTCAAAAACTAATTCCAAAACAAAAACTTTTCCCGTGTCAAGGTTGATTGTAAGAGATTTCGTCCATTGTGCTATGCATTTCCTTCTGTATTAGGTACATGGTTTGTCATGTCTGGTGAACAGTACAGGTACCTACACTAAAGACAGTATGTATAGCCTATATGTAAATAATTGATATATTCTATTGTAAAGTAACATAGCATGCCAATTCCCACAGAGATACAGATAAATTGCTGATGAAGATGCGTGGCTCCTCAGTAGTACTATGATTTATTATTGCAAACCAATTTAAAAGAATATAAAAATATACTCGAGCCAACATTAACTGGAAATATTATTGCCAATCCGCTTAACCTTTTACGACGAACCGTTTCAGCCTACGCCACGTGAAACGAGAGCTGAAATAGGAAAAGCTCTTTTCTTTTAACCTAATTAAATTACCTCCCTCAAGCTCTCCATTTATTAACTTTTCCAGCTGCAATGTTTCCTCGTAAACATACAACAGTATAAAAGGTAGTGGGGATATTCAGAGTGATGGGTTTCTGAGCGAGATAATAAGGTTTCAATAGGCCCAATTTTTAAATCTTTAGTTGACAGTCTGTAACTTACTAAAAATATAGCCATCTTTAACATTGCCGTCTATTTAACAACAACAGCAACCATTTTACGAGAGATCTGTCAACTAGTCTTTAAAATTGGCCCCATTATTACTGTACTTTATAGTGAAAAATATATCTGACTAGATTCTGGAAAACTACTAAGCTTCCAAAGATTTATTAGGGGACTGATGCGGCATTTCTAAATTTTCCAATGGTTAACTGTATCACGGTGAGGGTAAGCGGGTAAGTGTGAAAAAGTCCAAATGTAAAACCACCAAACGTGCAAGAAACCACGGTAATAATTTTTTTTTATTATCATACACAGCCGGTACCTTTTATTATTTAGCTATACTTAATTTGATTCTTCGGACCGAATCCAAAGTTTATATTATCTCTACGTTAAATTAAGTTCCAGATGTACAGATGTGGCGGTAAAAAGAAATAAAATGGACAGATTTGATCGCATGACGCGCGGGAAACACAAATAAAAATAGTTCGTTCATAAAATGCTGGTCGTACCTATATCCTATTTCGATACCATGCTTCAAGAATAGTACCTACATGTTTTGCGTTTACGACCTTTTCCGATATCGAACCCGAGTTGGACAATGACGTAAGTAAGTTACGTTAAGTTCTATGACGAAAGCGTCCGCCGTAATAAACTGAACTGTAACTGAATTTTAAGAAGCTTTCATAATAAACACTTTTATGAAAATACCAACAATAACAAATTGCAAAAGTTACGTTTAAATTAGGTACAATAAAAACTGATAAAACATTATGAATACGTGATAACTATATGCGAGTAGATACCAGTTGTCGTATTCTATAGTACAGTGAGTTGAAATAAATAGAATTGTTATAGCCGAACTACACTGCGTTAAAAACTAACTAGAAGCCACCTATCCATACCCCCGCATGTTTATCATGAAGTTTTTGAAGAATGTCAAAGACTATATACGCTACATCTATTGTCAGAAAGAGACAAACATGCAATGTTAATACTATTACAACAAACTATCGATTATCGACGAAATAAGTCAATTCAATCTCTTATTATTAGACAGCTTGTCTTTCTATGTACTGTACCTACATGTACCATGATAAGAGAAAAATAAATTATCACTAAAAACGCGGACGGGTTGAGGGAGGTACACTGCGGGCCCTTGCGACCTTGGGGCAAAATGTTATAGGGCATAGGGGGAGCAGTGCGTAGGGTTGCTGATTACTAGTGGCTGCGCCTGCAACTTTGTCATTTTATGTCGGCATCCAGCTCTGGGTAGCTGTCAAAAAAGTAAAAGATGTAAAAGTTATAAAGTATTGTGTGAAGCTAGTTATGAACGTTTTCCTCGCTAGGCAGGATGTCTTTAAAAATACCATTTTAACTAGGTAGGTAGGTATGTTTAATTTAATCAAATAGTGTGGATTTTATTGTAAATTGAACTTGAAACTAATCAAAAGGAATGAACCGAGTATTGTAGATGGGTAATTATTATCGTGTAGTTTTTTAATGTCATCTATATTCCGTAAAAAGCATTATTTTGTCGCTGCTAATTTTGTCAAAAGTAATTAATCTACTAGCCAAACATAAGACCATAGTCACAGAAACAAATGTAAAGTAACACACTGTTATTTGTAAACGGCAACCCTGTAACCTGCGATCCATTGACCTTGAAAAACGAGGGTTGTCCCCCATCGGGCTGCATCAACGGCTATTACCGCTGTAAACACTGTCTATAGTTAATGAGCCTGTAAACGGACGGGTGACACTAGTTGATCATAGGTTTTATTTGGAAATCATGTAATTTGAATTCTGTAGATATAGCAATAGAGTTCATATAGCCAATATTGTCCACTGCTAACGTCTGCGATGTTGAAAAACGAAGGTTGTCTGTCCTCAACCGCTAAATGGAGGGCTATTTCCTATGTAAGCACTAGTATAGTTTATGAGCTCAAATAAAACTGAGGAGTGATACGCTACATAGTATATTATAGCAGATAACTTTGATATAATTTTTATTGAAATCATAAAATAGTATGTTTGTAATTTTAAATAATTTTCCATAATCATTCTTTGTTAATAAATAATCTCAACCAAAACGACTTTTTGACACTCAGTACTATCAGTATTTAATTTTATATAGTAGGGCAATATGTTGTGAGATTATAAGATATTTAAATTATGATAATATCGATTTCAAATTGAATCGAAAACTTTCATTTGTTTTGAAAATTATTTTAATTGAGTATGTGCGTTCATATTTCCATTCCATCCGTCAGTCCATTTTTTTTGTCGCATTTGACGGTTCATAGCCAAATGTAATATCTATTATGTTTATATAATATTATGCAGCTACGGGCTTGAAATATTACATTAGATACTTTTTCAATTATACACTCAATGACACTGATGCATGACTGTGATTCAATTGAGACCGATGAGACTACGGTAGCGAGCGGTTTCTATTCTTGGCATTGGTGATTCACTGCTTGCCAAAATAACTAGGTGATTACAATTGCGATTATTAATAACTTGGTGTTGTTTTGCAGTTAATTATTGCCACTTTGTGAATTTAAATCAACTGTGGGAATGCTATCGCAACCGCAATCAATGCGGCTCGATCATGCAAAGTTGTTAGTATAGTAGACAAAGAGTAGGTAGTACCATATAAATTATAATTACTAGGTTGTAGAAGCAAATCCAAATTGAGTGATCATATGTCAACATAAAAGAGATCCGAGTTTACAAACTTGAGGATATAACCTTCTTCACATCAATAGCCGGAAGACGTCCACTGCTTAACAAAAGCCACTTTGGACGCTTATCACAGAGGGGAGATTACGGCACCCATGGGAAGAGATGGGATGGTTCTATTCGCAAACCGGGACCACACGGCACCTACCCTTCCTACTTCTTGGTGCGAACTTATTAGAGCTTCTGATGTCATTATTTGTGAACACACAAAAGTGCACAGATTAATAAAATTTTTCGGATCCGGGGGCAAGCTTTAGTAATTGCGTTTCAAATGGGTACAGATAAAATAAGAGAAGACACTGAGTTGCTATTCAACTGTTATGCAATGTTTATTAGGAAAGGAGTTGGACGAGGGCGACAGTCTTTATTTTATACGAAAAGAAAGTCACAAAATGTTTCAGGTTAGTTGGGAGTTTAGTATAATGGTAATCTACTAGGCATTTGTTGCGAAGTTAACATAGTAGGTATATAGAGTAAGTAGAATATAGTAGTTAGATTGTGGAGGCGGGTATAGGGTGATTGGTAATGACAATAGAGCACTTTGGGAGAGGCCACAGTAGATGCACATTGAACAGGTAGCATGGAGTGAGCTGATTATAATGCTGATGAAGTAGACTATGAGAATAAGAGTAACAATATAAGACTTACTCATGGCACGTGGCAAAATAATCTAAAACAGTTATAACGCCTAGCAAACGAGTTCCTCAGAGAGAATGTACTACTAATTGCTTAATCGTTTATAAATAGCCTAAAGTCTTTGCTTGCTTTATAAATAAAACAGCCGGTGGCAAAGGCGTATCAGTGAGGGTCTTCTAAAACTCTTGAAAATTGTGATTAATTTTCGTAGACCGACCAAGTTTACGAAAACATTTAGAGACACAAAACTTTAGTAGAGAATGTATTGAAGAAGTATAAAAAAAAAAACTATTATAAGAAATCAAGCAAAAGACTTAATCAAACTCACAGTAATAAAATACCTAATAGAGATTTTAATAAAAAAAAGACAGAAACCGACATCGGGCAAAGCTCAAAGGCAATCAATAAACGAGTTCCCGAAATTTTTTGACAATTTTACAAATATCGCTTCTAAAAAAGTGATTCCATTCCATATACCAAAAGACAATGATGTTCTGGCAGATTTATAGACCAGTCTCTCGTTTTATAGGCATAGATCTAGATAATATAGAGATCGTAGTCTGACATCGTTATCGGTTTATTTTACACGCTTTTGTGATTGATATAATGGTGTTTTTTTACAAGCTTGTGGAAAATTGTGATGATATTTTAACCTCTTTCATGAAAAATAAAACTTCTAAAGGTAAATTAGGGTGGCCGAAGAAGGTGGACATTTTTATGGTTTCAATATTGGTTTAGGGATTATTTTGGTTAACTAGCCTTAGTTTTATGTAAATGTGTGGTTTTAAAACATGCATGAGGCCACGATCCTTACTATTTTTCTAAATTTCAGGTTAATTCTTTCAGCCGTAGGTATCTGAGAAAAGGAGGAGAGACAGACAGACAGGCAGACAGATGGAGAACAAAACGATCATATAAGAAGTCAGATTTTTCAGAACCCTTAAAGGAAAACTATATTTAAGATGTTGACATATTTGTAGCAGAAACCACAATAAATTATTTGTAATAGGAGTTCCATTTAAATTAATTATATCACATTTCAAAATCTGGTACGTAATAGTAACTTCTTTAGTTTGTTTTCTTCTTTCAGCCACGTCATCATCATCATCATCGTCATCATTTTGCTCTTGATGGTTTACTGGCTTTGATACTATTATTATTACGTGCTAGACGTGCTCCTCGATTTCACGCACTACTACAAACACAACCCGTTTTCTAGCAGGAATATATTTTAGGAGTATATTTTTAACTATAATAATTATAATGGTCTGATAGGATTAACTGCAACAACGCGTGCGGAGCCAAGGGCAGCCGCTAGGCTATAAAAAGTAAAACTATATGTATTTTTGGATAACCTCATTACAAGACAGACTTCCAAAAGCCAAACTTCATAAAAGCTCTCATAAAGCTCATTATCTGTCTATATTTTTGGGTTTCTCGGACGTTGAACTCACTTACTGGGCTTTTAGGATCGTCGCGAAAGTAGATCGGTGCCCGGGAAATGGGAAATTTATGGCAGCCCTAGCCTGGGTGATCTCAGTATCGAGACCGTGGGAATATCTATAGGTACATACAAAATATCTTTATAAGCATCTAAATGTCTGTCTGACTGAAGTCTGGCTAGCCATTATCGATACGACCAATACGTACGAAGTACAAAGAGACCATTTTGTGAGATTATTTTAAACTATGTTCTAAAAAAATATTTTAAATACCTAACATACACAAACACACAAAAAAATTGTTAGTATCGTATAAAATTCAAAACAAATTGCTTCAAAATATTAAAATTTAAGT
The DNA here is from genome assembly GCA_910589525.2 of Ennomos quercinarius. Classification (NCBI taxonomy): domain Eukaryota; kingdom Metazoa; phylum Arthropoda; class Insecta; order Lepidoptera; family Geometridae; genus Ennomos; species Ennomos quercinarius. The sequence continues at coordinate 8,198,330 of OU342501.1, forward strand.
GCGCTTTTTCTATGTAAACGAATGACTTGACGAGCTAGTCGTTCGCCTGGTGTTAAGCGTCACGGCCGCCCATTACAGATTGCAGTGTCACTCGGAAATCTAAATTAAAGGAAGTAGTAAAATCCTGACCTAAATAATAATAATAATCTTCATACATATAATAGAAGAATTGTAATTATTATTTAGGCACACATACATAAGTATGTACTAAGCAATACTTTTTCAACTAGAAAATAACAATTGACTTAGGCCCGATTTTACCAAAGTAGAATAAATTTTATTCCAGGTATAACTTACCAAGAATAACCGAGTTACACGAATATCGTCGTTATACCACCAGTTTTGTAAGGAATAAGACTTATTCCTTGGATACAATCAAAATGGCGTCTTTTTTGTGTTATGTCATTTGTCAATCAGCTGTATCCGAGAGTAACGAATAGCCTTATACTTAGAAAAAACCTTATTCTACTTTGGTAATATCGGGCCTTACAAAGTTATTTCATGGAATACAAAATAGGCAAGCATGTTTTATATTTTGCCAGAAAAACAAACCTATTTTCATTTTTACACTTCTTTGTGCAGTTATTACGTGTAAATTTGCAATTCCGAGGTCATATACATTGTTAATTTGTTATCATGGTACAAACAGTTTGCAAACACTTGTGCAAACATCGTTCGCGAATCTTAATGAATGCCGAATTATTGCCTGCATGTGAACGCGCTGGACCTAAATATACTTTGTTGTTAATATATTAACGTTATAGGAAGTGTTGGCACTTTAGCTGCGAAGTTAGGAGTCTTGCAAATCCTATATATCAACCAAATTCAAATTGAAATATTTACTAACATTGTACTGACAGTAGACATTTTTGGCTGTGGCGTACTCACCTATGAAAAAGTTTTCATACCAGCTTCATAGAGAACCTCTTGGTTGCTAGGGGCCGTCGCCCCTAGCAACCAAGAGGTTCTCATCATGGTCATCATGGTCATGGTCATGGTCAAAAAGTAACCAATTGTTTCCTACCTACGACGTCAAAACTGAGATAATAATAATAATAATAATTTATTTATTTTGCCATTAAAAACTTAACCTAAAGTTGCACAAAACAGAGATAAGTAGCTATATATAGTTATAGTTAAATAAATATTATCTTGCAGTACTAGGTTAACAAGATTAAAACTAACAACTAGCTCCTATACTAGGGTAGACCCTGTGTTACAGGAGCCAGTTACCAAGTGTGGGTTCCTTGTAGGTACATTATGGTTGGCACTGATCAATCTCTGGTGATTTATATCTTCGTTTTTGATCACCTATTGCAGATTTCTAAATTCAAGTAGATAGATTTTTCATAACACTGACGTAACTATTGAAAACTGTGACAAATCTGATAGAATTTATAGTTAAAAACATCGTAATTCTGATATCGCTCAACCATTTCGTGGCGACAACCCTAAAAATCAGCTGATTCAACTATCAGTGCAATTTAGTAAATATTGAATGTTCAATATGGCTCCGGTTTAGGTACATTACATAATTATTTTTAATGAAAAGCTGGAAATTTCCGTCATCTAACCTTCTGGTACCGTCCAATCGCAACAAAAACAAACCACGTAAGCAGGAAGCACTTATGAAATAATTAAGTATTTATACTTACGTGTTAATTTTTATCTGGCATCGTTAGGTGGATTTGGTATATAGTATACCTACAGGCAAAGGTTATAGTAGAGTCGTTATTATGTTGTCACATGTGTGTTTTTTCCGAAACCAGATTTAAGGTTCACGTTGTCATATCGTCATAAATTATGCATTAGGCATTATGGCAGATAATAAATAAATTAGCAATATAGAATACCAAATTCAAAATATTTACATTCCTATTTATGCGTGTAATAATATTCGGTTGATGCGTTGCCACAAAAGGTGTATGAGTTCGAGCATCAGATTATGATAATGCCACGGCCGCCGGCCGTCATGGTTACGACAATTTTTAAAGTGAGGAAATTAAATTCGTTAAAGTTTATCTATCAGAATGAAATGATGTTCTTCATAGGTTCGATAAAATAATATAGATAATATAAAATGAGATATATAAACTTCAAAAAAAAAATCAACGAAAAGTCCAACAGAACGTGCTCTTTCAAACGGTAAAATGAAAGCTAACTATAATTCGCAAGATAATAGGAGTAATCACAAGGTATAAGTGGAGATACAGTGTGGAACTCACAAGGCAGGGAAAATAATTACGCTCGCACCGAGATAGGGGTAATAATTTTATTCTCTGATCTGTGGTGGAACTAATATTAACTAGGATTCACTAATATCGGAACGATCCTTGTTGCAGTAACTTGCTGTCATTTCCAATGCTCTGTAATAAGTTCCCATCTAAGTAACCTCACCATCAGAATAAGACATAACTTTATTGTATCAAACTTTGAACAAAGATGGGATGGGATGGATCATTCTAACAAGTTTCCATTTGATGGGCTGGATCCTATTACAGTAAAAAATCTGTATTTTGCATTTCTTTGTGGGCAAGAAGTCCATCTAGAATAGGATGCAACTTTCCTACACCTTCGACCGCGTCGTAACTTACCATCAGGTGAGACCGTGGTCAAATTTTGGCCTATCGTTGATAAAAAACCTACAGTGAAAAGCTGTCATTCCGGTTATGTAACAGAGATTGCAATTTATCTAACATAAGTCGCATCTAAAATATGTAGTAGCCAAGTCACTGTAACAACGTTAGTAGAATGAGATGGAACCTTGTCACAGTGAAGAGTTGAGTGTGTTTAACAAAGTTCTTTCCTTTCTAATTATTGCGCGGTATATACACGTATGTAACAGAAATGCTAGAAAATTTCGCAAATGTTGAAGTGCCGTGAAAAGCTAGAGGAGCGACGAGGGAAGGGAACTCTTTCAATCTAATCTTCTTTTTAAAAAACACGAATAATCTAAGAAAATGGACATAGATAACGGGTAAAATGGTGTTGCTAAATATACAAATCAATATTGATAAGTTGACAATATCGAATGTATCTCTTTGATAATAAATGTCTGTCTACATAATATAAATCTAATATCTATAAAGATATCTTTGAAGTCGAAATCAGCACCATCGAAGACGTATATATAGATCTGTTATACTTATACGATCTTATTTTCCGTATCAACGCTGTATTGAAAGACAAGTTCAATAACGAGCCACCAATATGAGTGTATGTAATAAATATCTTATACTATAAAATGCCTTAAATACAACTATTACAGCCGCTATTTACACAAACCGGCGAATAATTTACATAAACAAATCATTGACCTTGGCTTCGGTTAGAACATCGAATCATCGTTGATGGATAAAATTATCTGATGTATCTATTGATATGATATCGAAACGATAGTTTCAAATTACATCAATCTATTTAATTTTTTAATCTGACGAGGAAATGTTTTTGTTTATACAATTTTAGTGTATTTGTGAGTGTGACGTGGTATTACTCTGTAAGTTTCTGCTGATATTTTAGAGAGATTTATTGTACTTTGGTAGGGTTCTTGTTAATTCTCTTGAAAAAAAACACTCAAGTCTTGTTTTCAAAATTACACGCATTTTTTTTGTATGTGTAGGCCATGCTTCATAGTTTTGGTTAAGTTTAGTACCTACTTAAATGTGTTTTAAAATTTTACTTTCGCCTAAATAAACGACTTTGCATTCGCTAAATCAAGAAAAAGAGACCGATCCAACACTTTTGGTTGTATTTTGAAAAAAATTGCTGATCTAGTAAGCTCAGAATTTGGAATACAATATACGTTTTTACTCAACACCAAAGCTTTCGTACATGCGTAGCTGCTACGCCTTGTTAAACCGGGAAGAGTAGTTTCATAAATCCGCGTGCTGCCGTCAAATCAAATTTGAGTCTACCGCATTGGTGCCAGTCAAAATGTTCACATTGGTTCAAATAATTTGATCAATCGTTAAACTCTTTATAATATTAGTACCGCGGTTAATCTAACCAAAATAGGTTCGTATTTCGTATACGGTAGAAAAAGTTTAAAATTTTGAAGATACTTTTATATTTCGTGTAAATAATTATCTAGATTAGAACATTATTTGTCAGCTTTGCCTCTGGGAATTTTCTTTTTATTATATTTATTTTATAACATTGCAAGTTGCAATCTATTGTAAATGAGCGAGGGTTATACAATAAAAGACTAATAGGAACAGTGATGGCCCGGCTACACCACCGGCATATGCCGGTAACTATGGCGTATCTCGGTAAACGGTGGTGTGGCCAAGTAATTCCCGCGATAATTGCGGCGGTAAGTCAATGCCATGATTATTGCAGTAAATTTGACTTTAGGCGGTAAGGTAATGTGGCCGTAGCATGAAAAACGCTCTAGGTACCTTGTCACAAAATAAACATTTGTTTTGGGCTGTATTTGATACAGCAAAGAAACTCAAGCCGGTCAATATTAAAACAGTAGGTAGTTATTGTACTTTATTTTTTTTAAACATTATTGCACGAGGAAATGAAAATTATATTGCGCTTTTGACCCCATTGTGGCTTGTTATATTACGTAGTTAACGTTACATCAACCATTTTAATTAGTCAACTTATTTGACGTCAGTTTGACGTTTTTATTCATTGATGTTTACGTGATCAGCTTACTCCACCAACGTAGAGTTGGCGCAGTGAATAATAATCTATAAAACAGAGAGATAATAAGTTACAAAGCTACTTTGTACTTAAATGTATTCTTTTATCTGCGTTTCAGACAGCGGTGTTTTTTACGTCAGTGTAAAAACTGCGTCATAAATTAATATTTATTTACGTGAATACGTTATACATACTGTCTGATAGCAGGAAAGATCAGCCATGCTGTTACCTAGAGTACAGAATAGTTAATTATGTACTTTCGTACCCAGACCCAGATTTCTCTATCTTTGCCTCAGAAACTATAAACCAAATATGTAAATTTAAATAAAGACTGAAAAAAACACACGTCTTAAAATCTGTGAGGCTGGATGAGCTGTGAATGAGTTAACTTAACGATGGCGAAGGTACACAAAAAGTAGTAAAAGAAGGAATCTGACCCAAACCTCCCACTACTATCCTCTACTATCTTTTCCCACCCATTTCTCAATCCAAACTCGCCGAATACCTTAGAACAAACCGCCATACATCAAATCCGTCGAATCAAGACGGTAGCAATAAAAAGTATTATGAATTCCGCGGCCGCGCGCAAGTGCCAAATCCCTGACACGCGACGAATTTTAAACATTACCGAGTTATTGATAGTTGAATTCGACTCGTGTTTTATTTGCCATTCAGCGCGGCGATCAAACTTCTGCAGTATTATTATTAGACTAGTTTTTCATTCTGTTTCCTGCGGTAACGTCTGCGTTGGTTTCATGTTTGCTTTTTCGGTAGAATTTATACATTATCGGAATAGTCTAACTGCCGTCGGTCACTATAACAATAGATTTTCTATTGTTTGGGGGTGTCTGCACTTGACAGTTAATGTGATAAAGCACGCCTATAGGTACTTGGTGTATAAGTAGGTAAGTTCAATTGACTTCTATTTAAAAAAGCGACTATACTAATGGAGATGGTTTTCAATTTGGCTGTAATCATGTCTATAAGTAGTAATCTAAGTACTGTAAAAAAATCAATAAAATCTATGAGAAAATTGCTTTAAGCTGAACTATTTAAAAAATTAGAGTTCATATTCTGTGTGCTAATATTATGTAAACAATCTATTATGTGAATAAGAAGATACTTATTTCAATGGGTAAAATTGTGCCGCACCTTAATATATAAGCAAAAGAAACAAACTATGAATTGAAATATATAATAAGTACAGACAGGTAGGTATGTGTAAGAGGTCCTATACAATTATAAGTAGTACCTGTTTCTACATTGAGAAGAAAGGAAGAGAAGAGGAAGAGACTTAATGGAAGAGTGCCATATAATATGGGATTTGAGAATATTTATAGGGACTGCTCTAGGCTCTACCTTAAAATTCTTACGTCTGGAAAACTTTAAAGGCTGTGCCAGTGGTAGCTTGCTCGCTTCAATCTCAATAAAACATAGCGTGAGCATTCTTGATGCGCTCAATTGTTATATTTAGGGTTGTCAATAAGAAAATAGAATACAGAATTTATTGGTAAAAAATAATTTACAAGTCAAAAACATACTTAGATATAATAATGTACAAATCAATAAAAAACTCATTGACCGAGTAGTAAGCCTTACCAATCAACAACATGTTGTTTTTAAATATATTGTCAGAAGTAGCATTTGTTATGTATTCTGGTAAATGGTTATAAATTTGAGCACCTTTAATGTAAACTGATTTTTCTGATTTTGTGAATCTATGGGATGGTGTCATATACTTGTTTTTGTAACGCGTGTTGTACTCATCGCATCCGTAAAAACCTTACAACTTAATTTGTAGAACGAATTTAGATAAAATAAAAATATTCACAAAACACATGCGCCTTTTAAACTCTAAATAAATAAATAAACAATACAATATTGTCAAATGTAATAAAAATAAACAATGTGATAATATTTTGCGTGACACTGACATGTATCACTAAATATAATTTAGATCTTCGATTAGATAAGCTCAGTATCAGCAAGAGGAAGTTTTATTATTAAAAAGTAGAAATTGTCTTATCAATTTCCACTTGTTGGTATATTTAGATTGGAACTGTTATCTTTCAAGGACAAAAGAAAAAAGTAGCAAACGCGATAATGGAAGTAAATTAGGAATAGAAAAGTAAAGAGATAGAAAATAACTAAGTGATATTTCTAATGGTTGGCATTGTAAACAGTTCTGTTTATTATAATAATAGAACTTGTAAGTAAAGATAAAGTGAAATTTAACTTGTGTTTATGAATATAATGTGTTCTCATAATTAGTAGATGGAATATCAACTTTCGAGTACTACCTACAGGAAAACAGCGTAAGTAGGTACACTAATTAACTTTTAAACTCTACTACTTAGCTCTACTATTACTGTGATAATACAGATGTGCATAGTTTCACAGTAATAATAGACGCAACAGCAAAGAAATTAACATAAATACCTCACGTACATAGAATTAATAAAAAATAATAGGGACAACTATGAACTCGCCCCCACAAGAAAGGAGTGGCAACCCTAATTCTCGCCCACCAGTCGGTTAACACGTTGTTAACGCTCCGTAATTTCGATGCATTATTTTATTAAATACGTTTAATACTGAAATTTAAACGTACGTAGTACAAACGGCCCTTAGTATGTTAATTTTATGGCGGTTCGAGAAATATTAAACGTATCCGCTTTACGCAAGATTGAGCATTAGGTACCACAGTTAGCGTAAAATTATATTAATGTGAGCATAATTTTAGATTAATTATACGTTTGTTAGCTTGCGAGTTTTATGATGTTTTGTTAAAGATTGGTAAACAACACATAATTTGTATTATAGTGTCGCCTGTTTTGACCATTGTGAGTCACGTAAACTTAACAGGTTTTAAGGGTCGTACCTATATTATAAGTAGAACAACGCTCAATCGTGAATTGGTGTGAGATTACATTGACAGAATGAATGAAATCTCTACTTGGGGCCAAGATTGCTGACAAAAATCAACATAGGAAACACATCATCTTGGAAAATCAAAGAGTTTCCGCGAGGAAAAGAGAAATAGCAAAACCACGAGACGCCAAAAAAACCTAAGTAAGTGTCCACTATTATATTTTTAAAGTTATAAAATATTTCTAAGAATATTTACTGACACAGACAACTAGCATGCTATTCGATATTAACGGTTAAATGAATTTTAAATAAACAATTAACGATAAGTATTCAATACATCATCATGCGAGCGGAACTTAAGATTTTTCAAATCAGTAGCTTATTAAATTGAAGACTGTTTTGGTTTCAAATCTTGATAACAGTTGGTACAGTAAAATTGAATTATTGGATAGTTCCCAACGGATCCCTTCAACAAACTCATCCCACTTAATATTTTTTTGCAACTGATCCTACTACAAAAAGTTATTTTGAATTCCCACCTGATCCACTCAGTCCTATCAATAGGTACTTGTATAAAACTTTTATTTATGAATATCAATAAACACCGTTAACTTACTTGCAAAAATAGTTTTCCGCATGTTGATAGAGGTATCACGCGTGAATCGCGAAACGCAGCTTTGACTTCCCGCGTTAATAATTTTGACTTCTCAAGGGTAATCTCGTTGAATGGACATGCTTCTGTACGTCCGTCCAGACAACATCAACGCACAAAATTAAAAGAATATCATAAGGCATTACTGCGCATATCTAGATATCACGACAATGATAAACGCCGAGGTCGACTCTGCTTTTTGCGAGGTCTGCGCGACCTTCGTAAAATTAGCGCGATTTACATAACGCATACGGTGTCTGTACATTATTTGAGCGGGTTATTCTTGAGCTGCACAATGACTATTGCCTAATGACCAATGAATTGTAAAATGACAAAATTATAATATGCTTAATAGTTCCGTTTTGAGTTTTGCGAAATGGTTTAGTATATGTCGTATTTTACGTATCCATGTATAGCCCATTAGTCTATTAGGTTCACCGTGATTGTGACTTGGAATTTTTAAGAGCGAGGGTGTGGTCTTAGAAGATTGGTTCGCATTATTAAATTTCTTTAGGAAGTATTCTGAATAGGCCTATTGCGACATTATTTAAAGTGCGGATATCGATAATGTGTGTGATAAAAAGTCCGTGAGATTACCAACAAAATATATATTGAGGAAGTAATTATGATGAGTTGAAAAAACGGTCTGTTTATAAGGAAGAGGCCCGTAAAGTGTTTGTAAACATCGGACTATTTATAATACTACGGAGAGCAGATTATTTTTAGATGTCGGTACCAATACCTACTAGAACAGAGACCGTAAAATGGGCTAGTGCTTTTTCATGCTATTGTTCTATGAACAAAAACACTACCTTATGTATACCTAGTATTTCTGACAATGGCCTAGTACTAAGAACACCGTAACAAAAAACAATTTAAGGAGGTTTTCAGGTATGTATTATTCATCATCAACAGCCTGAAGACGTCCACTGCTGAACATAGGCCTCCCCCAGAGCACGCCACCTTGAGCGGCTGCTCGCCTCCTGCATCCATCGGCTCCCCGCGGCTTTCACCAGGTCGTCAGTGGGGGGCCGGCCTACGCTGCGTCTTCCGGTTCGTGGTCGCCACTCGAGAACCTTATTATTGTGATTATTGTGTAAATCGTAAAATAAAACATGTACTATATTTGTTTTAAGCTTTGTTTTATTGAATGCAATAGTAAGTTATCACGATTATAAGTATTACAACCGCTATTAAATTACGATCTCTGATGAACCCCCCGCTGAGCCAATAATGATAAAATCAAAGCACCCACATAATTATACGAAACAAAAAACTATCTTTTCATTATGTTCGATAAATAACTAGTCGTAATAAATACATGTTCAGGGCCGTAGCCAGGAATTCGGGGAGGTTCAGTTTGATTACTATAATTATAATACTCTACTCTATAAATTTTTAGACTTGCTGTATTGTATTTCAAAAAACACGTATGGAAATTCAAACATTCTTGCTGTACCCTTGGACAGTACAAACGCGCTTGTTATAAAACAAAAGACAGTGAAATAATAAATGCGCGAGTGAAGCGAGCGTAAAAATTGTTATATTTGCCGTATTGTATTTCAGAAAACACGTATGGCAATTCAAACATTAATTACATGTCAGTCAGTACAAACGCGCTTGTTATAAAACAAAATACACTAGAAATATTAAAGGCGCGAGCAAAGCGAGCGCGAAAACTTTAATACTTGCCGTGTTGTATTTAAAAAAAAAAACTGAATGAACCGCCAAAACCCCCCTGCCTACGGCCATGTACACGTTAGGTATTATTTTAACATGACCGATGTGGAAAGTATACTATATTAATTGAATGAATGAATTGTCTCCTATTATCATCGACGATAGTTGTCGAAAACTGACCTAGCTTACTGCAGAAGGCACCTACCTACCTCACTTACATCAAATAATAGATATATAGTACTACTTACACTTGAAATGGATTTTATTCTTGCGATCACCGGTTTAATATAGGTGCTATCATACACAGATTAATACTCTTTACAAAAAATCTTTCTCTAACCTCGGTTAATAAACCTGACTAGGATATTACCTAAACATGAATTAAAAAAAACTTTTTTTTTTAATACAAAAAGGTTCATATAAGTTATAGTTAGAGATCGAAGAGACTTAGCGACTACAGCGAGCGTTTAAACGTAACATTCGAAGCACATAGCACAGAGGTCTGTGATTCGAAGCGAACTTTGTAATATGTCTGTACGTACCTAAATAAATTAATCCGTAAAAGTGGTTCACAGACACAGTGCCTGGAAGAATGCGTAATGTTTTGACCGTTACAAGTTCGCTACAAATGTTACAACCAAATGCTCGGTCTTTTTATTAGCTAAAACTTTATAATACATATTCCCAAATTAGGCCGTGGCTAGTATACCAGTCCAAATATTCTTTGTAGTAGGTAGTGTAGCTAGTAGCTTTTAGTACATATAGTTATATAGTTTTTATTATTGTAGTAGTTAGTTTGAGGCATCAAGGCATAAAAAAAAGAAGTTTCACTTTCATATGTGTATAAGGATATTATGAAATTCAATCCTAATTTATCCCTACTCTACCCGCTAGAGTAGGGATTAAATTACATAATACGTTGCCTACTCAACCTATATACGAGTACAAATAAAAGAGAGAGACCATACAAACACAAATATAAAAAAGTGGCATGTCTGTATTTACTCGCATGTTTTCGTGTGGATTTCACGCAAAAATGGTCAAACCGATATTGTACGACGTACATTATCTATCAACATTAATATGCCAGTCTCCGCATTTTTATTTAATTAAACGATGAATTAGCTAAATAAGGCAAACAAAAGCTAAACATTATATTAATTCATAAACAAACACCGAACACGTGGCGCTTTTGTTAAGAGCATGCGGGTTACTGCCATGTGGACAGTTTATAATATTGAAATATCACCCTTAGACTGCGTTTCCACTAGAGATGTGCGAGGATGTATAGCGAGGGATGTGTTTGTCAAAAACCTATAGAACCACTTAATTTACCTACCCTCGCTCAGCGCATCTCTAGTGAAAACGGCCCAGCGGAGCGAGGTTTTTGTACATGCAAAACTGCAAAACAAGATAAAAACGCGTGCTACGGATGTGTTGCGAGGGATGTGTGCGAGGGATGTATGTAAGGGATGTGTTGCAAGGGATGTGTGCGAGGGATGTATTGCAAACGATGTGTGCGGGCAGAGGCACGTGCGCTTCGCTCTCTCCACACCCCACCCCGCACGCATCAGAAATGAGCCCGTTACACATCCTCGCACCGTTTCACAGTGCCGCTACGAATCCTCGCACCGCTCAGTGGCCTAGCACATATTACAGAACTATGCTCAGTCGTCGATTGATGCTCAAGAATACAAGAGTAGAGGTTTCATTCACTATTTGATCATATTGTGAATGAAATCTCGGCTTGAGCAGAGATTCACGACGCGAATAGACTGAGCGTAGTTCTGTATATAAAAATTAAGATAAAATGTGACTGTTTTCTTGTGCGGCTTTCACGCCAAAACGGCTGAACCGATGTGAATACTACTTTGCACACATATTCTAGATCAACACACTTTTTAGCGCGAAAAATTAAGACTTCACGGAGCGCCTCTACTGTAGGAACAATGGTTCTGGTACGACGCGTAATAAAAGTGTGCGAAGGAGGGTAGACCGCTACGATTGCCCATAACTTATTATCATCTACCCGCAAGATCTTCAGTTCGACTGTAATCATCGTGCTTGCAACAGCACCGAAATATCGGCAACATGAAACATATAAATTACATGGTAAATATACCGTTACTAAAAAAAATTTTAGAAATGTTAACGGAATTATTAATTTGCAGACAGATTTATTATTATATCTTTCGCAATATGTTTCACTATGTTGATTCTACGATTGTGTAACACTTGTCTGTCCATTCGATAAAATAATCTTACGTATAGTATTAACTTAAAAATGATTTCAATATTGTTAAGCATATGCACAAATTTTTACTTATTATTTTGTTTTTGGTTGCCTTTTTTCGCGATGGTCATAGGTATTTAGCCATTGTCTAGTATACATTATATCCCAATTAGAATATCTATTCAATATTCAAATTCAGGTCAAATTTGTGTCCAAGCCTATTCTACTCACGGTCAAGTCAAAGTCAAGCTTCCTCCAGTAAAGTGCTGAATACTTTTTTTGAATAAAGGTATTCACCGCTTTAGTGGAGGGAGCTTTACTGACTACTGATAGGTATATAGTTTTGGACAGAAATAAATACACTTTTCTATGGCATTAGTGGTCACGACGACAGCACAAGAAAAATGGAAGAGAAATAACGCTTCATGTTAATTTAATATATCCAGCATATTTACGTATGTTGATAGAGTCGAGGTTAGATAAGCATATTGAGAAAAATATCAGATTATCAAAACAAAAGCATGCACTCGTGAAATAAAATGAAACTAAGAGTTGTTATTCACTCATTTATTTACAATTCTTTATCTTCCCTATCCATTCCCTATCCCTATCCCTACATATAATAAATGTGAAGTTCTGGTATGCTTTGGAACACACACATAATTATAGCCAACGTAATTTATCCCATAGGTTCTATTGTTCAAAAAATATCGCTTGCGCGATGCAGGCCCGCGGCTTTTTGCCCTTTTTCCATACATTATGAAATTTTATTTGTATCAGCGCCATCTAGGGACAGTGATGTGTCGTTGTTTGTTTGTTATGACTGAACTCCGTAAATACTGAACTGATTTTCATGCAGGTTTCACTAATATGCTTAGAAATAACCGGCGCTTAAAATAGGATATATTAAAATTGAAATTTCATAAATTTTTTTGGTCATAATTATTAAGTTTTCATTACGAAACGAATCTGAATTATAAACAACATGGCCGCTTCATGGTGAGATGGTGAGGTTATTTTTGGACACTGACGGTAACTTTATGTCACCTATCTGGTTTATCTGGAGGCACAGATTAAAGAAAAAAATCTCTGTGTAGGATATGACAAAAGAGTAATAATTATAACCGCTACTCTAAGAGGTAGTTAGGTACAATAAGTAATTGAGAACTTAACCTTCTTTGCTACCTATCTATTTTATAGTTTTTCTATTTATGCCTTTACAGGTTGTATGACTTGTATGGCGTTTTAGGAGTAAATAGATACGTACCAAAAGATAATATATTAAAGCTTACATAATTTAAATTTTTATTAAATCTTTCGAATTGAAAGGTTCTGGCTTGTGGATTTAAAAATAAAGCCGTTTTTTCATTCCTATGCAATGCAGGTAGGAAATATAGGTACTATGCAGAACAAAGACTACACTGATACACGTAACCTATTCAGAAGCATGAGACTGCACAGCATAAGATGTGGCTGCTTCCAAATACCGGTGGATGTCGCGCGTAAACGTTACTGCTGCGAAAGTACCATAAAGTTACCATATGTCTGGACAAACCTAACCTAGGTGTAAGGCATATTTTTACCGAATGTAAGTTGCGGTGGTGCGTGGCAGCTATCGTTGGTTGTGGACGGTGGCCGGTCTGCATCGGGGCTAAGTACCTATAACTATTACTATAGGTAATGTAGTCCACGCGTGGCAACGCCGCGGGCAGCAGCTAGTTTAGCAGTTAGTTTATAAAAAGGAATTTACAAAAATATTATAAAAAACGTAAACCTAGAGTGCCGCCGGCAGCGGGGCAGGACCCAAGCTACCGGTGGTTAGGGCTGCAGAGTGAGGAACCTCCTGACAATACGCGCCGTGTCAAGGAGTACTGCCTTCTGAATCTGACCCTTGATCCAACCGTCTAGCGAGAGCCTCTCGAGGTGTTGGTCGAGGCTCTTCGCTATAAGGCCGTTCGCCGAAACGACTATCGGGACAATGCTCGTTGAGTCAACATTCCACATGGCGGTTACCTCGTGAGCCAAGTCAAGGTACTTGCTGAGTTTGTCCTTCTCAGCCTTCACGAGGTTCTCGTCATGCGGAATGGTGATGTCAACGAGCACTGCCCGGCTGTTATTATTATTACGCACTAAAAACTATATCCTTTTATTAGGGAACATATCAAATTTAAAGCAGTGTTCAGTTTTTTAAGCGAGGGGAGGCAAGTGATGCGTACTTCCTTTTACTTTATAATAGGGTTGCACAACTTGCACTAAAACGATCCTATCGATTATTGCCTTTTACTTGCGTCCTGTGAATCAATTTAAGACGGCGTGTATAGCATCTTTTTTAGACAGGGTTTCTAGAGGGCTGTCTAAAATTGACAATTGCAGATCATAGTTTAATGTCAAACTGGGTTGGCGCTTGATTAATTATGCGGGTTTTTTTTTTTGTAGATTACTTGCATATCAAATAAATATATTAACTGGTAATAGCTTTAGAACACTAGTCTGGCTATTTAATTTGTAAAAAACTTATTATCGCTGAAAATTTGGAGCACTACGTTGAAAAAGCATTTTTTGGAGGTCATTATAACGATTTTATTTTAGAAAATCCTAATCCTACTTAGTTAAGTTTTATTCGGTTATTTCTAATTTAGTTTTTTTATTTACATTATTTTATTCATATGATTATTTTGACAAGTCACGTAGCCCGAGCTTTCAAAAAAGTGCTTTTTGTTGATTTTGTGCTTAGACCGCCTTAAACTTTAAAGACGTGTGGAAACAACACGTTTTAGAAGGTCGAGGGTTTGAATGTGAAAGGTTTATTAATCGATTTTTAAAAGAGCGGTTGTCTAGTGAAACGAAGCTTAGAGCGAAGGTCAAAGCGAATTGCAAAACAAAAATTATATTTGCAGATTAATTATTATGTAGGTGACACTAGAAGTCAAGCTGAAAATGTTAATTTATGGTCCCAAGATTTATTAAATAACTAGGCTAGTGTCCTGCTATTAAAAATTAACAACTAAATATTATTATTATAAAGTAGGTCAGAAATGAATGCAATAATTGAAAAAAATAGTAAAATCGGTAAATAAATCACGGAGTAATAAGCTTTTAAAGTTTCTGGAGGGGGCATAGGCTGTCCCTTTCTCGCAAAACAGAGCTTCCCCATACTTACTATGAAAACGCACGTTGGTGACGTAACATGCCAAAGAGATTGTAGATTGTAAGCTACCACAGCTTAGTAATGAGTTGTTGGAGAGTTTGTTGTACAGGAGCCCCCCTAAATATTTATTTATTCTCTTTTTTAGTATTTGTTGTTATAGCGGCAACAGAAATACATCATCTGCGAAAATTTCAACTGTCTAACTATCACGGTTCATGAGATACAGCTTGGCGACAGACGGACAGACAGCGGAGCCTTAGTAATAGGGTCCGTTTTACCCTTTGGGTACGGAACCCGAAAAACAGAACAAACGCTATTCTTAATTTGAATTTCATAACAGCGTCACGTGAGAGTGTTTTATAAACAAAAGAGTTAGGTGTCCATGAATATAGGGGTGATGCACATATTTTATTGTTAGTCGTTTATTGCCCCGTGTATTTGTGAAGTTATTATGTGCCTAACATGGGAGCTCGGGATGCGGGCGCTCTGTTGGAACGACCTGATGACCCACTCCGGTTTGTATTAATAAGGGTTGCCACCATGTCATGGATAGTTAGAACGACAGGACTCGTGGAAACTGCTAGAAATAAAAAAGTATTTTATATATGTAGCAATAGCAACTAAGTAGAGTGAATAATGTACCTTTTTTATGTAATCGAATGACGTGACGAACTAGTCGATCGCCTGGTGTTAAGCGTCACGGCCGCCCATTACAGACTGCAGTGTCACTCGGAAATCAAAATTAAAGTTTCGCGTGACACTGCGCACGTCATCCTGAGACATCACACAGTCTAAAAAAGATTTTCTAGACTGTGAGATCAGTTCTTAAGTCTCATTTGCCTAGTAATTTCACTAGCTACAATGCCCTTCAAACCGGAACACAGTAGTGCTTGCACACTAGTATTTAGCTACGTATAAGTAATTTTTATTACATTTTCGTTTAATTTGTTCGAAATTAAAAAAAAAAAACACCCGATGGTAGTTATTCTAAGCACCCGATATTTCCTTCTAAAACAAAATGAAATGATAACGCGTTGGCAGCCAACCGTCGCGCGTCGGGTTTAACTATTCAGTATGTTGTTATTTTGTCAATAGACATATTTTTAAATTGCATTGTGGAGAAAATTTATGCTTCTATGATAATGGATATACGTCTACGTCTATGTCTACGTATGGGATGGGCCACGTACAATAACAATATCTACATAATTTTAAGTTTTTAGGTGTGAAATAAATCGTAGGAAAGAAAATTAATATAAAAATGAGGTCTAGAAAAAGGCGACCACTACATTTAACAGAGTTTGATAAACTAGGCCACATGTCCGGGGCAAATAGGACACAATGCCGGCAGCTCGTCTACCTACTTGATTGCTACGGAGATCCAATTGGACGAATGCTGAAAACTCGGCTAACTCGATTACATCCATACGTTCCGGCTGGCCCATTTATGTCCATAATTCCATATATGACATTGGAGAATGGACAATGCCAATATTTTGTATGATTCACGAATTTCACGGTAGATATTAGTCATTTGCTTAGCTGTTTCGCTCAAAAATGCCGTAAAGCTTTTGGGCCCTAGTATAATAATAATAATTACAAGTATGTCATATGGTACTGAAAACTCTTTAAAACCAAGGTTGACGTTCAAGGACTTACCGTACGGTACGCGAGTGGCATTCTCACACACACTGCAAGTCGGCTTACCTGAAAAATGGAATGTTTTGGTTAATAATCAGTTTTAATTGTAATAGACAAACGAATAGTTTGGGCAAAGATTATACCTACTTCATATTTATGTTTATTTCCACCGCTTCTTATGTAATCTAATAATGTAGTAGTCCCTCAACCTTATATACTTACCTATAACCTATTATTGTACCTAATACAAGTTATTGTAATGTTTAGTTTAGCATATGCAAAAACTTACATCTTGTTAGCTACGAGTCTACGACCATGATTAGATTTTTTTGATTTGGGCTTACGTTTAGCTAGACTTTGCCTGACGGCGGTCGACGATGTTGGTACACCACACTCGGCTAGAAGAAACCTCATCTTGAAAAGTTTCAAGAGGAGGTTAAGTTTTCAATAAAGCTATTCGAAAACTTTCTATATACACATATAATACCTTATCAACTTATTACACCATCTTGTTTCGTTGGATATTTTAAAGTTATGGTAGATACAATAATGTGTGTAAACTACAGTTTGGATGGTGAATGCTCAATCAGTTTGACCGCGCGTTTTTTTGGAATATGTACTAAGGAAGATTATTTAAATTTTTAGAAAATTTTAAATCGTTATTTTTCCTACTTATGAACAAAGTCTGCGTGCGAATACATAATAGAAAAAACCGCAAACATATTTCGAAAAACAAGGAAAACAAGAAAATGTGTTCATCTGTTTGTTCAATTAATTAAATATACGCCATACCAAACTCGCGATGTCGGCTTTGAAAGATCTTTTTACAATGAATACATATTATAAATAATACTACGTATCAAGTCACACCGCACCGCGAATTCCTTTCGAACTCGTGCCATAATTGTTTCTTTTTATTAAACCTTTAAATGCCAATGAAGGATCCATATTAAGTACTGCATAAATTATAAGGAAACACCAAAAATGGCATCAATTTGTAACTTATCAACTAATTAAGTAATTTAGCTAACTTAATATCATCGATAATTCAGTGCATTTTAAATAATTCAACTCAAATAGAGTCAGGAAATGGCGGAGTTAAAGTTATCGGAGAACGCATTCTCTTCATACGTTACGCAGATGACATAGCAGCATTGGCAGAAAATCAGAGTGAATTAGAAAAACTTGTAAAACAAATGGACAAAACATTTCAAGAAATAGGACTAAAAATCAATATAAAGAAAACCAAAACCATGACAATAACCAGAGATATACCCACAACAAATCAAATTAAATTAAACAATATCCCAATCGAACAAGTAACATCTTTCAAGTATCTAGGAAACCTTATTAGCAATGACGCCAGATGTACAGCAGATATTAAAGCTCGAATATTAATGGCAAAAAGAGCATTCAACAACAAAAAACACCTTTTTAAGGCCAAAATTTCAAAAGCTTTAAGGAAACGTTTAATAAAAACCTACATCTGATGCACAGCTTTGTACGAAAGCGAGACATGGACGATGACCCAAAAAGACCAGGAAAGGCTGAAAGCATTTGAAATGTGGTGCTGGAGGCGTATGGAGAGAATAAGCTGGACTGAGCGAAAAACGAACGAAGAAGTACTGGTCCTTGTTCAAGAAAAGCGGAACATACTAGCGACAATAGAGTCAGGAAGAGGAAAAATGTTTGGCCACCTTGTACGACATGACAACTTCATGAAAAACATCATAGAAGGAAAGGTAGAAGGGAAGAGAGGAAGAGGCAGACCTAGAAGGGCTTACACAGATCAAATAAAAGAAAAGATAAATGTCATGTCGTACGGGGAAGTCATAGCATTGGCTGAAAATAGGGAAAGATGGCGATTACTCCACCGACAAGAGCAAGCCTCTTAAATAAGAAGAAGAAGAAGAAATAATTCAACAGCATATGTTTAGGTATTCTGTAAATATACCGAAGTGTCCTTACAGAATACCGATGGCCGCTGCAAATAAAAATAGCCTTTTCCAAACCCAATAGTTGTTTTATTCGAGCATACCTACAGTTCTCTCGCGTAAAAATAAACACGAAACCTCAAAACTGTTCAATTGTACCCACATTTTATTTGGATTTAACAAAGGTTTTGTTTTACTATTACGGTTCAGTAATAGCGTTTTTATCGAAATTTGAAATAAATAAAACATATAAAACCTTCATCGCATATGTAATATGATTACTTTTAATTACACATGGTGTGTTATGTTAGACAGCTTACCATGATACTAATAGGTAATTTAGACTCTATTTTTTACACAAAATTAAGTACTTACTTAGCTAAAGTATCTCATTTTTGTGTGAAAAAGAATCGAAAGCTGTACCGGTCGCGTTCGCTTTTAGTAGTCATGTCTATGAATCCCTCTCTCATTTCAGCTAAAATAGACCTAATCTCATAACGTTACATTTTCTGTTGTTGTGTATTTAATATAAACACCCGTATGCTGAAATTGGATTTCAATTTAGTCATCTACTTGACACTCACAGATTCTGTGACTAAAACCGACACACGAACGAAGATAGTTAAGTTAAACCAGTCTGAACTAAAGCAGTTTGACGCTGATTGAAAATTCATAACCCCATGCAACGTAGCGTTCTATTAACTGAATACTTTATGCGTGTTTCTGTGAGGGGAAGGCGAGCTCTTGATTATTTAACTTTTTATAGTGCAGCCACAGAATAGAATATAGCACTACGTAAGCAACCAACTGTGTTCGGTGCATATTGGGCGGTTGTACATGGAAGGGTTAACGTTTGTTGGCGCCTCTTTCGGTTGTTACGGCGCTTTTAATGTTTCTAAAGGCAATAAGCACATTATTTTGAAATAAGATTAAAAGTTAATTGTTTTGTTAGTATTTAGATTTTGTTTCTGTTAAATAAAAAGCGTTGAACTTGTTTTAGATTACAAAGAAATGTTCGTACCTTTTCATGCATACTAGAAAGTCATGCTTTTTAGGGGGACGTCCGTTGAATCGCTAAGTACAAAATGGGGTAGTGGATTGGTGGAGTCTTCTCGTGCCAAATCTAACAAAATCTCATTATAAAACAGGGATAATCTTTACATTGACACTCGCAGATATTTACCTACACCTAAAGAAAACTCCAATTGTCCCTGACGGAGAGTTCTAAAATAATCAATAAATAAATGTAGGTACATATTCCGTCAATCGGGGTCCGGAGTACCCCGGATCCCCAAGGCCCCCGTCCCAGAGGACCACGATTTATTTTTATCTTAGCGCTTTCGATGCCATCGTTCTATGCCTCGGAGAGCACGTTAAGTCGTCGGTCCCGGTTGTCATAAGAACATCTATGGCAATCGTTACGTGTATAGTCAGACGCCTGATCTAACCAACCCTGTTACCGGTTCCTTATGGGTTGCGAGGTCAGGCAGTAGCTCGTGTTGTGAGTAGCTTGCCGCTACAGGTTAGATTGGGAGCCGACCCCAATAAAAAATGGGAAGAGGCAAAGTGGATGCTGATGACCGCATAGAGAATTCAATTACGGCAAATGTTTTTACTTTTTTCTGAGTAGCCTGAATAAACTTATAATTATGATCCAAGCAAGATACGAGCTCTACTCTATGGCGTGATGGCGTCATCACTGTCCTTTTCTAGAATGTTCTACAGTGATCGCACATCAACACAATGGCCTTAACCTGGAGCTCTGCAAACATTATTCACTTGACTTGTCACCCTACTTCGCAAATTAACTATGCCTTATTTTAGAACGTTTAAAATGCATGCCGTATCTCGAAACAAGCTTGGAATTTTACATGTCAGAACAATTTTTGTGAGAATTTTTAACGCTATGCATTATTATTCATAACATTTAAAATTGTTTGGTGCTATGAATAAAATTGATGCGCATAAAGCACTCGCTTTATTTGGCTATGATAGATGAAAACGCTCGAATGGGCAACATTTTTCATGTTTTGCTTCACCACCCACATTCTTAAGCTAAATAAAGCATAAAGACTGAATAGGAATTGTTTTGAAACTGAAATCTCTTTACAAGTGAACTGTCTACTTATTTAAATTGTGCTAGTTTTTGGAGATCATTTACATTCTTATTTACTTATTTTCGTCCCAGATTGAGTACTTTATTTATATAAAGTATTTTTTTTATAATAGTCTAGAATATAAAGCATTCCTTATTTATTGAAAGCTATCACAAAGTGCAAACGTACCATGAGTCATGACTAACGTGACCTTTTTTTTTCGTCAGAGCGGGACACCAGCGGAATTATCAACATGACTCAATAACAACAAAACGTGTTCATAATAAAATTGGTAAAAGTAAATACATAAGTAATTAATAGATTACCCAAACAAACAATGATTTATATAATATCAGTTTTGCAAAGTGCTACAGCCAGGTTTTCCCGCAGACTAGCGAATTAATTCAATGAGTTGATTATATCCGTCTGCATTTTCCGGGATGACTAACAAAAGAGAGCACGTAGAGATGCAGAGCGCCCCGTTTTTCCTCATTTCAGAGTTCCACCATATTGAGTGCGAAGAAACGGATGTTATTTATGGCGAATGTCGGTTTCTCACACTTTGTGCGCGTTTTTATTAAGCTGTCATTTTGTGTTATCATAATAATAAGCACCTGTTGTCATAACAACATCTATGGCAATCGTTACAGAGTTACGGGTAGTCAGAACCCTGATAGAATCTGACACCTGGTCTAACCATCCCTGTTACTGGTTCCTTATGGGTTGCGAGTTCAGAGAGCAGTCGCTCGTGTAATTCTGGTAGCTTGCCGCTACAGGTTAGATTGGCAGCCGTACCTCAATAACAAATGGGAAAAGGCAAAGAGGATGATAATAATAAGCAATTTTTGCGTTTGTGAAATCCATTAAAAATATTTATTATATATCTTGTTGTAAATGAAGGTTAAGTATGGGTAATTTATGTGTACATAATTTATTCATTAATAACGAATTGTTTGTATTATTTCCTTGTTTCCTACTACGATAAATGGTTGATGCAATAATAAAATTGTTAAGGTAGGTATTATCTTATCTCGTTAGTTCATTTACAATAAAATCTATTAATAGATAAGCGATAAAGTCTCAAAAATTGTAATACATATAACACTACATATTAGCACCCCTTTGTTACTTATATGTGAATCAACTATAGCTATAATATAGAGAGCGGGGAGACACAAGGGCTATTCAGATGTCCATGAGTCATCGGTTAGGGGAGCCCGAGGCCCTGTGACGTCATCGATGTAAACACTTTGGCGATTAGGCGCGTCAAAGAGCTCTTTGTTTTGGACGGCAGGATTCGTTGACAGATTTAACTGGCTTCTCAAATGCACTAACTTTACTAAGTAAAACGAAAGGATTCACTACACTATTATTAACCGGCTTAATATAATTAATTTACGTCCCCGTGTGGTCCCGGTTACGAATAGGACCGCCCCATCTCTTCCCGTGGGTGCCGTAGAAGGCGGCTAAGGGAATATCCAGGGAATGGGTCACAGCGTTCCCCTCGGTCTTGGTGGCAATCAATCTTCACCTACTGCGATCACCAAGCCGCCTGCCAAGCGTGGTGATTATGGCAAACCCCCCCCCCCCCTAATGACAAGCACAAATAAAAACGGCCCCCAGTCCCCGGCAGCTCTGCTATCCCGTGGCTACGGTAGCGGCCACGGTAACGGCAGGGCAAGGGGTGCGAAGAATCCCCGGCAGACGCCCGGCTACCAACCCCAACGACGACGCAGCGTAGGCCGGCCCCCCACTCGGTGGACTGACGACCTGGTGAAAGCCGCGGGGAGGCGATGGATGCAGGAGGCGAGCAGCCGCTCAAGGTGGCGTGCTCTGGGGGAGGCCTATGTTCAGCAGTGGACGTCTTCAGGCTGTTAATGATGATGATGACGTGTAGAAGGAGAGGGAAGTTGGGGCGGGTGGTAGCCTGGTTGGTATTAATAAAACTACGTAAACGGCCAAAGGCGTGTTATCAGCTAACTACGATCTATCTCAGACAATTAGGACCAAAAATAAGTACCTCTATAATCTATATATACTACGTTACGGCTGGTGGTGCAATAATTCCAGTGTTGCTGTAGCTTTTGACGGTGTAGGACTTTTTATAGGATCTATGGGCGTAGGTATCTAAGATTTAAAAACAAAAAAACCATGGCCGATTTAGGTCTACACTAGAGTTAAGCCCTATCCAAACCGGCGCGGTATTCGTACCGCGCTGCCCTCGGATGACAAAACACGGTAACCCAAAAGTAGTGAAATTGGTAAAAACGCGTTCAAAGATCGTCAGTAACCTTTTTGCCGATATATTTTAAGATTACTGTTTTTTGTATTTTCTTAATGAAAAGAGAAAAATAATTTTTGACTACTTTTGTCGTAGACCAGGACTAGTAGATTAAAATAAGCCATGTTACACTAAAACGCGGTAACCCGGGTTACCACGTTTTGTCATCCGAGGACAGCGCGGTAGTGGTAAATACCGCGCGGCATCCCACGCGGTGTTTTGTACTGAAGTTCCGCGGTACGAATACCGAGCCGGTTTGAATAGGGCTTAAGTATATAGAAGCCACTGAGCAAAAATATTTTAATTAAATGAAACACAGTGAAACAGCATAAGTATTTTACTGCATTATAACAATCAAAATATTAACTTTGCAATTCGTATGTATTGCAAAGTTAATATTTTGATTGATGTTTGTCTACCTAGACTAAAATAAATAATCTACATTTTTTAAACCTGATAAAATTACGAAATGATCTTTACTCTGTTTCTTATTAAAGAGGTATTTTAGTTATTGCCCAGAGACTCGTACCATTTATTACCAGGTATACCTACCCACACCTACATATCTACCTACATATCGGAGCTTTGTGCAGACTTACCTAGTACTAAAAGTTTAATGAAGGTCACCACTGTGTAATCTACGATCAAGATAATATTAGATACACAGATATGAGATAATATTACATAACACTATACTTAATCACCTATAGATATGCAGCGGTAATTATTCAAGCGTAACGGATTACAGAGCAAACGGGCATGATACATTGATGACGTAACCATTGCAAAGAGATAGGTAGTTAGGTACCCATGCACAATTGCACATTGCTAAAGCATTAGTATATAATATTATTCTAATATGTTACGTTATATTCATCAGCAAGCATTCAGGACAACGGCAAACTTTGAGTCGTTACGTAAAAAGGATGACTAAGAGGAAATTATTAATATTTAATAAAGTTGGTTTCATTAATTCACAAGCTAAGTTTTCTAAGTTGTTGGCTTAGTAACAATAAACTATAAACATTTACACACTTCTTTAATTACCGCCATTATGATCTATTATGAACATTTTGACAAGGATTTCATTTTGTGGTATGGATAACAAATAAATCTCCGAGTGACAAAGATCCGGCTGTATGCGGATCCGACCGAGGCCACGCGCTATAATAAATACCACATCGCGCTTGATAACGCCTTTCGCACACTCGATTATAAACGTAGTGCTTAATATACTCTGTCTCATTTTCGCTTGTGACATTTCACGTTATCGAGAAGCAGACAGAACACTTTAAGCATTGATTAAATTTAACGAACGTTCAAAAAAAGGGACTAAAAGCACTCGATGCACAGCAGCGATTGTCTTGCTTGAAGCAAGTTTATCTTGTTTATATGTAGTTACTTCTCAAGTCGGTAATGAGAGCATCGACGATAGAAGCCCCTGTTTAAGTTTATCAAAGGATAGTAGTGTAAGTTTTCAGCGACCACATCAAATCAACGCTGAATTTCATTGCATATAGGAGGTGGCAAAATGGAATTTACGAGCTTTCGTGTTTCTTTAAATACGAATTCAATGATCGTTTTTACGTTTAATTCGGCCGGAAATTCAGAAAATTGTGTAACAAAATTCAAAATTGAATTCAATTTGGATCTTCGTTTTCCTAAATAAAATACTACAAAAATGATAGTTATATCGTTGCACATCACACTAATAAATACGAAAGCTTTTTCCGTGTTCACACCCTAACAGCCGACCGGTTTTGATGAAATTTGGTATGGAGGTAGCTTAGGCTGCTTTTTATTCTGAAACGAGAACGGTTTCTGTAGTAACGTGGGTGAAACCACGGGGCGCTGCTAGTAATATATATATATATTTACTACCATCCAATGACATATTGGTGTAATATTACTTCACTATCCATCTCCCGTGATGACGTTAGAAAGCGCGGCGCGGGAGTGAGTGAGCACTGAAAAAAAGAGGCATCAACGCGAATGCACAGAAAACTGAGTACGGTTTTCGGTCATACGATTTGACAAATAATCGTCGCATTGCATAGAATAAATATGAAAATCTAGCAGTAGTAGCCCGACTTGTACACATATCTTTATTTGATAGTGATGGAAATGGTAAAAAATATTTGATTGCCACAAAAAGATAGCAGCAGATAGGAAAAACTATAACCACGATAAAAGAATGCAAATCGCTTATAGTGCTACTGAAACCAATCAAGTACAATACAAAATCATCGATCGCGCTCGCTAAGCATAGAGTGTGTAGGAGTTATAATAATTTGCGATAATATGAAGCAGAAATGTATGGCAACACGGCTATAGCAAGGCGTTTAGTTTGTCGCTTTATGGGCTTACAATTGCTTTGAAACTTTGTCTATGCAATTTTCGTCAATTCAATAGAGATCGAAGTGCAGTTCAAAGTTTAAACTTGCAGTTCTTAATAAAAATAAGTATACACAAGTTACACATAATAACCTACACACAATTTTTTTTATTAACGAAATGCTAACGTTTGACCAGGGTCTCTCCTGGTGGTAAGTGACGACGCGGTCAATGCTGGAGCATGCTTGCCTAGAAGATACCGGTTCACTCTAACCTTAAAAACTCCCAGATTATATTTGTCAGGAAATAATGATGCTGGTAAGGTGTTTCATTCCTTTGCTGTCCAAATTTTAAACGAGGAATCAAATTATGTAACCTTTATCTACTTACCTACCTACTTACTCAATATTTGTTAACCATGGTATTGTGTGCAAATCATTATTGGAAACATAATTATATTAATATACTTCTATAAACAGAATTAATTTGGGTAAGAAGTAATCGTAATGTATTGTTTTTGTGTGTTTTTGTAATCTTTTTGAATTCTATTCTTTGTTTCTGTCCGCATGTAGTAGGTAGATATGTTCTGTTCTTATCCTGCATTTATTAAATCTATTATGAATGTGCCTCTATGTAAGCTGAATATTCATTTATGCAGTAAAAATATGGTTTGAAAGAGGTACTTAGTTTTTTTTTTTAATTACGGAATAGGCCCGCATTTGACCGCAATCTCACCTGATGGGAAGTGACGATGCGATCTACGATGGTACATGCTTGTCTAAAAGATACCTATTCACTCGCGACTTGAAGAGCTCCATATACAAATTTTTATTATTTTTACTTCTGATTTATGGATAAAACAAAACAAGATAGGAGTGATTTTGTTCCCCTGACATTCTCTTCATCAACCTAGAAAAGAGATGATTGATCCTCAAACGGGTGAACAGATTTTGTTGAATCATAGATCTAGGAACGCTCTGGATCCTCTGAAACCTTTCATACGAAAAAAAATAAAAATCACAGTGAGATCATCTGTTTGGAAGATACGATGCCACAGCTAAACACACCAGATACACACATATCCACGGTAAACGTATAATAAACCTCTGTTTGACTGAGGGGTAAAAAGAGCACTAAAATCAAAGACGACCTCTTTAGGTTTGATTTTGTTAACGAATTAACTAAATATATAAAAAGAAAGCTTGGAATTTCCATCACTCCATCAACCATCCATCCATCAACACCTGAAGACGTCCACCGCTGAACATACGTCTCCCCCACAAAGCGCCACTTTGAGCAGCTGTAAACTTTGAATAACAATTAATATCTAACTAAAAAAAATCTTTTCGAAAACTTACGCTCTAGATTGCCGTATTTGATCCGCCTATTCCGGCATATGAAAATACTTTACCGATATCGGCGATATCAATCATTTTAGTTTTGGATCATTGAAAAATAATGTACCTATGCCACAAATAGCACCAATTTTATATGAACACCAAAAGTAGTTCCAATAAGGCATCAGTAAACGGTGCCATTTATGATATCATTCATACATTATTTTGTTATTGCGAATCTTTATTAAGCGGGATTGTCCCAGCAACATTAATGCAATTGGTGTGGGATGTTTCATGGTAATAATTAAAGACGCAGACACCCACTTAATCACCAAAAATTGCAGTTGAATTAACAATACATTTCGCGAAACGCCTTGTTACACTCTACATAATAAAGGTTAATAATACTATTAACCAATTGGTACCAATTCGCTCAAACAACACGCTCTAGGGAATTGGAAGGACTAAATACACACATAATCTATTAAGTATATATAAACACGGTATATTATGTTGATGTGGTGTATCTAGTCAGATTGGGACGGCCGCAGGACGACTTTTTAAAAAACACAAAAATTCCGAATTGAAGTGTCGTTTATTCGACGGATCGCTTAAGACTAACTTAATTCTACTAAGACAAAATACTGTTGGGACGATCGCCCACGCCATCCGCACATCGTCCGAGCTTCTACGAATACTCCTTATCTCTGCTGACTAAGGGCGTACAGAGAAAGTTACTGCACGGGACTCGGGTCGCATGACGTCTCCCTCCTGAGATTCGAGATCATCCGAAGGATTCGGATGATTTCGAATATTACATTTATAGCCTAATTTCACTAACCTAACATATAAAACTATCACCCCGCAGACTGCAATAATTAAGTATAACACAATTGTCCAAACACTGACACTATAGATTTTTACCTCACTGATATCACTTTCATGGTCACCTTTTAATTGAATTGAATTGATACTTGATTGAATGTTCTTCAAATCTATATCTTCCAGTTCTACAGGTTCTCTGTCTTCAATCCTGATATGACTTATATGCGGCAAGCTGATGATTGGTAGTCTGTCGTAATTTAGTTTCTCCAGCTGATGTGGCCGAAGTTTAAGTATGAATCTATCTATTTTTACTGCACAATCTATATCTTCCAATGTGATTATATATGTTCCCCGGACATTTTGCTGCTGCACTTCGTTCGAGCAAATCTTCTGAATGAGTGTACTTGACTTGGAGTACAGGATCCACCGGTTTGGTCGTATACGTTGAACCATGACGTTTTGAAGTGTTACTGGAATTAGGGCACAGGAACTCATGTTCTTAGAGAATTTCATCAAGTCTGAAATACACGGGTCATCAATATATTGGGCAGTGCTGTCCTCAAAACAGATAAAGCTGGAATCGCCGGTCATCTCGCATGGCTGGGCTAACGGCTCAGATGTTAGTCCCTTCACTATGAGGTAAGGATACTTAGGGAGGATGATGTAAGTTTTATGATCATGGGTAATAGGGATAGGGTACAGTCTATAGTATATGTAGGTCTCTTTACCAATTAGCGGAATCTCTAATATGAATGTTAACTGACTTTCTTTGAGGAATGATTTTATACCGATATTCTGCTCAATCCTTACAAGATTTTCAAGGCAAGCTGGAAATACTAGCCTTTCTGTTTTTTCAATATTTTTTAGTATTAATAAGAAATGGCTGGAATCAATTATCGATTGATGCAGAGTATTCAGTCTACTGAACGCTATTGCAGTTTCAACTTCATTCAATTTAATATAAATACTTTGAAAATTGTGTAAAATCATGGAATATACGTTAATTATAATATCATTTGAGTAATGAACATTTTCTAATTGTTTTGTCTTGTCTAACTTGTTACGAAGATCTTTGAATTTCTTGTCAAGTTGTCGTACATTATTATTAATGGACTGTGTTACATTATAAAAACCTTTCATGGCTTCGGAGATCAGGGTTACCTTTTTGTTAGCGTATGCCTGTTTTGACTCAATGGTTTCAATTAGCTTATCGTATCTAGATGCATCCTCACTATCCAAGTTCCCCGTAATTATCTTAATAATAGAGCCCAAAGGGTTAATAAGGCCTCTCTTCATCCTATATTTAGGAAGTAACTGCCTATGCTTATTAATAGTTAGATTCATTATATATTCTGCTTGGACTCTAAAGTCCGAGAAAACTAAGTTCCTATATGTTATATTATAATTAGCACTAACAATCTTATTTAAATCATTAAATCTAATACTATTTAGTGTTAAGTCTTCAGAAATGAGACTTAAGTCAAGTCTTTTAAGTATTGTCCATTTTTCATAACTGATGACCGCTGTTCCTTCTTTTAAAGGTAATACTCCTGGGTTACCCTCAAGTGGCTGCAGTTGAAGGGCCTGGAGTTGGGTCGCTGCCATCAGGACCAGCACCATGATTCGGACGTCTCTGTGGAGGACGTTTGATGTCTTTAATGGGAATTCTAATGTCACGGTTCTTTGTTGTTATGGTCACCACATTTCTATCAGCCTCACCTATCACTACGCCCTTGTCGTACCGGGGCTTATCTTTACTTCGCCTAACGTTTGTCCCCTTAAAGAATATAGTATCATCCGTATTTATATCAAAGTCAGTTTCACCTCCTCTTTTATCTCTAGCAACTTCCTTTACTTTTATCATTTTGTCTGTTAGATTTTTATACAAGAATTTTGTTCGTTTTTTATGATCGCGCATTAGTACCTGCATGTATTCTTTGTCCAGATTAACATTAAAAACATTTTTTGATTCCGTGTGACCAAACACTACTTCAAAAGGGGTCAACCCTGTAACTGAGTGGATGCTGTGGTTGTAGGCCATAATGGCAAAAGTCATTACCGTTGAAGCGTCCGTTAATTTTCGTTCATATTTAGCAAGTCTGTAAGTCTCTAAAATTGTCGAATGGAACCTCTCTATCAGACCCATCGAGTTTGGATTGTTCGGTGTACCTAAATGCAGTTCGATTTTGTAGAAGTCCAGCAATTCTTTAATGAGTGCGTTATTGAATTCTGAGCCTGAATCAGAGCTGATTCTCTTGGGTGTACCGTAAAAAGAAAAGTATTTAATCAGAGCCCTTACTACTTCTGGTGCTGATTGGTTGGATACTTCAAACGCCTGACCAAGCTTGCTGAAAGCATCTATGATCGTTAGGTAGGATTTCCCCTGTATCTTGAATATGTCCATGAATAGTTCTTCGAAAGGCCTGTTTTGCGTCTGCGTTAATTGTAATGTGGGCTTAAGAGGTTTTCTGTCATACTTTAACTTCTTGCATGGCTCGCATGTGTTTATAACGGCGGCCACGGTGACGTCTAAGTTATGCCAGAAATAGGTGCGTTTTATGTGTGCTACCGTTTCTTTAATACCACGATGACAATTTTTACCAATATGGTACTTGTTAATAATGGCTCTTTGTTCATCCTCATTTTCTACATATACTACCCTTTCTGTACATTCTAAGATGTTGACCGTTCCTCTCTTAAACAGTGCTATAACGGCCTCTGTAAACCCGGTTCTATGTTGTTGGTCCTCAAAATATATAAAATATTTAATTTTAGTACGGATGTATTTCTTTAGAAAGTCTTTTATTAAGTCGGGTCTGTTTAGTGGCATATGAACCTCCAGTATTTTTTGCTTTTTGTTGGATATGTCTTTGATAGCTGTTTCATCTCTAAACCACGTATACACTAATATCTGGTTTGGTTTTGTGTCGACTGCCTCGTTTAAAATGGGAATACCGGCAGAATCTGTGTTACGTGTTGAGTGTACAGTTTCTGATCCTACATTTGATTCTGACTCTGATGCCGTAATAGTATCGCTAGATGGTACTGGTATTGAATAAGGTGAATGCTGTCGGTTCTCGTCCGGGTCACTAGCACTTAGCGTACTTTCAGAATCCAATATAATGGTTTTTTCTGAATCTGATGAGATCGTGATCGGGCTTTTAGGTCTACCTTTCGCTTTGCCTCCCTTGTTGCCTAACTCTGCTATCTCTCTTGCAATTTTTTCACAATGTCTTTGTAATTCTAGTTCCCTTTCATCTAAGTTTACTTGCATTGAACTGCTGTCCTTATCGTTCTTGCCTATTGCGTTCACCTTTACTCTTGACAGAGCGTCAGCGTTTGTATTTTGACGTCCGTTCTTATAAATTACGTCATAGTCGTATTCGGCCAGTCTCAATCGCCAGCGAGTGATTTTACTACTCGATTCTTCAAATGAATGCAACCAAGACAGTGGTCTGTGATCGGTATAGATCGTAAACTTTTTACCGTACAGGTATGGTCGAAAATGTTTAATGGCCCAAATAATAGCCAGTGCCTCCTTTTCTATAGTGCTGTACCTGCTTTCAGGATCGTTAAGTGTTCGCGATGCATATGCAACGGGACGATCACTACCTACCGTACCTTGTGACAAGACGGCGCCTATGGCATAATCTGAGGCATCTGTGGTTAAAATAAAGGGCTTTTCAAAATCCGGAAATTGCAAAAGAGGTGCGTTTGTTAGCAACTCCTTGCACCTTTCGAAGGCTTCAATAAACTCCCTATCAATCACAATCTTATGGTTCTTTTTGAGGCATACCGTCAATGGTCTGGTCAATTTTGCGAAGTCTTTAATAAACTTCCTATAATAGCCCACCAAGCCTAAGAAGCTTTTAATTTCTGTTTGCGACCTAGGAAGAGGGAACTTGAGGACCGCGTCGATCTTGTCATTATTGGGCTTAAGGCCGTCCTTGGTTATCGAATGACCTAGGTAAAGAACTTCTTTACGAAGAAATTCTGACTTGTCAAGCTGCACTTTTAGATTGGTTTGTCTCAGTCGTTCAAAGATGTTACGGAGTTTCTCGACGTGCTCCTGTAGGCTAGATGAAAAGATAATAATGTCATCTAAGTACACTAAACAGTGTATTCCTTGTAGACCACGTAGAATACTGTCCATGGCTCGCTGGAAAGTGGCTGGAGCCGTTTTTAGGCCAAACGGCATGCGTAAAAATTCAAAATGTCCCGCCTGGGAACTGAATGCGGTCTTTTGTCGGTCTGCTTTATTTATCTCAATTTGGTGGTATCCGCTGGCTAAATCTAAGGTCGTAAAGTAATTGGACTTACCCAATTTATCAAATATATCTGATATATTAGGCAGCGGATATTTATCGTCAGTCGTCGTGTCATTCAAACGTCGGTAGTCAACCACCATCCTGTACTTCTTTTCTCCCGAAGCATCCAGCTTCTTTGGTACGAGATGTACTGGGAAGTTCCAGGGAGAGAAAGACTCCTGGATCACGTTGTCTTTAAGTAGTTTGTCGACTTGTCTGTTTATTTCTTCATTTACCGCTTGTGGCTGTCTGTATGGTTTTATATAAATCGGGTCCTCGTTCTGGGTTCTAATGTGGTGCTTGACCTTGTTTGTGAAGGTCAAGGGCAACTTGTCACAGTAAAAGATGTCTCTAAATTCGTAACATAAGGCACTGATTGCGTTTTTTTCTTCAGTGTTCATGTGGTCAAGTCTTAACTTTTCTAAATTGTCAATCAGGTAGTCGTCAATATCAAGGTCATTATCAGATATTATATTTGTCTCACAAGCTTGGGGTTCGTACTGAGTAACATTAACAAGTCGATGGATTTTTAATGTTATTGGATTATCTAGGGTGTTTTGGATAACTGTATGTGCTTGTCCGTTAACACAGTTAACAAGTGCACAAGGCATTCTTACGCCAGGCTTAAACTCACAGTATTCTAATATACCTATACCGTCTTGTAGGTCAGTTGGTAAGGTCACTCGGGTTTCAGATCGTGGTTCGAGTCGAATATTAGTTTGTGGGTTATAGACGAACGGAATTTCGGTATCTCGGGTCCGTAGTACCTGATTTTTCATATCAATGTTTGCGCCAAGTTGCGATAGAAGGTCAGAACCTATCAAGCCGTCGTAATCTTTATCTACCTCGTATATGTAGAAAGTGTGTGTATCCCTACATCTGAAAGTTTCTAGCAGGGGAATATGAATCGCTTCATCATGACAGCTTTTGCCATGAGTGCTGATGACCTCGAACGGGACAGAATATTTAAACTGCTGGAAGAATTCATTTGCTTTTCTTGGGCTGATAAAAGACCGTGAGCTACCGGTGTCTATCATAAACTTGGATTCTATTTCTGGCAAGTATATATAAGGTAGTTTCGCAAAATTGTCACAATTCAAATTTATTAACTCGGTGGGTTCGTGTCCGAGGCTAGTTCGTAAAAATTTGGCCCTTGGTAAGTCGCCTCATCATACATTTCATTAAATTCCTGCGCGTAACCTTGTTCGTCGTATGCATTGTCTTCGTTATAAGTCATTTCATTTACGTAGTCATAATTTTCGTCAGTCGAATAAAGTTGCAGCTCGTTATGGTGGACCTGATTGGGGCGAGCTGGTAATGCTGTGCGCATAGATACATCAGTGTCTAAATAACCACTGGGTTTATTTGGGTTTGATTGCTGAATGCCAAATTTGAATTGATTTGTCGGTGGCTGGTTAAACGCCTGTCTAGGGGCTGTTTGACCAAATGATGGTCTGTACCCTTGTGGGGCATATTGTGGTGAACCGAATCTGTGACCTTGATTGTTGGGGATTCCGAATCTAAAATTTTGTTGTGGCTGTTGCGCCCTAAATCCGTTTGCATGCGGAATGCCAAATTTAAATTGAGATGCTTGCTGGTTACCAAAATTGGAATTGTACGGAACATTTGGTCGAACTTGGTTTGGAACACCAAATCGGAAACCTCCCTGATTTGGTGGGTTAGCGTTAGTCGTGAAATATGGCTTTAACCCGAATTTCTCAACATATGGATTGTGTGATGCCGGAGGTTGTAATTTATTTGTCAATCCCGGTCGTAACATTTTGTTTCGCGAATTGTACTGGAATTGAAAGTTAACTTCTTCCAGCACAATGCTAAGTGCCTGCTCTAATGTGCCACTACCCTTAAGTCTCACTATGCGGATGAGGTCCTCTGGAAGATTATAGAGGAACACGTTCATGGCCATGTTATCGTAAATTGTGATTTTACTGCGCCTAACATGGTCGTCTCGTGTAAGGTTGACCTTGGCAATCAATGTACTCTTAACTTGTTGGATTCGGTTGCAGAAATCGAGATACGATTCACCTTGATTAATTTTTAACGTTTCTAGCTGTATGGCAATGCATTCTTCGGAACGCGGATCTCCGAAGTGCTGGGTCAAAACAGATTTTAATTCGGCCCAAGACTCTATG
The DNA here is from genome assembly GCA_910589525.2 of Ennomos quercinarius. NCBI lineage: Eukaryota > Metazoa > Arthropoda > Insecta > Lepidoptera > Geometridae > Ennomos > Ennomos quercinarius. The sequence goes on from OU342501.1 coordinate 8,232,472, forward strand.
TCTGGTCTTTCGCTTATAAGGTGAGCGGCTTTGCCGACTAACTTACTTGACACTACATGGAACAGATATATTTCTTGTGCCGGATTATTCTCTCTCTTATAACAATTAATAACATACTCGCATTTCTTAATATATAGGTTAAGCAATTTTTCATCTCCGTCAAACTTTGGTATAATAGAGGATATCTCACTAGGAATGGCATCAACCGTATTCTGAGCCATTTTTAGGATCACAGTATAAACACAGATACAAATATAGTACACACAACCCTATAAAATAGTTTAACTTCAATACTTAACGTGCTAAGCACGAATCTTTCAAGAATGAAAATATGGTTAATCTTAAGTCACTTATTAACTATACACATATATACTAAAGTAGTATAATTACCGATGTCTGGTGTAATTATACAGAAAATCAGTTAACTCATTATCCAACGTAAAGTTTAGACCTCAGACAATTTATAACAGTTTAAAAATGGAATAGATATTAGGAACAAGGAATAGTGAAGTGAACTACTCACAAGCCCGCCATTATCCTCCTTGAGCCAGCAGTTGATCCTTCGTCCTGTATTGCGCGTCGCGAGAGACTTATTTGTTTGGTTCGTATGGATACCCGCACTACTATTTGCCGAACTTTACACACCACAAAACCGATTTCGGGGCTCTGTCAAGGCGATAGCACGGCAGTAGGACTTAGGGGCATCCTACCGGCTGCGCCAGTCAGATTGGGACGGCCGCAGGACGACTTTTTAAAAAACACAAAAATTCCGAATTGAAGTGTCGTTTATTCGACGGATCGCTTAAGACTAACTTAATTCTACTAAGACAAAATACTGTTGGGACGATCGCCCACGCCATCCGCACATCGTCCGAGCTTCTACGAATACTCCTTATCTCTGCTGACTAAGGGCGTACAGAGAAAGTTACTGCACGGGACTCGGGTCGCATGACGATCTACATAAGTATCGTTGTTTGCCAAACCATGTAACCGTTTCTTAGAAGTCTCTCCAAGAAAAGCTTTCTCCTTAAGCAATTTTCATGTCATATGGACTGGTCATCTCGTATACATGAAAAATAAACTTTAAAAGAAGTTCATGCAACCTGAACGGTAACTCAGTTCTTTCCCTATTTTCCGACTTTCTTTAAAGTGATCTCTACTCTACACGTTATTTCCAATGAGTGTGCGAGGAAGTCGGTATGTCTGTCAATCCCATCTGAATCTCCAGAGAGTACGGCGGAGTAGTCATAGTATCTATGTTGTCTACGGTAAAGTGATATTGACAAGAACAAACTTTGTATGGATAAGAAAATATCTCTCAGTACAAGTACAAAAAAATAGCCTCTATGCGCAGGCGTCCTTGTAATTCTTGTAACATTAAAATAATGTTTTAAGTAGTAATAAGTAGGTGGTACGTTTTAAAACTGGTAACTTAAGTTCCAACGCGGCGAACCTAATAACACCTGAGCAAAATTTCCTTAATTAGTTTTCATTACCTTGACGTGCAGTTAGGTTATCAGGCGGCGCTAATGGTTGTTAAGTAGCGCATTAGCAGGACGACTTTATCGACGTAGGTATACTTGTTAGTTGTTAGTCGAGGTGCGAAATCTATGCTGCAGTGCACACTACGGTATGTACTCACCGACGGCGCCGCCGGCGCAGGCGTAATTGTGAAGCGTATACAATGGATAGTCACCTAGTTTTAACAGGTACGCGGACAGCAGTACCGCGTCCTGCCGAGGGTCCATCTGCTGGTGGTGATGGGCGCTCGGTCTCATCAACGATGATATCGAAAAATCCGTCGATCCGTGTGCGCCCCAACCGTTAGCACTGCACAACTTACACTCCTCCTTCATGGTTCCATATAACACTAAATAAATACTCTATAGTCCGTTTTTATTGTACTCGGTTTGTACTGGGCACTAGTAAATCACATATAAAAATATCCGTGGTCTGGTTCGCACATCACAGAAGATATCACAGCAGAGTTCTGCGGCGCCTGTAATCCGTTAAGTAATACCATGAAGACAAACTCAGCTCGGTTCTCGTTGGTCTACGACTTTACCCTTTCGAGAATCGAGTCGAGTTCGTAAATCACGTTAAGTTTCCGAGGACTCCCTTCGCTTTCGGAGAAGCGAAATTAGTCCGTAACACGATGTCTACTGTCGCAAACAAATCGCCTGTCGCATCGCCAACTGTTTATTTTGACGTTGAACTAATTGTTTTGACGGCTGTGTTAGTTACTCCTCACGATCTCTTACATTATGTTATTGCGAATGAGGAAATTTAACCGATTAACTGTAATTGAAATGACGATATAGTAGAGATTCATTTGAAGAATATTGATCAATCTTCACTTGACACTCAACTGTGACCTTATGATCAAAATGTCATCTCACGACTCATTTCATCAGTTAATAATTTCAAATAGCTTTTACTTTGGCTATAATAACACGGATGCTATGTGAACTTTCATGTAAAGCATTCGTTTTGTTTAACACAGTCTATGTCAACGTCAAAAACAATGCATTAACTCCTAGATTTTAATTGGCTTTCAGTTCAGTTCGGACACGAAGCATTTCCCACAAAGTTGGATATTTGCGAAGCCGTAATGCCTCATAAACGAGTTATTACGCGGCACTCGAGTAGCTTTTCCGAGTTTGTTTATTGAGAGCTGGCGGCGATTATGCATGGGATGGTAAACAGTCGTGTGGGGCGCAGTGCCGGTGTGGTGTAGGCGAGTGTCGAGAGCTAGGGGCGACGCAGCATTGCGGTGCCGCGCCAGGTCAGCGGTGCAATGCTGATACCGTTGCTATGAACGAATTCACTTTAGCCAACATAATAAAAAAAAAAATTGATCAACTGCCACAGTAGTATCTTCAAGCTAATTAAAATAAAAATCAAAGGTCCCTCCTTATTCCAGAGTTCAGTCTCAGCACAATGCACTAGAAACAGTAAGCGGAGATGAAGACAACAAGCGGCCGACTGGCCCGTGGTGCGAATTTGGTCGTAGGTATATAAAGGAATCAGACTCCTAAATTACATTTTTCTGACCAGTTGCAGAGAGCGTTTAGTTTTCTATTTTATTTACTCGATTCACTATTACGTTTTTTATTCCCTTACGTGCACACACTCGCGGCGTCTAACCCAAACTGCGTCGTTAGATTATGTTTGCTCTATGCTCATCTTTGTTCCCCTCAGACAGCCTTGACGTCATCTTGACCTGACTGTTCTGAATACAAAACTTTAAAATAGAACATTTTGATTCGCGTGTAACCCGTTTAAAAAATGTCACGAGGTTTAAGACATTTTTGCGCTGTAAGTAGGTAGATATTGGAGCCAAAGATATTGGATATGAGTTGACATGACATGCGCCTCTACGCTGTGAACCCATCATCTGAGTTTGGCGCCTTCAATTTTAAAGCTGATAAAGTTAATCGACTGGCGACCATGTATTGTTCTTGCGTTGAGTTCTTGTAATTCCCAAATAATGATTCATTTAATAGAATCTCATTTATATTGGGAAATACAAACACAATGTTGTCAATTACGGACTGTAAAGTAGTTTGATACTAAAGTACTCGGTGTGAAAATAATAAGATTTGTACTTTTTTTAATTACTTCTGCTCTGTATAATATAATTCGTTCTAGTTCTGACCCTCAACACTAGCCATTACGCCATCAGGCGTAACATAAAATATGCATTCTTAACTCAGAAAATTGATTACCTCGTTTGTTATTCCATCGTAGTTTAAGTTATATCCTATCTAGAATAGGAATGATATTTATCGAAAAATTTCACGAAATTCGCCATAGAATTAACTAGGATTTCAAATTTATAGACACGGCATACGTGCACGGAATAACGTCGCAATAGTGCAGAGCGGCCTTGGACGTGGCGGTAAACAAATGTCACGTGTTCTGTCTGCGTGGTAGGTAACATTAAAAATCACCGTTGCGATCTCTTTCCTGTCCGATATTAAATTAGTTTACTTTTGGTTTTGATTTACGTCAGTCGGTCGTCTCTGTATACCTATTGAGTAGGTACTATTAACCCATTCCATTTTTGCATCATCAGTTTTAGCTTCATCATTACGCATGTTTTCTGTATTGGTCTTTCGGGTGTTATACCTAAAATATTTTGAGCATACATCATCATCATCATCATCATCAACAGCCTTAAGAAGTCCACTGCTGAACATAGGCCTCCCCAGAGAGCGCCACTTTTTGAGCGGCTGCTCGCCTCTTGCATCCATACCTAGTTACAATCACTGCTTGCTACATTTATTAATTAAGCACAAGTTTGTTATTATGCGATTATTTTTTATGAACTCGTGTGATTTCACTGTCTAACTCCAACAATATAAATTATGTATGAAAGTAAGTATTAATACTACTTATGTTGTTTGATATCAATACTTTCATTGCCATCACGTGCAAATGATATTGAGGATTAGCTTTGTTATCAATGTCATAGATATCAAAGTCATTGATAAAGTTTTCAAATTAAATAATCTGATTTTATTATAATTAGTACTTTCATTTGATGATACAGATAAGTTAGTTTTAAGGACGATACATAGTAGGTATATTACTCTAGTAAGTACATACCAATCCTGTTTATCTATCTACTTTTTGAGGTGCTTTATTGATCTCAGGTTGTTCCAAAAGTAAATAATAGCACCCATAGTTAAAATAACTTGACAGCAATAATTATATGAAAAATCGCTAGTAACAGAAGTATAAAACCATATCGTGATAACTGTGATAGATCGTTCCACTTCGATTGAATATTCTTATCCTTTGTAAAATAGAATTAGATCCTCTATCACTTCTAAATTAAAAAGGTCCATAATAATAGGTTAAGCACGTGCGGTACAAGCAGCTGTCGTGACAGATGTTGTGGACGGAAGGCACCCCTCCACTCCGAACCCCACGGTTACCTGCCTCTTGGCTCACCTGACTTGCGTACAACCACGGTTGATATTCCGTCTAAGATTTTACATCCTTAGTATAAAAGTATGTTGATGGTTCAATATTCGTATTCGCAAAATATAGACTTATGATGATGATGATCTGTGATATGAATATCGTAACAACTATTTCAATACACAGTAGTTAGTGATGTCAACGTTATTATTATTGATTAACAAAACATATAAACAGGATGACAAAAAGCTCGCTAGGTACGCCGATAGGCGGATGTTAGAGAATATATATACGCGTACTTTTCTCCAAACCATTTGAATGAATTGAAATTCCTCGAACTGGGTTCAATCTAAACTGAAACTTCATTGCTGCCGTTAGTAGGTTCTTAGCATTAGCCAATGGCGACAACGCTGTAAATGTTTGGCAATGTTTTCTGGCGGTCACCCAATCAGACAACCATTCGATATGGTTTAAATATAATTTTAAATCTTTGTGCACTAGGAAAGCATGCCTTAAACACATAGATCGAAACATACATGTGTACATGCGTGTGAATGCAGTTCTCCAGTGCCATTGTGCCGGTTCACTGTAACTTTGCCAGTTAAATTTCCTTTGGCAAGGATTCTTGGCGACCTACCAGGGACATCATCAGTGATTTCTAATGCAGCTTCATTGCCCCGTTACAATTTATTGTGTACAGTAAAGCTATTGAATTTATCTTTTAGATCTTTGTGATACGAAAAATGGTTCACAGATAATCAACCACTAGGAAAGGCTGTAAGCCTTCCGCTTGAGCTGGCAACCGACGCTGGCGTAAGCCCAATTTGTGCCAAGTATGGTTTTGCACAGCCAGAGCTCGATAGGTATATAATACTGTTATGATTGATTGTTGGTAACTGCAGACTGCAGGCTAAGAATATTAATAAGTTAGTACCTAATAAATTACTAAAAGTCTGGCTTCGCGCTTCTCTGCCCCATTTTCTTCAACAAATTTGTCATTTTAAGATAATTAACAATAAAAGACAATAAATATTCTCTAATTTCCAAGATATTCCGATAGTTAGCTTATCGAGTTCTGTTATCACTGTGATATTATCAATATCGATTACCTATCTTTGTGATGATGTGATGAAATGCATTATTTTTTAATATTCTGCTTTGATTATAATAATGCTTTCTATATTCATAAAGCTTTGTCATTAAAATTAATTCATGTTAATAAAGTCACACGAGTCTTGCAGTTTCAACATAAAACTGTGCATACCATTCCTGAGATCTGTGGTGCATACTTTACATTAAGTATATTTCGTTTAAATGACAATGATTTAGCCACAATAAGGTTAGTTCCATCCATGCAGTACCTAAATAGATATTATAACTGTACAACTACAAATCTCGGCTCACATCAAAAACATTGGATTGGGATATTTCACAATAAAATCACGAACTCATTAATCATTATCAATTTGTCGAGCGGTGTGCAATGCAACGCAACGAAAGCACACTGAGTTGCTTGTTTCACAAGATCAGCACTGCTTGCTTACATAAGGCATAAAGCAACTTGCGTACAACTTACTTAGGTGCAGAGCTCAATTGTAAAAACATTGTAAGTCAGCCTCAACTTCACGTGCTGTGATAGTTATACGGAACGCGTGTGCGTAACCATTCGATTAGTCTACCTCATACACACTTCCAATAGACTAACTAAAGTCATCTAAACCCTCTTTGACTAGATACATTCAAAACAAGCCCCGCACAAATCATATGAAACTTTGTTTCAAATAATACCATTAACATGGAATGTAAAACCATAACAAATGATGTCCAAACAAAATGGGGAAGTAACAAAGCGATTCGTGACGACCCACATAGAGTATACGTGAGGTAAAAGAAACTATGAAAATCTCTCTCAGTGTTGAATGAACACCGGACCGTGACAATTGGGCTAATTCTGTCTCAATGATGAGGAAATACATTTGGGGAAATAATTATCACATCTTCATAATAAGTATACTAGCGACGAGTTCAGATTTTATCCTCCAATTTACTTATTCAAATGCCATCAAATTTATCGTTATAGATCAGGCGGCGAGGTCGGTATCTATTTGAAATTCAACTACCCTATTAAAGGAAAGTGTAAAGAGATACAGTTTCTAAAGCCATTTATCTGTGTAATTGATAGCTATCGATGGTATGAGAGTGTGAAATTTTGCAATTGAGATAGAGCTCCATCGTATAAGAGGGCCGCCGCCGCAGGGCTGGAGAAAGCAAGCCTTTCACTCGACCTGCCTGCCACGCTCTGCGCTCTACGCGGCAAATTTAAACAATAATACGCAATCATGTCTATTGTTAGACCTTATTTTGAGACCATGCCGCTCGGAGAGGCAGAAACCGTAAAATTGTGACAGTCAGTAAACAGAGCAATACCAATTAAATTTATCGCATTCTATTACGATCATGTTTTATGCCGGGTATCGTAAAATACAAAGGGCAGCCTTATCGTTTCATCTAATCGAAGAAACTGACTCAAATCGTTGATAGATTTGGCAAGCTTTAAATAAAAATAAATGTCTTGTATGACTTTATTTAACTTTATCACCTATCAGTTTTTGTAATCTAACTTCTTTAAAATAATGTTTAGCGCTTCAATTGGACCGACAATTTTAAGCTCAACAGGCTGCAAGCTCGCTATTAAAATAAGTTAAGTAGATGATTAACTTGAGAGCCGAGAATGGCTGCGTGAGGTAAAGTTTAAGGACCACAAAGGTGAAAGTTTGAGTGCAACTTGCAGTACGGTTGCAGTAGAGTTGGACCGCAAACTCGTCCCTACACACAAAAAGCACTAGTAATGAATTGTTTCATAGATGTAAAGGTCCATGAACTGTAGAATATTTTATCACGAGATTCACGAGCCACTGGGTCTTGAAACGTTAGGTTAACAACCGTGATTTCTGCATTATAATAACAGTGAAATACCTTCTTCTTTACTAAGTTTATATTAAAAACTAGTATTTTGCCCCGTGCGCGGGCCGCGAGCGGCCCGCGTGTGTGTTTTCGTGGCGTTCCATTTGTTCAAAACGCTATACTTGTGTTTAAACTTGTAATTTTGCAAGTACTTGTACAAAACTGCGGTATCTATCAAAGAAAATGATAATTCATCTGACTTGTGCATGGCGGCCATCTTGTTTGACTTGACAGCGTCATTGGCACCATTAGCAGGTCGCAAGCGGCACACTTGCACCGTGCGCGGGCCGCACGCGGCCCGCACACGGTGCAAGTGTGCAGGTGCAAGTGTTAGTCGTGACTGTCCAATTATACCAATGAGAGACAATAAACTAACTCACTCATCGCCGCATTTGGTAGGTTGGAAAAAAAAATTGACATTTGACATCTGTCCAAAAAATTGACATTTGACATTTGTCAATAAATTTGACATCTGTCAAAAAATTTGACATTTGACATCTGTCAAAAGTTTGACATTTGACATCAATCAAACTGACATCTGTCTACACTTGACAGCGGTATTAGAACAGTGCGCAGGTCGCAAGCGGCACACTTGCACCGTGCGCGGGCCGCACGCGGCCCGCACACGGTGCAAGTGTGCAGGTGCAAGTGTTAATCGTGACTGTCCAATTACACCAATGAGAGACAATAAACTAACTCACTCAACGCCGCATTTGGTAGGTTGGAAAAAAAAATTGACATTTGACATCTGTCCAAAAAATTGACATTTGACATTTGTCAATAAATTTGACATCTGTCAAAAAATTTGACATTTGACATCTGTCAAAAATTTGACATTTGACATCTGTCAAAAGTTTGACATTTGACATCAATCAAACTGACATCTGTCTACACTTGACAGCGGTATTAGAACAGTGCGCAGGTCGCAAGCGGCCGCGTGCGGCCCGCGCACGGTGCAAGTGTGCAAGGTGCAAGTGTTGGTCGTGACTGTCCAATTATACCAATGAGAGACAGTAAACTAACTAACTCATCGCCGCATTTGGTACATTTGACATCTGTCAAAAAATTTGACACCTGTCAATCTTTTGACATATGACATCTGTCACAGTGACATCTGTCGAAATGACCACTATCTCGAACCGAAACTGTAGTACCATAGGCGATAAAACGGAAAACAGCCATTTCGATAACAGTACGTAAGGCGGCCATATTAAAAAATGACAGATGTCAAAATTTGACCAAACCATGTTGATCAGCATCCTTTGGGACCCCCAGATGTCAATTTATATCCCGATCAGAGCACCTTTACTTTCAGACGCGGACCAATAGACCGCCATTTTGAAAAAAGTACTTTTTCACTGTGTGCCCCTCTCAAAACTGTACAATATTAAAACAAACCCTCCCTACAAAAGTCTCACAGTTTCGGTGTTATTTGCGAATTAAAAATCCTTAAAAAGTGAAATTGCATGTTCGCAATATTTCAAAATGGCGGAATCAAAAAAGTTTTTACACATTCCTACCAAGTGTACCGTGGGATTTTCAGATATCGATTTTCATTCGGATCGGACAACTTTTACTATGAGTCGGAACGTCTACAGCCGCCATCTTGAAAAAAATTGATTTCACTGATATTGCACTTTTACCCTTATAACATCTATACTTGATCCCTAGGAACGACTTCTCTAAAGCACTCGCAACGGAGGCGCAAAAAAGCAAAGTTGATATTTCAATAAAAGCACCTTTGTATGGCAGCCCCATTGAAAGTTGACACATGTCAAAATTTGATTACAGAATGTTGATCACCATCCTTGGGGACCCCCAGATATCGATTTTCATCCGGATCGGTGAAACTTTTTTTCCTGCCGCGGCCAAAATTTCCGCCATTTTCAAAAAAATATTTTTCCCCAATCTTCCTCTCTGGCTTCCAAACAATATTAGTTCCAGCTCTTTATACTAAAGTGTCATAGTTTCGCCGTCATTTACGGTTAAAATTTGTATGGCGGATTTTTTTTTCCGCCATTTTGAATTTTTTTTGACATCTCCAAAATCGTCCCAGGGTTTGCTATGACATTCCTTAAAACGCACATGACCTATCTCATATGGTTTGGCCAGGCCGTTGACTGTCTAAGTGACCGAAGGTCGGAAGACCAGGTCGCGAATTTTTTTGAAGACACCTCGATCACCTGGACACAAAACACAACAAAGACATTCAAAATTTTCCATAGGTGTCGAGAAACAATGCGTCAAAAATGGAAAAAAAAAATTGTATGGCAGCCATCTTTAAAAATGGCGGAATCCAAAATATTTTTTCAAATTACGAATCAGCGGCCCCGAAAACCCCCCCATGCGAAAAATCACCCCGATCGGACCAACTTTCAAAATGGCCGCCATTTTGAATCCGCCATCTTGGATTTTCATGACAACCATCTGACAGCCCCCGTCATCCTCTATGACATTTGGTCGAGCACTACCCACATACCTCTTACCGTTTCCGAATTATGAGCGTTTCAATTTTGTATGGAATTTTTATTTTTTGTATGGTAACACTTTTTTTTTTAATTTCTCTAGAAACATCCCAGGGTTTACTCCAACTTTAGTTAAAGCAGGACACCCATCCGAGTTATACATTTCGAGATCCGTTGACCTGTTCCATCTCAGAGACGACTTTCTGGTAATGTCAGATTTTTCCCGGGGTGACATGACCCATCACTATACAGCCTCATACTCAGTTTTGACTGACCACTTCTGAGAGCTGAGATCAATTATGTCAATCATCAGTCAGTCAGTCACTCATGGGTATCCAATTTTATAGTAATAGTAAAGTAAAGTAAAGTAACTATTGTAGTAGGGTAGAACTTTAACAAATGAAGTCATTTCAGGTTTTTTAAGTTGGTCTACTTCATCTAAAAGGTAGGTAGGTACCTACCTAAATGATTTTGTGTGCCATGACTGGCAGCAGCTTAAAAAGTATGTTGTTTACAAGCTTTAGTAACCGTGACCATAAGTAAGTTACCTTCTTCGTGGGTAAGTGATTGGTTAAGGCTTTAGCAAAGTACTCCCATGTAACGTAATAGATTTTCAGTTTTATGAAGTAATTTTGTGTTACGACCAACATATAATTTAGAACCGTCTTGTGTGGAATATTACAAGTTATAAAGTATTGGATACTAATGTTGTTTTGTCGTGTATAGCAGACTTTAAGCTTTACTCTATGATTCTTTGTGCATTCTCTGTGGTTAGTAGTCTGTGGTAAACTGAAATGGCGTGCGTAGGTTTAGGATATTGAGACGATCTGTAAAATAACAATAAGCTAATTTAATAAAGTGTTTGTCTGATTAATGGGGCTGTTTTAATATTATTCTAGTAGGTTATGGGCCCAGTGCCCATTATCAGTCAGATCGACATAGATTAGCATAGGAAAAAGTTATTATAAAAAGTTAGAAACCGGCCATTAGAAAGGCACCGGTTAGCACGCGGGGTAGGAAAGTTCTTTTCAGCAGTTTTACGCATAACGACAAGAAAAAGTCGGGAAATAAGAGCCATGGCAGCTCAAGCAATAAATATTCCTCAGTTAGAAAACGGAAATTTTGCTAATTGGTTATTTCGCGTCGAGATTGCACTAGATGAAAAAGGATGCAAAGACGTCATAAAAGGCAAGATCGAGCCTAAAGAAAACGACCTAGAAAGAAAAGATGCCAAGGCACGAAATCTGATAATACAAGCGTTACCAGATAAACACCTGGAATATGTGAAAGATGCCACAACAGCATATGAAATGATAGAAAATTTGAGAAAGATATTTGAGAGAAAAAGTACACTCTCTAGTATGTACCTCAGACGCCAGTTAATGAATCTAAAATGTAAAAAGTCAGATAGTGTAGAAGAACACTTCAATAAATTTGATAAAATAATAAGAGAAATGGAATCAAATGGCACAAAAATAGAAGAAAAAGATAAAATATGCCAACTCCTAATAAGTATGGAGGAAGCTTATCAGCCATTGATCACTGCTCTTGAAACATCAAGCTCAGAGCTCACCATTGATTTCGTAAAAAGTAAAATGCTTGATGCAGAACTTAAAGAAAAGAATAGAACACAAAGAACATTAATCCCAAATGAATATGTCTTTCAAAGTGTTCCGTTTAAATGCTATAATTGTGGAAAGCCCAATCATATTGCAAGAAACTGTCCCCAACGTTCCCAAGCAAACAGAGGAATGCAACCAAGAGGGTCAGGATATAAGAAAAATAATAGAGGGTCAAATAATTTCAGAAAATCAAGTGCTAATATTGTAGAAGAGAAAGTTTATGAAAAAGAAAAAACATATGAAAAAGAAGATATAACCTTCTTTGCTGCACAAGCTCATACAGCATCGAGACAAAATTATGAAGATGAAATAGAATTTATTATTGACTCAGGAGCATCATATCACATGATAAATGATAAATATGAAAAATATATGACAAATATTAAAGAAATACCAGAAATAAAAATTCAAGTTGCTAATGGTAGCATGATATCAGCCAATAAGAAAGGTAACATAACAGGAATATCAAGTCAAGGTACAAAAATAAACATAGAAGATTGTCTTATAATGGGAAAATTATCACACAATCTAATATCAGTCTTAAAATTGAATGAAAAAGGTCTACGAGTTACATTTGATAAACTAGCAACAAAAATAAGTAATCATAAAGTACAAGTGGAAGGAAAAAGTAATGGAAAATTGTATACGATTAAATTAAATATAAATAAAGAAGATTTATTATTGACTCAAAATAAAGACACTAATTTATGGCACAGAAGGATGGGACATCTTAATTACGGAGGAATGAAAATACTTGGTCTACCTATGTCCAAGGAGCGCTGCTCAATATGCATGGAAGCGAAAGGAACTCGCTGTCCATTCACTCCTACACCATTACCAAGAACAAAAAGTATTGGCGAATTAATTTATTGCGATATTGGAGGACCAATCACACCTATGAGCAAAAATGGTGAAAGGTATTACCTTACAATAATTGATGATTATTCGCATTTTATGGAGGTCCACCTACTACATTCAAAAGATGAAGCTAAAAGTTATATAATAAGATACATAAAAAGAATGAAAAATAAAGGCACAAACATACAAAGAATCAGAACAGATAGAGGTAAAGAGTTTGTTAATGATGAGCTAAAATCATTTTATGAAGAAAATGGTATAAAACAGGAAACTACTTGCGGTTATACACCTCAACAAAACTCAATTTGTGAACGAATGAATAGAACTTTGAACGATAAAGTAAGAGCAATGTTGTTAGAAACACATTTACCCAAGGATTTATGGGGAGAGGCGATCAGATGCGCAGCTTACACTATAAATAGGTCACCTACAAAAGCACTCCAAGGAGACACACCAGCTAATATAATGTATGGTAAAAATCAATTGGAGAAGATCAGAGTTTTTGGTTCAAAAGCATGGAGTATTATATTCCCTAGACTAAGCAAATTAGAACCTAGAGCAAAACCCATGATAATGGTGGGATATTGTGGATCAGGATACAGATTATGGGATCCAAAGTCAAACGAGGTAATAGAGTCCAGAGATGTACGCTTTGACGAGTCGAACTACAGATACCAAAAAAATGAGAGTAGAAATTTTATTTATTATGAAGAAGATGAATTAGAAGAAAGAGAAAATATAGAGTCTTCAGAAAGTCAAGAAAAAGAAAAGCATAAAAGTTTGAAAGAAAAATTGGAAAATTCTACAGTAACGAAGAAAACTCATATATTAGAACCAGAACTAACAGATGATGAAGAAGAAGTTTCAGAAGAAGAAGAAGTCTACATTCAGAAAAGGAAAAGAAAAACAGAATTACCAAAACGATTTACTGATTATGACATGACTAATATAGCATATGCGCTTATGACAGAAGATCCTATAAGCTATAATAAAGCTATCGAACAAGGAGGATGGTCAGAAGCTATAGAGAAGGAACTAGAAGCACACAGAAAATTAAAAACCTGGGAAGAATGTGAATTACCGAAGGGACATAAAGCTATTGATACCAGATGGGTTTTTCGTACAAAACCAGATAACACAAAGAAAGCCAGACTAGTTGCGAAGGGTTTTCAAGAAGAAACTACTCAAAATGTGTATGCACCAGTAGCCAGAATGACAACAGTAAGGTTGTTCTTTAATAAAGCAGTCCAAGAAGATTTACCTATATCACAGTTAGATATACCTACAGCATTTCTGAATGGTGAATTGAAAACAGATGTTTACATAAAATACCCAGAAGGAGTACCAAATAAGGAAGGAAAAGTACTAAAACTAAGAAAAGCATTATATGGATTAAAAGAATCTCCACGTTGTTGGAACGAAAAACTGAATGATTTTTTAACAAAGAATGGTTTTAAGCAATCATTAAGTGATTTTTGCTTATATACATCAAGTAATATATATATATTGATATTTGTCGATGATATTTTAATAATTGGCAATGGACAGACTATAATAACTAAACTAAAAGAAGAATTTCAAGCAAAAGATTTGGGAAACATAAGGAAATTCTTAGGAATGGAAATTACAAGATCTAAAGGGTTAATGGAAATAAAACAAACACAAATAATAGAGAAAATTTTATTAAAGTTTAATATGCAAGATTGTAAGGGTATGAGTACACCTATGGAAGTCGGGTTTAACATTGTTGAAAAAGAGAATATCTTAACCAACATTCCATATAGAGAACTTGTGGGTTCGCTGATGTATTTAGCTACCACCAGCAGGCCAGACATTGCATTTGCAACGGGTTTTCTCAGTAGATACATGCATTGTCCAACATCCACTCTATGGCAAGCCGGCAAAAGAGTCCTGAGATACCTGAAACAAACAAAAGAAAAGGGGTTAATATATAGAAAACAAAACACTAATAATTTACTTAGCTTTTCAGATTCAGATTGGGGAAGTGACAAAACAAATAGAAAAAGTATAAGTGGAGTTGCTATCTTCCACCAAGGCAACATGATAAGCTGGAGTTCAAAGAAGCAGTCCACCGTCGCGCTGTCAACAGCTGAATCCGAGTATGTTGCAGCAGCATTAACAGTGAGTGAAATGGTATTTATCAAAGGAGTTTTAAAAGACTTACAGTGTGATAAAAACTTACAGTGTTCATTGTTAATTGATAATCAAAGCACTATTAAAATGATAGAGAGTTATGAAAATAGTAAGAGGTCAAAACACATAGATATTAAAGTTCATTTTATCAAAGATTTTCTAAACAAAGGATTGTTTTCTATAATATATGTGCCTACTACAGAAAATAGAGCAGATTTACTTACCAAATCATTTCCAAGAGTTAGACACAATTATTTATGTGATTTAATTGGTTTGCATTAAAGTTTTGTAATCATTGATATTGTGTATGAATAGTAAGATAATGATGATAAGGTGTAACATTAACTAAAATGTTCATTAATGTGTGTTTATATTTAATAATTTTGTTAAAACAGATTGATCGATTTTTAGTTTTGTTTTGGCATAATATACGATGTATTTTTAGGTTATATTTTTGAAGTTTACTTGACATTGTCAGTTGTCAAACGTTGTAATGTGTCAAAGTCGATATTTGAAATGTGTCAAATATAAGTGACAGCATCGTATGTGTTGCCATTTTAGTACGTAATTTTTCTACTACTTTAGTAATATTTTGCAAGTACAAGTTTATTTGTAAAATGTAAGATTGTTAAAAATAGAACTTGAACTTGAGCCGGGATATTGGATACTAATGTTGTTTTGTCGTGTATAGCAGACTTTAAGCTTTACTCTATGATTCTTTGTGCATTCTCTGTGGTTAGTAGTCTGTGGTAAACTGAAATGGCGTGCGTAGGTTTAGGATATTGAGACGATCTGTAAAATAACAATAAGCTAATTTAATAAAGTGTTTGTCTGATTAATGGGGCTGTTTTAATATTATTCTAGTATAAAGAAAGCTTTAATGTCGCAATGGTAACTAAAATATTGTCTTTTAACTGTTTGAGACCTATTATAATAGGAACCTAATACAATTTTAGAATATATTTCCATCTACTCAATTACGGATTATGGAAAAATCATCAATTTACTTAATCGTTTTGCGATAGGTAGCCAAAATGTAATAATGGGCATTATTACATTTTGGCTACCTATCGCAAAGAGAGACGTCATCTCTTGGAACTGGAACCAGTATCAATATTCTAAGGTGTGCTAGTTCTAAAGTGTTATTTTTGGTTTATTCTGGCTCATTCTTATTACAAAAGCTCCTTTATTAAAATTCTCATGAGTTTGGTGTGAGCACGGTGTAAGTAACAGTCGGAAATACATATATAAAGGATTTTTCATGTAATAGCTTGGTCATGTCAAGCCATGTTTGTCGAGCTTTCCCAATTTCTGCCATAACCCGGTCACAGTCCGATACTAAATTCATGATGACATTGTTTCGGTATTTAGTTGGAAAGCCAATAACAGCGTTCCAAATCGGCCCCTGTGTGCCGTAATAGCTTGTTTGCCGCCTTTTGTCTAACTAGGGCATAACCTCGATGGAATTAATTGATAGCATTGACAACGGAGGTGCAGAATCCACTGACGTTTAATTATTCTCTAAGCGGTTCGAAGTTATCCAAGTTACCTATTTTAAGTGCAGTAAGCAATCTTGGTAGATTTGCTTGTAACAGTAATATTTTTAAGTTTGCACGGAATTATCCGGCTCTTTTGACAGCTTTATAGGTAGAGTACCTATTTCTGTAAATTTTTCCTTACAATACCTTTTAAGAGTTGTGTCATTTGATTATAAATTTACATGCGATGTTTGTGTTTTTAAAATAGATACCTATAATTTTTGGAGTTTATACATAGACCAGATTTAGACACTTAAATTGAAGACCTTTCGGGGATTTTGAATATTCATTCAAGTTACCTAGTTAGGGGTTTTTCAATTCTTTCGTGCGACTGTATCTATTTTTAAACTAGTTTCATATGTTCAAATACAATCCCAATAAAAATGGCTTTGGTACTAGGTATCCGTGTGTGTGAATTTACAATCGACCGACATAGGTACTTAGGTATTAATTCACACATCATTTGTCAAAACTCAACAACTAATTTGCACAACATTATATATTGAGAATATTTCGTTTGTCAGTTCATTTATTTAATTTCCTTGGTTCATTATATTCCTTGGTTATGTTGTAATTAATATCACTGAGGAAGTTAAATATTTTTTACCAGGGAATGTCCACGTAGGTATACTATGTATTTACACCCTGTTATTCAGTTACTACTTTTTGCTGCCCTAAACTGAACTAGGGCACAACCTCGTTTTTAGTATCGGATAGCCATGACAAGCTCGTTGCGGGTCAGAAGGTACTGGGAAGCTCTCGGTAAAGCATTTTACGGTTGGTACTAGGTACGCTTTAACACCTCGTCAGTTCAACTTAATTACTTTCTGTTGTTTGCTTTTGCCACCAGGATTCCAGTTATTGTCATTATCGTAAAATGTTTCTTTTTTTATTACAATTTATAGGCATAGCAAATGTCGAAATGTTACAAATTTAAATTGTTTCATGAGATGACGGTTTCATTTCGACTATTTGCTTGAGAGTTTGTTATTTTGAAGCTTTGTTTGGAGTTCAAATTTGTTTTTTAAGCATAATTATGCTTTGTATACTTGTTTGTCAACAAACGCATGCTTGGTTTGTGTTTCAACTGTTGATTTTGGGGAAAAAATAAACAGAATACTTTTATTGCTATTATTAAGCGTTAAAAGTTTAATTATGTTTGCCTTAGTCAGTAAATTAGATTATGAAGAGCGCAGATTGGTCACCTATGTTCGGACTGCTGACGGAATGAATATTTAATCGGTTGTTGACATTCCATGAAAAAGGTAATATGACACCACGGGCTGTCTCCATCCATTTGCGTCGGCAAACAGCTTATTTGAGGATTTAAGCGCGATAGCGATCATAGTCACGCCGCGAACCGGCCGGCGAGATACGGACTATGTCGATGACGATTTGGTGGCAAGAGTAGCACTACTCATCAAGAAGGAACTCGTTTTGCACAATGCCCATAATTTCTTTGCGCGATCCGATAAACGGCACTCGCCGGACACCACACCGGCACCGACGTACGTGTGACACTAGTAACATTTACATGAATTGGAAGTTCAGTTGCGTTTCCCGATCCACACTGTACACATCATCACACATCCATTAGTTTGGCACAACACGACACTAGATGCGAAAACGATCGCCGAATTCAGGTTGAATCGTAAACGGAAGCGGTGCACGGATAGTGCGTCGTGTTTACAGTTGGCGCGGCGCTTTTGTAGAGCGGGCGCGCGAACGACCGCTCACTTCCGTGGCTGACAGTCGACTGGCGAGCGACCGACGAAACGAAAGAAAGCTGTGAGTCGCGCGGCGTGGCGGTGAGGAGCGGGGCAGGGCGTGTGCGGGGTGGGGCGCACCTGCGGGCGGCGGGAGCGCCTCTTGCCTCCAGCGACCGACTGCGAAGCTTCCCGCTGCTACGCAATAAACGCTCGATAAACTTTCTCATTAGGCGCGCCTAACCGTGTGACCGTAAGCTCGTTGCTTGCACATTAAATGCAATGCAATACGACATTCATGTAGATTGTAGGCAATTCGCACTCGAGCATGCGCCGGACCCCGAGCTTTCGACTCGTGCGCAGAGCTTCCATCGCGGTGCGTGCGCGCACTCACTACGCTATTTACATTCAGAATCACGTTACTTAGGCGTTAGGCGAATTGCACATAAGTTAATGAATTATGCAATAAGTACACTGAAAAGTTTATTGAATAGGAATTTAGATTAAAGGCGATAGGAGTTAGGAGCACAATGGACAATAATTTCTTTGGAATGATTGACAACTATAGGTAAGTAACTACTGTAACTGATACTGAACTAACGGAACAAAATAACAATAGACTTAACAGATTTTTATATAACTAGCGTACGGTGTACGCCATAAACAAAGCACTAATACAGGTACCTACTAGACTATGTTAACTAATAATGGCCAATTCTGAGCCGTATACAAAACTACAAAGTTGTAATGATGCCTAAACCAATATCATCATTAAACCTAAACCACAGTCTAGACTGTGCCTAAACCTTTTTAGCTCCACAACAAAACCACGAGCAGACAGTACCTAAAACAAGAAAAATTCCACTCTGACGTCATTGAATGTGACGAAAGGGTATGTAACATTGTTTGTACAATGTAGAACAGAAGTTGGTAAGTAGGTATATTTAGCCTGAACATTAAAACATTGTGGAACATTGCCTAAGCTACGCTACTACATTCTATATACAGACGCACTAAGCCTAAAAGGTTGTCTGGAGCTTCTGGAAGAGATTATATAGGCGGTCTTATCGCTTTAAGCCATAAGACCGCCTACTCTACTAGTGTAGGTAAGTTAATTAATTAATCAATTTGAATTTTTTTTAATCTACATTTTACTTGTTTTTCTGCGGGAACTTAATTTTCGGGATTGAAAGTTGGGTCTCAGTAAAAAACCTGCAGCGAAAGCTGTTGAAAGTTTTGGCGCAAAAGACAAACAAACAGACAACCATCAGGCAATGTTTCTTTTTTAATAAAGCTTAGGATAAGAGAGTAGGGATAGAGATACCTACCAATGACACTAATCTGTCTTGTGCTAGTGACGTGCCCGTCACGTGGACCCTCCGGTAGTCCACGTGTGACGGAGACGGACTCACGTGGATGCAATGTTATGTAACACAACCGCTCTGCAGAATATTCTGGGTGTAATTGAATTCATTTGCATCCTTTGAAATTATGTACTGACACCGGTCACGTGTGGACCAAAATTTATGAAATCAAACGCTTTGATTTGGTATTGATAATAACTCCAAAAGTGGAACAATTTACTTAATCAACTACTACAGTACGAAATTAAATTAATATAAGTTATGTACTGCTTTTAACTATGACATAAAAGATGAAAAAACTTTTAAAAGTATCAAACAAATCGTGCCAACTATCGTTAGGCGCCGCGGCAATCTTAATAATTTTCAATAATAAATATTTTTATTTGCACTCTCTGTACCAACTCTGTACTACGTATATCATGTACCTACACAATTTATGCCAATGAATTCAATTGCATCCTGTATACTGCTGTTACAGAAATGATACGGTAAGTAATATGATATTTAAAGAGTATAAATGTAGGTTTTAGGTATTGTTTGATTTTTTTCTGTGTGTCTGTCTTGCGTTATTGTTATTTTTATTACCTATCTATAGAAACTTGTAAATTGGCCTTCTTTATACGTTTACTTCTCTATATTTGTACCTAGCTGTTAGTTTACGTATTCTTCTTGTTTTGCAACACAAAACCCATGTGATGCGCAACGCGCTTTTTCGTAGAAGTACTACGAATTTCGTAGCATTTTAATAAGTCACTTGAAAACGGCTGTGGTTAGACCAATTTGCTTAATTTGTTTTAAAATGTTCGCAATAGTAATGTGTAATAAATAATGTAATAGTCCGCATTAGGTTTTTTATGGAAAGCAAAATTGGAAACGGGGTTCACTGCTATGGCTTTGGCTACTGCCTGCTGCCACGCGAACGAAGTCGCGGACAAATAGCTAGTAATTTATTATTTTTCTCTGAACAATTAATAGTAGGTCCATATCAAAGTTTATATAATATACTAATATCTACGTCACGGAATAAAAACTATTCCATATTCTGTGGTCCACCTGGTTTTGGTTCTCTACGTATATCTACAATAAATCGATCACGAAGCGGTTATGAGAACGACGCTTAGATTAATTTGAATAGAGCAGTCTCAAAGTATTCCTAAAATATAATATATATTAAACTATAACTACTGTGCAGAATTTGTAGAAAGGTATAAGGTAGAGCTACGTCTACGAACTCATTCGTCTCCAAGTCACGTTTTTATGAAGCTCTAGAGGGAAAATTGTGAGCTATATTTAAACTTAAATATAATGGTAAAAACTCTGGTTTACAGTGAAGTGAAAACGGCTTAGTCCCCACTCGGCCCGGTTCCAATCAGCCCGAATAATAGTATCATATATTCTACCAAGTACCGATTTGTAAAATTTGTACAGTCAGGCAAAAATAAGTAACGTGTAAATAATCTTTTTATTTATTAAGTATATACCAAATCTTATCGAGCAAGTTCGAAAATTCACCTGTGCAGAGTCAACCTGGGCTAGGTAAAGGTTAGAACTAGAAGACCAAGGCGGGAGCGAAGCGAAAGAAACTCCCGCCTTTTGTTTTCGTGGTTTTTTTTATACAAACAAAAACTATAACATTCTAGAAAACAGGTTTGTCTTTCACAGGTTTTTTAGCATAAAAAACATCCATAATGAATATTAAAATATTGCTTGAAGTATACTATTTTACTGGTGATCGTTTACTTACTATATCTGGTGATAATTTAAACATAAACCAACTCTTATCTCAGACTGTACATCGCCTTTTATAAGCGCATCAAACAAGAAATTGTTGTAGAATATTTGATATATTCGGGCCGAAAGGGGGCTGAACCGTAAAAACAACTTTATATAAGTACTTACCACAAACTAATATCGTTCTATGATTCTCGTGATAGGCAAGTTGGTCATTCAGCGGTGTCAGAATTTGTAGGCCGCCCAAAGGCTTCCAGGAGTCTGGAACCGCGTGCCCTCGAAAGTACGGTACTTAGCGCTTAGTTGTAAATACCACTTTTTGTAGCGGTCACCCATCAAAGTAGTGACTACAGGGAACGACTAGCTTCGCTTCGCTATGAGCACTACGTTCCATGATTAAGATTATAAAATGCTTACTTATTGGTGTTATGCGAAAAAGGATTTGGCAGTTTGGCTCGTTACTGAAACTTCGAATAAAACCACTCTGAATACATAATATCATACCTACATAATTGGTTAACTAAAACTATTCATATACATAAAATAAATGAAATCAGGTACCTACTACGAAAATTATTTCAAAGTAAAAAACATTAAAAATGATTAATTATACTAGTATATAAGGTGAGTTTGAATTGGTTTGTTATCCCGAAAGGGGGGGACTAGGACCATGACAGCCCACAAGTTGTGAGAGCCTTACTTGAAACTGCGTGTTTCCAAACCTCCAATATACTAAAAAAATAAATCCACTCACTAAATTGCACGTGCGATCGCTACGAGAGTTAACGAGATACTATAAATTCATTTCTTAAGTTTCTTAACACAGGTTAAACTCCCAACATTTTTAAGCAAACCGAATTTAATGCAGGTAAGCCAACTACAAATCATTTTTTAAGTTGCCACGTCGTAGTGTTCAAGCTAGTTGACATTATGACTTCTTGTTCGAGAGAAACGGGCACGAAGAACTAGGTCAGTATGCTTCGAAAATCGTTCGACTCATCAAAACAATAACTATTCGGTGAACGGGAAACGGCTGTTGCTCTTTGTTGCTGCTTGAAATTGGATTTTAAAGTGTTAACCTAGAATTATCCATTTTCCAGCTAGTACTACTACATTAGCCGGAAGACTTCCACTACTGAATATAGGCCTCCCCATAAAACGCCACTTTGGACGATATCATGGGGCCATAATCACCACGCTTGACAGGCGGCTTGGTGAACGCAGAGGATTTCAATGTACCGAGGAAAATCTGCTGCCACATTCCATGGATATTCCCTTAGTCGGATTTGACGGCACCCACGGGAAAAGGTGGGGTGGTCCTATTCGCAAACCGGGACCACACGGTTAACCAGTGTCCAGCAAGATCTCTTAATTTTTCGTGATAAAAAGTATCGGTGTAAAGTCAAACTCAGCGCCCCCTCAGTCCTTGTGCCCTAAGGCTCTAGTCTTATTAGCTTATGCGTAAATCAAGCCCTGCGGTAGTGTAAGCAATCTGTCTGCAAAATTTTGTTCAAATCGGTTTAAGCATTTTAGCGTGAAAGCCACAAAATAAATATTTTAATATACACGTTTCACTTGTAAGTTGTACGAGTCTTTTTTTATGTTAACGAATGACGTGATGACTTGATGAGCTAGTCGTTCATCTGATGTTAAGCGACACGGCCACCAATCCAGCAGCCCCAGCCCAGCAGCCCAGCTGCGGCTGGGTCAGCTCCAGTGTCACCCGGAGCTCTAAAATGTAAAGTTTCGCGTGACACTGCACTTCGCAGTTGCGCACGTCATGCTGAGACATCAGCATAATATTATAGTCTCAGTGTAATCAGACTACTATACTGTGAGATCCAGGTCATAAGGTCTCATTTGTCCAGTAATTTCACTAGCTGCAGTGCCCTTCACATTGGAACACAGTACTGCTTGGCGGCAGAATAGCTGGCAAAGCGGTGGCAGGTAGTACCTGTCTAGACAAACTTCGCAGAAAATCCTTGCCGCCTAGCAGTAGTATGGATAGAGATAAATATTATGTTTATTATTATTTTTTTTTGGGTTTTTTAGTTTGTTTTGGATAATTGCTCCAAAATTGCTTTTCACCTATTCGCGAGTAGCGAGGTTGCGTTAATTATATATCGTTGTGGTTTTATATGTTAAGGGTGGCGTAAAATATTACGCAAATTAAACCAAACATCATTTTGCTAAAGTTAAAGGTTATCTTATTAAAGTTGTAACATTTATGGAATGAGGCAGCTACCTATAGTGCTTATTGACACGTTTTAACGACTTTTAGTATACCTAACCTAAGCTGTTTCGCCAGAAACCTATTAATCATAGTGAGTCTCATACTTAAACGACATGTAATAAGCAATAAACATTGTATATTACGGCTACCTACATCCAATAACGTGTGTAATGTACTATTATCGCTGTAAATTCTATCTACGTTGTTTAGACGTTTATGTGGAGTGACGATATACGCAGAATGGCTGGTAGCAGCTGGATGAGAACCGAAGAGCGGACTCAGTGCCGTGCGTTAGAGAGGTCCATCAGCAATGGACTAATATGGCTGATGGTGATAATGGTGATGACCAGTATATTATTTTGTATTGAATTGGCAACAACGGTCATTGACCGAGCGAACGAACTGTGCGAAAGTATCTGCTTCAACTCGCGATTTTCGCGATGATGTGTATGTGATGTGTGGTTGTGTGACTAAACAACCACTTCCAAACAAATTGTTGCAAAGAACTTTGTGCTCGCGCGGTCTACTGTTCGCAGAACTATAGTTATGGTAGAGTTAGGGAATGATGACAACCTACTCTAATTTACTCATCTATTTTTGTACATTACCAGATAGTTCTGGCAGGCCGCCGCCCTCCGGCACCGCGAGCAGATAATTTAATCTAACCACATGTTTTTAAAATGTATTTAATTTTTTTTGCGTTAATTATCAATTTTATTGTAGTCATAGTCATAATCATAGTCATTTATTGGTACCACTTTAGTTACATGTCAAAAAATTTAATAAAATTATCAATATTGTAAATGTACATAATTGTACTTAATGCTTAAAAAAAATACAATTCTTATTAAATTATATGAAATAAAAAAATTAATTAATTGAAATTTATTAATGTTATGAAGTAAAATCAAATTGAATTATTATATTAAAATATCGTCAGATTTATATAGAGCCTTGTTAAGGCTACTGTTATCAGCTCGCCCGCCGCCTACAGTTGACAGTTTGTTCAGCTCTTTGTAATCTAGGTTGTATATAAGTATATATTTATTAAGTATACAGGTAGCTGAGATGCAATGCGACGCTTCCATTCGCTGACGTATTCATTATCTTGCCTCTGTCAACGCGAGGAAAGTCAAGGGATGGCCCGCTTGATTGATTTTAATTGGTTTTATGACTAAGCTTGTAAAATCGTTTATACGTGAGGGTGCCCGACGCTCAAGGGCAATTCCTGCCAGTAATTACGAGATTCACGGTAACTTAATAATTTGGTGGCTCACACTCCGTACTAAATTGATATTTAACCTGATTACTAATTGACAACCATTATTTACGTAAATTATACGAACCGTCAAAGGAGCATAAATAATTTAGGATGCATTCTACTGTTGTGCTTCATTAAAATTTTCCGTTCCCACTATACCGGTACCGGGTTCGGAGCTAAACCACGCGAAACAAACCTCTTTTTGTGTGAAAAAAGAAATGGAATAAAAACACAAAAGTTCCAGCCAGCTGCGCCAGAGCATCCTGTCGAGAGTCGACGTCACTCACGTTTTTTTCCTCCATTGATCGGAGGCACACGCATCTATCTCTTTTATTTCCGATTTTTATCCATATAAACGAATGAGACGACAATACTTGAGCTTTAAGCTCATGTAGATAACGGCAATCTTCCGTAAGCAGTGTGTTCTTTGATAATGTGGAGTCGCAGGAGAGTCGTGGTTGTTGATTTTTGTTAGCGGGAATGGGTCCGGGGCGCCGGGAACTGACAAAACCCATTCGCTTGTCGATAAATTGTCATTGTTGTGACACAATAACCTGACACCCGGGCACGAGGGACACGGGGGTCCCAGCAGGCTTGTCACGTAATTTGCAGCCGTGGATAATTGCGGGACATTCAACGTTAAATGTTAAACTTTACAAACAAGTTAAACAATACGGCAGCATTTAAAAATAAAAATGTAAATTTCAAGCGCTTTACATAATCATCTCGGCATGAAGTAACGCGGGAAATAATTGCGCGTTGATCCATTACGTGTCAGTGATGCTAGAGTAAACAATATCTCTAGTAATTATTAATCGTTCTCATGCATTTTGATAGTAAACTTGAAAGGTGGTTGGTTTCAATTAAATCGAAGCCCACCTCTTTAGCAGTTAGGGTTGTCCGATACAAATCAACTTGAAATTCAGGAAAATATGATTATTTTCCTCTTCGATCAGGTATCTTTTCCTACATACTTACTTATTCAAAGTTTGTATAATTCACAGTAGCTACTCAATTTACACAGAAGTCTAATGTTGTTTATCACGAATTGACCCGTGAAACTATGTACTTAGCTTAAATGAAATGCTTTTGATTTTGGTGAATAACAAAATGCCATGCACGCACCTCACTTTACAGTTAGCCGTTATACACCAAAATGAGTCATAATCAATACTAACAAGAGTTTTCAAATTAAAACTGCTATTCATTTTATTAAAATAGGCAAGGGATTGAAAACGAGTTAGTAGTTTATCGTTTATTGTGCACTTTTTTACGGTATACTTACATAAGTACTTTTAGCCACGACAAACGGACAGTGACAGTGGTTACACAATAGCGGCCGGATTTCATCTTTCGTGGCAGCCCTATCACAATCATGTTATTGTTGACTGATAGCTATGTGAAGCAGGTTAAGGCCACGTCTTATCTCTACAACATATACCTATAGCTGTGTATATCTACGAATATAGCGTATGAAAAGAATTTGAATTATGAAGAATCTACGCGTAACATAAATATACAGTCATGTGAAGTGGGAAGAGGAAGTGACGCTCAAGGCCCGTAATGATCGCAGACTATTAAATTATACGAGTACTTGACTTCCGGTGCTAAGAGAGTTATAACTATTGAATTGAATCAGTGTATTGACTTCCTTTTATGGGTCGTCTGGTAGTTGCTGTGATGAATTTATAGGTTTTTTGCTTTGATGCTTAAATGGTTAAGTCGACTGCATAAATAGCTATTTTATGTTTTTTTATCACGCAAAAAATTACGTTTTTAACTAATGCTAGTCATCAAATGTAAATAGTAGTCATTATGCAACATACTTAATCTAAACATTCTAAAAAATAAAGAACAATATTGGACTTTTTAGTAGTAATATCTAATGGAAAATGGGTCTTTCTACTTAGGTCATTTATTAGGCTTGCTTGGGAAATGTAAGTATAATACTATTATTTACATATGTTGTTACAAATTTTGGTAGATATATATAAACATAAACAAAAGGGGCGCACATTATAATAATTGTAATGATGGTGAAAGGTAAAATTGATACTCCTGCCACAGCAAATGTAAACCAAGTCAAGACTATACATTTTAAATTGTTTTTTTTTTATATTTTTTAATAATCACTGTTCAATGATTTTAATGGATAATAATAAGTATTATGTTTGTTTCGGATGTTAAACGAAGTCCGTCGGGAGAATAAAATGCTGAACACAAAACAAACAACTAACTTCAACACTATACCAAAATAAAATAATTCAATTTATAAATGAAATGGTTAGTCCTTATCTGGTGGCATGTGGCTAAACAGTACCCCTGTCTCAAAAAGCCTGGCAATACCAGGAAGAAGAGAGTGTCAAACCTTGGCCTATTACACAAAGCTGGGAAAAGTAACGTCATCACTAACCAACCAATAGATAAAATCGAAAAAACTCAACCAATAAAAACACACTATACTTTCTTTACGGAGTGAGCTGGGCAAGTTTAGACTGTATGTTCACTCTTCCCCGCTCCACTATGTTAAATTATGAAGCCTTAAAACCAAACAAAATCAACAACACTACTAGGTGGTAGGACTTTTCTGCAAAGTTCGTCTAGGTAGGTACCACCGCTTTGCCAGTTATTCTGCCGCCAAGCAGTAGTGTGCAAGCACTACTGTGTTCCGGTTTGAAGGGCATTGTAGCTAGTGAAATTACTGGGCAAATGAGACTTTATGATCTGATCACTCAGTCTAGTAATCTGATTACTAGACTGGGTGATGTCTCAGGATGACGTGCGCAGTGCAGTGTCACGTGAAACTTTATTGTTTTAAAGTTCCGGGTGACACTGCAACTGTTATGGGCGGCAGTATCACTTAACATCAGGTGAACGACTTGCTCGTCACGTCATTCAATCACATATATATATATATAAAAAAAAAACAATGCAAAGTATTTATATGTCAGAGACACGTGTTGATCCCGCAGTGATGGCATTAAGTATTTGTGTTGGCAACCAAGTTTACATTGCTGAGTGTGGTACTCATTTGGTACTTGGCGCGCGGGCTGTTTTCCGCAATCAGGCAGCAGCGCGGCCGCCGCACATCGGCCCTTTTTGTGTGATAGGTACTGAGTGTGTTAACATAATTGTATCAGCTATATAGCAGCTAGAAGATGCGAGATGAACTCGATATTTAGTTTATCTAATTATGAAATTCATGAATTACATTGGGGAACTTTTTTTGCCTATAGGTCGGTGCGGTCGCTCAAGTCGTTAAGCCATGTCAAAGAGCGACATAAAAAGGCACCAGACTTGTTATTTACCTACAATATAATATTAGAAAATATAAGTAATAATTATGTATATTGTGATCAAATTTTAATTGACTGCTGTGAAGTTGGCACGAAACGCTGCGCAGAAGTAAAAATACAGATGAGCACGGACAGCGATTGAATCACACTCTATTTGTACTTACTTCATCCATAAGGCATGGCAAGGGGTATTCTACTAACATTAATTATTATTGAGCAATCATAGACTTAGAACAAAAATACTCATCACCTACCCAACAACAATTTTATGTGTATACAATCAACTTTAATAATGAGTCATTCCCTAAAGTTATACCTAATTATATTATAATCCCGTCAGTAACAATATGACAGTTTATGTCGTGTTCCACCCGCCCCTCTTTACCCTGGTAATTTGAGTCACCTAAACGGAAGTTACTGTTAATTATACGTAGTTTTGATTAAATATAACGTTTTCATGATTAGTTATTTCAACTCTAGTTCATTTTTATTTAGTTACATTTAATGTAGGTTACAAAAATATAACTGGTAAATGCCTATTGAGTTTGCTTATCTCAGTCGAATCAAGGTGATATGCCAGTAAAATATAATTAATAAAAAATAAGTTAAATAATTATAAATACATACGAATAATTTATCTAAACAAACCATGAAGAAAAGCTTTACGTTTATTTGTATGTTAAATTTTAGTAACAATAATTATCATAAATAGTATAATGTTAAGTACTATTTTATTTACTTTATTACAATGTAACCAAATGTTAGTGTGGACAAATAGATATGCAGTACAAAACAAACCTAATGATGATAGATACCTGCAGGTATCTTATCACAGCGTATCTATCATATCTCAGTACATTATTACGATAATAAATGATACAATATCTATAGAAGTTTATGCGGTAACAATTTTTTAAATGTAAAGTCAGATAAGTAGGAAGCTGTTACTTAGTTGTTTATTAGTAAATCAACATTATTGACCGAGCGAGCAAAGCGAGCGAAGTCTTTGCAACGATTTGCATTTGCTTGCATCTATCCGGATGTATGTATAAATGTTGGTATACTGACGAAACTTGGTATACCAACAACAAGAGGAGGAGGACGTTCCACAATTTTATAAACAGTTTGTTGTCGGTTATTTCTGCGGTAATATTTTTTTAAATGTTAAGTCAGATAAAAGAGAAAGCTGTTACTTATATTTGTTTATTATTAAATCAACATTATTGACCGAGCGAGCAAAGCGAGCGAAGTCTTTGCAACGATTTGGATTTGCTTTCATCTGTCCGGATGTATGTATAAATGTTGGTATACTGACGAAACTTGGTATACTAACAACAAAAGGAGAAAGAGGACGTTCTACAATTTTATAAACAGTTTGTCGTCGGTTATTTTTGCGGAGGTGTATTTCCCAAAAAAAGGAGGAAGGAAGTTTGTTGCAGCGCCATTTACCGACTAATGTTGGTAATATTTCGTAGAAACATTACCCACTCACATAACTCGATTAGAAACAAAAATATCGAATACGAGCAAAATCGGTCAAGAGGTTGTCAAGATATAGTCGTAAGGTCACTTGTGGTCGAGGTCTACCGTTTAAAGAACTACTAGTACATACCTAGTTTTGTTTCTAGATTTTAATTAATTAAACTTCGAGAATACATTTAATGTTGTCATTTTTTATTTATTTTTTTGTAGTTTTTGGTACCTTTTGTTCTTGTGCCTTTTGAAAACTTTAACCTTTCACAAAACTAGCATGAATGTCTCCTTATTTCAATTTTATATGCCTTACCTATTTGATTCCCTGTTTTATGTATTTTATCTATTACACGTAACAGTTTATTAATAAAATCCATATTAATATATATTTAAATGTATAATTTACATAAGTACCTATTACTTTATTTTTTTACCCGTGTTTAATTCAACCCATAAGGAAATTAAATGGGGTGTAAGTCAAAAGAATTGAATGAGATTGAAACCGCGGGCTGGTTAAGTGTACGTACCTATAATAATACAGAATAAGCTATAATTGTATCAATGATATATTGACATGCATGGTTTTTAGCAACTATATCAATTTGGCTTTTTTTATATATATGTATAGAGCACGTATCAATAATACACGTTTAAAAAAAACTAATAAAAACAACGTGTCCGTAAAAGGCATATTTATATCACTTACAACAAACGCCATCTCACTGTGGGATCCAATTTCAATTGAGTCTATATTTACCTCTACCACAAGTACCAAAAATGGTACGTGTCAGTAAAAGTTCGGTAAACTCCACTACTTACTTTCACAACTTGAAATGGACGTTCCGAATAGATGATTGGCTCTTACCTGAAACAAAAGGTCACTCGGTTAATTGACAGAAGCTATAAATATAACTGATAGAGCAGAAAATAGAGTCGATAATGTTGATACTGACGCTAATAGCGATGAGAAAGTTATGAAGCGTCAAAACATTGCATCGGTAACTTTTATGCAAGATGGCGCGGCGGATTTATACCAAGTTTTAGCGAGCGTACAGGTAGTCAAATTTTATTAAAGTAAGCATCTTATCTATACCAACTAAAATACATTTGATTTTTGAACAATATATTAATCTAGCCTGGATATAGAACCAGATTTGTTTAGGTTTCGTATACATATTATTGAGAGTAGGTTTCTCCTTTGAGCTTTACAAGAGTACCTACACGAAGAATATAAAGACTGGCCTAGCTTTCTATTATTCCTTTTCAAGTCTTTCTTGCGCTTTGTATATTAGATGATTATGGAAAACACAAAGCTATATATCACCCAGTCACCCACACACAACTTTTTACAGAAATATGAACATAAAATTTGAAATAGGTTATTATTGCTTATGTTATATTCTTAGATATATATAAATAATATACTTATAAGAGAATATTGTTAAGATTAAAGCAGCCAATGTGAATAAAAGTTCTGATTTTGTTTCATTTACCGTTGCCGTAGAGATTTGGATAGTTTTGCCGTTTGTTAGGATTATGAAGTTACGTGTCAAATCAATTTTCAATAACAACTTTAACTATTCAGAGTAATAACTTAATGGAATCAATGGTCGGGATTCGGGTTAGATATCTACTTAAGTACTTTTAACAAATTGCAAAATAATAATTTTAACCCTTACCAAATTATGGTATCCCCATAATCCTCATTCCCATCCCCGAGCCAGATCAACCAATAGGCAAAGTAGGCAGCTACCTAATGCCTATGGGCACAGAGTCTAGACCAGATTGGCTCTAGCTTCGTAAAATAGATGACCTATAATATATAGTTGTAATGAGCGTGCCGCGCATGTGTGAATCCTATTTTGATAAAAGTGGTAGTACCTGCACCAAAATTTATACATTAACAAAACAATTTTCCATTAAGAAATACTTTTCTAAAAATTAAATGTTCGTAAATTAGCGTTTGGTTCGGTCTACAGTCCACACGCGCCTAGCCCTAACAAAACACAATGGATGTACAAATTTTAAAATTTGTTTAATTCATGTTATAGAATAAATAGGGTTTAGCAATAATTGGGATCGCGCAGATGAGGATGTAGTCTTATTATCACTCAAAATAACTTTAAATAGCCACAAGTACTTGTAGGTTACAAGATGGAGTACCTTTTTTCGTCCTCTGAAGGGATAATGAAGCACCAGTATCAGTTGAATGTGCCGTTGATACATGGGTGATACCGATGACAGTAGAAGAAGCAGTTCTAGTAGCAGACGTAGTTTTACTGTTCGAACACATTAATATTAATAAAGACTCACGAGTATCGATCCAAATTCAAATGTTCGTAAAATAATTAATAACAATGAACAAATACGTTGATTCACTCGCAAAAATTGTACCATACTGAGTAATCTGTAAGTAGATTCCTGATCGGCGCTACACTGGCAGACGTGACTCATTCAGTGATTCAGATTAAATTCCCACATTTGGACGTAATTCGATAGATAGAACTTTTAGTTCAAGTGCACCCTTCTTGGTACATACTACACACTTTAGAAACTATTTTTATTCAATAAAAATCTTGTACGGCTTCCTCTCAATCTTACTTCTTCTTAGTTATTATCCACATTATCATAAACTTTTTTTAAAATTGACACTGCATGTTTCACCATTGGAGACACCATAGTTTACTTGTTTTATTTTAAAACCGAGTACGTATGTATTTGTTATTTTTTGTTTGTTTGTTGTTGTTGCACTAAACGATAAACGGCCTCCACACTACTCGTGAAATTGGACGAACTTAAGCGAATACCATAGTGTGCAAGGGCACTTTACTTCGCTTCGTGCAACCTCGCCTCGCCTCGGCCGACTTCCGATAGTTGTCGTCGGTGTTTTGCCAAGTCAAAGGACTCGAAGTGCCCTGAAGTTGCACGCGGAGCGTCTCACTACATTACTCGGCTCACTTCACTTCAGTACGCGTCAAGACAAATAATAATATGCATGTAGCGAGAGTGTACATTGCAACGGCACCGGGCGACGAGTACCTCAGAAAGTTGCACGAGGTGTATGGTCACTATTGGTCACTTACTACGACTTCGATCAACTTAATGAAGTTGACTTTGTGAGTAATATAGTGGAGGTTTGTAGTTGCCGGTTTTTGGTCCGAGTCAAAGGACTCGAAGTCCTCTGAAGTCACAGCTCACTATACCACTCGGCTAACTTTAGTTCGTGTCGAGACAAATACGCACGTATTTATAATACGCGAGAGTGCACATTGCAACGGCATCGGCTTGGCAATTCGGCACTGGGCGACGAGCACCTTGCAAAATTGCACTAAGTGTGTGGTCACGTACTTGGACTTCGGTCAACTTTATGAAGTTGACTTTGCGTGTAGTATAGTGGAGGTTCGTAGTTGCCGGTTTTGGCCCGAGTCAAAGTACTCGGAAGTTGTACGCGGAGCATCTCACTACAATACTCGGCTAACTTCACTTCAGATCGCGTCCAGACAAATAGGCACGTATTTATAATACGCGAGAGCGCATATTGCAACGGCATCGGCACCGGGTGACGAGCACCTCGCAAAGTTGCACGAGGTGTGTGGTCAATTGGTCACATATACAGTTTTCGGTCAACTTCGACGAGTACTTCATGAAGTTGATTTTACGAGTAGTGTAGCAAGAGGGTCTTTTCAAATGTTCAAGCTATTCACGACCATCGCGACTAAATCATTCACTCTTTTAAATGACTCAAACAATAAAATATCCTTGAGGTCCACAAAAGGTGCACCAAAACCTTTCATTATTCTATGGACCCGGAGCGGCGCCTGGTAGTCGGCGGGTGTTTTCCGTATTTACTAACAAAAATATTTGCGATCGAAACTTCCCAGCTTCCTGGGTATTCCTGGAACGGTGTCTGTGATTATCCGACCGACTGCAATTGAAGATCGCTTGGCTGTCGCTACTTGTCGGTGGTACTGGGAATTCGTATTTCGTGGAAAATTTACATTGTAAACATTATGATGAATATGTAGTTTAAGTTGAGCAACATGTTACAGATAAGAATAGGTATAACTACTTATTTTATTGATTAAAGCTTTGGCTTATTTAGACAACACAGCAAGGGAAAATTATCTTTAATGACTTCAAACTTATACGTTTAACTTTTAATATTTACTTTGTGTTAAAATAGTCCAGATGATATCATAACGAGGCGACCACATAAATCCCTGAAAAATAAAGATGTATACCTAGGACCTCGGTAGTTAGGTACTATTGTGATCGCAGAGCTTATGTAAATGTACAACATACATAGGTTATAGGTAGAAATTAGAATAAGGTTTATATTTAGAGCTAGCTGAGCCGTCCCGGCTTCGCACGTGTTTAGGAATGTTTTTATATAGGTAATTAATGTATGTATATGATAAAAAGGGGGGGTTTTCATGATAACATCAAATGCGGGAAACTTTCTCGAGCCCCTCATTTTTTATTTATTTATAGGCTTGCGTTTGTCCACTATCTCATCTGATGGGTAGTGACTAGTGACGATGCAGTAGGTAAATGATATTGTAGTTACCTCCTCTATTCCTTTTCTCCTTTCCCTCCCTTCATGCTTTTCGTACCTTTAAAAATCCTGTTAGTGAAGCATTTTGAAATACACAGTGGAAACAATACATCATCGAAAAATTATAACCCATGGGTGCAATCAATCGGTTACATTAAAGAACCAGTTTTTAATTGCAATCACCTGCACTTGGTGCTTCACGGTTATTACGCCACGGGAACCTTTATCGGCTACTTCTTGGATAAACACGTCCAATATCTGCAAGGTCTTTATCCGAAATAAAGTACTTATCAAGATGATTTTTATCACTGTTATATATAAACTATGTTGAATACTATCCTTTCGTTACTTCACATCAATACTTTTCTATCACATCTGTTCATAAAGAGCTAGTTTATTCTTCGTAAACAGGTACTACCAATAGCCTTTTAATGACTAGAGACCTATACTTACACAAATTTAATAGGTACAGTATGACATTTCGAGGGATACCAAGCTAGAGATTTTTTCCCTAAATTTTGAGGTAAAAGAGGAATGGGGGTTCTTAGGGGATTAAAAATAATAATAATAATAATAAATTGATGGCAAGATTGCTTAACGTTTTTTTGCTGCAGAAATCTTCGCACTTTAAGATTATTCATCTCATGAGAAGGAAAAAAGTCTATTTATTAAAAATTATCCGTGCGATCAGGCGATGCAACCGATGTATATCACCTAATATACATCTGTTGTTCATGCTGTGGTCAACGAATTGTTTTTTACATGAATATATAACTATAAGTGTTAACATGTTTTAATGATGACGCATGAAGCAGTACGCATTCAAGAATAAGAAAAGATAAAGGTACTAATTTAAAAATTTATGTATTTCTCAAATCAGTTTATAAATGAGGAAGTAACGTAAAGAATATAAAAACTATAACCATATAGAGAAAATCTTTCATTTTTATTTCATGTTACAAATGTTCCTATAGCATAAGGATTTGAGGTCGCCGTGTCACGACTATTGCGTTTTAGATATTATTAAGAAACATTGTATAATTATTGCTTTATTTTATGAGCTTCAAATACTTATATACCTGCAACATACAATGAATATGCTAGGAATACAAAAAAAGCTTAGGGGTTTTTAGGGGATTTAAGTTATCTAGGGAAAAAAATCTTTAGGAACTGGCAGCACTTTTATTCTAACAATAGTGATGCGACTATTACACATTCGATTAATCGGTGAAATTTTCGTATAAGGTAATTAATCGAATCAAATCTTTGGGCGAGCATAATTCAGTGATATAATCTTGTGCAGTTCGCTAATTATCTACTTTGAAAGGGTGATTTTAATTATAATAATTATATAGTATACAATCCTAAAGCTCCAGGGTGGAAATGTTAAAGGGCATAACGCCGCGAGTAGCGTTCAATGAAAGTGCAGCACACCTTTCCACACCCTAAGCCGCCCCACACCGATGTTGCTTCCTCGGTAGCCAGTAGCCCCTACGGGTGCCCCATTTATAGTGTGGCAAGTCATCACCTCCCTCAAAAATTTGATATGATGAGACAAATTTTATCTCATTCCATAAACCAGTTCATAATAATCCATCAAAAGTTCACCACAATAGCCCAGATATTTTTACCTTCATTTATTAAACAAAATAGTTATGAATAGGTATGCCAACATGTAAGAAATAAATAGTACAACTCGGTCACTTTGTCTAGCTGTCCTCGCTGAAATGCAAGCCATTGACGTCAAGTATAGGAATAGTGTGACCGTGTTATCTTTTGTATTCAAAAAGGCCTCTTGGTGTTACGGCGCGGCCAGACATGCGGAGCAACAGCGAATCTTCGCTGTTGAACGCTCATGTGGCCGCGTACAGCGATGCATCGCAGCATCGATGGGCGCAGAAAGCTATCGCGTGAAAGTGAAAGCCTTTATTTTCGCAACACTCTTATTCGCAACAATCATTAGTTCTCTTACTGAGATCATATCATATGAAAAAACTAAACGATTATTGAATAAATATGTAGAATCAGTATCCTTTACTCTTTAAAATCGGGTTTATCCGATATCGATTATTTAGTTCACATCTCTAGACCAGTTAATCTGACAGTGTCAATCACTAATCATTTCAACTTCATAGTGGACTTCTTAAATTTGATAAGGTTATAGAGACTAAAAGTGATTTGAAATTGGAACGTATAAGGATATTGTTGGTAAAAGTTCCAAACACCAAAGAGATCAATCACAAACATTGTATGATAAAGCACACGGCGGCGTGCGAGCAAAATTGAAAATGAATTTTGTGAAAAAATAAACCGTTGGAAACGCATCCCCTTTCGATTGTTGTTGTTTACTCAAATTCGGATTTTACTTAGTTTTACAAAAAACAAGCAATACGTACATTTTAGCGAGAACATGTTTGTACTTTGTACCGGATCGGATGCTAGAAATGTATTGATAGAAATAAATCGCACTTAGGTATATTTTCACATAGAGGGTTAAAAAGAATAGAATCGGTCTCGGGAGCAGTACTTTGAAAGCTTGTCGCCATGTTTGTAGCGCGACTTTTCCGAGGCATTTTTTTCTACGCAGAATTGTTAAAATCTATTTAATATGATAAATACATTTTGGGATCAAATAAATCAAAGATATATGATTGAACTCTTTAAACTTCAATGCTGATCCTTTAATGTTCAAATGTTTTTGCCGCGCTGCATGACGCGCGGTCATCTTGGACCCATTATATATATGGGTCTAAGCTCTGGATTCAAACCCATACGAGATATTAAGCTTTTGCTTGCTTCCTAGGTAAACAATCTACTATTATGCGATAAATATTATAATAAACACTAAAATAACACGTGCTGGTGCAAGACCCGCATCAACTCGTGTAAGTAACCCGTCGTAAACAAAAAGACTATACTTACCTACTTTTACCCCATTACCAATAAACCCTGATGTATACATAACAGTGGAATAGCTACTCAGTGTTTTCCCTTGCTTTATCGTTACCCATTTCGAAAGACAGAACCCTAAATAAATGTACATTCACTACACAATGTTTATTAGAAAGGAGGTTACTGTATATATATATATATATATATACTGGCCTGTTAGCTCAGTTGGTAGTAGCTCTGCCTTCTGAACTATAGGTTGTGGGTTCGATTCCTACCCAGGACAAACATTTGTGTGATGAACATCGATGTTTGTTCTGTGTCTGGGTGTTATATTGTATTCTATGTATGTATTTACAAACAAAAAAGCATCTAAGTATTGTATCAGTTATCTGGTTCCCATAGTACAAGCTATGCTTAGTTTGGGGCTAGATGGCGCTGCGTGACATGTCCCTCACATATTTATTTATTTATTTTTTATACATATTATAATTAAAAGCTCTACATTCACGTACAACTGCAACCTGTGACTTTAGTAACAAATACCTACAACTTTATTGACACATGCTCCGATTCATTGGGAAATAATGCGACTGACGTGTAGTTGAGAGTGTTTATAAATATGAACAAAAGCTCTCTCGACACTGTTTAAATCAATGTCGTCATCTGGTTACTTTGAATAATGACTTCACATTTTACTTTATTTTTGGTATACTAAAATCCATAATAGTATTATCTAATAATCCTTTTTTTAAAAGGTGTTAAACCAACTTCAAGGCCTTAATTTCATATTGAGAGGTGAGAAGGTCCATTGTCTCCGAAGACCTTCACCAGATTTATTGACTGACTGACTTGATAGCTCAATCGGTAGAAGTCCTGCTTTCTGAACTGTAAGTTGTGGGTTCGATTCCTACCCAGAGAAAACATTTGTGTGATGAACATATGTGTTTGTTCTGTGTCTGGGTGTTATATTGTAATCTATGTATGTACTTACAAACAAAAAGTATCTATGTATTCTATCAGTTATCTGGTTCCCATAGTGCAAGCTTTGCTTAGTTTGGGGCTACATGGCGCTGTGTAAAATGTCCACAAATATTTATTTATTAGATCTTCAATTTACATGGGGCGACGGGTGGCAGTTATACTACAAAACCCCCCAATATTTTCGTTCCTAAGTCTATATTATAAACAAAACATCAAACAAAAAACAAAACATCTTTGGCCGTTCAAAACTCTAAACAATTTTTTTATTACAAATAGGCTATTTTAAGCACTTTTCTTGTTCACTTGTTCTGTTTTTTTTCGTACTACTGTTAAATGATGAAAAGTATGAGTACCTATACCTATTGGCACTAGGTACACTAATTATATTTGTGGTTTTAGGCTCTAAGCCTTGATTTCATGCACATGAAATAAAAATAAAAAGAAACAATCCACATCTCAATGTATTCACCTTGATCCAATTTCTGCTGAACTCATTTTTGTTCTGTATCTAAATCGATTCCTGGCGAAACATTACTTTCTCCGCTTATATAGAATTACAAATCACAGTGTAACAATTCAGTTCCTTATGTTTATTTCTACTTTCTCTTACGTCGTTATGTAGTTATTTATATTCCATCCCTTGACAATTTCAGAATAGCTTTCCTGATAGGTTCTGAATTTAGAACACGTAGAGGGCTTTTTGTTTTTATGAGTTTACTAGAGGCAACCCGCGGTTTCACTCGAAGTTTATCCCGTTTTCCCAGGAAACCTAAATTTTCCGGATTAAAAAGTATTCCGTGCTGATCTCGGTAGTGTAAACAATCTATGTGCAAAACTTCATTTGAATAAATTCAACAGTTTAGACGTTACAAACAAACATCAAACAAGGAGAAAACGTTTCACTTTTACCTACCTAATATAATCTAGCTGACCCGCCTCGACTTTGCAGAATTAACTTCACGCGAGCGTAGTCGCGAACGAAAGCTTGTATCATAATAAAACAGCCTAATCCTTAGAATAATGATGAGTAGGTGCTTATTCTAAGCCTACCTATGTCACTCAGGGATAGTGTAGCTTTCTATCAGTGAAAAATTTTATAGAACTAGAGATTAGCGCTTACTGCTTACATATAAAGCAAACTTGGAAACGCAGATTATTACCTCTTTATAATATTAGTTAGGTTATAGAGCAGGCAGGGGAAGTAAGGGTAGGGATTTAGTAAGTATAGGAAAGTTACTAGGAATAGCGAGTAGCAGAAAAACTTACTAGGTGGTAGGACTTTTCTGCAAAGTTCGTCTAGGTAGGTACCACCGCTTTGCCAGTTATTCTGCCGCCAAGCAGTAGTGTGTAAGCACTACTGTGTTCCGGTTTGAAGGGCATTGTAGCTAGTGAAATTACTGGGCAAATGAGACTTTATGATCTGATCACTCAGTCTAGTAATTTGATTATTAGACTGGGTGATGTCTCAGGATGACGTGCGCAGTGCAGTGTCGCGCGAAACTATTGTTTTAAAGTTCCGGGTGACACTGCAACTGTTATGGGCGGCCGTGTCACTTAACATCAGGTGAACGACTAGCTCGTCACGTCATTCAATCACATAAAAAAAAAAAAAAAAAAAAAAAAAGCAGAAAAACGGATAAGTAGCTATTTTATTCATGCATATTCACCGGGGTTTTAGAATGGTGACGTCTCTCCTGTAAATGATTAATTTTTATATTGTGTTGAATAATATTGTAATAAATAGATCATTGAACTTTAGTATAAAACTTAAGTAACCACAATTACTCAAACATTGAGTTTGACATACAATTTATAATTACTCAAACATTGAGTTTGACATACAATTTATATTTAGCCGCAGACAGCGACTTAACCGCGGCTTTTTTATATGTTTAGATATTTGTAGGTTTAGTTTTAGATAGGTATTTAGTTTAGACTTAATTTTTTTTTCTTTAAATATATTTCTATTTTGTTTCTTTAACATTTTTAGAAGAATCGAGAATAGTTTAATATTATATTGCTTAGAATAATTTAGTCTGATGTGGTCCAGTTTTGTTTAGAATAGACATCTAAAGAGTACTAATACTTAATAACTAGCTTGGACGGCGAGAATTTAAAGTCATTGAAAGATGACGTAGGGTATTTAAAAATTTTATGAGCGATTCCTTGAAACGTTCTCAAAGTGTTTTATCGTATATTTTTATGACAGCAAAGTCCTTGAGTATATAGCTAAGGTAGGTACATTGTTAATGCTTTAGTTCGTATGACGGTAAAACGTAAAAGTTGCTATGTTATTTGTTAATGATTATGTACAATTGAAGGTACCATAACTCATATCATTGAAACAAACAATGGTAGGTACTCCCTTTAAAAGGTAAGCCTTTTAAAGAAAGTCTTTCTGGGAAAAAAAGGTTTACCCACTATGAATCGTCCCGTTTAGGTAATATTTTTTCTGATTTTAAGCTTAAAACAGAACATAAAAATGTGATCACTCGTGGGAGTTGTACGATAGTGCTACCACTGAGGCACTATTTTCTTTAGAAATAATTAAGATATCTAATACCAATACCAACATAAAATCAAATGTTTTGACTCAACAATGAAGAGTGTTCAGTAAGTGCGTTATAATATTTCAGAGATTATTAAATCCGACGTTTGATCACAGCAATAAAATTCATGCATAAATCACATGACGTCACATACAATATACCATACTCGTACATCTACGTACACATTCAATATTATTCGCGTTAATTTTATATCTCGACGCCTTGTAAACCAGAGAGCTTATTATCTAACTTGCATGTTTGAGGTCTTTAAAGTTGAATGAACCTCACAAAAACTACTGACGGTAAAAAATTAAATAGAAACGTGGTTTTGTGCATGTAAATTATTACGAAAACCGGTTACGAAAATTTTGCTCTCGCAAATTGAATGTTCTGTAACACCTCGCCAGCAATAATTTAAAATTTTGATTTTTTATTACGGGCAGTATCTTTTTACTTATAATTATTTCAGTCTCAACTTTAAAAATAAAAAATACAACAAAACCATAACTTTGTAGACAGATCCACCTATCCGTTTCTACCTTATGTAGGCACCTACCTGTTTGATGTGATAATACAAAAGGAGAGAGAAAAATAGCCCTTCTTCACAACTAAATAGTGTCCTTCGTAACCTGTTAAGTAAAAAGAAAATAAAGCTGTTCACCGTAACTATTACGATAAAGGATAAAATAATCATTCTTTGTAGCTGGTTACGAAACTGCGGTTACGTAGGCGGCCGATGGGCTCTTACTGTGTCTGAATGCCGCTCGCAGGCAGGGTCAAAGCTATACCACTATCGATGCCGCGATGACTACCGGTGATTACCGGTAGGCTGCTACTGCTACCTATTACTGATTATAGCACTACATAATTATATAATCAGAAAGTAATGATTATAAGCGGAACTATGGAGAGAGCTATGCTCGGTGTTTCTCTGCGAGATAAGCTCCGGAACGAGGAGATCCGCAGGAGAACTAAAGTGACAACTTAGAATCTTAAAAAAAAATCTTAGAATTAGCAAGTTGAAATGGCATGACCAAGCAGGCCACATCGGGAAGGCAACCGATGGGGAAGAAATGTTCTCGCATGGCGACCACGAACTGGAAGACGCAGCCTATATAGGTCGGCCCCCACTCGGTGGACCGACGATCTGGTGAAAGCTGCGGGGAGCCGATAAATGCAGGTGGCGAGCTGCCGCTCAAAGTGGCGATTTCTGGGAGGGAGGCCTGTGTTCAGCAGTGGACGTCTTCACGCGGTTGATGAATGATTATAAGTAAGTACTTAGTTCGTGAAAAATAATACCATCACATATTGAAACTTAATTGAATTGGAAAATACTAGCTAGAGTGATTGCATTGCAATAAAGTGAAATACTTAGCTATGTAGTTTTCGATAGTATTGCAGATTATTAAAAATACCTTTCAGAAAGGTAAAAAAGGCACCTACTAGTGGGTAGGTTGGGGCAAACGTGCCTTATCTCTGCAGACGACACCGAGCTGAGCGCTCTGTATTTATTACTCATTTTGGTAAAATATGCAATATGTAGTATACAAAAGCTCTTAAAAATGATATTTGTAGCGTTATTTTGATGCCAAAAAGAATTAAACTCAAATTTCGTATCCAATACCGACAACATTTTGTTAAGAGTAGATCGTACGAACTTGAATAAAAATTTTAATGTAAAAAGATTACATTGAATTCTTCAATTCACTGCAGTAGAAATAACAGTTCCAATATCTTATTCAATAACAGTCTTTTATGAATACCCGATTCAGCTACTGAAGGCCACAATGCTCCCAACAAAGAGCCTCCGATTGAAAAATGAATAGATATTTTTTGGAAACCTATATAGCTCGACGTAAGGCAGAGAGGATGCGCGGGAAAATTCGGCTCAAAAATTCAAGGGCTTTAAATCAAAAGCATGTTCTGTGAGAGCTCACTAGCGCGTTACATTTTACGATAGCGAGCACTGCATTCAATTTAGCTTAGCTTTGTTGGTTTTTAATCGTATTATGTGAGTGTTGATATGTAATACGAAGTCAAGGACCAAATTCAGCTTTAAAACCGTGCTAATAATCAGAAAAGTATATCATGTTTTAAACACAGTGGATTTTCGCTGAAAAATTAGATACATTTTTTGCTTAATTACGAGTCTGAGGTTGAAATACTTATTCCTTTTATGTCTCGGTAGAAGATATTAAGTAGCCGCGGGGAGCCGATGGATGCAGGAGGCGACGCGCTCTGGGGGAGGCGGAGGCCTATGTTCAGCAGTGGACGTCTTCAGGCTATTGATGGTGATGAGAAGATATTTAACGATCAAGTCTACCTAACTTGTTTCGATTTTTAAAATATTTATAACATTGGTACAAAAGTTTGTATTTGTCTTGCTAGTGCTACCCATAACCCTATCCTATCTATACTTATATACCTACATTATGCATGTAGATTGTAGGAATGTTTGTTATCCTATATCGGATCAAATATGCTGTGTAGGATATGAAGTACTTATATTTTTATCCCGGAAATTATGTCCCCGCGTTTGAAACCTATACCTATGCTCATAAAAATAAAAAAGAACTCCGTTTATAATATAGTAATTCATACGCAATAAATTGATCAGCTAGTGATAAAACTTAAAAAACTTGTGACATATCTCAAAACTTTAGTTATAAAGGCTGCTGTAAAAGTCAGTGTAGTTTTCTAAATTGTCAGCTTATCACCATCGGTAACTTCGGCGCAGGTGGTGAAACTAAAGACATTAGCTCAGACATTGTAGCTCCACTTCGGAAGATTGGAAATTCAAACATATTAGATGCATGCCTTCATAAATATAGGTAGGTACAGACCTGCTTAAAGTGTAATTTTTTATGAAGTAAAGACGCGGGAAAAATAAAGAATCTTATGGTCAACAATTGGTTTCCTAGATTTATCCTTTGTTTGAACAAATAAGGGTTTTTAGGATACAACTTTAAAAGCTGGCGTAGATGTTAACACTTCAGAATCTTAATTGTTAGTTTATTAAGTTTGGGGGATTGTTCAATCGCCGGATAAAGGTTGTACTAATAAATTATAAGACGACTAAAACAAGATATTATTATCTTTTCAGCAC
The DNA here is from genome assembly GCA_910589525.2 of Ennomos quercinarius. NCBI lineage: Eukaryota > Metazoa > Arthropoda > Insecta > Lepidoptera > Geometridae > Ennomos > Ennomos quercinarius. The sequence continues at coordinate 8,276,149 of OU342501.1, forward strand.
CTACAGTTTACATTATTTACTTTTTATTTTTACCGCGTTTTTTAACCTTAGAGAATGTATTACGAGATTTGCATTATTTGTAACAAAACAGAGGGGTACGTTATCAATCTGTACTTTCTGGCTTATCGATATTCTGTGCTGGAATTACGAGCATGTGAGCCATATATTACTATATACCACCTGCATTTACCGCATGGTCCTTGCCATAATTAAGTTACCATCAATACCCGAACAAGAATTAACTGAGTTAATATTTTTAGCTTGAGAGTCAAGCTTTCTTTGTGTGGTTGCCTCAGATATTGCTCGACACTTTACCGACTTCAGCCATTTATTTGATGACGTATTTCGTCACAATGTGGTTCTGAAAAAGCTAAATTGATCATATTCATCTCTATGGCGTAATCAGATAATAACAAGGTTTTACGAAATAACATGGTGGTAACTAACTGAAAGCCGGTGCTGTACAGAAAAGGTTATAATTTTGTTTCTATTTGTCTTAAGGTACAACACAAAAATATATACTTACATTATAATATTTGAAGTCAAGAAGGGTTTGCTGAAACCTACGACACAAGATTATTCTTAGTGTAGGTTAAGCACGACATACAATGGTGCGATAATACAAGCTATAGCTATGTCTCAGTAACTTGTGTAACATGTAATTATTGTATTTTCGTGAAATAAATTATGTTTATGTTTATGTTTAGCTATGCAATATATTTTGAAGAAACCTGATGTTCATTGGGCTTGATACATAATAGGTTGTATATTTTCGCATTGATCAAAGTTTGCAATTTCATAAATGCTGGATTTTCTTCACACTTCAATATTTACGATTTTTAATTGAAGATTACAATTCACGGTGGAATTCCCATTGGGGATCATGATGAAACCTCACACACGCGTTACTTTAAATACGTTTAAACTTATATAACTGCTGTTTAAAGTTTGGAGCGTGTTTCAAACAGATATGTGCTTACCGGCTTAGTTTCACAGTTAAATGAAAGCCACCGTGGAAAGCAAAGCTGCGAAAAGGTCACAGCGAGTGCCAAATGGCGCCCACTTTCTGCATTTGTAGAACTGTCGGAATGATGACTATCAAACTTTATTTAGAATAGTTTTTACGCCATTATTAAAAAAAACAGCTTTGCATTTACAGCACTGAGTCATTATCATCGTTATCAGCTTATAGGTAAGTATTAGTCCACTGCTGGAAATAGCCTCTCCCAAGGCACGCCACTGAGCCCGGTCTTCGGCTATATTCTTCTAGTTACGGCTATAGCTGCCTTGCGTATATCATCGGTCCATCTTGTTGCAGGTCATAAAGTGCGATCAACATGCAAGGAGTCGATGTAGCGGGAATTCGCTGTGAATGGAACTCGTCTCGTGGAGTGAACTCAACGTGAAAATGCTTGACTTCGGAAGATTCGAAGCACATGGGAAGTCGACGTCAGCTGAACCTATCATCCTCTACTAAACCCCGGTATCTCGTACGTTTGTTGAACTTAAAACTCACGTCAATTTAAAAATACTGAACGCTTATTGGTTGCCTGTTGATCATCGGTTGTCGTCAACCAATGAGTGTATAGTATTTGGTCTATTAAGGTAACATGAGATTGACAAACGTACGAAAAACCGGTGTACGTCTGCCAATTTGCGGTCCCCAACAGTTATCGGTTTTTCAGCAGGTTTGGGTAGACATAGACTAGAGACGTAGTCTTCACCGAATAAATTATTCTTAAAAAGTGTCGGAGGAAAAGCACACATAGTAGTAAATGGTTCTGTTAATTAACTACTACAACCTATTCGCAACTGTCTCTCAGCAAAATAGTTTATTGGCTCTCATCGGCCGAAATGAAAGCTATTTAAAACCAGTTTAAAATTAACACTTTAAGTGTAACGATAGATTTATTATCGATATTAAATAGTGTGAAATGATCATGTATGCGATATTTCTTGTTGATCTTTTAGTTGAAGATTATATTATACCACAAATTCAAAAGGTTTTAAAAGATGGATCTAAGGTGGGCCAGAACTGAGTTTCTATTTTCTATTTGAAAACTGTGAGTTTTTCAAATATAAAATCAAGCGTAAAGAATGGATGCGTGACCTTTGTAAGACATACCTAGATGTTTACTTTCAAAATATTTAAAGGCAATTTTCCCCAAAGATCTTAAAGACATTTCATCAAAGGAACTCCAACGTTTAGCACAGCTTTGGTGAGATCTGAACTGGTTCTATCTAAGGGAAAGTGCAGAGTCAAACAACGTGTTGTGATCTATTGTGTCGAACAATGGAGGCCGTCTGCCTGTGATGGTGATGATACATGACACGCCCTAAGGTGAAAGTTAACACATCATACATGAGCGAATAGTAGTTTACTTGCCACGTGAAAATAGGTTTTCTTGCCTTATTTATGCAAAAATGATTTTTAAAACTAGTTTATACACCCCCACTAGGCCCGATGATCTGGTCAAAACCGCAGGGAGCCGATGGATGGAGGCAAGTAGCCGCTCAAAGTGGCGCTCTGTGGGGGAGGCCTATGTTCAGCAGTGGACGTCTTCAAGATGTTGATGACTACTACAAACCGAGCTTAACGTAAAATAAAGCTTGGTATCGAATCAAGGCTAGTACGTCCAATGGCAAAGGCAAACCATAAGTTACCAGGCTCACAAGGCTGCATGCATTGTATGATAGTCGATTGAAGTTTGTGTAGTATTGTGTACTGTTAGACTTCTGTACAAACAAGCATTCTATCCTATGTTAAAAAGGTAACGTACTTTATACTATAAGACAGGAATTTCTAACCAACCAATTTTTGAATTCTAGATTGATATCTCGAAAGCGAAATGCGAGAACGAGAACAGCCCGGCAACAACCCAACGTTATTTTTCAGAAGAAGTTAACGAGGAAATCAAAGCAAAGTATTCTAATTAAGTGGCCACCTCTGCGTATTTAAGAAATCTATTGTTGGCTCTCGAAACCTGGTAGAAAAGCGCTTTCGCAGCTTTTAATTACACAGGGAAAGGTAAATTAAAAAGTATCCGTCCGTATGGATTGTGGTGGTTGCCGTTGTACTTATGTTCTAATGTTTTTTGTTGTTTTGTTGCTTTCTTTTGTTTTTACGAGCATTTGAGCTAATAATTGAATACAAACGATATTTTAGTACTATACGTAAAACAAATAATTAGGAGTGATTTCGCTGACGTAGACTGCAGTGTAATTTGTAAAATACGGCCCTTTTTGTGCCCTTTTTAGTTTTCACTACTAGGCCAAGTCAAAGCCACAGAATAGGTATATACTAGGCCAAAGCGAGGATGGCCGTGCGGAAGTTGGAATGGTTCCAACGCGAAATAATTTAGGTAATTATTACACTGAATATTTTGGGTATTTTAAAAATCCACTATACATAAGCCCTCCATTATATTTAGTTCAACTACTACACAAAGTTTCATGGCCTTATTTAAAGTATTCATTGAATAATCGCGGTTTATTTGTACGGTTTGGAGGTAACTTAGTAATTTTTTTCTATCGAGAAACGTTTAATACATATGCATTAGCATTAGTCCTGAACTTTACCATAAATTAATTTCAAAGTCATTATTGCAATATTGTTGACAGGACACGGCCTCGTGCTAAGCCATTTTAAGCATTTTGGCGTTGTATAGGCTCTTAAGAACTAACTTACAACTAAAAAGCAATAAATCATGTCGACAATAAAATTTCAATAAAAAAAGCGCACTTTAATTGATTGCCGATGCGATTACCTCGTCGAAAGTGGATAAAAACATCTGTCGAATTACCGTGCTTTCAAACGCAGCCTGCCGGGGCATAGGAAGCCGATTGAGTATAATTTATGTCCCAATTAGTATCCCCTCGGTGTGGAGAAAAAAATACCAAAATCGGACCTTGACTGGGTCGGTAATTGCTTATTTACGGGAACCCGCGTCCCAGTGCCGGCACGTGACAGCCTATATTAGTATTTATTGGAGATTTTAATTAAAATGACTTATTTAGATGTATAATACTTATTTATATTTAAATACTGTAAAATGTGAAATCTTAATTTGTTCATATTATATCCTAATGATAAGGTTTACAGTTGCCGTTTATTTATTTTGAGATTCATTCGTAGATTGTAGCGCTCATAGCGAAGCTCCACTAGCCGTTTTTAACCGACCGGCAAAGTTAAGCAACGTTCGCTGCGGCCACTACTTGGATGGGTGACCGCTAAAAATGTCTTATTTGGAACTGAGCGCAGCAGTGCTACGGAGGGCACGTTACGCCGTCGGTCCTGGCTGTTGTCAAGTCATTAGTCGTTATACCAAACGTAAGCCTTCATGATATAAAAAAAGTTAGTAGCCTTGGCAAACCTACACGAATAGAAGAAATTTTTGAAAAGCATGCAAGCTTTTTTCAATGTTCCTGCTAGCATCAGATTATATTATTTTCCTAGACCAACCAATTTGCGTAGAAAATAATAGGTAGGTACTAATAATTATAAGAAATGTAAAGAGTTTTTCTGTTGAAACACAATAGCACCACTGACTGTCTTTCAAAGAATATCAAAGGCAACCAACAGTTTAGTTCGCAGAAAAGATAGAAAAACAAAACGGTTTATTTTCTAGTCTGCAATATCACAGCTTTACTACGCTTTACTTGACATTAAAATTCTGTTTCTAAGAAAATGTGCTTTATTGTTAAGTGTTTATTGAACTCAGGTAGTGACAGACACAGAACATGTTTGTTATGGTTGTTCGGTTTAATTAGATATTGTGTTTCAAAGCTTACAATAATATCAGCTTTCTTAAGTACAGAATAACGAAGTATTTTTTAAAGTTTTATACGTATGATATACCTACATACCTATTAGGCAGCGATGCCAGGAATTCTCGTTCAAAGCAAAGGGTCAAGAACTTTTTTCAGTCACTATTTGTCTCCTCTCCTCTCTTTCCCTCTTTTCTTTCTTTCTTCTATTGTCACTTTCTCCTTTATAAACATAATTTTGCTATAACGAAAGGTATAAGCCACAAAAATATTCAAGCAATCTTTAATTTTAATTTTATTGTAATTTAGAGCTGTATGATTCTTCTCTGTTAAGCTCATTTTGCAATGAAATAGAAACGATATATCAATTACAAATGAAACAAAACGTCTTACACAAGGAACGAAAGATTTCGGTTGCTTACGCAAGTCATTTTAAGTCTACCATTACGCAAAAAGAAATATCGTCATAAATTTCCCAATCATAACCAAATTCAAATTAAATTTGTGCAAAAGTTAAATAAGCTGGTTATTTAACAGCGATGAGGAAATTAACAAAGCAGCGTTGGTGTAGTAAGATTGGGGGATTCATGAGCTCTAAATAAAGCGAGAACGCTGATTTTGAACTAGAGATGCCCGCCCTGCTGTTTTACCCGTAATTAACCTGTTTTTTCTCTAATCCTTAATTTTCTGGCATAAAAAGTACCCTAGGAGTAGGAACGTAAGTAATATATTATGTGCAAAATGACATCCAAAACGTTCCAGCCATTAGGGCGTGAAAGCCACGTCAAACAAACAAACAAAAATACAAACAGACATTTTACTTTTACAGTATATTAGATAGAAGGAAAGTAGGGATTTATTTAGTAGCATATTTTGTATGTTCTCTGCGTTGTCTGGAAGAGATCGCTTTAAGCGATAAGACCGCCCATCGTGACACTTAGTTATAAGATTTCCCTCTAAATGTTCGTGTAATATGGTGTTTTCAATAAAGAGTTTATCTATCTATCTATCTATCTATATTTTGTTGTTTCTTCTTCTTTTCATCAGAGGAATGCGGTTATAGGACTACATTGTTCAGTCCTATCCTATATAAGTATCTTATCCTAGTAAATGTCAGTGCTAAAACGGATTTTGATCAAAGATGTATTGCAGGTCCTGTATAGAGATCTATAAGCTACTGGCCCACGCATGCCAGCATCCGAAATTTCGGCAGGGCTCCAAGAAACTTGGATACGATTCGAGCTCTAAACTTATCAAAGTGATTTGGCCAAGTTACGCGTCAACTCGTTCAACTCTCGAGTGTATGTATGTGTTGTGATATGTTTGCCTACAGAGAGTGTTTGAACAATTTATACGTAAATTATCCCACGGCAGCTTAAAAGCAATTATGTAGATGTTGATTAAGAGGTTAATTTATTTTACTTTCAAGGTCACAAATACAAGAATGGTTTTATTTAGACTGGATTTTGATGAACGGGCGAAGTGGCGTGGCCTAACTCTATAATAAAATATAGTGAAATTAAACATTCGCTAAATTACTAGCAATTTAGCGCATGTTTAATTTCATTATGAGCTTAATATAAAATTGTATTTATATAAGCTTATCATCATACTTAACCAAGATCGCTCGATACATTTTAAGCATACTAACCTACTCTTTATCAATTAAATGTAACAGAAGACAATTTTAGGCACATATTTTCAGAAACCAAGAAATAAGTTCATTTCATTAGGTTTGATTGAATTGAAAACATAAACATAGTTCATTTTCTTTTGGTGAACATAGGTTTATACGTCGTACCAATGTCGGCCTTATAATTATTACGTAAAGTAAAATATTGTCTGATGTTTGTTTATTTGTGAGAATTTCACGGCCAAATAACTAAACTTTGGTATACGTATGAAATAAGTAATTTGGAAACAGATAGTTTGTTTTAAACCATGTTTTATCCCGAAAATTAAACGAGTAGTGTTGTATTCATTAACCAACGCGCCTTTTGTATATTTATCAAGAAACAGCAGAATTGTATTTCTAGTGACAGGCCTACAGGCCAGCTTCGGTTTAACTGATGGCACCGTACGCTGATGGATTCATCAGGAACAATGTCGAATTGCGAGTCCTCCAGTAATGGATAGTAAAACTGACGTCTGACGTTATTATACACACCTAATTGCTGAAGCTAATTGAAGTTATCATTTTATGGTAGAAATGGCAAAGCTCTATTCTTCTCTCTCAGATGATTAAGTCACTATAGGCCATATTAGACAAAGGCTTTATAATACTAACTAAACCGTAGACGTTATCCTGTCAAAATTTTCCATATAAAACTCCATAGGAATAGTTGGATAAAAAGGACGTTCAGTAATCCCAACTTTGAAAATATTCCGGGCAACGTTTTACCGACTTTAAAAGCCTAAGTCGGACTAATTCGAATATTTTAAAACATTAAACAATAGCTAAGTACAGCCGTTTTCGAAGGTTTGCTTACCAACGAACTGCATTTTGTTTTTATTTATATCATTACTGACCGTCATTTATTATTATGCAATTCAAAAAATATTTAGGCAATAAAAAGTATTCTTTAACAATATTGAACAATGAACATGGAACAGAGCTTTTACTTGTAAACTCATAGCAGTTACCAAAGTGGAAAATCATGATATAAAATTGACAAGTTCGTTGACATTTCGGTTAAAACAATTAAGTGCCTTTCTATCAACGTCTATAATGTTTCAAATCCTTTAGTTACAGTAACTTCGGAATTTCGTAGGAATAATAGAGCAATGAAGAGTATTCGTCAAAGGTTCATCGCCCTTCGCTATCCTTATTAAACGTTGCTAACTCAATATAAACAGCTTTATTATTCAGATACTGTGAGTGGTTGAACGGGACGCTGAATCTAGGTTAATATTTAGTTTATAGGGAGACGTTGAACTTTCGGTTTGGAGATTGCATGGCACGACTTTTCTAAGAATTTACGCATGTAAGCTACGGTGATGTTGACTTGTATTTCTAGATTTGAAATAAAGCCTTAGTCGTAGCAATATAATATAATATAATATACGTGTGGACATTTCACACAGCGCCATCTAGCCCCAAACTAAGCATAGCTTGTACTATGGGAACCAGATAACTGATACAATACTTAGATACTTTTTTATTTGTAAATACATACATAGAATACAATATAACACCCAGACACAGAACAAACATCGATGTTCATCACACAAATGTTTGTCCTGAGTAGGAATCGAACCCACAACCTATAGTTCAGAAGGCAGAGCTACTACCAACTGAGCTAACAGGCCAGTCAAATAATTCAATTTCTATGAGTTGGATTACTTTGTAAATATGTTTTTTCTATATCATCATCATCCTCTTTGTCTTTTCCCATTTGATATTGGGGTTGGCTTCCAGTCTAACCTGTAGCGGCGAGCTACCAGAAATACACGAGCGACAGCCTTCTGACCTCGCAACCCAAAAGGGACCAGTAACAGGGATGTTTTTTCTATGTATGCTAATTTTTTTACTATTCCATAATCTTAGTTTTAAATTAAATTTCAGTTATCTGGTAGGATTTAGTTAGGGTAAGTATAGGATTATCATGCAGTGGCGTGTCCCAAATAATTTCAAGATTTTCAAGCTTTTTATTGAGAGCTTACTAACACAACATTGATCTGTTTCAGTTCGTAGTCAGACTACATATTTTATAATTATTACTTTTACGATTAGTGCGATTAGCCGATTACTTATTGGATTATTAACCTAAAATTTAATTGAACACGCCTACAATATTACAGTAAGCACGCGCGCACATCACAGACATCGCCGCAATAAGCCCGTATTCATTCACTATTAATTGAGACGTGACGAGACACCCGTCGCCACTAACCCTGACCTCCCCTCACTACAAACAACTCTATAATAATCAACACAAGGTTGATTTTTATACACATCTTTCCCATAATAGAACATCCCGCCCTAAACAAAACAAAACAACACAAAAACAGAACGACACAAGGTTGATTTTTCTGTGTTCATCAAAATAGGGTTGTACGTGCTATCGGCCAGAACAACTGTTAGTTTGTTCTCACGCTCTGTTTGTGGCTTTCGAAGCTCTGTTGTAGACAAATATAGAACCAATAAATGTTTTGAATACCTGTGTTTGACCGAGGTTGGGAATGACATGAGGCTGTAAACATTTTGGATAGGTTTATAATCGTAATTAAAGATATTTTACAGATATACTACCTATGCATTTGTCCGATTGCGTAACCATAACTCATTATCTGCAATTGGTTAACTGACGACTATGATTCATGATCATGTCGTAACGTAGTAGGTACAGTTGCTAACTTGTGAACAATATTATTATTTTAATGTTTATCAGAGCTCCATATAATAATGGCATTGGAAAGACCCAGTAGATATTGTTTGCACTTATTTGAAATATTGAAAAACAAAGTACTTATGTGGTAGATGTAACACTGCATTTATTGTTATTTTTTGTCCTCTTTCGTGCATTCAGAGAATCTTCAGAGAACGTTTGAAAGCTCATCTCATAATAATTATTGGCAGCCCTGGCACCACAGACTTAGCATAATGAGAACACAAACGTAAAATATTTTTGCTTTGAGACGGTGATGACATCCATAAGTTACTTAAGCTTGTTGTTCGTATAGATAATATCGACTCGCTACGGTTAGGTTAGACTAATTGAATAGTGATAATCTATTTCCTTGTTCGTGTGGCTTTTACGCTAAAATGCTTAACTTAGTATTCCGATTTATAATATAGGCTTAATTGGATTGAAAAATTACTTACACTAATTAAAATAAGATAGATCAACTACACAACAATAATTTATTGTTCTTTTATATCGCACCGACAAAATAATCTAAGGGGGTAGAGTACAATAATAGAAGCAATAAAACAAATATATTGAGGCAAATATTTTAAGTCAAATATTTTGTTGCAAATAGGCTATTTTTAGACATAAAAGGGTAGGTAGGTTACTAAAAATTATTCCATGCAAATAAAATTTTAAAGAGCTTAATATCAAAAACCTGACTTGAAAAACGATTTTTTCCCTTTTCTATTTCTACAGCCGCAGACATTCATGATATTGCAAGAGGGATAGCATTCATAATATTGAATCCTATCCCCCTTTATCCTATAAAATACTGGTAGCACTCCATTCCGAGATCATTGTGCCGTGCTATACAGGCTACAACATTTCTGGGTCAATCTGTGCGGTAATTTATTTGGAGAGAGCGAACGTGAATTTAGTGTGAACTCGATACAGTGGATACGTGCGACAGCTTGGGGATGGCAAACGATCTTTATAGCGTCGAGTTGTTCGAATAGTAAACAATCGATTTGAGATCGTATCGGTACAGTTTTGATACAATATTTTAATAAATCCGTTGTCACACCATCAATCATCTTATTGACCTGAAGCCCAATTCTGGTTATTAATAAATTTCTAATCAAATTTCGATCTAGTCTCAATCTCATACAATGGTATTCTCCTTGAAGATTTTAATGGCCTAGGCCTACAGTAAAATAATAAACAAATGAATCAGCAACTGATACCTCGGCTCTATACCAGTGTCAAAACGGCCTATACTTATATCTTGAAAATAAACGAGACTCACTGACATAGTGATTAAAATGATTATACTTATGTATATATATATATATACGACTTGCCACTAGTGCTGTACCTAAAGCTGAATTATACAAAATACTTAGTGAACCAGCGGTTTGGGCTTTATTCACTAAAATTTTGACACGAAATATACATACCTACCTAATAGAAATGTGAAAGAAGAGAAATTCAACTGTTTCGATAACTGAAATCACAGCACACTCACTCAACCATATTCTAGGCAATGAAATTGTGGCATAATCGGAATCGATTTGCTTTTTAATCGAATACCTAGTATAAAAATACAAACCCCAACAACGTCCCATCTCTACATGGTGCGACAGTCTCTCGGCCCATTACGCCTGATTCTCGGCTATGGAGGAAATCGCTTTTTAGACACATGCGATCCTGTAAACGTACCGTATCCTGTTTGCCGTAGTGTCGTTTTGTTTCAGTTTCGTGCTTTTGGAGGCTATAAAGCGCACTTTTTACGGTGATTAAGAACGTGTGGTGTTACAGTGAGCTTCATTGGGATTAATTGAGCGTTATCTGACGCTTGCATTTTTTGCCTATTTAGAAACTTTGATACGATAAAAGATGTCTACGTGTGTTATAGGTGTTACGATAAATCAATGCATCTGTGTCTGCAAGCCGATTAATCGCAGTAATACGTAAATCAACTTACTCATCGATCTAAAATCGGTGTCACGATTCCAGGCCGTACGACGCGAACGATCTCTTGCTCCATTACTACCAATACGCATGTAATCCGATTTGAGGGGAAATGCTTTTCAAATACCAAATTCCTGAAACGTTCCGTTTGCTGCTCCTGTTTTGAGGTTCTTTTTTGGTTTTTGCGCTTTTGGTGACATCGATGAAGTGAGTGCGGAGTGTGGAGCGTTTAGGAGTTTTATTGCTGTTAATTATTGGATTATATAGAACTTAAATTGAAAACATACTGATGGTTATACCATTGATGGTAAGTATATATTTATAAGATCTTTCTTAAGATGAATATGGACAAGACAAAGATCATGTCTAATGCTCATGTTCCACCTATACCGGTAATTGTTGGGAACGATACTCTCGAAGTTGTCGACAAGTATGTCTACCTAGGACAGATTGTCCAATTAGGTAGGTCCAACTTCGACAAAGAGGTGGCGCGAAGAATCCAACTCGGCTGGGCAGCGTTCGGGAAGCTTCGTCCTATCTTTTCGTCCAAAATACCGCAGAGCCTGAAAACGAAAGTTTTCAATCAGTGTGTGTTGCCAGTGATGACTTATGGAACTGAGACATGGTCTCTTACTGTTGGCCTCATTAGTAAGCTCAAAGTCGCGCAGCGAGCTATGGAGCGAGCTATGCTCGGTGTTTCCCTGCGAGATAAGCTCCGGAACGAGGAGATCCGCAGGAGAACTAAAGTGACCGATATAGCTCTTAGAGTTAGTAAGTTGAAGTGGCAATTGGGCAGGCCACATCGCTCGTAGAACTGACAACCGATGGGGAAGAAAGGTTCTCGAGTGGCGACCACGAACCGGAAGACGCAGCGTAGGCCGGCCCCCCACTCGGTGGACCGACGACCTGGTGAAAGCCGCGGGGAGCCGATGGATGCAGGAGGCGAGCAGCCGCTCAAGGTGGCGTGCTCTGGGGGAGGCCTATGTTCAGCAGTGGACGTCTTCAGGCTGTTAATGATGATGATGATGATATATTTATACCATTTTAATTGAATACTAGATACTATATTGGATTAAAACTAGAAGATACACTTTTGAAACAATGATTTTATCAATGGAGCTGAAATTTTTACATTATTTTTTCATTATTTTTTTTTTCGTTTTTTTTTTCATTTTATTTTTTTTATTTATTCTATGACAATAAAACTAGGTATTCTATAAAACTAAACTAAAACTATAAAATTAACAATATAATACAAAACTAATCTAACAAACCACTACCAGTGGGCAAAGTGCCCAAAATGCTGGCAGCATTGCCACGTTGAATGGCAATGCTTAACCTTTGGCCCAAATAGAGGCCAGCATTTTGGTCACGCGTTGCTTCAACCAGACGCTTACAAAGTTCTTTAAAGATTTTGTGTGCACTTGGTCCCCATGGCCCGAGAGTCTAAAATTGAACTGTGTATCATGAGATGATTATAAGCCTTAAAAATTATTTAAATACTACAGACAGTATTGTATTATTACCTATTTCAACAAAGCATTTAGTGACTAATTATAGAAAATTTGTATGTAAAACTGGGGTTTAACAATACACTCAGAGAGGTTTGGGCACTGAATAAATAATAGTAGGTACTACTTAGTTTTAGAGCATTAATTTTATTATTCTGTGGTATGGAGCTGCTTGATTTTGTATTATAGCTCTATGTACAGCCACGTAATAAAGCAACTAACCATTATCGAAATTACATTGTGTTCATATGAGTTAGGCATGTTATAAAAGCATATTTACATTAGGTATATCTCTCATTACAAAAATAATAAACTGCTATTGTTTGTGATAAAAATAATACACAATACAATGACATGTCAGCTAAACAAAGTAAACAGAAATTAATTTTACTCTCGTCGACAACAGGCACGAACTAAAATAACCCGCTCGTGGGTATTCATAATGCACAGTATCTTTTAAAATAGTTGAACGGAACCAGAATATTTAGGATTATTTTTGGGTAATATTAACTCTAATCTGGCATCGGTTCAAGTTGGGCTAGTAAATCATTTCGTGTATATTATTTAATAATGTTAGGAAAAGAAAGGAGGCACAAAACTTTGTTAGATATAATAAGGTTTTAGCTGGAATGTGTTACGTTTTAAGAGTATTTAGAATGATTAATTAATTGAGCGTGTAAAAATATTTGTTTCCAATTTTCGAGATAGTATTCGCGATAGGAACAAGTGATGGGCAGTTGGCAGCTCGCGCAACTTTTCAAACCATGACTGTGTACTCAGATTCGAGTCTCAATATACTCTAGAACTGACTAACCACACCAATTATTTTACAAAATATTGTGTGCGGAATTTGCGCTTGCTTTATATAACGGTGAAAAAAATATCGTGAGGAAAACGGCATTTAAAAAAAAATTACTTGCTTAAAATTTAAGGACATGTGGATTGTGGATAGATTATGGCCTACATTCTTGCCCGTTACAACAAATACTACCCCTACTCTAGACCTTCTTGTCCCACAAGTAACATTTCAATAAGATCTAAAATTTTGTTTTAAATTTAATTAATTAGCTGTACGTACAAACTTCGCGCATTTTCATTTATTTATGGGAAAGATTGAAGAAAAGCAAATCAAATATAAACCATTTTTCGAAACAAAGCTCTTAAAATAAAACATAAAATATACCCTCTCAATCGCGAACGTACTGTTTAAAGGTGTATAAAAGTGTCTGTTATCGAGTCATAACTCAGGTTTTGGCGAACGGATGAAATATTTATGAATAATGTATGGATGTATGGATGATCGGCTCGAATACATCGGGCTAATATTAACACGCGGCGCCTTGTCGCATCTCGGTTATCGGGAGATAGCTGTAATAGGCTTTATTAACGTGGCGCTTATTTTAGAGGTACAAATGCACAGCTTTTATGAAAAACTAAGCGAATTCATTCCGGTTTGATCCATACAAAGTAAGTACGAATAGAAGAAGCTCAAGACAATCTCACGATGTATGAACTAGGTTAACTAGGTAAACAATAAGGTGACAAAAACTCAAAAGATCGGATGTTTTTGGAAAATGGGACTATCATTTAGGTACCATTTACGAATTTTATGTAAAAACGCGAACCAAAAAATGCATCGCGTAAATATAGAAAGGTATTAGAATCAATTTTCATTTCAAACGAAAGATGCGAAAGCAATTTGCGAGATTCATCGATAAACGAGCGTAGTGCCGGCAACATGGCAACGCCCAGCACATTATTGCCATCAGGTTGCAGAACCAAGTTACCAGTTAATAGGGTTGCTAACACGGCTGTTACCATGCAGCTATTCCACTGTTATGTGTTCAACAATTTTATTGCGAGTGCATGTGAAATCGAATGTTAGTAAATATTAAGACGATGACAGCAGCCAATGCTAGCTCGTTTATTACAGCAGTCGAACATAGAACGTATATATAGGGTCGCTTTTAGCGTAGCATCAACTCATGGTGTAGTGTAGCCAAGAGGCTGGCAGTGATTGAATAAGAAGAGCGAAAGACTGAGCTCAGTGGCATCCCCTGTCTGTATCTGGCCAGTGGACTAATAATGATGATGATGATCATCATCATCATTAACAGCCTGAAGTCGTCCACTGCTGAACATAGGCCTCCCCCAGAGAGCGCTACTCGCCTCCTGCATCCATCGGCTCCCCGCGGCTTTCACCAGATCGTCGGTCCACCGAGTGAGTGAGTGGAGAGTGGGAGTGGAGTGGGGGGTGCGATGATGATGCTGATGAATAATATTGTAGCAGTTAACAAATTAGAACGTTTCCGAAAACCACTTCATGACTTGTACATGATTGTTATGTGAGCATTTCGAGTACATTCGTCATCAGCCGAATAAGTTCCACTGCTGAGACACGGGCCTTCTCTCACAGGGAGAGTGCAAGCCATGATTCATCGCGCTAGCCAAGTGCGGGTTGGTGAATGACGTATGACCTTGAATTTTCGAAACCTCGAACTATGCTCAGTCGTCGATTGATGCTGAAGTAGAAATTTCATTCCCTATTTGATTATTTAGTGAATGAAATCTCGCCTTTAACTGTGATTCACGACTAAGCGTAGTTTTTTAAATGTAAATGAATGACGTGACGAGCTAGTCAATTGCCTGATGTTAAGCATCACGGCTGCTCATAACAGATTGCAGGTATTGCAGAACTTTAAACTTAATGTAGTTAGGCGTGATACACACTGCACAGCACAGCGCACGTCATCCTGAGACTTCACACAGCTAGTAATAAGATTACTAGACTCTGTGATCAGATTACAGTCTCATTTGCTCAAAGACTTCTATGTATACACAGTACATATACCTTTGCATTTGCCCAATAATTTCACTATCTGCAATGCTCTTCAAACCGGAACACAGCAGTAGTGCTTGGACACTACTGCTTTGCGGCAGAATAACTGCCAAAGCTGTGGTACCTACCTAGACGAACTTTGAAATTCCTACCACCTAGTTCCGTTCTGTAATATGGGCCTTAAACATGCTGGCTTTCTTATGATCTTTTCCTTCCCCGTCGTAAGAGCGTATATGAGGCCTATAAAATCAAAGGCAGCTAAATCCAAGTCTGTCAAATAATCAGTAAGCTACAAAAATCGATAACTTTGTTCAGGTAGCTACAATATTCTATATTTTAAGACAGATTTGTAAAGAATGTGAATATTAGAAATTATCTGACTTTTAATTAATAAAGCTTCCTGTATATTTGAGTACAAAGTATAGTTAACTCATTTTACGATATTATGGCGTTTAGCTGCCTTTGATTTTATAGGCCTCATATAAGCTAAGTCATTTAGACTTCATTAGTTTTACATTAATTTTACGTCATTCCAGAAATCAAAATTTTTGAAACGAGATTAATGAGATTAATCTGACACCCTGGAAATAAGTAATTTTTCAAGTAGTATTACTTGAAAAATTACAATGGAAATAAGTAATTTTTCAAGTAATACTACTTGAAAAATTACTTATTTCCAGGGTGTCAGATTAATCTCATTATACAAGAGCATCATTGCTTCGTTCAGCAACCAACAGCAAAAGGACTTAGCGAATTTGCCTCGAGTGCAGCTTTTAATATAAAAGTTAGTATATCGTTATAGCTCGTAGAAGAGCTAGTAAAGAGGCAGAGCTTTCTGTGTTGGAAGATATTATCAAGTTGTTACAACCCTAGTTCATAGCTAGGGTTACCAAACTTTTTAGTTTATTTCTATAAAACGAAACCTAAACTATTATACTAGGTGGTAGGACTTTTCTGCAAAGTTCGTCTAGGTAGGTATCACCGCACGCACTACTGTGTTCCGGTTTGAAGGACATTGTAGCTAGTGAAATTACTGGGCAATTGAGACTTAAGATCTGATCTCACAGTCTAGAAATCTTCTTTTAGACTGTGTGATGTCTCAGGATGGCGTGCGCAGTGCGCAGTGTCACGCGAAACTTTAGTTTGGGTTCCGAGTGACACTGCAGTGTGAAAAGTCTTTCACAGTTGGTAAAAAACATTTGCAAGAAAGATCTTTTAAAATAAGTGCATTGTTACGCTTCAATTTCAATGCTCAACGCTTTACAACGTGTGCGATAAGTTTCAAAGCTGAAAGAAAAGTTAAAATACTTTGAAAAAAAAAATAGAAAAGGGAGTAAGTAGTTAGTTACAAGTATCCCACTATCCACTTATACAGGTACATATTGTAAAAATGCAAAAAATTGCCTATTTGCAATAAGTTATTTGTTATAAGTTATTTGACTTTTAATTATTATAAATGCGAAAGTTTTGATGTATGTATGCGTGTTTGTTACCACAAACGGATGAACTGATTTTGATGAAAATTTGAACGTAGATAACTTTCTCGTATAGCCAAGTATCGCCTAGGGGCCTAATTCTGTATGAAAACACAGATTTCCCACGATACGAAACCACGTCGTTATCGTGTCTTGTTCAAATCGTGTCACAGAATTAGAAATACCTTCACTTTATATTAAAGTTATTTTTATTTAGAAATAAATATTAACATAAATGGTGGTATCTTTAAGGGCTTGTGCAAGGCCAGCGCGAATTCAAGTTAAAGCCACAGAATAGATATATAGTACTAGGCCGAAGCGGGGATGAGCCAGGGGCCGAGCGGCAGGGGAGGTCTAAGTTAAAATGGTTGCAACGCGCAATAGTGTAGGTAATTTATTATTACACTGAATTTAATAAGTATTTTAAAAATCCACTATACATAAGCCCTCCATTATATTTAGTTCAACTACTACACAAAGTTTCATGACCTTATTTAAAGTATTCATTGAATAATCGCTGTTTATTTGTACGGTTTGGAGGTAACTTTGTAATATTTTTCTATCGAGAAAATTTTATTAATTCGTGTTTTCACTATACATTTGCAGTAGCATTAGTCCTGAACTTTACCATATATTAATTTCAAAGTCATTGTTGCAATATTGTTGAGAGGACACTGCTTCAAGCTAAGCCATTTTAAGCATTTTGGAGTTGTATTGGCTCTTAACGTGTTGATGTTTCTGAACGCGTCTCAGTGGAACATTATGATTTTTGACAGTACAAATAGCGCCAATGCCAAACTCCTTCGCACGGTTTCGTTTTCATTTCATAGAGAATAGATCTTTGCAGATTTCTTATGTAAGACCAGGAACTCGCATGGTTTCGGAGCAAGGAATCGTAAAGTGGTTATACAGAATTAGGGCCTTGGTGTTAAAATTTTTAGCCACCCGAAAGTGTACCTCTGAAACACGGATTTTTTTAAGTTCTAGGTTCTAGAATAATGCAGGATACTTTTTGTCTGAGAAAATTGTTTTCACGCGGGTTTTAAAACTCTGTGGTTTTACCACACCTTGTGATTCATCCTGTGGTAAAGCTACCTACGTATTATTTATGCTTGAGGCCGTGTGGTTTGCGAATAGGACCACCCCCTCTCTTCCCGTGGGTGCCGTAAGAGCCAGCTAAGGGAACATCCAGGGAATAGGCAGCAGCATTCTCTTCAGTACATTAAAATCTGCGATCACCAAGCCGCCTGCCAAGCGTGGTGCTATGGCAAATTCCCCCCTACAATAAGCGTCTAAAGTGGCGTTTTATTGGGTAGGTGCAGCAGTGGAAGCCTTCTAGCTGATAATGTATTTATGCTTTAAAAGTAACAACATATTCATAGGTACGATCACGAGATGCGATGGGCGGGCGCGGACCGTGGGCGCCGCGCCGCGCCGCGCTGCGACGTTCACCCGCCCGCCCACCGGTAAATGTAATTAGTTTCTATTTTGTCCACCTATTGGATATTTCTGAACATGAAAATTTTATCAAAACTATACCTACAAGTAAATTATAAAGGATGTGTGTTAAAGTATTAGGGGTAGATTGAGTAGAGAACACGTCTTGGTAAGCGTAGTTTTGCAGCAGTGACTAATTCAGGCTGATTATGATTACGAATCTTAGAGTGCTTGTATAATACAGACCCAATCTTGAAATCATACGCTGTAGGTCATTTATTTTTTTGGTTCGCCGTGCTTAGGTAGGATGTTAGATTTAGGTAATACCTATTTGAAATATATTGGAGTGAAAGCTCTAAAAGTATTGACCAGAAAATAGGGCTAAAATATACCTATTTTGGCATAAAGGTAAATAAGAAATTCTAAAGATAACGTTTAAATGGGTGCACCTCAAGAATTTTCTCAACTGAATAAAAGCAATCTCGACTCAGAGTCCTCCAAGTTAGAAACTTTACTTCCTTGAGCCTTTTATAACAACAGAGTAAGTGTAGTGTTGATGCACGTATAGTGTTTCTTGCACAATAAGCTCTTTTCTAACGTATAGTCACAGAATTCGCCCTATATATTTACATATAGTCTATGCGTATAGTATTACATATTCTGTGCTGTAACTACCTACTAAAACCACACCCGATCTCAATGCCGAAATGGAAGACATGGCGGCGCCAACGCTGAATAGGCTTTCTAAAATATATTAAAGAGATTCATCCATTTTTGAGCCTAGCTTACATAACTATGACAACCATAAGGTAAATAATGTATTCATAAAACCTATTGAAAAATCACTGGTTGCAACCAACTAGCTTGGATAGTATAATTATGAATTCATTAGCAATTAATGTTTATATTACGGCAGTTCAAGTAGGTATATTTCTTAATTCAGTGATTTTCCGATAGAATCCTTTCCTCCACATTTATAAATCTGAATCTACATCTTTTGTACCGATATATTAAGCATGTACACTTTAGCGTATATCACATCATCATCGTCAGCCTGAAGACGCCCACTGCTGAACATAGGCCTCCCCCAGAGAGCGCCACTTTGAGCGGCTGCTCGGCTATTGCAACCATCGGGTCCCCGCGGCTTTCACCAGGTCGTCGATCCACCTAGTGGGAGGCCGCCCTAAGCTGCGTCTTCCGGTTCGTGGTCGCCCCTCGAGAACCTTTCTTCCCCATCGGTTGTCAGTTATACGAGCGATGTGCGTAGCGTATATAAATAATGATTATTATTTATATAGGTATATGAATAAATACATTTTAAAGTTATCACGTCGGTTATAGTGCCACCAACTTATCTGTGCGGATAACTCATCCGCTGCTTCTTTTTAACAAAGGTATTCCCTGCTTTATATAGAAGGGAAAGGCAAAAAGTTCCATTGAAAAGATAATTTAGTGACTATAGATAGTATATTGTGTCGATAGATACAAAGATGGCATTTTAAAATGAATCGCTTGCGTGGGACGGATGTAACACCCACGCGTTCCTGTGGGAAGCTTCTAAACATCGAGTCAACTTCTATTACCTACCTAAAGAGCAAACTCTATTTTGTAGATAATATCATATTAGGTTTAGAATGGAACTTTTGAGATTCAAAGATAAAATATAATCTGAGTATTCGTTAAATTAGTATAAGCTGTTTTTTTTGTTCTAATTGCATTGTTATCCACCTGGTTAAACGAGGCATTCATGCAATGTATAACTCATATACATTTATAGGTAGTTTTGACGTTGTCGTTTGTATAGTTTGTGTAGGTGCATGCCTCAACCTTCCACGTTCGCTGCGGTCGCTACTTTGATGGGTGACAGCTACAGAAAAATGTGGTATTTACAACTGAGCGCTACCGTGCTTCGGAGGGCACGTCCCGGCTGTTGTCGTTAGACAATAGTCGTTAAGCCAAGAAGCCTTTGGGCGGCCTGAAAATTCTGACACCAAGGCTGAACACTTGCCTACACGAGAAGAACAAGAAGAAGACCTTCCGCCATATTTCTACGTAGGTATACTTATTGCAATCTTTTCATTCATTGAGTATCTGTATTCATTGAGTTTATGTAGATACATAATACATACTACAAACTATGACTACAGTATGCATACGCCAGATAATAATTAAAAGCTTAGACAAAACAATATTAATATTGGTACTCTGCTCTATCGCTTTACTCGGTTAATACAAAAACGACAAAACTTGACTTTTTAATCCATTTTACGTACATGTGCAAAATACACTTGTATAAAATCCAACAGCTCAGAAACTAATTAACTCTGTAGGCGCAAGTATCACGTTGGTAGTAGGTATAGGTACTGATAGGTAGCTAGATTTGTTGACATTCACCGTGATACCGCTCACGTGGGCGTTTCAACAGTTCCGACAGTCAACAGTCCGACCGACACCCACGGCCCACGGGCCGGCTTCACAAACTGAATTCAATTTGTGTCCGGTAATAGTTGTAAACTAATATTTATATTGACGCTAATCTCTTGTTTTACGTTATTTATGAACTGACACTGACAAATTGTTATTTATAACCATTTTAATTGTAGGTTTTTATGTCGTATGGTTAACGGACTTGTGTTTGTTTTAGGCTGTATAATGGGTTTTAAAGATTGAATTACGAATAAGAGGTGAGATAGTGGTCAAGGTTATCAATCAATAAAAAAAAGTAATGTTAATAAAAGCGGCATAATATCATGTATGTTAGAAGTTCGAACATAAAACTGCATTAATTCTTTACTTCTGTAGGTATGTCTAGTCTAATTCTGTTGCAAAGCTATTTGTCACTTGTTTTTTTTAAATAATTTATAGGCAGCATTTGACCACTGTAACTATCACTGTTTGTGTATATATTCACAGGATCGTAGTTTTATCTTAATTAAGGCTTAGAATCCAGACGACAATCTCATTTATTTAACCATTCATTAGCCTTTTGTTGAGTTAAGCGCTTAATTATTTAGGGGTGAATGTTTAATTGCTTTACAGCTTAAAGTAAATTATAAGGTCTGTAAGCTAGGAAAAATTTAACACGTATATTTTGTGTTTTATTAAACCTTTTTGACGGATGATAACCTACAGTTATTTCGGAGAAGTGGACCTTTTTTCATTTCAAATCCACTGATTTGGAGCGGCCGCGCGGCCGTGGGTATTTTGTAAGTCTGATATTGTTTAGTTATAGCACAACATTCTAAGAATTCTATTCGTATAACAACAAGTTTTCCAGAAAGACATAAGCAATTATTCATTTGCGATATTAATTTTTGCAGTTTCAGAATAAACATCCCTAGTTTTTGGGGTACTTAGAGGCGAAAAGGTCAAACAACTCGGAAGTGGGGTGGGTACAAGCTACGGGCAAGTTGGACAGGTTATATTATGAAACCATATTATAATTAAAATACTACATATAAACACAATGTCAATTATAAACCTAATGAAAGTGATATTGTTGTTTATATGCAGTATTTTAATTATAATATGGTTTCATGATATACCCTGTCAAACTCGGCCGTAGCTTTTTCCTGCCTACTTCCGAGTTGTTTGACCTTTTCGCCTCTAAGTACCCCAAAAACTAGGAGCTATAACAATGTATACTTAATACAATATTTATTCTGAAACTGCAAAAATTAATATGGCAAATGAATAATTGCTTATGTCTATCTGGAAAACTCGTTGTTACAGGAATAGAATTCTTAGAATTATTTATTTAAAAACCTAATGAAAGCTGTAAATATTAAATGCACTTCTACGTTACATGCATGAGTCACTCTAAAAAATAAATTTATCCTTATATTACCTTAGTATAAAATATATCATGACGGAGAAGAACTTCCGGATTGGTTCATCTTATAATACTAGATGAACTCGTAATTTAAAATATTTTATTATAATATAGTTAGCGCTCTTTGAACACACGAAATCAAATGAAATTGCATTTCAATTGAATTGAAAGCTACTGTATGTGAGAACATCTATTTTTGTGCAACACAAATTGAAGCTCGCAATCGCAGTTAACTGAATGCCTGACCTTTAGTCTGTCAATCTGAAACTGGCAATTCAATTGTGTCACCTTAACCTTTTCAGTGCTACGTAGCTACGTACACAGGGTGTGGGTGGGTGTTTCACGCTCAAAAGGTACCTGAATAAGAAACTCAACCAGAATAGCTCAAAATCATTTTCAGCATGCTTGGGCTCATCTATATTGATTGCTTTACCATCATGATCACCACCATCATCACCACCACCATCATCATCACTGGAACAGTTATTTTAGCGACCCAAGGCTGTGCTGCGATATTTCGAGGAGTTCGGTTGGCTAGGCCCTAGGGTAATTGAGCTGGCAGGGGGAAATGCAAAAACACCCGAAGCGGGACGTCAGTGCAGGCCTTTATCGCCCCCACTCAGAATAAGAATAAGAAGAAAACCAACAAGTTTAACTAAGCAAATTGACTTGAAATAAGGAAAGAAAGATTTTTTAGTTCTATAAAACTCGACATCAAATCGGAACAGGGGCAGCGGAAAATGCATTGCTATGATTGGTCGGCGCACTCCTGTAATTGGTCAATTAGTTAGTAGCAAATGTCAAACTTGAATTTATGAGTTATGTTATGATTGGCTGATAATGATAAATGGTACATTATGAGAAATACGTGTTGTCAACTTGTCAACAATAATTACCATTGTATATAATAATTATTATGTCTGTATAGGCACAGAATTTGCCCTATTTACATATGTGTATAGGTATATAAAGTGTACTATTTAGTTATTAATTGCAGTACATACAAAAATCTACATAGGTTTTCTACAAATTAATCTGTAGATTACGCTAAGCAGGCGATACTGCTATAAAAATCATAATACTTTTACATAGTTTTTGTTTGCAATTCAAATTAAAGAGAGTGTAGGGGTTTTTCTGCACTTGTCAAACATAACAAAGTGTTGAACTTATTGTGAACGGCGGTAGGTACCTAGTCATTTAACTTTCATGAGGCTCTCTCCTGGGGCTCTTGGAAATAAAGAATTTTAAATTTGAGTTTGAATGTTGTTATAAAGGTGCGGTTAACAGAGACGTTTACAACTGTTACTCGTTTATAAACTGTTTTATTCGGTCTACTGGATTCAATGAATTATGTTGTGTGTGTCTTCAATAATGAAGTTACAGTGTGTACAAGACTGTGAAAGTTCACGAATACCTATTACAAGTACATCATAATTGACATGCAAAATATTATTTAGTTTCAGCAGTGCTTAGAGTGACGTCAATAGCTCGTGAAGGGCATAAATATGCCGCAAGCCAGAATGGTTCCGTTTTTGCCCTCGCTCCTCTTTCATGAAGCAATATTCACTCTATTTTACAGAGATACTGAATGTAGGTCAGACCTTTCCGGAACAATTTTTGTTGATAAAACATTTAAAACGATAAACCTGTTTATGTTAAGTTTATGTTGCAATGTTTTAGCTGGATACTGATATATGATTTAGATACGTTGTATTTGATTTATTTATTAAAACATGATATTTTTTAAAAGTTTTTCTTCCATTTAATTTGGTAAACGTCTAACGATGAAATTCAACAAAACTGTTTGTTGTACCTTCACGATCTATCGATTTTAATGTTAAATTTAAGTAGGTCCTAATGTACCATCATTTTTAATGGGCACCAAAAAGTTCATTAACAAAATGAAGGTCATCATTATTATCAACGGCCTGAAGACGTCCACCGCCTGACTGATAGGCCTCCCTCAGAGAGCGCCACCTTGAGCGGCTGCTTGCCTCCTGCATCTATCGGCTCCCCACCATTTCACCAGATCTTCGGTCCACCTATTGGGGGGCCGGCCTACGCTGCGTCTTCAGGTTCGTGATCGCCACAAATGTAGCTAATATTCATCTTAATTTGAATAATAAATCCTGCAAGTTAAGTTGGTTCCGCTTTGTCTGCAAAACAATTGAACTTACGACTTCATTTGGTTTTTAGAATCACTCACATACATAATTTTGCATAGATCACAAAAAACGTTGTTTAGTTTTATCCATAAACTTGCATAAATGGCAACGAATAGTAGTAGGTAATGTCGTTTTTTGTTATATTGGCATGAATTTCCAAACAATTCCCACCTACAAAACACGAAACTGCTCGTAAAACTTGAAACTGAACACTTTGATGGACATTTCTGGGTCAACTTCAGCTTACTATTCCGTTTCATGATTGTAAAAACTGTAGGTATTATGGAGAGTCGAGGTCGTCACTATAACCCCTTGCAAAAATTGGTTTTAAAACGCGAATAGTTTTATATTTCTATTGTTTTTTAAATGCCGTTTCCGTAGTGTTAACTCCATCACATCGTAATAGATTTTTCTTGTCTGGGGGTCTTTGGGAGGCAACGGGTTAAGCTGGGGTAATTTACATACGATCTTAAATATTTTTGTCGTATCCCTACATCCTGATACGTATACTGATTTTTACGATGTAAACAGATTGCTTACATCATCAAAATCAACTTATTGGGATAATTTTTATTCCACAGAAAAATAACAGAGAGAAACCAAGTAGCCGCGGGGAAAGCCTGTACTATATTATATACTAAAATAATTGATTATAAAAACCAAGAGAAATTCAGGAGTCCCTAAATAAATAGAACAAGCATACGAATACTAATATTTTCCAGTAACGTTGACGAACATAAAACAGTATTAGGTATCGCTGTGCGCTATAAGCTATAAAATCCTATTTCCAGGCTTGGAAAATTCTGGAACGAGATGCTACTTTACGACATTTGGTAAATTAGGACGCGCCGGCCAGCTACGAAGTGTAAGCTGTAGATACTTAGGTACCTACCCAATTTGGCATTATATATTCTAGTCATAAAAACTTTAAACAAAGCTATGTTTAAAATGAGGCTTGAGAACTTTATTGTTTGGAAAAGTTCTAAGTAAGTACTATTATCAAGTTTTATAAATACGTAGTACGTAAGTAGATTAACTCTATTATCCTATCTATACCTATGTATTACCTATGTATACACTAATATATACCTATGTAGGTACCTACTTAGTTTCAGTGGAAAAACTCAATCGATTTATTGATTTATGGATAGAATCAGAATAAATAGAATTAGTTCTTTTAACTGCAAATTTTTTCGAAAGCTCGCAGTTGATTCTAGCTGTGTGCGAACGAATAAGCCATACCTGCTGCCCTAGCATGGATGGTAGACAAAATTGTCTTTCCCCGTTTTATGTCACTTTCTTCATACTTACTTGGGAGTAAACAGGGGAAAGACAATTTTGTCTACCATCCGTGCTAGGACAGCTGCAAATGAAATAAAAGCAGGTAAATGGAAGCTGTACGAATCCAACACATACAACACATTAAGGTAAAACACAATAGCTTATAACACGAAAACAAACTTCATATTTCTATTTGTTATAACAGCGTCGGCAAAATTTTAATTTTCATCACAACCCTAGCGAGTCTTAAAATGTGTAGTCGATACGTTTTCAGGTACTACGCAGTTTCAGAAGCACTTATAGAGGGCGTTGAGGTCGCTTCGTCCTGTCTGACCGCGCACTCTTGGGTGCGAAAGAAATGGTCTCCGATTCCGCCGATTAGAGAAGATTTTGGAAAAGTTAAATTATTAAACTAAGCACTTAGGTTTATTATTTTCTTTTTGAGTACTGTACAATTGTATATTCTTGAGAAGGCCTATTTTCACCAGTGGATTTGTTCAGGTTGATGGTGATTGTATAATATTATTGTACAGTTATACAATACTGATAACGGATTAGTTGCAAAGCTTAGAGGAATTATATTTCTATCTTTTTTATTTTTCATGGAAAAAGATTCTTTCTTGGTTCTATAAATCTCGTGAAATGAAAACGGTAGTTTTAGTTTATTCAGTGTAGTTATGAAGTAAACTACCGTAACGTAGTACCTAAGTAGGTACTATGTTTTATTATCTTGGTATGATTACCTTCATATTGGTATGATGTCAAATGATATCGAATACTTTTATTCGTTTCTAATGTAAACGACTTCATAAACCCAAGAATTTAATCCCCTGAAGCTTTAAAGTACAGACAGGTCAATTTACTGAAAAAACTAAAGTCGTTAAATATCTGAAAACGTCTATTCCACTGCGCAGTTCGTGTTAGGGTTTTCAGTTTCTCAGATGTAGCGTTTACAGATCTTGGCTTGTAAAAAAGCTGTAACAGGTCCAGCTCTTTACCAGCAAATTGAGAAATGATCAATGTATGGAGAAAATTGAGTATTTGAAGAGGTGAACACCTTATTATTAACAGAGTTGCTTTACAAAAACAGGTAGATGAAAGGAAGACTGAAAAATGTACTTAGAGGATAGTATAATATTCTTGTGCTGTTATGATGATAACTGAGTGCGGAAAAAATTGACTAATAACTAAATTTTAAATCCACAAAATATAGGTTAGGTACTTATAACAAGTCGATATAAAAAACTAGTAATATTAAATTTTACCTAATTTCCATTAACATTTAGGGTCAGATACTATGATCCTTATTATTATAGTAGCATAATATGATATTAAGGGTAGCAACCCTATTGAGACCGCTACTAGAGGTCGAATCCCAATGTCCTGTCTGACCTATATTGTTTATGGACGCCGGACGGTTGCTAAATAAAGTTTTAGGTTGTAATGTAAACGTAAATGTAATACATTTTGAGCTGTTTGATTTTGAATAACACAGTTTTCTTTTCACAAGTCGAAATTTCTTGGTAGGCGACATCATTTGAACGCAATTATAGTCAGCCATGGACGTATATAAATCTTTAGGCTGATATCGTGGACAAGATTTATATATTTTATTAATTGGTTTTCATTTTATCTTGATATTTTGAGAAAATGTTCAGATTTTGCTACCCAGAAAAGGTCAACAGATTTTCAGGCGGCTACGGCATAAAACTTTCGAAGGTATTTTCTATTAGTTACGGTGTTAAAATAGTGATAAGTATGTTGATCGTAAGATTAATAGGTAACCTACCTACATACTTACTTATTAATAATTACAAATTAAGTAAATTAAATTCAATATTCATTTATTTCAGACATAATATGTCATATTAAAAAAAAAACAAAAACAGAAAAAAAAACAAATAAATTCATAAAATAAAATAAAATAAAAAATATAATATAGTTATAGTTATATTAAAAACTTACTTATTTTTGAAATCAAATTCATTTCAAGGAATTTTTCTCGATCACAGTAATTTCCATATCAATTCAATAACGTCTAGCTATTATTATTCCGATTTCTGTGGTCCAGTTACACAGACATTCAAATTCATAATGCAACCATGAGCTGCATTGTATAAATGTAGTACCTACCTATGCACGCGCAACTGTTGTTCATAATACCATAATACGATTTTACATATATCAAGTTTCAGATCATATTCTTTGCGTTACATTCATCACCTAGTACAATCGCTATGGGACTTCTAAGATCGAAGATGAGACGGTGAATGACGGGATTGAATAGAAAAACTCCATCAGTTGATTAAAAAATAAAAACCAACTGATGACGATAATAATGACGGCGACGACAATGATGATCCAAGAAACGATTTATAAAAAACTTGCGTCTTATTTTGGTGATCATGATGATGAGGACCATGCGGTCCCACCGTAAGTCTAACCGGATGTGCGCTAAGGGACCATCCAGGGAATGGAGCAGCATCATTCACTTCAGTCTTTATAATCTACTGCGATCACCAAGACGCCCGCCAAGCGTGGTGATAATGGCAAATTCCTTCTCCCTCTAATGGGGGACCCCTATGATTAGCAGCGGACGTGAACAGACTAATGATTTGTGTGGGGACAGTTAGTTATGAGTCAAGAAAAACACAAAATTAACCAGTCTTAAATAAAAAAAAACACATTTAATCTTTTATGGGAACCACACAGACAGACAGGCATCAAACTTTTAACATGCCTCGATTTTCTACTTCAGGGGTTAAAAGCATCGAATGTGCGGAGGTTTTTATGTTCATATCATTCACCAATGACCAGTCACTGGCAATATTTCGCAGTTTCGGAAGCCGGTCTGGCGCGGGTCGCTTCCGGTATTGTTAGTTTATTTCTGTGGTTATTTCAATTCGCTTTGATATCAGTTTCAATATTTATCATTGAAAAGCTTTTTGATATACCTTTGTCAAGCACTTTTTCATATTCGTGTTATATTAAAGTTCATGTCAAGGCTTTCCTTATTAGGAAAGGTTATTACCTTTTTTAAAGGTATATATTCACATAACTGTAGACTTTCTAAGGTCTACGCCTCCATCAAGAGCCTTCTTGTCTATATGCACCCTCTCACATACTGATGAGTTTACTTAACGCAAACTATAAAAGTACCAAAAAAGCTCGTGAGGAATAAATGGTCTAAACTATTCAGATGATCAAGCAAAAAGCATGAACGGACATTTACGGGATTTATCATCAGACATATAAAAATTAAGAATTATCGGATTCATAAAGCTGAAAAGCGCCTTTTCACTTCCTATTTAAAAAAAATCTTTACAGTTCCAAGATATAGGACTAATTATTCATTAATTGGTGGAAAACAAACGTGATAAAGGTTTGCCCTGACTGCGAAAATTAACCCTCTTACTAACACGGAAAGTGTAGCGGAAAAATTGTTATTTCGGGTTTTGTTTCTCTGTATCGTGAGAAAACACCGAGTACTTATTCCACTGTTATACAGTGCTTATTAAGGGGCATGTGTGTGTGTGTAACCTATGTAGTTCAGGTTGCGAATTTGTAAGAGTAATTGCACACTGCGTCGTGCAAATGTCAGGGGCACTGGTGTACAACGGGACGACCTTCAGGCTCGATTGCTTGCAGCTAGGATGTCATTAGCGCAGATTTGCATACGGAAATCTGACTAGTGGACCTGTTGTTAGGTGCAAACAAACATTAAACCCCTTTAATAAAAACAAAACACTGTATAGCGGAGGAATAGGGTTTTGTTTCTCTCTATTGAGTTTGAAATTGGCCTAGATAAAACAAGACAAAACACCCAGTGGTATTTAAGTATTATGTGGTGTTTATTAGGAAGGCGGTGTTTGTTTGGAAAGGACATTAGTCTTTAGCTAGGCTATAGGCTCTAAACATTGTTATCACAGAATAATTAATAGCAAGTGCGAATATGTAATATTTTCTAAAGAACTCGTGTTAAGATTCCATGTGTATAGGTTGCATTACGTAGATCGTGAGAGTAATAAAAAAATCCAGTTCTCTGTTCTCTGATCACCTTTTTGCTTTTTTTTCAAGTAATGTGCTTGCGCTCCTCACTGAGTTTCTTAATAGAACTAACCAGTACACTTGAAACTTGAAGAGATAATTATTCTAAGTGCTGTAGCGTAGCGACACTTACTTTTAACCATTTGGGTGTATCAGGTGGTACTAGATTGTACACTACGTATTAGCCAGTAGTTTCATTTGACAGCAGCCTTGCTGCTCAATCTGATCAAGTAAGGGGCCCTACGTCAAAACGTTCCGAAGGTGTCATTATCCACGATCAGGCCACGCCCGGAAATACAAACCCGCGCG
The DNA here is from genome assembly GCA_910589525.2 of Ennomos quercinarius. Taxonomy (NCBI): domain Eukaryota; kingdom Metazoa; phylum Arthropoda; class Insecta; order Lepidoptera; family Geometridae; genus Ennomos; species Ennomos quercinarius. The sequence goes on from OU342501.1 coordinate 8,306,135, forward strand.
TCGTCATTGCAGTTAATGCCATTGCAAATACTAAATTGGCGTTATTTCGTAAAGATTGGGATATTTTGTAGTTGTTTTAGTTGCAAAGATCAATCTGAAGGTAATCTGAATTAATTTGCCTATACAGGATCGAAAAAGGCTTACTCGGGCAACTTTTACATTTTGTTTTACGTTTCTGATATACAATCACGTCATACGTTTACACTAAAACAAAAAATATATACTTTTTGTCTTATTCCTGGATGTATTTGGGATGTCGATAGTTGTTATTTAATTTATTTGTGATAAAACATTAATATCGGTAATTTTAATGTATTTTAGAAAGTTGGTTTTCAACCTATGCAACGCGAAAAGGCTTTCAGTATATACAACGTCATATTGGCTAATTTATATTGAAATTTAATCCCTAAAAACCACCTTTCGATCTTTGCAACACCAAAGACTCGTTTACAAAACTAAAAGCCATGCTACATCCTCCAGTTAACAAGCTTCGTGACACAACATTTATGAAATACAAACAAAACTTGTAGAAAGCTCAAAATTTCCCAAAGCTCGCCAAGTTTCATAAAAGCGGTTGCATCTCACATCATACAAACAAACTTTTATAAATGGGAACATATCTTAATCTCAATTGAACGATTTACTCTTGAACAAACAAACACGACGTCGAATAAGTGGTCGAGCATGCGGTACCAAGAAACTCCAGTCTTTATTAGATTTACAGCTGTGGGATGACGTCGTTTACGTAATCTGATGCCACTCATCCATCCGTAGGATACATAAGTACATGTTTGCTTTGCTTCCATGGGAAAATAACAAGACTGGCTGTAAACAGTCCATGAGCAACAAGTCCGGGCGTCACCGGCGGCTACCTTTTGGCATTACGACGCAGTACGAAACAACCCTCCGTTTGACCTTTTTGGCGTCTTAAAACAGTTATAAATGTTATAATATACACTCAATGCTTTATCTACTACCCAAGTATCTGATAAAACGCCTCCATTCATGCGTAACAATTTATTTTTCGATACTATGCATCTCAAGTACGTAACTACTTTCGGGGCTACGTAATCGGTTAGATAATAATTTATGCAACGTAGAATAAAAACAATGAAGCGTTCAAGTGAACAGCGGTTGCGTACGCATTTGATTCACTTTAAGTCTTACGTGAGGTTACATACAAAAACAAAAAGGTACCATAAGCCGCTTGCAGCGTGGTCAGGCCGCCGATGGTGCTGGGTGCCAGTGCAGTGGTGGGTGGCGTAATAGGCGGGAGGCATTGCAGTGCCGCTGCCGTTAGCGGCAAGTCGGCGATCATCTTGGCCGTCACAACAAGCGCGATCACACGCCGCGTCTCACCGCGATGCGCAACCGACACTGGAGTACTGGAGGAGAGTAACCTTCGGCCACGTAATGGCGCGCAAATCGCCTGAAAAGCGACACGCATGCGCCGAAACGAACGCGGGAAGTATTTTCTAGAAGCGACTTCCGCATACAAGCTCCAAGAGAAAACCGCGAAAGGGCGGTGTTTTTGTTATTTTTAGAGCAATCTATGAAAGGATTGTTATCTGAACTAAAATAGCCGCCTTATAGAGGGTTATTAATAAACAAAATTGATATCTATTTTGTTGTGTGTTGTGGATTAGGATAAATAAATAAAACTTATGCCGTGATAAGATCTATAATTTCGAAAAGGGAATTTTACTGGTATTACTAACTCTACTTATTCGTCTTAGCTCGTTCTGAGAACAATTAGCGAATTCCTGGGAAGCGAATAATTTATTAAAATTAACGGGTGCTGTGATTCCGTGGCGCGAGCTAAGTGGGACACGCGGAGGTCAAGGATGCCTGCGATTTCTTGGGCCTTCGTAGTTTATTAATTTTATTATTTATCCCAACTGTTCAATAGCTCCTTATATTACCTACACGTTGTTTGTTAACCGCACCTTCTTTAACCGCCATTGTGCCTACTCTGGGAAATTAACAGTTTTTTTTATAACAAAACAGAAAAAGGTAAAAACAATATTGTACATGTACTTACTGATGTTTGGAGGGTGCCTTTCTGTATAAATAAATAAATAAATAAGGCGTAATAATAATATGGCGTAGGGGTGTACTAATTTATTTTATGTAGTAAACGAATGGTGTGACGAGTTCGTGTTCGGCTGAACTACGAGTAATAATGGCTTTTGAAACCCTAAAAATACGATTTTTTTGTCTCTTTCTCTCTCTCTCTCTAAAGATTCATGATTTTTGATGATTGAAAAAAAAAATCATGAATCTTTAGAGAGAGAGGTCTCTCTAAAGATTCATGATTTTTTTTTTTATCTTTATTAAAGGGCTTTAATCAATTTGATTATGACGCCCTGGTACATGAAAATTGACATCGTGCTTAACATAATAATTTTAAAATTTGATTACGTATCTATATATCTAAGTAGACTGATCTGAGGAGAAAATTATATTGTACAATTTAATTAATAATTTCACATCATCTGAATTAGGGTTTGATAAAATTACGTTACAATCAACGGAGCTTTTTAAAATATGTTTGCACTTAGCTATTCGGAAGGCCGCGTTATGGACACATTCCATCAAGACATGCACCAGGTCCTCAGGTACACCACAATGGTCGCAGTTTGGTGACGGGGCCTTTCCCATGAGAAATGCAAACTTTTTAGATGGGATGTGTCCACAACGGAGCCTCATGATTACCACTATATCTTTTCTAGCCAATTCGTGATTATCTATCCATGGAATATTGAGGGGTTGTGGCTGAACGGTTTTATACCAAATGCCCTTTTCCCTAGAACGCAGATCAAAATATTCATTCCATAATTTGTAACATTGTTTTTTAATCAAACAAATACAATCCGTGTAATATGGACGTATATTATATTCAACGCCATCAGTACTAGCTTGTCTAGCTAAGGAATCTACTTGTTCATTACAGTCAACACCGCAGTGTGACGGGATCCACTGCAACTTAATAGATTTAGAATTAGATGTCAACACAGAAATACTATCCAGAACTGTATAGGCTGTCAGGGTGCAGATTCATGATGAAGAATCATGGGTGAATCCGCGGTCTAGTTATACATAAAAGGGTCTGTTCTGAATTCCTGACTGACTTACAGATAACGCAGGTACACGTACCTACAGCCCTAATGCGAGAAATAGAGATTCTAGATACAATACACACTTAGCTTTGATTAAATCTCGTGGATTTAGGAACATTAGCTTTAGGAACCAAAGTTCAAACTTTTACAGTTAAGGTGGAACGTTTCACTAGCGCGGCAAATTCAAATTTTCTTGCGTTCTTTGGCCAATAATAGCTTAATTACTCAACGTGATTACATGAAAACTATATTTGCGGAAATAAATAGAATGGATCAACAAATTACGATTAAAAGTACCTCCTAGATATCATTGGTTTAGCGACAAATGGCAATAAACAATTTTCTTCTTAGTTTTTCAGTCTATTCCCATTTGTCGCTAAACCAATGATAAGTAGGTGATACTTTTAAATGTAATTTATTGATACATTCTATTTATTTGCGCAAAATTAGTTTTCATGTAATCACGTTGAGTAATTGGCAAAAGAACGCAAGAAAATTTGAATTTGCCGCGCTAGTGTACCATGCCACCTTAAGTAGGTAGCTTATAGGTACAGTTATATTATGTCAACAAAATATTTTGACTCATAATCACAAAATAAGGAACGTGTTACTACAACACCGACCTGAGTTAAACAAGGGTATGCAACGTGGAAAATATGAAATAAAAGACCCTCTTACGGACCTCTTACGCCCTAAACATCCCCTCTAAGCGGATGTTAGTAATTTATACGATAGCATCAGTATTAAAAAGATATACAAAGAGGTTTTTCTGAGAAGGCTAAAAGCTCGGATTATACGGAGAACACTAGCAGCTCTACTAAATCCTTTTATAAAATTAAGCTAAGTTGTGAAAAATTTAAAGTGAAGGACTAGGTGGAAAATTCATTGAAATGCTTTGAAAAATGAGTTATCACTCACATCAACAGCCGGAGGACGTGCCAGGTGAACATAGGCCTCCCTCACAGAACGCCACTTTGGACGCTTATTATAAGGAGGTTTGGCAAAATCACTACGCTTGGTAGGTGGCTTGATGATCGCAGTAGATTATAAAGAATACCTGCAAGAAGAATACTGCTGCCTATTCCCTGGATATACTCTTAGCTAGTCTCTACGGCACCCACGGGAAGAGATGGGGTGGTCCTACTCACCGGGACCACACGGCATGGATTTTTATTGTTAGCGAATCCTCTTCCATCTATCTAGGTAATAACCACTTTATCGAATGAATGACTGACTAACAGACAACGTGCAGCCCAAACCGCTAGGCCCTAGGGTACTAGATATTTAGAGGCCTTTTATATCGTAAAGGTATATAATAACCGGCCAAGTGCGAGTTGGACTCATGCACGAAGGGTTCCGTACCATTATCTATCACTGCCATCTAGTGCTGAGTAGCAGTAATATTTAAAGCAGCGCCATCTATGACACATCTGGTAAACGAGCATAAAATCACGTTTATTGTATGGAATCCCCTTAAATATATTATTTTATTCTGTTTTTTAGTATTTGTTGTTATAGCGGTAACAGAAATACGTACATCATCTGGGAAAATTTCAACTGTCTAACTATCACGGTTCATAAGATACAGCCTCGTGATAAACGGACAAACAGACAGACAGCGGAGCCTTAGTAATAGGGTCCGTTTTACCCTTTGGGTACGGAACCCTAAAAAGTATCTTACCTATATATGTTGGAATTGATAGTGCATGTAAAAAGCTTTGACATTTTGATATCAAAGCCTCACAGACAAATTAGTATTATGAGATTTTACGATATCATGTGTTAGCGCTCCTAGCACTCCTACTGTTTTGGTAGAGTGTTTTTTTGAACGGCTGCTGTGTTAAGCTACCTACCAAACATTGCAGCGGGAGGCATTTGAAAGTATGAGACGCTAATTAAAATATAAAGCCTGTGGTGCGAGCCCCTGCTTGGGCCGGAAAGAAGAGAATCGAGAAAGTTAATCCATTGGAAGAGTGGATATTATGGAAAATCGTGGCCGTCATCTAGTAAATGTCTATAGACATAACATAGCTATAGCTGTATTATGATTTATGATATTGCAAACACACAAAGAGACAGTTACTCCTCAACACTCTTCTAACAAAACGACATCTTCAAAAAGCTCTCATCAAAATACTCGAAGAAATAATGTCTAATTCGATTTCGAAAAAGTGTTTTGGTATAACAATATTTACTGCGTAAGTATATCCGTACTGGTAAGACTTTCATTTTCTTTGTCAATAAATGTCGCTTGTTGCTTGCTGTCGCCGCGATAGAGACCGTCTCACGAAAGATGACCCGCAGACGCGTCGCCACAGTCGCGCGACGAAATGTTGCTAATCTCAACTATTTTATATTCCCCAAAATTTCAATATAAAATTATTGGTGAATATTGATTTTATTTAGTAAATTAAATAAAACATAATTATTCTTGCATTATACATACAGAAAATTATATGTATTGACCATTAGTTCCACTTATTACCGCGGGAATTTTTTCGTGAGACGAACTCTATTAGTTTGTTACTCAGAGAGTATACAACGCTTTTGTTAGTAAAAAAAAAATAACGAAAAAATTCTAGGTCTGTGGTTTGTTTCCTTAGCAGAAAATTTCAAAAAGTTTTCTCGCGTACTTTAATAACTTTTTTCAGTATAACACCTATCCGTAAACATCGCATATTTTATAAGTTTAATAAAAACTAACAGCATAATTATGCGGATACCCGTCTTGTGAAATAAATCAGCATATAAACAAAAAAGCTTGTTAGTAACTGATTTTAAAGGCGAACCATTTATGAAATAAAAGGTAGAAGCGCTGCTCGTACCACCCGCTGAGTTAAAACGGCCATACCATTTACGGCGACATACTCACACGTGCCCTTAACAGTTGACAGCTTACCTGTAATGAAAAACAGAGATATTTTAATAAATTGTCACTTCACCACATCTGGTGTAACGAACTGCGAACGTGGATTTCCATAAAATAAATGGTTGAGCTCTGGTAGGTGCTTATAAAATATGTGTTCTGCGTAAACTAATACGGGACTTTAATATATATTTTTTTATATATGACAATAGTTGGTGGTTATCGTAAATAATTGACTAAACAAACAAACATACTAACATATTGTATTTAACAACCCAGAGGCTTACAAAAATAATTGAAATAATAAAACAAAATCTGTAGTAAAACATTGGTACCTATATGTTTTATCTAAATATTAAGATAGGTAGGCACTGGAAAAAATCGTTCTACTATTCGGGGAGCTACTTAAAATCATGTCAATAAAACACTTGATTGATTGATTGATAATGTGAAATCTGCGTACTTCCAATTCCATTATATCTATTCTGTGCTTCTATGATAAAAAAAAAACAAATAGTTTGCCCACCGCCTTTCTTTGCCATTGTATGTTACAGTTTTTTTTTTCTATATACCTGCGTTTGACCAACGACCCACACACAGATTTGTCCGAAAAAAATAACACTAATAAAAATGTAATCTCTGCTAGATTAAATACTCCGTTGTTCCAAACTGAGAAAAAACAAACACTTGTATTCTAGGAACACTCTTTAAATTACGTGCGGGGCAGTAAAAATAACGAAAACCATAACGTATTCCATTAAAACCTCACAAGAAGGCAAACGCAACAAAAAGCTCAGACCGAATGAAAACGCTATTTGGCAAGCGCGGCACCGCTGTATCGAAACGCAAACGCATTTCTGGCGGCAAAGCGTAATGGCGCGTAAATAAAACTGCCAGCGACAGCCCAACAATTACAAAATCATTAATAAACACCCGAAATATGAAGTGGCGAAGTAATAAAGTCGAAATGTTTGCGAAAATTGTCGGTTAGTTGTGGTTGGCCCGCGATTTATTCATAAGAGAAAATTGCCCACGTGGTTACTGTTGGTTTATGGAACCTCGGAATGGTAGGGTATGGGCGTACTGAGGAATTGATTTAAGGGGGAACAGAGAAGTGTAGACTTGATAGCGTCTAACCAAACAGGCTGGATTTGGTGAGTATAAGTAAGTGTAGGTGGGTACTACGTAAGATGCGTTTGGCAACTTTTTAGAAAACTTAAACTTTAATTCTATAACGGTGCACCTATACCTAATATACAAAAAAATAGGGCGGTGTGTTTCTACAATCACTTGAAGAACGATTGAAAAGTGCATTATCTTGCTGTTTTTTTCTGTGGTAATGAAATATCAACTTATCCAAGAAAGCAAATCAATTGGGCATGCCGCAACCTATCCGTCCTTGCTTCATCCAGTGTCCAAGCTCACGTGGCAGCTGCTTTATTCGATAGCGTGGCATATGAACGTAATGAAAAGAAGTTCAATTATGCATGGTTATGACTTTTGGAGCGGAAGACTTTAATTGACTGCGCCCAACAATAATCATAAATGCAATCATTTGGCGGACGGGGTCACAATTTTGAGCTTGAGGCTTTCTCTTGCGTTGAGAATTTTCATAGTTGAACCAGAACGTATTTTAAACAAGCAGTTCGATGACTACCTTTATTGGAGTCAATGAGTCGATATGCTTTGGTTTGGTTTGCTGTGGTTTTCATTTATTTAGGCGAGATTTTTTGTCTTATGTGTACTACTGTTATCGAGACATTCGAATAAGTACAGTCCTGCATTTTTTAAACTTAACTAACATTTAAGTTCTAAAATAGGAGCATTTACGACAAAAATATGACAAGATTTTATGTTACTTTTTGAGGGTAGTTTACTCAATTTGGCAACTGCTCTACACTAAGAACTTTAAACACAATACGAGATTTAAAAAGATCTCAAAAAGGTAACGAAGAGAGTACCTAAAGTTAAATGAAATGTTCTCAAAGTTAAATGAAATGTTCGCAAAGTTAACTCAACTGTGTTAAGTTCACTACAAGATTGCATAGTACTTACTACTTATTTATTGTCTGATATTTGTAAGAGACTTGCTAAGTAAATTTTAATTAGCGCCTACTTAGAGCTTACTTAACTTTAATATAAGTGTTGTGGTTTAAGATAATATAATAGGCAATATTGAACTGTGTTTTGTTTAGAACCAGGAATCACTACAATATTTGGAACAAGGAACATGGTATGGAACGGAACATGCACGTTTAGTAAACATTGCCAGCATACAGTGCCATTTTCCGCATGATATCGGAATGGAAGCCATTATGACGGTCTCATTGTCAGATTCTCATTGTCTGAAAGAGACGAAATCCTTCTCTGATATCGGAGGGGACAACGTGAAAGCGCTCTTATAACTTAAGCTGTTCCCATTTATTTTATTTTACGATTGGAATAGTTATCGTATCTATAATAAAGCATGGTGTAATCATATGATATAAGTAAAGCTCTTTTGTACTCCATTTTGGGTGGATAAAAAGGTTGCTTGCGGTAAAAAGGCAATCGTTAGTTATTTTAATTCCTTTTACATACCAAAAAATGCAGGTACAAAACATAGCCTTCTCCTTTCACCACACAACGAAAGTTTGCCAACCGTTTCTAACGGGTGGGGTCAGTCCACCTTGTGTTCAATCTTCCGATTCGTGCGTGGTTGGCAGTTGAGTGTTGCTACTGCAGAACCATATAGTTCAATAAAGGTGCCAAAGTATATTAATTTTTAATTTCTATGATTCATAGAAAGCTACACTGCATCTTCCGCTTCGTGGTCGCCACTCGAGAACCTTTCTTCCGCATCGGTTGCCATTTCTACGAGCGATGTAGCCTGCCGATTGCCATTTCAACTTGCTAATTTTAAGAGCTATATCGGTCACTTTAAATCTCCTAGTTAGGCCGACGTTCTGATAAAACCAGCAGGGAGCCGATGGATGCAGGAGGAGCGCAGCCGCTTAAAGTGGCGCTCTGTGGGGGAGACCTATGTTCAGCAGTGGACGTCTTCGGGCTGTTGATGATGATGATGATGATGATGATGATGATAGAAAGCTACTCAAAGTAAATTCAAAAGACAACAGGCATTTCAAAACCTTTTGCTTTCACAGTTTCAAGAAGAGAAACTATGTTCAGGAATTCTCACTACAAAGTCAATTTGCCTCCGAGACAGCCCAGAATTTATGGTAACAAGATACAGCTTTACGGCGCAAATTCCGAAAAGTAACTATAAAATGTAATGCTATATCCGACAAATGGGGAAACGAAGAGGGCCAACCCTGAAATATTGTGAACAACGCGTTCGGAGAATGATGTGAATTAAATCTTGTTTAATTGTATGAATGTAGGTACTTGAGTTTGCTATTCATTGTAAATTACACTTATATGTCTTTACACTGTTGAGCAGTGGACGTCTTCCAACTGATTATGATGACGCTGTCGCTAAGAGTAACAGCATAAAATACCTATTTACTACTATGTCGGGTCAGGGGGCAAAGATGCCTTTCCATTAGCATTAACGCCTCACGCTAACTCCAAAATGTATAGGAATGACATTAGCTATGACATTAGCTACGGAAAAGTTTTCCGCAGGCAATGTCACTCCCATACATTTTGAGTCAGCGTTTGGCGTTAACGCTAAAGGCATCTTTGCTAGACCCCCAAATGCGCATGCGCTTGTTTATACATAGATAATTTACTAGGTATGTAAATACACAAAAAAATATTATACTTTGATAATCAAATTTGTACCGTAACCAAAGCATAGATTTAACTAAGTAATTTTATCTATAAAGATATTATAGTCCATAAAATCTTAGCAACCCGCGGGATTAAACCCGTGCCTTCCGACTCACCGGATTAGACGCTCTCCCAACTGAGCTATGGCCACATGACCGCTGTAAGTTATTATAGTTCAACCCATTTTCAAATAGTACTGTAATCTTATAAATTAATGTTGTGTAAGTATAAACATGCACATTTAAAACCAAGAATAATAAATCCAACATCGCATTAAATACTTCGTTTATAAAGTTTTTATATACACCCCTAAATGTAAATTCTGTTTCACCCCTGCAAGTCGCGCCGAATATGTAGGTAATTCCGTTTTCGCCGTTGCAAAATTTTCCACGTTAGCTTAAAATAATTAATGAAGTGTAGGTACATGCTTTTTGCCTCTATTTATTGGTCGGGCGAAGAGTTAATTACAATTTTATCAAAGTTAAAATTTTGCTTTCGATATTTACCAGCTCTCTTTCCTCGGTTAGGGATTTCGTCTTGAATATTTTATGTATTGGAAGACTAGAAGGCTCAATAGTGTTTCATTTGAATTTTTAAATTACATTGTGATTTTTTTTCATTTAAGTACAATATTCTGGTTCATTTAGCACTCAATGATTATTATAATACGATTATGTCTGAATCTTTTTAGACTGTGTGATGTCTCAGGATGACGTGCGCAGTGCGCTGTGTCGTGTGTGGTGTGTTGTGCGCTGTGTTTAGAGTTCCGAGTGACACTGCAATCTGTTATGAGCGGCCGTGCCGCTTAACACCAGGCGAACGACTGGCTCGTCACGTCATACGATTAAATTAAATAAATATGAAATAAACAATAAATAAAATAGACGACGTAAGTATAATAAATAAAAGCTTGTAAAACCCGTTCCCTGAAAACTAAGTATCATTGTTAGAATGACTCTAAGGGTGGGCTTTTTGATCTGTAGTTAAGGTAACCAATAGTTAAAATGCTAACAAATTCTAACCAAAGGTCAAAATTTGTTAGCATTTTGAGATGGAAAGTAACGATAGAGCTTCTATGACTATCTTGTAATTTTGGGTCAGTGGCTGGTTGAACTCGTTTTTACACAGCTGTAAATTACTGACGTGACGTAGCCTTCCTGTAGCAATTATCGGTTAACGTCACCTAATATGGACCACCTGCGCCCTCGTCCCTAGAATGGACAGGAAACAGGAGCTTTTACCTGTTTTATCCACTTATGCGGAACAAAAAATGTGTGAAATCGGGGGATACTACTTGTATCTCCAGTCTACGCTATGTAACTATACAGGCTGCCACAGAATCCCGTAGCGTACTGGCAGCGTACCAGAGGCTCTCACTACTGATACGTTACCTATATACCCTCCACGATTCTTCTCCTCTTCTTACTTTCTAGAACTATCTGCAGGGGCTTTACTGTGATCTCATAGCGCGATTCAACAGAAGACCTAAAGTGAATCGCTACAATACATATTTGTACGATAGCGATACAATTTAGGTCTTCTTTTGAATCGCGCTAAGAGGTGACAGTAAGACCCCAGGTACATATAGTTCAACCAAGATGCGTCATATTCATCAGGATTTACTGGCAATCTAGATATCTTCAATAATAATGAAGAACGATACAAAATATATTGATCACTAAAAATACTTCAGGGAACGGAAAAAAAACAATACACAAACAATTAAATAGTTCCGAAAGCGTTTCATTTTCTCCGTTCTGAGAAGAGATGAAAACAAGCCTAGAAACATAAATAATGATATCCAATTAGTTAAGAAAAGAGCTTTTCTGCGAAAATGGAGATACAAAAGACACGTTTCCTGTATCGTTAGGTATATATGGGGCTAAAGTAGCACTATCTATCACTATAAAGCGTACTATAAATAAATTGAAAATGTAAAATTCATATTGTTTGTGCATGTTTACCGTATACAGAACATGTAGCACAGTGCATAGAGAAAATAGACAGCCTACGCTGAGCACGGTGGGTAATTTGGTTAACACTCACTGGAAAACAAATTAAAGCAAAACTAAAATAATAGACTTTTCATGAAAGCCTGGCAGCATTGATGATCTCATTGGACCGGTTTTGTAGGAAGCCCATATCATCGGATATACAGGCAATATTTCAGGTTGATTGGAACAGTGAAAGTCCTCATATAAACGCTACTAAAAGAAAATCAACTTGATTTTTTCTACAATATTACCTACCTACTTTATCAATCAAACATTTTACAACTGAAAATAAGTACTTACTAGTTAATTAGTCGGTGGACCGACGACCTGGTGAAAGCCGCGGGGAGCCGATGGATGCAGGAGGCGAGCAGCCGCTCAAGGTGGCGTGCTCTGGGGGAGGCCTATGTTCAGCAGTGGACGTCTTCAGGCTGTTGATGATGATGACTAGTTAATTACTGAAAATATTTATTTTCTGAAGTATTATCACTTACTTCAGATTCTTTCTTTGTTCTTTACAATAAGTAGTTTTCATGTCGTGGACTCGGGGAGCTATTTCACGACCGCAAACATAATCCAAAATATAGTAGTGATAGAGACAAAACCTTTTCTTTTACCAAAAGGGTAATCGCTGAGGGTCAACCCGGCTCCATGATCCTTTAGGTACGATGAGGAACAGAACGTGTTATGGCATATTTCGGGGCACCATTTCCTCGGTAATTTGTCTTTGAATGAAGGCTCGAGGGACTGTTCGCATGTTTGTATATTGAGTCGCTGTACAGATAGTGCATTCCCTTTTTTTGTGTATCTTTATTATTATATTTTTATTTACTTGTATTATAATATTATTACCTACTTCAATGTTTACTTCTTTTCTTTTGAGTTAATGATATTAGAGACGATAGGGAAAGTGTTATTGGATGCATTTATTAGTTTTTGTCTTTCATTTATTAGTCGTAGTAATCTCTAGAGGGATAAAGTTTGTGCACGGCAGACGATCTGATCATCGGTGCTTTGCTCTTTTCTTTTGTCATATACTTCATTCATCGCATATATTGTTTGGATATGCCAGTATTTTGGTTCACCCATTAACATCGTTTATTGTGAACACTGGCCACTGTAGTCCATTTATTTATTGCTTGAAACCTGTGTATTCCGCTGTCAGGCCAATATACGATCTCGAAATACAGCCTCGTCGGCAGCCTTTGTTACCATATTTTGGTAATGAAGTGCGATAGAATCGCGCTGCTACCTAATTTGCATCAGAATCTGTTATGAATTATTGCAACTAGGTCATTGGCAATGCGAATGCCGAGCCATGTTATAGAGAATGTCATTCCCACGGCTGATGTATGGCCGAAGCTTTAATTAGTCGAAATTGATTGATTCATTTTTAGTGTGCTGACAGGCCGACATTATTTTTGTAATGCCGTGCAGCCTATTTTGTTATTGTTCTGTACTTATATCTATATAGACAATTTTCAATTATTTTTTTTGGTATTCGTTAAGCGCTTGCGAAGACTCTACAGGGTGTTCGGCAGAACGTGTGCCTCAGAGTACGGGGGTAGTATGATGTAACCAAGTCTACATTAATTTTTCTATTAGCACATAGAGTGATCATTTGATTCTTACCCTATATCTAAAACTAAAATGTTGTCTGTTTGTTTGTTTAGGTGGCTTTGAAGTTAAACCGATTTAAAATATTTGCACATGATTGATTATAATTACACTGAGATGAACTTAATATAGAGTCCCTTCTTTCTAGGAAAAAAGGATTCCTTCGGAAATGTATAGGATTTATCTTATTGATCCAATTATTTTAATCATACATGCATGTGTTTAAGATACATACATTAAACAATGATAAAAATACGTTTTTTTTTTTTTTTTTTTTTTTTTTTTTTTTTTTTTTTTTTTAATGTAATTATATGACGTGACGAGCTAGTCGTTCACCTGATGTTAAGTGACACGGCCGCCCATAACAGTTGCAGTGTCACCCGGAACTTTAAAACAATAAAGTTTCGCGTGACACTGCACTGCGCACATCATCCTGAGACATCACCCAGTCCAGTAATCAGATTACAAGACTGAGTGATCAGATCATAAAGTCTCATTTGCCCAGTAATTTCACTAGCTACAATGCCCTTCAAACCGGAACACAGTAGTGCTTGCACACTACTGCTTGGCGGCAGAATAACTGGCAAAGCGGTGGTACCTACCTAGACGAACTTTGCAGAAAAGTCCTACCACCTAGTACGTGTACAGAGACAGACATGTGGATACAGACATGTATCTTTATAATATTTCTTATTCCACTGCAAAGAAAACGCGTCGCGATTACTTTGGAATCAGTTTATTTATTGTAGTAACCAAGATTAAATGAATATGCGCATTGAAAATCCACTTGGGTAGTAGATATATCATTCGTTTGGAGTAATTAACCGAGAATTAATTCATAAATCAGCGCGGCAATGTCGATAATATCGACTTGTTCAAAAGCCGATTGAAATGTGAACCACATTATTATTTTGATTTATTATTATTCGCCTAGATGAATTAATTTTATAAAGTGAATGAATGTTAAAGTTAATTTTAGGAATATTTATCATTTTGTTTTTGATTTGGATCGAGTACTTAGAGTAAGTATTGTAGAAGAGTTTTGGTGCTATTCGAATTGTTGCTATTGAAATGAGTGCTCCAGTTGAAATGTGCCTCGTTGTGCGATGAAGTTCTATCAAAGTTCAACTATAAGTATTTATTACGAAAAGCTCGTCTTATCAAAAGCGCATCTGATATAGAGTATAGGTACTATAGAATCTAAAAACCAATGTTGGAGAAGCTCTCACTATCTGTTTACTAAAATATTTACTCTGAGTAATAGAAAAGTAGCACATGCGAGTACAATTTATTTATTTATGCGCAAAACAAATTACAATCGTGGAAAAATATGAAATCTAAGAGGGTTTTTCTGAACCGAGATTTTTATAAATCTTCTGGTGTATCTATGCGGTCTGGGGACGCCAGCGCCACCCTCCGGGGCTGGGTCAAGGGTCATTGGATCCTCTGTCACCGCGGGGAGTATGGGCGCCCCGCCCGAATGTATATAGGATAACGATAATGGCCCATTGTGGCCTCATTACCTCCCTATATTGGGGCACTTATCACTAAAGCCAACGTTTCGTCACGATGTTCTAATAATCAGTAAGGGGTCTTATAATAACTTGGTTTCAGGAACGTGCTTATCTTACCGTGCTATAAGAAGCCCGCTTATTGTACCAACACAGATCCTGGTAAGATTTTATTGGCGATGCTTTTACGGAAATTTACAGAATCGAGGGGTAAAACGAACAGAGGTAACTATAATGTATAAGAACCTTCTCTAACTAATACGTGTAAGATAATCTTTAAAAAAAAGAGGTCAACGCGA
The DNA here is from genome assembly GCA_910589525.2 of Ennomos quercinarius. Lineage (NCBI taxonomy): Eukaryota > Metazoa > Arthropoda > Insecta > Lepidoptera > Geometridae > Ennomos > Ennomos quercinarius. Next base: position 8,321,309 of record OU342501.1, read on the forward strand.
TTTCAACCGTTTTAATTTCATACTGCAATGGGCTGGGTTGGCTTTTTTCCCGTTGATTTAAAACCCAAGATACTCAACCGGTTTTGATGAAATTTCTATAGGATGGGACCAACCTGAAAGTACTTATGTACTATTTATATAGGTATAGGTACTTACACCTATCGTTTCAAATTAAATATAAAGAATTTTTACAATTGCTAAGTGACGGAGTAACATGCAAATAAAAAATACATTATGGAATTGTGATCCTCCTCGTTTTTTTGAAGTCGGTTATAAATAAGAGGGATAAGAGTCGAATAAAAGTCGCAACCTGGTTTGGAGTGTTGTTACGCTTTCTAACCTGATCAGTATGACATAACTTAAGTTAAATAAATAATGGAACAAACTACTGATTCCTGAAACACAGTTTGACTAGTTCAGGAGTCTATGGGTTCAATATAACTTTGTAGCTTACCAGTTATATCAATAAATAAATTTGTATTTATGTTTTTGTATTTGATGTATCCATTCATAAAAAGCGCACAATTAACCTTGTTTGTAAACAAGTAATCATCAGTTAGTCTGTATAATAGACCTGCGAACGCGCCGCACCACGATAAAGTAAAATTGTGGCTTGCGCCTGTTTGGTATCAAATATTTATGCGAGCGCGGAAAGCCGCGGGCACAGAGTACCTACCTCGAAATGGGGTGGAAACAGTATAAAACGTGTTAACCGCCAACAAACAACATTTAACTTAAAAAACAGCGTTATAAACCGGCTCCGTTTAAATCGGATTTAAAGATTGACTTCAATTTTCCGCAGTGCCGTGTCGCATTACTTTGCTCGCAATTATCTCTGAGGTAATGGTGCTACAATTAACGGCGCGAACGTTTTAATTTTATTACCTTTTCTGTTAAAATATTTGCAAAAATAAGGTTATCGTATATCTGTGGTGAAAGTAAATAATAAAACTCACGGGCTTCACTTTATAGGTCTCACATTTTTATGATGAAATAGAAGAGATGTGTTGCCTCTTTCAAGAAATGGGTAAATTGTCAGACGAATCATATCTAATACAGATCTATTCATTTGGAACAATTGGTTCGGATTTACTTTCTATAAGCTCTATTATTATGGCTTTAGTATTATGATAAAAGTATTATATTCGCATTTGTATAAAAGGAATATTTTATAGATAAGAAATGCCTTGACCCATATCACGAAAGAGTCCTCAGTGGCTTCGCAGTAGACTTGTGTAACTCCTGAACGAGTCGTTCCCAAGAACTGCTCAGTTGTGGTGAACGAAAAGAACTCGTTCACCTCCATGGACTGTTTTCGTTCAGCCGTTCCCAGTCCCCAGTTCTAGCTCAGTGAACTCAATAGAAAGAAAGAAAGCATGAAACATTTATGAAGTAAATGATTAAGAGACATTTTTTCAACACACACATTATAAAATAGAACTTAAGTAGGTACATATCATAGAACAGTAGCTAATTACTCGAAAAGAACCAAAATTTATAAACAGAAAGAGAAATAAATAGTGGTGTCAAAAAGGGCTCAGCTCAGCATATAGTCGCAACTCCCAGTCCCAGAAGTGATTTCGTTCCCAGTTCGTATAGAGAACTTTGAACAGGAACTTTGAAAATCGTCCCGCAGTTCGCAGTTCAATGAATTCAGTAAATCCGAACGAGATCGCAGAGACCCGCAGCCTTAGAACTCCTTACAACAAAATCATTCCGCAGTTCCAGTTCAATGAGTTCAGTAAATCCGAACGAAATCGCAGAGACTCTGATATCATACCGATCGTTCGGAACCACTGAACGAAAGGAGTAACTGAAGGAGTTCCTTTTACTGAACGAGATTTGATGAACGAGTTCACAAAGGTGAACGATTTTGCCCAAGCCTACTTCGCAGGTATCAATTTAACCCTATTCCACGACATAAAAAATAAAATATACAAAGACCGTATAATCCAACACTTAGTGGACATAATAAAGACAAGTGGTGGTAATAATTCAACTCATACACTTTCCAATTTGATATCCAAGTTTGTGCGACGTTATAAAGACATTACGGGATAATTAGGCGATTAGAGTCATTATGGTTTATAGCCTCTTTAATTTATGTGACATGAAGCTAGAACTTCGACGCTTACCGGATATATATGAATGCCGGTCGCGTACTACAATATTGCCTTCATAATAAGCCTCTTCCACGGCCTAGATATTTTTATGCGATCCTCGTTCGTGCTCCTTTTTATTTTTAGACAGAAGTTGGTATTTGAGTTTTCAAGAGTTTTACCACTGAAATCATTGCTTTTACGACTGAAGAATGTTTATTGCCAGTTAAATTTGTTGTTTTTGTGATTGAAATCCTATTAGTATTTATTTACCTACTAGGTACCACCTACACGGGATCGCATGCGTGGACAATATAAAAAGTATCCCATATGTGCTCAGGGTTCAAACTATCTACATGTATACCAAATGGATACATCAACATATGTTCAGCTTCAGCTGCAGTTTAGTCATAAAAATAATTTTTTTAAAAACAGACTGATAAGTATTTAAAATTTAATATATTAACTTTTAGTAACTTTTAATTTTATAGCACCACCGTTCATGCTCATTGGACTATCTCTGTCCATCCAAAGGTACTCTGGAAAAGATCGCTTTTAAGCGATAAGACCGCCCATTGTAACCTATTTGTAAGATTTTCTTTTTCATTTATTGTTATCTTGGTGTCAATAAAGAGTTTATCTATCTAGGTATCTTTCTATATTACTATGGATGTTTATGAACTTAATGACATTATAGGTAAACCTGATCGAAGTTATTACTAAAGCATAATAAGTAATGAAACATATCAATACTCAGTAAAAGACTATGTGCGGTAAGCCGCGCTATATAATATGTATTGTCTGTTAAATTTGGACGCCTTATCAGGCAAAACATGTTGCTCAATACAATAATATTATCTTGCATGCTACTAGTATGTATACACATGTTTGAACAAATAAACTTATTTTTATCTTTATCTTTAGTTAAGTATTGTTATGAGTGAAATGAAATGAAATGAAATGAAATGAAATGAAATGAAATGAAATGAAATGAAATGAAATGACCTTTATTCCTGACACACAATATCGCATAGTACACAAGAACAATATAACATAAAATATTACCTACATTACATACTAATATGCTATACCAAGCGATACTGCGCGATGTCAGGAATAGGTCCCGGCTCAGCATACAGCTGAGGCTGCACATAACAACCTCAACTACTGATTTTCAGACGGGACCCATTTTCATGACATCACGGACGTACCATAAATTTAAACAACTACAGAAAGAAAGTAACAAACATTATAAATAATTAAAAAACTAAAACGTACAGAATACTTAGACAAAAAGTAACATTAGACAAAAAGAAAAACAACATTAAAAAAAAAAAAAAAAAAACTTCTTTATGGCAACACAGAGTGGCCGTCAAGCAGCCGTCAACGCCAAAACTGGCATTGACAATGACGTTTAGATTGTGTGCGCCCCTATACCCTACCTGCCAGCGGCCAGCCCACAATACAACTTCAACCTTGCCACGTAGCTGACCTTACAGTTTATTCATTCAGTCCATTTGATTTCCCATTATGTATTGACCACTAGTAGTACGGTAATCTATCCAATTAATTGTAAAAGATGTGATCACAAGCAGACATGAAGTGGATCTGTAATTACAGAGTGTATAGAAACAAAAAGATATCGACATCCTATGAAGACTGTAGCACTCAAAGTAAAACTAAATAGGAGTTGGAGAATTGAGGTGAGTAAAGTGTTTAGACTAGTAATAATCAAATTGAATACAAATATTTTACAACACCTAGGTACTTATATTCTACCTACAGTAAACCACAGGTAGTACACATATCCTTCACTGAAGCTTTTGTTCGTTCATAAGGTGTAACTTCAAGTGCTTCCTAAATGTATGCAATGTTTTCAGAGATTGGAGAGGGGGATGAAGAACATTCCAGCACTTTGTTGCAGCAAACCTGAAACTACCACGAAAAGCCACAGTTTTATGTTGGGGTGTCAGAAGTGGATATTTCAGCCTCGTATTATACTTGCGCTTCTCATGAGCCCAGGTCAACTTTTGCAACAAATATTCAGGCTGTTTGCTATTAATAACTCCAAAAAGTAAAGTAGCAAAATGAAGCTGGCGGCGAGATTTCATTTTCATGAGATTAGCTTCATTAAGGAAAGGAGTAACATGACCTCGAGATGGAACATTAAAGCAAAAACGAGCACAAGCATTTTGAACTCTCTGAATGAGTCTCTCAGTTCTAGATAGAAGGCAGGGCCCAATAACAACATCTACATAGTTTAATTTAGAAAGGATGAGCGACTCACACAACATTATTCTGATATCTACACTAAGGTAAGGCCTTACCTTGTATAAAACTTTCAGTCTATAGAAGCAGTTACGAACAGCTTCCTGAACATGATGCTCAAAGCGAAGATGACTATCCATGATTAATCCTAAGTTACGAGCTTCAGGGACACACTCAATAGGTTCATTTGTAATAGCAATCTGAGGGTTGTAGCCTATTATGTTTTCTACTTGCTTCTTCGACCCCATAATCAAATATTTAGACTTATTAGGATTCAAAACCATACAGTTTGAAACAGACCACATTGATAAGTTATCTAAATCTTTATTTATTTTTGTTACAGCCGTGGCAGTATCATTAGGATGAAAATGAAAGTAAACCTGTAAGTCATCAGCGTAAATATGATACTGGCAATAGTGTATCCTGCTAATAATATCTGCGCTGTACAATATAAACAGGATCGGCCCAAGGATTGATCCTTGAGGAACACCCCTAAGATTGTATGAGCAAGATGAGAGAGCTTTTTGTCCATCCAAACCAGTTATCTCTACAATTTGCGAGCGCAAATTCAAATAACTATGGAACCATTTAATTGTACCTGCATCAAATCCGTAGTATGATAGTTTAGAAAGAAGAAGAGAAACATTTATGGCGTCAAATGCACGTGAAAAATCAAGCAGTACTAGAATGGTACCCATACCACGGTCCTGAGCAGCAAGCACATTGTCCACAACATCTAAGAGTGCTGTTGCTGTACTGTGCTTTTTCCGAAAGCCTGACTGGTGTACAGGCAAGATATTCGCAGTTTCAAGGTATTTAACCATTTGAATGCTAACAGCCTTTTCCAATATTTTTGACATGCAAGGCAAGATACTTATAGGTCGTAGATCTTTAACTGACGACACATTTTGCTTCTTGGGAATAGGCTTAATTAAAGACATTTTCCACAAATCGGGCACAACACTAGTTAAGATAGATAAGTTAATTATTTTTGTTATTATAGGAAGTGTGTTGGGCAATGTTAATAAGATCATTTGTAATGTAATGTTATCTACACCCTCAGCATTTGAGGAAAGGCCACGTATTATATTAGCCACCAACTCTTGACTAACTGGTTCAAGTTTAAATATAGACTTGCCATAGCGATGAAACTCAAAGTAGGTAAGGTCTGAAATACTCACAAAATCTCTGCCAGGCACATCAAGGAATTGGGAATTAATAACATTTGGATTATTACAAAAAGAAGGCAACTCTGCATTAATTTTACTATTAGGAATAATTGTATTTTTAAGATTTTTCCATAGCTTATTAGGATTGTTAATATTTTGGTTAATGTTATTATCAAAGTAAACTTTTTTTTTCCTGATACATTGCGTTGATTACGGTTTGCTTCATGTCTTTGTAACATTCTTTATGTATGTTAGACTTTGTAACTTTATACTGCCTGTGATATTGATCCCGGATATGCATCATATCTTTCACTGTGTCAGTTATCCACGGGTATGAATGCTTTTTTATAAAAACGGATTTTTTTGGAGCATGTAGGTCAAAAAGTGCATTAAAAGCCATGTTAAAAACTGCTACCAAATCATTTACGTTATCCATACACTCCATTTCTCTCCAATTAATTTGATTTAAGTCATGGTTGAAAAGCTCTAAAAGTATGTTTTTTAGCGGTCTATACACAATAACATGTGGGATAGGTTTTACTGCTTTGATATTAAATTCTACACAAAGCATAGCATGACTACCTAATTCAGGAATATGATTCACACTAATGGACCGTGTTTTTGCATCTGTACACACTAAATCAATAAGTGTTTCACTATGTTCCGTGAAATGCGTAGGCTCAGTTACCACCTGTTTAAGGTTAGTGTAATCTAAAAATGTTTGCAATAACTTACTTTTATTATCAGATGGATTAAGCATGTTAATATTGAAGTCCCCTACAATTGATATATAGTCACAGTCACCAAAACTGGACACCGACTGGGTCAGTCCATCCAAAAAAATATTTACATCGAGCCATGGCGGTCGATAGGCAGTTCCAATAATTACCTTGCGCGAACCAATCCGAAGACTCAACCACATCTGCTCAACAGATGCGGTGGGAGGATGAGGGCAAGTTCGCACATAGATACCCCGCTTAATATAAAAACCAACCCCGCCACCGCGGCCCGCGCGCACGGACATCGGCCGCGGCGTGTGCCGCAGTCGGTACCCGGGCACTACGGGCGCGCGGCCGTCTTCCCCATCTCTCAACCACGTTTCGTTAACAGCCATGATATCAACCCCCAATCTATCCATGGCTACGATAAACTCGTCTTGTTTGGTACCCAGCGAGCCAGCATTGAATAGCCCAACTTTAAACTGTTTCTTAGCCATTATGACGTTACATTATGTTTGCCTAAAAGTGATGGGGGACTTGCTAATCCATAAAGAGACAAAAAAAGTTAAATTAAATAAGACAATATTATACATAATCTCTTCCCCAATGTAGAGTGTAATGGTCAAATGCAACATATTGTGTAACATACACATTTTTTCTTGATATAAGTAGCAATAGGGAAACTTAACACTACCAAAGCCTAACTCATAATGTACAACTTGCTTACTTGCATCAACTAAAAGTATATTATAGTAAAAGCATATTAAAGTGAATGCAACAATAACAATATTATGTATGGTAGCCATAAAATAGCCAAAGCTAAGTGTGTACCTTGCATGAAAAAAGTTAACTGTCAATTGCATTTTAATAAAACACAATAATAACGCAACAACCGCACAATATCTTTTTTTCCCAATAGAGTTTATGAGTAATAAATAATTAGTTTTATAAGAAAAGTAATAAAATAATGTAAACAAATATGTCATAGAAACTAAAGTCTTGTTCTCAAACATTTCCAGCATTAAAAACACGATCGAAGTCGAAATCCGAGCGAATGTAAAACGCTTGCTTGCCATCGCCTTGCCGCGCGAAGATGCGTCCCCTTTTTGTCCAAGAGTAACGCCACTGTCGCTTACGACATTCCTCGCGGACGCGATGGAAGAGCAGGCGATTAGCTTTCGTAAGCCGCTCGTTGACGTAGACTCGTCGCGGCGGTCCCGTCAGCCCGATGTCTGCCGTGGTGAAGTTGCGACGGACGCGCGCAGCCTGCAGTAGTTCATCCCGGAGGCTGCGGCGCGCCAGGCGCACGACGACGCGGCGCGCGCGGCCGCCCGCCCCGCCGCCTTCGCCCGTGGCGCTCGCGCCCACCGCACCCACGCGCTCTGCAAACACTATGTCTCGAGCTTCCAGAGCGACCCCTAGTTTTGCAGCCAGGACGGTAACAGTTTGCTGGACGTTCTCACCCTTCTCCTCGGGCAAATGGCCGATGTCCAAGTCAGACAATAGCGCCTCCTGGTCTCGCTCGCTAAGCTCCATCTTAAGCTGAGCCACAGTCAGCTGGAGCTCTGAGACCTCTTTTACCGGTAATTCCCTTTGTTCGATGACATCAAGCCTCCGCTCAAACCCGTCCATCCGACTTCTCATACTGGCCATAGTGTCGCGGAACTCCTTTCGGAATTCACGCGATTCGGCCATGTATTGTGCGAGTTCATTCCGCATATCACGTACATCCTGCTCCAAGACAGGGGGCGCGGCGAGTGCCGGTGCCAGAATAGGGAGCGAGGGGAGCACCGTTTCAGTTGGAGGTGACCCATCAGAGACCGCCTTGCGCGAGGGTGGGGTAGCAACTGTACCGCAGATCCCTCTCACCGGAGTGCTGCTGTTATCCCCTTTACGTTGCTTCTTCTTACACTCAGGGCAAACCCAATCCTTCGCCACGACCACACTGTCAGGTATCGCTATACAGCCTTTATGGAAAATGCTGGGGCATAATGTGCATGCAGCGACACCTGTCGACGAGAGGAATTTGCCGCAAGCTGAACACTTGGCCATTATGCGAGTCTTAATCGATATGAAGGGTACAATCTGACTTCGCTAGGTGGTTGTGATGGTACAACCACCACACGCTAGATGGCGGGGTAAAAAACAAATCGACGTTGCTTCGAAGTGAGATTAATATAATCTAATACCCACTTTTAGAATTGTTAATCTTAGATCACACCACTATAAAATTTCGTATTTATGCACTAAGCCGACCGCGTAAGGGCTTGCAAACACTGACACAGCCACTCTGACTGCCGTTGCACACACTGACTATACTTTCACTATAAACTAAACCGAATTAATAATTTTAAAAACGTAAAATTATGCGAGCGTATTACGATGTCTTGCTGTCCGTGACGTCAATCCCTGAGTAAGGGTGGGTTTTTTGATCCGTAGTTCTTTGCCAGTTATTCTGCCGCCAAGCAGTACTGTGCAAGCACTACTGTGTTCCGGTTTGAAGGGCATTGTAGCTAGTGAAATTACTGGGCAAATGAGACTTTACGAACTGATCTCACAGTATAGAAAACTTTTTTAGACTGTATGATGTATCAGGATGACGTGCGCAGTGCGCAGTGTCACGCGAAACTTTATGTTTAAGTTCCGAGTGACACTGCAATTTGTTATGGGCGGCCATGTTGCTTAACACCAGGCGAATGACTAGGTAGCTTGTCATGTCAATCGTTAACATAAAAAAAACGAATGGTTAAAAATGCTAACAAATTTTGACCACTGGTTAGAATTTGTTAGATTTTAACCATTGGTTACCATCCACCTTAACTACGGACCAAAATACCCACCCTTAGACTGGTATAAAATCTTTTAAAAGATGTTTTTAAAGTTTTTAAACGTTCTAAAGATTTTCTTCCAGTCTAACTCCAAACAACGTTCTAAAGATCCTCAGCTAATTCAGAGTTCGCAAGAGACCAAAGACATTCTGGCCGTTTAAGGAGCAAAGTCCCAGTTTTAACATTTCCAAGTGCAAACAAGTCTGCGGAACTTGCGCCGCGTTGTGGGACCACACGGGACGTGTTTATTGCAAATAGGAGCTCAGAGAGACAGCCAGTAGGGTTGCACTGCAAGATAAATGTACTGCGTGATCGATACCTACGGCAAGGAGAATGTATTCAACGTTTTATTTAAGGTTTTACCTTTTTTGCGTTTTTTTTTAATCACAACAAAGTAAACTTTATTTAGCTTGTTTTTTTGACATTCTGACATTTTAATAGGTATACTAACACATAATTTTTTTTTACATAGACCATAGTATTTATATATAAAAAATAATAATTATGCTAAACTAAACCTACAAACTAAAACTATAAAATTAACAATATAATACAATACTAATCCAACAAACCACTACCAGTAGAGAAAGTGCCCAAAATGCTGGCAGCATTGCCACGTTGAATGGCAATGCTCAACCTTACCCCTTAACCTTATAGTCATAATAAATACGCACATGGCAACCCTTACTAAAGCTTAACTAAGTACACAGGCAGGATTTCAAGTAGTGTGCGCGCGATCCTTGCCTTCAATGTTATTATTTTATTTGCCTGATGGATATAGCTTGTAAAAGAGAAACGTAAACAAAATGGCAGAGAATTGTCTCGAGACTCGAGTTTGATGATCGCTCGTTCTTTCTATTTTTATGGACTGCTTTCAATGTTTATGTTATATGTTTGGATATGGAGATGATGTTATTCTAGTGAGAAAATGTAATAGAGAGATATCAAAATCTACTTAACAATAATTATTATAACCTATTTCTTTTTGTGTTGTATGTAATAATTGTAAGGCTGACTTACGCTAATGATAGTTGTAATTTTGAATAAATAAATAAAATGTACAATGTGATGGCGACTTACAGCTCTATCCTTATGTTTTCCCAAGAAATTTTACCCTTATCGGAAGCCTAAGGCCCCCCCATACACGATTAATTTTATCGTTCAATTAAATTGACGTGTCTACTTCCGTCAATGATTTCTCCATACGGTAAAGCGGAAAACACTGCTCATTACTAACCCTACATCGATCAATAAAATTGATCAATCACAAAGATTGATCAATAAAATTGAACGTGGATGGGGGACCTAAGATTTCGCAACACAGATTGCTCATATAATTACGTACCTAACCGAGATAAACTAGGGCACTTTTACTCCCGAAAAATTAAGATGAAAAGTTTCGCTACCCATAGATACCTAAGTAGCAGGCGCGCTTTTGGTCCAAAATAAATTAAACAAGTTCCATTGATTTAATGTATATTTAATATTGTCATCATTTTAGAGATTTTTTTTGTAGATAATTTATTATTAATTTAACGCCAAATTATCATCATCAGCCTATCCTTATTGGACGTAGGCCTCTAAACAGCATGCCATACTGAGCTCTGTCTTCAGCTCTCTGAATTGAGTGTCTCTACCAGCCGGTTCCGCAAGTCGTCACTGTACCCAAACAACAGAGGGTCCTAGACTTACCATTTAGAAAAACTTTCTTTTCTTTTTATTGCATGCTTTTATAACACGTTATGAGGATTTTTTATTTATTAGTAGTGTTTACCGCAAGTAGTTTTACATAAAAAGAAAATGCTTACTTATGAGGATTAGTGCCTTTGGGGGGCCTAATACTAAATATGATAATATTCATAAACATTTCAGGAGTAAAAATCACTGCCGCAGCTTCTGGTACAGCTGTCCCTGTCTCCATCCCAGTCGCTAAACCAGCAGGCGTATTTGGTTCCCGATTTCTTTCCTGAGGTGGCATTGCTGTCTCCGTCTCATCAGTCACAACTATGTAGGAACAGTTGGTTCAGTTTGGTTTTACTCTGCCATCTCACTGGCCACCTGCAGTATCTCCTCTCTCGTCATTTTCTCTCCTTCTGCTCCTAAAACGTTTTTGGCTGGGTCCGATATATGGAGATTACAGGTCGGCCACTGGAATGGTTGTTCCTCATCAGTCAAATCTATGGAGGATACAGTTGGTTTCAGTTTGGTTTAACTCTGCCATCTCACTGACCGCCCGCAGTATCTCCTCTGGTGTCATTTTCTCCCCTTCTGCTTCTGAAAGGTTTTTGGCTGGGTCAGATATATGGAGATTACAGGTCGGCCACTGGAATGGTTGTTCCTCATCAGTCAAATCTATAGAAGATACAGTTAGTTCAGTTTGGTTTAACTCTGCCATCGTACTGACCGCCCGCAGTATCTCCTCTGTCGTCATTTGCTCTCCTTCGGCTCCTGAAACGTTTTTCGCTGGGTCAGACATAACGAGATTACAGGTTGGCCACTGGAATGGTTTTCTGTCATCAGTCAAAAATATGGAGGGTTCAGTTTGTTCAGTTTGCTTTCACTCTGCTATCTCACTGGCCGCCTGCAGTATCTCCTCTTCAGTCTTCTTCTTTCCTTCGGCTATGTTTTTCGCTGGGTCAGATATATCGAAATTACAGGTTGGCCACTGGAATGGTTGTTTCTCATCAGTCAAAAATATGAAGGGTACAGTTGGTTCAGTTTGCTTTGACTCTGCCATCTCACTGGCCGCCTGCAGTATCTCCTCTTCAGTCTTCTTCTTTCTTTCGGCTACATTTTTGGCTGGATTAGGCATATCGAGATTACGTTGATTGTTTTCAGAAGTGAATTCAACACTGATTTGCAAATATCAAAAGCTGAACTCAACAAATTTACGGCCCATATTACAAAACAACGCTCAGTTATCGGTGTCGAGTATTCATGTCACAAAATGATTAGTGTATGAATAAAATCTCGACTTGAGCTGTGAGCACCAATTCATGACTGAGCCTCGTTCTGTAATACGAGTATAGGGGAAGGTGGGGAGAAACCAGATAGTAGGTCAAAGTAGATAGTTACTTTTTCACTATTCCGCATATCGTTGTCTCGTTCTACTCAGTCGAAAGATACTCGCAAACACACTCTCAGTGTGGTTGCAAATGGTAGGCGTGATACCACAACAGCACTTGCGTCTATTTGCAAAAAAAGAAAACTGACGTTAGTTATCTAATATAGTGTAATTTTTGGCGAGCTATCATTAGTTTTAGCCATGTACTACCAAAGTGTTGTATTTTTTTCGTAAGGTCATGGATATTGAAGCATTAACACTAATTAATTATAAAGTGTCAGCAAATAATATTCCAAAATGGGGTCAGTGGGGTACGATCGGACGGGGTGAAGGTAAAAGCAACAGAATAGGCAAAAAACAAAAAAAACAGTCAAGAAGATTAGGAATTTAGTTTGTGGCAAAAATTATAACCAAGCAACGATGAATGTTACTAATGCACAACTTATTTTAAATGACTTACGAAGGCTGCATCGGATGCTCTGGACCTGAATTATTATTTTTTGTATGTAAAGACTTTCAAGGTTTAATTATTACAGTAGCGTCCGTATTTACCTCTTTGGTATAAAATACCTATCTGGTTTGACCCTTACGTATGGGGTAAATTCGGATTTTCAATTTTTATTTTAATATTTTCTAGTACTGAAAATTACGATTAATTTTAAATAATTTCTGGCCAAAGTAATGCCTGATCAAATATAATAGCATTGTGATTGTCGGGCGATGTTTTTTTTAACTATCAGGTGTCCCCCCCCCCTTCCCGTATATACGTTTGTCTAAACGTGGTCTCCACACTCAAAAGCTCCAGCGGTTTACAGTTTACACAATTCGCACTACACAACAACACTTCACAGTTAATCGTTGTCATGGCGTATGTGACAGAAACAAACGCAAAATATGTATTTAAGGTATCTCTGCATTGATAGGTAAATATTATCATACTAAAGAACTACTAACAAGGACAAAAAATCAAGTAGCCTATTTATTTACACGTTGGCACAGCAAAAAGACGCGCCCCGCAAGTCGTCAATTACCTACGGTGACCAACCGGTATTAAGTCGTGACTGCTAGTTTATGCACCCTCGTATTGGCTGCAGTTGGCATCAATGAGGGTGAATGAAGTATTTATTAGCTTAGTTACATCGCTGTTTTAATTAGTTTGATGCTGCTTTATATTAAAATTTCAAAGGATTCATTAGTAAGACAGATGTGGGCGCCTAAAGCAAACTTGCCATTTTCCATTTGATTTTACACGGGCTGGTTCAGTTGTAGTATAAAAATATAAACATTGCATGAATGCATTGTAATCTCGAGGATCCTATAATTATGAGCAAAACATTCTATACCAATATTATATTTATAAGTGCGAAAGTTTGTCTGTGTTGAATGTTTGTAACTAATACTGAACATACTTTGATGAAATTTGAAATGCAGATAGCTATAGATAATAGTAGATTAACTACGTGGTCCGATTTCATTCATTATTTTTTTTGTTAGAAAGGGGGTACTTTAAATATTGTCCCGTAAATATTTCAAGGTCGTCGGTTTTGTGTTTCAGAAATTACAGACATCCAACCTTCAGTATTAGGTCCAAAGCCACTCCTATCCTGTACTATGGGAAAGAGAGAAGGGAGGGGGAAAAGATAAGGAGAAAGGATGAATGGATGAGGTGAAAAGAGGCAGTGGCGCACCTGCCTCCTTTCACCTTCATCCATTCATCCTTTTCCCTTATCTTTTTCCCTCTTCCTTTAAGACTGAGATAAGGCGTAAAACTAATAAACCCGTGCGAAGCCGGGGCGGATCAGTTAGTACTTAATAAAGGTACGCTCGATAGCAGTGATATATTGGTTTATCAGTGGTTGTAATAAAATTCCTTTTAGCGTCGCAAAACAGAATTCATATCTTCATAAAAGTTATAGCTTTAGCAAAAAGTGGAAATTGCTTTATAGCAGGAACAGCGAGGACACCTATTAGTAAAGTATTCATGAAGCGCTTATAATATTGTAGTTGGCTACTGTCCAGTATAAAACATCTCTTTATAAGTAGATAATATATCTATGGAGCATCCAATGGAAAAATAAAAATAAAACTAATGAATTAGTATGGGAGTTAAAGGATGGGAGAAGTCTTGGCTCCTAAAATATAGTGTTCTCACCAGTTCGAGCGGGACTCTATGGACTCATTCAGATGTATATAACCCGTTTATGTCAATAAATGGTTATTTCATTTGATTTTTGTTACATGAGCTATGTAATCATAATGCAAAGAAAAGCTCAAAATAATATTCTAAATAACATTAGTCGCAGTGAAGATACGTACCTACCTACCCACACCTACACGTACTTCATCTTGTAATAAGCTATTTTTCATCACAGTCGCTTGTAAAGTGGCTCTTCTGCCACCGCTTTTAGGATCAAAATGCAACAAATTTCAGACGTGTGCTTTTTACGCTAAATTACCACACATGTTATAATATGATAACCCGATTCAGTTATGATTGTATCTCACTGCAAGTTATACGTACATTTTCGTCATTTCGTTTTATTTCGGTTTAGTTCTACTGTTCTAGTTCTAGCTCCAATTCCAGTTTCAGTTTCAATTCCAGTTCCAGTTCCAAGTTCCAGTTCCAGTCCCAGTACCAGTTCCAGTTCCAGTTCCAGTTTCAGTTCCAATCCCAGTTCCAGTTTCAGTTCCAGTCCCAGTTTCAGTTCCAGTTCCAGTTCCAGTTTTCCAACACGTCAACGCGGTTTTTCTCTGACAGCGCGTGAAAATAAGACGGCACTTTTCACAAAGTTAATTAACAATACAACTGGCTCCCATAACGCTTCGAGTGCAATGATCAACTTTGCACACTTGTATATAATGTAAAATACCCGTGTATAATGTGTATATAAGCTGTAAAATACCTAACAATTCAATGAAAGCCTAACGGCGATATCGTTAGTGCTGTCCAAAGTGCTAGGTCCTCAGATGATTAGACCATGCGTAAACGTTCCTGATAATATAATCATGATTAAGAAAATAAAACTGACCTGGGTCATGGTGGGCAGATGGTGAGGGTGCAGAGAAGGCGCTCGAACATCCGGCGCGACGTGAGAGTCCTCCCAACTCTGGCACTGTTGACAAAATAGATTCTGTCAATTATTTACAAAAACATAGGTAGGTAGGCGGGCCTGAATAAAACAGGAATCAAAAATCAATTTTTACGACAACATTTAAACTAATTTTAATTACATAAGAGACATTTATTTTTGTAACTCGATTCAAAATTTTATTTAATGCGTAGGGGTGCTGCAGTTGCAGCTGAAGTGGCAGTGGGCAGGCTACATCTCTCGTAGAACTGACAATCGATGGAGGAGAAAGGTTCTCGAATAGTGACCACGAACCGGAAGATGCAGGGTGGGCGGCCCCTACTAGATGGACCGACGACATGGTCAGAACCACGGGGAGCCGATGGATGAAGGAGGCAAGCAGCTGCTTAAAGCGGTGCTCTATGGAGGGAGGCCTGTGGATGTTTTCAGGCTGATGATGAGTAGAGGTACTATAGTATTGAATCTGGAATTAAATAAAGTTACAGCCCCAAGGGATTCTACCTTTACCTCGACGCCGGCAAGCAATAGGTACCAAAAGGGGAGACAGAAAGTCGAAACGAAGCGATTAACGTTCGACTTCCATGATTAACTTGCAGAAACTCACTTTTTCTTATTTGTTTCATCCCCATTTTGTTGTTCCTTTCCGTCGGGAACGGTTTCTCTCAAGATAACGAATAGGCCACGGGCGCTTACACACTAATCGTGTTTCACCAAAATGGGATTCCGCTAAGCTATGAAAATTAAACGCTCCGTGCACAAATTGGAATTATTCCGAGATGAAAATTAAAATAAATTCAACGCGGTCGGTAATTTAAACCTCAATCTGGGAAAGTTTTCTCCATTCGGTTGAACTCCGCAGATGGGCTCGGAGAAATTTGTTTAGAAAAATTTGTTTATGTTTTGCAGAAGGAAAGAATTTGTAAATTGAGTTTATAATGTTTTGGTGGTGCTTTGAATATAAATTGCATTTGATTAGAATGTTTTATGATAATCTAATGAAGTTGTGATTATTTACAACAATGCTAATACTTGATATGAACTAATTAATCTGCTTTTCATTTACCAAATAAGTATATTTAAGGCCCGTACAGTACTTATGAACGGTAAGTAGATATAAGTAATTTCACAATTATCTCTATATTTTCTACGTTAGATGAAGAATACGTATTTTGCTGTTTGCCAATAACTATGGTAGCATGTCTCCAAGCTAATCAAAAACCCCTGGAAAAGAAAAACCAATGGCCCAATAATAAACAGCTTTCTCTCAAATTCACTAAACTAGTAATAATCAAGATCAAAAGAAAATTAAATGGAATATCAAACAGGCGATACAGCCGATTTCTGTGCAGTCCAGATTGCTTAGATAAGTGGTCGATATGAAATAACTGAACGGAGGACGGCGGTGTTGGAACACCGCCATATCGTATCGACGGCGACCGGATCGCAAAATACACACAAGTTATACTAGCATCAGCTATATAGAGGTTTGTCCAATTAATATAAGATTTTAAACGTCCAGGTCACTAAATACATGGTAAATATCCCGTTAATAAACAATATTTTTGTCCAATTAATTTAAAAAAATAGGTTAACATTCTTTTCATCTTAAACACAGACATTCATGTCACTATGTGCACACGAGACGAACCCTTTATGTAATTATGTGTACTGCCAGCGATGGACTTAATTTAATTAGCAAATTTAAGTGATCACTTTGTAGGTTTAGCTTCATCACTTAATTAAATTGTCAGGGAACACAATCATTATCTTAGTCAGCACCAAATGTGCTATCTTAGATAACACCGTCTCCATCTCTGCTATCGAAAGACTGGGTACTTCCACAGAAGTAGCGGCTGGTTCAGTTTTATTGAAGGTCCAATAAAACAATTTATCGAAACTTCTCACTACACTGGACTAGAATAATCGCATTTAGTAGTCAAGTGCGGGAAACTTTAACTCGTTCATCTTGATTTATTTGAAAGGTTCTTCTTTTTGCGTCAAAAGTTTTTAATGAACGCCTTAATAAAATGGTGTGCAGGTACAGTTTTAAAGCTTTGTTAATATTATGAAGATCTAGAAATCTTTATTTGTGTCATGTCGCTTATTTTGACTTTCCAACTCAAAGCGTTAACAGAAAACAAAAAAGTAAGTAGATAATTATGACATTTTGTACAGAGATAACACCAAATAATTTAAAATAATTTTCTGAACAATACAAACAGTGGAAGCTTTTAAATTATAATGACCGATAGGTATGCAAAATCTGTGCATAATGTTATTCATATAAAGCTGTTTACCAAGATACTTTCCTTGTTCATTTTTTAGCAAAGGAAAATTGACTGTAACGCTTAATAGTGGAGATTGTAAATAAATATAAGAAATAGCAAGCAAGACTGAGTAGTACCTATGAGTAATTTTTGTCCTCATCTATCGTATAATTCATAACACGAGTGGTTTTGCCAGCCCGACACTAATGTGGTAATGTTTACGGATAAATAATAACTTTGAGGACCCTAACTAACGTTGAGGTTTCAATGTTTGTAGTTTAAGGGATTACATATAAAGTCGCAAATGTTCCGCCACAGTTTGTCAAACATTGGAATTAAGCCGCGTACACACAGCCCGAGGGTATTTAATGACCGTACCAGATTTTAAAGGTCTTATTGGGTTTTGAAAACTTTTCAAGGGTTTTATGTAACGTCATATGTATAGAAAATTAAATTAAAAATTAGCTTTATTAAATGAAGAGTAACGTTTGGTTAACCAACCTTAAGGCCTACTACGGTTAAAGTTTTACTTTACTGTGGCGAAAGGGTAACGTATGGCTTGTTTATTTTCTTTACCTTCAAAAGTAATAACACAAAATAATATAATGGAACGTAAAGCTTTCAAAAAGTATTTTTATTAGGTTTTTTTTTATAACTAAATAGGCCCGCACTTGACCGCAATCTCACTTGATGGAATATGACGACGCGGTTTACGATAGTAGGTACATGCTTGTCTAGAAGATACCTATTCACTTGCGACTTGAAGAGCTCGAGTTTGTAGGTACTTATCGGGAAACCAAGACGATGGTAAAGTGATCCATTCCTTCACTGCTCGGATTATAAATGTCGAGTCAAACCGCTTTGTGCGAATCAAAGGAACTTTATACAGGTACATAGAAAATAGAAACGTCACAAAAACAATTAAACTTCTTCTATCGCATATTGCTGTAACTGTATTGCAAAAGAATAAAGCTGCTGAAAAACTTGAGCAATGTCGACGTCATGCTAATTTCAGTATCCAATTATAATAATATCACCCGCTATGATTAGGGTTTCCAACCCCGAGTTCCGGAGGAAGCCTTCATGAACGGTCAATGAATGTAGAGAGGAACTCGCAGATAATGTTATCAGATCAGTCTATTTGAAATAGGATGTGACAGTAGGATCAAAGCGGCAGACTAGGCGCTATTTACCACGTTTTTAATACCTAGTGTGCTGTTTGCTTGCTCGTTTGTTTGTCTGTTGGGAGCAGATTTTTGAAACCATTGATTCGCTAAACGTAGCTCAGAACTGGATGACAATACGAATTAAACTTTTTCCCACAAGTACATGTATAGCACCTACGAGTTGACATACCTATCCAAGGTATTTGACAGGTAGGTACCCACCTATTCTTCTTACTCCACCTATACATGTTTTATTTTTGGGCTGTT
Organism: Ennomos quercinarius; assembly: GCA_910589525.2. Lineage (NCBI taxonomy): Eukaryota > Metazoa > Arthropoda > Insecta > Lepidoptera > Geometridae > Ennomos > Ennomos quercinarius. The sequence goes on from OU342501.1 coordinate 8,340,245, forward strand.
TAGGGAATAATTGGTGCTATTTTACTGTAATAAAAATACCACCACAGAAACGTATTATCTACCTACTTAATGCCAGTAGCCCACCAACAACCATTTAATTATGTGAATAATATTAATAATATCTTTAGTCTCTAGGTCTAGGTCACTTCCACCTAGAAAATGTCATTAATATACAAGTATAATTTCATAAATCGTAAACTGACTGAATCGTATTACTGACTGGTCCTGGAGACTTGACATTTGGAAAGTGTGTTCTTTGTAAAGTGTAGGGACCCACTAAGAAAGGATTTTTCGGAAATCCACCCGTAAGGGGGTGAAACGGGGTTTTTACGTTTGTATGAAATTTTTTACTCTGTGTGTATACCTACTCTTCAGTTAAAATAACGTTAGGCGCGTGTCACGGTTTTATGAAAATCACCTCCAGTCAGGGTCGAACGGGGTTTCAAACTTTTTTCTGGCAAAACCAACACAACACACAACCTAAACCGCTGGTTCTAGAGATTGGAGGGTGTATTTTTCGTAAAGTGTAGACATCCACTAAGAAATGTTTTTTGAAATTCCACCCTTAACAGGGTGAAATGGGGGGTTGAATTGGATCTTGCATGTATGTATAGCAGGTACATAGTATATAGTTATAGTAGTGTGTAAACGACATCCAAATTTGTTGAATAAATTATAAGAGTGATGAAAGTCAAAATATTTTATATCTCTGAAAAATTAATGGCCCCTGTGGGTCATTATTACTCAGCAGCTTGCGAGAGCAAGAAAAACTGACCATGACCTGAGGTAGAATGGTAGTTGGCGTTTTTTCGGGGTTGCTCAGTTTGCTGGGCCGCAAGCGGTCCGTAAATGGAGAGTGTGTAGTGAAGGTAAGAAGTTGGCGTTTTTATTCTGATTGCTCTGTTCACTACGGCGCAAGCGGCCCACGAGGGCGCTGTGTAGCGAAGGTGACCTGCTGTAGAAGTGGGCGTTAACTTTATTTTGAAAGTGATCTTATAGTCGTTAATATACTTTAGTCTTCATCATTCTGCTTATAAGCTGAATTATCTCTATTTACACAAATACATCTTTTTGGGCGAAGCCGGGGGTGTTCAGCTAGTGTAATTGTGAAACTCCTCCTACCGATGACCTAAACAACTCCACAGAAAATCTCTAATTGTTTATACCTATCCAGAGAAACTCTACAAATCAGTTTATACATACGTAAAAAATAATGCTCAGAATCGATATCTAACTCTCCTTTTTGAAGTAGTTTGTAAGGTAATCAATCGAACTCGCTAATCATCGCACAATGGGCAACCGTGCCGCGCCCGCGCCGAGGTCACCGCTCGAAACATTGACCTATAAACGCGATGTGAGGCAACCGGCCACGTCGACAGACACGCTGGAATCTATACGAGTTTGTTTATTGAAACTTCGTACTCCATGTCAAAAACATCTTTGAAATGGTAGAAAATATTAATACCTAAGCATAAGAAAGTTTACTTTGAGCTACACATACCTACGTAATATACAAAGAGTATGTATGTATGTAGTATGTAATTTTTGACAAAATATATTGTAGTTCCTAACAAATACGACCCGCTGGTTGCTAAGACTTTTAGGAAATAATAAATTCTTTGTTGATGTTTATGTGATTATCTATTGCCACAGAATCATCATCAACAGCCTGAAGTCGTCCACTGCTGAACATAGGGCTCCCCCAGAGCGCGCCACCTTGAGCGGCTGCTCGCCTCCTGCATCCATCGGCGCCCCGCGGCTTTCGCCAGGTCGTCGGTATACCGAGTGGGGGGCCGGCCTACACTGCGTCTTCCGGTTCGTGGTCGCCACTCGAGAACCACACCACAGAATAAATAAATGTATTTTCTTCAATAGATAATGCCAGAACTGATTGTTACTATTGTTAGTCAGTCCACTCTGCACTGCTAGACGTCCTTACCATGTATTTGACAGCGACTTATGATCAAAAATTTGAAATATATTCTGTACAATGGTTTATCTCTCTTAAATCTTAAGATTATGAAAAATCTAAATCCCAGAAGTTTAAATATTTGTCTAAAATAACATCTAAAAAAGGGATGGCAATAAATAGGCAACAAATGATAATAAAGAAAACTCACCTGGATGAGGATGGGAATGTCCATGGTCCGCAGGTGGCTGCATAGAGGACAAGGCGGACAGTGGAGTGTATCGTGCCCCATCTTCTCTCGGACAGCCCTCCTGGCAATCATAAAATGATTTTAGGTTTCTAATCAATATATTTTATTCACATGGGTCTCAAGAGGTAAGGTTTCATGAAAGTTAAATGAATTTCGCTCGCTCCTACAACCACTCGAAGAAGACCAGTAAACTACGAGGTTGTTTTCTTACTAAATACTTATTCTATAAAACTACTTTCCGACTCAATAAAAATAAGATAATCCGATCCAAACTGAATAACATCTTGGCTGAACTTTCAAGTGAAAAAAGCAATCATAGCTTTATTAACTCTTTTAAACGCTTTAGGTATATAATGTGTTGGTAGTCTGCCAGCCATTACTTATTACGAAATCAAGTTATTCCTCTAAATAACAGATATTACTTAGAAACCGGCCTTTATTCTTTTACAACCAAAAGAAATAAGGCTAGTGGTAATAAAAGAAATTGAATGAACGACTAATAAGCTGTGAATTTGTTTCTCTATAGTCTTTCATCAAAGCGCCAGAGAAAGTTAATATTGTAAAAGCAATAAACTTTATAGAAACCGCTTTGTGCTTTCCAAGATCAAAGTAAAATGCTTCACAAACAGTGAAGAAAATAACACTCTTGCCAGTTCAGGTGGAAGTTACTTACTGTCCGTATAAAACTTTAAAAGATTCTAGGATCACCTAATAAGAAATACCGTGGTACAATCCAGAGGGACCAGCAAAAGTTTTCTTACACAGAGGAAATAAGTTTAATAAATAAAAGTAAAACTGTTCTTGATAATATTGGTTTTCTGTAGTATCCGTACGGCCGACGCGGGTCCATTTTGGTTCCTCTGCATAAAACTTTTTTATCTAAGTTTTTTATACGTGTTCAGTGCGCGTGGTAATTAAGATAACACATCGAATTCATAACTAGCTAGAGGGTTAAAGTAGCTGGCGTGGAGAGTTGGACACTATTAAGATTTAAAGCGTCAGACGTTATAAATCTACGACAAGAGTAACACGCACGACACGATTACTCTCACTTCACGCTTGAATCGTTGCATCCCAATTGTAAACAATAAGTCATTTAAAATTCACCGTTGAATCTAAACACGAAAGGCTTGCTCTTCTGTGCAGACTTACAGAAGGTAAGCGATGAAGGATAAAGTGAGGTCCCGAGGCGTGTTTACATGGAACTTACTTCATTACCGAGTATTAATGAGAGCCGAAGCACCAGCGGGTACGCCGTTTTTACCACGTAGGCACGTTTAGTACTATGTGTTTTAATTCACCGCGAGGATCGTCTATCTATATTGTATCCGTGCAGTTAATAAGTCGACAAAGGATTTACAAGTCACGTGCAAATTGAAAACAGATCTAGGATTGGAAGCAATGCGGCAATCGCGCAGGAATAATTCGTGTTTATTACCTTTTCGCAGTTCGCTGTCGCTGTAGTCTGGGTGTGACTTGTCGATGAGATACGGTACTGCAAACCGGATACAGTGCAGAAACCTTCGTGATGGTGCGTCGAATACACTCCAGTTATCGTCACATCAGTATCTTGATTTACAATTACTTCAACTTTTTGCTTCTTATCCGCCGCTTCATCAATATCTATTTCTTTTTTGGGTTCCTCAATTTTTGTTTCCGACTTCACGCCGGAAGCTACCCCGTTTTTTGGAATTTGAAAATATTCATCGCTACAAGAATCCGATGTTGATTCATCCTTGTTTGATTTGGGAGATCGTTTTTCGTAACTGGCTGCTAGAATTGCAGTGGCGTTAAGACTGGCCATGCGTTTTTGGACAACCATATCTTTTAAATCCATCACTACTTCTGTCCTATTCCTTTTCTTTTTAACGGGAACTCCAGCAGTTTTCTTCATTTTAGCGGGTGGTTTATCAGAGTCTGATTTTCCTGATGATGACGATATTTTTACAATTTTCTTTTTTTCAGGAGTTGGTTTCTTCTTTGAATCAAGCTCACTTTCTTCACTCGATGATGTGCATGATTTAGGATCCCAATACTTTCCTGCACTTCGTATGCCTGGGACGCCACGTAATGATCTTTGAGGTGGACTATCATCAGAACTTTCAGAACTGTCATCTTTCTTTTCCAGTTTGCCTTCATATTCAGACTCTGAAGTAGTCTCATGTTTTTCGGGTTCTTTTGACTTTGGTTCCTTCTTTTTAGAGACAGCAGTTTGTTTGGAAGTACTAGGCATCGGTGCTCTTTCAACAGTTCTCATCAATCCTAATTCCATATGTGTGCGACTTTCATTTTCATAGAGACAATGAACTTTAGCTAAGGCGTTTAATGATGCCATCCTATGTTTTTTAGGCCCATTCCACATCGAAAGAAGTTTTCGCCGTCTCTTACTGGGTTTGTCACTTCCAAGTATTAGCATATCTTCCTCTTTAAGATCGACAAGAGAATCTTTTGAAAGCTCTTTCAGTTCTTTAGATGTAGTTTTCTTTGCACTATCCATAATTTTTCTGTATCTCTTATTTTTAGATTTTTTATTTTTGGAAGCATTTGATCCGGAAGACTCTTTACCCTCATCGTTTGAGTCATTGACACTTTCATCTGAAGATGAATAATGTAAATCTTTTGTATTAAGTGAAAATTTAGAAGTGTCAAACTCATCGTCTGAAGTACTTATTTTGGGTTCCCTTTTTAGTTGCGTCAGAGCTTTTTTGGTAGTGGAGATAGTCTTGGCATCGCAGGATTTCTCTTCGCTACTTGGTGGTTCTTGGTCAGAAAATCTAATTGGACTGAATGGCTTGCCGGTGACGCTAGATTTTCGCGCTACCATCTTGTATGACTTACTAACTATAGCCATTGGAGCATCGTCTGATTCTTTCGTATCACTAGTTTTGCTACTTAAATCAATACTGCTTTGACTTGAGTTCACCTCTTCAGTACGTTTGCTCGCTATCAACTGTTGGACTACCTCTTCGATTGGCCGGTGGGGAGAATACTTTTTCTTTTCCATCTCTGTTGTTTTATCGACAATAGTACCTTTAACTCGTGCTATGGGCCGTACTCGCCCTACATTTTTGCTCACAGAGCTACGGAAGTCTGATAAAATGCTTTTTGGAGAATCAACCTTCTCTGTGAAAGTATATACGTCTATATCGGGACCTTGTGAGATTAGTGTGTTTTGTACTGATTTTTCTTTAGTATTGTCATTTGACTTGGTTTCACATTTCATGGACAAAAACCTTTCCGAAACTGAAAGATTTCCTTTAGAGTTTTTAAGGCATTTTACATCAATATCAACCATTCTGGGTGATCTAGTAGATGTAAAGAATTTTGGAGGTCTTTCTGTTTCTGTTTTAGGTGTTTCCGGTTGTTTCGTATGTGGATCTTTGACCGGTGTAACGTGAATGCTGTTATTAGAAGACGTTGGTGAAGAAACTGATTCATTTTCAATTTTTTCGTCGTTTTCGGATGTTTTTTCCTTTTTATTTTCCGTAATCTGTGGTGTTTTATCTTTATCTTTATTGTTTTCAAAGTTTTTACTGCCATCTTCATAGTTACCTTCTTTATTAGTACTATCATCATATTCTTTATCATCTCCTGGATAATCTGGTGTTGATTGAAGAGTGCCTTTTTTCTTTTGATTGTTGACACATAATTTACTTTTATTGACGATCGTTTTAACTTTACTGAATTTTGATTTACCCTTTTGAATAACAGTTTTACTGATGTTGATTTTACTTTCACTATTTTTTCCTGTTCGTTTAGCAGGTGGCTTTTTATTTTTGGCTTTTTTGGGAGGCTTTTTAGGAATCACTTTCTTGGAACTACTCTCTTGTGAAGTTCTAATCAGTTCTTTCTTTTCCTTGGGATCCTTCTTAGCTTTTTTGGTTTGTAAATCATTACTAGGTGAACTGATTTTTGATGGTCCAGCTTTAGTGTGCTCTGTGGGATTTTCCTTTTTATCTTCTATAATATCTCCATCTGTTTTAGAGCCAACTTCGTCCTTTGGACAATTTTTCTTGGCCCCTTTACCCAAAGACTTACTTACCAACTTTTTACTTTTTGGAGATACTGGTTTTTTTGGAGGTGGTTTAGCTTTTAACGATGTTTTAACCACCCCCTTTTTAGGTGACAATTTAGATGCCTGCGACCGCATTTTCTAATTTAGATTTATATTACCGTCATTGATGACTTGACTCGATGGTAGTGATCACATTCTGAAACAAAGGAAATAAAAATTAAAACTATGATTTCAACTATATTATTATGGAAAATAAAGAATACGATAAACTATTATATAGCTTTGATAGAAACGGCTGCAACCATTTTTTGAATTGGTATTAAATCTTGCAGTCGTTATCGTCAGTCACATAACAAAAAACCTATTGTTACACAATTTTACACGACAGATGGTTGGTGTTGTAAAATAATAACGGGTTTGGTAACGCCAAGTTATTTAACTTAAATTAATCATAAATAATTTATATTATGGTACAATCCTTTATTCCATTTTCCTACCCATACATGCAAGTACTACCGCACCGCCGAGTAGCCCTCTAGCGGCTACTGAAGAAGACAGATAGTCTTGAACGTCTCGCCGCAATGGCCGCAGACGCAACCGCGCGAATTGTGCTTATAATTCGATACTATATTGTCCCGCAGTCAAGCATTGTGCTTTTGTAATTTCCCCACAAAACAATCACGCTTACGCGAGTGCAATCGGATACGGTGTTGTTGATGGTGTTTGAGGATTCTGGACACCAGGACCTCGTGTGTGGCGGGCCCGCCGCGGTCGCCGTTCCCAGGAGGATCTGGAGCTTTCCCTGTGCTCTCAGAGGTATGTGCTGCATGTCCTTTCTTCTCATTCTCCTTGCCCTATTTGATTGTGCGTACCATAAATTTGATACAGTCCACTAAGTTTCTCCATCGAAGATATTCGGTAACATATTGGCGTGATCATTTGTGTGTGGTCCTTCCGACCGGATAAAAGTTTCGGTTCTTTCCGACCGAGACTCATCCAGCCGCCCTTATCAGGATACTTTTATAGGCCCTAGTAAGAGATTTTTAGTGTATTAATTGCGAATATTACTTTAATAACCCGCATAGGGTAGACATTGCGTCACCCACTTATTTCTTAAGAAACCGCCCGTAACATTGAGTTACGTGAATTTTCGCCTAGATATAATATTTATCTACGTACTACATAAGTTATATTATATATTTATCCCGCTAATTAATCATATAATTGATATTAAAATCGCAATATTCATTGTAATATTTTGCTACCCACATTTTACTTTATTCACCGCTGTGACTCGTTCGACCTTACCGTTCGATATAACCCTACCGCGTAACGAAGTCACGCGCAGCGTCTTGCGCTTGCGCCTTCTCAATACTATTATCTTACCTACTTTATTTATCCGCATTATATTGACCTAATTTATTTGACCGAGTTCTACTTATTTGTATTACATAATGCCGCCTAAAAAGGTTACTTCACATAGCGAAAGTTCTAATGAGGAACAGCAGGATGCGCAACTAGCCATCATGCAAGCAAAATGTGAAGCCATCTTTGAAGTAGTACAAAGTATCTATGATCTATCTTTAAATATTAATTCGAACGCCGCAGATAGGGAAAGTTTCCTTGACGCTTCCTCGCAAATCGATTCCTTACGTCTTAGGTTCGAAAAGAATTTAGATAACCATAATTCTCGCACCTTATCATTAAATCCTTCCGCGAAGCCTAACTATAAGAGCCTCGTAGCTTTCGAGACTTTGTATAGCAGGATTAAACGACTCCAATTGCAATATTCGCAACCGAGTAATAATATACAGGATTCACGAGATGGTATCGCACCGCATAAGGCTAGGCCTACACTGCCGCCAATCCAGCTGATGGACTTTTCGGGTGACATTCGCTCATGGCCGTTATTTTATGCCAGTTTTAAGTCTACCGTTCATGATAATCCATCGCTCACGGACGCCGAAAAGTTGTACTACCTATTAGGCAAGCTGACAGGCAAGGCTCAGTCTGCATGCGCAGGTATATCTCCCTGCGCTGAGAATTATGAACTTCTATTGCAGACGCTGATTGATAAATATGAAGATCAGCGAATGCTCGCATCCGCGTATTTAAATCAAATGTTTGAATTCAAACCTATACAATCTGCCTCCACGACGAACTTTGATTTATTTACAGATAACTTTACTAGTGCAGTGCGCGCTTTAAAGAATCTAAAGTTAGATAATCTAACCGATTTAATAATACTTCATATCGCGCTCAAGAAGATAGACTCAGATACTGTTCGCGCTTTCGAGTTGAGTTGTGGTTCTAAAATACCTACTTTCGACAACTTCGTCGACTTTATTACCGCCCGCGCCAAGGTGTTCGAACGTACTCAGCCAGCTCACGCTCAGTGTGCCTCGAGCACATTAATTACTCGTCAAAATAATAATCGTCGTACTAATACCGCTCCGCCGCCGAAGTACCAAGCCTACTTGAGTACCACGGCTGACCCGCAGTGCAAATGTCTTTGCACTAATATAACGCATCAACACTTATTTAAATGCCCTGATTTTAATAAAATGACACCAATCGAACGTTTTAAATGCGTGAAGGATAACAATGCGTGTGTGAATTGTCTCAGTTTAAAACACAGAGTTTCTAATTGCTCATCTAATTCTAATTGCCGCGTTTGTAAACAAAAACATCACACAATGTTACACTTCAAGCGTATGGAGACCGGGCGCGAACCTCCGCTAGCCGCGTCGCGACCCGCGCCGCCAACCGCTGCGCCAGCGCAGAGCGATAACACCGCCGCCGGCTGCGCACCTCCCGCGCAGCCGCTGCAGCCTCCCCTCGTCCCGAGCGCGCGCTCGGACGTTGCGTTATGTGCTACGTATGCATCTATAGATAACCGCTCACCTGATGCGCCCGCGCGTAGTAAACAATCAACTATTTTATTATCAACCGCACAAGTCGTCGCGTATGATACTAAGGGCGATCGACATATTATTCGCGTGCTGTTAGATTCCGCTTCGCAAAGCCACTTTATAACAAAGGCGTGTTGTGATCGGTTAGGTATCCAGCTCCAGGATGCCGAACGTACTATTGTTAAGGGGTTCGGTGGAGCTGAGAAAATAATTAAAACTAACTCGATCGATTTCAAATTTTATTCACGCTTTGACAACAATATTAATTTTAATATCTCGCCGCTAGTTGTTGATCAAATTACTGATTTATTACCCACCGCTGTGGTAGACACCTCTGTCTTATCACATTTATCAGGAATACCGCTCGCGGATGAGAGCTTCGGTATGCCTAATAAAATTGATGCGCTTATCGGAGCCGCTCTCTTCCCGCATCTTCTTCTCCCCGACGTAGTTCGTGCTCCCCGCGACTCGTCGGCGCCCCCTGCTTTACGCACGGTGTTGGGGTATGTTATTATGGGTTCCGTGCCCACGATACCCACACATCATAACCACCAGGCCTTGACATGTTGCCTCGCTCAAGAGCCTGCCGCTATTGACTCACTAGTCAGGCGATTTTGGGAGCTCGAAGAGCTTCCCTCCGCACCGCCCATTCATCATCCCGCCGATGTTGAATGTGAAGAATTTTATAAGTCGACTACAACCCGCGATCCCGTTACTGGTAGATACATTGTTGGCCTACCATTTAACGATGATGTTTATTCTCTCGGAGATTCTTTCGAAACCGCTCGTAAGAGATTCATGTGCCTCGAAAGAAAGCTAGAAGCTTCACCTAAACTTAGGTCAGCATATGATGACGTCATTAATGAATACCTCGCAAAAGATTATATTGCCCCCGCGCCTCCGTACGATCCTCATGACCCCGTTCCTATATACGTAATACCGCATCATGGAGTCGTCCGCGAGGACAAGACATCCACTCGACTTCGCATGGTTCTGGATGCTAGCAGTAAGACTAGCAGCCGCTCCCGACTTTCGCTGAACGACATCCTGCATTCAGGACCGAACTTGCAGGGCGATTTATTTCAAATTATTTTGAACTTCCGCTTACACGCAGTCGCAATGACCGCTGACTGTCGCCAGCAGTTCCTACAAATCGTTGTTCGCGAATCTGACCGTCGTTACCAGTGCTTCTTGTACCGGTTCCGCCCACAAGACCCCCTCGTGTTGTACCACTTCAATCGTGTGTGCTTTGGGTTATCGTCGAGTCCATACCATGCACTGCGCACGGTTCGACAGCTCGTTGACGACGACGGCGCTAATTTTCCGATCGCGAGTAGCATTGTGCCTACTTCGTTGTTTATGGACGACCTTGCTTTCTCGCTTCCTAGCGAACTGTTATACGAAATTTCGCGGGAGCGTTTTTAAAAAAAACACTTTTTTACAAGAACTAGAATTTATTTGGATTTAGTATAAAAATAATTTGATTTAGAAGATGTGTGGCTCGTGTGAGAGTTGGGACGAGACTGACTCTGGCCGTTCCAATTGTCTGTTGGCTGGAAAGTGCGAGTTGGCACTTTTCAGCCTTACTCATCAAAAACGCTGACAAAACAGGGTTATAACAACCCCCCGCTTAAGTGAAAACTTACGCTGGTTTTGCGAAGTTTTCAGTGGATTCGGATTCGCGGTTGAGATTCTAGAGGGATGTTCTGGGGAGTCTGGTTTGTATTACTAGTTTCCCCGTCAGATATCGTCAAAGTATTATTCGGCCTGATTTTACGTATGAGAGCCACGCATTTTCCATTACAAAAATAATACACGATAAAAACAATAAACAAAACAACAAACACATAAGACATCATAGAATGTGGGGCGAGTGGAGGAATAGAGTTGTTTTCTAATTCTAAATTTTGTACAATTCGTAGCATATCATCAGCTTTACTATTAATCTGGTCTAAATTCTGGGTCTCAAGGTTAGATATTTTACTATTTTCATTTATGCTGTAGTTAAGTTCCTTAAAACGTGACAAGTTGCAACATGAGTCGTTTATCAAATTAAAATCTGAGTGTACATGACTAAACTTATATCTAGGGTATCTCTTGCCGATCAATTTAATATTTCTGCATAGCCCGGTACAATTAGCCCTTAGGGTTACAATGCCAGTACCAGAAATAGTGTACTCGGTAATATCGTTGTTACATTCTATATTTAATTTTCTAGGTTCAGAGTGAGTAAAAACCCATCTGTTATTGTTCAAAGATTGCCAAATATCAGCGTGACCATACAAAAAATTTGTTTTACATTGTTTGGGCAATGATGTCAGGACTTTGGTCATGATCTCAGTTTCACAAATGGGATAGTCTTGTATATTATATTCATCCAGCTGTTCACAAATATATGTTTCGCTTACAATGGTTTTGCAACTAGACAGATCATTCAGCGTGACGTATTTGGTCTTATCTTGGTTCAAGGCGACGTATGTCGCTGTAGGTATTATTAAGGCATAAGATTTGAATGTTGTTACATTGTGTGGTACCGGTATAGGTATATTCCTAAATAAACTAAACTGGCTTATAGACACTAGAGGGATCTTAAGAGTAAACATTAATTTATTTTCTGTTATATAGGTTACAATTTCAGTGAGGCCTATCAATGTATGCATGTTATCTAATTCCAAATTAATAGGGAATTCAGAATACTTTGGTAGGTGTTTTACATTATTCAACAAGTCATAATATAAATCCTTAGGTGTTATTATCGACGGATGTAGCGTATTTGTTTTAGCAAACAGGATAGAATTTACAATATCTTCAAGTTTGTATGAGAGGCTAAGCATGCTAGATTGGAGCACACTAAACATTTCGTGTATGACTGATTTGAACAACAGAGAGTTTGTTATAATTGTTAGGTTATTGGTATACGAAGATAGGTTTTCAATCATAATATTTAATCTTTTTTCGTTTTTATTAATTTCTCTGATAGATTCGTTAAACCCGGCAAGAGCCGTTTTTGAAAACATTATGTTGTCCTTTACTAAGTTTAATAATTTAATATTATTACTTTTCAAAGTTTGTATGGCGTTACTGTATTGGACGGCATCGTCTTCGTCCATAGTACCAAACAAATGCTTAAACAACGTGCCGATACCGGAAATCCACGCGGACCTCTTTGACTTACTGGAAATCAAGTGGGAAACGGATTCATAATCATTAGAAGTATCCTCGTAGATTGAAACAAGTGGTTGGAAACTGTTTTGACATTCGACGTCGTCAATGGCGTCGCTTTTAGCACATAGATATTGGGCTGAATTAAGAACGTCTTTTATGTTGTTCATATGTGGCTTTATGTAACCTATTTCTATTGGTATCAATACGTGTAAACGATCACTGGTTATTTTTATAGAACCTGAGGGGTTAAAATATATTCCAGGACTTTTCGTGATCTGTTCTATGGTAGCAAAGTCTTGGGTGCGTGAGACACCTTGACACAGCACCAGCAGGCTGTAAGAAATATAAAATAGTTTAATTACTAAATTCTCTTAAAGTAATTTATCTATTCTAGGTCAACTAATAATGCCTATAGCCTACAAATATTAAAACTAAACCTATAAAATACCTACTATTATACTTAGCTACTTATGTAATATTACTAACTTATTTATTTTATGGTTAGGATATTTTCTTAAAATCATTTGGATTTTTAGGGTCTAGGAAGTACTAGCCCTCCATTGGCTAATTTAACCTCGTCATAATGGTGCCTAACGTGACGACGATTTATTAGGAGAGAAAGAGTGTGGTTCCCGTGGATTTTAACCACTTTATAGGGTCCTTTCCACACTGGGGATAGAGCCTTTCGTAATCGCACATGGTTTTTGAGGTACACCATGTCGCCTACTTTATAAGTAGTGGGGCGAGTCTTCTGATCGTAATATGCTTTAGAAGTTTCTTTAGATTTTGTAATGTTTTCATAAGCTTTGTCATGGGCTAGCTTTAGCCGATGGTTTAGCATCTTTACGTATTCATGGTAGGTTCCAGTGGGGTTGAGTTCATAGATTGAGTCAGGGAGATATGGTTTATGACCAAAGAGTAACTCGTATGGTGTGAACTTGGTAGTGCTGTGTACATTGGTGTTGTAGGCCAAGATTGCCGTGTAAACGTATTTGTGCCAGTTTGTCTGGTTGTCATTAACGTATGATTTTAGGTATTCTTTCAGGGTTGAATGGCTCCTTTCTAAAGCTCCTTGTGTTTGGGGGTGATAGGGTGAAGACCACAATTGTTTGATTTTAAGAAATTCGCATGTTTTCTTGAACAGGTCGGCGGTGAAGTTGGTGCCTTGATCGGTAAGTATTCTCCTAGGTATTCCGAATAATGAAATGAAATGAACAAGGCATTCACAGCATTCTTCAGCAGTGGCGTTAGGGATAGGGTAGGCAATCGAGAATTTCGTTAAGTCATCCTGTAAGGTAAGTATATACTTGAGATTTATTTGACCAGCTTCTGGCAGAGGGCCCACTATGTCTAGACTGATTCTTTCGAAGGGTGCTGTAGAGGTGGACGTTATTTGCATGGGTGTTCGGTTAATTTGGCGTAGGGCCTTATTCGTTTGACATTGAGGACACTTTTTCACATAGTCCTCTATATCTGATCTCATACCTTTCCAATGGTATCTCTCTTTAACGCGGTTGTACATTCTGGATGAGCCGACATGGCCAGCAATAGGTAGGTCGTGATTATTCTTTAAAATCTTAGGGATCTCGCTAGGGACTGGGAAAATGATCGAGTTTCTATAAACTTTTATGGAAATATTGGTGTTGTGAAAAAGAAAAGCTAGAATGTTGTAGATTTTGGTGAACGAGGGCTTGACAAATGGGTCGTTAAGATCTGAGATAGCAATTTCATTTATGGTTTCATTGCATCCGACCAGAAGTTCGTTTCTTAGATTTTTCAGAGATTGGTATATTTCGGGGTATTGTATAGTGTCAAAGTGATGCACTTTAGTAAAAAGGAAATAGTATAATTTGTCTTTTACCGTCAGTGGTAGGAAAGAGTATAATGTTCTTTCTTTATCTAGGAATTCAGAGGAATCCCCGAGGTTACTTAGGACCTCCTCGACATAGGGGTTTGATTCGTCCAGATCAATGGATGTTGGGATAATAATAATCTTGGAGTCTGAGGTTAGTAGAGGATTAACATATTCATGTATTTTTGTATTGCATGTATAGTTTCCGTTGGACATAGCTTTGAGAAAGTCGGAGTATGAGTTGTCTTGAGCTTCAGGGCTTGGTAAGTTTACGGGTGAGTTTGTAGGGAGATTAGCGGGTGAATCAATTGTAGGGAGGTTCGGATGTGGATTTACAGGGGAGTTAGCGGGTGAGTTTGCAGGAGGATTCGGTGGAAATGTCACAGGTAAGTTTTCTTCATTGGTCGTTGTCGGATTTGGAACGTCAGAATTAATCTCGTTATTTTCTGTTTCAGAATTGGAAGGTGGATTTGGAAGGAATTCGAGACATTGTAATGGTTCCAGAAAAGGTAAGTCATAGTTGTCAGGGTTCAGGGGGCTCAACGTGATAGAGGGAGGACGCGCATCTAAGGAGTCTGGATAGGGATTGGTAGGTACTTCAGAATTTTTAGGACCGGTCGTGTCCGTAGGATTTGTATCCGGAGAGTTTGAGATGGGGAATGCCGGAATGTTAGTGGGATATCGCGATAATGCATCTGCAGCAGAGTTAAGTTTACCCTTTCTATAGGTGATCTCGTAATCATACTCTTCCAGCTTTAATCTCCATCTCTGCAGCTTGCTAGAGGGATCTTTGTGTTTGAAGAGCCACCTCAGTGGGTTGTGGTCAGTAACAATTAAGAATTTTCGACCATACAGGTATGGTCGGAATGTTTTACAGCCGAATAGTATGGCTAGTAACTCTTTCTCAGTGACGTTGTAATTAATTTCATTTTTATTAAGTGTTCGAGACGCGTAAGCTATCGGTTGTTCTTTTCCAGGTTCGCCTTGGGAGAGGATGGCGCTGATTGCGTAATTGGATGCATCGCAGGTGAGTGTGAATGGCTTTGTAAAATCAGGGTATATGAGTAAAGGAGGAGAAATCAAGCGGTTCTTGAGTGTTTCAAATGCAAGCTGTTGCTCGTTTTGCCAGATGAATTGAGTGTCCTTTTTTAGAAGAGAAGTTAGAGGTTTCGCTGTTCTTGAGAAGTCTGGTATGAATTTTCTGTAGTAGGACATAAGACCTAGGAAGGATTTGACATCCTTTGGAGATTTTGGTACCGGATATTCGGATACTGCGCTGATTTTGTTTGGATCTGGCTTCACGCCTTTGTCTGTGATCTGGTGACCAAGGTAAGAGACTTCTTTGCGAAGAAATTCGCATTTGTCTGGTTGTAGTTTGAGGTTGAACTCTCTGAGACGTTTGAATACAATTTCTAGGTTTTTGACATGGGAGTCAAGGTCGTAGGAGTAAATGACTATGTCATCAAGATAAACGAAGCAGCGAGACCCTTGTAGGCCAGAGAGTACGGAATTCATCAATCGTTGGAATGTAGAAGGGGCATTTTTGAGCCCGAAGGGCATTCTTTGAAATTCAAAGTGTCCTTGAGGAACGTTAAATGCAGTTTTTGCTGCGTCTTGGGGTGACATTTTGATCTGATGGAAACCAGAAGCAAGATCTAGTGTCGAGAAGTATTTTGATTTTCCGAGTTGGTCTAGTATTTCATTTATATTGGGGATAGGATAGGAGTCACCAATAGTGATATCGTTAAGGCGTCTATAATCGATAACTACTCTCCACTTCCGACTTCCAGAAGCATCTAGCTTCTTTGGTACAACCCAGATAGGGGCGGACCATGGGGACATGGAAGGTTTAATTATCTCGTCTTTTAACATTTTGTCAACTTGATTTTGTACTTCTTGTTTATGACATTCGGGGAATCTATATGATTTAACATGAACGGGTTCGTTTGTTGTTGTTCGGATTTCGTGTTGTAGTGCATTGGTGAACGTTAGTGGGTCACCAGGTAAGTGAAATATGTCAGAATAACTTGAGCAGATATGGTAGAGGGCGTCAGCTTCCTCGGCATTTAAATGTGAAACTCTGAGTTGGTTTAGGACCTCTTGGGTATGTTGATATGAACTTTGAGTTTGTAGCGCATTTACCGGATATTCCATGCACTGCTCTTGAAGTTTCGCAAAAGATTCAGGGAAATCAATAGGAACTAGAGTCAACCGTAGGTTGGAGTTTAGAGATTTAGCAGATTCTGATACATTTACGACTGTTATGTTTATTCTGTTATTGTCTTTTACTTTCACTAGACAGTTGGCTATCAAAATGTCTTCGGATTGAGTCTGGTCTAGGACAAGGCCTTCTTTTATCTCTGGGTTAGATATGGAACATTCTATCGTCATTTCGGATCTAGCAGGAATGGTATAAATTGGTTCGTGAAATTGGAGAGGTAATCTTATGTCATTGACCTTGAGTTCATTAGTGGTGTAATCTATGCTGCAGCCGAAGGAATTGAGCATGTCTGTTCCGATGATTCCATCATAGGGCAGATGGATTTTATCAATTACATGGAATTTATGACTGATGTATGTGCGAGACGAGTCAGTGAGTAGCATTTTTAGTGAAAAATACCCTATAGTTTTTGTTGAACATTTTTCAGGTTCGATACCTTTAAGGTTTATCTGTTCTTTTGTCAGTTTCGGTAATTTTTGTATACACGAGAATTTGATCAGGCTTACTGCTGAACCGGAATCAACCAGGAGAGATAATGGGAATTCGGATACTGTCGAATTTATTAGAACATATGGGAGGAGTACTTTGGAAGGGTCGGTTGTAATCTCAAAAATGTCCTTTTGTTTCATTTCGGCACAGGGTTTAGTAGGTGTCATTGACGTGGTAGACTTGGTAAATGCAGGCCTAGCAGCGGGCGCAGTGGATTTAGTATGTGTAGTCGACGTAGTAGATTTGGTAAGTATGGGTTTGACAGAAACAGTGGATTTAGTAGGTGTAGTCGACGCATTGGACTTGGTAAGTGTAGGTTTAGCAGAAACAGTGGATCTAGTAGGTGTAGTCGACGCATTGGACTTGGTAAGTGTAGGTTTAGCAGAAACAGTGGATCTAGTAGGTGTAGTCGATGCAGTGGATTTGGTAAGTGTAGATCTAGCAGAAACAGTGGATTTAGTAGGTTTGGAAACGGTGTCAGTATTAGTTGGATGGTGTCCCGCACGACACCGATACGAGCCACTTAATCGTTTTTTGAATCATCATCATCAAAGGAATTACCGGCGTCCTCGTTGTCAGGTTCCTCGACGTAATGAACGCGGTGTTGTGGCTTATAGCCGGAAGTAGAAGGCTGTTCGAAATTGCGAGCACGATTATTATTGTATTCCCGTTTCCTACAGTTTTCAATTGAGTGTCCCGGGAATTTGCAATATCGGCAAACGTTGGAATCATTTTTAGTATTATGATTTTGATTCTGGTTTTGGTAGTTACGTGTTTGAGCCTGGTTGTTATAGTAACTATTATTGCGGCTCTGCAAGTTGGTAGGCCTATTGGGCTTAGAAAATTTATTCTCTACCTGTTGAGTGCGTTTATACACGCTCTGTTGAATGCGCTCCTCTGAAATAGCAAGATTAATGGCCTCATTAAGATTTTTGGGTGCCCTGCATCTCACAATCGAAGAAATTCGGGGTAGTAACCCGATAGTAAAGTGATGCAGCGCGAGGTCTTCCATAGCCGCTGTGCGACCTGGCAATTCTTTTAATTTCGGGGTAGAAAGTGTAATCTCAGTTAGCAATTGTGAGAGACAGGTTTCAATTTTTAGAGCAAAAGCGCTAACGCTCTCTTGCGGGCCCTGCTTGCTTTCTTGCAGTTCGGTTAGGAGGTGAGAGTAATGCTTCCTTTCACAGAACTGGGTTTTCAGAAAATCTTTCAACTGTTTCCAGCTGGTATACTCTTTAATCGAGCAAGCAAGCTCCGCTTTTCCACGTAATTGGCTTAGGATATACTTAAATATAATTGGTTTTTGAACTTCTGAAGCAAGGTCATTCACATTATCACAATTTACTATAAAAGAGTTCAGGGTTTCTCTGCTGCCGTCATAGGTGTTGATGAACTTGAACAGGATGTTAAGATCTATCTCAATAGATGCAGATGATTTGCTGTTGGACCCCATGACTTTTGGGGAAATAGAAATAATAGGTGATTTGTTTTGATCAGGCATATCCAGGTGCAATTTATTGTCGTTGGTAGACATGACTTAGTAATGGATTCGGCGAAATAGAATGTTTAGGCTAAGTCGGACTCACTGTGCGTAGGCGGCGAGGTACGCGATAAGCATCGCCGCGATAGTTCCTGGCGCTTCTTAAGGCGATAGTTTGATGAGTTATTTTTAGAATAGTTTTATAACTTTTATTTAATTTTATTTCACTGGTTAGTTCGCTTTATGCGCACTGGTATAAGCACTACGCAGTATGATGCACTTGACCGTCTGGCGTGCCGGGATGTCGCAGTGTTTTTACCGCTTTTCACGGATTTTCACAATTTTCCGCAACTTGTCACTTTTTCGCGACTTTTCACTTTTCCGCGACTTTCGGAGACGGACCGAGGGACCTTTAAAGATCCCACCGCTGCCACCAAATGTTATACGAAATTTCGCGGGAGCGTTTTTAAAAAAAACACTTTTTTACAAGAACTAGAATTTATTTGGATTTAGTATAAAAATAATTTGATTTAGAAGATGTGTGGCTCGTGTGAGAGTTGGGACGAGACTGACTCTGGCCGTTCCAATTGTCTGTTGGCTGGAAAGTGCGAGTTGGCACTTTTCAGCCTTACTCATCAAAAACGCTGACAAAACAGGGTTATAACAGAACGAGAAGCGGTCCAAGCGTCTCAGCAGCTGATTGACCTATTTAAAGGTGCACAGTGGGAACTAGTCAAATGGAATAGCAACAGTCGACCCGTCTTAAATAATCTTCCCGCTTCGCACAGACTCCCCACTGAAGTGGAGTTTGATAAAGCCGTGCAACATAAAATATTAGGCTTGCACTGGTCCACAGATAATGACGTATTTTATTTTAAAATTTCTTCTCCCGGCGAAGTGAAGTGCACTAAGCGCTCCATTTTGTCTACCGTCGCCCGTCTGTGGGATATAATGGGTTTCGTTGCCCCCACAGTTGTGTATGCCAAGATGTTAATAAAACAGCTTTGGCAGCTTAATCTCGATTGGGACGATACACCGCCGTTGCACATCATTAAGATGTGGCATCAGTTCTGCGTCGAATTACCGGCTCTTAATAACTTACGCATCCCGCGTCACGTAGGCGTGTCCGCGGACTGTGACGTCACCCTATTGGGGTTTTCTGACGCCAGTCTCCACGCATACGGTGCCGTAGTGTACCTACACGTGAGCGCCCCTACTGGCAATACGGTCCAGCTGGTGTGCGCGAAGACTAAGGTCGCACCTACCAAACCGCTTTCGATCGCTCGTCTCGAGCTCTGCGGAGCTGTCCTATTGTCAAAGCTGCTTCGCACTGTTCACGATAATTATTCTCGTCGCATCCCAATCAAGACTTACGCGTTCATCGACTCTAAAGTCGCGCTATATTGGATTAAGAGTTCGCCACACCGGTGGCAAACGTTCGTTGCAAACCGCGTTGTTCAGGTCACGGATAATATTCCAGCTGACAACTTTTATCATGTCGCGGGTACTGAAAACCCCGCTGACATACTTTCACGTGGCATTACGCCCCATAATCTTCTCGCGCACCCCCTGTGGCTCCACGGGCCCCAGTGGGCTTCATCAAATCCGTCTGAGTGGCCTCTTAAGAGCCTCGACGGACAGTCTATTGCAGACATACCTGAACAAAAGGTACTCGCGCACCCCGTGTGCACGCCTGTAAAGCATTGCGCTTTATATGAGCTCGCTCTTCGCATCTCCTCATGGAGTAAACTTCTGCGTATAATTGTGTACGTTTGTAAGTTCGCTAAGTTATTGCCCCGCCGCAGCACTACTGCAGTGACTGCCGATGATGTTCAGTTCGCTGAAAATAAAATGCTCCGCGCCCTGCAAAGACAGCACTTTGCAGAGGAATATTCTAATATTCAGAATAATAAATCATGCTCGCCGGCCTTCAACCGATTGAGGCCTTTCCTTGACAACGGTCTGATCCGCGTAGGCGGTCGCCTTGTCAACTCCGCGCTGGACTATGCACATATGCATCCAGCTATATTACCGCGCAGTGATCATGTAGTGAACATGATCATTGATTACTATCATATAAAATACTTACACGCCGGGCCAGAACTATTAATGTCGTTGCTTCGGCAAAGGTTCTGGATCCTGTCCGCACGCCGCATCGTGAGACAAAGAGTCCACATGTGTAATACTTGTTTCCGACTAAAACCACGTCCTACTTACCCGCTCATGGCTGACTTACCTGATAGCCGCACTCGTCAGGTCGTTAAGGCATTCACCCACTGTGGCTGTGACTATGCCGGTCCAGTGCCATATACTCCTGTGCGCCGTCGTGGTGTCCACAGCGAGAAGGCTTACCTGTGTATATTCACGTGCCTTACTACTCGTGCGGTTCATATTGAGGTTGCCACGGATCTCAGTACTCCTAGTTTTCTCGCCGCGCTCAAGCGTTTTCTCTCGCGTCGAGGTCCAGTGCAGTTCTTGCACTCAGACAATGCGACCAACTTTAAAGGCGCTGCGTCGTACCTTCGCGACCTATATAAATTTCTCAAGGATGAATATCATCCAAAGCTTGAGCAGGAGTGTGCTGAGAGCCGCATAACGTGGAACTTCATCTGTCCCAACTCTCCTCACTTTGGAGGCGCTTGGGAGAGTATGGTGAAAGCCGTGAAATCATTCCTACGTGTCTTAGGACAGCAACTTCTTTCGTATGAGGAACTCTGTACTGTTCTCACTCAGATTGAGTGTTTACTTAACTCGCGCCCGCTAACAGTACTGAGCTCTGATCCCGCTGAGCCTTCAGCTCTGACTCCAAGTCATTTTTTACATACCGCTCCGCTAAACTCATTACCCGCGCCTGATGTCAAGTCTGATCCTGTCAGTTTGCTTCATAGGCACTCGCTACTGGACAAGTTAGTTCAGTCGTTTTGGAACCGATGGAGGATGGAGTATCTGCACGGTCTGCAGGTTAGGCAGAAATGGAACACTCCTTCCGCACCTATCACACCGGGAACGATCGTGGTAGTGATGCATGATAACGTACCGCCCCTAGCCTGGCCGTTAGCGATTGTAGAGAAGGTTCATCCCTCCAAGGATGGAATCGTGCGCGTTACGACTGTGAGAACCGCCAAGGGAACTTACCTCCGCCCAGTCGTTCGCTTATGCCCTCTTCCAAAACAGTAATAATTGCCCTGCAATTTAGTTCTTAGTTTATCTATATTTACCGCTATATTATTATTACTTTATTATTCTTACCGCTTCGCTTATCTATAATTTATATTTACACTCCCGCTTCGCCGTGACTCTTCGGACTTCCTATTTCGCCCGCGCGCATTGAGCGCTCTATCTTAGAGTCATAGACATATTATTTTCTCGCCTTATGGTTGTTTTTAAAGGTGACCCATTAAGGGCGGGTGGAAATGGTAACGCCAAGTTATTTAACTTAAATTAATCATAAATAATTTATATTATGGTACAATCCTTTATTCCATTTTCCTACCCATACATGCAAGTACTACCGCACCGCCGAGTAGCCCTCTAGCGGCTACTGAAGAAGACAGATAGTCTTGAACGTCTCGCCGCAATGGCCGCAGACGCAACCGCGCGAATTGTGCTTATAATTCGATACTATATTGTCCCGCAGTCAAGCATTGTGCTTTTGTAATTTCCCCACAAAACAATCACGCTTACGCGAGTGCAATCGGATACGGTGTTGTTGATGGTGTTTGAGGATTCTGGACACCAGGACCTCGTGTGTGGCGGGCCCGCCGCGGTCGCCGTTCCCAGGAGGATCTGGAGCTTTCCCTGTGCTCTCAGAGGTATGTGCTGCATGTCCTTTCTTCTCATTCTCCTTGCCCTATTTGATTGTGCGTACCATAAATTTGATACAGTCCACTAAGTTTCTCCATCGAAGATATTCGGTAACATATTGGCGTGATCAGGGTTAGATTCTTTGAAATTAAAAACAACCCTGTATACAGAAGATTTTTTGGATACGAGAAAAACATAAGACGGGCAATTTATTATATTTTCAAATTAAACGATACCATAATAAGTAGGTAACTATAACTATATATGTATCATGCTATGTTAGATTATTATATTTATGGTTTTAAGTGTATGGTATTAGTATTTCGTATATATTATTTGTATTGTTTTTATTTTCTTAAGTAATTATACTTTGTTGTCTTATTGTTGTTCTTAGTATGTAAGTTGTAACTGTAATAACACCAACCGTAATTTTTGTATCTTTAATTCCTGTCCATCCTAAGGTAGCCTGGAAGAAATCACTTAATGCGATAAGGCCGCCCGTTGTTCTGCCATTCTTATGTAAATTTTTATGTGCATTTTTATTTATTGGTGTTCAATAAAGTATTATTGTATTGTATTGTATTGTAACTGTTTCTACTAAGTCCGATAAACCCTGATATTATGATGAATGAAACAAAGATTGGCAAATTGATTTGTATTATGATCAAACGATCTCCTACGATTTTGTTACCATTTTCTTATTAATAAATAAACAAAGCTGGGTTGTGATAACTAAATTTATACACAAATCACTTCTCGACGCTTTCATTGATATTATCGAAACGAGACTAAAACACATCAAATACAAATAAAAATAATCATATATCGATAAACACGTGCTGGAGGCGAAATATAAATTGTTGCCAAAGCAAACATCTGCTTTGATAACATGTGCACACTAACGTATAATAAAAATAAACGAAAACAATGTAAGCTTGAGCTCCACACAAGTTTTAGGGTTCAGCAGGCTTTCATTTCAGTTTTTCTGGAGTGGTGTTCAATGTCTATTCTAGGTAAGCTGCCGCGGAAGCGTAAGAGAATAATACTTTTACTATATTAGTTAACCAGCTCACTTTATTATTATTCTTGCCAAAAGATTGAATGATAAGTCTTGGTATTGCATATTTAGGAAGCGGGAAATATCATGCGGAACCCAACTACGAGTCCGATTCAAATCTTGACCTTTTTGGGTGTTCCAAAAAAGCATATCAAACCGATGATTGTGTGCTTTTCTACCTGAGGACACGTGCTGCCGTCATTAGGGATACTAAAAAAGATAAGATAGCCGGCATCTGTGATAGGAAAAAACAAATATTACATAATGTATGTATCCGACGAATTTCGTGTATTCCGGAAATCGAGACTGATAAAATCTTTGATGTCTTTATGAGTTTAAAGATAAAAACGACGGTTGTTATTTCAAATTAAACAAGTACCTGAATAGAAATATGGTAGTGCAAAATTGCTAGTTTATTGCTTTTATAAAAGTATGGATTGCGTTAAGTTTAAGTGCGTTCCTGAAATAATATTTTAGACAGAAATGTAAAGAACTACCTGGTGGAACAGTGACGTTAAGGAAATAATAAAGATAAAAAGAGAAAAATTAAAAATTTGGCAGAAATACAAACTAGACGAGGATCACGCAGAATATAAGAATTTTAAAGCAATAGCAAAAGCTGCAGTAGCGCAGGCACGAGCTGCTTCTAGAAACGACCTCTACGAGAAACTGGAGAGCGCTGAAAATGAGAACACAATATATAAATTAGCAAAACAGAGACATAAACTAACTTCAGATATAAAGTACAACGAATACATAAAAAACAAACAAGGGACACTTTTAACATCAAACATAGAGATTAACAATAGGTGGAAAGAATACTACGAAGAGCTGCTTAACGAAGAGTTCCCAAGTAGAGATCTTCCGGAACTGCCACCGGTACTAGGCCCCATCGACTGCATACAACCCTCTGAAATCAAGGTTGCACTAAATAAAATGAAAAACCATAAAGCAATGGGCCCGGATAATGTACCGGCGGATCTATGGAAGATTTTGGGCGAAAGTGCGCTCCCATGGCTTACGAAATTGTTCAACCAAATTCTCACTCAAGGCAAAATCCCAGATTCATGGCGATCCAGCTACTTGTCACCAATCTACAAGAGCAGAGGCGATATAGCCCAATGCAACAACTACAGAGGAATTAAGTTGACATCGCACACCCTTAAACTGTGGGAGCGAGTGATAGGGGCCCGCATCTCCGCGCACGTCAATCTATCAGAAAACCAATATGGTTTCACACTCGGCAGATCCACGACGGACGCAATCCAAACCATCAGGATTCTAATGGAGAAACATCGATCTAATAAGGAGAACTTATACTTCGTTTTCATCGATCTTGAAAAAGCGTTCGATAGGGTCCCCAGAAAACTGGTGTGGCAGTCTCTAAGATCACAAGGAATACCAGACTCTTATATCAGCATAGTCCAGGACATGTATAATAACATTACGACACGGATTAAGAGCCCTGCTGGACTAAGTAAGCCATTTCAAGTAGGAGTAGGAGTGCACCAGGGATCAGCTCTAAGCCCCCTGCTGTTCAATTTGTCCATGGAGTACATAACACGGGAGATCCAAACATCGACTCCGTGGTGCATACTGTACGCTGATGATATCGCGCTAACAACGAAAAGTGCCCCTGAACTTCAGAACTCTTTTGATCGATGGGTGGAAAGGCTTGAATGTTATGGACTACGAATCAGCCGGACGAAGACCGAGTATATGGAATGTGACTATGGTGGCAATGAAGACATTGGGTGTAATATACAAATTGACAACAAACCCCTGCCCAAAGTATCACGTTTCAAATATCTTGGATCCGTGCTCACCACCAACGCGCTTGTAGATGAGGATGTTAGTCACAGAATAAACACCGCTTGGCTCAAATGGAGATCTCTGACCGGTGTGCTTTGCGACCCCCGGATGCCCGTGAAGACCAAGGGCAAAGTCTATAAAACAGTTGTCAGACCAGCACTCATGTATGGATCAGAGTGCTGGACCGCGAAGAAGACTCATGAACAACAACTACATGTTACTGAAATGAAGATGCTGAGATGGGCTGGAGGAGTCACCCGTCTTGACAAGGTCCGGAACGAATATGTCAGGGGCTCATTCAAAGTCGCACCAATTACTGAAAAACTTAAAGAGGCAAGGCTTCGGTGGTATGGACATATAATGAGGCGGGACGATAACTATGCCGTTAAGAAGGCGATGAATATCCCAGAAAACCCGAGGGGAAGAGGCAGACCATTAGCCACGTGGTGGTCCAATGTCAATAAGGATGTGAAGAACCTAACTCAACCTGTGACAACCCAGGACAGAATATCCTGGCGCCGCATTACGAGGAGGCCCGACCCCAGATGAACTGGGAGCATGGGCAGGAAGAAGAGAAGAAATATAAAGATCTAGAGCTAAAAAAATTGAAGGAATAGGAGACCATAGATAGGACCTGAACTTGCACTCAACTCTATCCTTTGCGTGGTAATAGTTTTTACTGTTCCACCCAGTGACGCTGTAAAGGTTGGTAGAGACCAACAGCACTAGCCCGTTCAAAAAAGTTTTTACCGTTGAATTACCATAACATTACGGCACTAACTTTTCGTTTCGTTTGCAAGTATGCCCTTTTTTCGTGGATCCATTAATAACAACATTAATATACAATACATCTGTACAATTTTGTACATATCCGTTAAGACAATTTTATTAAATTGAAATTTAAAGCCAACAAAAGCATCTCATATGTGTAGATATTATATCGATCAAGTAGCAAGCAAGCAAGTAGCAAGTTGAAATGGCAATGGGGCCACAGCGCCCGCAAAAGCAACGTCCAACAGGAATGAAAGGTTCTCGAGTGGCAACCAAACCGGAAGACAGCGTACTCGTCTCACTAGATGGATTTACGATCAAGATCAAGACCCTGGGTGGAGGAAGCCGTGGGATAAAAGCTGTGTTAAGTGGACGTCTTCTCGCTGGTGATGATATATCGATCAATAAAAAGAAACCTAATATAACAAGCAAACATTTTCCAATTTATAAAACTAGCAACTACGGACAAACAAACATTACTGTGTTACTAACGTTCACTACAAAAACTAAATTACTTATAGCGAAACTAAACAGAAAATCGTAAAAAGAGTTATTTTGATCGGAGCGCGCCGCTCGGAAGCGGATAGTTTGGAACGGTGAGCCAAACTATTCCAATAAAACTTTTTAAACGGCTTTTGTAGGCATATTAAACAGAATGAGATATTTCCGTAATTGTGCATGGCTGTGGTGTAGATGAGTTATTATGAGAGAGGATTGTTGTAACATTCGTTATTTTTTTGTATGATAATTGACAATAATGTAATTAAGAGAAATTTTATACCCATAGAAACGTTAATGTAAAACAAAAGTAGACTACCATATTAGGTATCCTATTCTATTTACTAATATTTCTATCAGTACCATAATCTGCGGAACATACAGTATAATAAATAAATTCCATTTGAAAATATGTGTCAGTACAGTACATAAACAACCATAAGACGTCCACTTCCACTGCTGAACCCAGGCCTCCCCATAAAATGCCACTTTGTATTGGTCATACGAGGAGTTTGTCATAATCACCACGCTTGGCAGGTGGCTTGGTGGTCGCAGAAGATTTGAATGTACCGAAGAGAATTTTGCTGCACATTCCCTCGATAATTCCTTACCCGGCTCTTACGACACCCCGGGAACAGAAGGGGTGGGGACCACACGGTACAGTAGGTACAGTCGGTATTTATTTAAATGTTGGGGTATGAGCGAATATAATATAACCAATATTTGCAGAAGTCATTAAAAATAACAGTATGTTTAAAATATTAGCATAAGTATTGAGCGTATACTCCTACACAAAATAATACATTCATGTAAGTGATACGTAATACGGATAAAATAAGGCTTAGATTACGCGACCGCGGAATAGAATGAATGAATGCCATATGTTCCGGCAGCGGCGGCGGAACAAATAAGGAAAATCAAGGGTACGAAATCGCAGCAAAACCACTTCCTAAAAACTCACTAAAGCTTCTTTCTTACAAAAATATTGTCTCGCTAATTGTAAGAAACACTCATAATACAATTAAGCATAGCGATGAGTCGCCTTTGTCTCGTTAATCTAATAGAAGAGTTACCACAGAGAGCAAGCTCTTTGTTAGCGTTTGAAGAGAATTTTGTTTTTATCGCTGGAAGGAACTATGAGGGGCTCTCGGCAGTTCACGTTGTTTTAGCTTGAAAAGGTTAAGTAGTTTCTGGAGCAAAAGTTAATTAACCAGATTTTTCCGTTTTATGATGCTAAAAACCATCTCGGAAACTTTTATCTTCTTTGTGAATATTGGGGAAACGAAAATAAAATGGCGATATGACGATTAGTATTTCTTTGGTTGTCAGTGTAATATTGAAACTTAGCTACTTTGGACGCATGAATAATGTTTATCTACTCATCCATTACATTGAGAGCGAGTAAGACTCTGGGTGGCCCGTGCAACATTCAAACCGACGACGCACCCTATTTTGAATCATGCTTGGATTAACGGATTTTGACCGATGACTTTTCAAGTTATGTGCGAAATTTTCACTCACTCTTGCAATGGTGACGGAAAACATCGTGAGGAAATCAGTATGTTAAAGTATCACAAATTTTGAGAATACAAATGTCAATCCACCAAAGGTATACTTGGGCATAGCGTGGTGGATTGAACACGGGTCTTCTCTCATAGAGAGTGTTCACAAAGAGAGAGGGTCTGTGAGAGAAGACGGGTGTCCCAGCAGTAAAAACGTATTAGACTATATGTGACGATCCATCACATCGGAGTCGCTGGGATAAAGCAGCCGTCTGGAAGGAGCAGGGTCCAGCTTGAATATTGGAAGGAGCTAGCAATAGGGCATCTCCTATGACTCATTTAGCTTTATTGGGTCACTGCACCTTGTTATTTACTTTAGTATATTATTATAATCTGCCGCTATGTTATAGATACGTAGTGGAGATAATGTGAAAAGATAGCCATTTGAAATAATTATTAGAATAGTTGCTTATGAAATTGCAACAAGTTGTTGTTACCCTTTACTGTATATCCCCATTTGGAAAGAACCGTGGCAGTCGCGAGGGATGGGTATCATGTATCGATCCGCCCAGCGCCCCGCGCACAGCTTCACTTTGATGTTACCTGGCCTTCAATCACGGTAGATGGCCTTACGAGTGCCTCCGAACAGGGTCAATTCGCTTTGTGGTTTTGTACAAACGAGCAATAACTTAAATATTAGGGCATTTCTTGAATTCGTTTTCTTATATGATATGGTTTGTTGGTTATTAGTCGTTTCACGCCAAACGGCTGTATTAGGGATCAAATTTTGCACACAAATTGCTTATAATTTATAGTACCTACCTATTTTTATCCCGAAAAGTTATGAATGCCTGCGGAAACGGTTAACTTGAAACTTTGTAGTAGGTAAACCTACAACGGCGGCTTGAATGCCTCTAGTAGTATGTATAAAATTCTTTATTTTCCTGTCTCACGTGCTTACAAATATATAAATATAAAATGAAAGTTAAAATTATTTAAAACACCGAACCCTCCATTCTGAAAGGGGACAGGGCGTTGAGTGATAATGACAGTATGGCCGAGTTTCGGCCCGCCATCATGTCGAGTTTTAAAGCTTTTTGATTTTTGAAGGAAAATGAGGGTAGAATTTAGTGCCTACTTATCGGCCCTCTGGAATTATCTGTAGAGATTAGCTGGGTTAACTCGATTATTTAACGGCTCGTGAAAGTTTTTGTGTTACAAAAATTATGGCACATAAAATTACGTTTCTCGTTTTCTACAGGAACAAATCTTTGACAATAAGTGATCTGGATGATGTAAAATTTATGTCGGCGAAAGATGTTAGGCGTAAAAGTCGACGAAGAGTGCAATCAATGAAGTATTATATTCGTAACTATAGGGTGGTTCGGCATATCTTATAAAGCTAGAATATTATGCATAGTATACCTATTCGGATTTACCGAGTGAATTTGGACCGTTCGACGACTGAACATTATTTGAAATTTTTGCGTTACTGACTTAGTTGACTATTATAAATGTTGCTATCGATTATCAGTAGGACAGTCCTTAGAAAATGTATCACCAGTCCGTTATGGTTACGTTACCTTCAATATATACAAAAATGTGCTTTAATTGATGAATTTACTTATCTGATAAAACTGCTTTTTTTTATTTTATGTGAGCGAGTGTACATGCAATGAAATGTATTTTTGAATGTTTGACTATATTTCATTAGTAAAGAACTAGCGATGGTTTTCTCTGGAACTTTTACGCGTAGCTCTACGTTGTAAATGTATACAAAATGAAGAAGATAGAGATGGACTGGAACGATGGTACCATGCTGTTTTTAATACTATACAAATACTGGCAAGTAACCCATCCAAGTGAAATCCATTTCTTCTTTGAAGTGCTTAATTGCCCGAAGGTTATCCTATAGCGTCTTAAACTTGGTAGGTACAAAAGTTATAAAGCTTAAGAAAACTCAACACAAGATTATATTGAAACGTTTTGAAATTCCGCTTTATCCCAAATAAAGCAATTTAGTAAACTTTTTAAACTTTGTTTGCCAGCCGTCAGAAAGTTGCAAAATTCATTGAATAACATTTTTTATTGAGAGTGAAAACAAAAAGGTCGCGCGGTCAGCTACTCTTTTGTTTATTTTTTTGTAATGAATATAAATAGTATCACACAGCAACATTGAACTACGGTCCAAATCGTGTGATAAACGTTATAAATTATAGACAAAACTATGATTACTAAGCCACAGTCATTTCAAAAGTTAAAAGATTGCTATAACTTGTTTCTAGGCGACATTCCAGGGATAAAAAAGGCAGAAAGTGGTCTGGTCTCCATGGTGGTGGTAGATAAGATAATATACTATCCACCAAACCGACCACACGCTTGAACACACTTATCGTAGATAAAAACGCTTATGAACCAATAAAAACAAGTCATCATCATCAACAGCCTGAAGACGTCCGCTGCTGAACTTATATAGGCCTCCCCCACAGAGCGCCACTATAAACGCAAGTGGTCACCAAATAAAAACCAAAAACCCGTATAAATAGCAGCCAACAAATAGGTTCATTGGAAACTGCGATGAAATATTAGATCCACGATCACCGCCTCGAAAACGGCACCGTTTAAACAAGGCATATGCCATGTTTCTGCTCAAGTCGCGTGTGACCGCGCTTAATGAAAGTAATGTAACTCTTATATTATTGTTTTAAAACGCTATTCAGGGTGCTATGGCTCATTATTAAAATTAAACAACCGCTTGTGGACTATTTTATATTTATTATCTGGAGAGGTATATATGGGACAATTTTGAGCAAAGATTATAAAGCCCGTTGATAGCTCGTGAACATAATTTCTCGTACAAGCATGACTCACCTGCGCGGGCAGGGGGCGAGGTAACAAAACGAGACAAAGTCATATGAAATTACAAAGAACAAAGCAGGATGGAACAAAAGACATCAACGAGTTCCCGTGATTTATTAGAAATTCATAGTATTTATTAGAAATTAGTGGTTGAAATACACCACTAATTTTCGTATAAGGGGATGTTGTATCATTGGTTTGATTTTCATAGAGACTGTGTATCTAGGTACAGTATATTTGATTTAAGATTGGAAACTTGTAACTTCAGTAATTGTGGCAGCGAGTTGAACAGTACGAGAAGCACTAGCTTGTTTGTAGTACTACTTAGTTGTTTTTATAGCAGCGCAATGTTGCGTGCCACTAAACAATAAAGCTTGTCTTTATGTTCTTTTTAAACCAGTTACAAGTCTTTTTACGCATTGAATTAACCATCTAGAGATGCCTTATCGGGCATGTTTTACATAATTGTATTTGGAGTTTTTATTT
Organism: Ennomos quercinarius; assembly: GCA_910589525.2. NCBI lineage: Eukaryota > Metazoa > Arthropoda > Insecta > Lepidoptera > Geometridae > Ennomos > Ennomos quercinarius. The sequence continues at coordinate 8,371,327 of OU342501.1, forward strand.
TTAACTACCTGAAAATACAGTCAGTAGGTATACCTTCTGAAGCCGAGACTGATTATGTTAAAATATGACGAGTTTACCTACTCAGCTAGCTAGATAGTCAGTTATTATGACCATAGACTTAGGATGTACAAGACCAACAAAGACAGTTTGAAAATGGGACAAGAAATTTAAGAAATTCTGTGTGTGAAAAACTGTTGTTATGATTATGATCTTGAATATTTGCGACAAGTTAACTGTAGTATTTACTAAATATTGAACCTACCTATAGACCCCCATCCCATAGTTTTTTAAAATAAAATAGTAGGCATTTTATTTACTGAGATCCTTCAAACTTTGGAGTAGAATTGCTAAAAAATGAAAAACTGAAACACTGAAATATTGCGATATATTGGAAGGAGTATTCATTATCTACAAAATAAACAGGTTTTACATCCAAATACCACACCAACATTAACAAAACAAATTTTATTGTATTATTAATAGTCGTATTAATAATCCAATATGTGATAAATTTGCTGTGATACGTGTATTTGTTCGGGTTAGTATTTTTGTAACATGACATTCACTTATGGAATAAGATTTAAAATCCGCAAAAATAGTAATTCCAACTATAATAACGGAATTAATATGGTTCATGGTTCTTCATCGTGAAACAGATTGGGCTCTTATGGGCTCTTCTTGTGCTAGTGGCACATCCGCCATTATTTCATTACCTCTTTTCCTCTCGGGCAGTGTGTACTTGATTTGTACTTCTCGCTTCCACGCTTCGTGAGTCTTTTGAGAGTAACGAAAAAATTCAAGATACTCTGACACCAAGCCAAATGATGCAAGAATTGTTATCAGTATGCAAGACACTGTAACTGGAAAAATTCGCATAAGTACCTAATAATTTCAAACTATGTGACAATTGAAAACGAAGGTTGGGTGGCGCACTGCCCAATTTTGTTTATGCGAATAACACAATTGATTTCTTTAAAATTCACATGACTTAGGAAACGGCCGCTAAAACTAAGTTCAACACATTTGAATTACGTTAAATCTAATTGACTCTCATTACTTGTTATTACGTAGCTTCTTTATTAATCAACATTTTGATTGGTTTATATATTTATACATAGCTTTCTAAAATTTTAAAAAGTTACAAGCGTTTTAAAATACAGGAATAGAAAGATACAGCTCAAACATGCAGTGTCGTCACTCTTGCTCCTTCATAGTACCTCATTACTAAGCTGTAGTAGCTTTACATACAATCTCTTTGGCATGTGACTTCACAACGTGCGTTTTTTTAGTATATAGTATATATATATATATATATATATACTGACAAGGCTATAATAGGAGATTCTCCATAGTTGGTACTAACATAGTACCTAACTATGGAGAATCTCCTGTTTTGCGAGAAAGTGACAGGCGCTGCCCCCTCCAGAAACTTTAAAAGCTTATTACTCCTTGATTTATTTACCGATTTTACTTATTTTTTTCAATTGTTGCATTCATTTTTAACCTACTTTATGAAAATAATATTTACTTACTTGTTAATTTTTAATACGAGGCAACTAGCCTATTGCATAATGTTTATCTGTTATCCGTTCTTAATTTATGATGCAATACATTAAAATCACGTATCTAACCAATTAGCGTGTTTTTTTTATATGTAGGTATACGAATGATGCAACGAGCTAGTCGTTCACCTGGTGGCAAGCGTCACGGCCGCGGCCGCCCATAACAGATTGCAGTTGCACTCGGAACTCTAAATTAATGTGTCACGTAACACTGCACTGTGCACGTCATCCTGAGACATCCTGAGAGATCAGATCTAAAAGTCTCATTTGCCCAGTACTGTCACTACCTACAGTGTCCTTCAAACTGTAGCACATTAGTACACACCCCTTACACCCTACTTGTTTGGCGGCAGAACACATATTGCATATTTCCTAAACAATATAAATTGTTGGACAGTAAGTTGTGGTATTTATATAGTTTAAAATTCCATTTTTGAATCAACATTTTACAAGTTTAAGAAATGTTTGACTGACTGGCTTCAATGCAACTGTTTTTATAGTGTTAAGGATTATAATGAATTTTGTACCAATGTTTACTTATAAATTATAAATAATAAAAATTGTAATTAGTTATTAAATAAAATTTGCACGTCTGCTTGCAGACTAAATACATGAACAAAACTTGCTATAACATCTACTATACATGTATTTTAGCGAATAAACGTTTTGATTTGATTTGATTTGATTTGTGTTACTTTTACGAAGATATTGCAGGACATACTTACATTTCAAGCAATATTATAAAGTGATCAGCAATCCACATAAAACAAGCCGCAATAAACTGTTAAAATTGAAATTGAGCCATGAAAAGAGCATTTGAAATAATTTCATAGTTAATTAATATCAACTCCTGCGATACCAACTCATGTTACCTAATGACCCTAATTGTATTACAAAAATTATAGTTAGCTCTAAGTACCGCCTAATTACAGTTATTAGCCACTTAAACAGCCGCAGCTTTCATAATAACAGTACACTATAATTTTAATTGAGTACTTATATAATGTGACATTTTACTGGCAGCCATGAGAATCAAAACTCACCTCACTACATTTTGACATCTATTATTTTTTCGTGTATTTTGTTATCTTCGAACGCATCGCATCCCATAATTGACTTTGTTGGTGTTTGAACTTATAATACAACAAAATTATGTAATCATTATTTTGAGTTCATTATAGCTATAAATAACGCGTATTCTCAAATTAGGGCGCAACTCTTTCATTTGTTAATCAAGAAATGTCTGTCCGTCGAAAATGATTTACGAGTAGTGAATTACATGTATGAGCAGTGAATAAAGTAATCAAGTGTCAAATTAAAGACGCAAGCGCAAGCGTGGAGTCTTTTATCATGACTCTATTATGGAAGCCCATTCATTTTCACTTTGTACGCGGTGCTCGTCTCTCGACGATTTTTCTCGCTTTTGTTAGGGTAAGGAGGCGTGGAGGGTCCACTGGGCATGAATACAAGTCCTCTGGGAAGGACTCTCTCAATTCACATTCATGTTATAAACTCGTATTGAATGGCGTTCTCGTACGACACTATATAAAGACCTTAATAGATATTGTAGTTTAATCTTTTTCAACCCGCGATATACTTAGTGGGGCATTTTAATGGTATCGTGGATAGGTAATATCAATGCGTACAAATAAAAGTATTTTTTTTTGCAACGAAACAGAGCGTACCTATGTAATTGTATTTTATCGATGTTTAGTACAGATCACTTGTTTTTTTCCGGCTTCGTTAAACATATAAACGACTGTTAATCGAATTGGAATTCACCTGATGTAAATACATAATTCGTGGTCCTCCGGGACAGGGGCCTCGGGGATCGGGGTACTCGGGGAGTAACCCATTATATCGGGTTAAATGTTTTGATGTGATTTTATTCCGGTAAAACTCAATGAAACAAGCGCTGTGTTTTTAAATAGCATAGTCTAAAGGATTTATCCATGAAATAGGCTTTTGTATCAATAGCGTTGGAAACACAAATAAACATTGGCTTAATTAAAATGTGGACACAAACAGGTAACATAAATGAATTGAGCTAGTTTAAAACATTTTTTTGTGTTGACTAGGCACTAGGTATTATAGTTGATCTACGTCCAGGAACCAACTCATTGATCTGAGGGCTTTATGAAGGACCGGAGGACATATGCCATTCAAAATTCTAATGGAATCACGTAGCTAGCCTAACGTTGGTTAATTAAAATTTCCTTTAAACTAATTCTATACTAAGTTAATCGGATAATGCCGGGTAACAGGCCTTTTCCTGGATAATTGCCTTAGGGCACACTATAATTGTATGACAGTGACAAAACTAACGAACATTCTCCTAAAACTGTCAGTGCCAGTGTGATGAATAAGTTTAATTATTCAGACCAAAGCACTGACCTCTAAATTAATACTCATTATTATGGTGCGTGGGATATTAAATTGGATGTTGAACCTACGTATCGGAATATGAGTATTAACGTGTTGAGTACTTACTATTTTAAAACAGTTTTTGTAAAATTAACCAATTATATTATCATGGTTAACGCCAAGCCAATCACAGGAAACATAAATAAGTTAGAATTTATGTTTCTGGCCTGTTAGCTCAGTTGGTAGTAGCTCTGCCTTCTGAACTACATATACCTAGGTTGGGGGTTCGATACAAACATTTGTGTAATGAACATCGATGTTTGTTCTGTGTCTGGATGTTAGATATTGTATTCTATGTATGTATTTAGAAACAAAAAGTATCTCAGTGTTGTATCAGTTATCTGGCTCCCATAGTAGAAGCTATGCTTAGTTTGAGGCTAGATGGCCCTGTGTGAAATGTCCACTCCTTTATTTACTTATTAAAAAAAACAATTGCTTACAAGAAATCTTGCATGTTCGATGTGTTATATGAGCCCAGTTGAAACAAATATAATTATAACCTTCAGCTGTAGGGCAAGCTTAATCACTGTGTAAGTATTATGCTGCATAAGTGCTGCGTGGGATCCGACCGTGGGTTCAACGTAATTTAACATCCCCTAATGTTAACGGTTTATTAGGGTGAAAGATAATATTCGCTTCAATGTAAACCAGTGGTTAATCTACATTCACGTTGAATGAATTTATTGGTACAGTTATGGTTTTTATATGCATCTAAATTAAGATTATACTCCCCCCCCCCCCCCCCCCCTCCATTATCTAAACTAAATTCTATATAAGCAACTACTTAATTTTTTTGTTGTCTGCGCCAATAAGTTAAAACAATAACTTTAAACTTAATGTTTTGTTGTTAAATATTTAGACAGAGCTGTTTATGGGAATTAAAAGAACATTAAAAGTTCCATTAACACAGTCATCTCTCAATTACTGCCTATAGGCTAATATTATTTTACCTATCTAATTTTACAGAGTTCGCAAAACTGATCAAGCTACAAAATTACTTCTTGTTTTTTGTGCCGTTTGTGTCTTGGGCAGAGGTCTCCTTACACGCTTAAATATTTTATTAAATATTACCTATAATATCATAGAAACTAACGTGAGTAGTATTCATAACTAAACAACTAGCAACCGGCTAACACTCACGTAATTTAGTCGAACGAACTCGACCGGTGTTCAGGCAATAAAGATGCCCATCTTCATGGAGTATGGTGTGGTGTGTGGTGTGTGTTGGTGGTGTTAGCCGGTTGCTAGTTGTTTAGTTATAAATATTACCTAATTATTTCCTAAACATACTTCTTGTACATATGATTAAAAAAATAACCTTTTCAACCTCTAACTGTGCTAAATCGTCAGCAGCGAGAGAAAAAGAATTACTTACGTAACATGATAAAAGAAAAATACAAAAGTACACTAACGCAAAGTAAAGATGTTCCGTGAAACACGCCTGTCTGATCCGTGTCAACGATCTTGGCACAAAGGTGTCTCGAGTGAGATTTCCTCTATCACTTCACATTAGGCACATAATACGCGTGATATAAAGGCGAACGGTGGCTTGCGGCACAAAATACTACAGAAGTCAATCACATGTATGTACTTCACTTTTTATACCTACACTCGGCGCTCACGCTAGGGATGGCGGCGGCTGCGCGGGCGGCCGGCTCGCCGCGCCGAGCAGTAGGTACCTACCTACTTATCATAACTATAATGCGGAAGATGACCATATTTTTTTATCATCCACGCGTAAATACAAACATGCAAACATAGACTGCTAAAACCATAACCCTTCCATTGATATCGAAATAATTTTTTCGCAGTTATTAATATAATTAGATAAAGTTTTTTTGATGGCTAAATAATGCAGTTATGTTACATTTACATCTTCCTCATTAGATTATTGAAAACAAGCAAACCCTACCTACTTACATCTCTGAAACAACTGGTAGCTTAAAAAACGACAATTTACCGTTTAATGTTGAATTTAAACAACCGTCCACTGTTACAGTTATAATATCTATTATTAGTTGCTCCATTTTTTTACAAGATGTTCACAGGCGCGTGTCTCAAGCGGGTGGCGCTCGCGCTCGCACTACTCCGACAGACTCCGAGACATCGTGTCGGTGAGCGTTGTCTATGTGTGCGTTGCTCGAGCGCACTTACTATGTTGATTGAGTTCTGTTAGTATTTTGTGATTGCGGAGTGACGCGCGTCCCGCCTCCGATAACGTCACTTCCGGTGGCACGCGACAATAGCGGCTCAAAGTTGGCAGAAAACTTGTGCACAATGATGTTAAATTCTGTTTAAGGTGGAACGTTTCACTAGCGCGGCAAATTAAAATTTTCTTGCCTTCTTTTGCCAATAATAGCGTAATTACTAAAAGTGATTACATGAAAACTAATTTTGCGGAAATAAATAGAATGTATCAACATACGATTATAAGTATCTCCTAGATATCATTGGTCCGCCATTTAACATTAAATAACCGGCCAAGTGCGAGTTGAACTCGCGCACGAAGGGTTCCGTACCATTATCTTAAAAAACGAGCAAAAAAATCACGTTTGTTGTATGGAAAAAATATTTTATATATTTATTTTATTCTGTTTATTAGTATTTTTTGTTATAGCGGCAATAGAAATACATCTGTGAAAACTTCAACTGTCTAACTATCACGGTTTATGAGATTACAGCCTGGTGTCAGACAGACAGACGGACGGACGGACAGCGCAGCCTTAGGGTGGGTTTTTTCACCAATAGTTAAAGTAACCAATGGTTAAAAACTCTTAACAAATTCTAACCAATGGTCAACATTTGACAGAGGTTTTAACCATTGGTTACCTTAACTATTGGTGAAAAACCCACCCCTAGTAATAGGGTCCGTTTTACCCTTTGGGTATGGAACCCTAAAAAACATGAATGAATTTTTATCAACCAATCAGGAAGCGCGTACATCGTTGATTAACTTCGGAGCAACAGTATGAGCAATTATTAACTCCGCGCCGCGCGCGATGGATTCACTTGTTTAGTAGTAGGTACCTATAAGTCACTTAGATTTAGTTTAGATCAAGTAATAGTCTTCTTCTGTGCATAACGCGGTCCGTGGAACAATGACACACTATAATATCATGATCGCTCCAGTTTATATCCTATTCAAAGCGCTACGTGAATAAATTAATATGGTGTCAGATTGTAATATAAAATGAACGACCAAGAGAAAGCGTATCAATGTAAAGAATTTAAATGCTTATTCTGACCCTTTCTACTAATTATTTCATCTACTACGGTTCCCTAAATGGGGCCGTTTTGGTATCGCAACGACATGACTTCCGGCTCTTAAGTGCCCACACTCGCGATAAGTGTCTTAAGCGCCACTTGTCAGATCCAAGACGTGGTTGTGATCTGTTATTTAGATACCTGTTATTTGTTGATTTATTTTGTGCAAGTGGACAAAAAGCTGGACCTTAAAATTATTGTAGTCTAATCATAAATGTTTTGACACAAGTACAAGAAGCTTAACTTAATTATTGTCAATGAAAATTAACTGTTGGCTGTTTGTGGATTTTGATTGCGCCAGTGTAAATCATGATGATTATAATAAATTTAATTATAGTTTTACGTACTACTAGCTCGCCCCGGCTTCGCACGGGTATAATAGTTTTCGCAGCGCACGCGAAATAATAATTCAGGTAATTTTTCTTGGGTTACATCATTGGAATTTTAGTAAGGATCCCTAATTTTTTTTGAAAATATAATACAGCCTATGTCACCCGGGGATAGTGTTGCTTCCCAACAGTGAAAGAATTTTTCAAATCGGTTCAGTGGTTTCGAAGTCTATTCAATGCAAACAAACAAAGAATGAAATCTTTCTTCTTTATAATATTGTTATAGATGCATTGCGTCCGTCGTTCCGCTAAAAGTGTAATAAAGATAGAATCCAAACACGAGTCATTCTTTCAATTCACCGCATAAAAAATACACCTTACATCTATCTGCACAGAAAAAATCTAATAAAAACTTTTTAAAAATTCGAGCCCTAATCATGGTGTCGTTTGATTTGTAGAGAGATTCCAGATTAGGGAGCGGAAGCGCGTGTTTGGGGAAACTCCGTTTCCCGAGGTCCCGGAATTACTTCGTTGCTTCTCTACGTCAGGGTTGCCATACGCCTATTTTTACCCTAACTGTATAGTTAGCCTACAGTTTTTTGCAAGAATCTTACAGCTAAATTCAGTAGGTATAATTGTATTGCTATATTAATTATTAGTTAATTAATAAGCAAAGCGGAGAAATATTTAATTTGAAAGAACATTTTAGAAGGTTCTTATTGAGGAATAGGTCAAAGTATTAAAATATTATAAAAAGATAAATATTACGGATAAGAATCTAATGTAGAGCATACTATAAATGTATCTACGGACCCCACAGTGAGGTGATGGTTGTGTAAATAAAATATTATGTGTTATTATTGATTGGTGCACCAATTTTCAATATTCTAAACGCTACATTATTCTTTATTTATCTGTGTATAATATGACTGCATGAGATATGTAATGCACCGCTGTTTTCGAAAATTGTAATAAGTAACGCAGTATTTACTTTGTGTCATTGACCATTCTTGGTACTCGGATTATATTATTTATGTCTAAGGATTAAATGGGCATATGAGGTGCTTCAAATGTAAGTTCAGCGTGATCCATACAAAAGTTTTACACATTTTCAAAAATGTATTAAAACTTCGGATGGATCAATAAAATAACGTATATAAATGATGTGCGTAATAAATGACGCAAAATCATCAGAAGATGTGAATTACGTTGGTTTTTAAAGCATCAACTATGTATTTTAGATTTATAATGGTGTCAATTCTGATGTGTCTCATTATCTAAAGCTAATAGCTTAAAGGTACCTATGGCTTATTATTATATGTTATTTAAGTTTTTAAATAAAGGTATGGCGATACTCTTCTAATAAAGAAGAATGAAAAGGACGGAAATGCTTTATTTTCGTTTAGCTTAAGAAAATGCGCCACGGAATCGACACCAATTTTAAGCAAAAGAATAAAGGAGAGAGAATGTTCATGAAAATAACTGATTGTTCTAAAAACATAATAGGTATTATGTTTTTGACTGTTGTTTGCTCGTGCCCTATCCGGAGTTTTTCTAACCACGTTATGGTAACCCTCTGACGGAAAGAGAATCCCTTTTAGGCCAGTTTTGGTACCGTTCGCCTAATATATTACATCCGAGTTCGGCTTCCAGATAGGATCGGATCACTGAAAAGGTCAGACGCTGTAAAAGTTTATCTATCGGATAATTCTGAGGTGTAAATTGTTTAATGATTCTTTTTTAACTATTTACTATAGGTACTAAAATGATATAATCAGATAAAACAATGAAACCTGTAGACGTCATTTTCCAGTGGATTATTTTCAATGCGGTACCTCCCCCTACTTGAAAATAATCTACTACCTACAAATTTCCAAATTTGCTGCGCCCGACGGGGTCCATAGTGAGCCTACTTAATTAATTTTATACTTATTCCACCTATATATACACTATGGAAGCAATAAAATATCTGAATCTGAATCTGGTTATTTTTATGAAATGTTATTTTTATTATAACCGACCCGGGACAAACATTTTATTTCCATTTCTATTCACTTTTTGTTGTTGTCGTCTGTCTGTTCCAGTATTTAAGTTTATTATTTTATCAGTCCAGTCCAGTGACCGCAGTTTTATCAAAATAATAAATCTATGAAAAACATTTACAGTTAAAAAGTGATCACTCCACCGCCTGACCTAAATGTAAGTAGGCCGCCTAATAAATTGACGCAGGGCTCTTTCTTGGATTTTATCTTTTCGTTGAAATGTTAATAAACTTTCTGAGAGAACCTCATAGCGTTTTCATTGATATTGGATTCCGAGTAATTCTCGCACAACGAATAATTCGCTGACATATTTTGACGACGTAAAAATTACATTCACACTTTAGCCGCAACTTTAGCGGTATTGCTGAGCCTCAGTATTGGTATAATAAAATTAATAAGCTTCACGTTAAGCTTCGGAGGTATTTAATTAAAAATTATTGCTTTTATAACGTGTTTGTATCCGATTAAAGAGTAAAGATTACATTTTTAAGTGGAACGAAATACGAATCGTACAATGTAGCTAAATACTCAACGTTCTTTTCCATTTGGAAAAATAACCGTGGGGTTTTTTATTATTATTTATATTATAACTTACTAGTATATTATTATATTATTAACTGTGACCACATGTTTATTTCAACAAATTTTAATGTGGTATTTACCACATTAAATATTTTTTTTTTTTGGTTTCATTAAATTTTTTTTTTTTTTGTGGTGGTGTGGTATGTGGTTTTTTGTGGTGTGGTTTTTGGTTGTGGTGGTTTGGATTTAGAATCGTCTATGACTATTTTAGTGAGACCATTGAATGGATATTTATAATGTAAACTTTACGCAGTAACTACTGCACGTACTGTACGTAGTTTAGGTATAGTGAATAACCCTGTTTTACAAGAAAGATCTGCTTAATTTATATTTTTTTATGAGGAGCTAGTCATTTGGTTGATATTAAGCGTCACGCGCGGCCACCCATAACAGTTGCATTACAACAACACAACACAATTATTTTTTGGCAATTGTGTTACCCGGATCGTCAGGCGTATTATGTAAAAATTACAACAGCAGTAGCAACAAAGTGACAGCAAACACGTAGCGATCGGTCGCAATCGCCCGCCTGTTGCTAGCCTGTCGTTGAATGCACTTCGGCCTTTGATACAAGTGTCACTATAGCAACAGAACAGCAATAGATGGAAACAAAATTATGCACTTTTTAGTTCATCGAATGTCCGACAGACGGTGATCTAGCGCTCAATCGCTTTCTGCTCTGCCAAAGTGATGTTTGACCGCAATGATTGCAAAATTTACGGCTGTTGCAAACTTGTTGCAAGTTACGTAATTAGCCAGCGTAGGTAACTTTAAATTGTAGTTCCACGTAACACTGCACTGCGCAAGTGCGCACGTCATCCCTAGCAATAACACTATTAGACTGTGAGAAACAGGTCATAAAGTCTCATTTGCCCAGTAATTTCGCTAGCTACAGTGCCACACTACTATTATAAACTGGATAAATAATGCCGTTAATAATAGGTATTCAATTTTTATTTTATGACCACATAATAACATCGTAGTGCTTTAATTGAAATAAGTGCATTAAGTAATATTTTTTACAAGAATTAGTACTTAATAACAGGGAAAACTCCGAGAAAGACAAGACGTCTATTACCAAAGTTTATTTTATCCGCTTGATGATTTCTAAAGTCTGAAACCGAGCTTACTTATGAAATAAAACTCAGTGGTGTAAACCTAAGTGTGTCAGATTTCAAAATGTAACAATAATAATAATTTATTTTAATTTATTTATTAAACATTTTCTTAAACTTTGTTTGCTGCAAGCCGCGTCTTAAGGTATTGCTATAATAAAGGATTAACACAAACAAAATTCAACACCTGTAGCCAAATTCATCAAAATTTAACAACAGCTACGCACCTTATTACCCACTTAGACTCATGCATGAAAGAGCTTTACACGACTTAAGTACTTTCTTTACATACGACTTTCCTTTCAACGTCACGCCAATGCCGCTCCTCAGACTTATGTGGGTAAAATCTGCCATTATAGATCCCACGTCGCGTTGGCAGATTGTCAAAATGTCGAGCAATTACGTCGTCAATAGGGATTACTCGTCGTCATGCGAGTACTTTTCGTGTCGTCAGCTGTCGGCCGTCGACGTCATGTTGTCGGTTTATCGCGTTCTACGTAGGCGGTCGATTGTGAAGCGATAAAGCTAAAAGGTAAAGACAGTTCTGTGTCAACTATTCTTTGCTTCTGTGTAGGCTCGTGTAAGCTTTGTTTCAAAGGAACGGGTAGAATTAGTAAGTGTTTAGGTTAAAAATACAAGCTCTGTATTGTAAATGATTGTTAAACTCATCATCATCATCATCAACAGCCTGAAGTCGTCCACTGCTGAACATAGGCCTCCCCCAGAGAGCGCCACTTTGACCGGCTGCTCGCCTCCTGCATCCATCGACTCCCCGCGGCTTTCACCAGATCTTTGGGGGGGGGGGGCCTACACTGCGTCTAACGGTTCGTCGCCACTCGAGAACCTTTCTTCCCCATCGGTTGTCAGTTCTAACTACGAGCGATGTGGCCTGCCCATTGCCATTCCAACTTGTTAATTTTAAGAGCTACATCGGTCACTTTAGTTCTGTTAGTTTAGTTAGTGGTTATTGTTAAACTGTTACAAAATAATATTTGGTTTATTTAACCTAGAGTTGTGAAGTTTAAATGAAATGTTTTGTCTGTGAAGTTTAGATGAAATGTTTATAAAGATTGTAGCTAAAACACAACCACGTTTGATCGTATCAAAGCAAATAAATTTAATTCGAAAGCTCTGTATAAAAGCTTTGCCAACCAATCGGCAGCAAAAGAGCTTTGATAAAGTTACCACACTTTATTATCATCGTCGCTTTGCCCGTTGTTCGTAGGACACCACCGCCGTTCGTTTAGCGTCGCGCTCGCAGCAGCCCTTTGCAAGTTTTATACATTGTTTTATAAGATCGCGTCGTGAAAGTTACGCGTGAAAACAATGGGGAGCGCGCTCGAACAAGCACGGAATAAAATCGCTGTAAAAACCGAGCTGTAAAACGATGAGTATAATGTTTTTGCGGATAAAATGTCAAATGTTCGCTCACTTGTTACGTGCTCAGTTCTGCAGATTGTAGTCGTAAAACAAAAATTTTAAATAATATGAGCAATGTTTTAGATTTGCTTGGTAAACTTTTTATTCTAATATCAGTGTTATAAGTATGCAATATGGGGATTAATTATTTTGCTGAAACACACAAAAACAAACAAGAAAAGCATGGTCCGATAGCTATGTAAACACTATGAAGAGTCCTTATCTATACTACTATAAATCCGGGCTCTATAATCTTTGGTCTAGACTTTGTTTTTCCATGACAGCTCCATATTTATCAATAACTAAGTGATAAAATAGCCCGCATTTTAAGAAGATACCTACCAGTTTTTCCGTGAGAATCTTTAACTTTTCGGGGGAAAAGTATCCCGTCTATTTGAGTAATGTAAGCTTTCTGTGTGAAAAATTTCCTCCAAACTGCTGGTTTATAGCCGTTTTGGCTTGAAAACCACAGAATATACAGTCAAAGTAAAAATAGATGTAAAAGATTAAATTGTGTTATTTTCTTGTATACACAGTTAGGTATCTTTTTTAACAAGTTGCCTCATTTATTGGCGAGAGTAATTTACTAATTATCTAACTTTCAACTGGCCCTCGGTTTTACGGAGCCATTTTACTCTGAACCCTCTTCAAAGAGGATCTCCCAAATGCCCATGGTTTGCGATCGTTTACCTTTTTAAAATAAATGAAATGGAGAACATTGCTTGATCCGCTATTGTAATTCCTAACAAAACCTACTAAGTATTTAGTCTTCTGTGCATTCACTCAATAACCGAAATAAATAAATGTATAAAGATCCTATAGCGTATTATGAGGAGATCCGCAGGAAAACTAAAGTTACCGATATATCTCCTAGAATTAGCAAGTTGATGTGGCAGTGGGAAGGCCACATGGCTCGCAGAACCGACGACGGATGGGGAAAGAAGTTCTCGAGTGGCGACCATGAATGAATCGAAAGACTCAGCATAGGCCAACCCCCACTAGGTGGACCGACGACCTGGTCAGAACCGCGGGGAGCCGAATGCCGATGGATGCAGGTGGCAAGCAGCCACTCAAAGTGGTGCTTTATGAAGAAGGCCTATGTTCAGTAGTAGACGACTTCAGGCTGATGATGATGATGATAGGGTAACTATATTTTTCTTAAGCTGGCATTAGATCTTATACCATAAAAATGTCGATGCAAAACTATCTCCACAGATATGGAGATAGTTTTGCATCGACATTTACACTTACTCGTACCGTGGATCCGTACAATAAGACGGGCATCGCAGCAGCTAAATAAAATAAAATGTGTTTGCCCGCTGGCGAATGGTAGGGCCAGATAAGCAGGTCAAAATCCGTTCAAAGAAACATTGTTCTTAAATTGGTAGACTTAAATATCAACTCAGTTTGAACTTCAGCGCAGCGCTTACGACAAATATAATATTAACATCTATGTTGATATTATATTTTTTTAAACTATGAAGACATCAAAACTCTGAATGTTTGTTGGGAATACACTCATTTTTTGTTGTAAAATATATTCGGTAAAATTGGTACATTAAACTTTTTTGAGGGAGGTTTGTCATTATTTTTCATAGAACTCAATTTATTTATCTCGTATTTGCGGACGTCACGTTATACTTAAAGATATGAAGTACACGATATAATAAATCCAAAGCTCCACATGCTCTAATTTCGCCAGGAAACGTGCCAAAAAATACCTTGTTGTCCTTAAAACTACTATAGGTACCTAACTACCTACTTGTCCGAATTTAAAGTTTTGAGGTTAGGTGAATAATGAGCAACATCTTTATAGTGTCACAACCAATGCTTCCCCAAAGTATCTACTCAACAGCTTCTAAAATATTCAAAATATTTGGCTCTAATTACAAAAGCATTCTCCATCCCGAGAGTAAATTCGCGTAACCACACGACGAAGCCTCTCAACTACTCACAGTTCGAACTTCACAAACTGCCGCAAGCTTGAACGTATGTTTATGAATTAGACGGATAATTGGCATTCGGTTAAGTTAATGTCGGTTCAACGGTATTAGGTGACTTAATGCCTATGAATGAACTCAATCTATAATTTTATTACAAAGGCTGCATTGCGGTCGTCTCAGCCAGATAATCAATCAAAACAGATGTTTCTTTTGAATTTTCGCCTTATTATTTTAATTTATTCGAAAATAATTCTTTTTCAATTACGGTACTAACATAATCAAAATGATCGAATTAAATAAATTAACGTATAGCTTTATTAATAGATCTATGGGTTACCGATAATTGGTTGTTTCCGTAAAAATATATAGGTAATATCTTTCTTTTTGTTTGTGATACTTTTTACCTTGGTAATGTATTAATACCATAAGTGCATATCTTTAAAATCTTGCAAAGCGCTGACAGATGTATTTTTCACGAAAATTCTTGGGACAGAGTAGCCAGTCAATGAGACGGAAATGTTTTTCATACATACTGGTTGTGTCTCCCACCACCAAGCATTATTATATTTCGTCAACATAAAAAAATTGTAAGTATTGTATATATTTAAAGTAAAAAAATACTTTTGGGTTCTAGACGAATCGGACAGCTCACCGCATTGTTTTAGGTTAAGTAAAAATAATATAGGATTAGTAAAAAATATAAGCGGAAAGAGTAGGTAATATCTAAACCAAAAGTTGAACGCATCAGTGAAACCTGAGTGAAATTAAATCACCGCTCGCAGAGCTACTTAATTACAGACATGACAATACAACGTAGGCCCGGTTTCCACTAATGCGGAGAGGAGAGGAGATGAGAGGAGACGTGCTGCAAAGCTGGCCGGTTATTTCCACCAAAGCGGAGAGGAGACGTGAGCTGTGCGTAGCGGAGGTGTGAGCTGTAAGACGTCGAAATCAGTCGTTTTGTCTTTGAGAAGGCAGCGGGAAACGGGGAGCGACAGCCCGGCGCGCGGCGGTGGCGCGAGCGGTGGCGCCGGCAGCGGCTCCGCCCGACTATTCACATCATGCCCCGCTCTGCCGAGCCGCTTGCTCGCGCGCGGCCCGCGGGGCAAAATTCGATAGAAAATTGAGACATGTCCTCTCCTCTCCGCTTGATCCGTTTCCACCGAAGCTAAGCGGAGAGGAGATGTGGTAATAACGAAATCTGATTCGTTATTCGAAACACAACTCCTCTCGTCTCCTCTCCTCTCCGCATTAGTGGAAATACGCTAGTGTGCGCTCCCCTAATGTACAGATTAAATAACAGTTACTACGAAACCTAAACCGCAATTGTTTTGCTAATGGAGAGCTAATCTCACGCTCGATCCCCTTATTATGTGGTTTTATATTTACAATGCAATTTATTGCATTCAATTCAAAATGAGCAAACACAAAGGTGAATTGCGTGGCGTGCCCGTTGTCGATGGTTTAGATACATAAGCTAATGTTGTTTTGTTCGAGTTTGCCTGAGTATACACAACTTGAACTGAATATCTTCTACTATTACAATAGCTGTAAATAAATAAATATAAATATGTGTGGACATTTCACACAGACAAAAGACAAAAGATCATGGAAAACTATATCTCTGTAATTTTATTTGAATTTGATTGACATGTTAGTTTATTTATATTGGGAAATGTATACTTATATATGCGTAAACAATTATTATAAGCAACTTACTGTAATCATCTGACTCTCATAAGTGTACCTACATAATGTGTTGTGTACCTACATGAATAAATGAATTGAATTGAATTGAATTGATCAACTTTAGTTTATACAGTTAACTTTACCACCTTAATTTCCAAAAACTACCCGTGCTTAACAATAAATGATCTTTATCTTTATCTTTTGCCTACATATTTAAGTACTTAAGCAAAAAGCTTAGCTTTGAGTCTACATTTTGTTATTATCATTACAATTAATTTATACCAAGTGCAATTATACATCAGCTTCGCCATCATACTAAAAAGGAAAAAAATAACCAACTGAAACAGTTTGAAATAATTGAAACAAGACCACCCACGAACTTTCAAGATATCGTAACCAGACCCAAACTATAAATTAAGTATTTGTCGAGATACAACTCAATTAACTTTGATATATAGTATAAGTAAATATATCAATATGTATTAGAAGTGGAGTGGTTGCCAGAGCGTCTAATCTGGTGAGCTGGGAGGTGTTTACCCACATTTACGAAACATTTTACGGATATACCTAAGTATTAAAAAGAGCCCTTTGCCAAAACTGCAGTCCTATTATATTTCCATCACAAAAAATTAAACACACAGAAAATAACCATTTCGTAATCTTTTTTTTGAACGGGCTTATGTTCTTGGTCGCTACCAACCTTTACAGCGGCACCGGGTGGGAGGGCAGACGCTTAAGCCACCCATCCGTCAAAAGTTGGAAGCAACTAGCTCAAGGGCTTGCGCGTGGAGTACAAGCCTCGGCTTGGGCCGTTGCCGGGATAAGAGGATCGAGAAGGCTACGTCCACTAGAGGACCCTATGGAAAGTCGCGACCGTACTAGCTAACCTACGGGGGGTTCGTCGACCTCACCAGTGGGGTCAGTGTCTGATTATTTCACGCTGGTATCCTATACCGGTGCCGAACGCGGGACATGAGTCAAAAGGGCTAGACTGGTCTGGTGATCCTAGCGCCGCCGATACTACGGCTGCTATTATAGGATCATCCGGGTCGCTCAAGATGTGTCTTGGGCGGCGACGACGGTGACCTTTTCGCAGCCAGATTCACCCTCATATTTATATTCTGGAAGTTTCCGTAAAAATACACAAAGGGGTGAGATTTACCTACCCTGAATCGACGGCTATACTATTCTGACATAGTATATATCTCTGTCCAATGTATCACAAATCCAGGTTCCGGGGAATCGGGAAATCGCATTTATCGTTCACCAGCGGACGCGAGGAAACATAGGGTGACAGATATGTTTCACAACTCAATGCCTGCAGTTGGGACACTATACTCGAAAGACAGAAGTTAAGCCAATAATTTTTATTTGGTATTACATTCATTACGTTTTATTAAAATGGCTACATACTGAATTTCATCAAAACTGGTTCAGTAGTTACAGAGAATAAGGGTAGCAAACATTCACAAACACAAACTTTTGCATTTATAATATTAGTAGGATTACAGGATCCAAAATATTAACTTACGCAAAGTATTTTATCAAAACAGGATTCGTCGTTTCAGCGGAATGTTATAAATACAAAAAATACCTAAACAATCAATGCAATGGTCAAAGTTTGTTTACAAAATTTGTTTCGCTTAAGCTTTATCACCTATCCAGCGTGACAACAACTAACATAGTTCACCTACTAACCCATTTCAGAGCATCCAACATATATTCCGCATTTCCGACAATTGACTGGCTCTTCCTGTCGTATCAAGAGAATCAAGGCTGGTTGGCGGAATACGGTTATATTACTGACACAATATTGCAGCCGATTGCCGCAAATAGACTTAAATGGTTTCACAGAAGATTTGTATCATAGTTGAAATATCAAAGAGCTTAATAAGTACTCAATTTTTCTACAATTTTCATGTCTACAACCTACTTATTTGTTTATGGAGTGAATAACGAACCTACTTTTTTGTTCCGTGTGTAGATATGGTGAACTTATGGTGAGCTTCTGATGCCCTTTCAACCAGTCCAAGCCTATCAAAATACGAACGATCTTTCTCCTATTCTATTCTTCTTCTATTTCGAACGAGATCCCTCCTCCTTTTCTTATTTATGTAGGCACATAATAATTAATACACTACCTACTAGAAGTAGGCAAGCGGTCAGCGCTGCTGGTGTCAGACAGAATATTTAGGCCACCCGAATTCTTCTGGTGGGGACTGTTGTCTTGCGTCATCACCCGGGCCCAGGACCGACGCGGACGGCCTAACGTGCCCTCTAAACCACAGTAGCGCTTAGTTATAAACAAAGTATAGTAAAAACATGCATTTTGTAGCTGTTGCCCATCCAAGTGATGGCCGCAGCAAACTTTACCGATCGGTTAAGAACGGATAGTCAAATACTATGAGCGCTACATTCACGATTGCTGTAAATAGTTTAATAATAGTTAGGTAACTACAGATCCTAATGATCGCTGGTCATAGAATTTTTTTAAGGAATTGGTAATTATTAGCGTTGTCTTCATAGAGGCTGCGGCTGGGGGCTGTGGTGAGTCAATGTGACCTCCAACATTATGTATCATCCGCATCAGATAATCTTAGGGTGGGTTCTTGACCCGTAGTTAAAGTAACCAATGGTTAAAAATGCTAACAAATTCTAACCAACGGTCAAAATTTGTCAGAACTTTTAACCATTGGTTTGGTACCTTACCTTCGGATCAAAAACCCACCCTAAGACAGGATGTATAATACCTCTGTCACATGGACGCTCTGTCAATATAAATAAAACGGTGAAATATTACTGTTACTATAATATAATTACATAACAGAATCATGGAACTGAGTATTCATTAAGCCTATTAACAGTTGAAGCAGCCGGGCTGACTAAAATGAATTCCCAATCCGATCCGGCTCGAGCTCGTTTGGTAGTAGGTACGTGTGTGAGCACTTTACTTTGATCGTGTTATGAACCCCGGTACAGATTACACAGTTAGTTAACTCTACGACTCCACAGCCAACAATATCGGGCTGTATATCCCACAATACATTAATAATTATGCATACCGTCTTGCCACAGTGAACATAAACTTATTAGTCTTTATTGGCTATGGTGTTACTGCAATTTGGTTACTGTGGTTTTGACAATGTTGCTCCATGATACGTAGTACTATATATATATATATATATATATATATCTATTCTGTATCCATGATCCGAGCAAAGTACCCGTTATTATTTTATACGGCTATTATATTCACGCAAATCATAAACGTAGACTAACGTTTCTATAATGTGGCGTTTTAAAGAAGTTTAAAAAAAATGTGGCAAACCGAAGAAAAGTCGAGTATGACAATAAACCCTTTGTTTTTAATAATAGAGAACAAACTGGTTGATGAAAGGACACAAATCTTTAGAATTCTCGGGACAAACCACAAGGGTGACTTTATTCCGTAGACTGTTAAAGAATTTCTCGGAAATTATGTGGTAATTATTTAATGAAAAATTATTTTTCCGCTGGGAGAATATTGACGACATTCGTGACACAGTAATTTGCGTATATTCATACTTACAACCAACCGTAAACATTTAGGAACCGTTAGTTAAATTTTACTCTCAATTAAGTATTTTGCGTGAGCCCAGCATAAGTATATTTAAACCATGGTTTGCTTTTATAAATATGTGATGACAAGGAGCAATAAGGATTACAGAACATTGTATCTACATATAAATAATGCATGGCAGTCAATAGTTCCATTTAAGGAGGCACCAGGTGTCGCAAGTCCAGATACAATTAGTCAAGTTACGAACTCAAAGCCAGACCACCTCGAGGCAGTCGTTAAACTAATTTATTGAAATTACTGAGTACACAAAGGCACTGAAAAAACAACGAGTAACAAGTTACAAGGGGTTCGTTATTTGCTCTGAAGCGGTTAGTTGGACCATGGAGTTATAACTCCAAGATAAGGTGCGAAAACACTTGAGCTTCTTTCATACAAATAACAGCAGCGCCCAACGGAAATTGAGTGTACCTATACCATTCGAAAACTATTTTCTAATGCAGATATGTAGGGATTTAATTTGCCGTTCGACCTAGTCAAATAAACTAAGAAAGAAAAACTAAGTTGCTGTAAAAAATCGCCTTAGGATTATAGCTGTTCGTGCATCCATGAGAATAAAGTAGATGAAATATCAAAAATTCAAAACAGATATAACATACAGGCATTACTAAGTGTTTCGTATTCGCACTAGTTTTGCTAGTCTTCAAAAATAAATGTATAGTATACGCATAAAATGAGTTGGTTGTGTGTCCTCAGTTTTGAGTGAAGTGTTGTATGACAGTCATCATTCTAGAAGTTATGATTCTATGGCTTTATTTATATAATTTATGACTAAGTATAACTTGAACAAGTGGTAGTTAAAAGTTGAAATGTGATTGAACAAGCCACGTTTTATCAAGAACCCGTGACACAAAGTTCCCGTTATGGGAAGCCCCTCAGGGACTTGAGAGACGAGGTACCGCATTACATTTTGGAAACGAAGGACATTGTTGTTTACTGTTTGGAAAAAGCTTTCCGATCGTGATTAACGTGACGCTCTTATTAGGATTCAGGGGTTCTCTTTACGTCAGTTCGTTGAAACAATATTTCAGACGACATTTCTATGATAACTGTTCGATACTACCAACTCAATTATAACTTGATCCTAATATGCCTATATTACATTTTTTACTGACAAACCTAGGCACTAGGGCAAGCTCTTCTCAAATAACAAGTTAAGATTGTTAAATAAACTTCGTGGTCACTGAGTTCCGTAACACAACCCCAAAGTACCCAGCTCTAACAAGAAACCACAAACTTAGTTGCAAATTAGAGCCCCTCGCATATTTTCGACTTTGTATTACAGCCATAAAGCTTTTAAACAATATTTATGAGCCGTAACGAAGCCCTCTTATGCTTTCATGGCATATTTTGTGAAAATGTTGTATAAAACCGCCCTTTGTTTGGAGTTTCATTAAGAAATAATATCAACTACATACTTACTGCCTAATTGACAGTCTCGGAGTCAAACGGAGTTGGGCTTGAAATGCGAGTGTACGGAATGAGTGCAAGCATTTTGTTTGGCGTTAGGTTATGTAGGGTGCTTAAAATAAATACAGTCAGTTTTTAAATCCTATAACATGATACAATTATTGATACCTATGCTTACTATGTAATGAGACACAATTTTACAAGTCAATAAAAAGTTTTTAAATATAGTGGATTGATTAACAACTCAGTGGCCCAACGTACGTACGTTGTTCGTGATCAAAGCGTTTCCCTGGCGGAAGTGAAATGTTAACGTAAGCGCTAAAGTGCGCTCGTTAACTTGGTTTCAATTGAATACACGAGTTTATTCCAATTATTGTATAATTTGTTGATTTATGTGGTTTTAAAAGGTCAAAAAAAGCCATTGAACGTAAAAGAAAATTTAAGGTGCCATTTATTGATAAATTCAAGATAACAGGTAGAATGGTAATGGACGTGTTAGATTATTACTTATTACGTAGGTATTCTGTGGTTACGTAACGATTATCATTTGATATCTATCATTTTCATCGTTTGCAGTGCGCAGACAATTACTGACAGCTTTCCAAACAATCGAACAAAAAAAAACAAATTCTATTATTGTCTTATCTGTTCTGTTCTGTTCTGCTCTGTTCTGCTCTGTTCTGCTTTGCTCTGTTTTGTTCTGTTCTGATCTGTTCTGTTCTATTCTGTTCGTTTGCCCGACGTTGGTGATCTATATATATATGTATATCTAGCCATGACAAGGGGGGTTTCGTATTCAATTATCGAATGTCTACCATATTATTATGCAGCATTACCCAATTTTGGCTGGACGTTCAGGTTAGCTAAGACATAATTATAGTTTATAGGTAAGTACTATAATTGATTATTTAGAGTCCTATATTTTATATATAGACATGCCTGTTCATTAGGTTCATTATTTAGGTCGACCCGAGAATATACTTAAACAAATAGAGAACCATGCACGAAATCATTAAAGCTACTTACTAAAAGTAGAGTCAATAAATTAAAATGATATAATCTAAAATAATAACTAATAGTCGTTCGTAACACGTGTTCGGAACCACGCGAGTTGGCTCGGCTATAAATATCACTTATTGAAGACGTCGCCCTTGGTCTCAGCGTATCAAGTACGAATATTTAACTGGATTATAAATGGGGTTATTAAAGTTATGGAGATTGAATTTTGATTGTTAATAAAAACTGTATCCTGTTTTGTAATGTAGAACTTTTATAGGATCTGTGTGTAGAACTTACAGATTACAAAATCGAAAAATTTTATGCTTATATGGGTTTTATTATACTCTGTTCGCTGATCAAAAAACGTGTTTAGCTTGACCCTTGATTATTATTGGATAGTAAAGTCGTCTGCTTTTTTGTATAAAATCTCTTTTACATATCAATTTCTATTATGGGTTCTTTTTATATCTAATTTAATTAAGCAGGTGACAGTTTTAAACTACACATATTCGTACGTATTTTATTAATTAAAAACACCAAACTTTTATTATACAACACACAACTACACAACCCATAACATGAGGTTGGCACTAGCAGTACCTCTTCACGCTCAAAACGGTTACTTCCGTTAAAACATTAATATTAAAAGCTCCAATTCAATCCATCCACGATATTTTACAAGGCGAATAATAAATTCCAGAAGCTTTCAATTTTCCGGATCATTTTCAACAAAATATGATGTGCCCAATTCACGCCTAGTCGGCGGATTTCAATACGAAATCATCGTTTTGTCATCTGTCCGCTTTCCCACGTCGGCGTCGACCGAGCCGGGAGTCTAACTTTGAAAGTGACAGCTAATTAATAACAAGTTAAAATCTCCGCTTCACAGTCAGAATTCGCATCCGTAAAGTACTTACTGTTGCAGACTTTTGATTGGGGACTCGTACTCGAGTCGGAAAGGACTCGTTTGTTTGTCTAACGAACGAAGTAATCTACTTATGCCTTAATGATGGCCGGAGCGATCTGTCAACGGCGCTGTGAGTTATTGAGACATTTATTACGGTCGGTTGACGGTCGACGCGCGAGGTGAATGATATTAACGATGTATGTTGTTGGACGTTTCGGAAGTTTTCTAAACAATAAAACCGGCCGCGGAGCAATCGATCTGTGCGGAATGAAGCGGGAACGGGGTATAAAGCGGCGATAAATTTGTTCGGGAATAAAAGAGTGCGAAGGAGTTTGTCGGACGGTCCCGAGGTGACAAACGAGAGATTTGCCGGTTTAGTGGGAGTTCAAAAGTTTAGCTTCGATTGCTTGCACATTTACAGATGGATTTAACAGTCAAGTAACTTTACCGATTTCGGTGGCTACTACGTCCCGTTGATTTTGGGGAAAGCTCAGTGAGCTATTTTGTGATCCTAATTTAATTTTCGTCGCTAAAAAATATGCCTTATTTTTACCTTGTTTTTATAATATCTATAGCTCATTCATATTTCTCATTGGAGTTATAGAACAGCCGTAAACAACGCTAATATGAATGTACTGAACAACCGTGAAAGTTTAAAACAATGGATCCAAGCTTTTTCACTAACATGAGAATGATTTTGATTTCTTTGCCTGTCATATAATAATTATTATGTACCTCTACAATTTCTTTGTTACGCAATATTCCTAATTGAATAAAATACTTCAGTAATTGCTTGTGTATTCCAACCTAATTGAGTTGGGGAGCGGAACAATACAGCGGTATTTACCGCGCAAATGAACCAACGCTTGATTAATATCTGCACAGATAATCTGGTAGAGGTCGTGGCGGGCGCGAGTTTGATCAACGACTTAACTTTACTACGACACCCCATAAATTAAGAGAGCACCACGAATTTAAGTGAGACTTTATGGCCGAGAATAAGCGTGTCCTGGATGTATCATTTACTATGGAGTTCTCATTATCTAAGCGAACGAGTTTTGAGTTTACTGCGCTTCGTTTCATATTTTAATTGCACTTAACGATATGGTCCTCTAACTATCCCTTTCTTACTAATAAGATAACACTGAAACGTCGTCTGTTTGTTCTCAACCTGATTTCCTACTAATGGATAAGTTTACCTGCGTAACAGAGGCAAAAAAATTGACTAAAAATCGGAATTGCAAACAAGGGTTTTTGAAGCCCCCGTTGATGTGGTGGATTAAGAATCAGTACTCCTTCCATCTCAACTATAGTTGCCAAATTCAGTTGCGTTAAATTAAATTAGGCGTCTGGAAGCGGAAATTCAATGTACTATGAGCATATTATGAGCTAATCCTATCTACCCATGTCATCAAAATAAAAGACCGCGTCAAATAATGTAGCTGTGAATTCCAGTAATCATAAACAATCCAGCGGCATTTAAAACAAAACACGCCCGATCATCCAACGATCAGTCGACCAATTTCCCGGACGAAATGTCGGCATGTCGCAACTTCACCTCCGCTTTCTATTTTGTTTGTTGTGAAATCCGAACCCTTTGAGTAGAATTTCCGGACTGCGACTGATGTACGCGATGTTCAAGTCATTGGATTCCGTTTAAGGGTCGTGTTTTGCAAGCGTGTGTCCTGATTTATTTTATCTTTTAAGTAACATTTTCTCATTTGAAATGGAGACGATTTGTATCAGAAGTCTCATTATCATCATCATCTACCTGAAAACGTCCACTGCTGAACATAGGCCTCCCCCAGAGCGCGCCACCTTAAGCGGATGCTCACCTCCTGCAACCATCGGCTCCCCGCGGCTTTCACCAGATCGTCGGTCCACCGAGTGGAAGGCCGGCCTACGCTGCGTCTTCCGGTTCGTGGTCGCCACTCGAGAACCTCATCAGAAGTCTATTTTTATGTTATTATTGTATTTTTTCAGCCTTTATCTGCTAATGGAAGGCCAAATTATACAAGCAAAGATTCTTTCGGAATCAAAACAATATTACAAGTTGCAATATTAGTGGATCTTGGGGGAATTAACGTATTAGAGTTAATTTTTTGAGCACAATAGGCTGCATGTAGATCTCAGAAAAACTCAGTCGATTCTGTGGCTTACACACCCGCAAGTCATTGCGTAAAATTTCCACATGCATTACCAATTTTTATCAGAATTCTTAACCAAGTCTTAACTTATGCTGTGTGTGTGTATAATCAAACCCTGATTTTATAGACATCTCAGCAATGTGACCCAACAAATCAGACGATTAATTAACCGATCTCGAGCTGAAAGTTTTTAAACGCCAAGTGGTGGGATTCCAAACAGTGGTGGGGGCATTTGTTATGTAGTCCGCGGGGGCGGATAGCTATGTGCTCATACATTCTATAGATGCTATTAGATCTAGATTTGATATGTTTTAAAAAAGACTGTATACCTATTTCATGTTGACGAACGAATCACTTTATCATTATATTACACCAAAAATAATTTATCTTTATTTCTTAAACTGGGTCTATTCCGGCTTGATCCCCTGAAACGATCCTTTAAGGGATCACCAACATCATCATCATCAACAACAGCCTGAAGACATCCACTGCTGAACATAGGCTTCCCTCACAGAGCGCCACTTTGAGCGGCTGCTTGCCTCCTGGATCCATCGCTCCCCGCGGTTTTCACCAGATCGTCGGTCCACCTAGTGGGGGGCCGGCCTACGCTGCACCTCGTGCGTTCGTCAAAGTAAGAGAGAGAGTAATAGATCAAAAATATTTAATATTTAATTGTACTCCGGTTTGATCCAACAGTAAGGGATCGTTACAAATAGACTGAATAAAAATGTTGGATATCGGTGACATCCAACATTTATTATGAGTTTCGTCGCGTTGGCCCAGCAACAGCATTGCAAGTCAACGCCAGTTTGCCAGTGTTATGATGTACCAGACTTTTTAAAGTTGTCAGCATATTGGGTAATTAGCTACCGGTGCTAGAACTGTTGGCAACTGAATAGATCAATTATTATTTCTACTAATGTCAAGATCATTTTGGAATACAGATAGAGAGGAAGAACTTTGTTCATTTAATCTCATTTTCATCCAAAAAAGCTACTAAACTACTAACTACTAAAGCATGTTAAATCTATCTATGTACGTATTATATTTAGTCATCGAATAGACATTAGAAATGTATTAAAATTCCAACACATAATTTCCAAGACATCAATTATGAATTTGTAACACAACACTAAACAAGCAAGCAATCCATATCAATGAATAAACACAAATCCGATTAAGTGCAGTGCTCAGACAACACGAAGACGTGAATAAAATATGCTTTGTTCTATTGAGGAAATAACACAGCCGTTATTGTAATGTTATTGACACTAAATAACAGGGTAGAGTCGGTAGAGTCCTGCGGAATGTAAGGGAGGTAACCACGTATTGAATTGAATGCAGTTGGGGTGAGCGCAGGCCTGATTTATTGCGAAAAACGTACAACTTGCATGGAAGTCTCACGTGAAATTAGCTGCCATCAGTGTCACCTTATATGCTACTATAGAACTCTTCTAGCCGTGTTTCTTAAAGTATCTAAGACTAAAAGCATAGAGAGAACTTGATTATGTGTCAAGCGTACTACTTTTTTTGGACACTTTTCATATGATGTGAAGTCTGACAGATTTGTATAGAAAAAACAGTTGACTCGAGTCAAAAAAAAAGGTACGGTGAGTTTTCGCAAGCGTAGCTAATTACTATATGTTTGTTTCTTTCCTTCGTCACTGACGTAGCGATACGTGTGAGCAGTACAAATATAATATCGTTTTGATTCTCTCTATGCTTTTAGTCCATACTCTAAGCCATGTTTAGACATAATATGGTCTATGGTTTGGGAATACAGAGTATCATAAGTCCTGATCAGCGTCTGGCTGGCCATAGAGCCCTGGCCTGCAGGCCTACTTATTAAGTAAAATGTTGCTTCTTACATGGAGAAAAATTAAACAAAAGTTATAATAAGTGACCTTTTGTATAATAAGATGGTAAAAGAAGATGGAGGGCAAGCGTCAATTAAGCGTCGTATTAAGGATGACGAGGATAGCAGAATCTACGAATTTGTTATTTTTTAATAAATGTTTCCTTCATTTATCAACTTGAAGTGGGCCCCTAATGGGTCCTAGTGAGCCCTAGTGGGCGTCGGCGTGGGGGGTGATGCCATCCGGGCCCCTTATAGGCCCAGTCCGACGCGGGTCCTGGTCTAGGGTTCAAACTATCACTATAGCAAGTTTCACCAAAATCGATTCTGCCGTTTATAGTGAAAAGACCATAAACAGAGAGATACGTATTCGAGTTAAATGCTACGTCCGACCTTTTATTAGCCAGTTAAGAACAACCATAACTGGCAAAATCGACCCGTTTCGCGGTCGGGTCGACTAATTATTCTATTTTAATTTGTTCTAGGTTTAATTTATTTGTTTTGTTTTGAATACCTAGTTTTATTTCATTTCATCACCAGGTTTGTAAATTGGTATATTTTGTTACCGTTGCGGGCATTGAGTTTTAAATCACAATTAAAAACGCCACAAATTATTTATCCAGAACAAAACACTTAACAAGAGATAGCGTAGGTAGGTACTTTTACCATGTCAATTTATTTTATTGTTACTTACCGGTTGGTGATTTAAATTAAATGACCGAAATCGGCGACAATTAAAACTTTATTACACTCATAAATAATGTTAAATTATACAACTATAAAACGTTTAGTAACTGCAAATCGAAACGTCATTGTCCAAGCATCGTACGGCATCACTAAGCGAGGACGTCCTAATGTCATTTTCATTGGAAGACGATGGTATTGCCATGGGCCGAAAAACAAGAAGCAATAAGATTTTCTTTATAATGAGGAACACGGATGACATTTTTTTTAAAGCTGATATTTAACATTACGTAGGTGCCTACATCGCATTGCAGTAGGTTCAAGGCAATTCGTTAAGATAATAAAAAGGTCGTTAGCCGCGCACGCGCAAGTTACAATAATAAAGAAGTTATTTTAATAAGATAGGAATACTTAAGTTTTTAGAATTTCATTATTTTGTTCAAAATATCTGCACGCCCACGTTGTTCATTATTTATGTGAATGCCGATACTCTAAATCTGATTGATATTATTTTAATCCAAACAGGAAAAAATGTATAATTTGATCAGTGAAACTAAAAATATATTAATAGATATAACTATGGATTTAAAAGCTAAAGGAATATCCAGGGAATGGACAAAGATTATGGCAAAATCTTCCCTATGATAAGCCTCCTGAGGGCGTTTTATGGGGGAGGCCAGTGTTCAGCAGTGGACATCTTCAGGCTATTGATGATGATGATGAATTATCGGGTAACATCAAGGTAACATAAAAACTCATCATAATTGTTAACTGTTTAAGATTTTTTTTATTCTACTGCCAGTACTGCAGCAGGTTCTGGTGATGGAGTTCGGATAATGGCAACGCATCACGACTTGGCTATTGGGTGTATTAGACCGACCACGGACATTTCATTAAAGATACCCTACGGAACTCTTCAATGAGAAAAGCTCATAATATTATGCACCTATTGTAATGAATTTATTATAGGTAAGAGTGTTGTGTTGAAGATCACAGGCATTAAGTTATTAAAGTAGGTATAGGCACCTATACCTACTTGTCATACACGCTATTTGAAGATACTCTAAGTCTAAGAAATTCCTCAAAGGTAGTAATTGTATTTCAGATAACAGGAAATAGCTGTTAAATTTGAGATAAGCCCACATTGACCTTTAAAGATACCCTACGGAATACAGACGCCTTAGTAGGTAATTAAGGTTATTGGAGTCACTTCGATCCCTTTTTCCAACGGCTACATACGACATCTTTTATGATGAGAGGAATACATTTTTTTTTTAAAGTAATGTAATTTTTTATAGAGCTATCCAATACTGGGATCGTTTGCCCTACCTACTATAAGGATGGCAAAATTTTGTATATATTTGAAAAATTAACAAATTCTTTCAACCATTACACAACTTGTGCAAACTAAACAGTTTTATATATACTTATATTATTATCATCATCAGCCCGAAATACGTCTACTGCTGAACATAGGCCTACGTCACTTTGGACGCTTATCATTGCGACGATTTGCCATAATCACCACGCTTGGCAGGCCACTGGTGATAGCAGAAGATTTTAATGTACCGAGGAGTACGCTGCTGCCCATTCCCTGGTTATTCCCTTAGCCGACTTTTACGGCACCCACTGGAAGAGATGGGGTGGTCCTATTCGCAAACCGGGACCAAACGGGACACTTAGATTATTATATACTTACGCAAATATTTTTTAACTGTTGTCAAAGTACTATGTCATATAAACCTTATTAACACAAGGTTTGTTACATTCCATGAAGCTCAAAACCTTTTAAGTTCAAGTCTTGTTGGAAACTCCAAGCGAACATTAAGTTCTGTACCTGTCGGAGACTCCACTTCGCTAAGTAACTTGCCGTAGGTAACTTATGTTAATTTAACTAGCCGCCGGCTCTATGTGTCGAATGTCGATAACTGATTAAAGCTACCTTAATATAATTATGTCTGCATCAGTTTACGGTAACTATCTTCGTGTTTTTAATAAGTCATAATTTAAAGCTAAATATTATCTTTATGAAGCGTTAAGTGGTATATTCACGCAATTTTTGTATATAAAATGAAAAGTTGATCTTATTAGATGTGTGGCCAGAAATATCTTTATATTTCTGACCACACTCATAATTATCATTATAAACAGATAAATCCATAGATATATCTCTATAAAGTGAGTGAGCACATAAAGGTTTTAGAAATATGTAGGTTAGAGAGAGACAAAAGACGCATGGAAAAATTACTTTACTGAGAAACGTAAGTAAAATTTTAAGAACTATTATTATTGGACATTTTTATCATAGGACTTTTTTATTAATGGACATTGGCTATGGACATTTTTCTTTTTGGACATTATTCGTGTAAATCAAATAACAATTGACATAATTACATGAAGAAGATAAATGTTTAATTAAATGCTGCATGTCATGAGATTTTATGAAACGTCTTATTTCGGTCGGTTCTATATATAGATGGAGGTAAATAAAAGAGAATGGAGAAAATCGCCGAGCATCAACGTGGTGTCATATTAATGCAGTTAGTTAGCCTAAAATAGGGACACATAGAAAATTTATACTTCATAGCTGCAGATTTTTTTTTTAAAGTTGTGCTTTGATTCAATAGTATTTATGTTACTTACACGAATTAGTCGTTCTCCTTGAATTTCATCATTAAAAGCAATAAATATTTTACGTCACAAACAATTAATATTTCCACCTACCTATAACTAACGTAAGTGCTAGGTAGTTTTAAAACGAAACCTGATTAATTTAATTGATTTCTTGAAATACTTAATTTGTCTTGGAAACCGATTAGAAGTAGATAACGTTATTACCTACATTACAAACTGATAAAGGGATAAAACGAGATATTTGGTTATTATGGGGCCATGACTTAGGTCTTGGCCTAGTTTTATATTCAATGACCAATGTAAAATTGTTGTTTTATATGCCGCACAAATTGTCAAAAATCATTGACAATTTGTGCGGCAGTATTTCACATCGGGACAGCTCCTAAACCTTTATGTAGGAGTTTTGGCGGGAACGTGAAAAAGTTCACGTCGTTGCATTGTATTATTTCACAAAACTTATCCTTTTTCTAGTGTTAATGTTTAAAATTAGTGGCATTTTACGCATTAAGTGCTGATATACGAGTATAAGTGTTGGCAAGTGATATAATGTAGTGAAACGTGGTTTTTCGTGTTGCTTCCAAAATTCCATAGAAGCCCCTAGTAAAGTTGCCACTACTTTACTGGGGCATGACTTAGACTGGATTATGACTACCTGACTTAGACTGGACTATGACTACCCTGACTGACTGTGACTAAGACTTGACTTTACATGAAATATTTCATAATACGATGAATAACTACAATACTTGACACTGGGAAATACACTATGTGTGGAGCCAAAATATAAGAAAAAAAAAAACCTTTATGTAGCGCAAGTCCGATCCTGCATTGAATACTGTAGCCATCTCTGGGATGGTTCGGCTAAGTACCAGCTCGAAGCCTTGAACTCCATTCAGAGACGAGCCAAAAGACTCATTGGTAATGATGCGTTGGTGGAAGCTAAGCTCCACAGTTTAGAGCACTGATGTAATGTTGCCAGTTTATCGGTTTTTTTATAGACTGCATTTTGGAGAGTGTGCGAAGTAATTACACGATCTTATTCCTCCATCTCCCTTCTTTCACCGGACATCAAGTCGCACAAAAACACGGCACCCATATATGGTTGAAATTCCGTCAACCCGCACTCAGCGTTTTGCTTTGCGCTTTATAGTGCGAACAGCCAATGAGTGGAACACCTGGCCGGCGTCCTTGTTTCCAGCTATGATCTGGGTGTCTTCAAGTCGAGAGTGAACAGGTATCTTCATAGGCAAGCATGCACCATCGTAGCAAGTGGGGGCTGTGCTGGTCGGACTGGGTGCGACAATATAATGGGCGATGTGTTAAAATATTGCTTGTCCGTGCAGTTCCGTGCTTCAATAAAATGTTAGCATAAGCGTAAGCGTAAGCGTAGACTGCGTCATCACTTTCCATTAGTTAAGACAGTGGTCAAATGCTTTGCCTATAAACAATTAACAAAAATTACTGTAAAACTACTTCCGACCGGTACTTTTAGTCCTCCAGAAGTTATTTAATTCTGTCATCCTTGAAGGTATAACGCCAGAGGCATGGCACAAGAGCGTGGTGGTGCTCTTCTTCAAAAAAGGCGATAACACCTTATTGAAGAACTATAGGCCCATCTCGCTCTTGAGTCATGTGTATAAGCTGTTTTCGAGAGTCATTACGAATCGTCTCGCACGCAGGTTTGATGAATTCCAGCCTCCCGAACAAGCCGGTTTCCGAAAAGGCTTTAGCACCATAGACCACATCCATACGCTGCGCCAGATTATACAGAAGACCGAAGAGTATAATCGGCCGTTATGCCTAGCGTTTGTGGACTATGAGAAAGCCTTCGATTCAATCGAGACTTGGGCGGTGCTGCAGTCCTTGCAGCGATGCCAAATTGACTATAGGTATATCGAAGTTTTGAAGTGTTTGTACAGTAAGGCCACTATGTCAGTCCGACTACAGGACCAGAGTACGGAACAAATTCCATT
This sequence comes from Ennomos quercinarius, assembly GCA_910589525.2. Lineage (NCBI taxonomy): Eukaryota > Metazoa > Arthropoda > Insecta > Lepidoptera > Geometridae > Ennomos > Ennomos quercinarius. The sequence continues at coordinate 8,403,921 of OU342501.1, forward strand.
GCAAAGAGGCGTGAGACAGGGAGACGTTATTTCTCCGAAACTGTTCACAAACGCATTGGAGGATGTTTTCAAGCTCTTGGAGTGGAAAAGATCTGGCATCAACATAAATGGCGAGTACATCACTAACCTTCGTTTTGCCGATGATATAGTCATAATGGCGGAATCGCTCGAGGACCTTAGCACCATGCTCAACGACCTCAGTAGAGTCTCCCAGCAGGTTGGTCTTAAGATGAATATGGAGAAGACAAAGATCATGTCTAATGCTCATGTTCCACCTATACCGGTAATTGTTGGGAACGATACTCTCGAAGTTGTCGACAAGTATGTCTACCTAGGACAGATTGTCCAATTAGGTAGGTCCAACTTCGACAAAGAGGTGGCGCGAAGAATCCAACTCGGCTGGGCAGCGTTCGGGAAGCTTCGTCCTATCTTTTCGTCCAAAATACCGCAGAGCCTGAAAACGAAAGTTTTCAATCAGTGTGTGTTGCCAGTGATGACTTATGGAACTGAGACATGGTCTCTTACTGTTGGCCTCATTAGTAAGCTCAAAGTCGCGCAGCGAGCTATGGAGCGAGCTATGCTCGGTGTTTCCCTGCGAGATAAGCTCCGGAACGAGGAGATCCGCAGGAGAACTAAAGTGACCGATATAGCTCTTAGAGTTAGTAAGTTGAAGTGGCAATGGGCAGGCCACATCGCTCGTAGAACTGACAACCGATGGGGAAGAAAGGTTCTCGAGTGGCGACCACGAACCGGAAGACGCAGCGTAGGCCGGCCCCCCACTCGGTGGACCGACGACCTGGTGAAAGCCGCGGGGAGCCGATGGATGCAGGAGGCGAGCAGCCGCTCAAGGTGGCGTGCTCTGGGGGAGGCCTATGTTCAGCAGTGGACGTCTTCAGGCTGTTGATGATGATGATGACTGTAAAACTTGGCACAGAGTAAATAATAATATTATTAGTCTTATTAAAGGGAAAATATAAATTTTAACTTATGTGTAACAAAGACTTCTATGTATACACCAGACAGGACATCTCTAACTTGCATTGTCAACCACTGCAAATATGCCAATGAGCATCTTCTCGCTCATGCGATGCTCAGCTCTCAAAGCGACTGCACGTGCAGCAGTGAAGCAGTAAAAATTATGATCCGAATGTGCCATGGCACTAGCGCTGCGTGATGTGATCGTTGGTTAGACGATTTAATCTAGTAAAGCGCTGTAGCGGATTTTAGTTGAATTATACAAAAAATGACAACTATTTGTGCTTTGAATAGCTTCTCTAGTACGTAGTACATATACCTCTTTGATGTGTAAGCATTTTTTGCTTGAATAGTACATCATTAAACTACGTAATACACAATACGAATATCTGACGAATACAATGACTATAACACAAAAATAAAGACATTTTTAGTAACTCTCTCGTAGTATTTAAACGTAAAATATTCATTTATTCACAAACGCACAGTTCTTTATGCAAATTGTAATATTCTTTTTATTTTATTTTATTTTATTATTTCAATTGTATTTCTGATTTTTCTTAATTTTTTTTTTGTTTTGTGTCATGAGTACATGTAGCCAATGCTATGCACGCCGTTCTTGTCGCATATATCAGTCCTATTTGTATTAATGTTGTATGTGTAGTTTTAAGTTAATATATGTGATGTGGCTGTGCTATTTATAAATAAATAAATAAATAAAAATAAACAATCGTCATAAAATCGTCATATTCAATTTTATAACAAATTGAAAAAGAGTGTAAATTGTTACATATTTTATTACGATAACTGAAATGAACATTTATTTGCTTTGAACACTATCGTTATTATTTGAAAATATCTGGAACAGAGAGAAATATTTTAGGCTGAACATTTCGGCGAGCGCGCCGCATAATGTTTAATTCAATTTGTGTATTTTCAAGCTATTGCATTACAAATCAATTATTAGTGTATAATATCCAATGCATGTAGTAATGAATATGTAAAACCAGGTATTATTGCAGTATTTTGGTGATAAATTGGTAATGCATAGTTTCACCAATGCTCTCGAGATCTGCATTGCGGCTGCATAATCAGGTCAACTAAGTTTAAAGGTGTATAGAAAACATATTTTTTTAAAAGATAACTATAAAACAGAGATTCTATTTTAGAGAAGATAGCATTTTGAGGTTTGAAATAAAAAAATTCGTAAGTTTAACGCATCTCTTATTTTGGATCTCTCAAGAATACAGATTTTTTAGGCTTTTTGCTTGTATAGTGTTCTTTTGTATTCCAATGTTGACGTGTAAAAGTGCTATTTAGAATAAATTATTTTACTTGGCTGTCTGTTTGAATTGGTACTCGGAATTAAAGCATAGGTATACAACTGACTATAAACATTTTAATACTTAGGTACAGGTACAGATTCCAATCAAAATAGCAGCTTGTTACTCCCGTGGGACCCTTGAGCAACTAGAAACTAGAACTGATTCCAAAGTATTTTCTGTAATATTATTATTTGAGAGACTAAATACATAACTAGCTAATAAAAACCTAATAATAAGTTCTCTATACAGTTCTTGTATCTACTATTTACATATTATATTTAATAAGTACTTATTATACAAAAACTGTATAGATGTGTTCAAATTAACTTATTTTCTATTTATATATTATATTTAATATGTACTTATTAAATATAATATATAGATAGGAAATAAGTTAATTTGAACACATATCTATACAGTTTTTGTATCTACTATTTATATATTTAACAAGTACTTATTACTATAAAGTTTAAGTTAAGTGTTAACTTAATTTATCTAAAGCCATTTCCGCTTCAAATCTGACCACGGTAACTTTTTAATTTTAAGCACCTTCTGTCAGGAGTTGTAATTAGTTGGCTCGCGAAGTCCACCGGCCAAAGCATTAAATATTCATGAAAGGGGAAGGATATTCTGTTCAATTAAAACACTATCGAAATACCATAGCTATTGGTGCGTAAACATTATACTCTGTTAAATTTTATGTAGTAATTGATTTTTTTTTTATTATAAACTGCCTATATTATTGGCGGTGGCGTCATCCACTAATCTGTATTTTAATAAAAGCCTTTGTATTGTATAGAGAGTTCAGAACTTAATTAAAAGCGTTGGTTAAATTTAATCAATACTTAATATCTGAGTTTTGCTCGTAACAGTTCACGTCAGCGAGAAACTGGCAGGACATTATAAGCAATGATTAAAACTTATCGCGTAAAAACAAGTAAAGCTGTTATTAGATGGTGTTTCCTATTTATCGCAAAAGGGTGTACCTACTAAGAAATGGTTTATGAAAATTTAACCCTCAATGGGGGTCAAATAGGGTAAAGCTTGGATAAAGAAATATCTAAGTGAAACAGTGGGCTGCTCTAGTAGTAAAATATTTAAATAACATTTGACTTTTTTAATAGCAAAGCTTTTATACTTTAATTTACTACAAAAATACAAACTTCGCTTTCTTTTATGTACGAATAGGCCAATGTTTGACTGCAACTCGCCTGACATCGAAGGTGTAGCACGTGTTCATGATACGTCCATGACGTTGGCCTATGTATGAGGAGCTTATTTATTCTAGTCTTAAAGAGAACCATAATGCATTTGTCAGGAAACGAGGAAGCCGGGAGTGAGTTCCATTCCCTTACTAGCAGATCGCATGATAAAATAGTCAGTGAAACGATTGGTGCGGCATGTTGGCATATCTACTGCAATGAAACAGGGTGAAATGACTCCTCACTCCTCCTAGTTCAATATGCTGCTAACTAATAGCTATACCCTTCGTACCAAGAAAAATCATTTGGACTGTATATTGGCTGTGCTGACTTATAGACAGTCCTTTAGATTCAGCCGACTACCAGTAGGTAGCGTAGGTACCCACATGCTGGCAGCATTGCTCTGTTGACTGTATAATGTAATATTATCATTGTAAGTGATATTTAAGTTTTGTTGTCATTAAAATCATATTTCCGATGATTAGCTACTATCGATATACGTGCTAATAAGCCTCATTAATTAAGCTTCGCTCATTATTATCAATTGTAGTACCTATTAATTATTATGAAATGTAGACAATTAGACGCACATTAAACGTTATAAGTACTGCAAAGTACTTAGTGTTGTACTTAGAAAAGCTCTTAAGGAAGTTAAGCCTTTATCTCCGCAGTATTATTTACGTTATTAGCTTGTTAGTTGTAACATATTTGCGAAGTCCAAGAATTAATTTGCAGTACTGAGAACTGTAAAAGCTATCTGCAATTGCCTTTAAGTTTTACTATCTCTAGATAGGAACTAACTCCAGCGCTTTGCAGTGAAGAGCAAAAACGTGTTTCTTTTATTATATCGTGTTGCAAACCGCTAGATGTTCATAGAACTTGTACGTGTTTCATTTGAAGCAGTTTATGGCGTTCTGGAGCTGGTTGTTTCACGTTATTTCGGTGGTAAATAAAATTCGCGCGACTTGTTTGTGCTGATTCTTTCAGGCGCCGTTTCCGTGGAGTGTTGTTGTAGCAGGAAATAACATTACGGATTCTAGGCGTAATGTTTGCAAAACTGTTTACTACAGTATGCAGCCTAATGTTTATTTGTGTTTGTTGCTTTGTTGTCAGAGTTATGACGCAATCAATACTGATTTAATGGAGTCGTAGAGCGTCCTCTTTTAGATACCTTTCAGCTGACATAATCGCCATGCGACTAAAGCTCCCAAAAATTAAAGATTAAAAAAAAAAAAAAAAAAATACCTTTCATATTAGATTTATATATTAAAAATAGGATTACATGTAAGTACCAATGTTTCAGAAAATGTAATATGCCTCAAGTCACAAGTGGGCTGGGCGTGAAAAAAGGGGCGTGGCGTCTTATCAGGCTTGGTGATATTATGTTGATAGAAAAATTATAGAGTTTTAAAGATCATTTTTCGTTTTATTTAGAACTGTTGTTGTTTTTTATCGGACTGGAAGACGCAGCGTATAAAGCTCACGAAAGTCGTGCGGGAAGCCGTTGGTTGCATCCAACAGCTTCTCACACGTCTTTCTACTTAGTGGGGGCCGCATTACGCTGTGTTTTGCCTCTTGCAAGAGGTAAGCAGCCGCGCAATTGGCGCTCTAGGAGGGAAGTCTATGTCTATTATACTGTCCAGCAGCTAGGTGAATATCTTCAGGCCGATAATGATGACGTATATTTTTTACCTCAGACTAATGCATTTGATCAGTCTTGCACTTGATTGGAAGTGACGATTCGATCACAGGTGTAGCATATGTATGTATATTTTCTATCACTGTAACTCTCACCTTTTTTATCAGAGTCAGAGTGTAATAACGTATCTTTTGGTCTGTACGCCGTTTGCCCCCTTTCTGATTAATTGTCCTTTAGTTGTGCCATCCATACAAATTGTGGCTCTTTGCCCCCTTTTTGAAATCCTCTACTTTTTAATAGTTCGTTGCTCACTCAGAATCAGAGTGTATATATACCTATGTATTGGTCGGTACGCCGTTTGCCCCCTTTCTGATTTAGTCCTTTAGTTGTGCCATCTATACAAATTGTGGCTCTTTGCCCCCTTTTTGAAATCCTCTACTTTTTAATAGTTCCTAGCCCACTTTTGTGGTTTGCCACCTTGTAAAATACATTGCAACGTGCTAGGTGTTAACAGAAATCGCACGTGTTTCGATTGAAATAGTTTACGGGTCGTTTCAAAGGGGATTGTTTCACTTCACCTCGTATTTAAAATGTGACTTGCCATGTGAGTAAGTTTGAAGCGAAAGTTTCAGGGGCGTTAAAATGGTTTTTCCGAGAGAATTTTTTATCGGTGTTGCAAGAAATGAGCTGTAACTTCGCTCTCTCACCGTTATCTTTTTGATATTTCGTTTTCAGTCAGTTTTTAGCGGTTTTCAATAACCTATGTAACTTATTACATTCTAATTTTGATTGGATGTGATTATTCATCCAATCCAATCAAAACTGCTATTAAATTTGAACAAGTTATCTACGAATAACTGTATAGGTAGGTGATTGAAGTGATTTCGGTTCCATTTTAGTGACTCAATGGATTTGGACGTTCCTTTCAGAGCTCATCTACCATATTTATTATTAGGTTATAAGTTATAACTCACAATATAAACATGGTGTAGCGGGGGGATAGTTATTTTGTGTTTTGTTTCTTTCTATTGAGCTTGAAATAGACAAAGATAAAACAAGTGAAAACACTGAGTTGCTATTCCAATTTTATGTAAGTACAGACCATTCACCGTAAGTTGTAATAATACATTAGTCTTATATTATTTAAAAATATGCAAATGAAACATATTAATCTGGGGTGGGTACATACAAGTTTAGATAATGCTTACATATAACTTTACATTTAGGAAATTACTTGCATATTTTTAAATAATATATTATATATCAGGGGAGATCTTACGGTGAACGGTATGTAGTGTTAATTGTAGAGTTTATTATTTCCTATGTATAATATATCCTGAGTTTGATTGACTGATAGACAACGTAAAGACCAAATCGCTGGACGTATAGACGTCACATTTGGAGGATGTCATCCTATTGTGTCGTGGCAGTACACAACCCAAGGTAAGTAAGACCCCAAGAAAGGGTTCAAAAAATATAAGGTGATCAAAATGGGGTATTATAGGTTGTATGAAGAACCCTGGGGGAAACCTCGGGCAAAATGAAATACCACTTTTCCCATAATATTTTGTAAGGGTTTGATTGTCATAATGTTTTTGCATGTTGCAGGTTTTTCTTAAAGTTGCAAGTTTTTTAATTATCTTCAGCTGTTAGTGAAACAAATAAGAAAACTGCCTCTACATTTTATTTTCTACAGTCTACAGAAGCTACAGAACAAATGAAGTTGTATTTACACACAATATTCGCAAAGAAAAAGCCATTAGCATGTACAAACTACGAACATAATTAACTTCACTTTATGAGCGTTTCAAACCCGTTTATATTGTAACTGAGGATTTGTTGATGTTGCGGCATCCCTTTCTGTTCTTCGTTAATATGACGCTCTTTCTCTTTTACAGCGTACTTATATAGAGTACAGATAGATGGTTCATAAAATAAATATAGAGCAGTCATTACAGCTATCGTCAGCATAATACGACATTTTGCTTTGTATAACGAGTCCTTGCACATGAATACAGGCATTCGCACTTCACCGTCCCTTGCCATCACGGTACATTGAGCATAATGATTTGCTCAAATTTGTTTCCCTTCATCTCTCCTCACGTACATTGCCCGTGAAATAAGCTTACAATCTACTCTCATGTCATAAAAAGCGCAAATCATATTCGCATTCCTTCAAACATAGGTTACAATAGCGCAAGATGAATTAAATTACCTATTTATATAGGCGAATGGATCGTTTCGCTCGTATTGTTCACGACAAACGTCCGCAAACAAGTCCACAAATCCAATCCCATTTGAGTGTAAGCACTTTTTAGACAAAAGATTCGCGGCAAATCGTAGTAGACAGCCACGTGCACCCGTACGCGCTTCCAACGTCTAACTGCGCGGTGGAGATGCGCGGCGCGGCTACCCTTAAACATAGGTACCCTCTTATTAATAACCTACCCGACCTCCCTAAACAAAGGACTCAGAATCAATTAGGGTCAAACCGGTGAACCAAAATTTAGGGGCGGAACGACCCACCAAATCTGTGACACAAATGGTCGGCGACGATACTTCTAAACATTCAGAAGTACGTCGTCCATGCCTTGCCGTGCCTCGACAGCGACACTGCCATATGACGCGGCAAAAGAAGAAAAACGCGCAATATGCGCTGAAAAGAGACAGAGCCATGCATATTAGCGCAAAGTAAGAAAGAGACAGGTTCAACATTTTGTAAGCTGATAACCAGAGGCAGTGAACAGAGCGAGGGGAACCATATTCTCGCGCGAGTCTGCATGAATGTAATGAATTAAAATTTAATCCAATGTTATTATAGCAAATACAAGAAGGACTTCGAGCGTGAGTGTAAATCACTTCGTGTCAAAAGTTTAGCGTTCTGTGCTTAGAAAATATTCTAAAGCATCCTTTTTTAGTTTTACGTCTAACTGAATAAGAAACTTATTAGAATTATACCTACAGAAAAAATAACCTTAAGAGGTCTAGTAGATTTAAACCAAAGTTAATTTGTTAAACCTTCATTGAACTTAAAAGGAAAACATATCGAAAGGTACCTGCCGTCAAGGTCTTATCAACCTCATTCACCGAGTTGAGGAAAACAACGATGTAAAAGCTCGTGGCTGTTATCACGTTGAGAATCCATGTAACCAATCTCAATCGATTCAAGGACTCGTCCCTAGATCAAAATACATGCGCTGCGGTGCGGTGCAAAGAATGACATGTCTACGATAAAACAAAGCAGTCGCTGTAAGCACTTACATCGCACACTAGACAGGCTGACTGCACGCCGCGAAGTGGGCCCACTGTGCGGCGCGCTAAAATGAAAAAAAAAGTATGTGGCAATTTTTACCTATAAACATCCATGAAAATGCAATCCATCATTGGATCCTCGTATCCACGGCCACACGCACACACGCGCACCGGCGCACACACTAATACACCGCACCTCCTCACGCGAAGGGAAAATCTTCACACACGACACAGATAAACATGTCAACTGCTAGACATTGTTACCCTAAAGTCCTTTCACGTTTTCACCACAAGATCACCACACTGCACTGAACATAACACAAACGGTTTAAATGAACACAGAAACACTGGATTATTTCGCAATCCCACCCGCGTTCGAGTCACGAAGACGTCGATTTCGACAAAAATACGCGTAGGTATTGTAGTGTCGATTCGGCGACTGTACTCCCCGCCCTGTTCCAGAGGCGAATGGCGCCGCCATATTGGATCACGCTCGTGGCACACAGTGACGCATCTATCGGACTTCTGCGGAACTAGAACGACCATCAGACTCTACATACTGCGCAAGTGCAACGATTTTAATTTAATTTTCAATTAAAACCAAGCTGTAAACGCTTAAACGAGTTTTCACTTCATTTTTTAATTACTCTAGATAGAAATCGTATGCATAAACTTGCAGTTTATAGACTTTTAATCGACTCTACATGCAATTTTTAGTAGAGATAGCCAAATGTTAGTCAATGTAATACATCGGTAAACTGCTAGATGGCGCATTTACACAAAGATTTTGGTTAATTCTGCACATACAGGATCGTTGACTTTTTTCTCTCTAGACCTATTATTTGCTCAACGTTTTGCTGAAATTAAAATTTAATCAAATTAACTTTGTCTTATTCTCATCATAAAGAGTTAATTTGTTCGGTAATGAAGGCCTTTTGTTAATTAATACGGAATGTTAGATCAAATTAACTTTTTGTATGGTAGAGTCTTGGTAGAGTTCAATCAAATGTCAGATACCTACGTAAGCACTAAATTTTTTGGAATAACTTTGTTGGACGGAGTGATATATGTATTAAATATCTAAAATCTACAGAATTACACTAATTATTTCTAAATCGAATGAACTTCTGCGAAGTTAAGTGGCACACCTCAACTTGTTGAAACGGTAACATCATCAAAATGGCTATAGCTATTACCGCAACCATTAAAGACTACTCTAAAAGGCATGTGATGAGACCTCATGACTCGTATGCTCTATTTTCTAACAAAAGATGCCATATTATCACAGTAATAAAAACTTTACGATTTGTTAATAGTTTCTGTGAACTTTAATGTAGATGCACGAGGGCTACATTTTTTAAATCGACCAGAAACACTCATGGCGGCTTCTTTTAGACAAGTCCAGTCATAAAATTTATGGGTCAATTAAGTAGGTAGATGTTACCATAGACCTTAAAGTTTAACTTCAGTGAGGTAAGTATGTAGGTACTCTACCAAAATTTAATATTGGAAATGATTATCAGAGTACCTTGTCGAGTTGTCCACAATATATGAAGATTCTTCTCAACCAGGCATGAGTAGGTAATTGGTTACTTACCTATGTTTCTTGAGATCCAACTTCTGTGTGATCTCATTTGAAAGCGTGATGATGAATAAAATAATATTTTTGTATTAATTTTATATTAATATAATATTTTTTTAGTGTTCGAATAGGCCTACGCTTGACCGCAACTCGCTTGACATGCAGTTGAAAGTGTTGCAAGTTGACCAAAGAGGAGCCTATTCATTAGTCTGAGAGAGACCCAAATTATACTAGTTAGTCACAGGCAATCGGGAACTCGGGAGTACGAGAGAGACTCAAACTATATTGTTCAGGAAACAAGAAAGCCGGGAGTAGGTACCTAAGTTCCATTCCCTAGCAGTTCACATGTGATAATAGAGTCAGCGAAACGCTTGGTGCGGCATACTGGCAAATGTACTGACAGGGTAGAAACGACCCCCGCGCCTTGTAGTCCTATGTCGGAATGGAGATGACAGAATAATATCATACAGTTAAATGGTTTGCTAATTTGTTTTCATTATGTATGTGTTATTGCATGTTCTTGTCATTATTTCCCCGGTCACGCTGCAACGGAAATGCAGTCAACGTCCTCGCAGTGACTCGTACATAATCTGCAACAACCGTATCGTTCGCCATTGGTCGCAGTCTACATACGCTGTGCAAATTATATACTTGTACGACAAACTGTAAGGCTGTCGGTACTGCAGTTTCTAATGGGTATGAAATAAATTATATTTTAGATAGAGAACTATGCTCGGTGTTTCCCTGCAAGATATAAGATCCGAAATGAGGAGATCCGCTGGAGAACTAAAGTGACCGACATAGCTCTTAGAATTAGCAAGTTGAAATGGCAATGGGCAGGCCACATCGCTCGTAGAACTGACAACCGATGGGGAAGAAAGGTTCTTGAGTGACGACCACGAATTTGAAGACACAGCATAGGCCGGCCCTCCACTGCGTGGACTGACGATACCACGAGGAGCCGATAGAAACAGGAGCAAAGCAGCCGCTCAAAGTGGTGCTCTGTGGAGGAGGCTTATGTTCAGCAGGTGGCTGTCTTCAGGCTGTTGATGATGATGATGATGATGATATTTTAGATACTTAGTTACTAATTATGAGGAAAGCTTTTGTAATTTATCTGTGATATGGAGTCAGAAATGAAGAAATCCACAGAAGAGTAACGTTATAGTCAGCAAGTGGACATAGCAATAGGCAATGTCACATATTTATAGCCAACAACAAAACAACTATAACTAATCTAAACTTTTGCAATGAACAGTACCCGTGCCAGTAAAACTCGATGTGCATCATCTCTCTCAATGTAATAAAGGCTTTCTATGTTTAGTAGTAACGAACACTCAATGAGTGAATAAATTTGTCATACAAAAAATACTTCAACGCGCAGACTGAATGTCCAAAACACTGGACGTAGTTGGAAATTGCCAGAAATATAATCTAAAGAAGAAGGGTACTTACTTGGAGTATCTTTCTGGGATTAAACTGGAAAACGGGGTGCACTCTAATAGGTAAACTGATCATCTATTAGCGAGTCACGGGATGCTATCCATTACAAGATGTTATAGCTACCGTTCACTGCCGCCCTCAATTGTTTGAGGTCCACAATGTCAGCAAGTCAGTTACAGCATTCAGGTACATCAGTCGTCGTTTCCTGCATCAGACGGAAGACGTCCACTGCACCAACTGCAGGTGATTTATCGGTACCAGATGGTTTATCGAACTATATTTTTTGTCCACAATAACGCAAAGCCAACAAATATTTTCAACTAGTAGTTGCCAGTGATAACTTGTCACCTTCTGATCGTTATAACAGTGCAAGCACCTACTGGAAATACTGAATGTGTTTTGTTTATGTTAAAATCGGCATACGTTGGACAACAACTCACCTGATGGTAAGTGACGAAGTTGTCTAAGGTGGAGCACGTTTGCCCATGAGATGCCCATTCACTCTTGACTTGAAAAGACCCAGGTTATATCCAGGAAGAAACACTGTTGCTGGAAGAGCATTCCATGCGTTGGCCTTAAACGCTTAGCGTGGACTTGTGGTACACTAACGACGTAAGGATGTGAAGAATCACCAAGCCTTATAGTTCTATGATGGAAAACGGGATGACGGAATGAGCTGAGGAAGGGCATGCCCACACTCTCCAAAATGTAACCGATAGAAGACCGACAGACCGGCGACCTTGCGTCGGTGTTCAAGATATTGAATTCTGTTATTTGAAAGAAACTAAAATTATATTATAGAAATAACTAACTACCTAGTACCAAAATGGAGTTATTATGAGTGATTTCGTCACAGATGTCTGTAACATATTGGACACACTGATTTGTTTTGACAGCCTGTAGAATTTATCTCTCTATATGGGCCTGAAGATACAGCCGATACCCGACACCAACCCGACACGCTTTGATTCGTGCAAGCGGCTACAGTAACACGGGGGGGTCTTTCTTGTAGCTATTCTTTAATCAGTGTCTGTTTTCTTTCACCAATTTTATTTCGTTAGGTAATTGGTATTTGTTAAATCAATTTTGATTTTATGTACGAATAAAATAATCAACCATATTATTGATTCAGAAAACTTTTTCAATTCGCACGTTAGGAAGGTTATTATTTCTGAAGCGCATTGGAACCTACGTATCTACAAAAAAAAAATTATTTGTAGTAGTCATGATGTTTGTAATTAATTTTCTTAATGTTTATTACTTAAGTAAGTCTAAATCATTTATTCTGATACTGAATCTAAATAGACTTAAACCAAATCATTATACTCAACTCATCATCATCATCATCAACAGCCTGAAGACGTCCACTGCTGAACATAGGCCTCCCCCAGAGATTGCCACTTTGAGCGGATGCTCGCCTCCTGAATCCATCGGCTCTCCGCGGGTTTCCCCAGATCGTCGGTCCACCTAGTGGACGGCTGGCCTACGCTGCGTCTTCCGGTTCGTAGTCGCCACTCGAGAACCTTTCTTCCGCATCGGTTGTTAGTTCTACGAGCGATGTGGCCTGCCCACTGCCATTTGAACTTGCTAATTCTAAGAGCTATATCGGTCACTGTAGTTCTCCTGTGGATCTCCTCATTACGGATCCTATCTTGCAGGGAAACACCGAGCACTCGACTCATTTATACTCAACTGCGACTTACAAAATACTTATTCAAGACCCTATAATTTAGGTTAAAACCCGACATTAGACGGGCTCATAAAAGAGGAGTCCGACCACACATTGCACGAATATGTTACAGTTCGTAAAATTCATTGCTTCAAACCATACAAACTCGGTGCTCGTAAATGTATACTACAAGCACCATGTACCTACTCGTAACGTTATGCCAGGGGCTAGGGCTACCATTTGCTTGGAATTCTGAAACTCCGAACCTATTTAGTGCTAGTAATTGTCATTATAATTATAACAAAGTACTAAACAGGTTTAAAGATTTTTGCATCACCTTTTGCGAGTAATAACTATAATGGTTTATGTACCTATAACTAGGTTGATGGATGCAGGAGTAAAGCAGCCCCTCAAAGGGGCACTCTGTGGGGGAGGCCTATGTTCAGCAGTGGACGTCTTCAGGTTGTTGATGATGATAACTAGGCATATATATTAGGCTGGCCCCCTACAAGGTGGATCAATGATCTGCCCGGCTATAGCATGCGCACCGCGACAAAATTTTCTCGACACTATCTCGTGAGAGACCATGACAAGAATATGGTAGCGCCTAAGTGTGTCTCACTCTTACAGCGACGACAAATTTTCTCGCGGTGCGCATGCTAGCCGGGCTGGTCAAAACCGCCGGAGCTGCAGGTGGCAAGCCTCGACTCAAATTGGCGCTCTATGGAGGATTCGAGGGCCATACTCAGCAGTAGACGTTTTCAGGCTGTTGATGATGATGTAAATAGGTACCCACCTATTTACATCATCATCAACAGCCTGCCTGCAGTAAGCCGGTCCTTCACATTATGTGTACAAATATTTGATCTACTTTAACCCGTCTGATTGTATCATGATGATGTCAGTTACCTGCGCTAGTCTATTCTGTAGTAAAACGGGGTCTGAGGCACCTTTAAAATATTTGCACACATTTGAGGTAGGTACATTATATAACTATAATACCATACTGGAACCTAAAATACCATAACTACTGGACGGCAGAGAGAGCATTAGGTACATAATTATTGCTTTTTTTATTTGATAGGCGTTAAGCCACATTTGTATAAGACGTCTCTAGGTTGTTTGCATGTCAGCTGGGTTAGCATGGACGGTACAGAAAATTGCCTTTCCCCGTTTTATGTCACTTTCTTCATACTTGATTACTTTTCAAGTGGAGTAAAACGGGGGAAAGACAATTTTGTCTACCGTCGTCCATGCTAACCCAGCAGGTAGACCTATATACCTAAGTTTTGTCATTGCGCTTAGTATCAAAGCTTCCAGATTTTTAAAACAAAAGACGGTAACCCTAACCAAAATACTCATAAGGTTTTAGTAGGTACCTACACGTATTGTTGAGTAACTTGCCTCTGTATTGGTTACCGGATTTGGTGTTTCCCGGCGGTGTTATGAAATTCAAATAGTCGTGGAAATATGTATTGAATGCTGCTTGAGGAATAAAGGAAAATTTTCAGTGGGATTCGTGTAGATCTTGTACAGCTTTTATTTAAAAGTGAACTTTCGTTATCTTAGTAGGTATTCCCTACCTATATTTTTTGAATCGTAACGTACGTACCTACCTAAATGCTAAGTATTCAAGATTTGTTCTGCATTAGCAGATTTTTTTAGACAGTTTATAACAGAAATAATTAAATATATCATTTTTACCTACCTGAAAAAATACGTGGCAAATGTAATAAACCCGACATTTGGTTATTAGGTAAGTACTTAGTGCCGATTTCTATTTTGTGCTAAATAATACGTAGATATGGTATATTATACTATGTTATGTTATGTTAGGCAAGCAGCTGGCTCAAAATATCGCTCTATGTTCAGAAGTGGGTGTCTTCAGGCTGTTTATGTATGCTATATACAAAGAGAAAAATTGTCTGTTTATTAACGTGCTTTTCACAGAAATTGGGTTATGATATATTTAAACGCGGGATTAGCAAAACCTTGCTTCAAAATATAGCACAATTGCCAAATAAAAGTTTTAAAATTCGCCTTTCGCTGTCGCCAATCATAGAAAAACATTGCAAAGAAGCTTGGAAAGAGAGTTACGCCCACTGGTATAATGTACAAGAGGCAAGCGTCAATGAGTCTATTTATTCATTTATATTTTCATCAGCCCCTAAAAATCTTAAATAAGAAGTAGATAGAGGCTGAAGCTCTTCTAAGGTTATATAGTACTTCTTACCTACCTATAGTACTTCCATTAGCATAAAGTACTTGCAAATTTGTTTATTTTTATAGTAGGGATAAGTGAACTTAGAGTTTGCACCTATCACGACCGGTAGATTTAAGTAGATTTTTTCAACTTATCCCTACCAGTAGCGATACCTTGGTAGGGATAGGTGTACCAGGCAAATTATCATAATTATTTACGCTCATACTGGCTGATTCACCATCTTGGACAGGTTGGAAATTAATGAATTAATAAAATTATCTTCAATTTATCACGCCACTACCATCGAACCACCATCACCATCTTCGAACTACCATACGAGATAAATAGTTTTGACTATACTTTAGACTATAACAATGATTATAGAACAGAAAATGCTGATACTGTCCAAACATAAAGATCACAAGAAAAAGAAGTTATCGCTACTTCTCACAGCTTGGCCCACTTCTACGAGTCATGCTTCATTTGTCACATTATCAGCAGCAATTTGCATGCTTGCTGAAGCCACCGATATAACGGGAGCTAAATTGGAATTGCTCTTCGCCATATTTCATAGATTACATACATGTGGAGCTTGCCGCGAGCAAATAGCTGTTTGCTTGCTCTAGGTTGCAGTATTACTGTTTGAATATGATTTATTGGGAGTATCGTTTAGTTCTTGCGCAGATTTGTAACAATAAAGTAAGACATGCATGAATCTACTTCGTTATAAGTGTTACCACATTATAATAGTTTGTTTACCTTTAGCGGAACTGTTTGATATAGAATTCCGAATGGCAAACATCAATGTTATCCAGCTATCCTTTTGTATTACCTTCTGGAAGCAATTAAGTTCTCTCTTTTAATTGGTAAAACAATTTTACCGAAGAGAATTTACGTTACTTTATCAGTGCTTCACTTTTCACGCTTTAATATTAATTAATCAATAATCCATAAGACGTATTGTATTAAAATCCGTATCAAATAGCGGCCTCTAACCAATTTTTTTTAAATAAGCAGACCAATTAATTTGAATTAACGTAACTCTGTTAACCATAAATTGTAGTCTGTGACTCAATAAAAAAACAAGTCCTATCTCCTGAAATTTTAAAAGATTTTGTTACTTCCGCAGTACATGGAAAGATCCCTTAAATAATTATAATTAGTATCGTTTTTAAAACCATTCAGAATTATTCTCTGGAGAGGCATTCCTTTAAGCGATAATTTCCATTGTATTTTTATTTTTTTCTTCAATATTTTTTTCTGGACAATATTCTATCTGCCCATCCAAATAGCGCATGTTGGTACAAGTTTGGCCGGAAAATACCTCTGACCTAATTGTCACAGGAAAACAGACGAAGGTACAAAAAATCTTCTTAAATACTAGAGTATAAAAACTCTCGCAGACAACCAATCAAAAATCAAGGACTGCAGTGTCTAATTTACATTGAAAACCAGTACGGTACATAACTATACAGTCATACACGCATTGTGAAACAAGCAAGCTCACTCACTAATGACTGACTGTACTTGTAGTAAAGTTAATTGGAGCATGTATGTAATCAAAGATAAAACAACGAAAAAAAAAGTTACACCATACGGATATCACCTTTATTTATATGGTGGTAAACCTTATAAAAAATATTAGATAGTATTACTATCAGGTAGCGCGTCTACAAACCACTGCTTTGGCCGACTTTATGGTACTTTTGCATGTCACTAGTAATACTTTAGGGCACGATATTGAAATAATTATGCGTAGCATTTTTGGGGTCCCTTACTTATATTTATTAAATACCTAGTGGCGTCCTGCGGTTTCACCCGTTATTGATCCTATGGAAACTCAAAATTTGAGCGACCCGGATGATCCTATAGCACCGTTGTTTCGGCTGCGCTTAATTATAGGATCAACCGGACCAGTCTAGCCCTTCTGGCTCAGGTACCACTTTCGGCACCGGTATAGGATACCAGCGTAATACACCGACCCCGCCGGCGAGGTCGACGAACCCCCCGTAGGTTAGCTAGAACGGTTGCGACTTTCCATAGGGACCACTCGTCCGGTGGTCGTAGCCTTCTCGATCCTCTTATCCCGGCAACGGCCCAAGCCGAAGCCTGCACCTCAGGGGTGCCTTTGAGCTAGTTGCCTCCTACTTTTGACGGCTGGGCGCCTTAAGCGCCTCCCCCTCCCGCCCGTTGATGCTGTAAAAGTCGGTAAAAAGCAACAGCATAAGCCCGTTCAAAAAAAAGGGTGAACGTAAGTAGCGGGTCAATTTTATGATCACCACATATAAAGCAACCCAATAATTTTTATTTTTTTAGCTTGGTGCAACTTTGCTCATAATAGCTCAAAACATAAACAAGAATGAAACCAAACTCAGACACAGAAATCGTTGTCCGTAAAAAGTTTTAGTACAATCGCTCTTATTCTCAATTTTTCCTATCACTGAACCATTAAAACTATTTTGAACATACATACATACATACTTACATCATAATAAATGTACATTAAATATTGCTCAGGTTGCCACGCAGCACGCGGTACTCCAAAACTTTGATTGCATTAGGTATCGTAACCGTGACCAAACTTCTTTTCAATGTCATGTCATTACTTAACAACATGTTATGATTTAAATGAAAAAGTCTAGGCAAATGTGCATTAACAATTTAACTTATCTCAAGTAGACTCTCTAGTTTTTATTCAATGTCAAAAAAGTACATATGTACAACTAGATTTAAATCTATTGCATAATTATAAATCATTGCATTAGGTACCAAGAAATAGTTCAGGATTAGACGAAAATGCCGCCTTGTCTTTAAACACACATGTGGTGTGGTGGTTCCTTCTTTTTATGTAACCGAGGTGAGCAAGTTGTGTGCCTGGTGCTAAGCGGCTTTATGGTTGCAGTTGTGCAGTACCACTCAGAACTCTACTAATTATTCATATGCAGAGTCTTGCATGACACTTCAATGAGCAGTGTTCTTGAAACCTCAATACAGCCTAGTAACATGATTAGTTGTCATATTATTAATCTACGAGATCAGGTCACAAAGTAAAGCCCAGTAATTTCACTAGCTACAATGCCCTTCAAACCAGAACACACACGATTGGTGGCAGAAAATTCCTACCACCTAGGTAAGTAAATTAATAATGGGTAGTAGCAAAAAATATCACATTTAAGTAAATTCACCTACTGTATACAATATCTGTAGGTACTTATTTAATACCTGACTACATGTAAATGTGTTCGACCCTGCCAAAGATTATTTTGATCACTTGATAGAATAGAGCGCTTTCCCTTATTGCCGCAAAGTTGCTATTTAAAGCATATATTCCGCCAATCAGAACTTAGAAACACGAGTTCGACGTTTACTAGCAGTAAAGTCTTCTATCTCCGACCAAAGGATCATCAGATGCAATGGAAACTTATAACTTACCCAAACTGGTGAATCTTACATTAGGCACGCTAAATACTTCGTTGGTTTTTAGGGTTCCTTACCCAAAGGGTAAAGCGGACCCTAGGGCTAAGGCTCCACTATCTGTCAGTCTGCCTGTCCGTCTGTCACCAGGCTGTATCTCATGAACCGTGATAGTTAGACAGTTGAAATTTTCACAGATGTATTTCTGTTGCCGCTATAACAACAAATACCTACTAAAAACAGAATAAAATAAATATTTATGTGGGCCCCCATACAACAAACGATATTTTGCTCGTTTTTATAGATAAAGGTAACCCTTCGTGCGCGAGTTAGACTCACACTTGGCCGGTTTATTTACTTCACGGCCTCAATCCACAAGTTACACGAAACCGAATTACAGTAGGTAACCACATCAATCACATTCAAATTATAACAGCTCGTGTTATGCATGCCGAAGCTAACAAAAACATATTATGCGCACATTGCCCATACGCAGTACATCACATAATTAATACAAACAGAAGAGCAACAAGAACTAAACCAAAACGCACTTACACACACACGACACTAACTATAATATACCATCTCTTGTTAGAATAGAATAGAATGTCATTTATTTTATACTTGCATAAAATTAAAAAAAAATAAGGTACAAAACATGTTACATAATATGAACTACGAAAGTATACGTTCTCGGGGAGATTCAAGTACTAATTTATCAACGTTGAATAACTAAACTGTTGTGAAAAATTTTCTATCTCGCTTTCACTTGTGATATTTCTCGTCAGCTAGAAGTTGACAGATCATTTAATTTTTCAAAGAAGTACACAGTACTGGTCTAGACAGCCTTAATAGTAACCAGACATCTACAATCCACCGCCACGAGGATATTAAAATAGCTGCTTAATACTAATAATAACTAGAACCACTTCTACCATAAAATAGGCAGGCTAGGCATACATTTTATGACTACTTACAAAATGTATGCCTACCATAAAGCAATGTATGACCAAAGAGAAAGAAGAAAGTTAAGAGTTGTAGAATCAATAATAAACGAAATCAATATTATTCAATTAACCAGTAAATCATAGACACAGAAGTGAGGCTGGATGCATCTGCCAATAATATAAACAAAACTCTTAGTGAAAATAACCAAAATAACGAGATTTGTAACTAATAATATCTGAAGACGTCGTTATTTCTTTCATCAGTCACATTTCCATTTCCTCTCCAGCTTTTGTAAAAGGACTGCTGTTGTAGACAGAAATATGTAGCCAGCCTTTTTTAAAACCCAATAATATGCATACATTTTGTATATTAGTATTTATACTATGCATGCACTCAAAATATGCTTTACTTATTTGTAGCTAGACACTCATAAACTAGCTAACTCTCAAGCGAAATGTAGTCAAACGATACCCTATCTGATATACATGTCATTAAGTATAACGAAAAAAACAATATACATTTGCTAGGAAAAACATGATGGCTGGAAAAACAATGGATGGTTAGGGTCAACCAAAAACACGTTATGGGCCAGCTCAGCTCATGAAGACTGCATTATGTTGTCATGTGATGTCATCAAAATAAGCAATGAAACACTAAGGAAATACTCTTGTTAGAGCATTTCTTTAGTGTTCCTGTATTATCCTATATTTTTATACAGGGTTACTAATTCATCTAAATATCATGAACTGTACAATTTTTGACAATGTAATGAGCCTTTCAATGTAATAAGCCTCTCGAGTGGCGACCACGCACCGGAAGACGCAGCGCATGTCGGCCTCCCACTATGTCATTATCATTTTCATTTATTTCTTAATAACAGAGTCATAGGTCGATATTTTACAATTTATAAATAATAAAATTCACACACATTTTTATAAAACATCATAGGTAGACTGTCAACATTTTTAAGAATAAATTACAAATTACAAATAAAATTAAACAAGACAAAAATCATAGTTGTAGTAGATATCATTATTCGAGCCCTGATCTCCACACTAGGATTCCCTGTGTTGTGGAGACCAGTTTTACAAACATTTGTGTATCAAATTGTTGGGACGTTACAAAGTGTTCGGTGAAAATTAAAAACAAAATAGATATTAAGATAACACAATGGCAAAAATGAGTAGTTTTTAGAGTTTGACGCATGATTATAGAAACTGTATGAGTGATTGTAAAACTGCAGATATGAATGATTGTAAAAGCTATATTATGTTACGAGTGATTATAAGAACTGTAGGTATGAATGTTTTTAAGAGCTGTACGAGTGATTGTAAAGAACTACTTATATGAGACTAATGTAAGAAACCAATGATTGTAAGAAATTTGTTTTGTATTGTATTGTTTTCGAGTAAAAGATAATGAAATAATAGTAGTAGCATAAGCAAAAGTTAATATGCATCTAATAAATGTACGTACCTAATATACATATCCATATATATAAAATAAAATAAAATACATTAATAATAACAACATGAAATTATTTGTCTATCTGTAATATTTGCTCACTCTCTTCATAGTTCATATCTAGTAGCCATTTCTGCAAAGTACTTTTACATTTCCTTTTCGTCAACGGAAATATGTTTATCTGTCTATTAACTTTTGTGTATAGATAGGGTGCTATCCAGTTATATGATCGACGGTAGGATTCTGTGTGTCTGATCGGTACTTTCCATCGGATATGACGGTGACAGATAATAACTTTCAAGGGTGCTATTTTATGAAACCTTAGGATTACTGATAACAAATAAAGCTGTCTAACTCGTAAGTGTCTACACTCATTGTATAGATCATTTGTAGGGTAAAGAAATGGCTTCCGATATGCAATCTTGAGAACAGCACGTTGTGCCCTTTCTAGCTTTAGTAGATAAGTTTTATAGGCTCCACCCCATGCCACAACACAGTAGCTTAGGATCGATTGACATATTGATGAGTAGACAAGCCTTAGCACATCAGCATCAGCTACAGCTCTTAGTCTCTTAAAGATGAACATTAGTTTTCTGACTCTGCTAGCGAGTGTATTTATGTGTGTTTCCCAGGAAAGATGTTCATCTATGATGACTCCTAGGTATTTAAGGGAACACACTGTCTCCAATATTGTACACCCGCAGGTGACCCTAGCATTATCTTGGCACTTGTGAAGTTTAACAACTAGAGGTTGTTTTGGCGCTGTTCGCTGAGATGCACTAAAAGCAATCAGTTTAGTCTTAGTAGCGTTGAGTGTCAGAAGGTGATTTTGTAGCCAGGATCCCACCTTATCTATCACCTTATACTTGAAGTATTATTAGCGATTAATAATTCATCATAATAAAATGCGATATAAATTAATAAAAATATAAAATTCAAATTAAAAATGTCAATTTTAAAAAGAAGTTTTGTAATTTATCATCTAAGTATTTGTCAACAGAATAATAAGCCTTATTTCCAAGAATAGTATTTAAGAAATCTGCGGGGAGCCGATGGATGCAGGAGGCCAGCAGCCGCCCAAAATGGCGCTCTCTGGGGAGGCCTATGTTCAGCAGTGGACGTCTTCAGGCTATTGATGATAACGATAAATGAGTCTTATTTTGTTCGATTACACGTATTATGAATCTTTTGTAATGTTGGTATATGGTAGTAATAAAATCAAAATAAAAACCCAACAACAAATTCAAATCAGAATTTTTTGAAAGTTGTATAACAAAATGTTATTATTTATGTGCTTAGGTAAATGATAAAAGTTTCAACCTATAAGATTTTAGGTGAATTGAAAATAACCTATGTAGAAGGTAAAGTAAAATCAACATCAGTTATGTAAAAACTTCATGCAATTGCATAAACCAAACAGTAGAAAATAAAACACTGAGTGATGGACACCGACGTAATAATTGCATCGCCTGAGGAACTGCACGTGCAATTAATTTTAGTGCAGACACATAAATAGTTATAATGAATGTGCTGTTATACATGTAATGATGTATTATGTATAAGTAACCGCACAGAAAGTGTACAAAGAAACTTCGGAGCTCTCAGGCAAGCCAAATAGTTGTACACCGCTTACAAGACGGCCCACTAGCTCGTATAATACTATATGTTAAGTCAAAAAAATAGATGCTGTTCTTATACCACGCTCCATTAAAGAAAATAAGAGATTCTTTAAGAAAACCACAACTTCTTGGACTTACTGTGTTGAGCCAACTGCAAATATCTTTATACTTTTAGAATATCGATAAATTGCTGTTTGGTCTTCTACTGAAAACTGTTGAACTTTTCCGAACCTGAATGTTTTTAATTTAGTAAGAATTGGTAATTATAAAAATGTAGTTTGTAGGTAAAAGCTAGTGCATAATTTACACAGCTATGCTAAGCTGTCTATGGGCCCAAAACTTGTTTGCTGTCCACTTAGCACTGGCTCTACGTATACTTACTTATTCCTGTAGGTACCGTTGAGAAAAACCGTTGCGTCTTCCTTATGTAGGAAGCTAGCTGTTCAAGTGTTCATACCTACATGTTTCAAGCTATTACCTTGTTGAAGTAATTTTTTGAATATTTTCTTCAAACGTTTCTAGAAATATAAAATTTTCGCATTGTGACATTGTAGTTAAGTGTTGCGTTCCAAAATCGCATAGCTAAATACTTTAACCGGTGTCACATAAAAAAAAATACAAGTTTTTTAGTCGTATCCGCGTGTTTGCAGTTTAGTAAAAGTGCTAACGTTTTGATTAACTGCTAGGCATTTACTTTGCTTTTTTACTTTAGTCGGTTTGACTGGAATTAAATTACTACATTTATGTAAATTACTCAAAGTGATTTAGTTTTTCATTAACAAATATAGTTTGAATTTATTTTTTTAGAACTTACTATTGCATGTTATGTTGAGGATCATGTGCACAAGTACATTTTTAAACTTTTGAAATCTATTGAGTGTCAGGTTACATGCACCTTCGTAAATATCATTATTAAATTTTAACAGATTATTAATAGATAGGCAGTTCCGCTTCAGTTAATTTTTGAATTTTCTTGTACAACCAATGAGACTACAAAGAGGCTCTTTACATTCGATAATATAAGCAACGAATCCAACCGGCACATTTCTTATTCTCCAGACATCCAGTTTCGCGTATGCAAAGAAAAATAACCAAGCATGACTGGAACCACGGCATTCCAACCAAGGCAACCGTCACCGCCTCGAATGGACGTCGAGATTCAGTTCGAAATCAGGCTCACGTCAGTTCAGACGCACTTACGTTCACTCAAACGCACGCGCGGCATCAGTGCTATTCCAAATTCAAAACTTTGAAAAAGTTATCTAGATTTTAGTGGCCAGTGTTGTGATTGGATAATTTTGGATTGTGCAACCGTTTATAACTTTTTGGATTTTTTTGGAAACTACTGGATTGTTGATTGTGTAAGTACGATTACTATTGGGCTAATTACGTTACTGTCAATACATTAAACTATTATTAATTGAAATATTTAAATTATGGCATTTGAAAAAAGAACTATGTAATTGTTTTTATTTTTAAAACTTCCAATGTCACCGTCCGCCGCCACCGTTGCTTTATTTCAATCTCATCACATCATCGACGGAAAATGAAAATAAAATTTATAATTTAGAAATCACAGTGTTATGTTGTATAATCCTAATACATGTTTTTATAAGTTATGAAACCTGTCCGAAATGTTAATTTTCTACTTAACGCTAGCTATTTTAATAGGGTACCTGTTTATGCCTTCATATGTTATTTTTAGTCTAGGCTACACTTGGCTACAACCCGTTTAGGTACCAGCTTTCAATAAGTTAAGTATAAGTTAGAAAACAGATAAGAAAATGCAATAATTTTTTACAACGAGCAAGCCTTTTCTTTTTAACATTAGTAGTAGTAATTTACTAATAACACTAAATTCCAGTAGCTTATAAGTCGAAATTAAAAAAATATTGCAAATACACTTTACAAGTCTAAATTAGACTATGATGTCAATAGAACTACTAATACTTATGTTATGGCAGTCATAAAATATAGGCCTTAAACCATCTTTTATATTATTGGTGCAAAGCAAACTGGCTGTATACAATCATATTATTATCACACACCAACTCAACATCAACTGAATAGAAGATAATTAATGCTATAACAAACAAGTACATTAGGTTCGCCTATGTATAATAAAGTGTTTTCTATTTATCTAAAATATCTAATAAGATATCACCGCTTGGGTGTTGGCGATTGCAGTGGTTGAGTAATTACTAATTAGTACACAGAAATCATTGCTGCCACTAGTTTTCACAGCACCTGTGGAATAAAAAGAGGGTGTCAAAATTAAAAATTTACAGATCAAAGACGTTAGACGAAATTGAGTAAAGATCTAAATAAGAGTACAGATGAAATAGGGAAAATCAATTATCAAAACCTTGTCTGTAACAAATTACGGTAAGGGGTAAACAAATAGAGACCCATAGCGGTGCACCATTTGACATGCTCATTTGAAACTCTGCATATTTATTTTAATGGAGGAAAATTACGAAATCATAATTCATAAGTCATCGGTGTCTACTTGTTTTCCTTTTTACCCTACCACGCCGCGAAGCAAAAATACCAGTAAAGTTAAATCGTAACTCTTCTTTTTGCTTTATAATTTATGTATACAACGGATATCCCGTCACATGAGAATCGTGTTTAACACTTTAACGGCATTACGTTTGAAAATAATGAATCACAGCTTAGCAACCAAAACAAAATAGGGTCTACGATGTTTTCAAGCATTGTCTACGGCGTAGACGCTTATATATAGTTCTAGAAAAAGAGATCAACGCGTTACAATTGATAATCAGCTAATAATTCATTATGTACCTACCTACTCAATAATATTAAGTAAATTATATAGTATTTATAGTTAATTGATTATAATACATATAGGTGCACTAAACAAACCCCTAAATAATAAATAAACAAAAAAATAATAATAAACAAAAAGCTGGCGACATTCCCTTATTCAATAGGCACCACTGATTCGTAATAATAATTTCATTTAAAAAAGAAGAGATTAGCAGAGATATAGCGATGTGTTGTGATAAACATAACTAGAATTTTGTTAATTAACTGGAAAAATCGAATTCTCCAAAACTTTCGCGTGTTAACTTTTTTTTTATGTGATTGAATAACGTGACGAGCTAGTCGTTCACCTGATGTTAATTGACACGGCCGCCCATAACAGTAACTGTTCAAAGATTTGATGAAACCATTTTATTTATTATGGTCAAAGTTTTAGCAATGGTAGATGTTAATATGCTTACATAGTAAATTATTATACTCTACGTGTTAAGCTGAAAGCACAAACGGTGGACTAAATAAATCATCTGAGGTAAGTATACATAATATATTAATTTGTCATACTGATTGGTGCGAGAACAGGTTAAAAGATATTACTTAATATAGTCTCATGACTATATCGAATCCAATAGCTCAAGTTTGTTTTCTCCAATCTCACGATAAAATATTCAAGTTCAACATTCAATCACATTGGCATTTCACTTGCATGTTAAAGTAAGAATACTACGATTTGCATTGCGTCGAATCCGCTAAGCAAGCGATTTCACGCGGCCGATGCGTTCGGCCTACATGCGGTTTATACGCCTACGGACATGTGAAAAGCCTCGTGTTTACATTTACAATTCTATTTACACTAGAACACACAGATGATCATAGTTGCTGGACATATGATTTTTAATCCAGAATAGTTGCTGTAGCGGACACTGAAAAATAATATAATATACTAGCTGCCCGCCCCGGCTTCGCACGGGTATAATAGTTATCGCAGCGCACGCGATGTAAAGAATATTTTAGGTAACTTTTTTACACCTTGGGTCACATTATTGGAGTTTTAGTAAGGATCCCTAATTTTTTTGAAAATATAATATAGCCTATGTCACCCGGGGATAGTGTAGCTTCCCAACCGTGAAAGAATTTTTCAAATCGGTTCAGTAGTTTCGGAGCCTTGCAATGCATACAAACAAACAATCAATTCTTTCCTCTTTATAATATTGGTATAGAATAACAAATTATAGTAATACTGAGTGCATAGCGTATACTATAAGATTATGTATAGAAGTAGGATATTTACTCTAGCTTGTAACTTAATTACGATTTTGCTATGAAAGCATAAAGAATTTCATCAAAAAATGTATTTTAATTGCTCTAGATACCATGGGTGTAAGTAGCTTAAGTTGGCAAGAAAGAGATGCAGGTAATTATGTTTACCTATCTATCCCTCTTATCTTATTACCAAATATCGCTCTAAAAATATTAGCTTGTGCAAGGTGCTGCTCCTCACTCAATTGCAAAACAAATCTATTAAAATTTAAACAATAACTGAACGTACTGTTACAAAGCCGTAAATGATTTTATTACATCAGCTCTTCAAGCACGATCAAACGATTTCATGCAACGATGAGTTGAGATGAATTTTGAAAGTGTGTACTTTACTTATTGGTTTAGAAAGGCTGGTGGGTAACATTTACTACTTACAAGTGACATATTTATATATACAAACATTTCGACACATGACAATAATCGAGTTGAAGTCCCACTAACAATTTAATAGGGTGTGATATGTTGTTGAGAAGTCGACCATCGCTTTTTAGAGGTAAGCCATAAGGTTAAAAATGAAACTACTGTTAATAGCTATAAATAGGCTTTTATTCACAAGCAATTGATAATACATTTTCATTAAGTTTACCTAAACAGTTAAATCAGTTTGTTTTAGAATATAGTAAGAATAAATTACTCTTGAAAATCATTTCAAATATGGATATTGTGTAAAATATCCATATTTGAACCAGATGTAACCGAGGGCACAACTGGTAATTCAATATTTATTCGCAAAACATATTTACATAATGCATCAGAGTTAAATTACAAAGCAAAGCGCTTGCAACGTTACCCCACATACAAACGACTAATCAGCAAAATGATGAGAAACATTTCAATAATAATCTACATGATGTATGTCTCCCATCATTATGAATAAATAACACTGCGTTTTGTTGTTCGTGCAGAAATCGACATTATTAAGTTTCAGACTGGCAAGTGTTTTTAAAGTGCTCTAAACTAAGTACTACAAACGTACATGTAACTACCGGTAAAAGTAAATTAAACTTAAACTACAGAAAATGTTTGAAGTGAGGTGCCTAGCATGCTGGCAGCATTGCCACTTTGATTGCAATATTTGCAATGCTGACTCACTGTGCCATTCGCATCGCTCTGATAACACTTAACGGCTGAAGTATGTATGATATACTATTACCGATACTACTATTTTGCCATTACTTGAGCTGCTGAATAGGCGCGGTTCCAGCCCTAACGTGAAAAGATGTGATGGTGCCATATCAACGCAAGACGCGTCTTACACGCGTCTTTACAAAGGTCATTTTGCCATCTGAACGCATGAGACCATTCACCCATTCATGGTTGAGTGAATCACTGATGCTCATAACGTCTTCGGTATTCAGATCATTAGTGGTCAGGGATTTAAATAAAAGCGTAGGTAATTAATACAACGGCCAAACAAAACTCTTAGTAAAGTAGTGCCATTGTTGACACACACGGACAAAATGTATCTCCCGCAGAACTAGGTACTAGAGAAGTTATGGTAGTCCCACGAGCAATAAAAAAATCCCATGGTACTAGGACTTAGACCACGGGTAGGTATAGAGTTACTTTAAAATCCAGAAAATATAATAAGTTCGCGTGCGATGACTATTTTATTAAAACATAATATGCAAAACTTTAAGAAAAATAGGCACGAATCTTAAACATCTGCCTAAATTCACTAGAGTCAAGCAACTTATTTAAATAACAATGAACGTCCATCTACATCTGATATTGTTGATTTATAATAACATCCCATCTCTGTACAAACAACTTTTTTGTACGGCAAATTGAATTGCCGATGAGAAATATACAAACCGTTATTTTCAATAAGGCTTTAATTTAACGTGCTTTGTACGATAATTTTCTATTATTTATGGTTCTTATTTCAAATGTAAAAAATGTAAAACTTATGTAACTTTAGTATCTAATTCAATTTAGGTAACGGCATTTCCTCCGCAATAATTGCATTATCAATTTTAATTTATCGCTTTAACTAAAACATTTGAGGTTGTTTTAAAAATGTTTCACTCTCTAGAGGAAGGTCAGTATTTCAATGATTTTGTCTATTTTATAAGCACACTTTTAATTTGGTATGAATTTAAATTTGATTTTTAACCTTAGAATGTAACATTTCCTTATTTAGTATAAGGCACAATTAGAGTGTGGAATTGATGCAAATCAACATTGCTTAGTTTAAACTACACATACGACGTTCTAATAGAACGATTCCACACATCTAAAAAATTAAATTCTTCTTAATTATTATTAAAAGCTTTAAATTTGTCCTTATTCCTATTGTTAGCCAATAGCCTACTTTTTTTTTTTTTTTTTATGTGATTGAATGACGCGACGAGCAAGTCGTTCACCTGATGTTAAGTGACACGGCCGCCCATAACAGTTGCAGTGTCACCCGGAACTTTAAAACAATAAAGTTTCGCGTGACACTGCACTGCGCACGTCATCCTGAGACATCACCCAGTCTAGTAATCAGATTACTAGACTGAGTGATCAGATCAGCACTTCTCCCCCTCTTAACAATCAAGGCTGACCAAATTCAGTTCAAGATAGCTAACACATTAAAAACTCATTTAGGTATATATCCTCTTACAGGTATATATCCTCTAACAGTTTACGTATACCTGCGTGCATAAAAGTATATAAACGCCAATATTTAAGTAAGTCAAAAAACCTAATATCTGTTCGAAAAGGAGCCATTTAAGTTGGTGGTTTAGTTTGACTGATCATTCAACAAAGGGAGGATCGAGTCCATAGCTGATAATCAGTTGACGTCTGATTAAATTATTTCTAATATTGGCCGAATTTATATGTAATGAAGATGTGGAAAAGTAACCCCAATTTTTTTTTATTTAAGTGGTGGTATTTTAGATAGTCGGAGTAGTAAAAAGACGGCTCGATACATCAGAAGATAGTAAAGTATGTATATAATTTACCGAAGGTAATTGACCGAACGAACGCGAAGCGCGGTCAATGTGTCTCCGTTTCAGACATCACCGTGTTCAGACAGAACCGTGGGGATTGAAGACTCAAAATATAGGTATTTAGTGTTTTAGTTTTAAGCTACCTATGTAAAAACAGACTCATGAGGCTCACACAGAGCTACAGTTATCATCAACAATTCAACAACAGCCCGAAGATATCCACTGCTGAACATAGGCCTCCCCCACAGAGTGCCATTTTGAGCGGCTGATTGCCTCCTGCATCCATCGGGTCCCCGTGGTTTTCACCAGTAGGGTTAGCACTGCCAGTAGACAAAACTGTCTTTCCCCCCCTGTTTTACTCCAAGCAAGTATGAAGAAAGTGACGTAAAACGGGAAAGACAATTTTGTCTACCGTCCATGTTAACCCAGCTGGTCGTCGGTCCACCGAGTGGGGGGCCCGGCATACGCTGCGTCTTCCGGTTCGTGGTCGCCACTCGAGAACTTTTCTTCCCCAACGGTTGTCAGTTCTACGAGCGATGTGGCCTGCCCATTGCCATTACATTGAGCTTCAGCAGTAGCAAGTAATAGTTTTTGTGTATCTCTTTTAAGAGTATAGCAATTGTACAACTATTTGTGGCATTATAATATTACTAACTTCTATGGCTGCGTGCATTTCCTCAACGTACTCCTGTAATTAAGTTGTCAATTACCTCTGGCGGCGTTTGGTATGCCAGTGCTGCCAGTTCTACTAGTGTTACTATTATATTAACCGTTTTCCAATTAAGTTATGCGGAACGCGGGCGTGTTCGTATGCGATTTATCGCGCACTGTGAAACTATCGCTGGATCGTGAATATACATATAATAACTCTTCAGTTAGTCTTCGTGGACGAACGGTTAATTGTTGTTTGTCAGAAACCAGGAGTTTTTATTTTAAGTTATTCGCTCTTGTTTATAGTTTGTTGGTGGAAACAATGAAATTATTTGTAATTGTATCAATATTAGCTAATTCATTGTAGTCGTGTTCTATGCGTGTGAAAAATGTGCTTTTTTGATAAGTACTGCTTCTGAAACTGATTCTAGGTCTATATTTCTTTGCCCTTTTTAATGAAATGCAAACAAACAGACGGCCCACTTGATGGTCAGTGGTCGCCATTGCTTATGTACATCTGCAATCTAGCTATAACAATGGCTCTAACTATAAATTTAGTAATATATCAGTATAATATGACATAATAATTAAAGTCAAAGAATGGGAGAAGCCTTGGCTCCTGAAATACAGTGCTCTCACTAGTGCGGGAGTCTTTGGACTCGATAAGATGTATAAACCCTTTTCAATAATATTTAATTCAATATTTAATTTATATTTAAGTCAATAATGATTATTTGATAAAAAAAAAAACTTCAACACCGAGAGCATTGCATATAGAGACTTGATGCTCCCCATACTGTAGTTATGTGGAACCCCTGTAAGGAAATTAATCGATATTGCTTATACAACAGATTTGTATGATTAGGTAACTACAGACCACACACCATGTGAATTAAAATCATTCATCAGTCGTATTAACACTACCGTCTACGAAGGGTAGCCTTTTTTCAGGAGGGGGGAAATGCCCTCGCACTTCCCTGTCACCACGGGGGTGGGACTCGAACCCACTAAAACCCACCGTGATCCGTCCGCCGCCGGGATGGGGCGAGTTAGGGTCGCGCTAGCATTCACTATCTCACCCCGGAGCATTCACTATCTCGTCCCGGGTCGAAGGGTACCTACGTCAACCGTCGGGGCATATCTTTTCTCTTGAGAAAGCGTTTGAATGAAAACGCAAGAAATGTTTTATGACGACCACATTGTGATCATACTTCATTGGCCAAACGCTTTTTCAAGAGAAGCCCTGCAGGGCTGTTCACTTTCCATATTCCTATCCTATCATCTACGCTACGAGAAGGATGGGAGCACCGCGTAAAAATTTGGTCTGTATGACAGCGCCGCCCATAATGATTAATCAAGAAGACAAATTAAATCCTAGACCCACATAGCAGGATTCCAATATATCTTCATATATTATGTTTTTATCTCAAGATCGTTATACTTAGCGTCCATTAACCAGGTGAAGCGAGAAGCGAGGATACATGATGTCATGGTTAACAACGATATATTTAGCTACTTGATACATTGGCTTGGTTAAATTGACTTCTCGTGTAGGTACAGGCAATACATGAAAAGCCAATTTAACCCTACCTAAGACTTTGAAGACAACAAGGAAATGGCCTCGTTTTGTTTATTTATTCATGTATTTACAAACAGTACGCTTTTGGAACTTCTAAGATAATTTAGTCAAATTTTGATTTTTTGCTGACTTTGTCTGCATAAACATTAATTATCATAAGCTGCTCTTTATATTATCTACCAGCAAAAAATTAAAATTATCTGTTTATTACAGAAGGAACATTTATAGCATTTTTAAATCACTGAAAAAACTATTTACTTACTAAGAATATTATTGAGGTCTAAACGAATGAATAAAACATAATGAATAAGTAAATAATATAAATATGGCTTTATAGCCACTTATTTTCCATATCTATGTAGGTACCTAAATTCATCCGAACAAATAGAGCGATAGGCATGGCGACCTTTCTATGGCGTAGTTCTTTTCCCGCAATTCGAAGTTTTACATCCATTCAAAATATTAAGAACTTGGTATACTTGCGCTAATACGTATATCTCGTGTGAGTAATGATGGGGAATGACTCCACCGTTCGTTCTTGAACATTTCCTGCTCTATTACTGCTTTATTTTAGTCTGTGCCTCTCTACTCTATAATTTTGGAGGTCTAATAAAAACTGTAGTTAAGTTAATTACAAGTATTTGTCTATGTGTATAACTGCTCGAGTTGTAGTTGAATCATGTTTGTTTGAATGTACTATTGGTTGTAGTTTTTGTATCATTTTATGACTAAACTTGTCTTTTTAAGGTTTTTTTGCCGGTTAGTATTCACCACTATGTCTCTTATATACCCAATATTAACCACCATATCTCTTAGGCTTAATATCAACTATCAATGCTTACATAAGTAAAACGAGCCTAAGTGAAATGAGAATATTTTCTTGTCACCCCAATACGTTCCCACAGCTAGGACAAAAGCCGTCAGTCACATGAAGAGAGTGCAGGCCATAATACACCATAATTCACCACTATATACCCAATATTCTATATTCACCACTATATCTTTTAGGCTTAATATCAACTATCAATGCTCACATAAGTACAACGAGCCTAAGTGAAATGAGAATATTCTCCTGTCACCCCAATACGTTCCTACTGCTGCGACAACAGTCGTCAATCACATGAAGAGAGTGCAGGTCATACCTAATTCACCACTATATCTCTTAGGCTTATCAACTATCAGTGCTCACATAGGTACAATGAGCCAAAGTGAAATTAGAATATTCTATTTTCACCCCAATACATTCCCACTGCTGGGGCAACAGGCCTTCTCTCACATGATGAGTGTGTAGACCATACACCATATACTGGTCAAGTGCGGGTTGATGGATGACACATGTTCTCAAATTTTGAGATTCTTGAAGATGCCAGTTTCCTCCGCTTTTTCCCAGTAGTTCCATTGCCTAGTTCCATGGTGGAAAAAACCCACTTATTCCATGGTAAAAAGGCATGGAAAAATTAAGTCCTCGTAGTTCCATTATTTCCCCAAGGTGTTTTCCTTCACCGCTGTATGACGAATGCAAATTCCAATAATAACTAAAATATTGCCGACATCTAAAAATAATAACGAGAATAAAATAGTAATAAGATTTCAGCTTTTACGAATTGGATACTATCAAGGCAAGCAAAAACGTAGAGTTCATTTTTAACTCTATTACGATAGCTCATGTAACTTATACGCTAGTACTATTATCTATGCTATGGCTAAACTTATAAAAAGTTTAATTTTAATTTAAATACCTGTTCAAATATTGAATGCTCAGTAGGAGTAAAAGCTATAAATCTTGTTCCTCTTGACGTGTCTATGGCTGGATGAGCATTAATAGTGGGCGGCCTAAAAAATACAATGCCATAGGTAGACCACCTACAGTATAAATAGTAGATACTTCTTGTATTATATACTGAAGATATACTAGACATGGATGTGACTTGAGTGGCTTAAGCCCGTCACTTATCCCTCAATGACGTACCTACTGCAACACATTTGGGTACTTAAGTATGTTCTAAAGAGATAATTGAGAACTTAAGCACTGTCAAATTTTAGTGCTAAGGAGAATAAATATCACATCTAAACTTTGACAAAACTTAATGTAAAGTGTGATTATGAAAAAATGAAATATACTTAACATATACACCACTATTATAAAGAGGAAAGATTTGTATGTTTGTAATGAATAAACTCAAAATCTACTGTGCCGATTTCAAAAATTCTTTCCACCACAACCATTGGAAAGCTACATTCACCCTGAGAAACATAGGCTATATTTAGAACCCGTACGAAGCCGGGGCAGGCCGCTAGTCTACAATAAAACAACGGCATACGTTTTTAGGAATAAAATAAATCTGTTACTGGATCTGTGTGTTATCAACTCCAAACAAAAACTGAAATAACACAGAAGATTTCTTATAAATCTTTTTAGTGATTATAATTGAGTAAAATAAACGTAGGTATTTTCATCAGCAAAACCGCGAGACCTACTTTTTTGTTTTGTTTACACTTTGAACTAGTTCACATCTTGTTTTAAGATATTAAACTAACTTACTCGACTCAGCTTGTAACATTGCCTGAGTCTGAAACTTGTTTGTGAGCTGAGGTAATGTTTTCAAGTTAGTTTCTTAAGTTCTACGTCCTCGATTGAAAAGTTTTAGCTCAATCAGACCCTAAAGGATTGAGAGCACTTAAATTCTGATTTCCTAATTATTGACGAGAGCACAATTTGTGCACAACGGGGTCGTAGTAGGTAGGTATATGTATAGGTAATGTCATTAGGTATGGTTGTTTGAGGACCTACTGGCAGGTTGCCCATGTTGCATCGGTACCTATTCATAAATGCCATAGGGACACTGGAACCAAGGTCTTTCTATCTCGTGGCCCCAGTTCCCTATCATGTCTCCATTTTTCTATGTAGAACTATTAAGTAGGTAATTTGTTCTTTCGTTTTTTTTATTGTAGGTATATACCTTACCTACCTAATATGAAAGTTCTGTAGTTTCAGTTTTGTAACCTTTAGCGTGTAATGATACTCTTCATGTAGCCATTCCTATCATCATCTAGTAATGTTCCACGCCGCAAGGCAGGTAAACTGCCTACGCCATATACCTTGGTAGCTATAAGTATCAACTTTTGTTAACTAAAGTCATTCAACTCTTCATAAATGGCTGAGATGGTATGAAATACTCTTACTAAAAGTGGTGGTGGTAATATTTGAATACTATAAATATGGTAACACAATTGTAACGACTTAGATAAATCTTAATCTATAAGAAAAATTAATCAAGAACAGTTAGCCTTTTAATAGGTTTTATTTTTCCCTACGCTGTACTTTTGGCCAATAATATGTTATCTTGAACCGTTTAGACAAAATATGTGTGTATGACCTCTCTGAACAAGGTCGTGCCTATTTCTGGGTAACTATTTTAGTTATCAAGAAATAGGCCTATATAAGGTGTATTTGCATACTTACATTTATGGACCAAGCGAACAAACTGAGCGAAACTCTCTGCTTCAACTCGTCTTTTTTGCTTTCGTCTGTCTGGATGTACATACTCGAGTATAGGGGGCGTACTGTGAGCTCTTAGCGCGATTCAAAACAGAGCCTACATTGGATCGCTTTGTTTTTTTTGTATGGGGATTTTGACAAGCGATCCAATATAGGCTCTGTTTTGCATCGCGCTAAGAGCTCACAGTACGCCCCCAGGTCGCATTTTTCAACGAATCTTGATGAAACTTAGTATGCACGTTCTACGAGTTCAGGCTTTTTTTTGTCGTCAATGATTTTTGATTGGAGGTGGTATATCCTCCTAAAAGAGAGGAATTTTGTCTGCGGTTCCATTTATAAGACAATTGACTAGACATTTTTTTTGATCGATTGATGAGACTTTATGATCTGATCACTCAGTCTAGTAATCTGATTACTTGACTGTGCGATGTCTCAGGATGACGTGCGCAGTGCAGTGTCACGCGAAAATTTATTGTTTTAAAGTTCCGAGTGACACTGCAACTGTTATGGGCGGCCGTGTCGCTTAACATCCAGTGAACGACTAGCTCGTCACGTCATTCAATCGCATTAAAGTTTTTGATATTATTTGGCAGCAATACTAGGTACCCGATTCTTAACAAATATTTCAAATATAAGCAAAATCGATATAGAAGTTATCGAAATATAGAGCCCTAAAGTCTGAGTTCGGGACATACTAAGTACATACCTACTATAATTTTTTTTTAAATAAAACATCATATACCGTGCGGTCCCAGCAGTGTGAGAATAACACCACCAAATAGGTCTACCGTTTGCAGAACTACAGTATTAACCATTTCCAATACGTTGCTTCTTACCCATCTCATCTGTTCGGAGCTATGAGCTTTTCCTAGCAAGCAAAAC
The DNA here is from genome assembly GCA_910589525.2 of Ennomos quercinarius. Classification (NCBI taxonomy): domain Eukaryota; kingdom Metazoa; phylum Arthropoda; class Insecta; order Lepidoptera; family Geometridae; genus Ennomos; species Ennomos quercinarius. Next base: position 8,440,310 of record OU342501.1, read on the forward strand.
TTGAAAGACGTTTAGGTAAATCCAATTTTCACTTCCTTCATTACGCATTATGCAATGTTTACCTTATACCCGTTTGAAGCTGGCCTAAAATCTGCCGTCATAAGCAAAATGGGCTATAAAAGTTCACACTTTTTACGATGACTTATCAGTCAAGATGAATGTAAACTAACAAGAGAAAGTGCCGTGAAATGTGTATAATCATGCATGCAATGTGTCCGTGTTTGATAGATTTCTTTTCTAATACATACACACATATTGTAAGTACATACAGAAAAATAGGTTCAATTTCCATAAGATATTATTTTATGTTTTTGGTTATTAAGTTGGTTCGGTACTTCGGTTGAAGAAAACGTTTTTATTGCTATAAAAGAAACTTACAATCATAAAGTCATTTTATTCATCGGAAGTTTTGGCGTCAACACACATATGTAAATATGGTATAAAAATCAGGTATATTATCGATTTTTACCTCGTTTATCAATAAGTATAGTATACAAGTAGCAAACCTTCACTATTTTCTTCCCATTTCCCTTAAACAAAACTCTTATCGTGCCGCACGTGCTGAAGCGGAAAAATTTAAATTCCGCGTCGTGGTATAATTCTAATCGTGCGTGCACTTGTGACATTGTAACGCATTAGCTCCGCCTTTGCTATGACTATTTTGACCTAAATAGAGGACTACAAGTTTTGACGAAACATATTAATTAAGGCACTAATAAAGTGAAGAGCGAACACGAATGGTTATAAGTAAATCTAGGTGATTTTTGGACACAGATCTGATAGCTGAGGTCTGTGTGATTTGAAGTGGAAATCATATATACCTACCCTTTTTTGAAAATGTTGCAGCAGATTTATTAATCTAGCCACTAGCGCTGTGACCTAGCCAAAAAGCCCAAAAAAGTTAATGGAAACTTGAAAAAACAAAAGGTTCTTGTGATTAATAAATTGGCAAGTTCAAAATTAAATACATATGTGAATTCAAAAATACTGCGCGGCTAAAAGTATAAAAGCACCTACCTAAATACCTACCTACGCGCACCAGTTGCTTTGGAATTTCGGACTCCCCTCGCATCATAGTAGCTGCATAGCAAAGGTAAGAAAGCAAACGCATGCTGAGTGCAAACAAAAAACCACTTGATATTCTTCTAAGCCTTGTACCGATTCCGTTAAGCCCGTGGCAAACGAGTCCGTCCGGTGATTTGTCGTGGCTCACTTGACAATAAGTACACGTAACGTAAGTAGTTAGTACTTATTGTACTTAGTTGAGCGGACGTGGCGTAGTAACTACTACATTAACTATGCCATTAGTAGCTACAAGAAGGACGTGGTCGATAGAGCTCTAAACAATTTAGCCACGTAGAGCTCGATTAGGCTTTAGGTGTCGCAGACTTTTTAAAGAAAAGATAAATCTTAAATCAATACTATTTTAATAGATCAAATTTAATTTAAGATAGGCATTCGAGCAGCATGTTGTAAATTGTTTATCTCTAAAACAGCGGCAGACGAGAATAACACGTTTGACGTCATTGAACCTGCCATAAAATTTAATGACGCTAGAAAAACGTAAACTCTAACAAGTGCAACTCGATCTAGATTAGAAAGACACAAGTCCTCATAAAGGTCACAAGTTCAAAAATTAGAGGTGTGTGAACAAGTTGAATGAACTTACAGAAGACGCCGCGATTTAAGATTCATTGCCGTGAGAAACTCAGTTCGTCCAGTCCAGTAGAACAATATCAAGGCCGGTTTCTTTAATGTCACAAAAACTTGCTTCGTGGTAGTGGAATCGTCAGGCCGCATTACACCATAAAAAGTTTAGAAAGGTTCTACCGTAGGTACTATGTAGAGACGCTGTTTTATTTACAATCGAGAGTTTTATAACCCAAACCTAAAGTCGATGTGTTTGCCGCTGACGCGTTGGCTGATTGTGAAAAACTGTAGACGAAGCATGTGAGTTATTAACCAATAACACATTTATCGAATTCATTAAAACCACTCTCAGTTAATTTTGACTTGTAATAGTCAATTGTGCTCAAAATCCTTTACTTACGTGTAAAATGCAAATATACAAATAGATGGTACTAAAATTACCTACAATACTTATATCCGCAGGATTCCGTAGAACGTTGACCACAGAGAAGACTTGTAGCATGTCTCAAGTCTATTTACGATCAACTAAAGCTTATAGCTACACTTACTCGTATTGCTAAAGTAGACACGATTCCATGTTTAACATTACGGAACTCTAACCAAACACAGCATAAAAATACGAAAGCGGAAAAGTAGTAGTTTTGCGACACAGAGGCGTCGTCGGTGAAACGTGATGTCATTAGATACGTGAAGACTCGCCGAGACGATTGTAGCAACACAAGTCTAACAGTAGCCAGTACTGATTACGCTGATGCGGATAGAAGGGCAGCTATTGGGCTCATTCCTATTTTCTGGCTCAACCAGAGTGAATTTAGTCTAATCTCGCTCATGAGGCATTAGCATCAGCATCAACATCTTCATCTGCATTACCATCTTCATTTTAGGCAATGAGCACAAACCGGTCATTTTCCTTTGAAAGTTTGAAAGTAGTGAAATGTTTCACTAACCTAACATAACAAAATTTTGCACACATTCGTTACACTACTTTACGCGTAACATATTGTGTAACTGTGATGCTTGGTATACCTAACCTGATATGCATATTGACTGATATATTGTAAGCATTGCCGTAAAGATGGCTTATCTTTCCTTCCGTAAACATTTTAACATATTTTTCTCCACGCAATGTTTCGTTAAATATGTAAGCAAGTGCTTATGTATCTATGCAACAAGTGTTACTACATAAATGCCTATTTTATGTAATTTTCGATTGCGAATGGTGAAGAAGTTTTTATCGTGTATTTTTGTTTTGTGTCAATAAATAAAGTTCGACATTACAACTGGTAACTGAAACAAGTAGATTATCAACTTTAGCATTAACCTTATTAGTAGACACATTAATTTGACATCACAATAACTGTACGAGTACACCAACAAATATCAATTACATGCCAAGTTTCTGTCGATAAAACTGCAACGTGCAGGGTTTTATTAGAATCACGGAAGAAATTACACGGAAATGCACTAGTTAATACCTGCCTCTGTTGTCATACGTGCCAGTTTGTCTTCGATATTAATTTGATCGGACAAAAAGCTGTAACAGCACATTACAAGTCAAGGTTACTATTCTGTGCATAATTGAAGTAATACCAGCGGAACAGGTACTAGTAGGTGGGAATTAATTACATTTGAACTAGAATTGGTCAGAACCTAACATATATCTACCTAAGTAGCTGTTGATTTCGTTGTTCTTTTTATTGTTATTTTGACTGTCTGTAGTACATTCTTCAGCTTGTCAATGCCATGATAATAGTTATTTGTTATACAAGGCTGCAAAGTTGGTTTTTGACGTGAGTACTTGAATTGAAACCTGAGCAAGCGAAGGATTCTAAGATTGAACCACGAGCGTAGCGAGTCACAAAAGATAAAAAACGAAGAGGCGGTAGGCCAAAGAAAAGATGTAGAGATGACCTCGATGCCCACCAAGAAGAGTAGACAACACTATCCCCAGATTGACAGAAGTGGAATGAGGGGAAAGAGGCCTTTGCCCTGCAGTGGGACACATCAGGCTCATACTAACAGTAATAATATAAATAGATAGCATAAGCTATAACAGACAAACATAACTCATCAACAGCTTGAAGACGTCCACTGCTGAACATAAGCCTCCCCACAGAGCGCCACTTTGAGCGGCTGTTTGCCTTCTGTATCCATCAGCTCCCCGCGGTTTTCATAAGGTCGACGGTCCACCGAGTGGGGAGGAACATAACGACCAGTTTTGAATAACTATAAAGCTTATTTATACACTGTTAGTCATACATCCTTTATCCCTTTCTGAAGGCATTCGTCGGCTAGCCGCATGCATAATCTTAAGTTATTTTAATAATAAGTTATAAATGTATCTACAATGTCTATGTTATGTAGCAACAATCTTGCCTTGAGTAATAAAATGCTTAGCATTTTAATTATATTATTTCTACAACAAGTTTAACAGGTTTGTACCTACCTATGCAGTGTGTTAATAGTGCTACCATTCGGTTTGATTCTAAGTCAACTGTTCGTTACAAGAACACTTTGTGCTAAATTGTTTTTAGGGTTCCGTACATAAAGGGTAAAACGGCACCTATTACTAAGGCTCCACTGTCCATCCGTCTGTGTGTCTGTCTGTCTGTCTGTCTGTCTGTCACCAGGCTGTATCTCATGAACCGTGATAGTTAGACAGTTGAAATTATTTTTACAGATGATGTATTTCTGTTGCCGCTATAACAACATATACTAAAAAACAGTATAAAATAAATACTTAAGAGGGCTCGGCTCCCATACAACAAACGTGATTTTTTGCTCGTTTTTATAGATATGGATATATTATAGGTACAGAACCCTTCGTGCGCGAGTCGGACTCGCACTTGGTCGGTTTTTTTTATTCTTCTGTGAACAAATTCCTATCATGCCAAGAAGTTCGTTGTACCAGAACATTGAAAAAATCTAGTTTAAGATTCATCATCTGCCTAACACGTTCTCTCACAGGGACAGAGTGTCGGCCATAATCCACCTCGCTAGCCAAGCGCAGGTTGGTGGATGGCACAGTCAAGTCTTATCCGCGAATTTTGAGACTTTTGGACATACCGGTTTCCTCACCTTCCTCACTAGTTCTAAGTTAATCTTTCACATTTCATTCATTTAGTGATGATATTACGAGTAGGTCCTTAAAAGTACCTACAGTTAGTATTTCTTCATCATTATGAAATGACAACTCATTTCATAATGCATTGGGTAATAATCAATTAATCAGTAAGCAAATCACGCTTCAGACTTCTAAATACCTATCTAATTAATGTATCGGTCGTCCATGCGATACGAAATAACGTAGTAACTATGATTGGATCTGTGACGAGGTGGCGTCATCTTACCTACATCTAACTACCCCACCCTGACCTTGACAGGTACAGCTGGAAGGTCAGATCTCTTGGTATATTTTTTTTATTGTATGTTTCATGCTACTGGGCAGTGTCAGCCAATATAGGTATTAGGTACCAGCTTACTTACATAATGATGCCAACAAAAAATACCCATAATAAATACTGATTTTGTAGGTATGCTTCTAATAGGCTGGATATAATGTACTTATAAGTAATATTTCAGTTATTTATACATAGTATGTATTGTGTTGCTCTACCAAAATAGCTTACGCTATATTTACACCGTATAAAAATGAATCAAAATATAAACTTTGTTTTTTTTTAATAAGTAATGTGCTGTTGTGAAATTCTGATCTCTATTGTAAACGTACTACCTATTCATTATTGTTCAAAGTTTATTAACGTCTCATTAATAAAGTTCTGAAGAAAATGTCTGAAGCGAATAACAATTTTCTCGCGTATTCATTGCCGACGATTAAACAACAATAATTAAAGTCAGTAATCAGCGGAATCCGTTCTCTGTTAACAGGTGGTTAATAGAAATAAGTCTGGGAATAAGACGCGTACGATAAAATCGATAAAATGTATCGATACTTTTCAGATACAATTTGTATTATTCAGTCAAATGCACTGACTGAGACAATAAAATTTGGTTTTAAAATTATAATTGCACTGTATAGGTACTAAATTTAAAGATTACAAAACTTTAGCTAGTCAAATCACTGGGCAAATGAAACTTATGAACTGATCTAGAAAAATTTGGTTTTACAATTATAATTGCACTGTATAGGTACTAAATTTAAAGATTACAAAACGTTAGCTAGTCAAATCACTGGGCAAATGAGACTTATGAACTGATCTAGAAATCTTTTTTAGACTATGTGCAGCGTCACACCAAACTTTAATTTAGAGTTCCGAGTGACACTGCAATCTGTTATGGGCAGCCGTGGCGCTTAACACCAGGCAAACCCACTTGTCAAATCATTCGTTTACATAAAAAAAACTTTAATATAACGTAGTTATTGATATTATATCAGGATTCATTATAATAACATTATCGATATTGCTATTCCTGAACCTTTACATCCCTAGTTTACCAATTGATTTAGCAACGTGAAGAGTTAAGCCTGTATTAACACAAGCCGTCTTCAATTCAGACGATTTTCGTAATAAGCGGGCCGATTTCGCAAGATATCGAAACGCACCTTATGTAATTAAGCTAATGAGTTGGTTTGGAGTAATCAACGAGTATTTGTTTCATAATCGGTTCAAAAATACAATGTTCTACATGTTTGATATCATCTCTTTTTGATATCGCCATACTACGAACTCGTCGTTGTGAGATTTGTCGTTAAATTTGAGATCTCCGGCACATTTTCTATAAGTATAAGTTCTTTGGAGCACTATTATGAAGCAAAAATAAATGCTCTCAAGAGATGGAAAATTTGATAGAAAACGAGTGGGATGGTGGAGGGAGTAAAAGAGGCTGTGCGAAGCCGGGGCGAGCCAGCTAGTAATAATTAATTAAAATTATTCGAAGTAATGTAGTTACCTCATGTTTATGATACTGCTAGCTAATAAACAATTAAGTTTAGTCTGAAGGCTAAAAAGAATTAGAGCATGAATTAATCACATTACAATAATTGTAAGTATTTTTATTTATTTATCAACGTGGATTACGTACATAACAATACTGTCTGAGCGTGTGTGTAAGTATATACCTACTTTAGGTACACTGTGAAGTAGGCACAAATTGCATGCGGTCCTAACATGAATCTACGATATGGTATCTGTAGGAATTTCCCTAAAACTACCAATAAAGAAACCTAAATAATTCAAGCGGAATACATTATTTATTCCTGACACAAAAAAAAACAATTCTAAACTAACCCTTAAAACTAAATTATTCTATACATTCATAAATTATTTCATAAATCAACAATATAAATACAAAACTAATCTAACAAACAAGTACCAGTAGGCAAAGTGCCCAAAATGCTGGCAGCATTGCCACTTTGAATGGCAATGCTGCCAGCATTGCCATTGCCAGGCTCAACCTTTGGCCCAAGTAGAGGCCAGCACCAGACCAGACGTTTGCAGAGATCTTTAATAATATTGTGTGCACTTGGTCCCCGCGGGCCAAGCGTCTCGACCCCAAAAGGTGCAAATGTAAAACTGCTAATTCAAGCTTAATTTTATTTTTTAGATAAAAGTCAAATGCATAATATACCAAAACCCGTGTGTACACTGGTGTGTACCTACTTGGACTACTTTACGGCTCAGTATCAGTAATGATTTGAGAATTCCGCACGAATATTATACGTTACTTATAAGTATAGTATGTCGAGATAAATTACAATGCACACTTTAGCTACAGCGTCTGCATTGTGTAACATACAATAAAAGAAAGCTAAAAACGTAGTAAATTAAATCTAATGTGTTAGAATACGCTCGTACCTTGCAAGCATAATATATCGATTTCTAATCACAGGGATGCTAATTAGCGTTTGTGGTTACTTTGATGATCATAAATGCATTTACTTTTGAACGTATATTTTATAGATTAGTTATATATGAAACGAAAAGAAAGAGATAGAGAGATTGAGAACAACGATAGAGGTCTCGTCTTTCTCTAAAGATCAACCGAAATAAGTGTTCAGAAAAAAACCACTACTTATGCAGTTTTAGGTAAGTACTACGTACTTATTTATTCTGTAGCACCTACTCTCCAATGAAATTGTAAGGTTACCTGCCATATCGTATTTTCTTTCCTTTAAAAATTATGCAGCTTTATGAATAGATAATGGCGACCTTCTTGATTTAGTGGCATGTGGCTGACCTCCTGGCAATGTAGTTACTGCATAGCAATGGAGTTGGTTTCCAATGTATAACGATACGTTGGATTAAGACGCCATCATTGTTGAATGTCAGACAGTTTTGTTTCCCTGAAAATAATTTAAACTACTTTTACCTATTATACTATATACCTACGTGTGAAAGGGCCATAAAATGTTGGTACAAATTAAAGCTTAAGATGATGTGTAATAGCAAAACAGATATATGGATCAGAGACACTATATGAAAGTATAGAGATCTACGTATACGAAAATCATGATCAATCAACAGCCTGAAAACGTCCATTGATAAATATAGGCGTCCCCCATAGAGCATCACTTTGAGCGGCAGCTTGTCCTCTTGCGAGTCCTCTCCTCCCCATCGGTTACTAGCATATTACGTAAAGCTTGCAACAGGCGTAAATTTCGCAATCATTGCTGTCAAAGCTGTCAAACGTCACTTTGGCAGAGCAGAAAGCGATCGAGCGCTAGAACACCGTCTGTCGGACAATCGATGAACTAAAAGTGCATTATTTTGCTTGCGTCTATTGCTGTTCTGTTGCTAGTGGCGCTAGTATCAAAGGCCAAAGTGAATTCAGTGACAGGCGAGCAACAGGCGAGCGACTGCGACTGATTGCTAAGTGTTTGCTGTCGCTTTGCTACTGCTGTTGCTTTGCTACTGATGTTGCTTTGCTGTTACAACTTTCACATAATACGGGTGCGGTTCTGCGAGGGATGTGACCTGCCCAGTTGCCACTGCCGTTTCAAGTTCCCAATTCTCGGACCTATATCAGTGTATTTAGTTTTCATGCGGTTACCATTTCGGTTCAAAAATAAATTATAGTATACACTAATAGACGGTTCATTTCTATCTAACCGTTACCCAGTAAGTTTCATATTTTAATTAAATTGTCGTCATACAATATGTGGTACAATGGAAATGCATCAATCTGTTTGTTAGTAAACATTAAACGTACATCAATACAACTGACCTACATCGAACCAGCACAGAACGAGTTCCTTCGCTTACGTAAATTAATTTATACGTCAATTATTAATGAATGTCTAAGACTGTAAGTCTAGACTTGAATCCAACAGGTGGCTTTTAAAACGGCTTTGAATTCTACCCTATATTGGTCCTTATATAATCCTTAAGTACCTTTTACTAAACATCCAAATTCATTACGCATTAATTATAAAGTTGAGTAATGAATTTATGAAGCTATCCCACGGGAACCTTTTATTTTCCTGGGTTAGTTTTTAGATTGGTAGTGGACGCTAGAATCTATTATATCAAGTGTTACGGACCTAAATTCTTTGAATTTTCACGAATTTGAATGATAGATTTAATGCTCTCCCATGGTTTCTATGGATAAAAGTATTCTAATCGTCTGTTTCGTGACTGTACCTACCTATTACCTATAATATGTTTCTCAGTATGTCGGTACGTTTTCCACCAGCGCTCACTCATCACTGAAACGGCTGAACGGAATGTGATAAAATTTCGTGTGGATACTTTAGGTCTTGAATTATGACATAGAATATGTTGGTACTTTTTATCCCGGAAAATTGTTTAGGTCTTGTGAATTAGTTAGGTCACTGTCTGCGTAAAGATGGCACACTCAGAACTAAAAGGTAAAAGAAAATATTAACCCACATAAAATTATAGTATTATTATTTCCGCAGTATTTTCGAGCAACAATCAAGAGCGTAATTTGACGTCGTCTTATAACCGCTGCAAAGTATGCAGGGAAAATATTGTAAAGTTGAGCATGAAGCATTATTTCAAAAAATACAATTCATTTAAATAATTTTTGTACCTAACATTATGTCAATAAAAATATTTGATTGATTGATTGAGTAAAAAAAACAAAATTATTTAAATGAACTTCTAGTTCATTTTACAAGAAAAAAAATGTGTTTCACTGAAGCTTTAATAGCGCTGGAACACCTAAGTTCATCGTTCTTGGAATGCCTTCAGAGTATGTTACCTATAAGGCCTATTACAAGAAATATTTAAAATCTTCTCTCAAATTACATATGTTACCTATTTTAATGAACGGGTATGCATGCCTTGCAGTATTGAGAGCCAATTACGGAATACTCCGAACATGGCTTCGAGCAATTTCGTAATACCTGGAAAGTGCCTATGATTTACAATCTACTAGGTATAGTGACATTTCCCTGGTTTGACTTGCGGTTGAAACCACGGGGTAATTACGTAAAATTTGCAACAGCAATGCGATAGCAGTAGCAATGCGACAGCAGTAGCGAAGCATACATTCTCGTCACCACTAATGATGTATGACAGCAATCACCGCGAGATTTACGCCTGTCGCAAACCTGTTGCGAGTTAGGTAATTAGGGGGCCGGTCTGATGTTTTTGTTCCCACCATACCCATAATTGCAATTTTATTTTAAGTATTTTTTCACAAAGTCAGAAGCTTTTGGGCGGCCTAAGAATTCTGACACCAGGTGTAACCACTTGTCTACACGAAAAGAAGAAGAAGAACAATACGATTATCATGTCATCGAAATATTTGAAAGCTGAAATGTATAAATAGCCACTCAATCTGATTTTAATCTTTATTACTTTATGCATAAGTAATACAATTAAGAAACCATCAGGCCAGGTGATATTACTTTCAACTTTTTAGTTCATCAAACCGAATCTGATTCTTAAAACACCTTTGCAGCCCACAAAAAAATTAAACAATTTATACTCCCCTCAACAACGCGCATAAAAACGAAAACCATAATAAAATGCGAGAACACATGCCCCATTCTTTGAATACAAGCCTTTTATTGAGATTGAGTTTAATCCTTGACTTCATTAAACTTATGTTAGTAAATGAAGATGGGCTTCGTTGCGTAAAGTTTAACAACCTACCAGTTAACAGCGGTTCTCAATATGATCATGGCAGCTGGTAACGCAGGTCTACAATATATCTTCACAACTTTCAGGGGGATCGTGGTGGAATAGGGAGTGTTTTTCAACCCCCCTGGGGCATCGAAATGGGGGATTCAAGTGGAACGAAGGAAAATATTTGTAAGTCTAGATTATGATCTAGATTATGACGAGAACCCCTATACAGTATCACAGGATAAATAAATAGTAGACCAGTTATATTGAGCTACATCACTCAAAATATTACCACATTTCCAAGCATACTGTTATCATGTGATAAACATCTTATATCCGAAACGGGATCGTAAAGCATGCTTCGATGCCTATCTTTATAAGATTGCTTGATCGTTTCCTTTCAAAATTCTGATGAGCTCGTTCATTCATCAAAATTCTACAAGGGTAACTACAAGATTATTGTCACCATATGAGAGAAATTTAGAGGTAGCTGACAAAGTGTTGGTTTCAGACGTGTTGTTTTCCGACGTCCCGTTAGCTATTTTAGTATTCAAATTCTCATGAGCGTGATTATATTCAGATTATTAGCAAAATATGGTATGGTGAAAATGATAACTACACACATCAAAAAAGTCTAAGCAACATGTACTAATTTAAATTTTAGGATGGTTCTTCACATTATAACGTTGTATTTTATTTTTAAAATTATTACAAAATGAAATTTCTAAAGAAAATGAATTTATTTTGAAAGAATAGGACAATTTAATACAAAGTATGGCCTTCTCTGCTATTCAGAACTTGTCGGCAACGATTATTCATTGAATTAATGAGACTGTTTATGTCATCTTGCGGTATTCGCTCCCAATGGAATTGTAGCAAATCCTTCACCTGTTGGGTTGTTGTCACTCCGTCCAAGTCCTTCAAAACACGTCTCTGGAGCATGTCCTATGCGTGCTCGATGGGGTTAAGGTCTAGCGATTGTGCAGGCCAGGGCAATACCCGGATGTTCTCCGTTGCCAAGTATTCACTGGTTCGCCGAGCTGTATGTGAACGCGCATTGTCATGCATTAACGTAAAATCGGAGCCAAAGGTTTGTGCAAATGGATGGACATAAGGTCTGAGAATATCCTCAACGTAATTTTCAGCGTTCATGTTTCCATTTACAAAAACGAGCTCAGTTCGCCTGTTCTTCATAATACCCGCCCATACCATAACTGTTGAGCCGCTGTATGGATGAACTTCCTGAACGCACCTGAGCCTTTCAGTATTTCCGGGCCGACGGTACACTCGCACCCTTCTTGTATCAGGCCTAAACCCGAATCGTGACTCATCGGAAAACATAATTTTATCCCATTATTCCTGGGTCCATGTTATGCGTTCTCTACACCATTCATTTTGACGAGCGCGATTCCCGTGACGTATCGGTGGGCACCTGATTGGGCGTCGAGGTCGTAGGCCGTATACTCATGCAGTCGATTTCGCACAGTTTGAGGACTTACATCAACACCACTTGAATTTTGTAGCCTCAAACTTAGCTCTCGAGCGGTTAACATCGGCTGGCGTCTTGCAGTCAGTTGTATGTACCGGTCTTGCCGAGTGGTTGTACTCCTTCTACGGCCTGGGTGCTGTTCAGCGGGTTCCCCTGTATTATTGTAGCGCTGCCACAAATAACACTTCTATGAATGCCAAAATGTCAAGATACCTGAGATTGATTACTTACCGCTTGCAACATCCCTACAGCTCTTTGCATTTCATCTGCCGTCAAATGACGTCGCTCCATGACGTGAAGAATATCTAACGATTCAATTTTGACGCTAACTTTATTTAAATGGTTGGTAAAATTATAAAATCAAGAATAAACGTGTCAATTAAAACGCACTTAAATTCAAACAAATTCGCAGTCATTTGAATTTTATGAAAAAACAAAACATAATCGATTTCTTTTTTACAACCAGCCAGTATGTCATCAATAACAAAAAAGTTTACTTACCTACGCACTTTGAGTGAGTAAATTCTTAGAAATTAATTAATATAAATGGTAAATTTGTAATATCATGCTTAGACTTTTTTGATGTGTGTATTTTTATTAATATAGAAACAATATACCTCCGATCGAACTACATAGGTACATGGTAGATTACAATAGTTAGGTCTGGTAAGTTAAGTATAACAACAGTTATAACAGTTTTTGTAAAGAAAAGTCGTAAGATACCAATTAAGAGCAACCCTGCGAAGTTTGTAGAACGTTTGTTCGCTAGTAGATGTATGAAGAAGAACATAAGTCACTGCCATCTCCGGACTCCGACCTTGACTCCATATTCATGATTGCACGGTCCCACGAGCTCATTTACCGCAGTTATGTTATTACGAGAAGATTGAATCGCTGATGAGTGATAGCTGGCGAAGTAACTGTTTGCAACATTAGAAGACCTTCAGAGATAACACTAAATGGTACATCGTTTATTTCTTTTTGATTTCCTTTGTGCGTGTTATGTCAGGATGTTGTAAGTGCAAAGGGAAATGGTGGTTTTTTTTGTTGTCAGATTGTATTGTTTTATTGAACCTCTTCAGCTAGATGTTCTTGATTGTTATTTAGTGAATGTAATATGAGTGGTTAGTGTGGCTAAGCAGTAACCCGTGCCACATTGAAACCTACGCGTACTCTGTTTCTTATCCCGCTCTGCCCTGCACCAATGAATTCTTAAGTTACAAATGGAATTTTCACTCGCTTTTGCAACACTGAAGGAAAACAACGTGAGGAACCCGGCATTACGGCATATCATGTTTTTAGAATCACAAAATTCGAGAACATTATGGGTCATCCACCAAACCGCACTTGTGGTGGACACCCAGTGGAAAAACGGTGCCCTATACATAATTATAACAATGAACTTATGACTGAAAACTGCATTGCACCGGAAAAAACGTCTCGAGTTAAAAAAGATTTGTTTTTACTGGTAATGTGATGATGTGATCGATAGTATAAATATGTATTGCAAATGTTTCTGTCTTTTATTTTATGACTAAAGCTTTTATAAATAGCGTTTGTGTAAGCAGAGTTTTCAATGAAAATAGTGTTGTTTACAAAAATTGCTTCCTATGTGTCTATTGCTAGAACATTTATACTTATCTATCACACATCACACACATCATCGGCAGGGAACATAGACCTACCTCATATAACGCCACTTTGGACGCTTATCATAGGGGGGAATTTGCTATAATAACCACGCTTGGCAGTCAACTTGGTGATCCCAGAAGATTCGATGAAAATGCTTTTTTTTATGCGATTGAATGACGTGACGAGCTAGTCGTTCACCTGATGTTAAGCAACACGGCCGCCCATAATAGTTGCAGTGTCACTCGGAACTTTAAAACAATAAAGTTTCGCGTGACACTGCACTGCGCACGTCATCCTGAGACATCACACAGTCAAGTAATCAGATTACTAGTCTGAGTGATCAGATCATAAAGTCTCATTTGCCCAGTAATTTCACTAGCTACAATGCCCTTCAAACCGGAACACAGTAGTGCTTGCACACTACTGCTTGGCGGCAGAATAACTGCCAAAGCGGTGGTACCTACCTAGACGAACTTTGCAGAAAAGTCCTAGCTGCTGCCCATTCCCTGGATATTCCCTTAGCCGGCTCTTACAGCACTCACAGGAAGAGATGGGATGGTCCTATTCACGAACCGGGACCACACGTGTGGTGATTATGGCTTTGTATCCACGTTTTATGAAACAGGCCTATGCTCAGTAGTGCATGTCCAGCTGATGATGTATTGAAATATCTTTTAGGAAACATAAAGTTAAAATCCATTCTTGAATTGTCGCTAAAGGCGCACCGCCCCGTAATTTATAAACGAAAAACTGAAACGAGAACCTTTAACCCCCCTAGCCGCCCCTCGCTATTGTGTAACGTAGTTCAAAGGATTCTACCTCTCTTACGTTTACGCAACTCTGGAAGTTTTGAAACTATACTTACAGTACTAGTATAGTATTATAATTATCTGCGTTAGGTTTTAAATGCCGCTGATTTCCTATTCAGCTTAGACTATTTGTTTATTGGAATTTGGTTGTTTAAATAACCTCATTTTTTCTGATGATGTTTACCCGTTTGGCATGTTTACCTACAAAACCGAACTATGTGCACGTTGCTGTTCTACTTTACCAGTTTCCACTGTCTCAGCCTCAAAAGTTGGTTTATAGTAACAATAAAATAGTTATCCATTGTGATATTGTACTTTATCTAGCACGGAACAACACAATTGCCACACCGAATACCAAGAGTTTTGTAGTTAATGAGTAATCACCATCTGGTAATGCAGCCTACGAAATATTGGGAATGTGCGTGTTGAATTTAAGGAACTTTTTTATGCGATTGAATGACGTGACGAGCTAGTTAGTCGTTCACCAGATGTTAAGCGACACGGTTGCCCATAGCAGTTGCAGTGTCACTCGGAACTTTAAAACAATAAAGTTTCGCGTGACACTGCACTGCGCACGTCATCCTGAAACATCACACAGTCAAGTATACTTGACTGTGTGATGTTTCAGGATGACGTCTGATTATAATCAGATTACTAGACTGAGTGATCAGATCATAAAGTTTCATTTGCCCAGTAATTTAACTTGAAGATGATGTGGAGTTTTCTTAATTTAGAGAACTAGAAGAAACATCTTCAGTAAGCTCCATAACATCTGTAATTTCTCTAAATTAATTTTGTAAATTCAGTAAACTCCTTGAATGGAGTAGAGAGAGAGAGATAATATTATAACGAGATAAATTTAAAACCAATGAAATTCAAAAACAAACTAATCTAACCATTTGTCAAAGCTATTTTACTTAGATGACTCCCTTCAAATTAAGTGGGTAAGCTATAAGTAAAAGAGTTAGGGTCTTTAATATAAACAAATGACAAACATACTATGACAAACACGAATGGCATGACATGATAATAATATATAACAATCAAATTCCAACAATACCGTCTCCATGGAAAACCATGGAAAGTGAATGATAATTCTGTGCATGGGTTTAGTAGTTTAGAATGCTGTGAATGACCTATTATCGTTGTTAATAACAATATCAAATCCAACAGAAGTGTGACGTAACTCACGTAGGTAGGTAAGAAAGTGCAAATAGCATCGGTTCGATTCGGGTTTATTAAATACAGGTATAGTAGGTGTACATATAGCGAATTCGTTTGGTACGATATTGACATTGCATTAATTTATTTAATTAGTAGAACACATCTGTTTAAAGAAACCTATGAATAAACGACGCTTATTAAGGAGCTTTAACCTGAATATCCCTATATGCAGTGGAGCTAGCCTTAGGTAGGTAGGTATATGACATACGACATAAAACTACCTCTATATGTGGCTATAACTGATATGGCAATGCCAAGTGAAGCAGCTATACTGCTGTAACTATTTAATAAAATAAAAACGACCGCTAACCTTTCTAAAGATCTTTTTAAATTATTTAGTAATTTAGTTAGCGGCTTTTTCCTAGAGTTCTTGTGAATTTCCAAGGATTCAATCGTGTCATTAACCCAATTGGGGCGCACGCTGCTGAACAGGTTAAATTAATATCGGACCTGTAGAAAAACTCAGGAATGTTCGGTAAAAATTATGACACCTACTTTTGGTTCTGCCCAAACTTTCAAGTAAGTACCTATTTCTATAATATTTAGGTACTACGTTCCGAGCTTATGTATTTAAAACGCACGAGAAACATATTGAGCTCCTTTTATTTTTATTCGTGTCGTGTTTTGTATGTGTGTCAAACCTTGGAATGTATGGGAGTGGCGCTGAGTGAGCCAGGGCTGCCGCAGGGCAGGTCATGCGGACGACCTTTGGCTGTTTAAAGGTTAAAAATGTACACGTACGCACGATGCGTTTTTGTTTAATTTAAGGTATCAAAAATATACAATCATCGCAAAAAATTCAAGTTGTTCTTGATAGTGATGATGACTGTGATGACACTAAAAACAAACATTTAAGTATTTAACATTCCAACCTTTAAACCACATTATTTTCTGCAGTTTGAAATTGTCTTACCGTTATTACTTTATTAGTAGTTAAGTAAACATTTTACGATTTTCGTAACTCCATCATAATCTGTTTTGTCGGTCAAACATAAACACAAATACACAATCATTTTATCACATATAAAAAATGATTTACAACTGGATTATACCAGCTTAGAAGACTTATGATTAACCATAGGTAATACTCAGGTTACGTAGGTGAGTATCATAGAATTTACTATCCGTTTTAGATTCAAATTATGTGTATTGTTTAATATTATGTAGGTACATCTAAAGTGGCCATACAAAATGTCCAATAATCATTTCTAACAGCCGGGCAACCCTGCTAGATGTGTAACAACCGCGCGACGTATTCACTCACGACACAGCCACACATCGACACAGTATTTTCTATAAAATGTTGGTTAGATCATGTTAGAGCCTTCGGGCGAATATAGGTACTCTGACAAAGCGAGAATCAGATAATTTGTTTTGAAATGTCTAAATAATAATAGTAATTACTAAGACTATCTTGTGGCATATTCTCTGTCATCTATTAATAGATATACGATGATGTTTCTAAGTTAAGCTACTTATAATATTATTTAGTGGCTATGCCCACGGCTTCGCCCGCGTGGACTTAATATATTATGAAATAAGGGTTTCTCATACTAAGGCTTTTAACCCGTTTCACCCGCTTAAGGGCTGGAGGCACCCCCACACTATGTAACGAATGTATCTTCGAAAGTTTTTAGCTTCAGTGGTTTAGGATGTGGATGGCACCTTGTTCTGTATTTTTTTACCCCTTTGGGGGTTGAAACCCAAAAATTGCTGAGACCCGTATGTATTTATTTTGTATGTATGTTCTTTATACATGTCAAATTTCAATACGCTTTAGGATACGTTAACTGCTTTGAAATTTTCATACAAAGTTTAACTACAAAATTTACCCCTTTAAGGGTTGATTTTCACAAATTTCAGAAATACTATTTCACAAACCAGTTACGAAATGTAATTACTGGGCAAATGAGACTTAAGAACTGATCTCACAGTCTAGAAATCCTTTTTAGACTGTGTGATGTCTCAGGATTACGTGCGCAGTGCGCGGTGTCACGCGAAACTTTAATTTAGATTTCCGTGTGACACTGTAATCTGTAATGGGCGGCCGTGACGCTTAACACCAGGCGAACGACTAGCTCGTCACGTCATTCGTTTACATAAAAAAATGTATGATTGAATTTTCAAAAATTTTAAGGCTCTACGTTTAGCGGTTTGGACTGTACCTACGTTGCTTGTCAGGACAAAGCCTTTTATATAATAGAAGATGTGGGCATGCCTGAAGTAGGTACAGAGTAAAATAATGCATTTGTAATCAACGATGAAATATTTGTAGTCGAAGTTTCCGAACGGCAAGAATGCAAGATTGGTAGTAGACACTTGATTACACAAGAGGAGGTAAATGATGTGGTAACTGTCAACCGACCGCACACGTGCGTGGTATCAATCTACGCTTTTTACCCTCCCGTAATCAACAAGTCCCATCCATCAATTGGGACCGCAACACAACCAATTACGCCAACGACCTGCCAATTGGCAATTGGTTTGATCACTGATCCGATTAACGATCGCTTACGAAATATATCGCTTTGTTCGTTCATTAAATCATTGTTCTCGGATTTTAATTATTACTTAAGTACATTTTTGGAGTTAGCGTTAATGGATTGGTGTTTCTTTTGTTTTGTTATTATGGTTATGGTATGGATTTCACGCAATGGACTTGGACATAATTATCTATGTATTCTATGGTAGGTGTAGCATTCTGTTATCATTTATTTATTTCTGTAACAAAATCCACAGCTTAAAAACGAATAGTACTTATATGAAACTTATAATAAATCTTAAAGCCATTAACGGATTTACAATTTAAAAATTTATCTTTGTATAAAAAAAAACGAAAATCACTAAACAGATATAAAACCTAATAACCTAATAATTAATTGTATTAAGTTGGTTTTCTAAATAAAAGTGACGTAGGTACGGTATTTGCAATTATTTATCTACAATAGTACCTATAGTTTCTCCATAAGAAACTAATTCTTACTCAGGAAATAATAAACAATCACGCAAAACAGTTAGAAAACATAAAGCAATTAATGTAAGTGAGTGATGATTGATGAGAAACAGACGTCCCCGGGGGTAAAAATCATAAATTGCCTACATGTGAGCGGTCAGACGGTTCGCCTATAACTGGCGATTACACGCCATTTGACGCGAGTTAATGGATGAAAACCGTGTAAAATTTCTCATAAAAGTAGGATTTACTAGTTTTCCATAAAAAGAGGAAATGAAAGAATGTAGAGAAACGTAGGCGTCTAATTGAGTTGGGTTTACAAGCGCTTTACAAGATAACGATTGAATTATATAATCGTGACAATCTATATAGACACAAGCCAAGTTCAAGCTATTAAAATTACTTAAATACTTACTTCTAGCTCAAAGTTTATGCTTATGACTTATAATATTAGTAGGATGATGATGTTAACTGAAATATGTAGGCCATAGCGAGTTAAGTAAAAAGAAGAGTTAGAATTGGTTTGCCAAAACCCAGGTTTTCCTAGTTTGGGTATCTATGTTTTCCAACCAGGGGGTCTAGCAAAGATCCTTTTCCATTAGCGTTAACGCCAAACGATAAATCAAAATGTATGGGAAGGACATTACCTGCGGCAAACTTTTCCGCAGGTAAAATCATAAATAATGTCGTTCCCATGCATTTTGAATCATCGTTTGGCGTTAACGCTAATGGAAAGGGATCTATGCTAGACCCCCAGGATTATTAGATTTATTTATTTAGACTGTTTCACGTTTGAACCGCTGTTTCTAAACAATTTTAATAAACAATTCCATTTCATTTATATTTCCAAAAATAAAGTTCCCTTCCTGGGCAGTCAGGTAAAAATAATATAATGAAGTTACTAAAGTAACGTAAATAAAATCTTGTAAAAATAAAGTTAAAGTAAGTTCTTTTAGCGGATAATCGATAACTCCTCAGTATGAAATTAAGAGGGTTAAAGTCATTTAAAGTAGCCAACCTATAAATATAAAGAATAAAATCTCGTATATTCATTCATATGAATATAATAGCCCTGAAGCAAAACTGAGAAGATACCATTAGAAACCTTTGAAATAATTTCGAAATTTGAATGGATGTGTTTACGTGATCACATCACATCAATCCTCTTCAGCATCAATACTTTGATATATCGTCGTTCCTTTATCTATGTCATTGTTTTGAGTACTTTCTTTACGCGCAAAAAAGCCATGCTCATTTTTCACGAGAACACTGGCTTTGTTTCTTTCCTTTGGAATGTCGACAAAAAACTTTCTAGGTTAAGCTTTTTGTTATGGTAAATTACCGACATTAAATTTCATACATGTAAAATCTCTTTGTCTAAACGTCGGCAACTTGATAGTTGAATGGAACCTAATGTGACCTGCGTATTTATTAGCAAAAATGCATTATAAGTTGTATACAAACTATATAATTCATTTGAATACTAACTAAACGATTAGTCATAGTTATGTGCTCATCATAGCGCGGGGAGCCGATGGATGCTATATAGAGGCGAGGCAAGCAGCCGCTCAAAGTGATGGTTTTCCATGGGAGAGGCCTAAGACGTCTGGACATGGACGTGGATTCAGATGGACATAGTAATTGAATTCTTCGGTACAACAATATCTTTGCTATTTAAATTACAGCCATACAATTCAAAGCTTACGCCACTGAATAGATTGATCAAGCACACGTGGGTCCTCCCATTCAATGCAGATGACACATAAACCTACGTATTTATGATCCCTAACTTACCTTGTCGCAATGACAAAATCTAATCATTTTATTCAACGGGGAAGTAGTCGTCAAAATATTTACTACGAGAGAGTGTTACGATGCTATTCGAGCGTGGGCGCCAGCTACAATTTCCGTTTGCCGTAATGACTACCTTTACGTTTGAATATACGATTCACTTTGATATTTCTTTATTGATATTTAGGCTATATTTGAATGACTTCTATTCTTACATTTTTATAGAACGGAGACAGTTCATTAGTTTTTATAACCTGGAAATAAAAGCATAAAGAGTTTTTTTTTCTTGTAGTTTGGCTCCACACATAGTGTATTTAGCCAGTGTCGAGTATTGTAATTTTCATCGTACTATAGCATATTTCACGTAATGTCAAGTCTTAGTCACAGTCATAGTCGAGTCTAAGTCAGGTAACCATAATCCAATCTAAGTCATGCCACCAGTAAAGTGGTGGCAACTTTACTAGAAGCTTCTATGGAATTTTGAAAGCAACACGAAAAACCACGTTTCACCACATTATATCACTTGCCCACACTCATGCTCGTAATTCAGCACTTAATGCGTAAAACGCCACCAATTTTAAACATTAACACTAGAAAAAGCACAAGTTTTCAAAAATAATACAATGCAACGACGTGAACTTTTCCGCGTTCCCGCCAAAAGTCCCTTAAAGAGTTTTAACAGTTAGCTATTATTTTAAAGCTTTTTGTAGCTATAAGCTGTTGTAGAACCCGTTATATTATTACTGTAGCAATAAAGTCACTTAATTTTAATGAGAGGATTCAAATTTATATTATTTATGAGATAGAGTTGGTTTTAATTTATCGGATCGGGAACCTGAAAGGTGAAGATTATTGCGTGTAAACAAAAAGAGTCACACTAACCTACTCCCTTACAATAAACACTGCATAACAGTGAGATAGCTAGTTAGTGTCTTATCTCGTATTTCGAACATGATAGAGAGAAACAAACACACAAAATGACTATTCTTCGGCTATACAATGATTATATGTTGTAAAGGGGTTTGTAATTTCAGTTTTTTTAAATGCAATGCTATATATGGTTTTTATGGTAAAATGGGCATACGTTTGGCAACAATCACCTAATGGTAGTGACGAAGATGTCTAAGGTGGAGCACGTGGCATGAGATGCCCATTCACTCTTGACTTGAAAAGACCCAGGTTTATACCCAGTAGAAAATACTGTTGCTGGAAGACCATTCCATTCCTTGGCCGTTCGGACTATGAATGACTCAGCAAAACGCTTAGTGCGAACTGGTGGTACACTTACGACATAAGAACGTAAAGAAACATGAAGGCTTGTAGTTCTATGATGGAAAGGGGATGACGGAATGAGCTATGGAGAGCATGCACGAAATGGAAAAAGGAAATGGATCAAGAAATGTAGTAAAACAAATTTAAAACATTTTTGAATAATTCCGATAAAGTAAGGTATTTTTGAATGTATAAACATGAACTAATAAATTAACAATGTTATATGGCATGAAAAGAAAGCAGCGTGCTAGAATACTCAATTTCCATAAAACATACAAATACCTCTATGACAATACAGAATGTAGGCCATTTCCTCTCCATCTTTGGTCCCGCCCACACTGAGGACGATTACCTCGAGGTCGTTGCTCTCGCCTCTAGTAAGGTTTCGTTACGGTACATAAACTAATTTATCGATAAAGACTAAACAGATGTTTAATCAGGAAATGAATCATGAATGTCATAGCGTTTTGTAAATTAGGCTTACTAAATATTATTTATTCTTGAACCAACTAAAATGAAAACCTTTTTATTTGAATATCCTGAAGCATTTAGTTTCAGCATATTTAAATAAGTGTATAGGCTTACCTTTGAACTTTTATCAAATAGATCAAATAGTCAAATATCGAATAGAAGCATCAAATAGATTTTGTAATATTTTCTTTGGACTTGCTGTTTTACTTTGCTTTGCTTTTATTGTAACGACTATTAAGTTCTTAGGGGAAACTAAATTTATTAATTAGTGAAAAATAGTAGTAATTAAGTAATAGGTACCAAATACCAAAAGTAAAATTGTAATAATTATTATGTCCCAATAGCTGATACACGTACGGTTAATAACAGGTAGGTAAATTTAAATCATGATAGACAGGAAGGTATGTAAAAGAGAAGTGTAATTATTGTGTATTGTAGTCATTTCTAACCCAATCGATACATTAATTATAATATACATGCACTAAGTAAAATTAGGTACATACCTATATAACATAATACATAATAGAATTATATAATATTAATCCTCTACCTAGATCATCATCATCATCATCATCATCAACAGCCTGAAGACATCCACTGCTGCATATAGCCCTCCCCCAGAGAGCGCCACTTTGAGCGGCTGCTTGCCTCCTGCATCCATCGGCTCCCCGCGGCTTTCACCAGATCTTCGGTCCACCGAGTGATGGGTGGCCGGCCCACGCTGCGTCTTCCGCTTCGTTGGGTTGCCCACTCGAGAACCTTTCTTCCCCATCGGTTGTCAGTTCTACGAGCGATGTGGCCTGCCCATTGCCATTTCAACTTGCTAATTCTAAGAGCTATATCGGTCACTTTAGTTCTCCTGCGGATTTCCTCATTACGGAGCTTATCTACCTACTATACAATTATATTATTATATCATTATATTAAATTAATTATTTATATTCTCAAAATGTTATTCTGTGGTGACTAGAGAAAAATAAATAAAACATAAGCATATATAATGTCTTCCTTGGTTATATAACTTTTATATTTATTGAGCATAATCTATGCTTCTAATTTTATTCCTCTAGCATAGAAACGAGCAGATTCACTTTGGAATGTATGTTTTTTCGAACAACAGAGCTATAAAGATTTTTATCTGAGATGAAATATGATCAATATTTTAAATGCCCATTCTCTACAAATTCTCACGTTTTTATCATCCGAAAACCAAGATGAATCGGCCGCCGGTTGTGGCCCGTCTGAAGCATACCAAGTCAATAATGTTGTTTTGTCTTTTATACATAGGTACTTTAGTCTTTATTGCTCATAACTTACTTGAAAAACAAAATATAATTACTAAAACTAAATTAAATCTAAACTAAAATAACTAAGAACCTACTTATCTAAAACTACAAATATATAAATGAGTAATGATATTATAATAATTAAGTAAACAACTAAATAACCCCCGTACAATCTGTGATGATTACTGAAATTAATGCAGGGTATAATTATAATTTGGCAGAAGATGTATGAATAACCAAACAGAACAATAAAACGCTACACTGTAGCTAGAGTTGCACTCTCGATCTGCAGCCACTCGTATGACCATGAGCCATGAGCTAAAAAAAACAAATGCCAATCTCAACGAATTCGTAGACAAAAACTGCCTTAAATAACTTAACACTAACAGCTAGGGTACTAATCGTTTTCTATTTTTTTCCTTCTTTGCCCAATCCAATCTCAATATATATTATAGAGAAGAGACAAAAACATGTAGATGCTACCTCTTATATTTAGTACCTACATACCTTGATGTGAATGTTAATTTTAAGTGGTGTTTTATGTAGGAGAGAAGAGACAGTTTTAATTTAAATAACTTAAAAACTAACTTAATAACTATCTACACCTAACTAAAAACGGTATAGGTATTGTCGCCAACTTTATGGGCACCTCACCCGCAGACAGCGACTTAAACGAGGTTTTACATTTATAAGTTTAATTTGTGTTTTAGATAAGTACTTAGTTTAGATTTAATTTAGTTTTAGTAATTATAATTTATTTTTATTGAATAAATATTTTTAGTACTAAAAACGAAAACCCTGAATATTATAGATTGATTTTTAAGTGTAAACCACACTTTTACTAGGTGGTAGGACTTTTCTGCAAAGTTCGTCTAGGTAGGTACCACCGCTTTGCCAGTTATTCTGCCGCCAAGCAGTAGTGTGCAAGCACTACTGTGTTCCGGTTTGAAGGGCATTGTAGCTAGTGAAATTACTGGGCAAATGAGACTTTATGATCTGATCACTCAGTCTTGTAATCTGATTACTGGACTGGGTGATGTCTCAGGATGATGTGCGCAGTGCAGTGTCACGCGAAACTTTATTGTTTTAAAGTTCCGGGTGACACTGCAACTGTTATGGGCGGCCGTGTCACTTAACATCAGGTGAACGAATAGCTCGTCACGTCATTTAATTACATAAAAAAAAAAAAAAAAAAAAAAAACACTTCAGGGATAGTATCGGAATTACTACTAATTAATAGATTACTTGTCTTAAACAGGTTCTATAGATGTCGCCACGGCTGCTTAGTCGGTGAACAAATAGTCCTTAAGATTTTCGCGGTCAGCAGTCATGCGACCATGGCCTAATTGGTAGGGCGTCTAATCCGGTTAGTTGGAAGGCGCGGGTTCAAATCCCGCTGGTCGCTAAAATTTTAAGGACTATAATATCTTTACCCTGAATATTAAACAAAATAAAGTAGATAAAGAGGCTATATATAAAACACAGAATTTAGATCACCTGCGGGGAGCGTACCTACCCAAAAAGCTGGAGACAGAGTTTTCCTATTCTATTCTACACGATGTTCAATATCAAGGGGGACAATGTTTTCAGTCTGTTTTTGAGGGACATATATTTTTCAAAATCCACCACAGAGCTTTCAAACGCCGAACAAATAATAAGCAGCATATATATATTTTACAATGACTTTCTAATGAGCTGTGTGTCATCAATACCATTTGTAGGCAGCGGTGAAAGCATCTCTTGCATCATCGCTTACATGAAAATATTGTAGGTTGCCTACACTTGTGTCGACTTGGGGTTATACAACCGTATTTTAAGTAGTCGTTAGACTAAACAATTGTGATTGTCTATTGGCATTTTCTAAGTGTCTTCCATCGCTAACCACATTCACTTGCCATTTTGGTGAGATAACAGGCATCTTGTGTAAAAGTTATACAATGTAAGACAACTTAGTACAAGTAAACGAATTATAGCCGATTGGTGGTTAAGTTTCGCACTGTTTGAATTGAACTTTTCTAAAAGATTGGTACCGCGCGTTGGTAACTCATCATCATCAACTGCTGAACACAGGCCTCCCCCAAAGAGCGCTACTTTGAGCAGCTGCTTACCTCCTGCATCCAGCGGCTCCCCGCGGTTCTGACCAGGTCGTCGGTCTACCTAGTGGGGGGCCGGCCTAATACGCTGAGTCTGTTTTGGGGGTGGTAGCCGAATCCCATCCTGTGATTCTTAGCACTGCTCTGCTATTACCGTGGCCGAGTGACGCGTGGTAGTTGGTAACTAATAAGTACCTATTAATTTAACCGTAAGTCACAAACTTTTACGGTCAAAAATTTAAAGACACTACAAATAATTAATATCCACATCAAAACACACATAAACCCACCATTCTAGTGTAGAAACCTACCTGTCTGGTCTAGAAACCAGTATATAAAGTAAATGCCTTTCGTTCTAAAAGAGGGTGTTTCGGAATGCAGCAAACTGATGATGCATATCTACTACTAAGACTATAACAAGACATAAACACACCCTCATATCTTTCTCTTGCATAATTAAACGTGTTCACCACAGAAAACTAATTATCCTCAAGGGTTCATTATCCGTAAAGACACTGACATTGATAATTAACAACCTAAGTACCCGGCGACAGTTACTCAATTCTAATTAGTGGAACCTTACTAGAGCTGCATTGTTAAGCGTTAACAAATGACACGTTAGGAACAGAAATTATGCGTAGGTACGTCAATACAATCGAATGTCCAGTAGAAACCCGCGGTCCTACACTTTCGCGACTTTCACTCGCGGCGCGGCGCAGGCGCATGGTCGCGGACGACCGGAGCATAAACGGATATTTAAAGGAGCAGTAATATTTTAAAAAACGTAAAGGGATACCCATAATATAATTAAAACTCATTGGAGATTGTTATAGGGACAAATTCACACTGGAAAATAGAGTTACAGCTTTTTTTATGTAAACGAATGATGTGACGAGCTAGCCGTTCGCCTGGTGTTAAGCGTCACGGCCGCCCATTACAAATTGCAGTGTCACTCGGAAATCTAAATTAAAGTTTCGCGTGACACTGCGTACTGCGCACGTCATCCTGAGACATCAACAGTCTAACAAAGATTTCTACACTGTGAGATCAGTTTTTAAGTCTCATTTGCCCTGTAATTTCACTAGCTACAATGCCCTTCAAACCGGAACACAGTAGTGCTTGCACACTACTGCTTGGCGGCAGAATACTGGCAAAGTGATGGTACCTAACTAGACGAATTTTGCAGAAAAGTCCTACCACCTAGTAAACCATACCAAACAGCTGTAACTGTAGCTGTACTGTAGCTTTAACAGAAAGCACAAATACAAAAACGAAAATGTGGTATAAGTCTAGATGGAGTAGCATGTATACCTAATAGGCTCGTAGGAGTCGTAGGTCTTTCACGTTGAAGTGTATTAGTGATTGTTAAAATTCATGAGGTGATTGTAGACAGCGTCTGTTATGGTTAGCCGTGACGCTTAACACGAGGTGAAAGACTAGCTCGTCACGTCATGTATTTACGTACATATAAAAATAATTATACAAAGCAACCTTCTACTAAAAAAGTTTTAGTCAGCGAGTTAACAAACATCCCTTTTGTTACAAAAAATTATAATCTCAAATTCAACGCGTATTTATATTACAAAGGCTTCACTAAATAAATCTTTCGAGTCATGTAGTCAACACAAATTATCACGCGCATATTACACAAATCCGTCTCAACATTTACAATTTTACACGTTGTGCTTTCGCCGTAATTTCACTCTTAACATGTTTTAACATTCAAATAAACGCAAGAATTTAATTAAATAAATACGATTGTTTTATTTTAATTTTAAGTCATGGCTGGTGAACATTACCATGTTCTCACATTAGGTAATGGGCGAAGTGGTAAAGTAAGTAGTGCGAACTAAAATGCCGCTGACGAAGCTTTGCGTAGAGTGTAGACCTAAACCTGATAATATATTATAGGTAAAGTATAGCAATTTTTTTATTGTGTAAGTAGGCCTAAAAGCAGAATAGACTCATACTTATGAACCTAATCTGGTTTTAGGCTGGCTATGCCATTGATGTAGCAGCACACAGCAAGAGGAAAATACGCTTCGCTCGAAGCGTCATATTTTTTAATGCTCTGTGTGTAGCAGTCTGGAAAGGAAGATGCCACTTATAAGCCAGTTCCAGATTCTTTCTTTTTATTGTGACGGTATCTTCTGCAAGACAAAGTTAATAGATATATTATTGTCTTTGCTTTTTGGATCTCAAACTTACCTAAGCAAAATATGCAAAAATAAAGAAAAAATAAGTAAAATAAATAACATTTGAAATGTGAGGCGCATGATGAACTCACAGCATGCACGGGCTACATATACCTAAGCTGCAAAGTCTCATGCACCGTCTTTAGTGTATAGAACTGTTACCTAATGCTTTCAGAATTCAGATGTGCTTGAAGACCTTGCATTTTTGCGCTAAAAGTGAAACGACAAACAAAAATCTGCAGAAGTTCGTGCAATGCAACCTATTTGAAAAAGTATTGGTCTATTTTTGCGGTTATGTAACTTTACCGCGCTCATGTGGCCAGAGATGATAATTACATTGATACTTGTTGATATAATAGAGCTATTAACTATGACATTCACAACGAGGACAATATTTTTGATTAGCTTTTTATGTAACATACGACATTTTGTAAGACTTTACAACATACATGTAGGTACTTAATTATTATTATTAGGTATGTTACGTCTCTGATAGAGACTGACATAACAAAACCGCTTACGTTCTTACTTATATTAAGTCACGACAATGTTTTTAATCTAAACTGACTACTTATTTATTCAAAATTAGGCAAACTTAACATCCTTTGCCATTTTTATCTGTTACTCTAGAACAAATCCAATTATCAAAGTATAACACATGAAGAAATGAAAGTTAACCGTAGTTTACTGACATAGATAAAGAAATATTTCTTGCAGATACCTGTTACCTTCCAATTGCAAATTAAGTTATTAATCCCTATGATCACGTAGGTGCCCATTTCAAAACTATAAACGAACCTACGGGGAGCCGATGGATGCAGGAGGCGAGCAGCCGCTCAAGGTGGCGTGCTCTGGGGGAGGCCTATGTTCAGCAGTGGACGTCTTCAGGCTGTTGATGATGATGATGAAACGAACCTACTTACTCGTATAAGCCAGAGTTAGGCAACGGCGACATACTGAGCGGACCGCAACGCTCCGCAAGTGAGCTTACTGATTGCATACGCTAGTAGTAGACCATTACCTGTGGACACAGAACTGCTAAACAGTATCTAAGTTCATTCTTACATGCCCTCGATTCTCACCAATGCGACTTTTCTGATGTTCAAATAAATTTTGTATATGTACGAAAAGAACGAAAGATATCCCCTGACATAAAAGTTGACATTTACTTCAAGGTAAGACATTGACAATAGCCTATTCTGTGTTGTGTGATCATGATGTGATGGCCTTCGTTAGGTCTCTATATTTTTTTATGTAAACGAATGACATGACGAGCTAGTCGTTTGCTTGATGTTAAGCGTCACGGCTGCCCATAACAGATTTAGGCCCGATTTCACCAACGTTTATTCCAAGTATACGGCTATTTGTCACTCTTGGATACAGCTAATTGACAAATGAAATTACACAAAAAAGATGCCATTTTGATTGTATCCAAGGAATAAGTCTTATTCCTTCACAAAATTAATGGTATAAGGGCTATATTCGCGTAACTCGGTTGTTTTCGGAAAGTTATACCTGGAATAAAATTTATTCTAGTTTGGTGAAATCGGGCCTTACACGCACAAATATACAGGGAAGCCTATTAGTTAGGATCCAGGATGTATATGTATGTAATCGTCGTGCGGTATTATTTACTTGATAATAACCCAACTTAAATAAATATGTATCCGACTGTTACTCACGAATAGTGTGTCAATTTCTCGACCAGGTTTCGAGCATATCCGATGCTCTTCCTCAGGATAAGTTCACGCAGCAAGATCGCGGCGGTAACAGTCGGATACATATTTATTTAAAATGAATCACACTCATGAGAATTTTAATAGTAAAATAACCCAACTTTGCTCACTGGACGTTCAGTATACGTTGATTGCATATACCTACGATGATAGACCATTATACCTCATTATAATGCTCGGTGTTTCTGGTGGGCAATCAGCTAATTGAGCTGATTACATAGTGGTGGGAGCACGCCTGAATAATAGTGGCGGTGTAACGCTATTTCAAGTACCGCAATATTAGTACCTATGTACTTTACGTGTTGATATTATCGTTTGGTCCGTTTTGGCAATTGAATCTCGTAATCATTTTATGGAATATGGTAATTAGTTTAGGTCCAGAGTTGGAGAGTTACTTTACCATCATCAGACGGAATTCTACTGCTGAACATACTTATAGGCCTCCCCTAGAAAGTAAATCTAAAACTTATACTTACAGCCAATACAGCCATTAGCAATAGAACAACAAATCTTGAAGCTTATCATTTTATCGTTAAACTAGCTACGCCCCGCGGTTTCGCTCGCGGATAAAAAGTAGCCTATGTGTTAATTCAGTATATAAGCTATCTGTATTCCAAATTTCATCCAAATCCATTCCGCCGTTTGAGCGTAAAGAAGTAACAAACATACACACAAACACACATACAATCTTTCGCCTTTATAATATTAGTGTGATTAGAAGTATTCTCAAAATTAAATAGGCATCAATTAATGTAGCTTATGTGGCGCCGATCACCAATACAGTTCTCATATTAAATGACAGTGTCTTTATTGTTTTTGTGCTCAAAAAAAATCGTTCCTGGTTGAGCATCTAAAGGGTTGAATTTGCGATGATGGAAGTATAAAATATAGACGCGTAGAAATACTTTCTAAATAATTTAAAAAGGCGAAGACATGCATTGGCATATATGGGCTAATTCACTGTTTGCAACAAAACTAGGCTGCTGCTCGACTCTGCTCCTAAATAAACTTATTCTAATACTGCAATTCACTGCATGAAGACTCAGTGCAACGAACTCTAACTAAAATAATTTATGCCGCCAAGTGGCATCTAAAATAAACCCCTCTATGAGTTCCAAGAACATCTGTAACCGATGCGTTCGCAAAAAGGAAGAACTAAGGATGTCTTGTGGACTGTGACGAAAGAAAACAAATTAGAATCTCATTTTGACAAGCACCAGTGTTGCCAGCTAGTACGTGAAGAATTTTCAATCTACTATTTATATCTCAGCCAAAATACCTATACAGTTTCATTATAAAAAAATATGTTATTTTTGATAACGAAAATAGAAATTACAAATACAAATCACGATTTTGTAACTTGCGGTATGAGCCTAAATTATGGAAGAAAAAATTTATTTATTATCATGCATTACAAATAGTAAAGGTAAGTAGCATTTAAAAAAATGTACGTATGTATTCTATATATTATATGTATGATTACTAACTTAGGTACTTTTTATGGTTATTTTATATACAATTGTTTTTTTCTCTAATCTGTGGTTATATATAAATGATACATCAAACAAACTACTCTCGAGGGGTTTTTGGCGGGAACTCGAAAAAGTTCACGTCGTTTCATTGTATTATTTTTCTAAACTTGTGCTTTTTCCAGTGTTAATGGTTAAAATTGGTGGTGTTTTACGCATTAAGTGCTGAATTACGAGCATGAGTGTGGGCAAGTGATATAATGTAGTGAAACGTGGTTTTTCGTGTTGCTTCCAAAATTCCATAGAAGCTTCTAGTAAAGTCGCCACCACTTTACTAGGGTATGACTTAGACTGGACTATGATTACCTGACATAGACTGGACTGTGACTAAGACTTGAAGACTTGACTTTACAAGTGAAATATTCCATAACTCGATGAATAATTACAATACTTGACACTGGCTAAATACACTATGTGTGGAGCCAAAATATAAGAAAAAAAAAAAAAAAAAAACTACTCTCGAATACCGGATGTCACACTGCAGTTTTATTTATAGAAAATATAGTACGTTGTACATTGGAAGCTTGTGTGTTTCTCTTACTTGTATTTGAGTGCCATAGTTAAACGACTTGTAAGACATCCATGTAGCAACGGAAACGTAAAATAAAACGGCAGATCAAAGCTTTGAGGCTACAGTATAAACTATAAAGCTTGGGCCAAGTTATGATGAGTCATAAAGTATTATATTTCTATATTTAAAACGGGATGGTGTTGATATTCATATATTTATTCATTTATTCTATTTCCACATGTGCATATTGATTTAACATTAGAAATATCATTACCTACTAACAAAATGAACCCTGATGAAGACTACTAAAGAATATTATGTATACATTCGGCTCAGTTATCTGAAAAGCGATGAAAATGAAATATGATTACGAGTAGTCTGTTCCAAACAAACCCTCTTTAACCTTTCTACTGCCCTATTCCCATTCCTGTTTTTAATTTTCTATGTATCCTATTCCCGCTGTCCCCACAGCACTTAATAAATAAAAGTGACATAATATTGTCTCGTATATTGTTGGTTTATAGATTGTGTTGCTTTTGGATGAAATTTTGCACAGATTGACAACAACAACAGCACCAACAAGAGCAATAGAGTACTTTTATCCCAAAATTAGGGGGTTTATAAATGCAAAAAGGGGGGAAAATTGTTAAATATTTATAATAAGCAAAGGCTATAAACATTTTCCCTAATAATCGCTAGTTGAACAACCCGACAGATTGTCCGAGATATCCTGCGGCATCATAAGACTTTATTAATGCTGTCAGAGCTGATCAAAGAGCGTCGAGCGCTCGGTGCCTCTACCGATTAAAGTGATAGTTCCCAGACCTCGTAAACCAGTTCCAAATGGGAACTCTGTCGTGAACATGGGGCCATACATCGCGGATAACGGGACGAGGTCCCTTACAAAATGGGTGATGGTTTACTATGACAATTTACTTCGACCTCTGCTGTAAATCGTCGCGCAAATGGAGGTCCAGAATTGAATTTTATTTTTATGGTGGCTGTTTTAGAACATATTTTTTAAGATACTTCCGGGTTTTCACTATAGGTAGGTACTTACCTAAACGTTGTTGACCACAAATTATGTTTTACTTAGAAACAGTCGTGTTGA
The DNA here is from genome assembly GCA_910589525.2 of Ennomos quercinarius. Lineage (NCBI taxonomy): Eukaryota > Metazoa > Arthropoda > Insecta > Lepidoptera > Geometridae > Ennomos > Ennomos quercinarius. The sequence continues at coordinate 8,473,118 of OU342501.1, forward strand.
GTTAAGTACTATTATAAGTTACCAATTACCTACGTATGAATGCAAAAACTAAGAACATCCATTAGGCATCCATAGGATTATATGGACCAAAAACAGATGAAGGGGAGGGAGCAGAAATTCAACTGCATCAAATAAAATAGATAGGTACCTACGAGACAAGACTTCTTTAACATGATCTTGGTCTGCCGTTGGGACGAATGATACTGCTATAACATCTTGTTACATACAATACAGCAATGTGGAAACAGACCTCTAGATTACCATCATCATTATTCAATCACGTAAAACAAACGACCCTGATCTTCCTGTTGTCATACAAAAACAATACACAGATGAGAGAACATCTCCCACGTTTTTATCTGCCTCTACGTGTTGTATCATTCAGCGTAATGATAACGATCAGCGGGATGTTACCTTTTTTTTCTTTATCTGCTTTATGGCGTTGTGTCAGAGCTGCTGATAGCGTTTACCTATTATGGGTATCAATGACGAAATGAGCTAATAATTCACTGCGCCACGCTTACTCGTAATGTGCAAGTGTTTGATGTAGCATCGCGTTGAGCCTTAAATAAACACAGTAAACAGTTGTAAATCTCAAAAGCTGGATTAGGGTAGGTAATTTTTTTTAATTCTTTAATAATAATTCACTTTTTAAATTCGGATTGTGTTTTATAGCCAAATTTTGGAAGGCTTGGTGTGTTCGATGTATGGATATTAAGGTCGTGGATTTTACAATTTGTAGTCGATTTATAATTATGGCACATAGATTTTGTGACTAAAATGAGGCACATCATTATCTAATGTTAATGACAAGACGCACTTAGGGTGGGTTTTTCACCAATAGTTAAGGTAACCAATGGGTAAAATTGTAAGGTCAACATTTGTTAGAGTTTTTAACTTATCTATTGGTGAAAAAACCACCCTTAGTCATACTCTGATGCGTTCCATTTACAAACTTATAAATAATCCCTACTTGAAAACCCATTCGAAAGTAACAACTAATTAAAAACAATCCCGCCGACTAATAATTTCTAAAACAATAAAAACAAACGATAGCTCACATTGCTCATAATATTTTATTAGATTCGATAGCTCTGCAGAACTATCAGCTCGATTAGATGAAGGACTTTCATCTAATAAAGACTGGATTGGAGAAATCTCGAGAGAAACACTCGGCGGAACGGCTCATTAGATTGATTTTGTTCATTTTGAACGCCACCGCATGATTGGCTATATTTATTGATCCCTATTTATATTAAAGCGGGTGCTATTTATAGATAAAAAAGCTATGCAGGCGTGCCACAGTCATAATGGTGATAGTTTGTTTGATGTAACTTTCAAATATACCTACCTAAACCATTAGATATTTTGGTTTTAGTGGTATCGGTAAGACGCCTGAGGTATCTATACAAATGAACGTGTTTTTGTTTTTCCGAATAATATTATCGGGCTTAATTTCTCTCGAACAGAATTATACATTTTCGGGGAGGTTTGTTAGTGATTGCTTTAATTTCCATCTCAAATTCCTAATTCATCTTTCTCATACTTTTAATAAAAATGGTCATAAATTTTAAAACTATAGTCAAAAATAATCCAAACCTTCTCCTGTATAGTGAATAGGTACGTATATATAAACATCGTCTGCAATTTTAATTACCTATGGCTTAAACAATGAACGTTAATACTGTTCATATGCGCGATGGGTTTTGATTACCAAACGCTGTTTTTCTCATTATCCTTTGTTTGCACACACAAAGGAAAACATTTAGCTGTGGCATTCTGCAAGGACGTTTGCAAACAAACTATCCACATATCCACAATGCTACAACACTGTCGTTTTTAGAATTTTACTAATAGAATCACTTCGCGTTTTTTCGTCCACAATTTACACAATTTCTCATCGCGGATATTTGAAATTTTCCGGGAAAGTGTCGTAGGTATCGGCAGTGTAAACACTAAATAAGTATACGATTATGCAAATCTTTCCTTTATTTTCAACACAGATTATTTACCTTATTAGTAGCAATTTATATTATTAGTATCTATAACCTAGTAGAATCACAGAAAAGATATAAGTACTCACCTACCTGATATTAGAATAAGAAACTAGACTTGTGTTAGGAAATTTATTGATTCGTAAAACAACTGAATACCACAGGAAAGGATGTAAATATCTACTTATGTATACTAACTATGCTAGTATCAATGGTCTCAGTGGGTGGGAAAGCAATTTTATCTTGGAACAAAACAATCAAACAATACCCGACACCGTCGGGTTATATTGCCATTGTGAACGCTGTTTAGTAAATTGCTGCGGTATTGTCATTGTCAACGAACCAGTCAATGAGCTATATTATTATATTGAATTAGTATTTGTATCTTATCTTTATCACTTTTGTTTTAAGAGATATAACATTAGTTAAATTTATTCATGTAGGTACTTATGTTGATTGAAAGCGCTTTTAGATTGGGTAGGTGTTGTGACAGTAATAACTTAAAAAACGCTTTTTTTTTTTTTTTTTTTTTTTTTTTTTTTTTTTTTTTTTTTTTTGAACGGGCTAATGCTGTTGGTCTCTACCGACCTTTACAGCGTCACCGGGCAGGAGGGCAGGCGCTTAAGGCGCCCAACCGTTAAAAGTGGGAGACAACTAGCACAAGGGCACCCCTGGGGTGCGAGCCTCGGCTTGGGCCGTTGCCGGGATAAGAGGATCGAGAAGGCTACGTCCACTGGAAGAGTGGACCCTATGGAAAGTCGCGACCGTTCTAGCTAACCTACGGGGGGTACGTCGACCTCGCCGGCGGGGTCGGTGTCTGATTGTGTTACGCTGGTAACCTATACCGGTGCCGAAAGCGGTACCTGAGCCAGGAGGGCTAGACTGATCCGGTGATCCTAGCGCAGCCGACACAACGGCTGCTATAGGATCATCCGGATCGCTCAAGACGTGTCTTGGGCGGCGACGACGGGGTGGCGGGTCTGTCATGTCTGTAGAGTAACTTGATGCTTGGACTACGAGAGGGTTGGGGTGATGGGGTGCCGCGTCAAAATAGCGGCGGGATGCATCCTTCATAAACTGACGGATGGATGGGAGTTCGAGATCGCAATGGAGGTCGGAGTTACGCTGGTACCAGCGAGCTCCGACCACCTTGCGGATAAAGCGGTTCTGGATAACCTGAAGTCGATCCAGGTGGACTGAGGATGTATGAGCAAACGCGACAGATGCATAGGTCATAATCGGGCGAAAAAAAACGCTATTACGGATGCTGCTATCCACAGCACGCTACACAACATGGCTACACGCTTAGAGCGATAAAAAAATGTAATTACTTTTATCTTTTGTGTCCGCTCATATAAAGCAAAACTATCGTTATTAACATAACTATTACAAAAACAACATGAAAACTATAAGTATAATATATGTGTACTTACTTAGGTACCTGTCTACTTGTAAAATGTAATGTTGAGTGACGTCATGAATAAACGTATTTTCTTTCTTTCTTTTTTTTTCTTTCTTTTACAAAATGATATAAAAAAAATTACTACGAAATGTGTACCTAAGTCTAAAGACCTGCTGCGTGACGGCATGATATAAGTAGGTAGGTAGGTACCTATAACAATTATAAGGTAGGTAACTAGTAACTACTGTGGAAAGTCGTAGTTTCCAAAGCCGTTTTCAAAGGAAACTCCCAGCAAAGAACGTGTCCTCAGAAATCGATCGATTACTGACGAGTAAATTGCTATTCGTTTTCCGCTATTGGCCTGCAATTGGCAGCTCCGATTAAGGTTTCTCTGTAATTGATGCCTACTCCATTCTGACGTGTATACAAACATTTTAAGATGCTAGCCATATAAAATTTTGTCAGAGCCAGTTTGTAGTCACAATAATAATATTGATATACTTACTTAGCTAAGCACGTAGGACATTTTTTAAGTAAAAAATAGGAAGCTTGTCTATTATAAATATAACGTAAGATGTAAAAACTCATATTTGTATAAAACTAATTTTTTTTCTTCGTTTTTAGAAGTTATCAACATTATCTATTATAAAAAAAAAACTAAATTACCGACAAACTAAAACTACCTATAAACTTTACAGTAAAATAATACAAAGCTATTTAAAACAAACCACTCCCAGTAGACAATGTGCCCAAATGCCGGCACCATTTTCACGTTGAATGGATTACCATTACCTCCACCTATACCTCCAAAATTAAATAAATTTGAAATAATTAAAATATTAAATATTGATAATTGAAATATTAATTTTTTTTTTAAATTAATTTTGAGCTAGGGCTCAACTTTTGGCCCGAACAGAGGCCAGCAATATATTGATCGTGTGCTTGACTTGAACCTTAATTTGGCTCCACAACACTTTCGTCGAATGGTTTTTAAACAGTTGTAACCCCCCCAAACAAAAATTAGGTGTTATCGTTTAAAGATATTTTTGCGTTTATTTTTATTTAATCGAGCTGATATTTGATTTTCATATTTTATCTATTAGAACCTAACCTAGAGTGAACCTAATAAACCTAGAGAGATACGAATAGAACCTAGTCGCTCACGGCTACCTAAGTAAAATGTTAAACGTAAGAGAAGTGTTGTAAGTCCTAAGATTGATATTGGTTATGGCCAAGTGGATCGTCTATTTGTGTGGTAGGACCGTACGTTGTGATTTGTAGAATCCCTAGTTCTTTTAAGGTAGTGAGACAATGCCTAATGCTACCTAATAAACCGCAATAATCTATCTATATGCCAACTTATCAATTACTTATAATTATGTTTTATATTGCCTATATAATATCCTTTAGATTATATTAATTTTATAATAACGTAATTAATGTAGATGCTTAATAGTTATTGAAACGCGCATAATCCTATTAAAATTACAACCCTTTTATATTCGTGATTTTTATGTAGAGTAAATACCGTGAAGTAATTATACATGTACATTTACATAGTTCTAGAGTTTGGTTGGTAGAGTTTAGGTAGGTATTATAAAAGTATAACATTAACTATTCTTATAGTCTTGACGTAGCTATGGTAGAGTTTATATCGATGTCTTTTCTAACAGTCTAGAATTACGTTGAACCTAAGTAAGACCTAAGTTATTATCTTATCACATTCACCCCATACTTTCTGAGTTTACGTTAATTACACGATATCTTGTTTAGCACGTATCAGTAGAATCACTGCAATTGTCATTTTCTGCGGTGATCCTATTTGGGAGCCCCATCCCCGCCCCCAAAAATGAGATTTCGTCTCCAGACTTGGTTATCTCCCTTCAGATAGTGCTTAAATAGTGATACTTCAGCGCACTAGGGGAATTGGTCTATTAATTTAACGTTTTTGGTACGTTTGTATGTCTAGTTGTTGTGGTTAGTACTTAGTATGTCTGTCTGTCAAATTTAGTCTTCAAATATATACTAGAGAGTAAGAGGACATTGTCTTTTGGCAAATCCTAACACTGGCATACATCAAATCATTCAAGGGAACTCTATTTGTTAACAAGCAAAGATTCATACTCATCCATCGCCAATTTCATTGTGGATCTCTCAGGTAAGTACTAACTTCGTTACAAGAGAGATCCTAATCCCATCTCGGGCTCCTCCTCCCCATCCTATTCCTATAGTTCTATTAAATTTGTCCTAGCAATTTTCTAATATTAACGACGATCCTAAATTCAAAAACAATAATACCGTTAAAATAGAATTTGATAAGAATTATTTTACCGTGAGCTTTTATTCGAGCTAATAATATTAATAGTTTATTTTGACTATTAAATCGAGCCTACCTATATTATCCAACCTTTGGTATTATTTTACCTAGATTATATTTAGCATGAGATTAATTATTAGTCGACGATTTGGTAGAAAACCCATAATATCTACGTATTAAATTATCGAGGCTATAATATAATTCTTAATTTTTATATAAATAATCAAGCCATTCCCAGCTAGATTATAAGACCTTCAGGATATTCACACTGAATTTTGGTCTAGTTATTTCCTTATGAAATAACATGACTTTATTAGTCGGTAATATTTGTTTGCAACTCTAATCTATCCAGCATAGAGTAGCGAACATAAATTAGTCTTATTGGAGATTTTACAGAACTCAAAATAATGTTAAATCAAATCGATTTGGTCAAGCTAGATCTTTAGGTTGTCTCCGAGTTCAGATCTAGAAATAAGTGGCATAAAATCTTTTGATAAAATCCATCATAAAACACTATCGACGAAGAAGCTCTCTAATCCATCTGGCATAGAGAAACCTCCGGGCACGACTACGCTTGGCCCAAGTGCATACAGACCTTATCAAAATAATTAAGTAAATAGAATGATATAATTATAAGTAGTACACTCTCTATAAATATGGAGCATATCAATTTATTAAAACAAAGATCTTTTCCAAGTTCCAACTTTAAGATTCGATAACACAGGTCCAAATCTATTTGATGTAAATATTCAATTAAATAGAGTATTAATTTATTTATGGATTTCAAAGTTAAATGATTTTAAAGAATATTTTATTTTATTAGACCATACTTAGTCCTTCAATCTCATTAGCTTGTATTTAACATCTGACGTACGCGCATTATAGGTACATAAGTATAGAGTATTTTGAACATTACGACTCCGTTTAAATAAATTTATTATAACTATACGTAAGATAAATCCGTATTTGAGATTGGTCCTAAAATTTTATATTTCATTGGTTACATACTTATTTAATAATGGTTTACTTTTACTAGAATTTCATTGAACGAAACTTGTGTTTTATTAAATTGAATTATATATCTTTTTAGGTAATGAATTATGATTTATTTAGTTTGGTATTATTTCATTTATGAAAGGAATTAAATATTTTAATATTATTTGATTTAATTGTTAGCTTTTACTAGAATTTTATTTGATAATAATTTGGTTTTATTTAACCCAATTAGTTGATATTTTATTTTAAATCGACGAAATTTATATTTATTTTTATTAACCCCAATGTGTGTTCCTCGACTTATTGCTAAACCCAACCTAATATAGTGAGTGCCCCAACAAGCTAGAGATTGCTTGAATCTCACATTTAACTTTAAACGTGTGTGTCGGTCTCGAGTGTGCAATGAGACCTATCTAAGCTAGCCTATAAGAAAGCGAGCTGGCGAGGCTCTAAAAAGCTAAACCTAATTTCTACGCACCCCCTAAGGATACTCCTACCCGGACCGTGGTCCATGGATGGGAGAGCATCCGCCCCTGTATAAATGTGAATATATAAATATATAAATAAGACAACCCAGATAATTTTATCTATCAGACCAAGAGGCGTGCAAACACATGGGTCCACTTCGACGGTCCCCCTCCCAGTCCAGATAGATAATATAACCCAGATTGGAGACGATCGATCCTTTGCGGAGGAATAATCGATCTGCTGCGTCTCAAGAACAATGCAGCCTAACTCTAACACTAACCATGGAGGACATGTAATGCCAAGTTAGCACCGTCAGGCCCAGCATCACACCGCATACTCATGCGTTATAATTTTTCCGTGCTTGGTCAATACGAAATATTTACCCCCCAAACAAATTCTAATACTACACACTTCAATAAAATCACAAGGTATTAGCCAAGCCAAGAAAAACTTTTGAGAGGAAAACTAGCTCACTAAAACGCGCCTATTCACAAAGAATTTAAATTAAACGCGAATTTAATATTTGATTTCTCATTACTGGTCCATCATTAATGAATTTAACAAAACCCCAATTGAAATTAAAATCACTGTAATGTACTATAACCGCATAAAAGGACTCGCGTAAATGAAATTTATCTAAAATGAATTTAACAAAACCCCAATTGAAATTAAAATCACTGTAATGTACTATAACCGCATAAAAGGACTCGCGTAAATGAAATTTATCTAAAATGAACCAGCACCAAGAAACCGTAACAAAATACGAAAATAAAATGACAAATATTCTAAAATTAATACCCGAGGAACCCAAAATTCAACACAAAATCCCAAGATCTAATTCCCCTTCTGAGCCGACGCAAGCGCTTATAAAGGACCATCGACGCGCATTTCTTCCTGCTACCCTATTCGCTAACTGATTTATTCCTTTGTCATAGTAAACCGATTATAACTTTACTTAAGATTTACTAGGCGCATATAAATTGTTATTGTGACACGGAAAACTCAATTGACGCGATCATCGTTCTATATCTGCCGGTGCTACTATAAGTTACTATATTAAATCTAATTATTAAATGCGTTAATTCACTGTTTAGATGGCATTAGCTTAAGGACTAATCTGTGTTATTTTGGTACATATTCTAGAGATTTAATTATAGATTTTCTTTAGGTTATTGTTTCGTTAATATGCTTGTGGTGTACAACCAGTAAAGTTTATTTATTATAGTTCATATTTTAATTATTTATTCATTAAATGTGTCGATTACCATACGGTAGATTCTCAGAGCTTCAGTAATAACATAATTTATTATATACGTTATTATTGGCTATCCTATTTATTCATTTTTAGTGTTTAATAGAAGTTATTTATAGATTGGATATGAATTTATCAGATAATCATTTTAGTTTTCTAGAGTCCTAAGACCTTGAACCTTTCATTAGCAGTCCTAAGACCTTGAGCCTTTTATAAGTAGATGATTTTATTTAAATATTTTTGTATTCCCATTTATAATCAAGCCTTCACTATATTTGTGACATGACGGGACCCTTTGGACCGTTACACCAACCCCCAAATTTTACGCAGGTGTTTAATTGTTGAACCGAAGTAAAATTTTCTAATCTAATAATCAAACAAATCTCACAAATATAGTTTATCTAATGTAATTTACAATTCCCTCTTAATTGTGCCCAATAAGCAACTTTATAATTTGTTATCGTTTGACTTCAAACATGTGTGATTCTCGCTGTAAGTGATCCTATATGTATAGTGGATTTAGACCAGAACAGAAATTAACCATAAAAGTAGTCAGCATCCTGAGCTTATATTGTTTGAATTATATAACCGATTGACATTGATAACTAGGATTACTAGATTCTACTGAGACCTGGTTGTGAGGCAGGCAGCCCTAGTAGCATTTAAGCAAAAATCCCGTCAGAATTCAACCTTTCAATTCCTAAGGAATCAATGCGAAAACCCTGCAAAATCTAGTATAGCTAAAAGTAGCAACCGTGTATCAATTGAAACAACCACCCAGAATAATCGTAATTTCATAGTTAATTCCTCCTCCGGAGTATGTGTAGTTGCCGAGTTTCAGTCTTAGCTTCTTGTGTAGTTGGGCTCCTTATAAGTGCATTAACCTGCGAGCTGATGCTATTGCTTTAATCCTAACTCCAAAGCTCTTTCTTATAAGAAACTGATTGTTAAGTGTTAGATGTTCGAATTCAACCGACAACAAACCCCTTAAACCTTAGGCTCTGCTAAACCACCAAGACCCTTGCTAACTGTTACTATGTCAATCACCGGGGCCAACCTTCCACATCAACCAATTTCCCCTATACGTTCAAAAACCTTTCTTTAGCAAAACATTAACATTCCAACCCTTAACATGACTTCGATCAGACTTCGAGTATACTATCTCAACGGTCTAGCAATTCCCAATATAGGTAAAAGGCTTTTAAATAATATTGCTTTTAATAAATATTCCGCTACCACATTAAAATAAAATAAGTATCCCATTTTTTAAAGATTAATTCCTACATTAATTTGATAAACACCATCTCATCGGTTCAATAATTAATGTTTCAACTGCTTTTAAATATTAATGCCAAAGTTAACTCGTATTTTCCTTTTTAATTATATTTGAATTTATTTAATTTAGTCCAAATCAACTAAAACTTTACAACATTTAGAATTTAGATTATACCCCTTTTAAATAGATGAAACCATGTGCTCAAAATTGATTTACACAGCTTATCTTATTTTTATCTTTTATTTTTCCTAGAATATATATATATATATATAGTTTTGTAATTTATTTAAACCATAAGCTCGCAATTGATTCACCTAAAACTTTTTGTTTAAATTTGAATTACGTGCTTATTTTTTTTTTTTTTTTTTTTTTAAATTGACATATGCACTTAGAGTACCATTCTAATATGTAACTAAAAAGTTAAAATTATTTCCATGTCGTAGAACCCATGCTAGTCTACGTAATTAAGTTGCAGTAAAGCTATCGTCCGATATGCATTTTAGAATACCATACAACGCCCCGACAAACTACCTGAACCTGATATTTTTCTTGCGTCACCATTTCTAATGGAGTGCCCACATTATACCAATTAACAATTTTATAAAACTTGTATTTCTTTAAATTTTTATTAATTATTGCTAATATATGTTTTTTTTTTTTTTTTGAAAAGCCGCCGCGCTCCCCTCCATCTGTAAATAATCAGTATTCTACTTTATTTTGTAAATATAATGAGCGTCTTATTAGTATTATTACTCTTATTATTATTAACCACTTTTGAACCCTCATATTCACAGATGGGCTTTTCCCTTACCACCATGGATGAAATTAACGCTCAAACTCTTCCTTTATATTGCAGCGTTAATTCATCAATTTTAATTAAATAGTATGTACAATTAATTTTTCTCATAACTTAGACAACGTTATTAACTCTATTTGTTATTAACATACATAAGGACATTATAAATGAACCAAAAAAACATTTCTATTTAGAAAGGCCGCCTCCTCCCCTCTACTCAACCCGATAAAAGTTTTTTTTTTTTTTTTTTTCTTCTATAGACTTGAGTAGGCCTTTCCCTTACCCTACAATATTTTAGCTGATGTGTACAATGTACATAAGTACATAGTAATTTTTTTTTTTTTTTTTTTTTTTTTTTTTTTTTTTTTTTTTTTTTTGATAACTTAAATGTTCATTTGGACAATAATAAATTGTATCTAAATTTTGTGTCTATTATTAAACCTTTTATTCGTTTTATTTATATTTATTTGAAGTTCTAGACATGCCTTATACTGGCCGCAACTGAACTCATCAGTATGTCCTGAAACTAGATCATTATATATCTAGGTCACTCATGACACCGGTCACGTGTGAACCAAAGTTTTTTTTTTTTTCGAGCAGGAATCGAATCTACAACCTACAGGTCAGCGGGAAGGGCCACCATCAACCGAGCTATCAGGCCGGTCGAAGTCTAATATTATACAGTAAGTAGTAAAGTATCAAGTTAGTTAATCTTTCAGTAATGCCTCCAATAAGTATTAACTAGTAATGATTTTTACTCTCATCGGAATATCACTAACTATATTGTAATCTTAGCTATGTCGCTATATAAATGTACCTAAAATCATCAGATACCTAGTACATCAACTAGGTTAATAAAACTATTCCGTGGTAAATACAACCCCCATTTTCTAAAACTCGAGAAACACCTTTTTTTTGTTATTTTCAAAATATAATTATTTTTCTTTTTATTTGAATACAATTTGTCACAGAAGGGTTCAAAATCATAATTATAATTAAGAGTCGTTATTACGCAGTTAATATACCTATGTACCTATAAAACTATTTCAAAATTTTTTTAAGAAGGTCATCTATCTTCCTATCATAAACCAACCTACCTATAAACACAGCTCATCTATTTTTCTATTACCTATAATCCGTTCTACCGTACCATTTTGTACACAAGCTCTCGTGGCTTAGCGACGACTATAAGCAACACGATTATTTTCCGTCACCGGTTCGATTCCTCTCGCCCGTATGTTATACTATTTTTTTTTAAGATTTCTTTTTCTAATCAATATTGGTATTTTTAGTTTTATATTTTAGTTTTAAAATTTTTGGGTATAGTTTAGTTTTTAGGTCTAGTATATTATTATACGTTATTTAGTTTGTATTAAATAAATGTTTCTATTTATTATAATTCATGAGAATTTTGTTGCTATTCTATTATATCTTATTTTTATATATCTATATATCTATCAATCTTTTGTCCGCGAATACAGATGAACTATTAATTTTACTACTCTGATTAACTGACATGAAATGATATGTACATAACCCAATTTATTTTATATCATAAATCAAATAGTAATAATTTGAGATAGGTTTTAAATCAATTTTATTATAATAACAAATAAAGTAACGTTTCAAATAAAACTCGACAGACACACTAATCCCAATCAACACCTGGATGGGTGACCACTACAAAACTTTTTTATTATTTTTTTTTTTATTTATTATGATTCTACATCATAAATGATCGTTAATGTATTCATTGTATTTTTCCCACAAGAGTTATTTACAAGTCCTAAAGGATACTAATCTTTTATTTGAAAATCACCTATCTTCATAAAGTCAGAGCTCAGCTTTCTTTCACTATTATTTAATTATTTAGACTTGTCTGAATATCTAGGTACCTATATGTATTGCGATAGAGCGTACCTACAAGCGCAGACGTATAACTACACGCGTAATATTTTATGGTAAAGACTACGTATAAATAATACTTTAATAAGAAGTACCTAACTCATTTTTACAGTTATTGATTTAAATTTTACAACAAACATAATAATCAAAGATTTGTCATTTAATGTATCTATATTATAGTGACTGGTTACTATCCCCTGTTAAACGTAAAGGACAGGTATTATTAAAGTGTTGAAGTCCGCATTCTAACATTTCTTTTATCTTTAACTAAAACATAATAAATGTTGAAAGTATAAACATTTAAGAATTTTAATATACCTATGTAGTATGTACTCAACACGTTTTTCTTCATAACAAACTAACGAACTAGGTTTCACTGATTAGAGCAGTACTTATTTTTCTATAGTATAACTAACTCTTTTTTTTTTATTGTTTACGTTACCTATAGGACCCAACTTCATTTAATGTATTGGACGTATAAATTGATTAGGTAAATACCTATTATAGTTAACTATTTATATATAAATTATGATTATTGTATGTCAAAAGACTTCATCTATCTGTTTCTAAGCATTCTATTATTTCTAGCTGAGAATTCGGATGGCTAAACGTACCTACACCGTGCTCGCATTCTTCCAAACATAAAAGTTGATACAAAAAATTTGGTCGAGCAGCGCAAAAAATAACGGAATCTATAGGGTCACACACTGATTCGGATTCGAAGGATTCTAACAAGTGCGTTAGAATTATTTCAAGTGGAAGACCATAAAGTTCGAAATTTATGACGACATTTTGTCAAGTGTTTACGTCTGTGAATTTTTGAGTGTTAAAAATGCTAAGTTTTAGTTTAAGTATGTTATGAATAACAAGAGAGCTCTCGACATAATAAGCTCTCTGTGTTCTATGCTGAGACCGTTGCTGTGATGAAAGTTGAAACCGTATGTTTAGATTATGCGCCAGTAAACAACTTAATATGATGAAGTAATATAGTTTGATACTGTGTTATTGTTAGATGACATTTAACCCGCAGAGTATAAGTACAATGATTTCTTTAAGTTATGCTATTGTAAACGAAATTTAAAACGCACCTAAATATTTAGTTGTCTCAAGACCTTTCCGTTCACGCGCAGCAAATTGTGCGATAGGTATCGCCTCTATAATCAATCCTATGGACTACAACATCTCATTATTAGTTAAAATTTATGTAGACTACCTAAATTAAAATAATATCTTGGTCACGGCTAACCCATATTGTAACCCCCCCAAACAAAAATATTGTCTTTATTGTTTAAACGGATTTTTACCGTATATTTTTATTTAATCGAGCTGATATTTGATTTTCATATTTTATCTATTAGAACCTAACCTAGAGTGAACCTAATAAACCTAGAGAGATACGAATAGAACCTAGTCGCTCACGGCTACCTAAGTAAAATGTTAAACGTAAGAGAAGTGTTGTAAGTCCTAAGATTGATATTGGTTATGGCCAAGTGGATCGTCTATTTGTGTGGTAGGACCGTACGTTGTGATTTGTAGAATCCCTAGTTCTTTTAAGGTAGTGAGACAATGCCTAATGCTACCTAATAAACCGCAATAATCTATCTATATGCCAACTTATCAATTACTTATAATTATGTTTTATATTGCCTATATAATATCCTTTAGATTATATTAATTTTATAATAACGTAATTAATGTAGATGCTTAATAGTTATTGAAACGCGCATAATCCTATTAAAATTACAACCCTTTTATATTCGTGATTTTTATGTAGAGTAAATACCGTGAAGTAATTATACATGTACATTTACATAGTTCTAGAGTTTGGTTGGTAGAGTTTAGGTAGGTATTATAAAAGTATAACATTAACTATTCTTATAGTCTTGACGTAGCTATGGTAGAGTTTATATCGATGTCTTTTCTAACAGTCTAGAATTACGTTGAACCTAAGTAAGACCTAAGTTATTATCTTATCACATTCACCCCATACTTTCTGAGTTTACGTTAATTACACGATATCTTGTTTAGCACGTATCAGTAGAATCACTGCAATTGTCATTTTCTGCGGTGATCCTATTTGGGAGCCCCATCCCCGCCCCCAAAAATGAGATTTCGTCTCCAGACTTGGTTATCTCCCTTCAGATAGTGCTTAAATAGTGATACTTCAGCGCACTAGGGGAATTGGTCTATTAATTTAACGTTTTTGGTACGTTTGTATGTCTAGTTGTTGTGGTTAGTACTTAGTATGTCTGTCTGTCAAATTTAGTCTTCAAATATATACTAGAGAGTAAGAGGACATTGTCTTTTGGCAAATCCTAACACTGGCATACATCAAATCATTCAAGGGAACTCTATTTGTTAACAAGCAAAGATTCATACTCATCCATCGCCAATTTCATTGTGGATCTCTCAGGTAAGTACTAACTTCGTTACAAGAGAGATCCTAATCCCATCTCGGGCTCCTCCTCCCCATCCTATTCCTATAGTTCTATTAAATTTGTCCTAGCAATTTTCTAATATTAACGACGATCCTAAATTCAAAAACAATAATACCGTTAAAATAGAATTTGATAAGAATTATTTTACCGTGAGCTTTTATTCGAGCTAATAATATTAATAGTTTATTTTGACTATTAAATCGAGCCTACCTATATTATCCAACCTTTGGTATTATTTTACCTAGATTATATTTAGCATGAGATTAATTATTAGTCGACGATTTGGTAGAAAACCCATAATATCTACGTATTAAATTATCGAGGCTATAATATAATTCTTAATTTTTATATAAATAATCAAGCCATTCCCAGCTAGATTATAAGACCTTCAGGATATTCACACTGAATTTTGGTCTAGTTATTTCCTTATGAAATAACATGACTTTATTAGTCGGTAATATTTGTTTGCAACTCTAATCTATCCAGCATAGAGTAGCGAACATAAATTAGTCTTATTGGAGATTTTACAGAACTCAAAATAATGTTAAATCAAATCGATTTGGTCAAGCTAGATCTTTAGGTTGTCTCCGAGTTCAGATCTAGAAATAAGTGGCATAAAATCTTTTGATAAAATCCATCATAAAACACTATCGACGAAGAAGCTCTCTAATCCATCTGGCATAGAGAAACCTCCGGGCACGACTACGCTTGGCCCAAGTGCATACAGACCTTATCAAAATAATTAAGTAAATAGAATGATATAATTATAAGTAGTACACTCTCTATAAATATGGAGCATATCAATTTATTAAAACAAAGATCTTTTCCAAGTTCCAACTTTAAGATTCGATAACACAGGTCCAAATCTATTTGATGTAAATATTCAATTAAATAGAGTATTAATTTATTTATGGATTTCAAAGTTAAATGATTTTAAAGAATATTTTATTTTATTAGACCATACTTAGTCCTTCAATCTCATTAGCTTGTATTTAACATCTGACGTACGCGCATTATAGGTACATAAGTATAGAGTATTTTGAACATTACGACTCCGTTTAAATAAATTTATTATAACTATACGTAAGATAAATCCGTATTTGAGATTGGTCCTAAAATTTTATATTTCATTGGTTACATACTTATTTAATAATGGTTTACTTTTACTAGAATTTCATTGAACGAAACTTGTGTTTTATTAAATTGAATTATATATCTTTTTAGGTAATGAATTATGATTTATTTAGTTTGGTATTATTTCATTTATGAAAGGAATTAAATATTTTAATATTATTTGATTTAATTGTTAGCTTTTACTAGAATTTTATTTGATAATAATTTGGTTTTATTTAACCCAATTAGTTGATATTTTATTTTAAATCGACGAAATTTATATTTATTTTTATTAACCCCAATGTGTGTTCCTCGACTTATTGCTAAACCCAACCTAATATAGTGAGTGCCCCAACAAGCTAGAGATTGCTTGAATCTCACATTTAACTTTAAACGTGTGTGTCGGTCTCGAGTGTGCAATGAGACCTATCTAAGCTAGCCTATAAGAAAGCGAGCTGGCGAGGCTCTAAAAAGCTAAACCTAATTTCTACGCACCCCCTAAGGATACTCCTACCCGGACCGTGGTCCATGGATGGGAGAGCATCCGCCCCTGTATAAATGTGAATATATAAATATATAAATAAGACAACCCAGATAATTTTATCTATCAGACCAAGAGGCGTGCAAACACATGGGTCCACTTCGACGGTCCCCCTCCCAGTCCAGATAGATAATATAACCCAGATTGGAGACGATCGATCCTTTGCGGAGGAATAATCGATCTGCTGCGTCTCAAGAACAATGCAGCCTAACTCTAACACTAACCATGGAGGACATGTAATGCCAAGTTAGCACCGTCAGGCCCAGCATCACACCGCATACTCATGCGTTATAATTTTTCCGTGCTTGGTCAATACGAAATATTTACCCCCCAAACAAATTCTAATACTACACACTTCAATAAAATCACAAGGTATTAGCCAAGCCAAGAAAAACTTTTGAGAGGAAAACTAGCTCACTAAAACGCGCCTATTCACAAAGAATTTAAATTAAACGCGAATTTAATATTTGATTTCTCATTACTGGTCCATCATTAATGAATTTAACAAAACCCCAATTGAAATTAAAATCACTGTAATGTACTATAACCGCATAAAAGGACTCGCGTAAATGAAATTTATCTAAAATGAATTTAACAAAACCCCAATTGAAATTAAAATCACTGTAATGTACTATAACCGCATAAAAGGACTCGCGTAAATGAAATTTATCTAAAATGAACCAGCACCAAGAAACCGTAACAAAATACGAAAATAAAATGACAAATATTCTAAAATTAATACCCGAGGAACCCAAAATTCAACACAAAATCCCAAGATCTAATTCCCCTTCTGAGCCGACGCAAGCGCTTATAAAGGACCATCGACGCGCATTTCTTCCTGCTACCCTATTCGCTAACTGATTTATTCCTTTGTCATAGTAAACCGATTATAACTTTACTTAAGATTTACTAGGCGCATATAAATTGTTATTGTGACACGGAAAACTCAATTGACGCGATCATCGTTCTATATCTGCCGGTGCTACTATAAGTTACTATATTAAATCTAATTATTAAATGCGTTAATTCACTGTTTAGATGGCATTAGCTTAAGGACTAATCTGTGTTATTTTGGTACATATTCTAGAGATTTAATTATAGATTTTCTTTAGGTTATTGTTTCGTTAATATGCTTGTGGTGTACAACCAGTAAAGTTTATTTATTATAGTTCATATTTTAATTATTTATTCATTAAATGTGTCGATTACCATACGGTAGATTCTCAGAGCTTCAGTAATAACATAATTTATTATATACGTTATTATTGGCTATCCTATTTATTCATTTTTAGTGTTTAATAGAAGTTATTTATAGATTGGATATGAATTTATCAGATAATCATTTTAGTTTTCTAGAGTCCTAAGACCTTGAACCTTTCATTAGCAGTCCTAAGACCTTGAGCCTTTTATAAGTAGATGATTTTATTTAAATATTTTTGTATTCCCATTTATAATCAAGCCTTCACTATATTTGTGACATGACGGGACCCTTTGGACCGTTACACAGTGCCTACCTATATTCTATGAAAGTTTTTGGGTATTGTCATTTGAACGCTCATTATATCTTTCTAAACATTCTCTCTCTCTTTCCAGGTATCACAATGCTCGCGATTTAAATGAACGATGGATGCGCTCACGTGGTTGTCCCTAGGGCTGCAGCTGGCTGCCCTATGCTCTATTGTCGGAGCCCTACTGTTATACCTGCTGAGGAAAGTGAGGGTCGCGGAGGTATTGCCCGTTGACAGCGCGAAGACTGTGCTGATCACTTCAGTGGACACCGCGTTAGGTTTGCAAGTAAGTGGATTTATTAATAAACTAGTCGTTTTAACTGGTAGATGAAGGCTTAAAATGCCGAAGATTTCTGTGTTTGTTTGGACGTCAGGAGGTGCGTTTCTGGTATGTTAAACCCAGGACCAAAACTACATGATACTATTTGCCGTGTGGTCCCAGTGTGAGAATTACACCACCCCAACCCCATCTCTTCCCGTCGGTGCCGTAAGAAACGGCTAAGGGAATATCGGCTTTATAATATTTGTTTTAAACCTTTGGATTTTATAGAAATAGCATATCACATAGATAACGCGGTAAATAATATTATAATAGTAATGTCTTGAATGTTTTGAAATTTCAAACAAAACAAGACTAAGTATAAAATTCAACAGCAGTAATTTTATGGTTTGTTTACTTTAAGACTGCAACCGTTAACAGTTAAAATTGTAGGCTCACTCGCTAATTAAAAGTACCTGCCAGTCTTAAATGTTATGTAAGCAACAGTAATGAGCCTGCTCTATTTTACCAAAACCACAATTCAACGGTTGCTGAGCATTTCTCAACGCACGAAAGTTGCGCAAGGAAAACCACTCAATTAAATCTATGTGTGTGTAGGTAATTATTATTTATACCTACTCACGTTTAATGTTACCAGCCAGATTCTTGCAGTAAATAGTAGATTGAAAACAAGAGGTGCGCCGTTAGGTACGCTTTTAAACTAGACCCGCAAAATGTCATAATTCGTCAGAGCTAAATGTCGACACAGTAGGTAAGTTACGACTTTTCAGATAGTGTTCTTTACCTCCTGTAAAATTTCAACTTGCAACTGTCTGTGGTAGCAAGATTGATACTATGAAACCGCCTTTAAAAAAGGAGGTTTGCTAATTTAAATTCTTGTAATTTGGTTTTGCTTGATTCTTTGTTGATTTGCTTTCTACGAGTTTGTTTTGAGATCTAAATTTTGGAAACAACTTCATTTACCTAAGTGTTTCATTTTTACCTTACTGCCTGGAAGGGTTCTGTATTTCGCGCGTATCTTGTTACCTTATATTATATTCGTTAGGAAACTAATTCGAAAACTATCATGGACTGGATTTGAAAGTATAAGCCACACTTTAGGTAGGTATGTAGGTATATCTACAAAGATATTTAAGTCCCTAAAATTTAGCAGCCATCGGGATTTGAACCCGCGCACTTCTAAAACCTTTTCAGTCTAAATATAACTATTACCTAGATAGAATTGCCTAATATTTAACGAGATTAGGGAATTCAATCCCGAACCGAGATTATAGCAATTCGAGATCTCGCGTGTTAAACCATTTCAAGATCTCGTGCACACACTCCGTCACAAAATCTCGTAATCCAACGAGATTTTGTGACGGAGATCCCGAACACCGCTCTCGAACACAGATCTCGATCTCGATTCTCCAAAAACGATATTGCCTATCGTCGAGATTGAATATCGAAAAATGGCCGAGATCTCGCGAGATTCAAGATCGCGATTGCATTCTCTAAACGAGATGGTGCACAGACAAAACATGATTCTCCACAGATAGCAACATACCTAAGCAGCCGCGGCTGGCGTGTGATAGCCGGCTGCCGCAGCGGTGGGCTGGGCGCGCGGCTCGCTGACTCCTGGCTCCAGGGTCACGTAGCCGCCACGCCTGAGGACGAGCCGCCTCCAAGACTCGCCACCTTGGAGCTGGACGTCGCGAGAGAGGACCTATTGGAGGAAGCTGCGAGGGCAACCGCTCAGCATCTGCCGGCTGGTGAACATGGTACGATAGGTTGCCATTTTAGTTTGTATAGGGTGGAAAGTACCACTAGTACTAGGTATGTAGTACGTGGTAGTACGTACCTAGCAAGTAATAAATGTATTAATGTAATTATGTAACTACTAGCTGACCCGCCCCGGCTTCGCACGGTTTAATTAGTTTTACACCTTATCTCAGTATAAAGGAAGAGAGAAGGAAGAGGGAAAAAGATAAAGGAAAAGGATGAATGGATGAATCGGTGAAATAA
Source organism: Ennomos quercinarius (assembly GCA_910589525.2). Classification (NCBI taxonomy): domain Eukaryota; kingdom Metazoa; phylum Arthropoda; class Insecta; order Lepidoptera; family Geometridae; genus Ennomos; species Ennomos quercinarius. The sequence continues at coordinate 8,493,408 of OU342501.1, forward strand.
GGCCTTTCCCCTTCATCCAGTCATCCTTTTCCCTTATCTTTTCCCTCCTCCCTTCTCTCTTTCCCACAGGATAGGAATGGCTTTGGACCTAATACTGAAGGTCGAATGTCTGTAATTTCTGAACCACAAAACCGACGTCCTTGAAATATTTACGGGACAATAATATTTAAAACACCTCCTTTTCAACAAAAAAGAATGAATGAAATCGGACCACGCGTTGATGAATTAAAAATAAGTGCACATTTTAAATTTCACCCCCTTTCCCGCGGGAACCGTGCTGAATTTCAAGATAAAAAGTATCCTATAAAGTAAAAATCACAAAGCTTCATCAGTCATATATATTTTTCTTCTTATTTATCTTCTTTGTTTTTAATTTTTCTTCATATTATTCATCTTCATTTTTCATTACTAGCCTTCATAAAATTAATCTTCTTTCTTCAATATTATTCTTCTTATAACACATCTTCTTTCTTCCATCATAAAGCCAACCAGTAAAAGTGGCACTGGCATGGTCGCCATGTAATGTGTCAAGAACCGATGGCAGGATCGCCATGTAATGTGGCATGGTTTTGCCACGTGTAGGTTGCAGGTTCTTGGTGTGGTGGGAACTCCTATGGTTGATGGTGAGCCATGTTGGCAATGAAAGATGGTGTTGAAAAGTAGTATCCTGTAAAGTAGCCTACCTTGGAATATGAAGTCAAATCATGCCAAGTTTCATTTGAATCCATTCAGTAGTTTCGGGGTGATGCTCAGCCAAGATACAGACAGACAGACAGGCAAAAATGAAAAAAAAATATGTCATTAGCTTTAGTATCGATTATAGAGAACCCTCCAAAAAAAATTTCAAAATATCGGTAATGTACAGAATTGACCCTGTTACAGTTTTATTATAAGTATATAGATGTGCCGTATCTGTCTTATACTGATGTAGAATTAGCGCTTATTTCCTTTAAGTCGATAAGTACTTATTTACTTATACATAATGGAAGGTAATATTTCCCATTCCACTGTGATGATAATTCAATTCATAAAAAGAAGGTTGGAAGAACGAACTCATTAGTTAAGTATTTTTCTTCACAAATATTTATTTGATGTTATTATATTTATACAGGATACATACAGTTATCTATATTCCTCGTTTTGTACTGTACACAACCAAAGTACTTAGCGACATTCAAGTTAAATATTATACTAAGTAGGTACTTACCTACTTTTCTTTTAATTTTTGTAAAGGTAATTCTATATATACTTAGTATAGTTCTTACCTACTGGCAAATAAGGATGGAGCTCTCGTTGCCGTAAAAAGATAAACAATAAAATCAGAGTAATGAATTGATAAGTAATAATAATAACTAGGTACATAATAAGACATATTATATAAGTTACTAAAAAGTCAAAAGTTAAGTGCACTGCCCGGGAATCGAACCCGGGTCGCAAGAATGGGAATCTTGCATGATACCACTACACCAGCAGTGCTTGTGTTAAAGTGGCGAAATATCGGTACTATAGATAAAAATCTAAGTCATGGCAATTAAAATAATAAGCTAAAAATACATCTCCAAAACCATTATCGACGATCATCTATTGATTTAGTACTTATACATTTTTTTAGACATTTCATTATAATTTGTCTACGTCTAATTCCACCGCATTGCGCCATCTTGTGGCAGTCTGTATATTTACTCAAGTGAGTTAAGTGGGCTCGTCAATCATCACAACACAAACCACACGCGTCACAGTCACTACGTACTTAGGTCCTTACATAAACTGAGTGTCAAACACTAGGTGGCGCTTTTACCAATATACGAAGCATATTTAGCCCCCGACGAAATAACAGAGGTGTTATAAGATAATTAATTTCCAAAATCCACCTATTCTGCTTATAATAACTCCTCTAGTCCTACAGGGTTGATAGAATAACAATTACAAGCAGACGTAATCCAATCGACGATGTTCATCTTAGTTCTTGTTTTGTATTAAAGATATAGCATGCAGCACAAGTACTAGCTTTTTTATTATTGCAGGTATCTGGGCAGTAATCAACACAGCTGGTAGCAGCGGCCGCGGCGGCGCGCCTTGCTGGGAGAGTGCATTGCGCGGCAACGTGCTCGGCGCTCTTCGCGTCGCGCGCACTTTCAGCCCTCTGCTGGCTGCTGCTGCTGCGGACCACCCCCATGCTGGCAGACTCTTTTACATCGGTGAGTTCTGAATATGCTGCTTGTTTACTGACCTTCAATTCAACAGGCAAAAAGATGGTCTAGGCGACCGTTATCTTCCAGCTAGAAACTATACTTGGAGCTATACAGCTCCAAGGTTCAAAGGGCTCTGACAGTTTGAATCGCGCTAAGAGTTCACAGTACGGCCCCAGGTCGCCTGACCTGGTGGCCTGTTCATCTCATGTAAACTTTTCACAATGTATCGATACAATTTACTTAACATTTTCTTTTCAGTCTAGAACCACTGCTGACCAACTACATTATATTCCAGGACTAACATCTGACACAGCATGCGAGAGCCTATCCCGAATGGAGGCCGGCGAGACGAGCGAGACAAGCGCGGGCGCGGCGGCCGTCCGCTGGGGCACATGGGGCGCCGCCCGGGCTTTACGAGCGGGACTCAAGTCCAAGAGACTTCATGTAGTGCTGCTTCACGCACCGGACCTGTCTGCTAGCGAGATATACGCACCGCCTGTGCAGCTGCAGCCGCCTAGTCAACCCGCCAGGTTTGTTTGGTTTCTCCATCAGTCGGAAAAGTCCACTGCACGCAATTTTTTTGCTGTATATAATAAGTGTCAGTTCACAATACAAGGAACACACATAGAGCCTGGACTCTAATAGTGTTCTCTCTACCCAGGGATAGGGACCTAGAAACTACGAGGAACATGATCTCACAACACCCCAGAACGAATTCAGCGCTTTTTTGTTATCATCATATATTTGCCCTGTCACGGGAAATCGGACCCGCAGCTTCTAAGCTATGAGCCGTCGGTCAGCACGCTCAACCATAATACCATAGAGGCCATCAAATACTGCAAGTCTGAGTAGGCTATCCGACCTGCAGTTCAGAACCAAACGGCAAATACAAAAACTAAACAAAATCAAAAACTTTGCGTTTGGAAACAGCAATGAAATTTTAATTTAAATAGGGACTTAGTTAAATAAACTTAACTTTACTGTTAATGACAATCAGCCTGTGAGACCACACACATCCCTACTTAATACACATTCATAAATCTTCTTCCACTTTCCAGCCGTCCAGAAACCCCAAGCTCTGGCGTAAGCACGGCCACAGCCAGCTGCGCTGTGACCATGCCAGGCGAGGCAGCAGAATACAGCGCGAAGGTCCTTCCCACCAGCGCTCTGAAGGTCCTTGAAGATGCCCTCACCTCTCCATCACCAAGAGACGCCTACTACTTGAAGATGAAGCAAGATTCCTGGTTCACAAGGATGCCTTCGCTAAGAGTAGCGTAGCGGGTTCCCTACTTTTATAACTTTGGCCTCCTTGCTGATGGTTATATAGAAAACTGCATTGGCCTGTCTTTACTGGAGTTCAACAACGCTATACCTACATCTATTTAAACAGGAAGTTATTGAAGCTACTCAATCTTTAAATCGGGATCACCTTGATTGAAAATATATTCATCCGTGTACATTTAAATGTTAGTATACTGGAGAAAAGAATTTGTAAGAAGTTCTAAATTGTAATTTTATGAAGCGTTGGTGAAATTCGGCGTAACAATACCTACGACACCCCGACTTTGGAGCAAATGCAATAATAATCGTCTTGCGTCTTTAGAAGTTCGCAACATTCTAACTAACACTTCATTTTCACTTTGGATAAAAGAATAAATCATTCGCGAGTGCTTTGCACACCAAAGATCAAAAGAAAGCAATATTACTGCTTTAAATTGCGTCGTGTTGTAAGTGCTAAAGCCAAACGTTTTTCCCAAAATGATCGTAGGAATACGATTATTTATCGTCACATTATTTAAATTACCTAAGATAATGACCTTTCCAATTTTATTAATTTTGGGAAGAATTACTCTCAAAGTAGATCGCTGTTGAAATCTATAGAATTATTTCTATCATCAGGTGCTTTATAACCACCAAGTAATATTACCATCTCACTTGTACATTACATCATCATATTATATTCTTCTACATATCACTGACATTAGTTTTAAGCGTATTACTCGAGCGACCTGTTACTCCGAATTCGATGGCACGGAATAACAGATGAATTAAGCCAAATCAAGGTACTGATTAGAAATTCTATCCTACTTTAAGACAGTACTTATTAATTTATGGTGATGGAAACACTGTCACATTTTACAAATAATGACGTAATGATACAGAGCAACCCCAAACACTTTGCTTTAATTTGCGAGAATTGTAAATATTTCAAGCTCGCACGGTGCCAATGTTTAAGATATATTTTGATGCAAAATATAACTTTGTATGGAACTATTTTTATATTTAAAATAAGGATCCAGTGAAGCCCTTCTCTAGAGGTTTCGAGGTTTAGCTTACATTTTTCTTTAGTCGTTGATTGAGTGTAACGATTTTATATTATTCGTGTAAATAATGTTTATGTTGTATATTAAACAAACCTTTAATAAACTCTAGTGCCTTTTACTGTTCCTGTAGATAAACAAAAACCTTTTTTTTTACGTGATTGAATGACGTGACGAGCTAGTCGTTCACCTGATGTTAAGTGACACGGCCGCCCATAACAGTTGCAGTGTCACCCGGAACTTTAAAACAATAGTTTCGCGCGACACTGCACTGCGCACGTCATCCTGAGACATCACCCAGTCTAATAATCAGATTACTAGACTGAGTGATCAGATCATAAAGTCTCATTTGCCCAGTAATTTCACTAGCTACAATGCCCTTCAAACCGGAACACAGTAGTGCTTGCACACTACTGCTTGGCGGCAGAATAACTGGCAAAGCGGTGGTACCTACCTAGACGAACTTTGCAGAAAAGTCCTACTTACTTAGTAAAAAATTAACCTGCATAAATTAAAGATAACAAACGCGTGGTGCTACATAATCAAAGATGAAAGTTATTTATGGATTGAATAAAATAAAACACAGTAAAAATAAAACCTGAACATGGCATCATCATTATCAGTACCTTTTATAGCTATAGAGTACCAGACACTGGACACTAACTATTCGTTTTCCGGGCTGGAACTGAACATTTGAACTCAGACTCTAATAACAAAATATCAAATAAAACGATCTAGCTGGTTTTAAATCTAAGTAAGGTTTCTATTCAAACAACTTCATTGCATTAAGGTGGAACGTTTTACTAGCGCGGCAAATTCAAATTTTCTTGCGTTCTTTTGCCAATAATAGTTTAATTACTCAACGTGATTACATTAAAACTGATTTAACGTAAAGAAATAGAATGTATCAACAAATTACGATTAAAAGTATATCCTAGATATCATTGGTTTAGCGACAAATGGCAATAAACAAATTTTGTCTTAGTTTTTCAGTCTATTGCCATTTGTCGCTAAACCAATGATATTATTATGTAAGTGATACTTTTAATTACATTCTATCATATTTACATTCTATCTATTCATATTTACATTCTATTGAATGTATCAATATATTACAATTAAAAATAAAAAAAATAATGAAAACTCATTTTGCGCAAATAAATATTATTTGCGCAAAATTAGTTTTCATGTAATCACGTTGAGTAATTAAGCTATTGTTGGCAAAAGAACGCAAGAAAATTTGAATTTGCCGCGCTAGTGAAACGTTCCACCTTGAGAAAAAAGTATAGAAACAAAAACACTTTTAGCACTCCGGTTCCTTTACTTTCAATGTGTCAAAGCTTCTCCAAACACGAAAGTCTTCAATGCAAACGATAAACTCTCCTCGCCCCGACCTATCACCTGATGTACCAATACAAGTCCAATACTTCCCTTTCGAATCTCCAGAGCGTTGCCATTGAGCAGCTGTGCTAACGGCGAAGCCAATGCGATCAGTTTTGTTGCTTACGTAGTAAACGTCCGATGACATTGTAAACAATTTGAGAGAGATTGCGTCTATGTTGCGAACACTGCAATATAATTTACAAAGAATAAAAATTGTTTTTGATAGGTCAATAGGTAGATAAGATTCCATAACAAGCAGGTGAGGACTTCTATGTCGCTGGCGTTATCACCGGAATTCATACTTTACGCCACAGGCATTAGAAGTGTAATTTAATTATATCGATACAAACCTATAGGCCTGCTCGCAGACAGTTTTCGTGCGTCTATCATGGCCGTAGACATCCAGAACTATCTTCTTATTCTTAGCAAACGTATTAAAAAGACATCTATTGTCGCCAGGCGAACGAAGGACGAGAGATGCTTTTAGCGACCGCTCTTTAGTTACGAAGTCTAGTTTACTAGAGAGATTTACTAGAGAGTCTCTGAAACATACAAAAAGAAACACATCAGTAAGGAAAGAGGATTCTTTGCCTTTTCCCATTTGTTATTGGGGTCGGCTCCCAATCTAACCTATAGCGGCAAGCTACCAGAATTACATGAGCGACTGCCATCTGACCTCGCAACCCATAAGGAACCAGAAATAGGGATGGTACGTGAGACCAGGCGTCAGATTCTATCAGGCTTCTGCCTACCCGTAACGATTGTCATAGATGTTCTTATGACAACCGGGACCGACGGCTTAACGTGCGTATACAAAAAGAAAAACATGAGACAAAAAATACTCTCCGAAACCGATGTTTTATCCGTAACCATTATCACATCACATCAACAGCCGGAAGACATCCACTGTTGAACATCTCCCATATAAAACGCCACTTTGGACGCTTATCAATAGGGTTTGCCATAAACATTGGCAGGCGGCTTGGTGATCGCAGATTTTAATGTACCGAGGAGAATGCTGCTACCCATTCTCTGGATATTCCCTTAGCCGACTCTTACGGCACCCACGGGAAGAAATAGGGTACTTAGTCCTTTTCTCACACCGCCGCCGGGACCCCATGCCACCATGCCACGGTAACCATTATCATAGCTTCATAGATAAATCTTTTCAGGAAGAAAGAGCCATGTACCTATGAGTCAATATGCAATTAGTGAATATACGCATCAGTGCATTGAGATATATCTACGTACCTACCACCTATGTATCATGTTAAACTTTATCTCTCAAAGTATATAGTTAAGGGATTATAAATGGAGTTTCATAAGCTATTGGTCACGAAAATAGTTTTATAAAAACTCGACACGTTGTGTAAGCATTCCAGATTATTTCCAACGTTGCAGACATGACATGGTTCAGTTTGTAGACGGGTGACCGCTACAAAAAGTGGTATTTAAAACACAGCGCTACCGTGGCTTCGGAAAGCCGTCGGTCCTGGCTGCTGTCATTTACAGATTATAATTATGCAAACAATCCAGATACAAATATTTACCCACATCTTAACATAATCACCAAAATTCCTGAGTACTTCACCCATAGACCCCCAGTCCGGCAGCCACTGCCTAATGGCCGGCGGTACTTGCACGCTGGATACTTTTAACCCTACTGTTTTCAGTGACTTGCTGATCGCGTTAAGTGTGTACAAGTCAAGGGATAAACACATTATCAAATGTCCATTGTCAATCTCACTTTCAGGGAAATACATGTAATTATCTGAAAAGGAGAACAAAATTTTTTTATCGACCTCGATATTTTGTCCGTTCAGATTTTTAGTTGAATGATGATTATTGAATTAAAAGAGATATGGCTTATGCCACAGATTAGATAATAAATACTTCGTAACTCAAGTTTTTTTTTTTTTTGCTTTTTTTAGCTTGTGCTATTGCATGTCTGCATGGAAGAGTGCGTGTCTCTCATTATCGCTGTCATAATCCACTAGTTGGCGTAATATGCCTTCTGCCTCCATTGTTCTATCAAACCCAGTCCATTTAAGGTTTTTACCGCAGTCACCTCAACTTCTCTCGTGACTAGTACCATGGATCACTGAGAAACTGATAAGATCACAGAGGACGCAGAAACTGATATATATATATATATATACCTGTTTCATGTCATACACTAACTTGTTATCATTTCTAATTATTTTTAGATAGGTAGGTACAATATTTTAACTTCATAGTACCTCTTTGCTATGGTAACACCAGTTGTCGACCATATAGAGTTCCTTCGCCAGTCACAATAAGGAGAGGACAATACTAAAATTTTAACATACTACTGGTAAAGTCAAGTAGCCCAGGCACTGTGTGGCTCATCCATACTTCTCCCATATCGTCGGCAAACATGAGAGGAGAGGTGATATGATGCGCTCCTTCGTCTACCTCCGACTGGTATGCTATCATGGCTTGACGGTCGTGGTAGGCTGGCTGGAACAGAAGGCTGCATTATAGAGATTGGAAATGATAAGTTTTGTTCTACAAATTCAAGGCATGTCGGACGCACACCATGTGTGCAGGTTCTATTTTTAAGCGACTTCAAAAAACGAGTTGGTTCGCAATTCGGCTGTTTATTTTTATATTTCTAGCTTCATATTATGTTCATTTTAATAACCGATTTGAATAATTCTTTATTTGTAAGGATTATACTTCTAGTGCACAGAACCTATAGGTGCTATAACACAGGCTTTTAGCTTAGTATAGGGTTCTGAGACTTATAACTTTTTATGAAAGTATTGATGTATTTTGTTGTTGAATGATTATCTAATTTATATTTATCTTGAGCATTCTTACCTGAGAGAATGTTACAAATAAATGATTTGATTGACTTCTACTGTTCCCATACAAATTTCATCAAATCCGGTTCTGTACTTTGGTTTTTAAGTTTTTAAAATCAAAATACTTAACTAGAAAAAATATATATTATGCAATATTCTCAGTATGAAATTAAGGCGACAACCCCTTCTTTTTGTTCCTTATTCTGCAGCGCGTCACCGTTCAACTCGTTAAGAATTAGATAACACCTAATCACTGTAAGAAGTAATTTACTAGAATCTATAAATCAGGTAGGTAGGCAGGCGCCAGACGATATAGTATCGCAGGTCCAAGAGATAAAATCCATAGTTAGGGATACATATACCTACAATGTATTCTTTCAAATTACTTACACGAAACAAAGGCGAAAAGGTTTGCTGTAGCATATAACTGCTGGTGATCTCTTGGTTCGAGAGTTGCCACATGCCGGCTTCGTTAGAGGTGATGTATGTAAAGTTCTGACCAGTACTCCAAGTAGGTCCATCGCCTTTTGGTGGTTTGTACAGAATCCACCTTTATCAAAATGACAAACGTCCAAGTACGAAATCTTTAAAAGAACGATGAACTCAATTTCTTTCAGAGTTGAAGGAAACAATGACCAACGTTCTAGGCAAGCGTATCGTATGGTCCGTCGACTTACTTACCATCAAGTGAGACCGTGATCAAATGTAAGCCTATCTATGATTAAAAAAAGGAATATCCAGAGAATGGGCAACAGCATTCTCCTCGGTACATTAAAATCTTCTGCAATCCAAGCCGCCTGCCAAGTGTAGTGATTATGGCGTTTTATGGGGGATGCCTATGTTTAACAGGGACGTCTTCCGGCTGATGAATGAAGATGAGAAACGAGTTAAAATGAATAATTGTTACAAAGTTCATTCAAACCATCCGTATCGAGTTGATATGGATCTGGCCCATGTAGTTGGTGCAATCTATTTTACTTTGTAAACCAATGTCTAACTAAAACCAATAAAATAAAATTAGGATGTAACTTTTTTATAGGATCTGTGACGTAAGTTAGCAGCCTAAAAAACCTCGCTTTCATTAACAAAAGGTAAAATTTTTACCAATCCACCGGTGTGTTGCCATGATCTCTGCAATAAAAGTTAGCGTAGTTGCTGTTCCAGTCTAAATTTAATTTCTCACTACAAAATACTCCGCCCACTAAAAACAATAATACAAAAAGCATGGTCTAACTGAGAAAAGGTATGCAATCATAATTACATTTCTGTGCATTTTATTATTAGTTTCTGAATGTCAAATAGCAGTAAAAGTAATATAAAATAATCTTATCGACGAAGCACTTGTTTTGCTCGCTACTTCACTCTTGTAGTGTTTTGTTATATGTAACTACACCATTCAGACTGCTCTTGGAAAATATGGTAAATTCTTGCAAGACCCTACGACACAGAATATATACATACCTACTTAAAAACTCAACCTGTAGGAAATAAGATAACCTTCAAGCCAAAAATATCGTCACATTTTTTGTAGTGCCACTAAAAATTAGCTCAAATATCTAGCTCAAGTATCGCCAGGACTTTACTACCGGTATATACCGGTAGTAAAGTCCTGGCGATACTTGCACATCCTTTGCAACTCAGAAGTGATTATTTATTTATTTATTTTATTTATTTATTTATGCACAAAACAAATTACAATCGAAAAAATATTAAGGTACAAAACATCGTTTAGGTCTGGATTATAATTCAAAATTATGTGCAAACAGCTAAACAAGTAAAATCGATCATAACAAGCGGACAATGCTCGAGGTTAAACAACTTAAATAAAAATAAAAATAAAACTCAAGTGGCTTACAGCTCACCTCCACCCACAACTAAAGTTGATTTGAGATTAAAACTTAGAACTACTTATTTTTTAAAGTCTGGGATGGGCTGTTATTTAAATTAAAAAAATATAATTTTCATGGAATTTATTACAAACTTGTATTTAATTTATAATTATTGCTATTAATTGCTAATTGATCATTTATTTATACAATGGTGGCTAAAACCAAAATGCGTAACCAACCTTATTATAAAATTACATGATATTTAATTTCCTTACGTAGTACGTACACTAAATAAAAGTAGAAAGCACTAAGCCGACACAGGGCAATAATTCTTATGAAGATATTAGCAAATCAGGCGGCATTCAGCATTTCAGTCGTTAAAACACGAAACAATATTGCCACACCTAGACCAATAGTTTTTTTTAGATCACGTACATAGAACCTGGACCCTAACTAGGATTCCCTGTATGTAGGAACCCAGGAACTACGAGGACCATGCTCCCACGACACCCAGACAAAGAGCAAGTATATGCGCTTTTTTTCTGTTGTTGTTTTTTTCTGTGTGTCACAAATACTGGGCAAATGAGACTTTATGATCTGATTACTCAGTCTAGTAATCTGATTACTAGACTGTGCGATGTCTCAGGATGACGTGCGCAGTGCAGGTTCACGCGAAACTTTATTGTTTTAAAGTTCCGAGTGACACTGCAACTGTTATGGGCGGCCATGTCGCTTAACATCAGGTGAATGACTAGCTCGTCACGTCATTCAATAGCATAAAAAAAAAATACTTGTCCTGTCGCGGGAATCGAAACCGCCGCCTCCGGGTTATGAGCCGACCTGCTCAAGCACCACACCACGGAGGATGTCTAGAAATGAGCCTCATCATACAAAGGAAAACAAAAGTAGCTCAAAAAGAAGTTTACAAGGTAAGTTAAGTCTAAACACTAATTCAACAAGGATTCAACAGTTCACTCAATTGAATGAACTGTTAATTATTAGTGTCTCATTTTTTCACATCACAATTTTTTCCTCAAAAGTGTAGCACACCCACTGTCATGTCGATAGCTGATGAGTTCCATTAACTATTCAAATTCAATGAGTTATTATACCGATTGATACAACATATTTTTCAACACATTTGCTCAAGAAATTGCATTTACAAAGCCTGTATACATTGTTTGAAAGTTAAACATTACACACCCTACAACGGAGCGTGCGGTAAAATAGGTACTCTCACCTAAGTACCTATTTTACCGCATCCTCCGTTGTATAGCGCCGTGCGTATCCTTCACGGTTTTTTTTTAATTTCCATAAAAAATATATAAGAATCCCACCAAGGAGTTAGTTCCACATTTGTTTATACTTTTGCACAAAAAAAATTGTACAATTATACAAGGAGGACTTAATGCATTACGAGAATAAATAAGCTGAATGATAGAAACTCCTTGGAAGCATTTTTGCTCAATACGTTACTGAAAATGAAACTTAAGATAAAGTTCTAATTTTCACTACACACACGTGGCGCCATTTGCATTGTAAATGCGCGCCATTTTAGCTCATTTTCATGTTTGATTAGAAACTTCAAAGCTTGTTTGTTGCGACTTTCCCACTAATAATCAAAAGTTAGTTTCATTATCTATTGTACTGTTTTCTCGCAAATGTGTTGAAGAACGTTGTATGATACACGTGCGGCAATTGGTTTCTACAAACTCGTGACTATAGGAAGCCCTCGACTTCGTCTCGGGCTTACATTTGTCTACTCGTTTGTAAAAACCAACTTACCGCCCTAATATTATCATGACCAGCAATGCGCTGTGTCTACTGGCTTAAAATGGCAAGATCACATATTTCTAAATAACTATTTACTAACAAAGAACACATTCTAAATCTTAGGTAACATTGAACCTGCATTTAAAACCCGTCATTATTCTCTTTCACCTATAGATGTATTTACATTGGAATGCTTTTTAATTTAATAACGAACAGTCTTTGATATAACTTAGTTACACGTTTGCACTGACTCGATGAGGTGAGCGAAATTGCCCCAAAGTATGGGACCCGATGTACATACTGTCCCACCACCACGTGATTCTTGCGGTAACTGAAAAGAAAAATCTATTAATATAAGGAAGTTACTCTATAATCTAGAAAGTAAAGAAAAAGATATTGACATGAGTTTTCGTACGACTGGCTTGTTAGCTCAGTTGGTAGTAGCTCTGCCTTCTGAACTGTGGGTTCGATTCCCATCCATGACAAACAATTGTGTAACAAACATCGATGTTTGTTTTGTGTCTGGGTGTTATATTGTATTCTATGTATGTACAAACAAAAAAGTATCTAAGTATTCTATCAGTTATCTGGTTCCTATAGTACAAGCTATGCTTAGTTTGGGGCTAGATGGCGCTGTGTGAAATGTCCACACACATTTATTGATTATTTATATATCAACAGCCGCAAAACATCCACTGCTGAATACAGGCCTCCCCCATAAAACGCCACTTTGGATACTTATACCACCACGCTTGGCGTGAGGCTTGGTGATCGCAGAAGACTTAATGTACCTACCGAGGAGAATGCTGCTGCCCATTCTATGGATAGTCCCTTAGCCGGCTCTTACGGCACCCACGGGATGATATGGGTGGAATTCTTACACCGCCGCTACCACACGGCCAAATTTTCATAGTTCACAGTATTTTAGTAGCACAATGTTCTGGGATCTGTGTTCAAGTCGAGCATTCATTCATAGAATGATCAATTTGGGAATGACTCGACTCGTATACTAATTTACAATTGAGTGTAGTTTTGTAATAGGAGCTTTAGTACTTCGCGTTTGTGTATATTATGGTAAGTCTTCGATCATCATCTTCGGAATAGGACTTTTACTTAACTACTTGTTAGTGCAGGCTGGTTTCATTAAATTGCTGGGAACTTTTAAATTTACTGAATTTTACTTATTATTATATCTAGACCACGAGGAACCGAAGCAATGTGGACGATATTAGAGGACACGTAGGTTATGACTGCATGGCCAAGGCACCAGACTGAAAAGGATGACATGAAATCGGGAGACGCCTATGTCCAGTAATAAACTAAAAAGGGCTTATGAAGAAGAAGACTTCTTATAACTTACCGCTCTATTAATATCGCCCACGCAGACCCAATAGTCAGCGACCTTTGTGTCTTGACTGTTGTGCATTTTGTGCGCCACCGCGACCGCCCACTTTGAGTGATCGTTGTGTGATGTGAACGACATTTTCGCTATTGGGAACTTGAGCCGCTCTATGTTCCTTACTCTGAAATACGGAAAATTTTATTCGACACACAATAGTAACTTTTAAATAATTGCACGCTTTCCCATTTCCTGCCTTCGTTTTTTTATACCTCTACTAAAGATTTCAAATCATAAAAGAGTATTTACTAGGTACAATATTACAATGTACTTCCAATACCTAAGATACTGTTTTTAAAACACTAATGATTTTGACTGATTTTTCTCGTTACAAAAAAGTAAATTTTATTTGTTTAGTTATGTGTGAAAACGTAGCCATTTGTAAAAAGATTTCACGTTTCACAAAACAATTGGATAGTTTATGATATCTCTTCAATTTCGTTCACTGAGAAAAAACATCAATATCAAATGAAATGGTAAATAATTACCTACATAGTAATAGTATACCAAGAAGTAATAAATACATATAAATAAAATAAAAATAACTAAAATACATAAGTGCAGCTGTATTTGATTGGTCGGAATAAAGCCACAACAGCTTCCATCTAATTGAAAACAGGCATTCGTTCACAACTAAAGATTCTGAAACAGAAAACTTACTGAAAATTTCGACTGCATTCAGAGTCCAGAGTACCCGGTCCATTCGTCCAGGACTCAACCAGTAAATCTGACTGCAGTACTTCAGCTACCAGCCCACTGTATAGATCGTCATTGAACATCGCGCTTTTAGCGAATGACAGAAACTTGCGACCGACTAGAGTTTCAAAACTTTCTATGTGATACCTGGAATAAAAACGCGAGTTTGTTCACTGGCCATAACTTTAAATACACTGAAATAGTAGTCACATGACTAAAATTAGGGAGGTTCGGTTTCTCAATAATCAGATTAAAGTTATTCATTGTATAAAAATAAAAAAACAATACAGATAACATAAAAGGGAATTTTCCAAACCAAATCTAGCGAACCAACTTTTTCAACTACAGAAAAACTAAATATGCTCCCTGTCTCGTAGATGAGCATTTGAGAGCCATTCTAAGAATTTCGACTACAAACATGAAAGTACAACAGATAGCCACTCAAATATAGACACAACTCCACAGTTATATATTTTGAAAATCTCTTATGAGTTTTTTATTATTTTTCCTCATATTTTCTGTGTTATCCATTGCTCCTTTGTCGTTAACGTAGTCCTACGTGCCAAAATAATGTATCTTTAATATCTATCACCTTTGGTGTACACTCCTATGATACCAATAATCCATATTATTGGATAGATACGTACCTATCATCAAAATTATGAAATATTATGTCTACCTCATTTTACCACTACGTGGCTCTTGGCTGCCAAAAGGTTACCGACACCTGCTTTAGACTTAGAAGAGCTCATATAAAAAATATCAGATTGTTATATTCAGTATTTCTCAAGCTACTATCACAGTTTTAAAAAGGATTGTAATACTGTGCTATTATTATTCGAATTAAATGTTTATAAATACGCGATACACTTGATAACATGTAGTATTGCCTTCCTTTAATATATCAACCTTCGATTATAAACAAAACTGTAATACATACTTAAAATGCCAACAGAAAGGATGTTGCAAGTATGACATGAAATATGAAACCAAGCATTTATTTGGTATCGTTAAATTTTTGGGTTCATACAGTAACAAAGTGATAAGTACCTAGTAAACATTACTTATAGGGACCATTTCTCAATGACTGGATAAAGAGTAATCCGACTAATAAATTGTAAAACATTCTTATTTGATATTTATGATTTTTATAGCCGTATTGACGATCTACAGATTAATTTGTGAAGGAAAAATTTGAATTACGAACAGGATCCTTTTTTCTGTTTATATATCTCACTTTTGATTTTCACTGTGAGCTATTTGATCCAATGAATAACTTTTACCAGATTATTGAAAAACCTCGCCTTATGGTGACAGCGACAGCAATAACTTACCAAGGCGAAACGTCGATAGTTTTATTCTTGACAACATCAAATAAGTTAGGCAGTTCACTCTCAAACTCTGGCGGCAAATGAGAGAACACTATGAGCGGTTCATTGTACTTCAACTGTGTTGCTATTTGGTTCAGAGTAGACGTTTGAACCGACACACAGAGAAACGATTGGCCGTACTTCATGCCAGTTGCGGGATAGTCGTACGATGAGGTGTTGAAACCGTGAAGCACTAGAAAAAATTAATACAAAATACAAAAAATTCCAATAACCGCTTACATAAGTTTCTTTGTTCATGTGGCAAATGAACAGACAGCCTCTCAAATGGTCTCCCTTTAGGGAAATATGCAATAAATACCACAGAAGGCCGATTCTCGGAAAATTTTAGTAGTAAAAACCCCAAGTGAAAATGACGATAATAATTTTTTGTACCATTCGTAAAATGTCGAAAGGCACCCAATACCCAATCGATATTTGACGTTATCTCGAGCTTGAAAAATATTTTTTTCTATATAGACATGGAACAAGGAGGATAGGAATGCCAACACACCAAAAAACAGCTTAGATCATAAATATGCCTAAAACTAGATGGCAACGCCATCTAGTTTCAGGCATATTCTTGATCGACGCTGTTTTCTTGGTGTATTGGCATTCCTCTCCTACTTGTCCCATGATTTAGAATAGTGTCATACAATATTCTTTGTGGTAGGTAGGGTTCACAGCACAGCACTATAATAAAGTTATGTTATACAAAGTTTTTGAAACTAATGAATGCCACTGGTCTTTACCATCCTTTACAGCATCACTAAGCTAAAAATAACTTTTATGCAGGGGTATATTTAGATGGCATTTGTTACTTACTGTCAGGCACAGGTGGAAACCTAGGAACCGAATGCACGAGCCATAGCGACGTGAATTTATCTCCAAGTATGACACCTTTTGTATGCCCGTTCTCTACCCGATTCTTCATGAACTTCGAGTGTAATTTACACATTTCGGCGAGATCATAGTCATCGTAGTATTTATCGCCGAGTTTGAATTTCTTGTACTTCTTTATAGATGCTTGTTTTATTTGTCCTGTAATAGAAAAAACATAGAGAATTAAGAAAACATAGGTAGGCACTACTCCTAATACCCAAATTCTGGTCTTCTTCAATTCTTGCCTCTACTAATATTATGAAATTAATGTCCGTTTTTTGTGAAGCTTTGAGGTAAAAACGATCGAACTGATTCGGATGAAATAGTGATTGTATATCAGAGCATCAAAAAGAGTTATTATAAAACAGGGTATTAATTACCTCTTTTGCTTTTCGAGTACATTTCAGCAACCGATTGCAGAATATCGGGTTGATTTTCCCCAGCTGGTGGTTGATCATTGTAAACTAGTGATATTATGCTCTTCTCCTGAAAATGAAATCAGCTAATTTTATTGGCAACAAAAAAAATCTGTCAAAAATAAAAAATAGTTGGATAAAATAATGAATAGATGGGGAGAAAGGTTCCCGAGTAGCGACCACGAACCGGAAGACGCAGCATAGGCCGGCGCCCCACTCGGTGGACAGACAATCTGGTGAAAGCCGCGGGGAGCCGATATGGATACTGGAGGTGAGCAGCCGCTCAAGGTGGCGCTCTCTGGGGAGGCCTATGTTCAGCAGTGGACGTCTTCAGGCTGTTGATGATGATGAGACAAAATAAGAGTTCACGTATATTTAGAAGATATTCCGTGCCGTGTGAGACCAGTTTGAGAATAGTACCCTCTCGAGTGCCGTAAGAGCCGGCTAAGGGAATATCTAGAGAATGGGCAGCAGCATTCTCCTCGGCATATTAAAATCTGCGATCACCAAGACGCATGCCAAGGGTGATGATTATGGTAAACGGTATGATAAGCGTCCAAAGTTGCGTTTTATGGGGGAGGCCTATGTTCAGCACCAGTGTACTTCTTCTAGCTGATGTAGAAGTAGAAAAAAAAGGAATATTACCTGATATAGGGGTGCTAATGTCCTTCCCAGCATAGACCGCGGATCACTGATAGACATGTCCGACATGATCCACCCTCCTCGAAGTTTGGACGGCGTGAGATGCATGTAAGCAACCCCGCGACGGACCAAGGGGTTGAGGTGGTTCTTTTCTCGAGGCAATTTGTACATGTAGAACCTGGAATTTACAGGAACTTGACAGAAACAATGTAGAGTGTATACTTGGCTTTTAAAAATTAATAAGATAAAGTCCTTTGAGACGAGAAGTTTTAATAGACATTTATTTCTGACGTAAGTTTTCCTTTCAACAGTTCAACGATGTGAGGAGAAAACAAAATATTATGTGTCAAATCGAATGGCTGAAGATAAAGAACGCTGATGCTTTTATCTGGCAAATAAATGCTTCGATTGTCCGTAGGTCTTCTTATTGAGGTAATCTAGTAACTCGCACATCCTACATTCACAAGTTTTACTAAAGTATCAGCCACTACACTACGAATTCCACCCTAACTTCCTAACTTTACGTATAGGTAAGCACTACATTCGTTTTGTTATTACGGAGATATCCTTTGCATTGCAAGCCTATATACTTCCATAGATAATAACTGCTAATGAGGTCATCATCATAATCAGCGGCGGTGGTACATAAATAAAGTACTAAGGCGCTATGAAATTCGATTGTTTTAACTATTTAAATACAAAATATGCATAATACTCATCCTATTCTATATTCTACAATGCATACGTTAATACAAAATGTCAAAATATTTTTTGTGGCAATATTACTAGTTTATGAAAAGAATTAAATGGGATGCTAAAATGTATTTTGTTTTGTGGACGTCTCTCTTATTAATAAATTAATGTTTACAACTTGACAGTAAAGGAAAACCACGCCGCAACCTCTGTGATAACATCCGAGTACAGTGAAAAATTGAATTATTCATTTACAGTTATTATAACAAACTAATAATAATAACGCCCAACGATCACATAACTACATAGATCCGACCCTAACTCTAGGGTCCTAGGAACTGCGAGGACCATGGTCCCACAACAGCCAGACACAGAACTTATTAAGTAGGTAACTACCAAAATTAGTAATTAAATCCCACAGATATTGTAGGATCCGTGTTAAATCCATATAGTAGCGGTCTTCTGCTCGTTGTTGCTGAGAGGGTGGATTGGGGCTGATGGCCCAATGCTGAAGCATTGGACCTGGGGGTTTAGCAAAGATCCCTTTCCATTAGCGTTATCGCCAAACGATAACTCAAAATGTATGGGAATTACATTAGCTATGGACATTATAACGGAAAACTTTTCCGCAGGCAATTTGTTTCCCATACATTTTGAGTTATCGTTTGGCGTCAACGCTAATGGAAAGACATCATTGCTAGACCCCAAGGATGCGTGTGTTCCCGACGCATCAAAATGCTAAATAATTTATTCAGTTATTTATCTTTTATTGAAATTGTATATAATTTGTAATTGATGAATTTATAATTTAATTGACATTTATAATAATTATGATTCTACTAATATAGCTGTAAGTTTCACAAACAAATTGTAATGAATTATCTGAAAATAAATGAAATTGAATATATTACGATTCTCACTTACCAATCAACCGGCTCCCCTTTCTCATTTCTGCATTGAGGTGTAAGGCCACAGCATCCATTGAACAACACAACAAAAACAAATAACTCAAAATAACAGCGCGTGCGAACGCGTGGTGCCCGCACAGAAACCATCGCGAAAGTAATCAGATACGCAGGAAGTCACAGTAACTTTATTATGACAAACGTATGATCATAACAACCGTTTGAACATCAAACAATTAGAAATATTTACATAACACTATACATTATATTTCCTTTGCGGTGACCGTTTGGCGAAATAACTAGACTGAATTAGATGCGATCAAATAGTATTACTGAATACTGTCCTATGCGACTACAGAGTTGAATGACGGGCTGCAATGTAACAAAGGATGTTGCTACAAACTTCTGTAAGCGTCGATGCAATCAATTTCAGCCCTTACGCCATGGTGTTATGAGTTGATTCGGTAGAATAGAGACTTGTTGAGAATGATCTCACAAAGATGTTGTTTGTATACAAGGTGTTGTGTTAGTCATAGCTTCAATTTTATTATCTAAATATTCAACTTATTATGGACTAGTAATACAGTTCATATCACATCTCATGTTACATTGATGGATAACCTTATAAAAATTATATCAGGCTAGCGGCTCGCCCCGGCTTCGCACGGGTATAATAGTTTTCGCCGCGCACGCTATGTAAATAATATGTTAGGTAATTTTTTTACACCTTGGGTACATTATTGGAGTATTAGTAAAGACCCATAATTTTTTTTGACAATATAATATAGCCTATGTCACCCGGGAATAGTGTAGCTTCCCAACAGTGAAAGAATTTTTCAAATCGGTTCAGTAGTTTCAGAGCCTATTCAATGCAAACAAACAAACAATCGAATCTTTCCTCTTTATAATATTCTTGTGTTATAGATGAGAAAATATAGTTATCGTTTGTTTGATTAAACAGTAAAAAACATTAGTTGAAAAGCAATAATTAAGACAGACTTTTAAAGTCGTATCTTTTATAGGTAAAAATAATTTAAAACATTGTTTAAAAATATATATAATGTATTATTTCAGAAAAACAGCATGATACAAAAATAACTATAATCTTGAAAATTATGTAAAATATAGGTACATAAAAATATAATATAAATGGAAGACTTCGACTCTTAGCACTTTTGTTATGGAAATAAATGCTAAGAACAGTAAATTATCCTTACACCTAAACCTAAACGATACTAAGAAATCAAATGATACACTGGCTACAGGGAATACTTTTACAATGTCAAAGTATTCCTACAACTTTGCAGTCTTTGACCATGATTAGAATTAAAAATAAACTATTTTTTAAAGACATTGCTATCTATGATCAACATTTTGCGCTAATATTGTGCATGAAAATTTTATTATGGCATTTTTTTGTCTTTATCTTTTTTACTGTTGCGTAGGCATAGACACGGCCGCCTTCGTGTGAGATACATCGCTCTGCCTCCAGAAAGAGACAACAGTTTTCAATTCAGTGAAGAAATCGATACCCTGTTTGCCACAGAAGTGGTTTGTGCCCAAAAAGCTGCCCCGAGAACCAGAAAATGAGAACATAGATAGAGGTACAGGTATAGGAACGTTCACACCTACTTGTCCAACGTCGATTTCGTTTGCGAACTTTCTCGCTGCAGCTCCGTTTGTCGTGAAGATTGCTGTACCGTTACCATAGGGATTTGAGTTGATAGTTTCAATTGCTTCGTCTAACGTGTTCACGAATAAGCAAACAAGGACCGGGCCAAATATTTCTTCTTTGTAGCACTCCATGTTGGGTTTAACGTCAGTCAGGATGGTAGCTCCGACGAAGTTGCCTTTTTCGAAGCCGGCGACTTTGACCCCTCTGCCGTCGAGAACGAGCTTAGCTCCTTCTTTTACTCCTGTGCAACCATACATTTTTATTGACTTAATTTATGATACAAAATAAAACAAGAATATCTCAACTCTAATTCCGCTATAAAACAACAAATAAGATTATCTATATTGGGGCAATTGTAAAGGATTGTTGAAGGCATATGTATGTCAAAGTGATAAGGAAAATATTTGTTATACTTAATATTTTTAGTTCAATAAACTGGAAAGCCTAAATATTCGTTGCCCAGGATTAGGGAAAACCCAGTAAAAACCTAATCACTTTGACATACAGTAACCTACAACAATCCTTTATAACTACCCCATTATAGATAATCTTGTTGTTTGTTTTTTAGCGAAATTACACTAAGTATAGATATTCTCGTTTCATTTTGTATTTAAAATGAGCTTCCGCGAGTCACGCTTGAGTCAATCAATAATTTAGGACATCATTCATCATCATCAGCCTGAAGACGTCCACTGCTGAACATAGGCCTCCCCCAGAGCGCCACTTTGAGCGGCTGCTTGCCTCTTGCATCCCTCTGCTCCCCGCGGTTCTGACCAGGTCGTCGGTCCGCCGAGTGGGGGGCCGGCCTACGCTGCGTCTTTTTTTTTTCTTTTTTGCGTTCGTGGTCGCCACTCGAGAACCTTTCTTCCCCATCGGTTGTCAGTTCTACGAGCGATGTGGCCTGCCCATCGCCATTTTAACCTGCTAATTCTAAGAGCTATATCGGTCACTTAAGTTCTCTCGCGGATCTCCTCATTTGGGATCTTGTCTCGCAAGGAAACTCCGAGCATAGCTCTCTCCATAGCTCGCTGCACATAGGATAGAGTATCATTAGCCACCTACAAAGCCAGGAGTTGATGGATGAGGAAGTCCGGTAAAAACGAAGTCCGGGAGTCAGGCGGTTGCGGAAAAAAAACTTTAAGTTGCTAGTTGAAAAGCTACAATGTATATTGAAGAATGAAGAATAAACAGCAGTTTAAAAGTTTCTCCTGATTTTATTTACAATACATTATTACTTTAGAGTTGTACTTATAACTTACCAGATTCGACAAGCTTGTGGATCCTTTCCTTGGCTTTGACAGAGATGACTGGACCAAAGTCAGCGCCAGGCACGTGACCTGCGTTCACTTTAAGAGCTTGAGCGCGTTGCACCAAGTCTGGGATCCATTCCTTCGCCTCACCTTAGGAACAGGTGTAAAGTTGAATTATTGGGGTACTTTCTATAGGAGGATTAGGAAGCTCAGACATATAGGTCAACAGCCAGCCACTTTTATGATGATGCCTAGTGCCCGTTACCCCTACTAAAATTTAAGAGCTAAAGTTGTTTTGCACACGTTTCTAACGTTTAAGAATCCTTCAGGGTCGGCAACGCAGTCTCAACGCCTCCGATATTGCAACTGTCCGTCCATAGGCGACGGTAATTGCTTAACATCAGGCAGGCTGTCTGCTTAAGGCGGAGTCTGATCACAAAATCAACAAAAAGCACTATATTTTGAAAGGCTAGTGCGATGTGACGAACAAAATAATCAGATGAAAAAAAAATGTGGAAATAGGAAATACATCGAAGAACAACGGTAACCAAATACAATGTAACATTTAAAAAAAAAAAAAAAAAAAAAAAAATTTTGAAATCCCTGTCAAGTCGTATTTTTTTCGGCCTATTTTTCGATAGGGTTTTTCAGGTTTTTTTGCTGCTTTTTGGACAATTTCTGTCCACCAACTAGCCGTCTACAACACGGGATTCTCGAGGTACTATTTGTAGAGCTGGCGACAGTCTCTACTTATTTTCCATATTCTTATTTTATCACGGTCTACTGCTAATTTGTTATTTTTGTTTCCATGTCAACGCCGCCTGGCGTCGGCACGACGGGCCTCGACGTCGCTCCTGACGGACGTCCAATCTATACAGACCCTAAGTTTATTTATTTACTTACTTTGTAAACACAGCATCTTTTGGAAAAAATGAGTACCCAAAACAACGTGGTGTCGCTGGAAAACAGGATACAGTGTCCCGACTGTCCCCAGGTACGTTTATTCAAGGGCCAAAAGGGCCTTAAAATTCATCAATCGAAATGCCACAGAGTGATCCAAATTCCTCTATCAGCCCCCGTTTCAGGTTCGTTAGTAGCCAGTAGCAGCCCTACGAGCGCTGCTACTCCTTCCAAACCGTTTTGGGAGGTTTTGAGCTCGTACAAAAGATTTATTCCGGTTCTAAAACGCATCCCGCGTGGTGCTCGCATTTCGGTTGCTCAATCATTATCATCATCCATTAGGAACGTTATATCTAAAAACACGAAACATGCCTGGGAGCATCTCCTAACTTTTCCGTACCATGTACTTTACGTAAAATTAGACCCTACAAACAAATCTTCCCTTACTAAAAGAGTAAAGGAAAACTGCGTAAGGTACAAAGTACTGGAAGAGCAATGTTTGGATCATGAAATTATTGTTCCGCTTAACAGGCGAAACAATATTATAAATTCAAAACAAAATAACGATTCGGCCACCTTTAAAATCGTAGAGAGCAAAATTAGTGACGGCGACATTAAGGGCGCCGCCCGCGTCCTGTTCTCTAGCGACACAATAGCCCCATATTGTTCTGAAACAATTCAATCACTGCAGGACAAACATCCACCTGCAGCAGCAAATCTCCACCTTCCTGAACCACCCCTACCAAATGACGTCACTGTTGAAGTGACCCCACAGGAAGTAGCTGCAGCCGTTACTTCTTTCCAGAGTGGTTCAGCCGGAGGTCTTGATGGCCTTACCCCTCAAATTCTAAAATATCTTTTATCGGGCATTTCCGGCGAAATTGGCGAGGCCCTCTTGAGAGACTTAACGGCTTTAGTAAACCTGATGCTGTCAGGGCAAGTCAACAGTGACGTCATCGAAATTTTGTATGGCGCAAACTTGTGTGCCCTTATCAAAAAAGACGGTGGTATCAGACCTATTGCGGTAGGCACCACATACCGCCGTCTCGCTGCCAAGGTCGGCTGTAGGAAAAAGGTTGCTTTTTTAAGCAACCTTTTTCAGCCAATACAGCTGGGCTTTGGTTCGCGGGGTGGCTGTGAGGCCGCTGTTCATTCACTTAGAACCTTTCTCAAACTAAATTGTGGTGAAGTGTTGCTAAAGGTGGATGTTAAAAACGCTTTTAATTCTGTCGACAGAGGCGCTCTTTTGACACAAGTCAAGGATAAAATTCCCGAACTATATAAATTCCTTTATCAATGTTATGGCAATCCAACAAAATTAAATTACCAAAATAACGCGATCCTATCCTCAGTCGGATGTCAACAGGGCGACCCTCTAGGTCCGGCCATTTTTAGCCTTGCCATCCATCCAATTATTCAACGTCTTCAGTCCAAACTTAACCCTAGGAACCCTAGGAGGCGACGTGAACACTGTTTTTAATGATCTAGGTATCATTATTAACGAATTTCGCGACATTGGTTTGGATTTAAATTTTTCTAAATGCGAACTTTTTGTTTGCGATACTTGTCCTGATAAAGATTTGGTTTTTGAAAAGTTTAATAGTCTTGCTCCGAATATCAAATTAGTAGACAAGCGTTCTCTTCGCCTTTTGGGTTCGCCGATTCTGGATGAGTCTATCTCACCTTTTGTAGAAGAAAAAATTCAAAAGTTCAATAACGCATCAGACAGGTTACTCAAAATTAACGCCCACATGGCTTTTACAATTATTCGTTTTTGTCTATTTGTCCCTAAATTTACTTATATTTTACGATGTTGTCAACTGTGGAAACACAGTGAGCTCCTTATGGGCTTAGACAGCATTGTAAAAAACACTCTGGTTTCGGTCTTGAATGTTGATATGGATGACAGGACGTGGTCGCAAGCCTCTCTACCTGTGCGCTTAGGAGGTTTAGGGATACGCAAAATTTCGAGTGTTGCATTACCGGCATTTTTGTCCTCTGTACATGGTACACATAAATTAATAGAAAAAATTCTTGCTCCATCTTTAGGTACTTTCGAAGTAGCCCATTTGTCTGAGGCCAAGAATGCCTGGGGGTTGGCTAGTCCAAATTCTGATTTCCCGGTGGTACTTTCCTCACAGAGGCTGTGGGACCGACCGCTCTGCGAACTAGCACGGAAAAATCTTTTAGATACGTGTCCTAGCGTCGCTGATCGTGCTCGGCTTCTCGCAGTCTCTGTGTGGGAGTCAGGACTTTGGTTACAGGCCATGCCTTCTTTCACCACTGGTAACCTTTTAGATCCGACTACTTTTCGTTTAGCTATCAGCTTACGTTTGGGCGCAAGATGCTGTGTGGCCCATCGCTGCCAGTGCGGTACCGCAGTTGACCAGCTCGGTCATCACGGTCTCTCGTGTTCAAAAAGCGCTGGTCGAATTTCGCGCCACGCTAGTCTTAATGACATCATTCGCCGGGCTTTTACCACCGCCAATGCTGCAGCCATTCTCGAACCGAATGGTCTCATGCGTGACGATGGTAAAAGACCCGACGGAATGACTCTGGTTCCCTGGAAGATGGGGCGGCCTTTAGTGTGGGACGCTACTTGCGTCGATACTATGGCGCCGTCACACCTTCCCGAGACACACGTTAGGGCCGGCGCCGCGGCTAATTCTGCTGAGCAGCTAAAACGCCGCAAATATAGTAATCTCGGTAGCGGTTACATATTTGAGCCGTTTGGTGTTGAGACCCTGGGTCCGTGGGGACCGGGAGCTCATCGCGTTTTCCAAAGTCTATCAGAGCGCCTGGTCGATGCGACGCGTGACCAAAATGCTGGCACTTATTTGGCCCAACGCATCAGCATTGCAATTCAACGTGGCAATGCGGCCAGCATGTTGGGTACGCTACCTACCGGTAGTGGGCTGGAGCACTTGGACTGTCTATAGGCCATCGCGGCTATTATACAGTCCATAAGTGTTCTTTGTAATAGGTAGTGTAGCTAGTTTAGTTTAGTTTAGCTTAGTTTAGTTTAGTTTAGTTTTTATTATTGTAGTAGTTAGCTTGAGTAATAAAGGCAATTTGCCCGTTAAAAAAAAAACAATGTAACTAAGTAGTGTGGTTTTTTCAAAATAAAATCGAAGAATGACCCCCCAAACATACTTAAACAACGTAGTGCCCCAAATTTCCAGCGATAACAACACTTTTTAAAGAATTAAATAAAAAAAATATATTATATAAAAAATATGTGTGGACATTTCACACAGCGCCATACTATAGGAACCAGATAACTGATACAATACTTAGATACTTTTTTGTTTGTACATACATAGAATACAATATAACACCCAGACACAGAACAAACATCGATGTTCATCAGACAAATGTGTGTCCTGCGTAGGAATCGAACCCACAACCTATAGTTCAGAAGGCAGAGCTACTACCAACTGAGCTAACAGGCCAGTCAATAGCCAGACTAGTGTTTTAAGCATATTACCAGTCCATTTTTTTATTCAAAATGCCTATGTAATCTAATGCTCAAAAAACCCGCAAATTCAGGCGTAGACCTAGTTTGACAAGCCCTCCAGAGGCTACCTCAAAAAGTGACGGCGCCTTAACTGCCACCCTATGGCCAAAATAAATACATACCGACGAAGATGGCGGTGCTAAGCGCCATGCATCGCTGCCCGGCAGCCCCGAAGGCCGCTCCCGCGAGTTGGTTGAGCGTATGCTCCTTGTTAGCGTCCGGCATTATCACACCGTGGTTCTTAGCACCCATGTTACTTTGTACGCGCTTGCCTGCCAATCATTAGCAAGCTATTAGTATGTATAGGGCCACGAACCGGAAGACGCAGCGTAGGCCGGTCCCCCGCTCGGTGGACCGACGATCTGGTGAAAGCCGCGGGGAACCGATGGATGCAGGAGGCGAGCAGCCGCTCAAGGTGGCGTTCTCTGGGGGAGGCCTATGTTCAGCAGTGGACATCTTCAGGCTGTTGATAAAGTATAGGGCCCGGCCAAAAACATCGTGGAAAATGATCCAAGAAAAAAAACATACTTTTACATTTTTGCCCAAATATTAAACAAAAATATTGTTATGACACTAGTATTATAAATGCAAAAATTTGTGTGTGTGTTTGTTCCCATTTGACGCTGCCACGGCTGAGCGGAAATGAATGAAACTTAAAATGAAAATAGTTTACACGCTAATTAGACTACTTATCTTCCGCGGAAAAACCCGCAGGGCACAGCTGGTTTAAAAAAGTAAAACCGTTTCATTTGAAAGCCCACTTGACCTAATTATCCCTCTTTGAATCCCCGTTGGAATTTGGAGGCTAAATTTTAGCCTCATTTCAATCCCTGTTTGAATTTGGGGGCTAAATTTTAGCTGTAATTAGCCAAATATATTACCTGCAGCCGAAGCCCTGCTGTAAATGTGTTTGCCGCCGCCGTCGCCGCCGACGAATGAAACAGCTTTGATATCGGGATGGTCGCAGATAAAGTTGACAGTATCGTGAGTACCGTGCACTACCTAATAACGAATAAAACATATAAACTATACCGAAATATACCGTGTGAAATGTCCACAGATAATATTATATTATTATATGGATGGCCCCACAACAATAGGGTAGTTGCCTGCTATTAAAAATTATCAAGTAAAAATTATTTACATAAAGTAGGTTAAAAGTGAATGCAATAATTGAAAAAATAAGTAGAGTCGGTAATTAAATCACGGAGTTATAAGCTTTTATAGGTTCTGGGGGGGGGGGGGTGAAAACACATGTTGTGACGTCACATGTCAAAGAGATTGTTATTCACGACTGTTTATTTTTTTAATTCATGCAATAAATAAATAGCAGGCAACTAGCCTATTATTATAGAGTAGCATTTTTCTAACGCGCTAATGTTGTTGGTCTCTACCGACATTTACAACGGCGCCGGGCGGGAAAAGCCAGGTTTTACGGTCCATCGTGTAAGTCCCAATGCTTCACTGTTTTGGAACTTCAAGAGCTTTGGAACTCAGGCCGTATTAAGGAGCAAGCGTCTCGAGATTCACCTATCTATATGTATGTATACTTACTTATTTAAATACTTGCCCTTATTTTCAAATAGCATCAGGAGACACATTCATCATCATCATCATCATCATCAACAGCCTAAAGACGTCCCCTGCTGAACATAGGCCTCCCCCCGAGCGCGCCACCTTGAGCGGCTGCTCGCCTCCTGCATCCATCGGCTCCCCGCGGCTTTCACCAGATCGTCGGTCCACCCAGTGGGGAGCCGGCCTACCGTAAAAATGTAAGACACATTATCAGGATGTAAACATCCGCTGCTGAACATAGGTGTCCTCCATAAAACGCCATTTTGGATGCTTGTCATATTGGGTTTGCCATAATCACCACGCTTGGCATGCGACTTGGTGATCGCAGATTTTAATGTACCGAGGAGAATGCTGCTGCCCATTCTCTGGATATTCCCTTAACCGGCTCTTACGGCACCCATGGGAAAAGATGGGGTGGTCCGAGACCACACGGCTCGCCAAGTAGCACGTGCTTACTGTTTATAAAATTCATAACATTTTCATGGTTCAACTTGTACTGCGTATACTTCACTCACATTGACAAGGCCAGGAGGCGCCCCCGCTTCCTCCAAAAGGTCCATCATCATAAGGGTCGCGCCGGGGTCTTGCTCCGATGGTTTGATGATGCAAGTGTTACCGGTAACCAGTGCAGGTGGGAACATCCAGAGGGGAATCATTACTGGGAAGTTGAATGCAGCAACACCTGGGAAAATTTATACTAATATTATTCATTCGAAAGTAACTGTCTCTGCCTTGTACCTTTTCAGAAACTTCAGAAACGATCTTGGTATTGGAAATGCAGGGTGTCCGCTGGCAGATTTTACAGTTTGAATTGAGCTAACGGCGCGTAGAAAGACTGCAGCGGGGAGAACGGGGTATCACTCGAAGCGGGAGTGTAGCGGGTTATTTAGTAGCCATGAGTCAGTGTCAGTGGACAGGAGCGCACCGCGCTTTTGCGATTGAAGCGTATTTCACGAACAATAATTCGATCAATGTGGCGAGGCGTTGGTTTTGTTCTCACTTTGATATCCGACGATTGAAGGATGGTCCGTCTAACCAATTGATATGGGCGTGGGTACAGAAGTTTAGAAAAATTGACGCGAGATTGCAGCTATCAGTCCAGAGCTTTGCAAGCGAGTTTTCGCCAATATGAAGAATACGTTGCAAGAATATTTTGCGGCTAGAAGGACGCCATTTGAGTGGAGTGATTTTTAAAAAGTAAAATCCGCAACATTTTTATGTAATATAATAAATAAACAACTTGATTGCATTCATATTTTCATTTTATTTTATTTTTTTAAGTATAAAATCTGCCGGCGGACACCCTGTACTTAAAATCCTGGGGAAGTGCATACAAATAGTAAATTAGATACTTTCTTGGCACGTTAAACATAATAGTATTTTGTTACAGAACGTGGTACGCCTTATAAAATAGTTTTAAATAAATTTCTGTATGTGTAAAATTTATGAGAAATAACCTTCAAATGTACTGAAAAAAAAAGAAAAAATAAGTACTTACTTTAAAAGATCTAACTAACAAGGATAATAAAATTTTTAAACCCAAAAATCTTTTTTTTTATGCGATTGAATGACGTGACGAGCTAGTCGTTCATCTAATGATAAACGACACGGCTGCCCATAACAGTTGCAGTATCACTCGGAACTTTAAAACAAGCAAGTTTATCTCAAGCTAGTTTGGGTATTATTACCTGATTTTATCGACTGAACGTCATTATATACCCAGGCTAGTAAAGGAAGCTATTGAGATCTCGAAATACAAAATTTTCAATCGAGGTGATGGTTTCCAACTGCCTAGTGCGTGGAATCCAGTATTAGGTTGCATTAAAAATAATATGCGTCCAAAATGTGATAAGAACACTATATGCAGTGATACAGTGAGTGTGTATTGTCGTTAGTTACGATCGAGTTCGAATGCCAATGGTACCCGTAGTAAAAGACTGAGAAAGGGGGTAGACCGTTTTGTCTACTCCTAATTTTATTTCGAACTTTTTTATCATCCACCCGCATCTTCAGTCTACCCGTGAACATGGTGCATGTAACTGTGCCGAAATATCGGGAACTCAGAAATGTTACAATTCACGGTAAAGATCCCGTAAGTAATATTATAAACATTATTACCTGAGTTGGTATTTATCCATCATCAATATCACATGTATTTGAAAATCAAAAAAGGTTTATAACATAAAGGTGCATAGCCTTCTTTCATAGCAAAGATTTTCATAGTGTTTTTTTATCTAACTTACCGCCAACGACGCCAAGTGGTACTTTATAGCTGTGCGTGTCCATATCCTTGGCAATATTTTGGATGCTGTCTCCCAGTTGAAGAGATGTGATACTGCAGCAATGTTCCACTGACTCTGTGAAAATATTATTAATCATCAGAAAGACGCCCACTACATAACACACAGCCTCCGTCAACAAAACTTTGCTATCTGTTTGTGACCAGCGAGGATCTCCCCATGAAACTTTAACCACATACCTTGTATTAACACAGCTTGGTTTGTGCCTTTTGTTAGGAATAAATATTTTTTCTATTCTATTCTATTTATCTGTGTAAAGTGGCGAGCTGATGGAAGCAGCCGCTCAAAGTGACGCTGTATGTTCAGCAGTGGAAATCTTCAGGCTGGATGATGTTGATGTATGAAAAAATTATACTTTTGATATCTTCACTCTACAAATTAGAATGATGGTAGGACTTTTCTGCAAAGTTCGTCTGGGTAGGTACCACCGCTTTGCCAGTTATTCTGCCGCCAAGCAGTAGTGTACAAGCACTACCGTGTTCCGGTTTGAAGGGCATTGTAACTAGTGAAATTACTGGAAAAATGAGATTTTATGATCTGATCAGGATGACGTGCGCAGTGCAGTGTCACGCAAAACGATATTAATTTAGAGTTCAGAGTGATACTGCAATCTGTTATAGGCAGCCGTGACGCTTAACATCAGGTGAACGACTAGCTCGTCACGTCATTCATTTACATTTAAAAAAAATTAGAATACTTTATTATGTTTTATTACGTTTGGGTACTTTTATTTGCATGTTATGTAAGTAATGGCATAAGTAATTATTTTAATTTCAGTACTCATTTGTAACGTTTAGATTATTGTAGTGCGGGATCCAGGTTTACTAACTAAATAAAAAAAAATAGATTATTCTAGATGTCACTGACATGACAGTATCCTTTAGTATATCGACACAAAAATATGTTCAGAATATGTTGTATATTGTATACTTACGGATTCCACGTAGCACGTCCCCTTCGGCATCGGCGAGGGTTTTGCCTTGCTCTTCTGTGATTTTTGCTGCTATTTTAGCTTGGTTTTCTCTCAAAAGACGTGCGAATCTAAAACAAAAATTTCGTAGTCATTAATATTCATATTTGTAAAATTATATACGGTTATAGCACATTACTGCCGCGGTCTGTAATGAGTGCGTTGCTGGCCGCGATGAATGATGGCCGAGAGCGCAGCGTAGCGCAGGTCCAGGCCATCACAGCGCGGTCAGTATTGCAGCCCTTGATGGTCGAGGCCTGTATAGCTAGAACAGCAAGGGCTGCAAAGATGACCAAGCTTTCAACTAGGGTTCATCAACAGCCTGAAAACGTCCACTGCTGAACATAGACCTCCCCCACAGATCACCACTGAGCTCTGCTTGCATCCATCAGCTGCCCGCGGTTTTAACCAGATCGTCGACACAACAACTAGAATATACTAGATAAAATACAGGATGCAATTTAATTCATTAGCATAAAAGAGAAAAGAGTGCCAACGAAAATATTTTTAATTGAAAATAATGAAAATTGCTGCAGCGTCTAACGTAGTTGGCACATATGATTTTGATACTGCTAAAAGTTTTTTAACCTTGTATTAATAATTAAAAAACAGTACTTCCTTATTTTAATTTATTTTGTACTATAGCAGTTGATTAAGTAAGTTATCCCATTTTTTGGAGTTATTATCAATACAAAACCGATGTGTTAGATTTCAAAGATTTTGGTCCACACTTGACCGGTGTCAGGAGTAAGCCTACCTAGTACCTAGTTTCAAAGGATGCTAATGAATTCAATTACACCCAGTATATTAAATTATTAAGTATGTAGTAGGGTGAATAATTTAATATATTTTATTTACCGTTTAATGTATGTATTTTATTCAGTCATGTGGTACCAGTAGTGCGAGAATATTACCACCACATGTCTTCCTGTGGGTGCCGTAACAGCTGGCTAAGAGAATATCCAGGGAATAGGCAGCAGCATTCTCCTCGGTACTTTAATCTTGTGATCACCAGATGCCTGCCAAGTCGCGGTGTAAGATCCAAATAAACGTAACTACATTTTTGCAATTTTACAGGAGAGCTTAAAAACTGTGCATATTTCACTTCTTTGAACTTTGAACGGATAATATATATTTGACTAATGAAAAAAGTATAGAGAAATTCACCCACATTATTAGAGAATAAAATTAAGCAAAAAAAATATATCGTGCACCCTTATTATTATTAAAAACATTTTCATTTTTCATTTTTTTTTTTTTTATATTATAGAAAGTATTTATATTTTTTAACAAATTGGTTGACATACGCTATTTTGGCTATTACTTATTCTTAACTGGTTTACATAATTATTACGTTGTTTGGGCAGTTAGTTTGTTGTCTGGGCAGTTAATTGTCATTTAGTTATATCTTTTTGCAAAATATAAATCCAGCCAGAATAACGTATAAGCTTATACGTTGTTACGACTCGCTTAAAATCGTCAACCCAGCAATAGTTTAAAATTCAAATAAAGACTTTTGCCGAAATACGTTCTTTTTGCATTACCTATTATCAACTAATTTAAAACTTCATTACCGGTATTCAAGTTACGTTCTTCTAGTTTGATGAAAAATTATTTTTTTATCATTACGTAATTATTGAATCAGTGAAATATTGACTGTACAGTTACGTCGTTTTGGCACTCCGTACAGAACCACATTTAAGACTCATTTATGAAAAAAAAAAACGATTTTTGAGTTTTTGGTAGTTACGTTCGTCTGGTTCTTACACTGCGATTAGTGTGGTGATTAGAATGAGCACCCAAAGTGGCGTTTTATGCAGGAGTCCTATCCAATTTTCAGCAGTGGACGATTTCAGGATCATGATGTGATGTGATTTTATATTGTTTACTTACTTGAACATTAGCTGTTGTCTGGTCATAATGGTGGACTGGCTCCATGTTTTGTATGCCCTTTTAGCTGCCTCCAAAGCCGCATTCAGTTCTTCTGGTGTTGTTTCTGGTACCCTAGAATTTTTATATAACATTTTCATTACAGATTATAAGCTTCTGTATATTATCTATACCTCAGACTAAGGAAATATAGCTATTAGCTTAATGATCTATACTCTATAGTATAAATAAGGATAAAACCTGCATAATTATGGATAGCAAAATAATTTGCGTAATGTTAGTTTTGCCCTTGACATTTTATGCCAACACAACAGCGCGCACTTTAAGTGCCAAAATATATGAGACTTTATTTATTGCTATACATTCGAACAAAATATGTTACGATTTGTATGTAGGTAACGTTGTACCGTGATAAACGCGGCCATGCAAGCAAAATTACGTCTTATAAAAACTTTTAAGGAAACTTTTAGAAGGTAACTTTTTTTATAACTAAATAGGCTCGCATTTGACCGCAAATTCATCTGATGGAAAGTGACGAAGCGGTCTACGATGGTACATGCTTGCCTAGAATATACCTACATTTCGGTAAAAAAGAGTTCAGAGTAAAGTATTAAAGAGTAAATTACTTCAGTATATATGCAGATAAAATAACACACTTCTAGCCAAAGAGGTATAATGTACCTAGTAGCTACTACCTACTATATACAAGTCTGCTTCCAGCACATTTTACAATCAGAACATAACTACACTAGGCCCAATTTTGAAGGCTTTAGTTGACAGTCTTTAACTTACTAAAAATATACCCGTCTCTTACATTACCGTCTATTAGACAAGGACAGAAACAGTTTTAGGAGTTTTAGATCTGTCAACTAAAGCCTTTAAAATTGGCCCCACTATATACTTAAATAATAATTACAGATACTAAAACAAGAAATTATAACTAATTATAAAATGATTTCAACTGTAATGAATAATATCTCGTTGGTAAATATGGGCCTTGATAATAAATGAAAAACAATCTAACATTATCAGCAATAACACTATAATTAATGGATGAGATTTCGCAAAACTGATAATGTGGCAATGTCACTAGGCAAAACATTGTGGAATAGATAACAGTAGAACCTTACGGTGTAATTTTATATATTAAAAACATAATAATTGCATAATGGGAAAAGAAATAAAGGAAACAAAATGTATGGACGGTGTTTCTAATAAATAGAGTTTAAGCTCAAAATTCACAAAACTCTTTTTTTGGTGAAAACATGATGTTGGTTTTCTTAGAGAATTAAGTCGCTTTGGTTAGTTTGTCTTAGTAATTGCTTCTTGATGAATGTCACAGGATAAACGATAGTACCTACGAAATTTGTAAGATAGTTCCAAAAGCTTATTTACAGTGGATTAATTTAGTCCAGTCCAAAGTCTACAGCTACAATATCCAGTTACTATGGGTATGTGACTATCATAAAACAAACATCCTACATAAGATTATTATTCGAACATGAGAAGGACTAACTCATCAAATAATTCATTTACATTAAAAAACCAAGAAATTATGATAATTATATTTAAGCGAAGTTAACTTGCGTCTTCAATTTTCCATAGATATGGTTATGATAATAGTTTGATATACCATTTCTAAGGTAATTTCACACAAAACTAAATACCACACAATAATATATATAACGCAGGTCAAAATACCTACTCTAAATATATTATATACCTACTTACTCATAGTACCAACCATACCACCATAACTGATAGTCACTGTTCTTATGTTTATTCAAATTCCTTCTGTGACACTTCACTGCATAATTAACATTACCAGCTAAAGAAAATCAAACAGAACATTTAGAACCGTCTTGGCTTGCCCTATAAGCAAATTAGTAAAAACCTGATCCAACAATAATTTTATTTCTACCAAACAGGTCTTAGAAAATCAATGGTGTCCAATTATTCACATGAGAATCTCACAGCACAATCACGAAGACGGATATTTCCGATATTCTTATATATACTTACTAAAGTTGACATAGACTATAATAAAAAAAACTGTATGAAACACATGCAAACAGAGTACCAACTAGTAGTAACAAGTACCTAGTAACAACTATAGAAAAATAATTATTTCTACTTGAAAACATCAAATGCGAAAATTATGTAGTTTTTTTTTTAATTAGGTGGGTGCAAGTGCTATTCCGCTGATATTGTTCCGACAATGATCACTAGGGAACTAGGTTAACTACGGAATCTACAGAATTCCAGATACTGGCCTCTTAGGTACCGAGTTTAATAAGACTAATTTTTCAAGCAAAAGTATTTGAAAATGTTTAAATTCACTGCTGTGATTCATAATTCTTTAAATTCCAGTTTTGTATTTATTTTGGGTTTTTACCTTCCAATAACTTCATTGGTGGCAGGGTTTGTAAGGTCAATCCAGTTCTTTGTCTTGGAGTCCACATATTTGCCATCAATGTAGAGCTTTGTGGCAGGAGCTGAACTACTGTAGTTTCTGCAGAGCAGCAGATGAGACTGGAATTAAAAATTAGATATATTTTGATAATAAAAATATGTAAAGTGAAGAGAAAAAATACAGATAGGAGCCTATTATAACTTTGAATAGACCCCTACCTGTGCTCATTCCCATATTAGGAAAACTAAAAAATAGAGTTGAGAATTGTAATTCAAAATCTAAACTGAATTCAGAACAGTATGATGAACATGAATGGCGGGTAGCTAAAATGACATCAAAAAATCAAAATTAAGCCATATTCAACATGCAATATTTACTAACATTGCACTGACAGCAGTCATTCAGCAGATTTTTAGGATTGTCGCCACAAAATGGTTGAGTGATATCAGAATTATGTTGATTTTACCCATAAATTCTATCAGATTTGTCAAAATTTTCCATAGTTACATCAATGCTATAAAAATCTAAATAGTTGAATCTAGAAATCTTCAATAGGTGATCAAAAACGAAAATTAAAATCACCAGAGATTTATCAGTGCCAACCATAATGAATCTAAGTTTGACAGCCTGGGTAGGAAACAATAGGCTTGTTGTGCTATTTCTTTATTGCACAAATTAATAAAATTCCTCAAAAAAACAGTTGTGAAAACAAAAATTAAATATCTCAAAAAATGAAAAAGCTACAAGCATTACAAGGTGGAACGTTACACTAGCACAGGAAATTCAAATTTTCTTGCAAAATTTGAATTTCCCGTGCTAGTGTAACATTCCACCTTAAAATACAGGAATAGAAAGTGACAGTTCAAACGTGCAGTGGCTTCAATTCATTCACCTTCTTAGTACCTCATTACTAAGCTGTGGTAGCTTTACATATAATCTCTTTGGCATGTTACGTCACAAACATGTGTTTTCATAGTAATTGTGGGAAGCTCTGTTTTGCGAGAAAGGGACAGGTGATGGCCCCCTCCAGAAACTTTAATAGCTTATTACTCTGTGATTTATTTACCAATTTTACTATTTTTTTTCAATTATTGCATTCATTTTTAACCTACTTTATGAAAATAATATTAAAATGTTATTTTTCAATAGCAGGACACTAGTCTATTGGTTACTTTTTGACTATGATCCATCACTCCTAGCAACCAAGTGGTTTTCTATGAAGCTGGTATGAAAACTTTTACATGGGTGAGTATGCCACAGCCCTAAAATGTTTGCAATCCTTGCTATCAGCTGATTCAACTATCATTGCAATGTTAATATGTAAATGTGCTCCTTGAATTTGGTTAATCTATATGCATATATTCCTATTCTTCCATAAATTAATTTGTAGTATAGGGTTTCATAAATAGATAGGAAATTTGACATTTAAAGGAACTTATCACTCATTTTTATCCAACATATTTGTTTTACTGTATTTATTGCATTCATGTCATGGGAATCTTCACCAGTTGCATACAAGAAGTATTAACAAAACACTGTGGCATGCCTATGGTGAAACATGATTAATGTAAACACCATGTAAACACAGATTCTACTGCGCAACAAAATCTTATAACAACAGTGATATATGTATAATATATGAAGTAGTACCTACTAATAACAGGTTGAATGAATGAAAAATGAGGCGCCTACTTAGTTGTTTGTCTAGAAAATATATTACAGGCAGTAGAAAGCTACATCTTCTGTAAATGGTAGGTATAAATATTAAATACCTATCGAATAGCAATTACTACTTAGTATTTTTATGCACTTACTTCGGATTTCAGAAGTTTTAACATTGAAGAAGCCATGAGTAAATTTTCTAAAAAAATACGCGGCGAGCGGCTATTGAGGTGGAAGGGGGCAAAGCCAACTGATTAAAATACATTAAATACAAATGTCCTGACCTTGAATTGATAAAATTCATTTTATTAATTCCATTTGTCGTCAAGCCGTCAAGCAAGTACCAGTCTTGCGCAACTCAATACAAAATTCTCGAAGTATGAAACATGTGCAAAATCAAACTTTCTTTTTTCTTATATTTTGGCTCCACACATAGTGTATTTAGCCAGTGTCAAGTTTTGTAATTTTTCATCGTATTATGGAAATTTTCACTTAAAGTCAAGTCATAGTCACAGTCAGAGTAGTCATAGTCTAGTCTAAGTCATAATCCAGTCTAAGGCATGCCCTAGTAAAGTGGTGGCAACTTTACTAGAGACTTCTATGGAATTTTGGAAGCAACACGAAAAACCACGTTTCACTACATTATATCACTTGCCCACACTCATGCTCGTAATTCAGCACTTAATGCGTAAAACACCACCAATTTTAAACATTAACACTGGAAAAAGCATAAGTTTTGTAAAATAATACAATGCACCGACGTGAACTTCTCCGCGTTCCCGCCAAAACTCTTGGCATTTACAAATATGTCACTGACATTTGTAGATGTTGACATTTTACCTGCGTGACATTGGTGGAATTGTGGTAAACCGCAGAAGCTACAAAAAGAAAGAAGTTGAAGTTGACATTACAAGTGTAGCACACGTTTCATACAGTTTTTTTCTCTATGGGAGTTCCATCTCTACAGCGTAAGCGGTTTAACAGATTTTGGTAAAACCACAACTGGCGCCATCTATTGGGTCATACATAAAATGCAATTTTTTTTTAACGTTTCTCTTCATTGCCAATAATTTGCAAGTCTTTTGTATCCGATTCCGTGTAATGAAACGTAAATGCTAATATCGAACTGACATAAAAAATACGTTACATTGTTGCCTAACTGAAAAAAGTCCATATTTTTCAGGAAAATTAACTATGTTTCCCTACATAAACAAAAAATGTAAGCTTCATTTATTTCGTGGCTTGATAGCGTTGCAAGTAGTATTTTTTACGATAGTGGAGTTTGTTGATGTAGATACCTACGGGGACTTAAAAACGATACGAACGGAACGGCATTATCATGGAAGAAAACCTTATTGTTATCCAAGTTGGTATTCTATTTCAGTACATAAGTATTCTATATAATAAATTAAATCCGAGGTAAAACTCATGGCAAATGTGGCAATCAGCTTGCCATAGTTTGTTGAATTCTTACTAGATGGCGTTACTAGTTTTCTTTTAAGTTTAAGTTGCAGCCAAAGAGAAGAGAATATAACCGCCATTAACCGCCTGGTTGCAGTGAAATAATTAATACTCCTTGGCAGCTAGTAAATAATTATTATTATGTTGTAATACAATGCCTTAGTAAAGAACAGAGTTACTTAAATTTTATTATTTTAATCTTGGCGGGACAGGAACGTGCGCAAATGCTCTGTTGTTGTCAAAAGCTTCTATGTATACAATATACACGTTGTTGTTGGCTTATTTCTCGCCCTATGATTATATACTATAGTAAGTAAGTACCTAAGTATAATGTTTCCGGTTACAGGAATGAACAACGCATCTGTCTATGTTCGTTTTATATCCAATACGTGTGTCTAATTTAGTAGTAAAAAAATCAGCCAGGAGCGCAAATAAATTGCTACTTAACAGCAAAATATTTATTTTTACGTAATTAAAAGCATACTTTCTGCTCAGAATTCGCCTACTATTTACTTTCTGAGATATCACCGTTACTATATATAGATAGTTACTCACCGTTATCTTTTGTTTTACATTTGCCTATTTCAAGCTTGATGCAGAGAAACAAAACACAAAATAACTATTCTTTTGCTTCGAACACAAATGTTTATTAGTAAGGGGGTAAAAGTTATATTGCATTTTCATAATATCATGTTGACAGTAATTTGAAGACCTTGTAAATCTTGAAATGCTCTCTTTATGGCACGCACGTTTCGCATCCGGTAGGGTTGCCACCGGGTTGTCAAAGACCCCGTTCATTGAACAACGAGGCTGTGTTGATAAGCACACACTTGATCAAACATGCACATAGTAACTTCACTGTAGGCATATGCTATCTATCGGATAAGGTAACTGCTGTTACATTTCGACACTAGTATAGGAAGGCACTTTAACGCTACTATTTTTGTAAATATATAAGCCTCGGCCCTCGATAAATCAATCGTCCTTCACTAAGGTATAACTTATAAGTAGGTACCTACTACCTACCTATATTCAATGGTCCGGGGTCCAGCCTAAGCTGCATGTG
Organism: Ennomos quercinarius; assembly: GCA_910589525.2. Lineage (NCBI taxonomy): Eukaryota > Metazoa > Arthropoda > Insecta > Lepidoptera > Geometridae > Ennomos > Ennomos quercinarius. Next base: position 8,533,413 of record OU342501.1, read on the forward strand.
ACAGTCGAGTAATAATTATACTGACTGTAGACTGTAACTGTGGGCTATAGTACTGAGATCAGGATTTCGCTGGTCTTAAATGGCTCATTATCATCATCAACAGCCAGAAGACATCGACTGCTGAACATAGGCCTCCTCCACAGAGCGCCACTTTGAGCCGCTTCTTGCCTCTACCTACATTTATTGGCTCCCCGCAGTTTTGATCGTCGGTTCCACCAGTTCCACTCAGTAGGGAGCTGGCCTACGCTGCGTCTTCCGGTTTGTGGTTGCCAACTCGAGAACCTTTCTTCCCCATCGGCTGTCAGTTCTACGAGCGAATGTGGCCTGCCCATTGCCATATTTTCAACATATATCGTTGTATGTATGGCCCATATAGTAAGTATTTCCATGTGGAAATGGAGCATTGAGATACTATAAAAATTTTAGAATGGCGTTCATGGAATTACTTGTACCTACGCAGGGTCAGTTCGCCGGTTTTGCGACCACTTCCTATATACGACCGTTTAATGTACCTTTGATAAACAATTCCATAAAATAAAATGTTTGAGATGAACACATCTCTAAGATAATATATTTTATTGACTACTCAGATGTCAACCCTATGCAAACATAGGTACACATTTTTCTTTTCTATCGCAAGCATTTCAGTGAAAAAAAGTATCAAATAGTGGCAACCAATCTACGCGGCAATGTACGGTGAATGGAGTGGGGGCAATAGCTTCCCAGTCTCCACCGGGTGGCAACTGGGAATTTTTATTCCCAGTTGCCACCTGGGGGCGAACCATGTGGGGGCAACTGGGAATATAAAAAGATGCGGCGTTTCCTACAAGAAAAAAGTGCAGCGCCGCATCTGTCATAGTTAGTATTGGTTACTTTGTTATTGTTAGCAGGTTTGACTGTTGTTTAAAGAACTTGTTAATGCACTGCTAAGCATGCTTAATCATTTCTTAACAAGATTTCTGCTATTAAACTAGTAAAATAGAAGTCGTGGAAAACAGGCGATGCATTTTCTTAGAAAATGTAGTTTTCGACCGGGCGGTCGCTGGTCGGAGACCCGCTTACACATGTCCAAATAGGTCGTGTCTTGTAACAATTATTATACGAAAATCCCCCTATTCTATTTTAAAGCTTTAAAAGCACATGCATTTTAAATGCCACTTTTCGACCGCGTTTATTTAGACGTTTCAGCACAGAATAAAATACATAATCATGTACGTAGTATCGAGACCTATTATTATTAGCTATATTTTCTTTGTACATGTACTTATCTGTATTTTCATAATGCTGTTGATCTCTTAATAAATAAATAAATAAACAAATAAAAATACGAAATGTGATACAACTTTACAATCCACTTAATGATCACTTACCTACACCTATCTTCCTACCTACCTGCTGTAGGTGGGTATAGGTGTATTTACTTATTCCGTAACACATCGGGTAATGTAATTTTATTATTGTGATTAATGCATCGATTCCCTTATCTGGAAGCCTAGCAGACTTTGTTTACAGTAAATTCAGTTATTGAACATGGAAATAATAATTTTGCTAGTGTTTCGATAAAAAGTAGACCTAGGTGAATATGTACTTTTTTAATAATAAGCAACGAAATCGGATATTTTAGTCAAGGATTTGAATACATTATACCTATACCTAGCTGCTTATCTATATACCTATTTACCTATGTACAAACTTATGTACGTAGTTATGTATTAATACTAATAAGTATTATATTCCGTGGTAGTAGCATTTAAGACATAATTGTATTGTGTAATAATCTAATTACTTTTTTATACGGGCAAATTGCCTTTATTACTCAAGCTAACTACTACAATAATAAAAACTAAACTAAACTAAACTAGCTACACTACCAAAGAACACTTATGGACTGTATAATAGCCGCGATGGCCTATAGACAATCCAAGCGCTCCAGCCCACTACCGGTAGGTAGCGTACCCAACATGCTGGCCGCATTGCCACGTTGAATTGCAATGCTGATGCGTTGGGCCAAATAAGTGCCAGCATTTTGGTCACGCTACCTACCGGTAGTGGGCTTTCTAATTACTTACTTACACATTAATTATGCATAATTGCATAATTAATGTGTATCATTATAGGTAGACCTACTCTACCATTATTGTGGGTATTGCGACTATTGCGTATTTAAGTCGCGGGGCGGAGGCAGTGTGTTCTAGCTAGTGTGAATGACCGATAGGCCGGTCGATGACCCCTTATCAACGTCGGTTCGTACTTGCGTCTTCTCAGTAGGCTTTCCAAGTTATGCAATTCTTAGGTCACAGAATAAATAATGTAGATCGTCTTTTCGTACGTGACGGGGCCAATGCAATATTTTTATCCTACGTGACCAACTTAATGTACTGCAAAAGAAACAAGTGTATGACGCAGTTGTAAACATTTTATTAATAGGTAGGTTGAAAAATTTAATATTTCAATGATAGTGGTTACTTTACGTTTTCAGAAACGGCCAAGTGCGGGTTACACCAAGCAATAAGGAAGTAATTTTTATACAAGAGTTTTTTAATTGTACCTACTTATACTATTTAAACGATAGTAAAAGACAATTAACGATGGTAAAATAATTATTTCAATATCTTGAAAAATGGCATGTTATTCAAATTAATCCTTGCGGCATTTTAACGGTGTTATCCAAACGTTGCGATAAAAATAAAACATATCCGGCAACGAAAATGAAGCCACTATACCTACTCATCCTGTCGAAGGGAAGAGAGAAGGGAAAGGGAAAAAGATAGAGGAAAGGATGAATGGATGCTTAATGGATGGGATGGAAATAGAAGCACATTCACAGGCTTCACCTGCCTCCCTTTGTACCGGCCCATCCATTTATCCTTTTCCCCTATCTTTTTCCCTTTCGCTTCCCTCTTCCCATGAACAGAGTTAGGGTGTAAAACTAATTAATCCATGCTTTTTTTTTTTATGCGACTGAATGACGTGACGAGCCAGTCGTTCACCTGATGTTAAGCAACACGGCCGCCCATAACAGTTGCAGTCTCACTCGGAACTTTAAAACAATAAAGTTTCGCGTGACACTGCACTGCGCACGTCATCCTGAGACATCACACAGTCAAGTAATCAGATTACTAGACTAAGTGATCAGATCATAAAGTCTCATTTGCCCAGTAATTTCACTAGCTACAAGGCCCTTCAAACCGGAACACAGTAGTGCTTGCACACTACTGCTTGGGGGCAGAATAACTGGCAAAGCGGTGGTACCTACCTAGACGAACTTTGCAGAAAAGTCCTACCCCCTAGTAAAAGCTAGTATGCTAAGCCGGGGCGGCTCAGCTTACAGCTAGTACTTAAATAAATTCATTGATTACTTTTTTATATTTTTAATAATAACAACTAAGTATGCATTATGTAAATGAATATAGTTTATAGCACTAGTTCAATAGGTTTACATTTATATTTACTTAACCTATATATAAACATATTGATGCAGACATGAGCTGGGTCAAGTCTAGATAACCCCTTCCGTCTGGCAGAAGTGAATAAGTATACAGACTTAGTGTTCAAAAGTATAAATATATAATCTAATCTTATAATCCATGAAAACTAGTTTCAATGCAGTCTGCTGTATATACTTAAATTTGTTACAATACATAACAGTTATAGAGATAATCTCTAAGACCCCTACTCCTCTACTGAACCCCTTTACCAATCAATAATCATTGTGTATTAGCAGATGAATAACTATTATTTGTTTTTTTTTTATCAAATTTGAAAAGGGTAAATATAAAACCAGATAAAAGTAGGTTTACTTAATCTTATTTCATTAACTTTGTAATTATTAGCTTAAATTAAGACGCTTCTCACCTTGTATATATACAAAACTATTTGAAAAACACCCATATATGAAAATGTACCTCATATATTATAATACCTACTTAAGAAGTAGGTACATATACATACCTAGAGTTAAGTTACATATGTTAGTGTTTAATTCCTATGTTACTGTCTGCTTTAAATTGATATTGCAACACTCTTGTCAGAGTTCATTGATTTAGATTACTTTATTTTAAGTAGTATAAGTCTGTGTAATGCAATTGATTAAATAAATAAATAAATAAAACACCGAGTATGGGATTCGGATAGGTTAAGTAGTTTTAGGTACATGAAAGTCGGGTTTTGGTCCAAAGAATGGTGAATATATAAGAAGTGATAGGCGATGGAAAAGTAGGTAGGTACACAACAATCATAATCTACATAACTTTTTCAATAGATGGCGTTACGAACCCCATAAATAGGTTGTAAAAGATGGTTGTCTGGGATCACTTGTCTGTCACGGTAGCATGTCCCGGCTAAAGGGACGGATGAATGCGGGTTCAAATCCCGTTCGCGATTCAAATTTTTCCTTTACAAACTAATCTACAAAACTTATATTTGGAAATGACGGTGATAAGACTAAGATATCTATGAATCTATCTTTTCATTAGGTACAGTGACTGATAAAATAATAATGGTAAGTACCGACTTATACACACCGCCACATTAAGGACTATATTTTATCTGTTACCTTTTAACTTTTTGTGTGATACTGATACCAAATATATGATAAAATTGATTGTTGTGAAATTTCATTTAATTCCCCCATTAAAATGATAAGAATTCATCACGGTATGATTATAATTTATTACTTACCTAGGTACTTAGTTGATTGTTGACTATTGCTAAAATGGGTTCATGGCTTATGCCACCGCCCGGTTCCAACAGAGAACACAAAAGGGTTAAAATATCACTATTAATATATCGCAGCCATTTTTTAAGATATAAAAAAAGTAAAAATACAGTTTTTTTCGTAATTTTTTGTAGATTTATTTACCGTGTAAAGTAAAAAACGTTTGTCAGACCCATTGCCCCGGGCTTATTGAAGTTCCATCGAACATAACAAAAAAAATATTTTGTCAGTTTCAATTTTGATAAATTATAGTATAGGTAAGTATTGCTGAATCTTCAACCTTTTCCTTTACAAACTCCAAATCCATAAAATAAATGCCAAGTTTAGGTGGTCGTCATCAGCCTGAACTGAAGACGACTACTGTTGAACATAGAGATCCCCTATAGAGCGTGCTTTACATGGAAGAGGGGAGGAGGGGAGTTGCCATGATCACCATGCTTGGCAAGCGTATTGGTTATCACCATAGATTATAATAAGACCGAGCAGAAAGCTGTTGCCCATTCATTCACTTAGCTGGCTTTTATGGTACCCATGAGAAGAGATGTAGTGCTCTAGTGGTCCTATTCTTACGCAGGGACCACCACAGCTTATGTATATATAGATATAAATAATCTATGATTATCCACGTTAATACTATCGGGGATACGGTACCCTGTGGGCATGCTGTAGGTAATGACCAGGGGGTCTAGCAAAGATCCCTTTTCATTAGCGTTAACGCCATACGTTTTGAGTTATCGTTTGGCGTTAACACTAATAGAAAGGTATCTTTGCTAGACCCCCAGTATCGTCATCGTCGCTAGCGATGATACAGCCTTAGCGTTAGGTACATTATACTCTTTGGATACATCGATGCTCGCGAGTTTTCGTACTAAACGTCGTATTTAATCGAAAGCCCATATCAACGCCATTATCATCTAAACATCATAATTATCGAAATATTGAAATGTCATTTTATCCAGGCAATGTCATCGAATACCAAACATACATCCATGCGCTAACTCCTATGTTACCGATAGTTTATTTATTTCGTCCACTGCCATAATAAGTATTTGATAATTAGTTTATATTCACAAAATGTTTAGCCAGCGTCGCTATTTCGTTGGGGTTCCCATCCATCATCCGTACCGTTATCCCCCGTAGGTTAGCTAGATGCCCCCCGTAGGTCAAGAACAGTCGTGACTTTCCATAGGTCCACTCTTCCAGTAGACGTAGCCTTCTCGATCCTCTTATCCCGGCAACGGCCTAAGCCGAGGCTCGCACCCTAGGGGTGCCATAGAGCTAGTTGCCTCCCACTTTTGATGGCTGGGTGACTTAAGTGCTTACTGACCTCCCGCCCAGTGACTCTGTAAACGTCGGTAGAGACCAACAGCATTAGCCCGTTCAAAAAAAAAAGAAAAAAAAAACTGTTTCGTAGTTTCGGTAACAGCTAAACCGAGGCGTGCTCTTACGCTTAAGGTAGATTCGATAATATGGCGTTTCGATGATATGGGCTTTCGATGAAATGGGTTTTCGATTAAATAGCATTTCGGTGATACAGCGTTGTGGAAATGGGCTTCGCTAAAATTGCATTCGACTAGGTACAAATAAGCCACAACGCTTTTTCCAGTTTCATGGTTACGCTATTCAGCCATTATCGCTAGCTGGCACACTGGTATCAGCGCACAATCTAACTAAACGCAAAACATTCTATTACTGCGTAGGTCAACGTACCATGTATGGCTCATTTAGCCATAAACAAAGTTTATCGAACGCACTAACCTCAAAACAATAGCACAAACAATAGGCCTACTGGCTGCTGCGACATTAAATTCACAAAGGTATTTTTCCGGGGGACTGTTCAAGTCATAGTTCACTTCAATAGTAGACTTAACAACCTGTGCCGATTATTGAGGACAAGGGTCTTCTATTACAGTTTACAGCACGGGTAGCATGAGCTGTAGAAATCCACATTATCTCGTCTCTCGAGAAAGCGGTTCACCAATGAACGATCACACGAATCACGTAATAAACCTTTTGTTGCATTATCATTGGTCTTCTCTAGAGAAGAGATAACCACCAGTTGCATAACAGTTACTTTTTCCTAACCGTGGTACCCCAGTCTACCACCAGTGGTGCTACAGTTGCTTTTCCTAACCGTAATACCCCAGTCCACCACCAGTGGTATTACAGTTACTTTTCCCTAACCGTGATACCCCAGTCTACCACCAGTAGTACTACAGTTACTTTTTCCTAATCGTGGTACCCCAGTCTACCACCACCACCAGTGGTACCAATTGTTACTTTTTCCTAACCGTGGTACCCTAGTTTACCACCACCACCAGTGGTACCTATTGTTACTTTTTCCTAACCGTGGTACCCCAGTTTACCACCACCACCAGTGGTACCTAATGTTACTTTTTCCTAACTATGGTACTCCAGTCTACCACCAGTGGTAGTGGTAGGTACTACAGTTACTATTTCCCAACTGTGGTACCCAAGTCCAAGACTTGCACCACACTAGCCAAGTGCGGAATTATGTCCTCTAATTTTGTGATTCTTGCACATGCTGGTTTCCTCACGTTTTTCTTCACTGTTATATTATAAAAGCGAGTGTACATTGCACACATAGGTACTTAACTTACCTAACCACAAAATAAATAGTTTACAAAGAGTATGTAAACAACAGAGTTCCTTTTTGTTCGACGTTCGACGATGACATACTGCCACAGATAGAAACAAACCATATTATCCTATAGGTAACTATAAAGCATATAGCTACGGCGATAAATTCTTAAAATTAAAATTTTTATACAGGGGCCTTATCATTTGTTGTGGCACAATTAATAATTCATGTACAAAGTAAACCCACAAGTGGTAAAACAAACACATGGCACTTGTCTAAATATCCGTAATTATTGTCCCCGTTTTGTTTTTTATGACTGCCTATAAAAGCATTCTTGTGTTGTGCATTTCTATGCGACCAACCAGCAAACATCTTTTCATATAGATTTTAAGTAACTAGGAAGGCTAAAAATATAAAATTGTAATTACGTAAGTATAGGTACTTAGTATAATCAGGTCGATGATTGTGAATGAATTGCTCGCTGGCGATGCAGATATCAGCAGAAAAAAAATTGTGCGAGTAAGGTACTTATAGGTTGCATTGAGATGGTCACAAGTTCACGTTTACTCAAATTTTTATTTATGCAAATATTTATATAAGGTAAGTAACTAGGTAAAAAAAAAATAAGCTCATCAACATCATCATCATCAACAGCCTGAAGACGTCCACTGCTGAACAGTAGGCCTCCCCAGAGAGCGCCACTTTAAGCGGCTGCTTGCCTCCCGCATCCATCGGCTCCCCACGCATAAATAAGTTACTAGATGTTTATTGAAATAATACACTGACAAATGTTATGATATTGCCCTATTATTTTTTTTCTAATTTTTGCATTGACATTCTTATGATTGTCACCCCAAACCCCAAAATTGTGCTCCAAATTTTTAACAATAGGTAGATAATTTCACAAACAAAAGATCAACCCGGTTCTTCAAGACTTCCTTTTCATACTTATCGTACATTTCTACAATAATTTCAGTACAAAAGTGTCTACACAAACAGAGAAATGAAGTGACACAGCTGCAACACTGCCTTTATTTTGTCAGTGCATACCATTTCCTAATGTTTGTAACACGCAAACATGCACGTTTTATTATGTCATCCCTATATTTGTACAGCGATCTTTTGTAATCCTGTAGGAATTTTAACACTTGTAAAATCATTAATATAATGGAATCTAGTGACCTACAGAATTCGGAATAGTTATGTTAAAAATAGAAGGAGGGATATGGGTAAATTTACTCAGTACGCTCCTCCAGTCTTTATAAAATTTAGAGTATGATTCAAAAACTATGCAGCACTGCGTTACTTATGTATTCATCAAGTAGATAGTACCTACTGTTAGAATAATATTTAGTCTGTGATGTGTGTAGGTTATAGATAATATACTCTTTGGTTCCGTTCCGGTCCCCTCTCTCTTGCTGCGTACGATTGTTAAAGTGTTCTCGTGTTCTTAATAAATATAAATTACTTTGTTTCTGATTAGATTGGCATTTTCATTTAAATAAATAATTAGTTTTCTCACCTACCTAACTAGTTTAGCCACGAAGAACAATTTTTTTCTTGGATCATTTTCCACGATGTTTTTGGCAGGGCCCTATACTTCATCAACAGTCTGAAGACGTCCACTGCTGAACATAGGCCTCCCCCAGAGCGCGCCACCTTGAGCGACTGCTCGCCTCCTGCCTCCATCGGCTCGTCGCGGCTTTCACCAGATCGTCGGTCCACCGAGTGGGGGCCGGCCTACGCTGCGTCTTCCGGTTCGTGGTCGCCACTCGAGAACCTTAATTCCCCATCTTCCCCATAGTTCTACGAGCGATGAGCGTATTTTTCCGTAATTCACGGCGAAAAACCGAATCCTTGAGTATTCTAGTCCGCCTCAATTGGGACGATGCTCCATAAGTCAATAATTATGTTATTTTTCCTTCGACTTAGTATCTGAACTGAATACAATATTCTTGTCTGTAGATAAACCGACTGATGATAATGTTAGCTAGTGTCAGAGGTTCAAATACTCTGATCTGATCGTCACAGAACGATAATACGACTCTGACTCAATCGATCCCGATCTACTTGACCTCTGACTACCATCACATCACAGATCAGCGATAGTACCTACAAAACTAATTGATGAAGTGTGCCTTTTCATAATATTTTGTAATTACTAAATCAGTATTAATTGCAATTACAATACAATCACGCGATCACGTTTCTGTAAACTTGTAATTGTTGCATGTTTGTAGCTGTCTTTACGCAACAAGTGAAAATTACAAAAGTGAGCTAGGTATCTAAGTACTATCTACCTAAAGTCCTAAATGTTATACAACAGTAAGAAAGATAATATTGATTTACGGATAAGTTAGCTAACTAGCTAGCATTCTAGATTAAAAACAATTTTTGTAATAGCCTTGCATTTGGAATTTGAAGTTATTGCTAGCATTACACCTCTATATACAAGTAGTCGGGTCCCCGCGGTTTCACCTGCGAATAAAAAGTATCCTATGTGTTAATCCAGCATATAAGCTATCTGTATTCCATATTTCATTAACATTGGTTTAGTAGTTGCGGAGATATAAGGTAACAAACATTCACACAGACACACACACAGAGAGACTTTCGCATTCATAATTACTAGCGGCTCGCCCCGACTTCGCACGAGTAGTGGTGTAGCCTATGTTACTCAAGGTGAATGTAGCTTTCCAATGGTGAAAGAATTTTTGAAATCAGCACAGTAGTTTTTGATTTTATTCATTACAAACATACAAAAATACAAATATTTCCTCTTTATAATGGTGGCATAGATTATTGGTGTAGATTAGTAGGATAGTAGGATCTCAGCACAGATTACCCCCAATATCTGTGGATCTATCTATGCGGTCATAGGTAAGAATATTTATGAAGGTACTTTACTGATTGACACACGTTTTCATAACCGTATATAAAATTGATAGTGTGCTCAATGTTCATAGAAATATAAATTCCTCTATGGGTGTGCTTGACAACAGCTCGTTACGCAAACCCAGTTTATTATCAGTGGCCGTTACCGTGTGTGCTTATTAAAAGCACAGTTAAAAGTAAATAGAAACATAAAGTTTTCATTATTTTCAGCAGAGTAGAGCTGTATCAGATAACACCGTATGTGGGTTACTGCCGGTCCGATAAACTGCCAGACACCCGATAAAAACACTTTTCATATATTAATAGAGCTATTAATGCGCATGAGTTATGAAGGCACAGCATAATGTACACACAGCAGTTCAAAAAAACCTATTTATCGTAGCGTAGCTATGTCATTTGGGTCCGTGTATGAATCTCTACGACAGAGTTTCCTTATGTGTTAAACCTATTGAGGTCACTAAATCCATAAAGATCCAGTTGACATTACCTATGTTTAAAAATTCATTGTAAGTACTCGTTACTTCCTATTTCCTAATGTACCTATGAGTAATTATTTCAATTGTCCTTAAGTAGGCATTCGTCTTTCCTTTTCCTAGCTTTTGCTTCCTCTTTTTTAACAAGTCAATTAAGTTTAGATTAAGCAGCTCTAAGGAAAAGATAACATAAGTAGGTACGTATAATAAGCTAATTACGAGCCAACTGTCTCTATATAATGCAATTTATAAAACATTTACTTACATATAGCAAATACATAGACGTAATATAGATAGGTACTTACTGTATAGGTATTAATACTACTTGGGGTATAATTTTATACATATCAAAGTCTCTAGGTGAATATTGTATAGGTCGTTGTACCTTTTCAATGATATCTTAAGCATTGTTATGATGATATTTTATATTTATAGGTAATAAATTAATAAGTACATAAAAATATCGCCATTTTAAGGAAACAATGCCATTTAATTAAACAATTAAATCGTCTAATATTACGTTCATATAAACATTTGTAACTATGTTTAGGGTAACCTATATTACATTTTATTCCGTAATTAAACTATAGAATAGTATTGTCGGTAACAAGTTTGCAAAGGTAATTTTTGATGTCATAAAGTTCGAAGTTTTGTACTCGAGTTTTATGAGATCAGCATTTAGTTATACCATATTATTAGTTACTCTAGATACATAAACATATGTAAGGTGAACGGCATTCCTTCACATTATATTCTTAAAAAAGTAAGCCCAATAAAACTCGCTGTCGGTTCTTAATTAACCTTAAAATTCTCTTTAAATCAAAATTAACAAGAAAAGTGCCTTCTCAAGATAACATCGAATATGAAACCAAACTTACTCAAGCAAGAAGAAACTCGGAAAGTATAACTATGTGAAGTGTAAAGTCAAAGTGAAGACACTCAAGCGTAACGACATTTATGCTTATGACAAGTACAAGCAAAACAGTAACTATGGCAGGAAACCGAGTTCAATGTGGTTCAAGCTTCTAACTAAACACAAGGGACATAAAGATATGGTAGTTAGTCATAATGAACAATCGAGGCTGACTCAGAGACACGTAAATACAGCTTTTATAAGACTATATTTACAAACATAATAGAAAACGTAAATAGTAGTAACATCTTCCAAGCTAAGTAGGTACTTGTTGACCGTTAGTTTACTTAAATCCTTAAATGAAAACAACTTTAAATAAGATCTTCTTTTTCTCGTGTAGGTAAGTAGATTCAGAGTAAGATGAAGGTTATAGGTAAAGGTAGGTATGAATTGAAATTGGGCTTACTCATAACTGTTAACAACCAAGATAATTATTGCTCTCTATGCTTCTCAATACTCTTGTCACACACTCGCAGTATCGTACTCGTAGTAACCATTAAGGAAGCATAGTTCTCAAAGTCTCGATGAACTGGAATACAGAAATTAGGGCGTATTCCCACTAGATAAATAAACGGATGACCTGTCGCAGGAAGCCGTTGGATGCAAATGGATATATAATCAAACGAACCCGAAACCCTATGGGAGTCTTAAATGTATTGAACACTGGACCAGCTGATTCTAGCTGATATGACGATGATGAATAACAGTGTATCAGCTATGTTACAGTTTTATTTTAACGGGCAATGTGCCTTTATTACTCAAGCTAACTACTACAATAATAAAAACTAAACTAAACTAACCTAAACTAAACTAAACTAGCTACACTACCTACTACAAAGAACACTTATGGACTGTATAATAGCCGCGATGGCCTATAGACAGCCCAAGTGCTCCAGCCCACTACCGGTAGGTAGCGTAACCAACATGCTGGCCGCATTGCCACGTTGAATTGCAATGCTAAAGCGTTGGGCCAAATAAGTGCCAGCATTTTGGTCACGCGTCGCATCGAACAGGCGCTCTGATAGACTTTGGAAAACGCGATGAGCTCCCGGTCCCCACGGACCCAGGGTCTCAACACCAAACGGCTCAAATATGTAACCGCTACCGAGATTACTATATTTGCGCCGTTTTAGCTGCTCAGCAGAATTAGCCGCGGCGCCGGCCCTAACGTGTGTCTCGGGAAGGTGTGACGGCGCCATAGTATCGACGCAAGTAGCGTCCCACACTAAAGGCCGCCCCATCTTCCAGGGAACCAGAGTCATTCCGTCGGGTCTTTTACCATCGTCACGCATGAGACCATTCGGTTCGAGAATGGCTGCAACATTGGCGGTGGTAAAAGCCCGGCGAATGATGTCATTAAGACTAGCGTGGCGGGAAATTCGACCAGCGCTTTTTGAACACGAGAGGCCGTGATGACCGAGCTGGTCAACTGCAGTACCGCACTGGCAGCGATGGGCCACACAGCATCATGCGCCCAAACGTAAGCTGATAGCTAAACGAAAAGTAGTCGGATCTAAAAGGTTACCAGTGTTGAAAGAAGGCATGGCCTGTAATCAAAGCCCTGACTCCCACACAGAGACTGCGAGAAGCCGAGCACGATCAGCGACGCGAGGACACGTATCTAAAAGATTTTTAGATACGTGTTACGTTTGTTACAAATTATAAAAATAGGTAAACTGCAAAACAAGCCAAGTGATGTGGTAATAGAGTACAGCATTTTTACTGTATCTGAACGACCAATGTGTCAAATTGTTTTGGGAAGTAGCAGTCATTGTATTTGTAATTGAAAATTAGTACTTATTTCTTCTTTTTTTGTCTTTATTAGTATCAACAAAACCTCCGTGATTCACTCCCACGTAGATAGACAGCGAGTCTGAAATGGCTTCAGACTTGATACACAAGCAAGTTGGTAGAGACGAGCGTAAAGTAAAATGTACCCAACGCCAAACAGACTGGATGGCGTGGCGTGGCGTGGCGCGCTGCGGCTTGCGGTCGAAGTGGTGGAGCTGGTCTGCTGCGCCCCATTAAATTATTTTTAGTGAACCACTCAGTATCACTCATAGGAGTAATAGTCAGTATATTATCTACCTACCTCACATTACATTGCATAGTGAAACTTCAATATGATAATCATAATATTGTTATCATGTCCTGGCATCAGCATAATGATCAGTGAGTGATCAATCTTGACCACAGAATAAGTAATAATATCTTGTCCAAGGCTATAAGTCCAAGTTCAAACGTCAATTCTATATACATACTGGTATTGAATCCTTGTAAACAGGAAAATGTGGTAAAGGTGATATTTTAATATCCAATGTAGTGCAGCTGTGCTGCGTGGTGTGTGACCAATTTGCTATGCTTGCGAAATACGAGCTAGGGAATTCATTATTATAATTTTTGCATTCAAGAACTAACACGGACAGTTGGGTGAAAAAGAACGTTTAAAATCTTACCACAGGTTAAATAATAGCACAAATAATATAAGGTGTCATGACATTACACAAGCGCTGCCAAATAATTGTTATACTTATTTATTTTCTTTTAAGGCTGCCACTGCCTCCAGTACCTCGCGCGCGCAATGTGACATGTTTAAAGATATTATGAAAAATCTGGCTAAACTATGTTCTCATGAATAACATCACAAATGTTTAACAGAAGTATTATATTACCTAATCCAAACAAGTTATCATGTATAAGAACAGAACTGAAAGAAAAAACTTTGATAAGTACTGTTGTATCTTTATGAAATCTTGTATGGATAATTTGATATTTTTGTTGAGCATTTGTAATATTATTCATGAGTCAGAACATAGTTTAGCCAGATTTTTCGTAAATCTAGTTATTTCCAAAAACAGCAGGCAGCGATTTGCCCACTGTATCACCTACCTCGATCATGTATATTTAATGAAGTAATATGTTCTAAGTCCTAAGTACCTAGGTACCTACCAGTAGTCACACTATCACACTAATATTATAAAGGCGAAAGTTTGTGTGTGTATGTGTGTATGTTTGTTACTCCTTCACGCTCATACGGCTGGACGGATTTGGATGAAATTTAGAATATAGATAGCTTACGTACTGGACTTTTTATTCGCGGGTGAAACCGCGGGACGCAGCTTGTTTAAAAAAAAACTATTTTATATTTAGTGACGAAGGGAGGTAAAGTATAGCATCTAACAATACCTACCTAAATAGTTTAAATGACACAGAAATTTAATTTTTACCAAATCATAAACCGTTAAAATATCCTATCTCTACGTAGGTAATGCATTTTTGATAGCAGCTAGATATAAACTAACAGCTGATAAAGCATAGTGGTTTTATTATTTTGACATTTCATATTGTGTGTGTAATGTAAGTGATAAGGGACAAAGTTATCGCAATATGGGATCAATGAAACGTGTTTATTATAGTCATTTATAAACACGACGCAACAAGTTACAATACAGTTTCAGCACTTTTCGTTTTGTTAAGCTAATAATAACCGCTATTATACCTACCTATAACATGAACGTAAATGTGTGACAAGCAAGAATCAAACTGTACCTACTTACTTACGTGAAATTATATGAAATATTAGCTCCCCGGCTTCGCACGGGTGTAATTAGTTTTACGCCTTATGTCAGCCTAAAGGAGGAGAGGAGAAAGAGGGAAAAAGATAAGGGAAAAGGATGAATGCATGAAACGGTGAAAGGAGGCAGGTGCTAGCTAGCACCTGCCTCCTTTCACCTTCATCTATTCACCCTTTTCCCTTATCTTTTCCCCCCTTCCTTCTCTTTTCCATAGTACAGGCATATGTGTAATAAATACACATATGGTACAGGATAGGAGTAGCTTTTTGTTTGGGAGACAATACTGAAGGTTGAATGTCTGTAATTTCTGAACCACAAAACCGACGTCCTTGAAATATTTATGGGACCATATTTAAAACACCCGCTTTTCAACAAAAAAAGGGATGAATGAAATCGGACCACACGTTAATGAATTAAAAATAAGTACATATTTTTACTTTCATCGCCTCTCCCGCGGGAACCGTGCTGAATTTCGGGATTAAAAGTATCTCATAGCCTACCTCGTAATATGAACTCAAATCATGCCAAGTTTCATTTGAATCCATTCAGTAGTTTCGGCGTGATGCATAGCTAAGATATAGACAGACAGACAGACAGACAGACAGACAGACAGACAAAAATGAAAAAAAATATAGTCTTGGCTTTATTATCCACTAGCTGACCCGCCCCGCTTTCGCACGGGTTAATTAATTTTATGCCTTATCTCAGTCTAAAGGAAGAGAGAAGGAAGAGGGAAAACGATAAGGGAAAAGGATGAATGCATGAAACGGTGAACTCCTTTTACCTTCATCCATTCATCCTTTTCCCTTATCTTTTCCCCCCTCTCTTCTCTCTCTCCCATAGTACAGGATAGCAGTGGTTTTGGACCTAATACGGAAGGTTGAATGCCTGTAATTTCTGAACCACAAAACCGACGACCTTGAAATATATACGTTACAATATTTAGAACACCCCCTTTTCAACAAACAAAGAATGTATGAAATCAGACCACGCGTTAATGAATTACAAATAAGTACATATTTTTACTTTCATCCCCTTTCCCGCGGGAACCGAGCTGAATTTTGGGATTAAAAGTATCCTATAGTCTACCTCGTAATATGAACTCAAATCATGCCAAGTTTCATTTTAATCCATTCAGTAGTTTCGGCGTGATGCTCAGCCAAGATACAGACAGATAGACAGATAAAAATGAAAAAGTTATAGTTTTGGCTTTGGTAACGATTATAGAGAGCCCTCCAACAAAAAAATTCAAAATATCTTTAATGTACAGAATTGACCCTGTTACAGTTTTATTATAAGTATACCTATAGATAATATTTTCACATACGTATACATAAGCATAGTTCTTATAATACGGGCCTAATCTACTAAATCATTATAATAAGTACCTAACTTATTCTAAAACTATATATATCTCCCGGTTTATCGTAAGTACGTTTGTTAAAGTTAAACTCATGTCAACTTAAAAATACTGAACGCTCATTGGTAGACAACCGATGATCAACAGGCAAGCAATGATGTATTGTTTTGTATTGTTGTTGTTTTGTTTGTATTGTTGTTTTGTATTGTTTTATGTACGTGTGAATAATTTGCGATGTAGCATAAGATTTAAATCAGATCACAGCTGCAGTTGGCAGGTAGCAGTATACCTGCGTATACTTACCGTACTTACAATGTGCCTGTACAGAATTTGTGCTGCTAACTTCATAGGTACGTACTTACTTCTTCTTATTCCTAAGTACAAAGTATAATCCTCTTCTACATGGGGCTGACAGTCCTGCACAGACGTCCGGCTTTGGGTACCCAATACCCATGTGTCATCTACCCTATTCCATCTCCTTGAAATCACAGAGACTGTCAGCACGGTTGATCCAGTGGCTCTTCACGGTAGTCCGGCCCTCCACTGGACCGACGATCTGGTTAAAACCGTGGGGGGAGCCTATGAATGCAGGAGGCAAGCAGCCGCTCAAAGTGGCGCTCTGTGGGTGTGGGTATGTTCAGCAGTGGACGCCTTCAGTCTGCTGATGAAGAATATTTAGACGCTTAGCATCATCCAGTGTCATACAAGTTGAATTGGCAACAACAACAACCACGTAACTTCTACAGATCCCACAGCGTGTACAAAAATGGAGTATTACTTTTTTTAGTACCTAGTTATTATCTTAGAGTAGGTATAGACTAAAAGCCTAGAGAGAACTTCATTATCTGTCAAGCGTACCACTTTTTTGGACACTTTTTATATGAAGTGGACACTTTGATGTGAATGAGTCTGACAGATTTGTATAGAAAAAACAGTTGACTCGAGTCGAAAAAACGGTACGGTGCTTATCGCAAGCGTAGCTAATTACTATATGTTTGTTTCTTTCCTTCGCCACTGACGCAGCGATACGTGTGAGCAGTACAAATATATATCGTTTTGATTATCTCTCTATGCTTTTAGTCTATACTCTAAGGTTATTATAGATTTACGTTTGCCCACAGATTACTACATACTAGTCACAGATGTTTGACCACCAACTCGCCTGATGGTAAGCGATGGTATGGCCGAAGATGAGCCCGTAAAAGATAATATTTAGCAACACTTTTTTCCGCAACTGTATTACCATGACAGAAGCGTAGAGTAATTACAATCCACTCGATTACTTCCAAAACATCTGTTGACCTTCGCAAGTTCTGTGGTTTTGCGTGGAAAAAGAAAGTTGTAACTCCTTCGAAGTCTGTCAGTTCTTACGCGGGACTATAGCGCTATTCCTCTTTTAAATTATTATTTACTAATGTTTTAATTTGTGCTGAATTATGATTGATGTCTCTATTAGATTTTGTGTAGTGAGCATGCACAAGAAAAGACCTGTAGGTACTTTGGATCACTAGAACCATCTTAGAACATTATGTAGATTACTAAATGTAGAGTTAGGCTCTCTTCTATGATCACTAAGAACAGTGCCCATCCCTATATTTTGTATGCCCTAGTATTTGAAACTTCGCAGTAGATCTGATAATATATTATAGACCTATGGGTACTATCTAGGTAAGTAGTAGTATTAATGTGTAATGGTACTACACTACGTGACTGGTCGGTGTGTCGATTTTACATCTATGTGTACGTATTATGTATTAACAGCGTCAAGTCATACGTTATAATTATCTTAATTACCTACTAGGTATTGTTGATATGATAATAATGACCTGTTATAAGTAATACTCTTCGTTAGCACTAGTAATGCTATTATGTAGGCAGGTCATGTAATATAAGTATTGAGGCAGGTAGATAATACCCACCTATATCATACTTATTCTTTAAAATAATACATGCATCTATCTTCTCTATCTACATTTGTACAATATATGTAATAGTATACTATATATATTACAACCTTAGTTTTTTATCCACTAATAACATATGAGCATTTCTCATTTAAAAAAACTCCTCTGTTTCTTTCACGCAGCAAACGTAGCAACGACGCGCGACGTGATGAAGTGTTTTTTTGGATAAATTATATAAAATAATGGTAAGCGACGGTTAGGTAGATTAAAGCCGTAAAGTGAATATGAATAATATAAATAAATATGTTACTAGCAATAAGTAACAAATATTTAAACATTCGGCCATCAGTCCCGTTCGGCTCTTATCAGTCAATAAAAAATCTTTATCGCTTTCCACTATCATAGTTTAAACGTTTTTTTATCTCACACATCGTACGACGAATATATACTTTAAGGATTTAATGTATCTATCGGAAAGTGATAGTTTATTCGAATAATATTCGTAGCGTTCATAAAATAAGAAAAAAAAAATAATAAGATATTGCGTAGGTTTACAGTAAGCAAACAAAGAAAACGTACCAGCCGTATCTTTTAAAAGAAATTTGGTTTTGCTGCGTTATCTTGAAATAATTATTACGATTATAAATCGAGGTTATTGACTTCTTTTTACGCGCATTGACCGTTTTGTTATTGATATGAATATAAAACGTAATGAACATAAGCTAGTATTAACATACATGCACATTAAAAATTTGTTCACATTGATAAGAAGTTATCCTCAAGACAGTTTTTTATTGTCATAATGTTGTTTATTTTCTCTTGTTATCCTACTAGGTAGGTACCTAAGAACACGTTACTTATAAATTTATTCGAAACTATGGGCGGAACTTAGAATACTTTATTTATGTAATCGAATGACGTGACGAGGTAGTCGTTCGCCTGGTGTTAAGCGTCACGGCCACCCATAACAGATTGCAGTGTCACTCGGAACTCCAAATTAAAGTTTTGCGTGGCACTGCGCACTGCGCACGTCACCCTGAGACATCACACTGTCTAAAAAAGATTTCTAGACTGTGGAATCAGTTCATAAGTCTCATTTGCCCAGTAATTTCACTAGCTACAATGCCCTTCAAACTGGAACACGGTAGTACTTGCACACTAAACATTACTTGCACCTACTTCTAAGGGCCGGAATGTATATTATTAACACTGCACTGGTGTGCTGCTAGTGCCACATTCTCAACTGCATCACTTCACAAAAGTATAGTCATGCAGGTTAGGTTGTGGCTACATTACAATTAAATGGTTCGTCATACCATCTGATAGTTGACACTAATCCTCTCAAAATCTGAACCATGACACTGGTAAAATCACAGATAACCCCTGAAGAGGTACATATAAGACACAATTGAGTGTAAGTACACTGAAGAACGGGGACGGTTCTCACACATATCTCCAGTGCCTAGTGGCTGATAGGTAATTAGGTACCTACGTAAGTATGCCATGCCTGTAGCCCACTCTACGGGGTCTAAGACGAACTGCTGATTCTCTAAACTCTAAGCTGCAGATGTTAGTTGATTTGGAATAACGGTTGAAGTTGGGGCAATAAGTAGGTACCTTCCTAATTATTGTTTCCTCGTTACACAAAAAATACTTATCAAATATGCAACGTTTCCGTTCAGTGCGGCAACAACATAATTATACTTACTAATCTTACAACTAAACAACATAATTAAACTTATTAATCTTACAACTAATTAAAGTAACTAAACCTAATAATAATGAAGTAGCAGTTCCAATTTATGATAAGCGGCATAATAATTACATATAGCAATGCGTTGCAACTCGCAACCTTTGGTAAAATAACGCAACGCACCCACTGCTTGGGTTGCGTAAACTCTTTCTTTCTTGTACAGTCGCGTATCTTTACGAGCCTTTGTCTGTGTTGCTAGCAACCGCATTGTTCCAGCAGTATAATTATTATTGGCTTGTAATACGCGAACATTGCGAACTATATCACGAAAAACGAGCGAAAAAATGTATAAAAAATACTGGCAAAAGGTTACCCCTCGGTTATATTATACCCGCATCATACCCGTTTTCAGCGGGAAACCCTCAATTTTCCGGGGGGATGAAAAGTATCCCAAATTGACCCAGGAAACAAAATTTCATTCAAATCGGTTCTCTACTGTTTTGGCGTGAAAGCCACACAAACAAACAGAAACGCTTCACTATTTTAAATTTGGTTTGAAGGACATTGTAGCTAGTGAAATTACTGGGCAAATGAGACTTTATGATCTGATCACTCAGTCTAGTAATCTGATTACTAGACTGGGTGATGTCTCAGGATGACGTGCGCAGTGCAGTGTCACGCGAAACTTTATTGTTTTAAAGTTCCGGGTGACACTGCAACTGTCATGGGCGGCCGTGTCACTTAACATCAGGTGAACGACTTGCTCGTCACGCCATTCAATCACATAAAAAAAAACAATTGTAGGGATAGGCATGATGACTGCACTGAGATGTGGTCGCTTAATGTTGGCCGCATTTGTTGGCAACGAGCTATGCAGAGAGCTATGCTCGGTGTTTCCCTGCAAGATAAGATCCGGAATGAGGAGACCCGCAGGAGAACTAATGTAGCCGATATAGCTCTTAGCATTAGCAAGTTCAAATGGCAATGGGCAGACCACAACGTTCGTAGAGCTGACAATCGATGGGGAAGAAAGGTTCTCGAGTGACGACCACGAACCGGAAAAAGCAACGTAGGTTGGCCCCCCACTAGGTGGACCGACGATCTGGTGAAAGCCGCGGGGAGACGATGGATGCAGGAGGCGAGCAGCCGCTCATAGTGGCATAGTGGTCTCTGGGAGTGGCCTATGCTCAGACGTCTTCAGGCTGTTGATGATGATGATGGTAATGAGGGATGATGGGAGAAGAAATATAACCTGAACATAGACAGTATTAAGAACTTAGAGGAATTAAATTTATATGTTCAGTGCAGCAATTTTTTCACTGACTAGTTAAGTATGTATATATAAGTTTAGCTATGTTGTATGATATAAGTACTAAGGTTATTTTAATAACACAATGAGAACGAGGAAGTCCAGTGCCCACTCTAATAAATACCTACTTACTCCAAAATAAGCTAGGTACCTACAGTTAAAGGGTTAGCACGGCCGGTAGACAAAACTGTCTTTCCCCTGTTTTACTCCAAGCAAGTATGAAGAAAGTGACGTAAAATGGGGAAAGACAATTTTGTCTACCGTCCATGCTAACCCAGCTGCATAGGATATACCTACCAATCATTATGTACATGCGAACATTCTCTTCAATATGATGTAGGTATACGACACCTACCTATTTGCCCACAAACTGACTGTAATCCTTATTTATTATGCACATAATATCAAAACCAGAAAAACTCGTTATCGTATCCGTTTGTCCTTCTATTGATCCTATAAATAAACACCGATACGGAACGGACAAACAGAGAATGCGAATCTCGTCATTTCCTTTTCACAACTACCCTTGAAAACGTGACTTTCCAAAATATTCGAGGAGGCGAGCACCGGAAGTAAGAGATAGAGAGTCGCTATCTGTGTGAGAACACCTAAATAAAACTTTACTTTAATCCTGTCTGTAAACATTACCAGTTTACGAGTGTGTTTTTATTTACCAACATGTTGCGTGTGCGCTGATATCCTTTTACATTTACGTATTAGGTACTTACCTACTTACATATTTGTATTAGGTAAGTAAGTCTATAACTAGATAGTAGATATGCAGAGAACAGGTACTCCAACTAAATGCTTAGGTATACATAATCTCTAAATCAGACAGATATGAGAGTCAGAGTTCGCTCTATTATCTCGCCCAGTGGAATCGTTAGTAGACGATTCAACAGCTAGGCGAGCAATTGAACTGGTTTTCATCTTTTCTTTATCTAATCGGTGTTCTGTACAAATATTAGATAATGCCCACTCTTATCGTATACATCCAGCAGCAATTATTATTATCATTGAACTAACATAGTATTTACTTTCTTAGACACGATAGCGGTGACGGTTGATAAACGCTGTTGAATTTGTGGGATTGGAATGGATTTACGTGGAAATTAGCTGATAGGGTTTATTATTTATATTTAACTAAAATGTAGAGATAGGCAAATGGAAGAAACCTGTAAGTCTATAACTAGATAGTAGATATGCAGAGAGCAGGTACCCAAGTATGATCCCTTTATGTAGTAGGTAGTACCTATGACAGTACATAGGTACCAGCTAGGTACCTATGTACTGTCATACTGTGCATGTAGAGAGAGACGCCGGATCTTTTTATAGGATTCGTGTGCCGACGACTGATGCGCACTGCGCACCCACCGTAGAGTTGACCAGTCTCCACTCTCCAGGAGAGTTGAACCCTCACCAATGTTCTTTAGTTCTAGACGACAGAAATTCATATTAGGGTTTCACGGCTTAAGTAGGCATACCTATATAGAAATCGTCAAAAAGCCAGTAAGTAACCACAGAATAAATAATAGTAAGGATAAATAAATAAAATGTTATGAAGCGTTAGAGAATAGAAGACTTAAGAGTTTAACATGCGCCAATGACCTTGAGCGTTGGACACAAAGTTATTAATAAGAGCCACCTGGGGCGCCACACTCGTAGGTTTAACAATGAGCTAGAGTTTGTCAAAGATAAACAATCCAGATGAAACTCCGTGAAAAATATATCTACCTATTATAATAATATTATAGTGCCCGGTTTATTACTTATATAATATATCTATCTATATTACTTATAATAAAACTGTAACAGGTCCAAATCTGTACATTGAAAATAATATATAGAAATTTATTTTTGAGTTTTTGATGGCCTTGATAGCTCAGTTGGTAATGGCTCTGCCTTCTGAACTATAGGTTGTGGGTTCAATTCCCACCTGGGACAAACATTTGTGTGATGAACATCGATGTTTGTTCTGGTGCTGGGTGTTGTATTGTATTCTGTGTATGTATTTACAATCAAAAAAAGTATCTAAGTATACATTTTTTAATTTTTGTCAGTCTGTCTGTCTGTATCTTGGCTGAGCATTTCGCCGAAACTACTGAATGGATTCAAATGAAACTTGGCATGATTTGAGTTTATATTACGAAGTACGCTATAGCATATACCTACTTTTAATCCCGAAATTCAGCACGGGTTCCTCGGGAGAGGGGATAAAAGTAAAAATATGTACTTAGTTGTAATTCCTCCTCCTATCCTATCCTATACTATGGGAAAGAGAGAAGAGAGGGGGAAAGATGATAGGTGGCGCACCTGCCTCTATTCGGCGTTTCATCCATTCATCCTGTTCCCTTATCTTTTCCCTCTTCCTTAGGAGATAAGGCGTAAAAATAAATAATTAACCCGTGCGAAACTGGGGTGGTTTAGCTAGTAGCTAGAAAACCGGGAGCCCACCTTTGGACTAGCTTCGTTCGCAGGTACAGCAGATTCGTTCTGGGATAGGTAATCGTGAGTAGCATATAAAATAGGGCATTACCTACCTACCGTGAGTTGATTGATAATGATGACACGTCAACTTGTACAATCAAAATAAACAATCGTCGTTATGTTAGAGACTTTGGTCGGCCTAAAACTCTGATATCAGCTAGGGATAAATCACTCAACCTACTCTAAACACATAATTTCTAGCACAAGCAGGGCTGTCCAACCAACGGCCCGCTGAAAAATGTACTTTACGAGTTGCTAGTACAAAGTTGTCTGACGTACCTACTTAGTACAAAATTGTTAAAAATATATTGGACTACAAATAGAACTAGCGACGTATTTATCTCGTCAATCTCTTGCTGATTTTGCTAATATTTACAATTAAAAATTGCGCTTGTGTTTAATACATAAAAAAATATTATTTTGGAGGCTTGCATTAAATAAAACTAAGCGAGATGATTTTAAAACATATTTTACAAAATACAATCAATCGTAACACTTTTTAAACTTTTGTGACTTTAACTCATATTATTAGGTTGGGGAAAAAGTCTTTTCGCATTATAGTAAGTATGAACTTGTAATAAAATCTCTTTGGCTATACTATTTGTATCTGGCTGGTTTTATCATTAAAAGTTTAAATTTTAAAGAAGATAATTCCATATTCAAATTAGGAAAATGTGTGATTTTTATTTGGTTTCGTACTGTGAAGATGAGTGAATATAATGAAGAAACTGGATACATTTTAAAATTTTACTACAAAAAACATGGACCTAATAAAAAAAGAAGGACGAAGTCCCAATTGATCCCGAACCGAGGTACCCTTAAGAAGTTGGAACGCTAATAAGTACAAGCGGACACGCACACACTCACATCATAGGAAGTCTATCGCCTGCCATTACTGCTCCGGACATCGCCCAAGACACTTAGAAAAAAAAAATGCCGTCTTGCGTTGTGAAAAGTTGTCGGAATCATAGCAGTATGATAAAAAAAAACTCAGGGGATCACTTTTCACAAGTAAGCTTGTTATTATTCCACTAATTTTTTGCTTTTTCGATAAAATTATTGAGATGCAATCAATGCACAAAACCAGTTTAGTGTTGCCAACAATCAAACTTGCAAATTACCCGGAAGTGTGGGAGAATGACGAAATTGTGTTCGAATACAAGTTATTCACATATATTGATCATAATTAGAGAACTGACTATATGCAAATGCATATTTCCATTATGCATATTATGCATATGTTGGCCTTTTTCAGGTTAATAAATATTTTACCTGTAATAGACCTACTAATCGTGCATATAAAGGGCAGGTTTTCTTTAACGTAAAAAAAGTAAAGTGTCGTGAAATTTATTAATAGATACTTACTTTTAAAAATTAAGACGTGTTTTTGACTTTTTTGGTTGGCAAACTGTCAGAAGAGCCATGATTGGTTGATACTTGATAGGTTGGTAGTGTTGGTACCATAAGCCAATCATGGATTGTCCCGCTCAAAAAAAATTGAGTTTGCTGGGGAGTCCAGCCATTACGAAAATGTCGAAAAAGCAGTTAATTCCCGTTGAGCAGCAGTGGCGTCAAGACATATGACACTTACTAGTATTGGAAGTTTGTATAAGAAATAACAAATATACATAATGGAAGATGCAAGTTTCATTTCAAAAGTAAAGTAGAAAAATACGAGTGATGTGTTCATAAAACATTTTCAGCAAAAGCCTGGCTATAATTCTTTGTGCGAAATAAACAGTTTTATTGACTGACTAGCAGACCCGACCCGGTTAGTTAGTTTTACGCCCTAGCCCTGTCCAAAGGAAGAAAGAAATGGGAGAGGAAAAGCCTGAATGGAGGCAGGTGCGCCTCTGTTTACCATCATACATTCATCCTTTTCCCCTATCTTTTTCGCTCTCCCTTCCTCTTCCCTATAGCATAAAGGATAATATGGAGTGGCGTCAACTTCGTTGCTGACGATGTTTTATCGTAGTGTATGGATTACATCGCGCAGGTATAACTGTAACTACAAGGGCTGCACTGCCGAAGCTCACCGTACTATCGTACACCATGAAATTACCGCTAGGATTAAAAATTTAGTAATCTTTTGGCAACATCTGACTCTAAGCCTATACGATAAATAATGCACACCAGCTCTAGGTCATCGTAAAGTAGGTAGGTACCCTATAAGTTGCATCTAATATGGACAGACAGATACACAACAAACTAATCCTATACGGGTTCCATTTTCATACTGAAACGGAGCAAATATAGCATTAATAGCGTATAAAAGGATATATATATATTTATGTCGTATTAGTTTTTTACAAATTCAGATAGGACTAACCCTGAGGGATGAAAAATAAAATGACATAAGTTATTAAATTTTGACTACCCTGTTACAAGATCGCGTAGCTTTTTGGTCATACAAAAAGTCACACCAACGTCAGATCTTTTTTTGTCGGTTTCGGGTAATTTTCTTACATGGCAATTCTTTAATCCGTCACACATGTTTAGGTGTCCGCCATTGCTGTACGTCAGTTCGATGTCAATCAAAACTCATTCCTGTTTTTTTTAATTCTATGACAAAAACGGAAAAAATGCAAAGCAAGCCGCGAAAAAAAATTGCGATGTTTATGGACCTAGTGCAGTGTCTGTGAGAGTAGCACAAATTTGGTTTAAGCGTTTTCAATCCGGAAATTTTGATGTCAAAGATGCACCTCGCTCTGGTCGCCCTATTACGGAACAATGGATGCCATTTTTTAAAAAAAGTGGAGCAAGATCGGCATATCAGTAGTTACGACGTAGCTGAAGAACTGGGAATTGACCACAAAACAGTTTTGGCGCATTTGAAAAAATGGGTACACAAAAAAGCTCGATATTTGGGTCCCTCACGAGCTCACTGAAGGAAACCTAATGAACCGTGTACTCATCTGTGATTATATATTCATAGCTCCATCTCTCAGATATAGTTATAAATTAGTTATAAATTAGTTATAATTTAGTTATAATTTACTAGGTAGTAACTTAGATCATACAGGTAGATTCGCATGCGTTTAGATTTGTATCGATAAAAATTAAAAATCGATTCTCTGGTCGGTCTCCTCACTACCGTCACAGCCCTTCCCTATAACGCCATTCTTTTTTCATGCGAGGTAGAAGACGCACGCGTCTCAAAATATTTCATCGCAAATTATTTTATCATGTCGAAACGAAGAAAGGAAGAAAATCAAGAAAAACTTGAGAAAACGAAGAAATCAGCATCATTGCGGCGTCGCGTCGTTAGTAGGTATACCTACTCCGATTCAAATCAGGAACTGAGATCGAAAAAAAATGAAGGTCAGTACCTACATACCTTGTCATTTTCATAAGAATTCCTAAACTGATATAAGCATCTCGTAAGTCTGCGTGGAGGATTAACTGCGGGTTATCACGAAAGCCAGACAGGATGCTAAAAAACCTGGCGGTTGACTGCGGGTCATACGCGACGGTTATAATAAAAAGAGTATAATACACTTACTTACCTTGTCATTTTCATAAGTATTCCTAAACTCATATAAGCATCTTTAAATCTGCCGGGAGGATTAACTGCGAGTTAATCACGAAGGCTAAAAAACCTGGAGGTTGACTGCGAGTCATACACGAAGGTTGTAATAAAAAGAGTATAATAATACCTTCTTACCTTGTCATCTTCATAAGTATTCCTAAACTCATATAAGCATCTTTAAGTCTGCCGGGAGGATTAACTGCGGGTTAATCACGAAGGCTAAAAAACCTGGAGGTTGACTGCGAGTCACACACGAAGGTTGTAATAAAAAGAGTATAATATACCTTCTCACCTTGTCATTTTCATAAGTATTCCTATCCTAAACTCATATAAGAACCTTTAAGTCTGCCGGGAGGATTAACTGCGGGTTAATCACGAAGGCTAAAAAACCTGGAGGTTGACTGCGAGTCATACACGAATGTAACAAAAAATTAGCATAGAAGGCTATATCTGGCTTAGTTCAAGCGAGTTTATTACAATATTTTTCTACATTACTTGATAATAATTTATTTCCCCACCCACATTTTTTTTCTGAAATATAAATCACTTTACCCGCATAGGTACTACCTACCTATATTTAGAAATTAAATCCCCAATTCATGTCGAGTCGGTAGACAATAATTGGATATAATACCCCTTGCATAATATAATGCATATAAGTGTGTATGAATCTACAGAGAGTAACCCCTATGCATTGACGTTAAATAGCGCTGTCGTGCAACGGCTGATACAAGTTCATAATTTGATTCGGAAATAAGTACCTACTTATGTTTAACGCTAGGAGTCTCGACCGAAGACGTCTGAATTTTTAGTGACAATCTTAATATGAAATCGACATATAGACCAACGTTGGTTTCCGTTTTTGAAAACGCTTCATGAAAGAAGTACCCAGAAGATACAATTGTAGTCTTTTAAAGGCACTGCAGCGGTCTCGCAGGAAATTCGAACTAGAAATAACGAGATCGAAGTAAGGCAAAGCCAAGCATATCAGCCATTTGTAACGATAGGCATGTCGACACTCAGCAGTGACTGGAATAAGGTCGAAGCTATCAAATCTCTGTGTAAGGGCTGTAGAACCCAAGTGGGCCTCAACCATTAATAATAGGACTGGACCAGTCCTCCTCCTCGATACCCCTAGTCTCTGAATGTGGGAGGCAGGAATGTATAACCCTATCAGAAAGAGACCTACGCCCTAAGAGCTAGTAGAAATTTTAAGAAAGTATGCGTCGTCAGAACTATTTACCCTCCTCCACAAGCGTCAAAGGTCAAAGCAGACAGCCAAATGCAGAGGTATTTCATACTGGTACCTGTAGGCAACGCAGGTTACACTATTTCAAACCATCACTAAAAATAACTTTATAGTAAATGGATACCGTATAATACATATTATTATAACTGACGTACCAATGAAGGCATACCGCCTTCACATATTTCTTTCCTTCTCAGAGCGGGAAAAGCTACATAAAACTTACAGTTATAATCTACTCGAGAATATTGGCTATATCTGCTTACAATAGGTTACTAATACACCACGTTGTGATACTTTAGTATCGCCTAATCAATTTTATCTAAGCTAAAAGCTAAAGGCGAAGCATAAAGCTAAAATTGGATAATTTTCCAGCGGCGAAAAGCTGCAACTAGATGTAACAGCGCAAGCCGAACAATGTGAAATGGCGGAATGCCAATGGATTACGCCCTCAAGGTTCCACAGTTCACACCTATTGCCTAAAGATTCATATTAAATTTTAAATCGATACTTATATCGAGTCTTATATTATTATTATTATACATTCCTAATTAATAATTTGGCGTAAAATGTAATAACTAAAGTACTTCATATAAAACATACAAAACAAAATCCCTAAGTCAAAACTTTACCGCCACCATCTTACAGGTCAATGTAACATGTCCCTTTGAAAGCACATGAAGCTGCAATTACTAGACGAATTTCAATGAAATCTGCCAAGTTATGCCTACCTGATGTTTTAATGAACAGCCAAGTACAGGTTGCAGAAAGCAACAAGGAAGCAATGTTTATGTATTTTGCGAATATTATTTTTTCGTATCGGTATTTTTAAAATAATCTAAAAACCATTAAATATCGTGAAAAAATATTTCAATATCTTGAAAAAGTGTGAACTTATATGATATAATCTTTGTGCATGATAGTGTGCTTTGTTGTTTGTTGTTCTGAAACAATTTTACCCCGAATGAAACTAGATGGTGTTGTACGCGCTTAAAATACTCAAGGTGTCGTGCAATGGACACGGGTATTATTATGGGAGATGGATGACTTACATTACAACCTTATTTCGTTTTTGTTATTTCTGTGTCCACAGATTACAGAAAAAACAACTGATCTCTTAGTCGTTAAGTTGATGGTACTGTACTAACTTGAAAATTTATTAATAGTGAGTTATTTTGTTGTGTACATAGTGTACTTATCATTTTATTAATTACACCATACACTGCATAAAAATTGCCTGCTACGAAGATCAAGCCACTGTTTACACTATTGAAGAGAAGAGAGATGATCCTAACCGTTAGGCAGAGTTAGGACGTAGAACTAATTAACCTGAGCGAGGCCGTCAACTTATATTTTAACGAACTTGTAAAAAATAATGAAAAATCAAGATGGTCAACCCCTAAAGGTACTGAATTAAGCGCCTTGCGCACGAGTATTTCAAATGATCGTTGGTAACAAAGTTCGGACAATCTAGTATAAATCCATAAATCCTTTTGCATCTCACGATAGAGACCGGATCTAGATCTAGTCTATCGTTATTTATTAAAAAAAAAAAAAAAAAACCCGTTGATGTGTTTACGATACATTGGCACTATTACTATTTTAATTGGCTATCTCCATTCCCATTAATACTTATGGGATTAAAAAAAAAAAAAAAAAAAATTTGCGTTCAATCAGCTTGAATTTTAGTTCTCCATTCTTTGCAACCATGATTGGCTCAATTATGCTGGAAATACTGTTTAAGCAATAGTTGTAATTTTTTAAGATTCTGAGAGCACTTCAGTTTTTTATTTTTGGTTTTAATGGAAAATTGCAAATAAGGAGCATCGTAATATAACTTTTTAAATATCTATCGCCCGACTACTTCTTTATAAATGGGCAAGAAAATCAGCGCCGATGAGTATCGCGCTTGCTAAAGAGCATTTAGAAATAGACCAAGCATCACTCACATACACGGATCCCTCAAACAGCCTTTGGCCTCTACTTCATGTTATTATTTATTTATAGTTATTATCCACGCAGTAATAATTTGTTCTTGGACAAAATTACAAAACTTGTCATCTTCATTGATTTGGGCATTGCTCACCATGTGTACAAACCCTTTCTCTATTAAAGGTTAATGACAATAATATTATTGTGACTTCGCAAAATCTTAATATAAACTATAAATATTTGTATAATTATTATACCTTAAATAAATGTAACCGACTGTTACTCACGAATAGTGTGTCGATTTCTCGACCAGGTTTCGAGCATATCCGATGCTCTTCTTCAGGAGGCCAGTTCACGCAGCGAGATCGCGGCGGTGACATATATACATACATATTTATTTAAAATGAATCACACTCATGAAAATTTTAATACTAAAATTATCACACCTCATTAAAAATGTCAGCCCCAGGTCATAAGCAACCGATTCTGCTATTATTTCATGAAAAATCTAATATTTGAGCAGCCAAATGCTTGGAACATCACCTACTTTTCGGTACAGGCTTATAAATTTGACAGCCTAACTCATAAACGCCCTCACAGAATATGCCAAGGAACAAACCATTAGCCGATAAATAAAAGACGTTTTAGCAGCGAGTAGGATCAACGTGATTACATTCATCAGTGCCCACTGCCCACACGTGGGACTCGCTCAACGGGCGCGAAAACATAATCATGGCATTCCTGTAAATTGTACCCATAAAGTAGCTAGCTGGTTGGACACCAAACTTACAAGCTTATTAGCCAGTAAGTTTTATAGTGGTGCAATCATTGTCGAAATATTACTAGGCCATTACTAAAACCTATGGCTTACTAAAACTTATAATAATGTGCTATTTGTAAAAGATGATTATACATTATCTACTTTCTTTTTTATAACATTCTAAAATATTTTAAATTGATTACTTATAAATGAAATATCTTCGTTTCATTTGTAATATACATATATTTTGAAATACTATTATTGGTGCCCGTGGCACTTACATTTTGCAGACGACACTCATTAACATAAAAGAATACTTGCTTATTTACCAAAAACTATTTGTCTCTGAACATCTACCTAGTAAATTATAACTAAATTATAACTAATTTATAACTAATTTATAACTATATCTGAGAGATGGAGCTATGAATATATAATAGATGATCAAACGAACTTCTCAAGCGAAGTTCGATCATTATTATATGAATAGCTCCATCCGAAGATATAGGAACCCTTCCCTCCACTACCCCATACATAAGCAAAAGTTTTTGGATAATATCTCTAAAAGAATGGCGTTATAGGGAAGGGCTGTGACGGTAGTGAGGAGACCGACCAGAGAATCGATTTTTAATTTTTATCGATACAAATCTAAACGCATGCGAATCTACCTGTATGATCTAAGTTACTACCTAGTAAATTATAACTAAATTATAACTAATTTATAACTATATCTTCGGATGGAGCTATTCATATAATAATGATCGAACTTCGCTTGAGAAGTTCGTTTGATCATCTATTATTTATTACGACGTAATGAAACCAAACCATTTTTGAAGAAGCTGATAACTGGTGATGGTAACACGTTCAATTTTATAGATCAATAAAATTGACGAGACCACTTAAGTCAATGTTTTCTCCATACTGTAAACCGAAGAACATTGACCAATACTAACCCTAAACGATCAATAAAATTGATCAATCACAAAGATTGATCAATAAAATGTAACGTGTATGGGGCCTAACGCTAATTTAGTTCGACTGGAACCCTACCCTGCCAAAAGAGTTTAAAATACCTATACTGACCTTCTGTGCTATACGATCTATTATTGTTCCAAATACTTTTACTGACATTAAAGTCACTAAGAACTAATCAAATGGCTCTAAAACCGACTTTTTCGTATAGTCAATACCTATTTATTGGCTGTTAAATTGATAATTTTCATACAAATAAGAAAAACATGTAAAATATTTTATAAAAAACAGCAGCGCGTCCACCCGTTGGCACATGCCGGGGCAGACTAACTCACGCGCCGCCAAGGGCCTCGCCCTTGGCTCGCCGCAAAATAACGCAAAATATTACTAAACAGACTTAATTTTGGCTCTAAAAATAAAATGATCAATTGAGCTTGTATATTTTTAAATTTCCTATCCGAGGGTGTAAAAATATTTAATGACGCAATCTTCCTTTACGCGGCATTGTACACTGTGTGACTGGAAAGGCGTTCTAAAAGTATTTTTTTTATTCATAATGTACCTAGTAATCGAATATTTTGTTCAATTGATAAGTACAGGTGCAGAATGATCTTATTGGTGATATTTTTTTCATGTCTGTAGAATTCATAGGTTCTTCAGTATGATTAGTTAAAAAGACGCGTTTGGCCTATGTTAAAGGCTATACCTACGAGTAGGTACATTCGGTGACGGAGCCGGGGCTATTGTAACCAGATACCATTATGTTATCGGTTAGGTTTACGCTATAGAACTAATTAAAGTTCCCCCTTTTAATAACGTCTATGTCGTTAGGACGAACACAAACGGAGTCGAACCTATTCATTAATTAGGTTGATTAACAAACAGATTATAACATCCGTTACACATTAAGTAAAAAGTATCGCAGCTTCAGACCATTATCGACTTTAACTAAATGCCGGTTGGTTTATTTAAACATAATGTTCTAGCTGAGAGTATTTTGTTCAAGGTCGTTCTTATCTTTGTATTGGGTTACCAGACTTGCCGACTTGCGGGTCAGATGCCTGACAAACAAATATCAATTTACTGAGTACAGCGAAATAGTCTTTGTGCGAACGCAGTGTTTAAAGTCACTTTATTTTGCTGGGATCAGCCGCGCTCTCATGGGTCAGGTACTTACCGCTACAGATTAAAAATCAACCTGATTCGAAATAAATTCGATTGAAAATGATTCCAACGCCCATTTTAGATTTATATACTTAGATAGGTACCTACTATTTATAAAGCTTTGTCGAGTCAGACGTCATCTCAACACTTAGTCCAGTATGTGAGCCCTCAGACCAGATGCACATCTCCCTTAGTGCCATTGACCTACATGATTAGTATCTACACATCATTTTTCACACAGTCCAACTAACTTCTATGACCTCTATCTCTCGTTTTTACCATCAAAATTCAAATTGAAAACTCTCTTGGTGACATGGCCCGCACGACATGACCATACCACGCTAGATTACTCTGTAAGAGGTGCCTATTTCAACCTACCCTTTACGTAGGGGGGTTGTGCCCTTTCTCCTCACCAGCTTTGTCCCACCAGTGGAAAGGGAATAACAAAAAATGTATGCCCTTTCTCCCCACTATTATGATAGTGGGAAGGGCAAACATTTTTTAAAAAGGGAATATCCTTGGTATTATTTGGACTAATAAGATTACGTATTATTAAGAAATCGGAAAATATAGAATGTGAAAAATCCTGAATATGGAATTAATCGCTGACACCAAAAAAGCAGGTTCGACCTAAGTATCTTTTCAAATTAATACCTATACCGCAGAGATTGAAAACAAAGGTTACAACCAGTGCGTGTTGTCTGACACGTGGTCTCTTAGCCTTATAACTAAAGTCATCGATATCCTACACAGCCGATGGGGAATCAAAGTTCTTGAGTGGCGACCACGAACTGGAACACGCAGCTGACGCAGCAGGCTGACGCATTGGACTGACGACCTGGTTACACCGCGAGGAGCCGTTGGATCACGGATGCAAGAGGCAAGCATCCATATAAGTGTGTGCGTGGTGCTTTATGGGGAGATCTAGCTATGTTCAGCACACAAGCATTCGCCCTATTTACACTAAAGTCTTTGGTTCAGCAGTAAGGTTTTCAGGCTGATGAATGATGTACTGAAACGCTGCATTGCTCAAACCAGCAAACCATCAACTGATGCTGTAGTTTGCAGTCTGTTGTATGGTATGCCGTGTCGGCGCCTATACCTGATCTCATACAATATATGTTATTTGTCTGTTTATTACCTAAGTATATATATATATATTTAGTTTTTTAATAATATTGTGCGTTTTTGGAATAAACGTATTTTCTTTCTTTCATTGTCTGTTAACTGATTTGAATGCTCAGACGATATAAATATTATGTTTTTCCTAGTAGCTTAAGGTTGAATGATTAAAAACTTCGTAGTAAACCTACTTGATATGCTTTTTTTTACAACAACTGAGTGATAAAGTGATAAGGTGTTGAAAATGTGAACCTTAATAATAAGTTATGTCTACATGTTACTTTGGCAAACAAACAAACAAACAAAACAAACTATTAGAGAGTGCACAATAAGCCTCCATCCAATGAAAGGAGATCAAGGAGAGAAGTGGAAGGATAGAAAGAAAAATAAAAAACTGAAAATTAACGTATTTTGACTATAATTCAAATAAAAAATGCAGATGGAAATAAGGAAAACGTACAAGAAAATGTTTAACCTTAATTTGTTTTTGTCGATAAGAAAATAGAATAAACGTAGTCAATATTTGGAGATTAACTTATAATTGGAATTAAATTAAAAAAATTAAATACTTAATTATAAATGACATAGGTACTAGAGTTTAAACTAATGCCTTGTTATAATAAATGACTGATGTAAATTATAACT
This sequence comes from Ennomos quercinarius, assembly GCA_910589525.2. NCBI lineage: Eukaryota > Metazoa > Arthropoda > Insecta > Lepidoptera > Geometridae > Ennomos > Ennomos quercinarius. The sequence continues at coordinate 8,568,711 of OU342501.1, forward strand.
AAACATTAAGTTACAAGTAGTCGTAAATGATGGTTTAAATACAAAAGAAATTAAATAAATCAGTTTTAATGGTTTATGCTTCTTAATGAACTGATAATAAATAATATTCATGAACTTTATGAAAACGCTTACAAACTAAGTTTTTCCTTAACATTAGGTACAAAATTATTAACGCTTATAGTGGTCACCATGCAACGACTTTACGAAATGGAGAAAAACTGAAACTATGGTAATAGTTATTATAGGAAAACAAACAAAATTACCATCCCGTTTCTATATGGCTACAATAAGTAAACACAAAACCGTCATGGTCAAATGCCAGTTTATTGAAAGTAGGTACAAAATCGTAAATCTGACAATCAGCTTACAAAAATATATTCAAGGTGGCGCGGGCGCGAGGAACAGTCTTTTAACAAGAATGAAAAGCGTACTATGGATCTATCAGAATTTCTCCTAATCACTTACATTGGTCCCTTAATTAAAACTTTAAACTTTGTTATATAAATATTATAAAATATCACACTTTAAATTCAAGAAAAAAAAAACTATACTACGTCGAAACTAAATCGATTAGTTTTGTCAAGTACAAAAATCAATAACTGTGCCATTTTGAATGTAATATTCAAAAGGAGACAATAAATAAACAAACAATCTATCTCGATAAACTAAAAATTAAATATAATCGATTTATTTCGTAATAAAGTAAAAGGCACTCTTTTTGTCGGCGCGGGACGGAGGCGGCTGGAAGCGCGCGAGAGAGTGCCGCCTCGCCCGGCCGGCCTGGCCGCGGGGAGCCTTGTTTCCTAACATTTATGCATCATATATTATTCTTGTAGTTACATATATCTTTATATTCTGGTTTATGGTGTGCCAGAGCTCGGGAGTTCGGCGGGCGGATACTCAGGTTTCTGGCGTTTTTGCGAGCGCACGCACGGCACGATCTCTACGATCGCCGCGCGGGTGCACGGTTCGCCTTAAGGACGAAAAAAACAATCACCAAAAGCTCAAACTGGTTTCGGCTCGGCTCGGCCGTCCTCCTCACGGAGCAAAACGAAAAAATGGTTCGCAGCGAGCCGTGCGGGGGGCGCCTGCGTACCCTCTTCGACAGTTCTCAAGTGCGCCGCGGATGATTGAGATCGCTAGCGGTGGACGCTAGACCTGGCGATTATCGATCGCGGTTGGTGCGCCGGCGCAAGCGAACACTTTCGATACAAGCGGGGCTGGTTCTTCTTTGAGTTTTGGTTAACTAAATCCAATTCTATGGTCTGGCCTGTGTGTAAACATCGGCCCATCGAGCTCCCGAGATCGACTGATTCTGTCCACAGAATGAGAATTGAGATTTAGGAGGAGCATTTGGAACGAAGGAGCAGAATCAGCCGAGGTTGAGTCAAGCCCCGTCCCGTCGACGCGGGCCCCGTCCGTATGCGGTGCGGTATCGCAGCTGCTTGCTACAATATAATTACAGTTAAAGAGACTCGAAATAAATAATAAATTATTATCTTAAATCCTTAAAAATAGATCACGAGCGCCTTCTCGCGGTACGGTACCGAGCGCAGATAGGCAGTTTACAAAATAAATAAATGTTCTATAAGCTAACTTTACAAGACCACCGCTCGGCGGAGGATCGCATCGGGAAGACATCCGCGAGCTACACAATAATAAATAGGTATCTAATAATATAAGGTGCCATTTACAAATGTGTGCCGACTACTAATCATAATCACATAATTCACACCGCAAACTTTCGAGACGCCAGTACACTTCGTTAACTTTATAAATTACAGGGCGAAGTAGTAAAAGAGCATCGACAAACTGGAGATCATTCGTTGAGCGGGTGTGCGTGTGCGTCGAGCGGGACGGCTCGGCCGCGGCTGGAAGACGTCGTGTAGGCACTAGGGCGACGGAAGATCCTTATGCTATACTCGGTATAAGTTAACTTAGGACTAGGCGAGCGCACGACTCTAGGCGATGACGAGGTCGCCGAACGCGTTGGCGAGGCGGTTGAAGACAGGCAGCCGGTCCTCCTCGGGTTCCGGCGACTGGTCGCGGCGGAACGCGAACTGAGTGGCGGGCGCGGGCGGCGAGAGCGCGGGTGGCGAACGCGGCGCCAGCGGCGAGTGTGGCGAGCGCGGCGACCGCGACCCGTCGCTGCCGTACCCCAGCGACCCGCCCGACGACAGCGAGGCGAGCGACCCGCCCGGCGATGGCGGCTCGCGGCGCCGAGCCTCCTCCGCGTTGTGCACGAAATGGCAGCGAGGCCCGTACGGACAGAAACCCACCGAGTGGAAGGTGCGGCACAGCTCCGTCTTGTACTTGGGGTGACGCTGCAGGTTCCGCAGCTCGCGAACGCCGTGCGCGAACTGGCACTTGTCGCCGTACTTGCAGACGCCGGCTTCCTCGAAGGGTCGGCACAGCTCGGTCTTGTAGCGGCTGGTGGCGGGCGGCGGCGGCGCGGGCTCGCTGGTGGTGCGCTCGAGGCGCCGGTGCCCGAGCCGGTCGAGCAGGCCGGCGAGCGCGCGATGCGCCGGCACTGACGCCGCGCGCGCCAGCACCGGGTGCTCCCAGTTCACGGAGCCGCCTGTGGACGCGCCTGATGCGGGACCGATAGCACCGCTTAGCGTACCCGTCATGGTCTGCACTGGCCGAGATTGGTTCTGAAATAGAGAAAACGTTTTGCATTAATTTATTGATCGACAAATTGTCAAGCACCGTTCGTGAAACTAATTACTGAATAGATAACACAGATTAGGTAATAAAACATTTATTTTATTTCAAGAAGCTGACTCTGCATAATACATTGACAGCTTTCATTTTTATTATTGGAAAAATTCAAAAATAAGGTTATAGCTGAAAATAGCATAGGTTGTCAACCTATTAGCAGGTATACTTCCAACAAGAAGAAAAGCCAAACGGCTATCATAAAATAAAATTAAAAAACGATTCTTGAATGCGTTTTGGAAAGTAATAAATTACTAGGTGTCTGTTACTGTTCATAACATTATCGATAAAACTTGATATAAGTAATGTAATGGTAATGTAGTAGGTAAAGTTTTATGATGAAAACTATACTGTTCGTCCGTCCCTTTAGCTACGCCATAAAAGCAAGTAATAAGAACTATGAGCAAGGATCTTCGGGGGTTAAAATTCAATAGACCGTCATCACCATCAGCGAAGGTGCAGCCAGAGGTGTAGTAAGTAGGTAGGTCGTCACTACAGAATGGATGCAGAGTGCCTTTCATGGGTCTAAAATAAACCTTGTTTGAAAAGGTCTGGAAAGTTAAGCGTGTATTTTTACTATATCCGTGTGTATTGGTGTCGTAGATAGAAAAAAACACACAATCTGGCCCGAAGGGTCGACGGGTACCTGCCAACCCAAATTTAACAAAAAATTAAATCCCCGAGGCTGCACGGCTGGTTTCGTCGTCTACCTGCTTGGTATCTCGTTTTCACTAATGGTCTCCACGTTTTGGAATGGTTAATATTACCAATTAACTGAGGTTTAAAGTGGTGCTTTGAGGGTTCAGGGTGAGTAGAATTTTAATGTTGCGTTAACCAAAGTTCGTCCGGTCTACCCTCCATGAATTATTTATGTCAGTAATATTCCTAGTTCCCAATTCCCATCAATATTCCCCGTTCTGATGCAGTCTTGGTTTAAAAATGTAAATGTTTTAGGTGTTTTGTTTCGGCGGAGTTTCTGGCGCTCTGGAGCATCAGCATAACAATGGCGGCGTTCACGCGAGAGGCAGTTGACACTGGCGGCGGCGGCGGTGGGCACAATCGCGGTGATTGTGCACTATTGTTCAGGCGTCGCTTGTCGCCGCGACCGAATGAGGAATAATTGTCGTCGGGCCATTCGAATACACCTCTACGCGAGGGCAACGGTCGAGGCGTGTCGTGTTAGGTAACAGTACTCCCATACTGATCTATTCAAGATCCATCGGAAACCCGCGGTACTTGTGTAGTTAGTTTGCCATGTCTTCGTCCGGATTTCATTGTCTTATTTTAAACGGACTCGGTATCGTGACAAATTGGAGATGGAGACACAACGAATCGTTATTTCGCGAAGACAATGCTCGGCCCACGCAGTTTTGCAACAGCATCGCTGAACTGAATGCCGAGGTATTACCCGATTTCTGTCGAGAAGAGCGTGAAGGTCGGACGGGTTTCAAGCTCGATGCGGAATACGAGGTCTATTCATATTAAGATGTATATTAGTGATGTGGTAAGTAGTACATTATGATATGAACACCATTCACTATCTTGTATGCCATGCGGCCTTTAATTGATGAATATGACACGTCTTTGTATATTCCATTCGCCTCCGCCTCGTCCGAAGCTCGTAAACATGCAAACACTCTTATTTTTTAACTACTTCAACGGATAACTTATTGCCACCATCTTCAAAAATGTCGTACCTTCCCTCAAGTGAGATTTAAATTCTAAGTTAGATTTCATTAACTGTCAACTTGTGTTACGGGATTAGGAGTGCGTGTTAGTAGTGAATAATTTCATCAAGTTTATTGCCCATACACTGCTTCAACCTTAGAATAAGCTTATTCCAAGGATTTAACGTTGGTTGATCATCGCAGTGATAGTTGGTCACAATCAGTTCCTTCACTACCTTTGGCTAAGATGAAGAAACGGGCGTACTGATCAGGATCAAAACTTCACCATCTACAAAATGAACCATTGAGAGTTGAACTCAACTGAAATGTCATCACAACCAGTGTTCAACCGAACCATAAAATAAACCTCGAGTTGAGTTTAAAATGCTTATTGTAATGAAACTGTAGTTAAGGTAAAACTAATTCTTGCGGTGGCAGTAATCAGTAAACAATTACACACAAATGCTTTTAGTGGCGCATGACATGCGCGTCTATTGTTTACCATGTGGGCAATAACCGGCATTTATGGTACTGCTGCATACATTATATTACTGTACGCATATTGTATTTCTCAACATCAACAATACAGTAAATAAAACACATTGCAATAATAGTCAAGCGTGTTTCGTAATAATTGTGTAAGAAGATGTCGTCCGGAGGTTCTCCGAAAATCCAGGCCATTTTTCTTACCAATGTGCAGTAAAAGAAACAACATTGAGTTAACTGGTAAAATACTTATTGTTTGTAACATTTATGGATCCTAGTGTAATCTGTCTCTACGTAATTAATGATTTCTAAAATACTATATTTTTTGTGGTTTTTAGTAAGACAATGAATCATGTTCAAAAATTGACAAACGCGAAAGTGTAGCAAACAAATGAGCGTAGCAGTGCAATCACTGGTGAAATGTTGAAGCGAAGAACTAGGGGTTAAGTCGGTGGCGCGCTAGTGTCGACGGAAAACAGCCAATGCGTAGTTAGAGTTATCAGAGCGGAACATTGGTTAAACGTTGCTTTCCATCGGACGTTGCGCTGCGCAACTCAACTCCAGGGAAAATTGTAATCACTGTCGATTTCAAATGGTCGCGGCCATTGCGTTTGAACCTTGGGCGACTGCCGCTGCCAGCTACAGGCGACCGCGCGATGTGCATCATAATAACACATGTTTCGCCATCAGTCCCCATGTCAACAGCTTACACTCTAAAGGGCAACAAACTAATCCATAACGTTGTAACGGGTGTTTGTTTGGTAAATATATTTTTGAGTAAAGGATGGTGTAACCGAAAATTTCCAAAGAGACGGGCACAGGTCGCACCTCATGGTTCGGTGTTTACGTTTCAGGTTAGCGAGCAATGTTGTCAACGCGACAAACACGCCGCCTGCTCGAGTCAACGTGTTTGTGCTCCTCATTACCACAGAGGCAGCAGATTGCATAATGAAACATGGAGTGTCTATTTTAAGCTTCACTACCACAGTTTTAAAATCTTGGAATACTGTGCTAGAACTATGTGGAACTACGCACAAATCTAACGAAGGTGACCTGAATCACCTACCCCCATCGTCCATCCGTCTAGGTCACCTTAAACTTGCCGTTGCCGTCTTAATAAATCTGTCTGACGCTCTGCTGCTAAATAATGACATAGGCATCCAGAATTGTACCTATCCGTAAAGTGTTGAAAAAGTAAACAGTGGCCGAAAATTGGTATTATAAACGCAGAGGGCATCGACTCACCGGCTAACGAAAACAAATAAAATGTGGCACCTTTGCACGTCCATGGTGGAAGCCGGCGGAATAAATATTAAACTGGAACGTACCAATAACATGATCGCAATGCTAAATGTAATCACTAAGCATCGAATCATCGTTAAATTTCTGTAAAATTTGGGTTGTTTCTTTGAAATCATGTAAAATGTATAGGCATAAAACAAAAATGAGCATGATCTCATTAGGGTTAACGAACTTTTTGAGCAACACTCCCATGGTTACTCGTTTGTTTACGCTCGTAATCAGTGAAAATTTACACCTTTCGTTACTGCCGAGTGTCGATACCAACCGTGTCTTGCTAAATATAATAATATATAGCAGATGACCCTTGAGGGCAACGTCACCACGTAACGAGACCGTTGATTTAGGTTATATGATCTTTGCAGAACACATTATAAAGTCAAATTCTTTTGAAATCGGAAATAGGTACGGCTCTTGTGAATTGTTGCTTAGCGATTTGACCTAACCTTTGCCTTCGAATTCACCGTGGCCTAACCTGACCTTTATTGTAATGATTGTAATCAATAATCAGCTATTGAATGAAGGGGCGTTTTTTGTACTTACTATTCCGATCATGATTGTTCGGCATATTAGTATGAGCCTTATGTTCTTATTCATTTTAGTTACTATACCGAACATAAATTCGACTCATTAAGATATGTTGACCCCAATAATTGATACAGCGATATAGCTCAAACAAGAGAGCTGCTTAATTGGGAGTTAATTGGCTTTGATCAAATGTGTTCTATTTTTAAATGAACATTTTAACGATTTAAAGCAGTGGCCAGTGGATTGTTAACATCTCATTTCGTATAGGGCTCGTTCGTATATAAGCGTCGCCTACGAGATATCAACGGTCAGAAATAATGTCCCACAAAAAATTGGTTCATTTCTCCGAGGAGTCAACCGAGGGTCTTCGTGATTGATCCCATCATGTTTTATTGGATGATTGCGCGAAAACGAGCAGTGTGGAGATGCTGTGGTCCCCCTACAGACTCCAGCAACTTCAAGTAATGTCAGCGTTGTCAATAACCTTACGGTTTTGCGCCGCGTCTTTGTTTCGTACCCTCGTTTTCTAAATTAGCATACAGGAACAAAGTCGATCATTGTTGCAGTACAGTAAATCGGCTTGTTCTCTTTCCCCGTTGTAATAAAGCGTTGCAGATTTCACTTAATTGATTTAAATATTTAAAGCACTTTGTGTGCAAGCGAAATCGCGAACAATGGACGTTTTATGAATCACGCGGAGTAATTACAACGAGGCCTGTAGTGTACACTTATGGATATTAAGTGACGCATTTGTAACATTTAATGTAACAGCCAGGAACGTACTAGACGGCGTTTTAATTTATTATTAGACTAGTTTATGTAGCAACGAACTGTTTAATGCAGCGCTCTCCCACTAAGAGATAACCGTTGGCAACATATGGTTCAAGTAAGTCTAAATTCTAAATTGTCACAATGGATTAAAATTAACAAAAATTAAAGGACAGCAGGCACTTCGCAATTGAATGTATCTATTCAACATATAGAATCTCCAATTCAAAACCTAAATTATTCTTTCCTTTGTATTCTGTCTGTTATTGTATTTAATTTTGCTATCAGCTCGGTAATTCTCATGCTCTGGATGGACAGTTTTAATGTAGTCATGTAAAAAAAGATGAGTAGAGTGGCAAAAGTGATGCAAGCTGATGTCTTGAGCACATTCGTGGTGTTACAGTAAATATAGACGTCGACAGTAGTTCACATAGCGAGCGCTAGATGAGTAAGACCGGACGCGCGACATAGCTCCGCGCATGCAGATGCTCACCACACCGTGATTGCAATGCCAGAACGAGCCTGCTATGGTATAAATGCCATCACATGTCTACCGACAGAATTTATTTATACTACCAACACCTACCGATTGTTTTCAGCTTAATAATATGTATACACACGAACAATAGAAATATATTCAGAGTCGAAGTGGGTAAATTATTAACGCAGCGAAAAGGAAATCACGTAGCGCGCACGGTTTTCGAGAATCTTTCATGTTTATCTATTCAACTCGTTTTCCAGATAAAGAAATGGCCTTTTCATCGTTAGAGTTCATTGACATGTGGAAATACATTTCAGCATGGATTTATTATAAGAGCGTGACGTGGCTGATGTTGTGACCGTGTGCCGTGCGTATTTGTAGCTGTTCACCTTTGTTAGCATTCAGCTTTAGGTCGTCGGCTGCGCGAGTGCGTCGCGCGCGTCGTGTTTATAGCGCGCGCCATAAAGCCCTCGAGGTGGTTGGTGGGCCGCGGCGCGCCGGCCGAGGCCGTAAAGCGAATGTCAACAAAGACCCTCGTTCAACTCGCGCGTGTTTACCCCCCGGCCGCTCAAAGCAGAGGAAGCACGTCCCCCGGCCGGAGACGCTTTTAGCACCTCCTTATTTATAGAAGCAACAACAAAACGCTCCGATGCTGATTTGCAGAACAAAAACGTAAACAATGTTATTCACAATGATGCATATGGAACTATGTTTTTATCGTCAAGTCTAAAATGCCGTTTCGTATTATGACGCTCCCATGGTCGTCTAAATAAATTATTAGGTGTAGAACCTGTAACGAGTATCGTGAACATACGAATCATTGTGCCACCGTGGTCATTACCATTAGTGACATAAACTAAACCGTCAAGCGCTTATTCTGATTGTAGCAATTCTTTTGTCCATGAAATTTTCATTGTTGCGTCATGCTACCGGGTTATAATCTACTTTCCTCGTAAATGCAAGATAGGTGTATCTGACTCATAAGATAATAAAGTGGGAAAACGCTTTCTATGAGTAGTTAGCCCATTTCGTGTTACTGTGTTACTTAGCGAGTTTATGGGTTGATTTGACACGGTAGGTGAGGAAACCGGCCTTTGTATAGTGCTCCTAGAAAGTTATCATCGAGCAATTAGAAACAAAATGGGCTCTTAATTGCTTTAGCAATAAAGTCTAATGTTGTAGGAAAAATAACTATGAGTATCAACGAAGTAATACTTATTTATAATGTTGTTATAAGGTCAAATTATGTTTAAATTTTATTTACTTTTGTTGTGCCCTCGATCGGAAACTACCTAGTTAGTGAAATAGCCTCTGTAACACGAAAATTTCTGAATTGTCCTTTGTCCGACTAACTTATACTGCACAGACACAGATTTATAAAATACTAGCCGCCCCGGCTTCGCACGGGTTAGTTACTTTTACGCCCTATAACTTGTCCAGAGGAAGAAACGGATGGCGGTGCAGAGAGGATCTCTTCACCGTCAGCCATTCATCCTTTTCCCTCTATATTTTCCCTATACCTTCTCTGTTCCCTAGTACCTACAGGATAAGGACTGGCTGCATCTTCGTTGCCGAAGATGTTTCGTCGTAGCGTATGGATTACGTCACGTAGGTTTGCACTGCGTTCCTGTCCATTCCGGTAATGAAGGTTCTTTGTCTGTAATTCATGAACTACAAAACCGATGTAATCGAAGCTACGGATCGGAGTTTTCTGTTCTGCATTGTGCCGGATTGCTTACGCCAGTAGTGGGGAAGAGAATTCCTTTTTTTCAAACTCACATTTTGTAATAGGCTTGCTACTTATATAATATTTGGCATTAAGCACTTAGTAATGTTAACTATAATTAAGTTCAGTATCTACAATAATATGTTTTAATATTTTAAGTACCTGATATCATCTAGACTTGTAAAAGTGCTAAATAAAAGCCTATTTGGTGAGCCTTGACTTGATGCTTGAAATATTTACGAGATAATATTTAAAGTAACTACTATCGAACAAAAACAGAAAGAATGAAATCGGACTATGCGTTCCATAAAAAAAAAATCAAAATAATATCTTTAATGTACAGAATTGGACCTGTTACAGTTTTATTATAAGTAGGTAGAGTGCCTACTTTTAAAAAAGTAATGTCGTGTGATGTCATGAATAGATGTATTTTCTTTCTTTTGTATAGATAAAGTTCTCACTATTATCAATGGAATTTTTAATTGTATGTAGAGCTATACAAATGAGTATAGCTCTTTCTTGTCATAAGTTAACTGGTAGCGTTTGAAGCTAATATTATACCATAGCCGTTATCATCCAGGCTTCGCCAAGGTATATGTAAACTTACAAAAAACTAATGAGCATCATGGATCCTGCCATCGAAACTTACCTGAAAAAACAAAAGAAAAACACATTATTACATAAATAAAGTTAAGATAATAAAAATAATAAATCGGTGGGTAGTAACAAGATAGACAGCAGGTAGGTACTTAATTAAAATTATCCACCCACCACCTTACTAGACTAATATGGATGAAAATAGCATACCATATTATCCTATGAATCCTAAATATTTACATAGCAGTAAGTACTAGGTAATAACTATTCTTAACCGGCAAACGGGCAGCTTCAACCGGTCTCTGTTGAAAGCGACAGCACTTCCTACATGAAAGTAAAACTATACTACGATAGCTGCTCGGAAAACTTACGGACACCGCGATTTAGCTCTAATGATTATACGTGCTCTATCAATCTCTTCTAATACAAATGTAGTGAATAAAGGCGATGTTACACATTGAACGAAAATAATTGCGTACAATAAGGCAGCAATTACAACTTTACTCGTATTTTACGATGCTTTTATTACAACCAACTATACTTCATGGTTGTTAGCTATCTGAAGTGTTATGCAAGCATCTAATAAATCAGTTATGAAACTATTACGATCTTTGCCGATATTGGTTCGTATCGTAATGCTGGTTTCAACGGCCTAATGGCCCAGTGTGCCTCGGTTACGATATTATGATATTACGAAATGTAAGCATTTGTATAAGTTATAGGTTAACATATGCACCTACATAACGTTTATTTATAACCAAATAAACAAGACCACTGAGTAAAGTACCGACCGAGCCTTTAGATCAAAAAGACTTTTAAAATGAATTTAAAAAGGTAGGTATTACATTAACCTTATATACAGGGTGATTGGTTCGTGGACCGTATCCTTTCAGAGTGCGTTTAATAAGGCCTTGGTAGTACACGAACACAGTCTGTTTAAACCAAAGATTATCAAGCCCGTTGATTGCTCGTGTACATATTTTCTCGTACACAACACGACTCACCTGCGCGGGGCAGGGGGTGAGGTAGCAAAACGAGAGAAAGTCATACGAAATTACAAAGAACAGAGCAGGATGGAACAAAAGACATCAACGGGTTCAAGTGATTTATAAATTCAAAGAAAAAAAAAGTAATTAGAGGAAAAAAAAAAATTAGAAATATATTATATATATATTTTATTTTTTATTATTATTCTTCTATTTAATTTGATTATTATTATTTATTTTTTTTGTTATTTTTGTTTTTTTTTTAGAAATTCATAGTATTTATTAGAAATTAGTGGTTGAAATACACCACTAATTTTCGTATGAGGGGAAGTTGTATCATTGGTCAACTGAATTTATAGTCAATGGTTTAAACACACCCCAAAAGGATACGGTCTACGAACCAATCACACTGTATACCACAGCGCAATGTATTACGACCATGTTACGACTACGTTATAGTACTATTATGTATTCTGTGCTATGACAGAGGATGATAAATAGAGGACCATAAAAGAAAAATTATAAATCACTGTAAAGCTAACTATTTGCTTCTTAACAGTTTAAATCGAAACTCTGAATCAGTTTCTTTTCTGGGCCCTAATTCTGTATGTCTACTTTACGATTCCTTACTTCGAAACCACGTGGATTCTTTGTCTTACATATAAGAAATCTGCTAAACTCTATGAAAACAAAACCGCGCGAAACGAATGTGGAATTGGGGCGATTGGAACTGTCAATAATCATAATGTTGCACTGACTGAGACGCGTTCCAAAACACCAATACGTCAAAAGTTACCACCACTTATATCAACATTTATTCAAAATAAAAACAACTTTAATATAAAGTAAAGGTATTTCTACTGCTGTGACACGATTTGAACAAGACACGATAACGACGTGGTTTCGTATCGTGTGGAATCTGTGTTTTCATAGAGAATTAGGGCCCTGTGTTGTGCCGTGTTGCTTGCATGGCATGAACTTGTCAGGTCCTTGATTCTAAGGGTCAATTCAGGCAGAGCAGTAAAATGCTCGAGCACTTTTTAAGTGCTATTGGAATATCAACCTTAATCCATTTAGACAAAGCTGAAAATAGTATGTAAAATAGGTAAGATTTTAACGTTGCATGCTATTTTCAGCTTTGTCTAAATGAAATAAGGTTGATATTCCAATAACACTTAAAAAGTGCTGCAGCATTTTGCTGCTCTGTCTGAATTGACCCTAACTCGTTTAAATATTATAGGCTGGCTATATTTTGACATTGCACTTTGCAATTTTATACGCACGCTTAAAACATTAAGTAATTTTGATATTATGTAAAAAATAACGAGCCTATTTGCAATAAATTGTTTAAGTTTGAGGTTTTCAGTATGCAAGTAGGTATATAAACATAGCGAAGACAACAAAGGCTATACCGGCTTTAGTAATATTCGACAATACCGTTTCCATACCGTATTGGTGCACTGTGGAACATGTTGTTTTGTTAGTACAATATGTAATTAACAAGTGTCCTTCGCACGTAGCGATACAAACGCGATAATGCCCACATTTTCCGCTGTTAGTTAGGTGCCAGCCAGGTAACCATACTGCGTTTATTCCACACAATTAACTGCCGAGTTACACTACATAGCACGTGGAAACGACTGACAACAATGCTGATGTTACGCCACCGTGTTTCGACGTGTGGTGTCACGACCCGCGCTCATAATGGAAGGCTACGTTTCTAACGCAACCGGGTGATCTCTAATTGAACTCGGCATAGCGAAGGTCTAGCGTGGATTACGAACCTCTAAGTCAGGTGTTGATTTAGGGACACTCGGGCAAATAGGGAAACAAATGCGGTTCATAATTTTTAACCATTTTTAAGCAACGACCGCTCAGCCTTTGTTGCTAAGGCTCATATTACAGAACTATGCTCAGTCGTCGATTGAGGCTTAAGTAGAGATTTCATTTACTATTATATAGAGATTGACTTGCGTTTATTATTTTTAATATCGTCTGGAAATATATTTATGGTATTATAAGTCATAATAATTTAATAATAGGTCACTCCAATAACCCACCCCTTATTGTTCCCGGTGCAAAGGTGCCCATAACGCTTGCTGCGTTGCCACGTTGGATGGCAATGGCCAACCTTTGCACCAGAAACGCACCGGAGCGGGAGTCACCCGACCTTTCGGCCATCCTACGCCCTAGCTCTGACACCAAGTTCTTTGCTTCTGCTCCCCAACTGCCCATGGTCTCCACAGCGATGGGCACAAAATAATAGTGGGGCTCCATCGCTGCGTATTTCAACCGCTTTTTGTAAGCGGCCTCTTCCGCTGCCGCTGCCGGAGTGTGGGCAGTACGACCCAGATGGCTAGCAGCAACCGTGATGACGCAGGTGGCGTCCCATACCAGACATTTGCCGCCTTTCCACGGGACTAAGGTCAAGCCATCTGGTCTCTTGCCGTCGGACCTGCTAAGCCCCGGCGGTTCTAGCACACAGGGCACATTAGCCGAGACGAAAGCTCTACGGACTATGTCGTTGAGGGCATGGTGACGTGGAAACCTACCGGAGCATCGACGACAACTCAACGCGTGGTGACCATTGGCCTCCACCATGGAACCACAGGTGCATCTATGAGGTTCACACACCTTGCAGCCAAGGCGGAGGGAAACCCCCACACGCAGAGAGTCATCGTCTAGTAAAGTGCCCAGGTGAGGTGATGGCAGTGCGTGCAGCCATGCCCCGGATTCTGACCGTGACACCGCCCTAAGTCTCGCTAAATCTGTCCCCGTGGAACCGTCCATGATCTGACTTAGGGTCCTCTTAGCACCCACATCATCCCAGGCTCGCTGGGCTTGGGGGGTAATCGGGATTCGTTCACCCGGGTTTAGAGCAGACCAAGCCGACACCGCCTCAGACGCAAAAGGTATGCACGCCCCGTCACCATTAGGAGAATGAATGGAAGTGACAAGGTCCACAACCCCATGCGCCGACGCCAGGAAAGCCGGCAAGCCGATATCCCCTGCGCGCCGCAATCCGAGACCACCATGCCGTATCGGCAAAGCTGCTTGGCACCACTGTGATTATATAGATATCATTTTGTGAATTCAATCCTTTTTTTAAGTTTATAGGCAAAGCATTTGACTACTGTCTCACCTGATGGAAAGTGACGAGGCAGTCTACGATGGTGCATGCTTGCCTAGAAGATACTTGGTCACTCTCGACTTGAAGACTCCCAGATCATAGTTAGCTGGAAACAAGGACGCCGGCAAGTCGACGACTGACTGACTGAGCGTAGTTCTGTAATACGGGCCTAAGTGTTTCATTGTGTTCCGCCTTATCTTCTCAATAGGCTGGGTTCGGTAATTTAGAATATTTGGTCTGGCAACCCTGGTTGATTAATGAAGCAACATTGCCAAGAATAACATCGTAGTCCAGATACGGCAATCATACATTTAATGGTCTAATCTACTAGAATCCGACAGTTAATTAAGTACGGAGCATATTATACTTAAGAAATATCATAGCTCATTGAGAAATACTCAATATGAATACCTATGGAAATTAACGAGGTAGAACGAGGCCCATTTAGCGGATTAAAGATAAGTTATACCACGTAAACCAAATTATATATAGAGGTAATATTGAAGAACCTCTATCATTTGGAGTCTAACTACAGCTTTAAAATTTATAATAGACAATTGAACTCCACTGCACGATTTAACTGACACTTTGCTACATTCTAACGTACTGTCAATGCCATTCCGCCGGTCAATACCCTGACTTTTCTCCGAGTCTGTGACCACTTCCTTATTTAAACATAACAAGTGCACGTTAAAGAAATCAAATGGAGCAATAGTTTATAAGTGTCATGAATCTGATTGGTGACAAAAGTGGACTTAGAACATTGAGTGGACATAATTTCAACAGTATGTCAAGCGCTTAAAATATCCTTACAAATGAAAACAGCGTAAATAGAAAAATCGGTGTCCGTAAAGATAATAAAGAAACAAATATAAATAAAATTATCTTTCATTGACAATCTGGATCGTATTTATAAAAAGGTTAAGCAATACTTACTATACAAAAACGAATCAAAAGCTCCACTGACGTAGTTAAAATTTTGTAATATACATACACACGTACTATTTGGTATGGTATGGGTATTTTTTTGTAATTATAAAATACGTTTACGGTGTGCGCCTCAGTTTCGCGTCGATAGTAGTTCTCAACGAAGCAATCGGGGCCACTTGTGCTGATGAAACACTTCAATTGAATTGGGGACATTAATACAGCCAACAGCGTATCGCGCGCGACGATGCTGTTTACATTGATACGAATAAAAATAATTTCAACTACTTTGGTCGTACGTATGGGAAGCTCAGAAGGTAAGTAATACCTACTTAAAAAACCCTACAAGCGGTAATGTTAAAAAATTTGTTTCACCCTCTTGGACAATTTTTCAGCATGTGTTATTTCCCTGAGCTATCTAACTAACTATCTAAACATAAACATATGGGTGTAGTATTTGGAATGTGTTTGTGTACTTAGTTAATATTCAATATAGCAAATAGTAGGATTTTTAATAGTCAAACTCATTTCTTTCACAAGTAAGTATTTTTAATTGAGGTAACTACAAGTTTTTAAATGCGTGATTTTTATTGGCAGTAAGGATAAGGCATTCTTCAAACTTAATACTGAATTAATACATCTATATGCTTAATACAGACTTCAGAGCTAACATAAAATAAAAACTAGAGATTCCCTCCGTGTCAAACGATACTGTATGTAGTTGTAGCAGCAGTGTAAAAGGACCAAACTTCCAAAAGTTGAATGTATCAGGCTGAATAGCTGAAGGTAACTCACAACTAGAAGAACAATTGAATCCTAACCTGATCTGAACTGTGCTAAAGGAAGTGCAATAATTTTAGAAACAGTACAAATATGAAATACCGCACGTAATGAGTTCTGTAACTTATTATTACAGACAAAGGCTAAAGAAGATGTAAGACAATGAACCCAGTCATGAGGCCATAGTAACAAAAAAGTGATGAAGTAAATGACTGGTATACTTAATTTGATTTTGTGCGAATCGAGGTCGTATTCAAATGGAGGTTTGTCTCGCAATTCGAATCAAATGGTTACATAAATGTGTCATCCATTAACGAGTCAAGGTCTGTGTGAATCTGTGAATTGTTAATATTAAAACATTTAAAATATGGTCAGCCCATACGCTTACGTTCTCTGCTGGGGCCTTCTCTCTAACAAAAGGAGTTTTTTTTTTCACACATATTAACTTATATTTTATACTAATAGGTAACACTTTTCGCAGTTAGGTACATTGTTTCACAGTAATTTATCTTATTCACAAGATTTTTCTGCCAAAATCCGCTATTTGATACAGATTTTAATACAGATCTTATGTTTGTATTTCTTAAATTTATTAACATTATTAAAGAGCCATAACATAAATCCACCACGCTGGTCATGCCTGGGTTGGTGGAAATATACATTATCAATTTTTTTGAATAATTTATAGGCATAGCATTTGACCACTTAATATGTTAGTACTTTACTGTAATAATAATTATGCTACCATGTTACTACGACTGCTAGACTTGGCAAGTAATACTTAGATACTTAGGTATTTAGTTTAGATAGTCTACTAGAACAAGCTATCTGAGCGTCAGCATTGTCATAAGGTACATTTTTAATTCACTTATCTGCATACTTGAACAATAATTATAAGTTAATTGATAACATTTTCTAAGTGTAAGTTTTCTAAGTTATTTCCAGTTAAATTTACCCATTAGGAAAAATGGATTGGCAACCAAATCTATGTATTTACAATTTTACACCTACACATTTCACGGTGTTTTTTTTTAAGTACTACACCACCCTACACTGTTTTTATAAACGTGTTTTGCTAAACTACTTAATAATAGAAGAAAAAACGTTAAAAAATCTAAAAAATATGCGTACTTTGTAGGTACTTTGTAGTGACATTATTATTATTTATTTACCTACTGCAATCAACGCAACAGGTGCTACAACCACCGAAAAGATATAAAAGGTGTTTACAAAAACTAAACTCCGCTGTATATTAATAATTAATTGGGCTTTTGACCTTCAAATACCAAACTTAATGATTTATTCGTTATCGTTAATAATAAATATTATAATTACATAGTAAAATTATCAATTACAAACAATGTTTATTTGACTTATATCATGAGCGCACACGCACTGCAAGGAAACACGTCATACCTTGTGTTATTGTGACAGTACACCAAATCGTTCAGGTTACGTTAGATTATGACCAGTAGGTACCTAAGTATGTATTGCCTACTTAAACTTATAAACAACGGCACAGTAAAAATGTGTTAAAAGCGAATACATTATTTATCGATTGAAAAGAGGACTCAATTATTATAATATACCTAATCAATCAATCACAGTGTTAAAAACATATTATTCTTCTTCTTCTTGCGTGTCACTGTCAATGGTACACTTTAAATAAATTCGAGAAGAACCGTGCCACCTTTATTCCCTCGTCTGTGTTATAGGTACAGTTTGTCACTTGTGCAAATGTGCAGGTGGTAGGGCATAAGCAAGCATTAAGAAGCTGTATTATCTAAAAGTTATCATCATTATCACTTTGTCATCAACATTTCAACCTTTTATTATTTTCCTTCCTTTAACTATGTCATCTCATCCAAAAGGAAATACATCTGATACGTATTTCAATAGCGTACTTTTTTGCATTGCAACATGCATGTGATGTGAACTAGTTTTGGTTACCATTTAAAACAGTCACATCGAGACAGCCTTCCAAAAAGGAAATGTATAAATGTTGAATGCATCTCCAATCTTGAAATCGTCTGTGATGACCTTGGCCGGAGCCACAAAGAGTTCGCCGGCCAAATATTAATTAATTATTTATAACATAACTCGTTTGGCAGGTCGTGGCTCGCGTGTTGATTTTCCACTTAACATTACGAGCCGAGCTGATATGTCGAGAATCGACTCGACGAGATGAATATGTGGCTACGTAGTATACCTACATCTCGCTCTGGTGCCACGTATGTTTGAACAAATTGATAGGTACACTTGAAAATGTAAATTCACTTGTTTCTTGGAACCATGTGAATCCTTGAGTTACGAAGTAAAACATATTCAGTAATCTGTGCCTTGAGTCACCAGGGCGGTCGGTAACTAGAAATTATTTTCTAGTTAAGTGAGTATAAGAGGAGCAAAAAACCAAATGTAAAATGACTGTGGTGACTCGAGACATCAAGTTGTGCGGATCTACGGTATGGCTGGTCCCGCGTGACGCACGCAACTGCAACCTGTCGGGTGTTGCAATCATACCTACGTTGCGATTGTCACGCAATCTGTGCTAATCGATCTAATAATCAGCAACAGGGATTTGTTGTCTCTCAATTCTGCTAGCGAGCCCACTTCCTCTGATAAGTGTAGTCTCTTCTTTACAAATTCTGGATGCCAAATTTCCGAAAAGATAAGTTTATAAAGTTGGATGTAATAAAGCTACAGTGGATGGTGTTCGCGGCTATAAATAGTAAGTGGATCCCGGAAGCTCAGATGTGAAGGTCGAAGAGCGGCGAGACGGCCTTGCCGCTGGCTGTGCTACTTTCTCCAGTGGAGCTCACAGAGCCCACGTGCGTTACGTCTCAAGAAACAATAGCTCGTTCCACAAGCTCAGCAACGCCGACGCGCTCTACAGTCACTGACATAATCATCCTAAATGACGGTGCTCCCATATACGAACCATCCGAGGACAATTCAGACTACATTTATCTATCTACTGCCATTTGCTTCAGAGGCCTTGGTCTCGGCCTATGACGACGAAGCATTCTCTTTCCATAGTTATTAGTGTTATTACTACTCGCTGATTTCGAGTTATATGAATGTGCCTATGCCTAACATGAATAATAAACAGGATAGAAGTACAAACTAAAAATAACTATCGTAAAACCACAGAATAAATATATAATAGTAAGCAGGTAAAACTCTAGAATGTGTACACATCAGAAACGACACTTTGATTAACAGCAACATCCATCTTTATTCTCTTTGTATTAATTAGGTACATACAGTGATATTATTGTAGGTACTATCTTAGTATACTGTTACTCAAGCTCAATTCAAATCATGACAATGATGTCATTGATAAAATATTAAAAGAGAGGGAGGGAGAATATCTTATTGAATTAAATCGTTTTGAATAACGTAATTTGCACCACGTATCGTGGCGGTGTATTCGAATGGATATGGACAATCTGTGTCGGTGTTCTGCAACTTGATGCAGCAGAGAACTTATTTTAAATGCACTTCGTAATATAGATAGAGCAATTCGAATACTAATGCGACCGCCAAAATTCAGGTCTGTTGCGCAATATAATTCGGTAATATCTAGCGAGCGTAAAACTGGCGACGTTATCGTGTAAATTGCGTTTTTACGTAAATATTTGGCATAGTAGAGTTGTGAGAGAAATTGGTTTTGACGAACAAACGCTATGTTGTGTTATAATGGGAGAAATCGAAGGTCTCGTTGTGTAACGCAATGGCAGGTTTCAGCAAAGTGTATCAGTTTAAGTGGGCGCCTGGACGAGTAGACGGGCAGGCTAGTGGCCATTGGCCAACGTTTGCATAATTTGGCAAAATGGTGGATTAGCCGCGCAACCAAGCCGCAACGGGCACACAGTTGGTAGGTACTTAACTGGTACGCATTTGATACACCCCACGCAATAGCCTGTTTATTCATTAAAATTTTTAATAATTGCAAAAGCGATAGTTTTAAAATAATGTTAATTGTAATACATAATTATAGATTGAAATTAATTTTATTTATCTAAACCAAATCTTAACAAAAGTATCCAAAAGTTTAAACTATATTATGCTACTAAAAATATTCTCAAAGAGATATAGTAACAAAATTTACGTAAGTAATTCGCAACGCAATCAACTGTTAATCTAATTTCGTCCAAGTTACTATTTTTACTTTCCGTTGGCAACCGAGCACCTGGTTGACCCCAGGAAAAAGTAAAAGTTACTTACTGTAAATCTTATTCGAATCGAGTAGAAAAGTAGCGTAAATCTTACCTGGAACAAAAAAGATCACATTAGTAACAATCGTAGATGTTGAAGAATCGTAATTTCGTCGTTAATTGTTTCATCGTCATAATGTTTGAGAAATAAAGGAGTAATTAACTAACCACACACAGCTAGGTAACGAAGTTATGTCAGCCCAGTGAAAAAGATCTCATTGTCTCAAATGAGGATGAGAAATGAGGATTGAAAATGAATACCACCGACATAGAATAATAACGCTCCTGTGTGACTACCGAATTGAAGATATCAAAAAATTGCAGCACAAGAAATTAAAATAAATCTAAATAAAGGTTACGTAAGTACCTAAGTAGTAATAGTCGTAAACTGAAAACTGAAAAGGCGCAAATATAGTAGATAGCAGTTTTATATATATTTTTTTTATGTTTGACTACAATCTCACCTGATGAGAAGTGATGATGCGGTCGAAGGTGTAGCACGCTTGCCTAGTAATAAATGAAATATTAATGCCTGTTGGGGTTGAGATGCTGGGGACCAAGTACACACTGAATTTTTGAAGATCTCTCCAATCGTCTGGTCGAAGCAAGCCACATGTGACGAAAATACTGGGCTCCAGCATTTTCTTAGGCCAAAGGTTGAGCATTGCAGTGGCAATGCCGCCAGCATTTTGGGCACTTTGCCTACTGGTAGTGGTTTGTTAGATTAGTATTGTATTATATTGTTAATTTTATAGTTTTAATTTGGTAGTAGTTTAGATTTATAGAATAGTTTAGTTTTTAGGTTTAGTTTAGTATAATTATTATTTTTATGTTTTCTAAATAAATGCTTTAAGTAATAGTCGTTATTTAGAAGTTAGAACAGAATAACAAGGAGGAATTCACAAAACGAACCAAGGCCGAACGTGTATTGCTAGACCCACATACCTATGAAGTAAAAATATCTTCTGGTACTATGACGAAAAACGTACGTATTAGGAATATTATACACCTACCGGCAATTTGATGTAAAATTAACTTATGTGGGTGGTGTAAAATAAGCAATAGCACAAGTACCTGGTGATGGAAACTACAATTATGTACGGTGGTTTAACATAGCTGACGGTCGCGACTCGTGAAGTAATGTAAGTAGGTGTGCTAGCGAGCGGATGACCTTCGTCGGAGGAGCAGGCGAATGGGCTCATCAACGCTCAGCACGTTTAATAAACAGCTTTAATTAATGTATACTATTTTTATTATAACGCATTCGTATATCGCATCACTTGTTTTTTAAATATCGAGATCTAGCAAGTAACCAGTTCGAAATGTTAATTAGCTGTGCTGTGTGGGCCGTGGCCAGAATCCGTATTCTGTGACTGTGGCTATCGTTGTTGTCTGCTTTGTGTCGTGTTAAGAATAATATTACTTCTCCTTGTGCGGGTCTCAACGTGCCTGGACGAAGTCGTTTTTCAATTGTTCAATTGCGTTAACGTCTAATAATTTAGTTTATTGTCGGGGGTGAGTGAAGGGAGGCGAGAGCAGCGGGGCGGGGAGCGGAAGCGGTGAAACGTGCGGGACACATTGTGCGAACATGCTCGTTGTGACCGTCTCCACTGGACGCCAGTCCTCCTTGGCTAATTACTTGTTATTATGTCTCCGAACCAACAGATGTGCTACATCCGTTCGCAGACGTTTAGCTTCTTTTTTTCCCGCGCCATTTATTTATTACGACTCAAACAAACCTAGATTTAGCGATTTTGTGCCCAATCGAAGTAAAAACGAATCATTTAAGCATCATTTTCTTTGAAGGTTGTATGTATAGCGAAATAATACGACGTGTAGCGTATGCAATGCAAATCGATTTACTTTACGTTGCGTTGAAGCGAGATTACTGCTGGCATCTTGGTTTGAAATTATACGAAAAGCAGTTTATCACGAAGTTAGTAAAGTAATAAGCTCTTCCCCGAGATGTAAAGGATACGACCGCGGTCCATGCAATGTATGTTGGAACTACACTCCAGGCGTGAAGGTAGGTTATCCCGTAGATCCGTGAAGGAACGAGTTGTTAGGTTGGTCTACCTATACCAAACAAAAATAGAGAACAAACGAGCTATTACGTCTAGTTTCACTTTCGTTGAAGGCGCATGCGGGTCAGCGCGGTGCAACACTGCGGCAACTGGCGCGCTCGTCGTTGGATGAAAATGACCTCGAGCTTTTCAGTTACTGTTTACGCAATAACAAGATACATTACATTAGATATATTAGTACTACCAGCAGCATATTTTATTTATAATTAGTAGTTATTATAATAATCATCTCTACGGTAGGTAACTACTTACTGGTGTTACAGGATGGGCCATGTTTATTTTATAAGCTTTTAGCCTGAATTGGATCGTTTCTAATTACGTATATTATAAATCGCAAGAAAGTTCGTTAGATCATTTTCATTGAAAAATCAAGAAATGGTATATTTATTCATCTACCCAAATATTTTAGTTCTCAACCAAATAAAGATTAGGATGAAACACGATAATAAAAGCATAATTCTAGCTCTAGTCTCTAGAAAATAAAATTTTAAAGTTCTCTCCCAGTGACAAGCACAATCAAGTTGATATTTCTTGGATCTTGAATTACCAGTTTCAAATGGATAAGGCTCATTCCATTCCATCTAATTATACGCAAAATAATAATACTTAGTCGAAATATCAATAATTTTTATCGGTAAAATATCATAGTAGGTATTGCAAAGAGATGTGGAATATAACAATTGCAACTTACAATGTAAGTAAGCATAAACCCAATGTGCAATGTGCTAATCGTGTGAATTGACGACATGTGCACAGCCCTCGCAGCATCAATTCAGTGAAAGATCTTCAAGAGGCGGATGTGACAGTTAAGACCATATTATTTTTAACCGCTCCTTGTCGAGAAACAATAAATAAATAAAGCACAGCGAGACGCGACAATTTTAAATAAATCAAGCTGTGTCGTAAATGTAAAACTTAACCGTACTATCATACAACCCCTGCTCGGGTCATTGAGATAACATTATCAATTTACGTCACAACGATGTTTTACTTCTTACTGCGAGTAAATAACAATACAATCTTCAAATCATCGTAAACAACTACATCCATTGTCTTACTTGTAATTGTTAAATACATTTGCAGTTATGGAAATCTTGTAATTACGTGAAACTCGTTCGTTATCGTTTTCTACGGTTGCCGGTCATCGAGGCATGTTTACCAGTCTCCACATCGTCATGGAATAGACCACCCCTCTTGTCACGGTGATGACTTTTCCCCTATTCGTACAATAGAAGGTTTCTAAATCTACCAAAGACTACTTACGTATGTAAGTAGCAAGTAAAAGTAGTTTGTGCGTGTAATTCTTCAGTTTACGTTTAATCTGCGCGGTCACGACTAGTGTTCTTTCTTTTTAATGCAGCCCCTCGCAACAATGTTTGCGGCTGAAGTAAACTTCATTTAATATCTTTCGAGGAAGTCATAAAACTTGCCTTAAAGGGATACGGTACTCCCTCGGTGTTAATGATTCGTAATAACCTAATCGTGGGTTAACGGCTACTGAGTTTCTCTGTTGTAATTCACGTTAATTGCCTCGGATGACGGTCGGAACTTGGAACCTCAGTAGTAATGGGTGGTGGGTACTCGGGTTGCGTATGGTCTCGGCGCAGTGTGGTGTGCATTTCACGGACCCTTGAGCACAGGTACGGGTCAGTCACGGTGTCAGGCACCGATGCACCGCGCACCGATTTGATAACGCACACTATTGTTGCACATAATGCAGTTAGGGCGAGTTCCACCTGTTCGCAACCTGTTATTTGAGCTGCCATACTCATCGCACTAGTTACGATTACGAGCCGTGCTCAATGAATAAAACATACGTTTCAGACAACTGACAAAAACGAGTCAGTGTGTTTTATATTTTATGGTCAGGTAAACAAGAAAGGCGTTTCTGAGAAGGTACTTATAAATTCACATTTCCCGGTACTTAAATTCGTTAATTGTATTAAATTATTAATCAAGGTTATTTTGTTTGTTGTTTAACTACAAAATTCAACTTTTTACAATACAATACAATACAAAAACTCTTTATTGTATACCACAAAATTAATTAATGATATGTACATAACGACTTAAAGTAGGTATGACAATGGGCGGCCTTATCACTAAAAGCGATCTCTTCCAGGCAACCTTTGGATGGACAGTAATTGGATGAAGTAGGAGCAGACGGTGGTGTACAATAAGTATAATAAATAGAATTAATACAAAATTTAAAATAACAATAAATGGAAAATTGACTCAGTAGAAAATCTGTTTGATAATAAAATCAGAATTTTTATGCGTTACTAAATAACTCTAGATTACACCCCAACTAGTTACTATAAACAGACCATGTTACTGCTTTGTGCACAGTCACAGTCACAACACAACCGCATACGTAAACCATTAATGAATATTTCGAAGCAATACTGTGGATGTTTTGGTTTCGAATATATTGAATAGGTACATAATATCTACTTATCAATCAATCAATTAACAGCAGACATACATGATTGATAGTCACGTATGGGTACGTTTCTATTGTATAATAATATAGCTATGGGTACTAGAAACATTAAATAGCGTTGATTGTCTTATTATCCGAGCCATTACTGTCTGCCAGGCAGTTGGCAACCAACATTACGTAACTAGGTTTTGTTAAGTTTTTTGTACGATCTATCAACTAAGCGCAGATTAAGTCATGCGCACTTATTGGAGTGTTGGGATTGATACACATCGTTGCTCTTTCAATATTATTTCTAGTTCTCCAATAATTAGTGCCACCGGCCGATTAGCCGAATAACTAACTATACTACGCATTTAAATAGGTACCCAATCCATTACCAATTATGATTTTTACCACAAAGAGCAAGACCAAACCCCCAATTATGTGTCGTGCAAGTTAACCGGACGAAGCAAAAAGGTAATGTGCAGTAAATGATGATACCATAATAAGCTTAATTTCTGCGAAAATGACAGGCAGCACAAGAATAATATCTGTAACAGGCGACGAACGATAAATAACGCTCAGAATGGGATTGTGTGTCCTCTGCTTATTGAGTAGAGGTTTCGGCTGCCCGAGCAGGAAGTTTGCGCGAGGCCTTGCGAAGTTCAACGCCTCCGCTCCGCCTTGGCGATGACAACGTCCTATGATATTTTATACACTTCCGCCATTGAGGGAAAACTGAACTCCGAACTTTGTGCTGCAATCAGCGCCAGCGTTTGACACGACACGGACATTATGCAAGTAATAAGACCCGTGTTGCAGAACTACGCTCAGTCGCCGATCGGTACTCAAGTCCAAAGACTTCTATACTCAAGTCTCTATTTGAAATTTCATTCATAAAATAATCATTCTATCCACTTGAGCACCGATCGACGTCTAAGCATCCACGTCGTTCGGTAATAATAGACTTAGTTCGAAGATGACTGTACTGTAATACATAATTTATATATTACAAATACCTACCTATACAATTTAATACCTTGCGCAATCCGAAGGTTGCATTTTAGAGTTAAATTTTAATTGGTGAATAAGGGAAGCGATGGAACTAATAAAGGTATGGCAGAACCAAAGGATGAAGTAACTGAGCTAAAGAAATTGGTAAGCCACCGAAACGCCAGGTCAGAGCTCTACATTGCTGGTTATGTCACAGTAGCCGAAGAACTCGAACACAAACGAATGTGGCACACAAAAACAAACAGTGCAAAGCCAGCGGCGGCGTCCGAATTGGGCACGATGGATGGCATGACATGGGTTATGTAAGGCTCGACAATGACCTACCGCGCGGCGACGACCGCCCGCGCTACTTTCCTTTCAATATTGACACACAAACTACAAACGGCCAACTATCGCTCAACTTAGCTACGTGCTCGCTGCGTTTATCGCGAGCTACGAAATTTGAATTGCCAAACGGATGAGTCGACGGAATAAACTCAGACAATTAAAAGGTCTCTATTTGCATATTAATGGACCGTGTGACTAAAAAAAATTAAGTTGTGTACGTACCAAACCTGTACAACCAATTACTTATCCTGCTTATCCAACTTCATTTGTATCTTATCATCATCAACAGCCTAAAGTCGTCCACTGCTGAACATAGGCCATACCCCCAGAGAGCGCCACTTTGAGCGGCTGCTCGCCTCCTGCATCCATCGGCTCCCCGCGTCTTTCACCAGATCGTTGGTCCTAATCGTATCTAATCAAATAAAAGTAAGCTTTACTTTAACAAAGAATAAAAATATATAGTAAACAAAGCCTTATCTACTAGTTCGACTTCGAAGCTATTTTGCGCAACCAAACGATCTTGATCCGTGGTGGGTGGCAGCGCGGCCGGGCCGCGGCCGGGCGCGGCGCGGGCGTCTCTTTTCATCAGTTTTGCAACATTTTACACAGCAATTATGTACGACGCATTAGTAGGTATGTTACTACAATAAAAATATTTAGCGGCTCTAGTAATCTATTATTGGATCAAATGGATATGAAATATAAGTATGATTTACTGTATTTAACATTACTTTTTTTTGTTAGACTATGCAATTGGTATGAAATTGCATGATATTCCACCACACGTGTAGGTATTAATTGAGAACATATTTTTCCTTTTATGATAAGACCTATAAATAACAAAGATAACTTAACATTCACGTTATTTGACAGGGCTGCTGAAGATAACTTAAGTAAACAAGTTGAATAACATTGTGCCACGAATAATTATGATCAGATTTCCATTCGAATAACAATTCTGGTAGACTTCGTAGTCAGTGCCAAACCTTTTTAATTAATGGAATCAAAAATAACACTTAATGGTTTGGAATATGTTAATAAAGCTGCATGGTTGACTTATTTAAATTAAGCTTTGCAATGACTAACAAATAGTTAAGGACAGTGGAACCCGGACACATACATTAGTAACTTACAATAGAATTTGTCGTGTGGGTGACGCATCGGCCAGCGCGCATCGCGAGGTCAACTGATAACAAGCCAATATAATTGCGCAAATGTTAAAAAGTTGATTGATAGTTATGTACATATGTACCTATATTATATACTTATATTCAGTTCAAAAGTGAATGGTTGTTTCTAGCATTTCTATTTCTACGCCACTAATTCTTAATGCCCCAATATGTTATATTTTTCATCAATTATAAGTTCGTCATCATAGTTATTCCCTTTAATTCATTATATTCTTTTCTTGCTAATTTTACACTACATAATCAGTAACTAACAAAAAGGTAGTGTCCAAACTTCTCAATTGACATCGCAACTAAAAAGCGCATAAAATATCCCGGCACGCGCGGTTATAATCGCTATAGGTAATACCTAACAACACCACCTTTGTGCAATCACGTTGCGCTTATGCAAACAGCAACCGAGCGAGACTTGCTAATGCAGTTTGTTAATAATACGATACGATCAGCCGCCATAATTATTTTCTTCCAAAAAATCCTCGCCCTACAGTACTCTGTGAATGGATTCAAATGGACACCTTGATGTAAATTGCTTAACGAAAAAGCCTTTTAACTGAACACCATTTCTAAGTCTGATGCATTGTGAAACAGCACCATAGTGGTAGGTTCCATAATGATAATTTACAATACTGCTGGTTCGAGACTCGGATAACTCTTCGCTCAGCCGTATCATTACAAAACCACAAAAAGTTATAGTCAATGTTTTTGTGATACTTTATGTGCACTATTTATTTATTCTGTGCCTTCATCGTATCAATCATGTGGACTAGAATACATTAGACGGGTAAAGATGCAACTTTGTCTTTATCGGAACAGTGCCTCGTTCGCTCGTATCGTCGTACGCTCGTACTCAATGCTCGTCCGCTCGTGTGCGTGCTGCGTGAATGATATAATCGCAGCTTTACTTCAACTTGCACTTTTTGTTTGTTTACAGTTACACTATCGAGCACACTCACCGACGGCGTTTTCCTTAGGACCGAGCATAGAATCATATTATTACCGTTAAATGTTTAATAAATAATAATTATACAAAAATATTATGACTACGCTTTACTTTACCCGTATTTATGAGTAGCTAACTAACCTTGGTTTCACAGGGGTTAATTAGTTTTACGCCCGTTTCTACTCTCTTCACCGCCGTACCGTCCATTCATCACTTTCCTGCATCTTTCTCTTATTTCCACACCCTATCCCGCTTCCCTCTTCTTTCCCCTTCATCTTTACGCCTTCTCTTCCTTTTGTATCGCAAGTCGTAAGTGTGTATGCATATGCATACATTATAAACGACAATAACTATGTTGCATATTTACTAGCATAGAATGTCACAGAAGATCGGCAGGATTGCATTTCACATATTAGGTATTTATTTTAACGTTTAAATTGATTTTGATGATTTTGGTGATTACCTACCTACTAAGCACCTAATCTACCTGTTTCAGTTGTAAAATTTCAATGTCACTTTCGAACTTGACTACTCAAGTGACTGATGTTTATTTAAAGATTTTATTAGTGGATGTGTTGTTCTTTAGATGATCGGCTAAGTAGGCAAACGAGAGGAGGCCGCCGCCGCCGTCGCCGCGGCTCGTAATGGCAAGTAAGGGTAAAAGTGTTACGCGGTGTGCTCACTCTGCAGCAACTTGTGATTGTTACGCAACCGCGCCTCGAATGTGTGCCAAAAGCGCAGTCAAACCTTCGGCGCAAACGGACGCTCTCATAGAACCTAACCTCGCCCTGGCAGTCGCCGCGCGCTGTCACTATTACTTCACCGATGTGATCTTTAATCTTCTACTCTTAAGGCTGCTGTATACGCAGATCCACTATCTCGCTCGCGCATTGCGACGTTTTTGAAGATATTAAATGGCTGAATTTACTTACGCAAAATCTGGCTAAACTATATGATTATAAATAACATTACAACTGTTCAACAAAAATATCATATTAATCCAAATAAGTTTTCATACATAAAAACGGTTACGAATGAAAAAAAACTTTGTCACCGTTGTATTTATGAAATCTTGTTTGGATTAATATGATATTTTTGTTAAACAGTTGTAATGTTATTCATGATCATATAGTTTAGCCAGATTTTGCGTAAGTAAATTCAATTATTTAATATCTTCAAAAACGTCGCAATGCGCGAGCGAGACAGTGGATCTGCGTATACAGCACCCTTAATATATGGCCTACTAAAACATTTTAAAACTGCTAGTCATACCGCGTTACACGTGTATCATAAAAGCTTCAAATTCCAATGCGTTAAAGTTTATTTATGTGAAATTATGAGGTTATCAGTAGGTGTCACCGTTTCTCGAAGCTATTTGTTTACTTATTATAAATATGTATTCAAACAGAGAAATCGAGTTTTGCGAAAGGGAAATTAAATAGTAAGGTTATGTTGCCGGTCGCCGGCCGGCATGTTAAATAACCCACGTTGTTTTTCATAACACGAGCAACGTTTTCAAGCTGTTATCAGGCGGCGTGATAAGATAGAGTACAGTTCCCCTTTGTTTATGCAGTGCTCTCCACGAAGACCTTAGATAATGCAATATCTAAATAAGTACGGCAACTAGGTAGGTGAGCGACTAGTTATTTGCTTACTCACTTCTCGAATGTACTCATGTCTATTCTTTGTCTGGTGATGGTAATTGAGAAACCATCAAGAAACAATTAGTATTCTGTATACCAACTCTAATGTATATACATGTATTGTGTCTACATTTAAAATATTACAAGAATGGAGCAAAACCAGTGAGGTGTGATACTAGTAAAACAAATATATAATAGCCTTTGGTCACTGAATAAATAATAGTATAAGCCGTGGTTAGGGACCAATTTAGGTAGGTTACTGATTCTGGCATAACTTAGGTAGGTAATTAATTATTTACTTTAAAAGTTACCGTAGATTCAAATGAAAAATGTTAATAAACATTTTAATTTTGAAAACCTCTGCTTTTGAAATTCTCCGAGTATGGGTGGTTTTATATAGTACTATTCTATTTAGCTGTGATATCAGGCAGGGTTTATATTTTAACAAAAGGGGGTTAACTTCAAAAAGTCATGAAAATTGTTTCTTAAAAATATTGTACAGTTTATTATCTAAATGAGCACATGACACGATAACATCTGTTTCAATATTTTCAAAAGGCATGTTATGATGTTGATGACGTATTGTGGTAAAATCATTTACGTACTGACATGTCTGACATAGATGTAATTATAATTACCCCGTCTAATTACATCTCTGCATACAGACAGAGCCACGTGTTTTTTCTCAAGATATATTGATTCGGAAATATGCCTGCTTTTGTGTTTGATATCGGCAAATAAAGTAAGTAAAGTAGCTACTTAATAATATTTATTGTGTCACTGTTTATATTATGTTATCGTCATATTTTATCAAACGCGTGTGCGACGCGATCGCTGTTATTCTCCGGTACCTACTTGACATTTAGTTACGATTTTTTCATTTGCAAAACGTGTGTGGGTTAGTTCTTCGTGGATTAGAAACGCGTGTACAAGTCATTAAGCGCACTGCAACTACCAAGTAACAATAACAACGTCTTACTTATTGACATACTTTTGTTATCCAGTAAGTTTTATTATTGTATATTAAAGATGAGACTTAGCTTTTATGGGTAGGTTGTTGATGACCGTGGGCGATGACATTGCCATTTGTCCGGCAATGAACCCTCACATTTGTTCTGCCGAAACAATTAGCGACGCGCCGCGAATCTAACGAGACTATTTACACAGCAACCATCAACTCGTCTTGATCGCTGTACCTAACTCACGATAATATATCAGATATAATGTGTAACATAGTGTGTATATGCGTAATGCGTACGCCGAGACCTATGACAGTGGAAAAAAATGTTATTGATTAACGTTCACATTCTAAATGAAAACTTTGACTTGAGAACAAGTGATGCTAATGGAAGTAAATAATGTGCTATTGAGATCGGGGAAAAGAACATGGTTACAAACTTACAATCAATAAATAGGCATAAAGAAGCCTAGGACTAATATGCCGAATACATCAAGTACCTAGGTAGAGCTCACTGATTTTATTTAGAAACTGCCGGGACCCGCCCGGGAACGATATGAACCCTTTGGCCTAGTACCCTGATGACGCGTGAAAACCTAACAAATTGGCACATTAAATTAAAAGTCAGACTTTTTATAGCATCGAGTATAGTAGACACATGAATTTTTTACAGGGTTATGAGGCCGTGGTTCTTAGTATCTGTTTTATCAACTTTAACTAGATATACCCACAATCTCGAAAAGGTACTAACAGACAGATGGACAAAAAGTGTTTAGATCTAATCTGGTACGGAACCCTAATAATATTTCAAGTGTGTTTATAATAATTATGGAGCTAGGCGTTCTTGCTTGACACTTGAATTACATACGGGCTTGACTTTATAGAATTGCCGTTCTTTGTAGCTGCATCACATTATTCGGCAAAATACCTAAGTGACATTCACCTCACCCGTGTCCCATCCCACGCCTATGCCAAGCTAAATGAGCTGGGTAACTAAATTAAATTTTCAATTTCATGACCAATAGGTAGCTAATTTTTTTATTTCCTCAAACTGCTAAATAAACAAACAATTATATTTTTACTAGCTTAATTCCATGGAAAACTGTTACTAGAGGCGCCCGCGGTTCCACCTGCAACTGAGTACTCAGCCGTTTTCCCGCGGAAATTCTACAACAATCAAAAGTAAAAGCAAATCGGTCGTAGAACAAAACTTGTTTCACGTTACGTACGGAAGTTGACTATTTCCCATTGACCCGATTTATTGTAATTTATATCAGTAATGCATAATTTTATCAGACGGCGATTGTCGCAACGTCGCAGGTGTTGCACGGTGAAATCCTCATCTTTACTTCAAATAAACGTCTAGTGTTTATTCTACCTGCCAAGCATATTGGCATCTCCACATCGAGCAAAGCAAAGGCGCGTTCAAGGCGAACCACATATTATTAAAAATCTAAACAATATTTACGCGTGTTTGGAAAGCGGCACCTTGACGACTGTTGACCATTCCTCGACGTGTGTTGAGGCCGTTGCGCTTCGAGGGAACAAAGGGTTGACTCACGTCCGGACTCCAGTCGTCGGAGAAAGGAGCCGGGCTAAAAATAGTACAGTGGCGGTTACGAGTGCGGCCGTTGGACCTGGCCTACGCAGTCCACGCCTGCCCTCTTGCCCTGACGCGCTGCCCAATCATCTCAGCGTGCTAACACTCGAGCTAATGAACGCAGCTACTAACGTAAGTATCTCTACTCGGACGGTAGGACGAATCGGATGGTATTGCATCTAACAACGTCAGACAGAGATGCTGGTATCATTTGCAAACGTAGCGCTCATAGCGAAGCACGACTAGCCGTTTCTAAGCGATCGGTAAATGCTGGTGCTTCGGAGGGCACATTAAGCCGACGGTCCCGGCTGTTGTTGCAAAGACAATAGTCGTTAAGCCAAGTCAGAAGCCTTTGGCCAGCCTAAAAGTTCTGACACCAGGGCTGATCACATGCCTACACAAGAAGATTTGCAAACGTGGCACGGTTCACCATCAAAGAACGTCACCACCTAAATGGGCGATGCTGCTGAAATTAATCCTAACTGCGGCACTGCGATTTGCAATACATAAATTAATAATATTATAGTCATTCGATTCTACGATGTCAGGTCATATTTATGTCAGTGCAATATTACATTTTAACGAGCGAAACGCCTACAAAGTTTCTGCTTAGATAGACAATGACAGGCAGGACAAGGCTCACAGACAGGATTCGAGTTGCTGTGAGAATTGTGAGATAGCAAAATGGCGCCATAAACCAACCATAAACTAAATGTGGCATCACATTTCACCAATCGCCAATGTAGCATAAGAGGAAACAATCTACGGCTAAAGTTACGTTCATTGTGTAGGAATGCCTTGCTGGCAGTGGCACAAACTCCCACGATCGACACAAGTATTGTTTGCGCTGCACTCGAAGGTTTCTGCAACGTCTGGGTATTGGGAAACCACGGAGGTGTCGGCTTCGAGGCTAGAACCGGCTGTTTGTGAAACCTTTCGAGTTTAGATTGCGAAAAGTGTGGAAAGCTTGTATTTACTAGCCTAAGATTATGCAGAAATTGTCAACTTATGCGTAACTAAACCCTTCACTGAATATCTAAATGTCCACGACGTGTTAAAATAGCCGGGTTACGCGTTCACGTGCTGGCATGCGTGATTGCAATATTTTTCTTGGATTGTTTGGTGCCAAACTTGGAAGTGTTTTTCCCTAGCCTAGGCTAGGGAAAAATCTTGAATACAAATGACAGGATTATTACTTTTTGTAGTAGATTTTAAAATTACTACAACCGAAATATTGCATCGGGTGTATGGTTTAACAATCAGCCTTTATCGGCACACGTGGAGAGCTAATCGCGTCGCGTGACGACGTCCACAACGCCAACGTATCGTTGTTGTTTGGGCTTGCCAGTCTCAATAGCATCGATTCTACGTTTTCGATTGCAATTTGCAACTGACCGATTTTATTAAATTAACTAAAAATTAAAAACCTAGTTCCTAGTCGGGTCAACCAGTTAATCCATAGAATCGGTTGGACAAATTAATGCGATACAAAGAAAAAAAACCCTTAAATTTACCAAGTGATGATATTAAAAGGGTAAAATATCAAAGGGTAAAAGTTCGAATTTCATCACACAATCTTTTACCGGCGGTCTTTTTCGGTTATGGTAAATTAGCTAATTAATATAGGTATACAATAACCTGTGCGTTTCCGCAGTGACTAGGTTTGGTGGGTCATTAACTACTAACTAAGTCCTAGTTAGTAGTTAACGAACCACCAAAATGCAAAACGTTCAAAATACAACTATTTTTTTGATCTTGAATTTTTGTTATAATTGCGTTTACTTTTACCGACCTACTGTGTCGGCATAGGAATAAGCCAGATAAACCTACATTCGCAAGTATTAGTTGATTGCGTGGCTTGCGTTACGTTGCGTGTGAGGTAACGCATGTGCAATGTGCATGGTCCGGTCCGAGTGATTACACGCCTTAAAATAGGTGACCAGTACATTGCATAATTACAAAATCCATAATGTAGTATGTATGTATGTAGGTATTATATATTGTGTACAAAAAATATTTGTTTATTAAAGACGCCAATTGGCCACATAACAATTCAGACCATCTGACCACACTAGACACCCTTCCGATGGCCTGAATCAACGTACCTGCGAAGATATCTAAACATGGTTGTTCTGTGTTTTTCTGAGAAGATATCTTCGTAGTTCTATCCTATACTTGGTTTGTGGCATCTTTGACAAATATTTGTACAAAGCCATGTCAAGGACCGGCATGACAGAACTTTCTGAAGCCGTCACTGCATATTTTGTGCT
Organism: Ennomos quercinarius; assembly: GCA_910589525.2. Classification (NCBI taxonomy): domain Eukaryota; kingdom Metazoa; phylum Arthropoda; class Insecta; order Lepidoptera; family Geometridae; genus Ennomos; species Ennomos quercinarius. The sequence continues at coordinate 8,603,466 of OU342501.1, forward strand.
GGTCCTTTATCTTTCTGCCCGGTGACGCTGTGTAGGAAAATGGAGACCAAAAACATTAGTCAAAATAAACCTTTTAGTTTGTTCCAGTCCTGGCTTAGTAGGTCTAGTAGGTACACAGCGAAATGAGTTATTCTTATTTCTATCTGTTTGGTTATTTATTGCACTAGCAACCCTTAGAGCAAAACATATTCACTGGTGCTTTACCTGTGCTGGTCTGGGACTATATAAATCAGGGAAGCTCCAAAATTTTCCACAAAAGCGAGATAAGCACAAAAGACCCTTTATCTGAATTGAAGAGAGGTACAAAAAAATATGGCGAGCGGTTGTATTTGTAAATAGACGGCAGGTAGTCGGTTGTAGGTGTATTCATGGCCCAAACGGTTTAAATAGGGAGGGAGTTCTTAGCGAGTTAAGAAAAAATGGTTAATGCGATGCACCTTTTAAAAATTCCCACTGGTGTAGTTTTAGGTGTCAATGTTATGGTTTTGATGTTAGCTTGGGCGGATAATTTGTGTTTTAGTCGTAACATATTAGAGAATATTTGAAAAGCTTTTTAACGGGTTGTAATATCTACAAAGTAATTAATACATACTTATAGTTACTGAAAATGACAAACTTCAACCCCTGTTTTCTACCATGACCTGTCAGTCAACGAATATTTACGTGTACAAAACGAGCAACCCCATGCAACAAGTGTCTTTACATAAAGTTTTTATAGGAACACAAAATATAAAAGCAGGTAGAATTTTCTCTACAAGCCAGTTAAAACTTTAAGATACAACGAATAAAACCGGTTTTGCTTTGAAATTACCAACGGATTCCAAAACCGGCATTGATACACGATTTTGATCTCTATTGAGATAGCTTTAGAATTCTTTCTCAGAAACTTTGCCTATACCCAACGACACCACTTACGTGTCTGTCTTGCAACCCCTGCTGAGACTTAAAAGGATCAAAAACATATTTACTCGATTACATAACATTAACATCCAAGTAAAATTTATCAGAGACTATTTATCGTTAGTCAGATTTGTTTGGCTATTTCATATCAATAATAATGAAAGAGAAAAGTAGTGAAATTCGCTTTTCTCTTTCTTTAGTCTTTGGACAGAGGATTCCGTCCGGTATTTTCTCAATATCTTCGTAGTTATAACCACCTAAAATTACGAATTTTTGTCGCCAAAATTATGAATAAGATAAGTATGTAGTTGTACCTAATCAGAAAAGGAACCATATTTAAAAAAAACAACTTACTAGCGTAGATTTATAATCTATCCAAACGATTGACACCAAAATCAAAAAGTTTTGTTAAAATTTAGAAGGTGAAAACCGTTGTCGCCCGAAACGCTAAAATGTATGTGAATTCACTCATGGCCTCTATTGTCTCATCTTGCGTGCGGATAGCAGAACGAGAGCAATTACATTTTCAAACACCAGGATCTCTTAAACAGCTTTTGTGGACCTTACCCGAGAAATGTTCATATAAATGAACCAGAGTAAAACTATTTGATAAGACCTATCTTTGCTGTGTTTATATATTAATACAATTTGTGTAAATAGAGCTCTCAATTTAACTTTGCTTACTGTTACTTTTACATTGGAATAAGTATAATTATAATTCAGTTCTGTAGTCGAATTAATTAAACAACAATACTAAATAGTGCAACTACCGTAATATAAACCCGACTGGCCCGATAGCTCAGTTGGTAGTAGCTCTGCCTTCTGAACTGTAGGCTGTGGGTTCGATTCCTACCCTGGACAAACATTTGTGATGAACATAGGTGTTTGTTCTGTGTCTGGGTGTTATATTGTATTCTATGTATGTATTTACAAACAAAAAGTATCTAAGTATTGTATCAGTTATCTGGTTCCCATAGTACAAGCTATGCTTAGTTCGGGGCTAGATGGCGCTGTGTGAAATGTCCACACAATATTATATTATATAATTATATTATAAAGAATATGCTGCCTATTTTATTTTGTAGTTTCTCTAAAGTATGAAGTACCAAGAGACCACAAATACTGAGCTGAGGTAATTTTACGCATTCGTGAATAAAGGTTGATTGTGGTCTTTGGTTTCGGTCAATAAGTAGCACCCTACTATGTTTTGACGACGCACAAAATAAGAAGAAATTGGTACTTATTCAGATGTTTTAGGGTTCCGTACCGAAAGAGTAAAACGGAGCCTATTACTAAGGCTCCGCCTAAGTCTATCCGTTTGTCGCGAGGCTGTATCTCATGAACCGGTATTGTTAGACAGTTGAAATTTTCACAGATGATGTACTTATTTCTGTTGCCGCTTTAACAACAAATACTAAAAACAGAATAAAATAAATATTTAAGGGGGCTCCCAAACAACAAACGTGATTTTTTTGCTCGTTTTTATAGATAAGGGTACGGAACCCTTCGTGTGCGGGTCGAACTCCCCTTGGCCAGTTTTTTATTATTATATTGTATTACGATTCTCTACAAGCTTGAATTAATTAAGTATGTACAGGATATAATTATGAGGCCGTAGACCATAGTATTCGATACGATAATTATAATTATGTACACGCTGAGAATGTTATCGGTATTAATAACTAATAGGTAAGTGTTATTAGCCAGTTACAACGATATAGCTGGCTGACACAGACAAAATAATAAGTACATAATAAAGCAGTGGTAGGTAGGTACTACTCGTAACCCGAAAATTTTTAAGTACCTTCCCACCCCTACCTAAGCTGAATGTAAAAGTGAAACATAAGTAATCAGTTTGTTTTTGTGGCTTCACACCGAAACGGCTGAACAGATTTAGGTGAATTTTTGCACACTGATTGCTAATACAGTACTATCGAAATCAAAATAACAGGATAGTTTCATCTGTGTTCCCGCGGGAAACCGGGTCTAAAGCGGGCATAAACGCGGGGCTCTAATTCGCCAATAAAATACCAATATAAAGATTTATTGAATGTTCTTACCTACATAATGTACCTACATAAGGTACCTTAATACCTGTACACGTTTTATCGGTTTCGAGAATATGGTCCAGTCTTGCCACTTCTGAGCCAGCAACATACGGATGCACGCAACAGGTTTTTCATATTATCCGTATCGGAAAACTACACGAGGGTAAAAGAACATTGACTCAAGACGGCATTATACCTAATTAGTTCAATAGAATATTATAACATTTACAACTACCTCATAATATGTCCTACCTATTGTAAAAAAATGTTTATAATTATCATAAATTAAGAGTAGTTAAAATAATTAAATTTTTCACAAAAATTTAGCCTTTATTAAATTAGAATGTCAGACAGAATATTGCTCTTAAAACTGTACCAACATTGAAATTATTTTGATAATTTGAAATGCAGTGTAGGTACTCAGGGTACCTACCCACTACTTTATCGATGGTACCTAACTACCGTAGAGACACCAATTTATTTTTTGTCTGTCTGTCCTTCGCTTTGCACACGATTCACGCTCAAACTACTAGCTGGATTTTGATGAAACTTGGTGTGGTTATACCTACCAAGTTAATTGTTGCAATGATAGGTATTTAGGACAAGTTTTGTTTTTAAAAGCAGCCAAGTGAGAGCTAAATGCTGATGGTATAGTAAACGGACCGCAAGTTACGCGTCGCCACTCGCAATGCCTCGTGCTAATAAGTCATAATATAGATAGGTAGGTATATAATTATTATCTGTTTTTGTTTCGTAATTACCTACCTACAATTATTTATTCTGTGCAAGTAATGCAGTTATAATTTTTATTCAGGTAGGTATGATAAGATAAAGAATGTTATTGTTTTCTTTCAGTCAGGTAGGCAGGATTGCCTCTATCTTTTATATACCTATGTTAGTTCTGAAGGTAACATTTTTCTGCTTATGTAAAGAGAATAGGTGACAATGGGTAGGTAAGTAGTGGGTACTAGGCAGTACCTAACCTAGTAGGTAGGCACAAAGGCTCAGAATAAATACCTATAAATAAAGTACTTACAAGTAACCTAGGTAGGTAGATAGTTAAAAAACTTGAAAAAATAGAAAGTACATTTCTGCTGTCTTGTTCATCATTAATAATTATTTCATTACCTACATACCTAGGTAGGTATTAGGATTCTGATAGGTGAAAAAAAGAGTCAACATTATCAAGCTTTTCTAGCTAGAAGCTGGCTGACTCCAATGGTATGGTTCCACCTTCCAATAACATACCTACCGACTTACAATAGGACCTATAGGTACCTATATTGGTAGTAAAATACCTACTAAGATAGGCTACCATACCTACCTATACCTATCCATCTAGCACCACACTACCAATAGCCTGTCTGCCAATAGGCAAAACACAATAACAATACAACACACATAATAATAATAATATTTTTGACAGGACTGAACGTTTTGTTTGGCTTGAGTTTTTTAACTAGTGTGTGCGTGCATAACTGCACATGGGTAGCAAAGCATGTAGTAGGTACCTACCTACGGCTACTTGCTCAAATAACAATAGCAACATGCAGTTTGGTTTTAGGGAGGTATAGGGTCCCTAGGTACGAGTGGGTGCCTATAACACTTATAAGAACCTTTGTTTATTTAATCTACCATTATATCTTTGGAAGACAATTACTCAAAATTGAGAACTGGCTGTAAGTGACTACTGCCACAGCTATACTTATATACCAATTAAGCATGACAATGTGAGCTTTTAACCTAAAAACATACTGATACCTTGATTAACAACAACAACAACAACAACAACAACAACAACAACAACAACAACAACAACAACACAACATCATAAAGTTATACAAATTAACAATAGGTTGAGGCGAAGCACCTACTTATGTACTTTAACCAGTGAGTTTGATTGTTTCTAAGTTGGAATTGGGTTGCATAAAAATATTTAATAAATTGACTTACCTTCAAGAACAGATCACCAAAGTCATACAGCGCAGATTGATGCATGATGGCAGTAGACATCATGTAGTTACGACTACGACACTCAATCCAGATTTTGTAAAAATAACAAACTGATCCACAGAAGCACGAGGGGTCGTTCACACTGTTTCTTGATTTTGAAAGTTTATGGCAATAACGAGAATTTTTATGTAAACTTCGCCAAAGTTCTTGTAGTTATTCAGTAAAATCGTTGCTTTTTTGTTTTTTCGTTCGGTGACCACAGATTGAGTCCGAACTAGATGGCCGTGAGCGGCGAATTTTTTTTGCACCCTCCACGATTATTCCTGGTTTGTTTTTTTGAACACAATTTCGCAGACGTTGCGAAAATGTACAAAACAGTCCTTTGTTTCGAAATTATTCCTCACTTGAAATTTGCGTCTATACGGAAAAAATCACAGTTTTTGGTCAAAATTCTGCGCGAACTGTCTCTATGTCAACTTTAACAATAAAAACTTTTTGTTTCTATCGACTTTATACTCCAAAAAGTTTAAATTCTGGTTGTATCAATCGCAAGTTAATAAAACAACTCGCAGAGTCAATATCCGCGCAAAATGCACCACACGTTCATTCCGTATCACGCTTGCTCGCGCACTGAGTCAACGAAACGAAGTTGTTTGTGTTCGTTCGCTAGACTTGCGTCTCGCTCGTTGCTCGCGGCTCGTCCGCGTCCGTGCCGTGGTGCTGGTGGCTGTGGCTGTGCTGCTGGCTGCCCTGCCCGGGCGCGGGCAGCGGGCGGTGCGCACGAGCGGAGCGGCAGCGGGCGCGAGTGGGTTTTGTTTTTTGTTTCCAATTCAAATTATGCGTTGGCTTGGTTGTACGTTTTGGTTTTGGTTAGGGTTTGAAACTTGTAAACTTCGGCTCTAATCTGTGCTTTGGCTGCGTGCTAGTACCTACTGCTGGAGAATCAAATCTATTGGTGCAATTTTATTGTGATCCGAATCATAGTTCCATATATACCTACCTACCTATCAGAGTTACTTCCTAATATATTATAATGTATTGTATAATATCTATTCTGTGCTAATAGGTATAGGTAGGTACGTATGTACCTAAGACCCACCGATTACGTAGTACCTTCCTACCTATCTAAGGTATCTATTAACATATATAATGGTGATGCCCACCTACTTTTTATACCTACATATTTAAGTTAGTAGATAGATAAAGTGTTTAGTGTTTACCAAGGTAAGTAGGTACCTACCTACTTACGGGATGTTTACCGTGAAGGTTTTAAGTTCCTATACAAAAGGTTCTTTGTTGTCGGTGTGGTCCCGGTCTGTGGGTCCCGCGCGGCCGGTGTGACATTAGGACCACGCCATCTCTTCCCGTGGGTGCCGTAAAATTCAAAGAATGGCCACTGTGGACACAACTTACTACTTAATTCGCTCTTTTAAACAAAGTGTAAACCAGCCTTTACAGCCATGAGTGCCGTCAAGTTAGCCCGACTCTGAGAGTCCTTGGTCCTTCATTGGTCCGCATGTTCCGAACAACTTTTTATTAAAGCTGCACATACCTACCTCACATATCTATACTTACCTATATAGGTACCTCATACGTTGTTGTTGTTGGCAGTTGCTTCCAAACTCGTTTGGCGTAGGTAGGAGGTAATAGTATCTACACATACTAGTTTATGCACTTGATTTTTCCGTATGTTGGTAGGTACTAGGTACCTATCTACATACCTACTTATCTTATAGCTTAACAGTAAGTAATACAGTCATGTGGACCTAATACTGAGTCTGTTTTAAACAGTAGGTTTGTATCAAGGCTCTGTGCATGTTTTCTAGCACTAGATCGATCTAGTCTGACTTAGGTACATCACAGAGTAAGAGAAATGTAGGCCAATCTGTGAATTTGGCTCACAATTTGACGCACAATTTGGACACGTGTAAGCGAATTTCAAACCACCCGGTCGAAATCTACTATTTCTGAGAAAATACCTTGGATATAGGCATGCATGAGACGTTCGCGAAACTGGCGAACATAAACTTAAACTTTATAAACTAGAACTAAACTAAGTATAAAGTCGACTATCTCTATATTTTAGGGGGCTAAAAATAATAAAAACATACCTACAACGACTGTACCGGACGCATTTTTATTACAGTAAGTGTACGTACGATTATAACAATTTACTTGATTGTTTAGCAAATCCAAAAACACATAGGTATGTAAGCTCTAAATAACCATAAGTATAATTAACTAGATACCTTACCTTAAGTAGGTAGGTACTTAGTACTTAACTTACCTACAAATAAATACCTACCTTTTATAATCTGAAAAGAGAACCGTTACATCTTATATTGTAGGTACAACATGCAAGTTAGGTATTATAAATTAATGAACTGGGTTACTTATCACAGGAAGTAAGCCAAAGTGACTGGTACTGCCGCATGGAACATGCCATGGTCCACGGTGACGGAACAACAAAGAGCCAGAGCCAGAGTTATAGTTGCATAGCAGCCGGGTTAGCACGGGCGGTAGACAAAATTGTCTTTCCCAGTTTTATGTCACTTTCTTCATACTTGCTCACTTGTAAAGTGGAGTAAAACAGAGGAAAGACAATCTTGTCTACCGTCCGTGCTAAGGGGGAGGCCAAAGGGTAAGCGTCGACAGCGGGCGACCGGGCGACCACTATAACCTGCCTCCGTTATGAAATGACCAAAAAGTGCCATTGTCAATCACCCACTCGCACCCATTCTCGGGTTCTTCCTCGTGGTCAAATTATAGATTTTCTTGCACTACGTGAAAGCACTGAGAAAACTCTTACAAACCTATGAACTGATCCATGATCCATGTGAAACGATCACAAAACAAAGTTAACCTGATGGGCGATATATTCATATAATATTTTAGGAAAAAAAACCTCAAGAGCTTTTGTCAAATGGGGGGCTATGGAGATGTTTAGAAAGTAGATATCAAAATCGGAACCCTCAGAACGCAAGTTTTACTTGTTTCTCATCCTCTTGTCTTTATTTTGTTTTTGCTGGCCGTTTAGGCTCTTTCGAATTATAATGTAGACCGCATACTCCAAAAGTTTGGCCACCCCTGTTGTATCATGCCGTGACCTACAGTCTAACTTCCTGTAAACCTAATGATCAACTTATTTTTTATGAAATAAAACCTAATCAATACACATCCTGTATTGTTAGGTACACCATTCGATAGTGTCGCTAATAAGGATTGAATTGTGGGAAGTAATGACATACGGAAATTTTTTTTAGTTTTCGTCAAAATCGGGCCCTTGGAGTACTTTTCGATAGTTTCGGATGTGGTCTATCAAGCCCACTTGAAAAATTCATTCTGTATAAAATGTATACATAACCAAACATGCCAGGTTTTGTAATACATCCACAAGCACACTAATAAACAGTAGGTCAGTGTCAAGTGTCGGTCACGTAATGCTTACTACTAAAAATATGGCGCTTGGAAATATAATAAATGTTTTGTGCAAACACTGGACGGTAACATGGTGGATGGTAAGCAACCGGAATCGTAACGCAATATTTTTACATAATTATTTTAATACAGAGAAGATAAATTAACTATACCATCATTATTGTTGATTCATGGTATAGATTGAATGCAGATTGAATGATTGAATGCTGGATGCAGGAGGCAAGCAGCCGCTAAAAGTGGCGCTCTCTGGGGGAGACCTATGTTCAGCAGTGGACGACTTTAGGCTGTTGATGATGATGATCATAGATTGAATATCCTGACAAAATGATGTTATAATAGCTCTAAAAGGTTCTCTTTGTCATTCGAAATCTGGGCGCAAAAACGCATTTTAATCGCTAGCGTGGAAAGTGTTCTTTAAAATTCGAACGTTTCTATTCAATATTTTTGCCGTCAAGAATTGAGGATTTAATCACAGATCTGCCCGAATTTAACCTTCTTGATATTGCCAGTCCACTGAAAACTCATTAATGCTAATGCCACAGACTACCTCCTAAGTAATTTGTTTTTTTCTCTAAGCTCTGCCTAAAAGATGCCATCTTTTTCTCGTTCACCAACCTCATTTTTAGAATAATCGCACTGTCCGGCACCAAAGAGTATATAACCAATACGCTATCCAGCACAGCGACTGCATGGAAAATGGATGAAAAATACTTTTTCTTTAATTTTCAATGAATCACGTGACGAGCTAGTCGTGTACCTGATGTTAAGCGTTACCGCCACCCATAGCTAAATTAATAAGCTAAAAACTAATCTTTTCTTAGCCTTTTAGCTGTTTTTCTTGCATTTTCCTCGCTGTAGTGAGGTGAAAAGTTGTGTGTTGCACTCGGCAGTAAAGTTTCTCTACGTCTCGTACCTTTGAAACCTTCGCTACGCTCAGGAGCGACTACTTCGCTTGCTCAGGTTTCAATTCAAGTACTCGCGCCAAAAACCAACTTTGCAGCCTTGTATAAAAAAATTTATACGTGTAGTTACAATTTCTAACTTAGAGTATTTTATGCCATACCATGAATATAAAATAAAATTCAGGGCTCCCTCCACTTGGATCCACATGTGGATTGAATGACGTGACGAGCTAGTCGTTTAGCTGATGTTAAGCAACACGGCCGCCCATAACAGTTGCAGTGTCACTCGGAACTTTAAAACAATAAAGTTTCGCGTGACACTGCACTGCGCACGTCATCCTGAGACATCACACAGTCTAGTAATCAGATTACTAGACTGAGTGATCAGATCATAAAGTCTCATTTGCCCAGTAATTTCACTAACTACAATACCCTTCAAACCGGAACACAGTAGTGCTTGCACACTACTGCTTGGCGGCAGAATAACTGGCATAGTGGTGGTACCTACCTAGACGAACTTTGCAGAACAGTCCTACCACCTAGTATGTGGATCAACGGACACTTTTATTGTCCTCTTAAATCCACACGTGGTAATGTCATGATCGTTTAGAGATGGTGAAAACTTATTTTTTTTTCTCTTATATTTTGGCTCCACACATTGTGTATTTAGCCAGTGTCAAGTATTGTAATTTTTCATAATGATAGAATATTTCACGTAAAGTCAAGTCTTAGTCACAGTCTGCGTAGTCATAGTCCAGTCTAAGTCAGGTAGTCTCAGTCCAGTCTAAGTCATGCCCTAGTAAAGTGGTGGCAACTTTACTAGAAGCTTCTATGGAATTTTGGAAGCAACACGAAAAACCACGTTTCACCACATTATATCACTTGCCCACACTCATGCTCGTAATTCAGCACTTAATGCGTAAAACGCCACCGATTTTAAATATTAACACTGGAAAAAGCACGAGTTTTGAAAAATAATACAATGCAACGACGTGAACTTTTCTGCGTTCCCGCCAAAACTCTCTGGTGAAAACTTAAATTCAGCCATAAGATTGGCGTTTATTGACAGATGTCATTTTGACAGATATGTTGTCTCATTTTTTATTATAACATCTATCAAGAGGGCAATGAATCATTAGGCAATCAATCAAATCAATTACTAGGGCATGACTTAGACTGGACTGAGACTACCTGACTTAGACTGGACTATGACTACGCAGACTGTGACTAAGACTTGACTTTACGTGAAATATTCTATCATTATGAAAAATTACAATACCTGACACTGGCTAAATACACTGTGTGGAGCCAAAATATAAGAGAAAAAAAATCTATCAAAATGACATCTGTCTAAAATAAATCATCAGTCAAACCAAAAACCAACTTTGCAGCCTTACCAAAGCAGCACAGCAGGCTTATGAATCTTATAATTCCACATCTCCATATCTTATGAATCCACATCTACTCTTCCAAAATAATTGTATGCCTTCTCAAGGTAGAACATGAGGAATCTATAACATTCCACACCACCTTTTCCTGTTACCCATGTTTTGACAATAAAATTATATATAAAATTTTATTTCATGCCCCAATAATAATCACGTAAGGTTAATTGTTCTTCTCATTTATGGACTTGTATGTATCAAAGGGAAAGGGCAGTTGGTTATGTAGGTATTCATAGAATACATGGAATCTTCAAGTTCAAATAACACGACACAGAATACTTAATACTACCGGGATAGTGAAAAATTTAACAATAGTTTATTACAATAACTATTAACGTGTAAAGTTTTACTATTTAGAAAAGTACGGGTATACAATAAAATAACAAAGAATTTCTTGAAACAAAAGAACACATTTCTGCTAAGCAGGTAAAAATCCTTTATTCGAGAAGAGCGTTATTTATATTGGCGTAGAAAACACAGTGGGTTATTTATTTCGTACACTCCAGATTTAAATAATGTACGTAGGTAGGTAGGTACTCTTTTATTTATTTTATCATTACCACTGATGATGATACCGTTCTAAATCTATACATCTATACTCTATACATAGTAGTACATTATTATACCTCAATTAATCGAGCATGGACAATGCGCCAATCTGTCCAAACTTAGATTCTCTTGCTCAAACCAGAATCTGATCGAAACACAATAAGCGCCAAACTACTAACCCACGCATGTGTTTTTTAAATAGGTACAGTTTACCTTAATAAACCTTGCTCAGGGCTTTATGCAATAGGTAGGTACTGAGTGCCCTACGCTACTGCGAAGAACTGAGGTTGGAATCATCAAAGCGCGACATCACTGAGTTGCGAATCACTACGGTTCCAAATCACGCTACTTCGACACACACTACTTCGACAAAAGTTCGACACCACTTTAGTGCGACGTCACGCTGCTAATATATTAATAGGTAAATAACCGGCCAAGTGAGAGTCGGACTCGCGCACGAAGGGTTCCGTACCAATTATCTATCCCTGCCATCTAGTGTTGAGTAGCAGTACTATTTAAAGCAAGTGACCCCACAGGAAGTAGCTGCAGCCGTTACTTCTTTCCAGAGTGGTTCAGCCGGAGGTCTTGATGGCCTTACCCCTCAAATTCTAAAAGATCTTTTATCGGGCATTTCCGGCGAAATTGGCGAGGCCCTCTTGAGAGACTTAACGGCTTTAGTAAACCTGATGCTGTCAGGGCAAGTCAACAGTGACGTCATCGAAATTTTGTATGGCGCAAACTTGTGTGCCCTTATCAAAAAAGACGGTGGTATCAGACCTATTGCGGTAGGCACCACATACCGCCGCCTCGCTGCCAAGGTCGGCTGTAGGAAAAAGGTTGCTTTTTTAAGCAACCTTTTTCAGCCAATACAGCTGGGCTTTGGTTCGCGGGGTGGCTGTGAGGCCGCTGTTCATTCACTTAGAACCTTTCTCAAACAAAATTGTGGTGAAGTGTTGCTAAAGGTGGATGTTAAAAACGCTTTTAATTCTGTCGACAGAGGCGCTCTTTTGACACAAGTCAAGGATAAAATTCCCGAACTTTATAAATTCCTTTATCAATGTTATGGCAATCCAACAAAATTAAATTACCAAAATAACGCGATCCTATCCTCAGTCGGGTGTCAACAGGGCGACCCTCTAGGTCCGGCCATTTTTAGCCTTGCCATCCATCCAATTATTCAACGTCTTCAGTCCAAACTTAATGTTTGGTACTTGGATGACGGAACCCTAGGAGGCGACGTGAACACTGTTTTTAATGATCTAGGTATCATTATTAACGAATTTCGCGACATTGGTTTGGATTTAAATTTTTCTAAATGCGAACTTTTTGTTTGCGATACTTGTCCTGATAAAGATTTGGTTTTTGAAAAGTTTAATAGTCTTGCTCCGAATATCAAATTAGTAGACAAGCGTTCTCTTCGCCTTTTGGGTTCGCCGATTCTGGATGAGTCTATCTCACCTTTTGTAGAAGAAAAAATTCAAAAGTTCAATAACGCATCAGACAGGTTACTCAAAATTAACGCCCACATGGCTTTTACAATTATTCGTTTTTGTCTATTTGTCCCTAAATTTACTTATATTTTACGATGTTGTCAACTGTGGAAACACAGTGAGCTCCTTATGGGCTTAGACAGCATTGTAAATAACACTCTGGTTTCGGTCTTGAATGTTGATATGGATGACAGGATTTGGTCGCAGGCCTCTCTACCTGTGCGCTTAGGAAGTTTAGGGATACGCAAAATTTCGAGTGTTGCATTACCGGCATTTTTGTCCTCTGTACATGGTACACATAAATTAATAGAAAAAATTCTTGCTCCATCTTTAGGTACATTCGAAGTAGCCCATTTGTCTGAGGCCAAGAATGCCTGGGGGTTGGCTTGTCCAAATTCTGATTTCCCGGTGGTTCTTTCCTCACAGAGGCTGTGGGACCGACCGCTCTGCGAACTAGCACGAAAAAATCTTTTAGATACGTGTCCTAGCGTCGCTGATCGTGCTCGGCTTCTCGCAGTCTCTGTGTGGGAGTCAGGACTTTGGTTACAGGCCATGCCTTCTTTCAACACTGGTAACCTTTTAGATCCGACTACTTTTCGTTTAGCTATCAGCTTACGTTTGGGCGCAAGATGCTGTGTGGCCCATCGCTGCCAGTGCGGTACCGCAGTTGACCAGCTCGGTCATCACGGTCTCTCGTGTTCAAAAAGCGCTGGTCGAATTTCGCGCCACGCTAGTCTTAATGACATCATTCGCCGGGCTTTTACCACCGCCAATGTTGCAGCCATTCTCGAACCGAATGGTCTCATGCGTGACGATGGTAAAAGACCCGACGGAATGACTCTGGTTCCCTGGAAGATGGGGCGGCCTTTAGTGTGGGACGCTACTTGCGTCGATACTATGGCGCCGTCACACCTTCCCGAGACACACGTTAGGGCCGGCGCCGCGGCTAATTCTGCTGAGCAGCTAAAACAGCGCAAATATAGTAATCTCGGTAGCGGTTACATATTTGAGCCGTTTGGTGTTGAGACCCTGGGTCCGTGGGGACCGGGAGCTCATCGCGTTTTCCAAAGTCTATCAGAGCGCCTGGTCGATGCGACGCGTGACCAAAATGCTGGCACTTATTTGGCACAACGCATCAGCATTGCAATTCAACGTGGCAATGCGGCCAGCATGTTGGGTACGCTATCTACCGGTAGTGGGCTGGAGCATTTGGACTGTCTATAGGCCATCGCGGCTATTATACAGTCCATAAGTGTTCTTTGTAGTAGGTAGTGTAGCTAGTGTAGCTAGTTTAGTTTAGTTTAGCTTAGTTTAGTTTAGTTTAGTTTTTATTATTGTAGTAGTTAGCTTGAGTAATAAAGGCAATTAAAAAAAAAAAAAATTTAAAGTAGCATCATATGACTCATCTAGGTAAACGAGCAAAAAAATCACGGTTGTTGTACGGGAGCCCCCTTAAATATTTATTTTATTCTTTTGTTTAATATTTGTTGTTAAAGCGGTAATAGAAATACATCATCTTTGAAAGTTTCGACTGTCTACAGTTCATGAGATACAGCCTGGTGATAGACGGACAGACAGACAGATAGCGGAGTCTTAGTAAATAGGGTCCGTTTGAACCTTTGGGTACGGAACCCTAAAAATGAGGACAAGCTGGGTGAAACTCGTGCGCGTTGTGAAGGAGAGAAACGTAAATAGGTTGCTTACAAAGTATCTAATCAGTAGGTAAAATAGACACTTGGTTTTAGAAGAGACTATTGACTTGTTTAGTTCGACTGTTATCTAACACGTGGTAAAAGATGCACATTTTACACCACGCGACCGACGTATAACTGCTGTAAACAGATACCTATAAATTGTAGCTGATGTAATTGTTATGGATGGAACCTGGTTCATATTGCAGAAATGCTGAACCATCCCAAACGCCACTGCATTGGCATTCTAGCTACTGCCTACGTCTTTGTACACGTCCACGGAATTATAGCTTATCGCGATGAAAAAGAAAACATCCTATGTCCCGCTATCTTATATTTATCCTGTGTAACCTGCGTTCCCTTTAGGTGGAGGTACTATATATCGATTCTGTGGTAGTGGTAGCAAAATACATCAAGATTAGTTCATCACCAGTGTTCATGTCGTGAAAGGGTGTAAAAATCAGACTGAAAGACAGAGTTACTTTCGAATTTTATTTATTTATTTATTTATTTATTATTTATTTATTTATTTATTTATTTGGCCTTATAACAAACACGTTACACTAGGCAAGTCAAATATACAATGTTTTAAAATTAATTAAAAAAATCAAGCAATAAATACACAAAATAATTCAACATTTGATTGATAAATAAATAATTTAAGTAAAATGTAAACAGGTAGCAAACACGCAAAATAATTAACATTTGATTGATCAATATATAAATTAAGTAAAAGAACGTAAACAAGCAGCAAATACGCAAAATAATTAAAGATTTGATTGGTAAATAAATAAATTAAGTTAAAGCATGTAAAGAGGCAGCAAATATGAAAAATAATTAAAAATTTGATTGACAAATAAATAGAATCACAATAGCAATTATTCAATTTTTTTTTATATGAAAAATAGCAGTAAATACTTAAAACAATTAAACATTTGATTGACAATGAAATAGGATCATGCTAACGATTAGGTAATAAATCTACTCACTCACACAAATGAAGATTGAGTCAGACGCTTCTCCATAAATTCTTTTAACGAATAGAAAGGGTTAGCCTCCAAAAATACTTTCAGTTTTCTTTTGAAATCATTTTCGTGTAATTGAGTTAACGTTAAAGGAAGTTTGTTATACATAGATATTTTGATGTACATGCCCTGTTTTTGGACCTTATCCAATCTGATTCTCGGGTTAAAAAGTTTTTCTTTATTTCTTAGATTATATGTATGTATTTGTTCATTTTTCGTGAGGTTTCCTTTTTCTTTTTCTTCGTGTATTTCTAGTAGGCTGTTATAAATGTATAAAGATATCACGGTCATTATTCTATTTTTCTTAAAATGATCCCTGACTGATGCACACTTTCGTAAGCCAAACATTATTCTCATTGCTTTATGATATTAGCATGGGTTAGGGTACCATAGATTTTAGATTAGGACTAAGTTTTAGGAAAAGGTTTAAAATGAAATCCAATAATGCCCACCAGCGTCAAGAAGTAGGTACCTATTTGTTAGCTTAAGTTGAGATTGAAGATGCTGATAAGAAGCTAGAACTCCCAGGTGCGGATACAGGGCGGGGGGGCGCACAAATTATTACAACAAGTGCAGAAAACGGGCCTGTGACCGGTCGAAACTAACTTAGGCGGGTCTTTGGTTTGGCGGTAACTTATATTTATATTAGTATGCAGGGTCACAGAAGGTAGCTCAGGTCCTAGATAGATACATACTACTTACAATAAAACTGTAGCAGCAATCTACAAAGAAAGAAGAGAAGATATCTAGAAGTAAAAAATGAGTAAATATTTTAATATTAATTTTCTTTTGTATTGAATAAGTACATATGTAAGTCATTGACTATAAATCCAGTTGACCAATGATACAGCTTGCCCTCGTACGAAAATTAGTAGTGTATTTCAACTACTATTTTCATACAAATCACGGGAACCCGTTGATGTCTTTTGTACCATCCTGCTCTGTCCTTTGTAATTTCGTATAGCTTTGTCTCGTTTTGTTACCTCGTCCCCTGCCCGCGCAGGTGAGTCGTGTTTGTACGAGAAATTATGTTCACGAGCTATCAACGGGTTTTATAATCTTTGACGTAAAGTACACAGTAATTTAAAGCGTAAGTACCTACATAAATATAGATTTATATAATTAAAAGGCCTTTATATTAAATTATTGTATGATA
Organism: Ennomos quercinarius; assembly: GCA_910589525.2. Taxonomy (NCBI): domain Eukaryota; kingdom Metazoa; phylum Arthropoda; class Insecta; order Lepidoptera; family Geometridae; genus Ennomos; species Ennomos quercinarius. The sequence continues at coordinate 8,620,063 of OU342501.1, forward strand.
CCAAACAATCAAAATCGGACACAACTATAAGCCGCAATTACATTGTACTAAATTCAGTCACCTAGTTAGGATTCGGGAAAGGAAGCTTACTTGCTAACCAGTTAGTTGCCTAAGTAGGAACCGATTTAGAAAGGTGTAATTGCATTTAGTGATGACTAGATGCTACACTAAATGCTATTACACCTTCCTAAATCGGTTCCTAATCAGGCAAGTAACTGGGTATCAAGTAAGCTAACTAGGCGACTGAATTTAGTGTAATGTAATTGCGGCATTACCCTGTGAGGTATAGGTACCTACCAAACCAACTTAAAAGTGTAATACACATTACACATACAAAGAAATCACTCAATTTGTATATTTCACAACTACACTAGTTCACAAGTAACATTGCAATAGGGTTGCCGCCCACACGTTGCATTAATGTAATTTCAAACAAAAATATAATTTGATAAACTCGTTTTGTAAGCGAGTTTCGTTATGGTTATAATTGATAAAGAACCTATTCTGCAATCTGCAACTAAATTGAAATGGTTACAACAGTGCTATTTGGATTTTAGTGATAACTATGGATTTTCTAAGAAAACATAGCTATTTTTCCATGCATCAGCCCTAATGCCTCCTACCCTTTATAGTGTAGGTAGATATCGACTGTTTCTAAAGGGCAGTACAGTAAACAGATTACCTCGAGACGATGCTGACCTCCCGTGTACTGCCGGGTTCTTTAACTCACACCCATAAGCCTTAAAATGAAGGCTCTAAGGTTCAAATTCAAGAATGAACATTAACAGTGTGATCGACGTCACGTTCTTAATGGGTTAATATTTAAGAGATGAAAGGCCAAGTGCAGCCAGTATTACTTTCAATAGCTAGCTACGTATTTGGCCGATCGGGAAGTGGTTGCGTTTCCTGATCAGCAATGTTACAATGTATCACATGAACAACGTCGTAAGTTATCTTGCCGTAACCATCGTGTAGTGAGCATGTCGATGATGCGGGTACATCTGTTACTTTACGACGTTAACAAGAATGACGTAGGATTTACGATAATACACTCTAATGTTACTGGTACCAAAACAACGTATCTTACGAGCACAAAATTGCAAAGATATAAAAAAGTTAAGTATGGTTGACATTTTAAAATCTATTCCGTGATAGACAAAATTGCAGTTTTAGATCACTCGGTGCATTACGAGTGTAAATATCACGGATGAAAGATGCATTATTTAATTAAATCGTGTGCATTAAAGGCGAGTGTAGTGAGCGAGTGTACCTAGTCATAAATAGAGCCGAGGTTGAGTGTGAGCGGAAAAAGGTGAGTTTGGCGAGCCGAACCAATGAGTTTGGCGAGCCAAAATCAATTTGTACCGATCTTGTTATTCGCACAGATAACGTATAAAAAAGTATAAATAAATACCTACATGATAGGTAGGAAGTTGTTCTAAGCAAACCTGGTCATTACGCTAATTGATTTTGATTTATTGAGCATGATGTAGTGTAGGTGTAGGTAGGTATACAGAATACAAATAATCGAAGGTAGGTAGGTTATGTACCTGAGCCGACTGTTTCATTTGTACAAATACCTATCACGAATAGGCAGCCCTATTTAAAAAAAACATAAAAATCTATACCAAAGGTATTTCAATTTCAATTTTTTTTATTTTGTTAAAACTTGGAATTCTTCTCAGATCAATTCACGACTTCTTCACACAAATGTAGTCATAGACATGCTGATGTTTATTCTGTGACCACGGTCACAAAGTGAAACAAAGAAATAATAAAACAGCTAATAACTATTATGCCAAGCAAGAGTGTAAGAAATATTGACCTAGGTTGGAGAGCGTTTCGTCACGTACAGAGCACCAAAGTGATTTTGTTGCGTTCTTAACAACTAAGCAGTCACCTGTGACCCGCTAGATAAAGCGGCTTACCTGTTACCTACTTCTCTAAGCAAGTGAATTCCAGACTTTTGTTGTATTTGTTTTGTACCAGTTTTGTGCTGATATGGTAGCAAGCGGCCAATTTGCGTTGGGATTATGATTCATGATGTGCCAGAGTTCCAAGATTTCAGTCATGCATCTGATGCTTCTCTGACAATTAAGTTAGATTTGCTTTGGATAAGTAGGCGTAGTATATTTTTGGGCAGCTGGAATGTTAGTCTGACTTACATAATAAACCAGTAAATTCATGATTTAAGTAAGTACTTAGTAGGATCTGCGCCTAGCTACATAAACCCGCTAAAAACCGGAAATTTTCCATTTACCTACGAGTGTTTCACATCGATTCGTTTTACAAGCCATTCACAATTTCATCGACGGTTTTCAAAAGTTTATCCAATAGCATAATAAATGTTGACTAAGGTTCTATGACGAAACGATTACGATTGCTCGGTACTCGACTCTAATTGCTGCAAAACACGTAAAGTTTACGTAGTAGATAGCGTTTAAGCATGTGGTTATTTTTTTTCTTAGTTAGACGTGCGTGTAGTTTCTTCACGATTTCGTTCACGAATGTGGGATGGTAGGGTTGCCATCATCGTTTTTGTTTTCAACACGAACCGGTTTTAAACACATGGTTGGAGCTCGAGGAGTTTTCGTCTTGTTTCAGTACTACATCACTGCGGAGAGCCAGGGGGTCTAGCAAAGATCCCTTTCCAATGGCGGTAACGCCAAACAATAACTCAAAATATATGGGAATGACATTAGCTATGACATTACCTGCGTTTTCCGCAGGTAATTTCATAGGGATCTTTGCTAGACCTCCAGTATCATCTCAAATTAGGTACCTACTTCTCGATGCAAGCCCAATGCGTTTGCACCCAGTTTTTTTTATGGCAGTTGGAGCAAAGATTTGATTGAAGTAAGCTATAGGGCAGGTCCACGTAAATTGATACAATATAGTCTTCATCGCACCATAACTTATTGCGTTGTCGTTTTACTTCAAAATAGTTATGTATTATGCATCAGTTTGAAAATGTTTACCCTTGCCAGCCCTGCCCGGTGGCTATGTTGTAATTCTGTAATTATTACACAATCATAATAACGACTCGGTTTGCGGGATAATTAGACTGCAATTTATGACACTTGAGACGCGGTCACTAGCTCTATATAAGACACGAGAGTGTTCTACATTACAATGTAGAGCAGGCTGTATTACTTGTAGGAACGTGAAATATTCCGTTACCTGCTTAGGTATTATTATTTGCCAAGACTTGTATAGTTGAAAGTTAAGCATAGTATTAGCATGTTAGATTATAAACATAACAGGTAAGTGTTCATAAACGTGAACAAGAAAATCATATGTAAAAAATGTCTCATCATTACTCATACTCGGGAAGTAGGTCTGAAGTTGCCTGAGGAGCGGATTGAAATAATACTTTTTTTTTCTTATATTTTGGCTCCACACATAGTGTATTTAGCCAGTGTCAAGTATTGTAATTATTCATCGAGTTATGGAATATTTCACGTGTAAAGTCAAGTCTTAAGTCCAGTCTAAGTCAGGTAATCATAGTCCAGTCTAAGTCATACCCTAGTAAAGTGGTGGCGACTTTACTAGAAGCTTCTATGGAATTTTGGAAGCAACACGAAAAACCACGTTTCACTACATTATATCACTTGCCCACACTCATGCTCGTAATTCAGCACTTAATGCGTAAAACACCACCAATTTTAACCATTAACACTGGAAAAAGCAAAAGTTTAGAAAATAATACAATGAATCGACGTAAACTTTTTCGAGTTCCCGCGAAAACCCCCGAAATAATACTTTCAGCCGGGAAAATCGTTTATCACTGACAGCTGTCAAATTATAAAAAAAAAAAACTACATCTATCTTCACATTTCTATTGAACCAACTTTCTCTACAGCCACTGAGTGTCAGCGCGATGTAAAATTGACATAACAAAGTTAAGTATTAATTAAACAATGTATTTTTTTTAAATGACTTTATTATAATTTAGTTTCAACTATTTCTTTAAAATAACTTAGATTTGGACACAATTTTTACCATTTTTTCAATGATGAAAGTGAAAAATAATGGCTGGCTGAATGGCCACAAAAAAAAAAACAGGCGGGAAGCAAAGACTTCTATGTATACACTAGACATCTCTAACTTGCACTGTCAACCACTGCAAATATGCCTATGAGCATCTTCTCGTTCATACGATGCTCAGCACTCAAAGCGACTGCACGTGCAGCAGTGAATAGGAGTAAAAATTATGATCCGAATATGCCATTGCACTAGCGCTGCGTGTTGTGATCGTTGCTTAGACGATTTAATCTCGTAAAGCGCTGTAGCGGATTTTAGTTTAATTATACAAAAAATGACAACTATTTGTGCTTCGAATAGCTTCTCTAGTACGTAGTACTAGTACATATACCTCTTTGGCGGGAAGGCGGGAAAGCGGCAATCCGATCTACATTTGTTTTTTCGAGTTGTAGAGGTTTGTTTATTATACTTCCGTATAGCAGAGATTTGCATTCACCCATTTTTTCATTAGCTAATTCATGTTTTTATTTTTACTTTCCTTGTATTCGTGATGAAAAGCAGTGTTTTGTTTACCTCGGGATAAAGACTTATTTAGTCCCTCGAACTATTGGCGATGGCGCGTGGCGCCCCCCGTCTGTCGAACCCCGTCTGGGGTCTAAATAAGTTACTCTCATCCCTAGGGTAACAATGTACTATTTTTTGTTCCCTCCCAAACTCTAAATTGAATAACTCTATTTTATACGTAGTTATAATACAAGTATACTTACTTGATAATACGGCTGAATACCTATAACAAACACTCTATGGATCTAAATACAGTATCGCGTGGAGCCAAACTAAAAATAAATAAAATAAGAACACATAATTATATGCAATAAGTGATAAAATTAGTCCACCTACTTAGTTGGTCGAGGTCCCAACTGAGCGCGAACAAGTGGGACACCTGCATTTGAATAGTCCTGAAAACAATGCTCACTGGGAGATTTTAGTTACAATGCCTTCATAAACTTGCTTACAAACCTTATGGTACCCCAATATTAAACCTTTTAAAGCTCGGTAAGGTGAGATAAGTAAGGTATCCAAGGGTTTAGGAATTAGCTTTTTCTTGGAACAGGGGATAGCTACGTAGGTACGGCCTGGTACGGCCTATTACATTACACTAAATTCAGGCCCCCCGTAAGGTTCCTAAATCGGTCCCTAATTAGACAACTAACTGGGTAGCAAGTAATGCACCATACTTATCCCTAAAAGAGCCCTAAGTGCCTGAATGCTATTACATTACAATCAATCTGCAATCTGCTATGGGCAGGCGTGTTGCTTAACATCAGGCGAACGACTCGCTCGTCACGTCATTTGTTCATATAAAAAAAATTACACTATATTTAGTGCCTGAATCATTTAGGAGTCTGAGTTTAGTGTAATGTAAATGCTGCATAATGAATATTTAGGGTTGGTACACGCCCACGAATACCCCATCTCGCTCTTGAGTCATTTGTATTGTCCCGGAGGTCCCCCCAAAGCTTCATCCCGGTAGCTCAGAAAGGGGAGGACACTCACGGGAACACGTAGGTAACTAATGGGAAATCCGGAACTATTGCAAATAATAACTGTAGGCTTCGGGAGAACGGGTTTATTTGCAAATATAACAACAATTTGGTACGATTAAAAGCCTGGAATCACTGAATATATTATAAAATAGCCGACTCGTTCAACTCAAACGGCAATAAAATAAAAATGCTCGAATAGAGCTAGTACTGGTATTGTATGAACAGAGAAATATTAAAATTTAGTGTAGAGCACTAGCGAGGACCGTACGCCTCGGTGGTTAAACGAAGAATGACGAAAATGTATGGAAAATGAAAAGAATGCGACTAATTTTCTAATTTTGAATTTAAATCTAGATTATGAGTGGCCAATATTGATGCGAAAACTAAGAAAGCAGGTGAATAGCTAAAATGATGACGAAGGAGGATGACATCGTCACAGTATTTAAAGCTGTTTTCGAGAGTCATTACGAATCGTCTCCGTCTCGCACGCAGGTTTGATGATTTCCAGCATCCCGAACAAGCCGGATTCCGGTCCGGAAAGACTAGCACCATCGACCACATCCATGCATACGCTACGCCAGATTATACAGAAGACCGAAGAGTATAATCCGTTATGCCTAGACGTTGTTTCTACGAAACGTTCACAAACGCATTGGTGGACGCTTTCGCTCTTGGAGTGGAAATGATCTGGCATCAACATAAATGGCGAGTACATAGTGATGTACTCGCCAGGTAGTGATGTAACGAAGGTTAGTGAACCTTCGTTTTGCCGATGATATAGTCATAATGGCGGAGTCGCTCAAGGACCTGAGCACCATTCTCAACGACCTCAGTAGAGTCTCCCAACAGGTTGGTCTTAAGATGAACAAGACGAAAAACCATGTCTAATGCTCACCCATAATAAATGTAATAATAATAATAATAATAATAACGCAGGGGCGGCTTTGTGGCGAGCCGTCGGTGAGTGGCGACACCGCGTACCCTGATTCCAAGGGGCTAAATGAGACCCCTGACCCCTGGCTTGCCTTAACTGGCTGTCCGGGGGGTGGAAGTCGCAAGAGCTAAAACCTAAGCTCCAGGGTGGAAGTGTTAAAGGGCATAACGCCGCGAGTAGCGTTCAGTGAAAGTGCAGCACACCTCTCGACACCCTAAGCCACCCACACCAATGTTGCTTCCTCGGCACCTATATGCGGTAGCCACTATAGGGAGCCCATTTAGTGGGTGGCAAGTCATCACCTGCCTCAAACATTTTGACGTGAGGCAAAATTGGCAGGTGCCGTTTTCTCATTCCATAAACCAAACATCAATCCATCATAAGTTCACCACAATAGCCCAGATTTATTTTTAACCTTTGTATACAAAATAGTTTATAATATGCCATACCATGCCTTATAATAGTTGTAGTTAATTTTATACTCAAAAGGGCCTCTTGGTGTTAGCTTAGGCCCCATCAATGCCTCTCAAATGTCCGGGAGAATTTAAGAGCCAATACAACGCCAAAATGCTTAAAATGGCTTAGCTTGAAGCAGTGTCCTGTCAACAATATTGCAACAATGACTTTGAAATTAATATATGGTAAAGTTTAGGACTAATGCTACTGCAAATGTATAGTGAAAACACGAATTAACAAAATTTTCTCGATAGAAAAAAATTACAAAGTTACCTCCAAACCGTACTAATAAACAGTGATTATTCAATGAATACTTGAAATAAGATCATGAAACATTGTGTAGTAGTTGAACTAAATATAATGGAGGGCTTATGTATAGTGGATTTTTAAAATACCCATTATATTCAGTGTAAGTATAAATTACCTAAACTATTGCGCGTTGGAACCATTTTAACTTAGACCGCTCCTGCCGCTTGGCCCCTGGCTCATCCCCGCTTTGGCCTAGTACTATATATCTATTCTGTGGCTTTGGCTTGAATTCACGCTGGCCTTGCACAAGTCCTTAAATAAAAAAATAATAATGTTCCACCTATACCGGTAATTGTTGGGAACGATACTCTCGAAGTTGTCGACAAATATGTCTACCTAGGACTAAGTATGTGTAACTTTGACAAAGAAGTCGCACGAAGAATCCCATCCAACTCGGCTGGGCAGACTTCGGGAAGCTTCATCCATCTTTTCGTCCAAATACCGCAGAGCCTGAAAACAAAGGTTTTCAATCAGCGTGTGTTGCCAGTGATGACTTATGGAACTGAGACGTAGTCTCTTACTGTTGGTATCATTAGTAAGCTCAAAGTCGCGCGACGAGCTATGTAGAGAGTTATGCTATGCTCGGTGTTTCCCTGCGAGATAAAATCCGTAATGAGAAGATCCGCAGAAGAACTAAAGACCTAAAGTGACCTATATAATTACCTCTTAGAATTAGCAAGTTGAAATGGCAATGGGCAGGCCACATCGCTCGTAGAACTGACAACCGATGGGAAAAAAGGATCTCGAGTGGCGACCGCCAACCGGAAGACGCAACGTAGGCCGGCCCCCCACTAGGTGGATCGAAAATCTGTTGAAAACCACGGGGAGCCAATGGACGCAGAAGGCGAGCAGCTGCTCGAAGTGGCGCTCTCTGGGGGAGGCCTATATTCAGCAGTGGACTTCTTCTGGCTGTTGATGATGAGGGTTGGTAAACGTGATGGTTGTGTCTTATCGGTTTACTCCCCGAGTACAAATCACCCCTGATAAGAGTCCAAAGTGGCGTTTTGTGGGGAGGCCTCTGTTCAGCAGTTGATGTGATTATCATAACATGATACAATTAGGTTAAGCTTTGCCGACCTAAAGTAACAATGGCAGTTTTCCTGCACACTGTAAACAAGCAAGTGATTAATTACTTAGCTAACCCATTTTATCGTAGAGCTGTAATTAGTCCACGGTTTCATAATTATTATAGGTAATGTAGGTACCTACAATGTACTAAGTATGTTATTGTTAGTTTTATTTATTTGTCATATTATGTAGGTAGGTAGGTAACACGTAGGCACGTAACGTAGGAGACTCCTGGGGGTCTAGCAAAGATGCCTTTCCATTAGCGTTAACACCAAACGATAATTCAAAATGTATGGGAATGACATTAGCTATGACATTAGCTGCGGAAAACTTTTCCGCGGGTCATGTCATTCCCATACGTTTTGATATCGTTTGGCCTTAACGCTAATAGAAAGATATCTTTGCTAGACCCCCAGGTTATCCTCCCTTATACAGTCAGTATAATAATACAGGAAGGAACAGGAGTCTCCTACATGCCTTACTCTATGACAACACTTATTGTAAATCCCAAATTAAATCAAATGAAACGTTCTTTTTTTTTGGTGGCTTTCATGCTAAAACATTTGGCTAAAACTTTGCACACTGATTGATACAGCTTATGCTTCCGAGATCAATACCAACAACAACTTTTTGTTATGGAAAATTAAGAATTTTCGCGGTAAAATGAACAGAGTATTCTGTGGTGTTTTCTGGTTTTTAGATAAGTACCTATACTAATAGAACTTTCATCATCATCATAAGCCTCCCTCACAGAGCGCCACTTTAAGCGGCTGCTCGCCTCCTACATCCATCAGCTCCCCGCGGTTCTAACCAGATCGTCGATACACCATGTGTGGCCGGCCTACGCTGCGTCTTCCGGTTCGTGGATGCCACTCGAGAACCTTTCCAATAGAACTTTAGCAAAAATAAGATTCATAGTACCTTGCACAATTTTTGTTTTATTTAATTTTGAAACGCATTTACTTATAAATGTATCAATAGGGACTCGCACACATGTTGACCGTAGAGAGACAATAAATAATTAAGGTAGGTACTTAGGTACTGTGTGGGTATTATATTTAGCTGCTTAATGCTTATCAAACTATTAGTTATAAATAGATGGACTACGTTGTGCTAATGATAAATTAATGATGACTTCATATGTACCTATCTACCTATAGCAGCAGATAAAGAGATGTTGTATAATACCATTATAATACTATTATTGTGCATGATGATGTGCTTGTGAGTAATATGAGGTTCGTTTTTGGGTTATTTATTCCAGGCATTTTATTATATATAGGTACATTTTCTATAGTACAATATTATTGTTTAAACGTAACGATGGCTTACTACATATATGGGTTAGGTTATAGGGTCATATCGTTTGTACATACAAAATATCCAAAATGTCTTAGTTGCAGAATGGCTAAGGTTGGGTTTTTGGATCCGTAGTTCCGTAGGTAACAATTCTAACAAATTTTAACCATTGGTTAGAATTTGTTAGCATTTTTAACCATTGGTTACCGTAACTGCGAATCAAAAAACCCACCTTAAGTAGACAAAACGTCGTAGTTGCTATTATATTTTTATGATCCTTACCTGAGGTACGTTACATGTTTAGGGGTTATTCCCTGAGTACCCCGTCCCCGAGGTCCCCGTCCCGTAGAACCGCAAATACGATGTTTTCTTCTCTATGGTTTTCAACTTGTACCTACGGCAGACATAAAAAGCGCAATATGTTTGTTTAGGGCTTCAAGCGAATTTTTTCAGTTGTGAATGTTTTAAAAATAATCCAAACTAATCTTTTTGCATTATTATTGGTAGGCATTTATTGGCCATGGGCGGAATTTGAATGAAACTAAGCAAATTAACCCCGGAATGGCTTCGCGAACAAAGTCGCGGGGATTAATATAATTATAATGCCTAAATAATCAAATAGTTGGCTCACTGTTATTGTAAGTAGATAAGTGCCTAATGCTACACAATAGTTGAATTCATTTTAAATTAGTTTTTTAGAAGGCGTTCTCTACGTGCATGCTACATGTATTATTTCTGATAACGTAGGTAGATACCTACTCAGACAGATCACTCACTAGGAAGTCAGGACCGGTTCTACTATAAGACAGCGAGTCAGGGACGCTGCTATGTTGTCAAGTCACTAATGATACATACAAAAAAGAGGTCGCTTTAAGGGAGGATATAATAATTGCAAGGGGTAATACAATACACCCCCCAAGTTAAAATCGTTGGTTTTCAGTGGTTCGTTTAGCAGTTCCTTTGAAGGAAAGCCAAACTACTGTAAATAGAGGTAGAATATTTTCTATTTCTCTCAAACCCAATGAGAGAAATAGAATCTAAAAAAATAAGTTACATGTTTTACCTTTTGCTGGTAACAGCATCAAACATGCACGGTTTATGAAAATCTAGATCTAAACCACATACTTATTCAATTTATTTTGATACCTACTTATCCCTTTATAGTGAATTGTGACAGGTTAAGTAGGTAACCTGTATGACGAGATCATTTGCAAGGTTTATTTACATGGTAATTGTTCGCTATATGGAAAGTGCATCGCTCGTTTTGCCCGTTTAATCAATGTAGTACGAAGCTACGAACCTACATGATAAAGCGATTCTAATAATTTAAAAAACAAACAACAGTCTCAAAAAATAACTAAATAACTAAACTAAACAATTTAAAGAAATCTTGAACTATCTATTGACTGGAAAAAGGTCTACTTATATTTCAAGTAATCATTAGAATCTGCGAACGTATTACCCAAAATGCTGGTAGCGCGGGCGCCGTTGCCCGCTGATCCTATGACAGAAATAGATGCCAGCCCAGCATTTTAATTATAATTACAAACTCAAGGATAAATAATGTGTTTTGACCGCACAAGCGTGGGCCAAACATCTAAATTAATAAAAACAATCTTTGAATGTTCAAGTGGATCTCTATAAAAACCGACATAAAACTTATTTTGCATGCAACTATGTTGTAATGGATACGGAATTGCAGCTTCGAACCGATGTTGATGTGAAACTGGAGCCCAAGATCGGAGGCCCGGAGCGTCTAATCGCGGCTCGGCTCAAATTATTACAGCACGCACTAATTTGAATAATGAACAATGTTACCCTTACAACCGGTTTGATCACGCGACCGCGACACGGGACGGGTCTGCACTGCGCGAGCGCAACTTTACGAGCCACGATCACAATCGAGGGATCCTGGCCTATAAACGTGAGTAGTAAAACCTTTTGCCAATCGCCCGGATTGGACGCCGACGTATATCAGCCTAAAGTTATGAAGTTAGCTAAGCGAAGGGCCCGTAATACCACACGATACATTATTTTGATCTTGTCTCGGTCGCTGACGTAGGATGGCCCTCGTTAAAATAAAAATAGGCAACTATTCATCATCGAAACTTTTTACGTGTCCTTCGAAATCCGAGGTTACATAATTTAAAAACAAAGGGACTCCGAAAAAATTGACGCCCGCAGAGTTGGGTCGAGTCGAGAACAAAGCATGCATTCGCCAAGTTATGTTTAGGTCCGAACCTAAAGTAGGCCTGGCCGTTGAAACTGCCTCATAAATCGCGCCAACAGCGAGTGGAAACAATGAGAGCAGCCATTATGTTTTGGAATATTTTTTGCCGACCGAATAGTGGTCTAGCTGGATATTACATAAGATCGCTTGGCATTTCGGTACCATGATCGAGCTATCGACCCACTGACTCTTTTCGGCTTGGTCTCATCGTCCCCGGTGGCGCTGCCCCGGTACCGGGGACGATGAGACAAAAGGTGTCATCCTCCCCGGTAGCCTCAACAATGGCGCTCACCGGGGCCGATGAAACAGTAAAAGTGTCATCTGCCCCGTTATAGTCGGATCGATGAATTCATCTCGGTGACAGCGGGGCCGATGAGAATTAAAGTCTCATCATCCCCGGTACGGCCAGTGCTGGTGTTTTTAACGGGGAGGATTACACAAATCTAGTTTCATCAAGCACAGCATGGAAGGTAGGGTGCTATAATAAAGAATTTTCCTAAGAATGTATAAATGAAACGAGTCTGTTTATAATGAATATAAATGTAATAGAGCAATAAGAATATACTAAGGTTAAAATTAAAATAACGATGATTTAGTAGATAGAACCAGACATCGTAGTTCACAGAACAAAACTAAACAGCTAACAGCAGCATAACTAAATAGCTTCTAGTAAAATAAACGTGTTATTTACCTCTTACTTTTGTAATTCAAACTCAAACTCAAATTCTTTATTGCAAATAGGCTATTTTTAGCACTTTTACAAATCAAAACTTGATAACGTATTTATAAATAATAAAAATTAAATTATTGTACATATTAAGCAAGCAATTACAAATAATGATTACCTTACCTTTTTTTGTACCTATCTACATTGACCCATCTTTATTTAACATTATTTACATTCAATAACACAGCCAGTTGTTTTTTGTGGTAGCTGTTAGTAGTCAAAACTCATATATATATATTTAGCTTACGATTCTTAAAATATAACCATATTTTTCATCTTTTTCCATTTAAATATTACTCATCGAAAAGCCCGATCTTGATTTGATAGCCTTAGACGTCTGGTATCACAAATTCAAATAGGATTTTCGAAGAATATAACCACTGTTGCTTGTTTTATTGAAATAGATAGTGCCTATAATAATGTTAACGTTTCTTGTCTGATGACAATATTGGACCAGTTGGGTGTGGGTGAAAAAATTTGTGTATATCTTTGGTCTTACTTAACTCAAAGACATCTCAAAATGTCTGTTGATGGAGGTGACCTTGTGAGAAGTACGGGACAAGGTTTGGCGCAAGGAGACCCATGGTCCATGGTCATGGTCAATGTTGCCACTTTAGATATATGTAAAAGTATTCAAAATGTTCAAATTTCTCAATATGCCGATGATTTTGTTTTATATGTTTCAAAAAATAATTTAGATTCCGCAATTTTAGAGTTACAATCTGCCTGTCAGAAGTTCAATTCAATGTTAAATAATCTAGGGTTAAATATTTCTCCAAACAAAAGTAAATTCTGTGTTTTTAAGAAAGGTGGATTTAGAAGTACTGTCGAGCTCAGAATCAATAATTACTCTCTTCCAATGGTTAATCATTTTAAATATTTGGGCCTGTGGCTGGATAGCTCATTAAGATGGGGTATGCACATTATGGAAACCTCACAAAAAGTGTCAAAATTTATAAATTTATTGAAAGTATTGTCAGGACCAACCTGGGGTTTCCACCAAAAACATTTGAGGCGTGTATATATAGCAGTCATTCGCAGTAGAATAGATTATGTAAGCTTCTTATTCGATAATAGCTGTAAAACCAACTTGATAAAATTAGATAGGATTCAAAATCAAGCTTTACGCGTAATTGGTGGCTACTTACGAAGTACCCCAATTCACAGATTAATTTGTAAAGGAAGTTGGTTGTAAAAAGGTGAAGGATAAATTCGGACACGAGACCACTTGTCACGGTAGCTTAAGTAAAGCATGTCCCGGCTTTAGGGACGGATGGATGCGGGTTCAAGTCCCGCTCGTGATTCAAATTTTTCCTTTACAAATTAATCTGTAGATTACGCTGAGCAGGCGATACTGCTATAAAAATCATAAATATTGATTTGGGAGGCGTTATCTTTACAGCATTTGTGTTGATGTAACTTGACCGTGCTGGTTGGGATAATTCTTAAGAATTTCTCAATAGATGGCGCTGCCAACCCCGTAAGTTGGTTGTAAAAAGGTGAAGGATAAATTCGGACACGAGACCACTTGTCACGGTAGCTTAAGTAAAGCATGTCCCGGCTTTAGGGACGGATGGATGCGGGTTCAAGTCCCGCTCGTGATTCAAATTTTTCCTTTACAAATTAATCTGTAGATTACGCTGAGCAGGCGATACTGCTATAAAAATCATAAATATTGATTTGGGAGGCGTTATCTATACAGCATTTGTGTTGATGTAACTTGACCGTGCTGGTTGGGATAATTCTTAAGAATTTCTCAATAGATGGCGCTGCCAACCCCGTAAGTTGGTTGTAAAAAGGTGAAGGATAAGTTGGTTGTAAAAAGGTGAAGGATAAATTCGGACACGAGACCACTTGTCACGGTAGCTTAAGTAAAGCATGTCCCGGCTTTAGGGACGGATGGATGCGGGTTCAAGTCCCGCTCGTGATTCAAATTTTTCCTTTACAAATTAATCTGTAGATTACGCTGAGCAGGCGATACTGCTATAAAAATCATAAATACCCCAATTCATGTGATGGAAAGCGATTTGTGTTTACCGCCTCTTTCGCTATCGCGCTAAACGGTTGTTCAGTTGCCAACTTTTAAATACCTTGTCTACCAACTACAAACGACAACAATATGGAAATTGCTATGCAATTTTTACGGATGGAACTAATGGTGGCGCGGCCTTTTTAGACCCTTTGCAAGGCGGTTTTATTAAACTTAAGATTGATTCGGATGTCTCAATAATGCATATCGAACTAATTGCGATTTCTGAAGCTTTATCCTACATCGAGTCCATCAATTATGATAAATTTGTTGTTTTGACTGACTCAAAAAGCTCTTTGCAACACTTGGCTCGCTGTACCTCGCAGGTGACGCGAGGCACACCGATCGCCTACCGTATTCTGGAATCAATCTTAAGTTTACAGTCTCAGAATAAAGAGATATTCCTGCAGTGGATTCCATCTCACATCCAGCTTAAAGAAAATGATGCTGTAGATCTTTTAGCTAAACAGGCTACAGTTGACGGAGTTCATTTGGAGGTAATCCCATTGTATTCTGACTACGTAAAACTTGTAAAGGAGCAATGTAGAATAGTATGGCAGGAATACTTTGATGAAAGATCGAGAGAAAAGGGTATTTGGTTTAAGACAATTCAGCCACTGATCGATAAATACCCATGGATCGATAATTGTATGTTGAGTCGCAAAACACTGGTAACTGCTCTCAGGCTTCGCTCTGCACACATTCCATCTAACAAGTTTGGATTTTTAATGAAAAAAACACCATCTCCCAATTGCACCAAGTGTGGAGTACTGGAGGACGTTCAACATATTTTGATGGAATGTGTGCGGAATGAAACCCAGAGAAGACTATTGTTTAATTGTAATAATATATTAGACGTCGGTTTGTGTAACTGCATATTATCATGCCCTACGTCAGATCAGGCCATAGTTTTATATAAATTAGCGGAGTTAGGCTTAGTTAAGTAATGTGATTTTTTTGTCCTCTTACTGGGCGATGTAGTCTCTCTGCGACAAAGCCATTAAAATTAAATTAAAAAAAAAAAAATTACTCACCTATATCATAGTGAAGTGCTAAAAACAAATTCAAATTACACTTTTATGATTGTGTATTGTTAAGCACCTGGGTACTTATTCTCTTTTTTAAATGCCGCACTGACAAACAAGTTTTTATGGAACAACGAAAGAGTAAGAAGAGAAACAAAGGAGCACCATACTTAGATTCATTGATTACATAAGTGTATGGTATAATTGTTTAATCCGATAATACATTTTGTACAGTACGGGTATAAATATAAACACCCGAAGAGATTTTATATGTAAACCACAAATTATAAATTCCGTTTAAGCTTATTATTTTTAGCAGAGCATAGCAAATATCATACAGAAAATCTATTTTCTACTTACTTTCAAAGTTAATACGAGTTTTTACTACTAACAGCTACCACAAAAAACAACTATCTGTGTTATTAAACGTAAACAATGTTGAATAAAGAAGGGTCGATGTAGATAGGTACATAATAATAATTTGTAATTATAAAAATAAGAGGTAAATAACACGTTTATTTTAATTAAAGCTATTTAGTTATCGTTTTGTTCTGTGTCTTACGATGTCTCTCTACTAAATCATCGTTATTTTAATTTTAACCATAGTATATTTATATTGCTCTATTACATTTATATTCATTATAAACACTCGTTTCATTTATACATTATTAGGCAAATTCTTTATCATAGCACCCTACCTTCCATGCTGGGCTTAATGGAAACTAGAATTGTGTGATCCTCCCCGTTAAAAGCACCAGCTGGGTTAGCATGGACGGTAGACAAAATTGTCTTTTCCCGTTTTACGTCACTTTCTTCATACTTGCTTGGAGTAAAACAGAGGAAAGACAGTTTTGTCTACCGGCCGTGCTAACCCTACAGCACTGGCCGTACCGGGGATGATCAGACTATAACTCCCTATCGGCCCCGCTGTCACCGAGATGAATTCATCGATCCGACTATAACGGGGCAGATGACACTTTTACTGTTTCATCGGCCCCGGTGAGCGCCATTGTTGAGGCTACCGGGGAGGATGACACCTTTTGTCTCATCGTCCCCGGTACCGGGGCAGCGCCACCGGGGACGATGAGACCAAGCCCTCTTTTCGGTTGGATTTTTGTCTCCGCTCCGCGACTGACGCGATCATCATTTGAAAAAGTAGGTACTATCCAATTTGAACTTAGAAACGTACCGATAGCTAATTTGTTTGTCAGAGCCAAACTTACTAATACCGTCAACCTGTTTTAATAGCAACGTCACCTGGCGTGGTTATAAAATAATTACGCACATTGCTTTTAATAGCTACATCAGTGTATTATAATAATAATAATAACATCTTCCTCAGTTTTAATTATAATAATATACGCAATAAACTGCATTATCATTAAATAATATCAAATTAAACGCTTATTTTGCAACGTCGATATGAGCAATATGAGCTTCTTGGCATTTTATATGCAAATTTCATTATTTTTCACTTACATACATATACTGCTGTGTTATTTATTGTATCTGCCTTTTTATTATATTAAAATTTGCATATTCTTATGCTTGTCACGTCCGCGTATTATTGTCGTTACATTGTACGTCCAGGAAACTGGTAAAATCATAATAAAAACAAGTTTTATCTGAAGTCAAAACTATTCCGGATTGTTTTCGCTTTCGTGTGTCCGATAAATATATATATATATATATTATATTCTAATATTATTATTGTCCTTATCGCGGCACCATTAATTAATAATGCGCTTATCGAATTTAAAGTGGGTTGCGACTCGCCTGATGAGAATTATACTAATAGAGCTAACAAAATTAAGTACATGGATACCTAAATATTAGTTGTATTGTATGTGTAGTACAAACAGTACCTAAAACTAATATTACAATAATTAATACAAGCGGAAATAAAACAGTTTTTTAAACGAGTCTTCTTTTATTATGGTATATAAACTCTAACGTAAGATGCAATCGAGGGGTGTGTATGTGGCGTCGTAGCATTCGTTTAGCCAGCCCCAAACATAACCGTTTTTTGTTTAATAGGTGACTTGTTCGAGAGTTACCTATGGACTCATTTTTGTGTCGGGGGTGTTAATGTGTTAGTACCGTTCGGTCACAGGCCCGTTTGGTCAGTTTTGCAAACCCATCCCGCTTGATCAAACTTACAAAATCAACACAAAATAAAACATCATAATCATCATCATCATCCACAGAGTTTATCATCCCACTGCTGGGTATACGCCTCTCTTTTATAATCAATACAAAATAAATACATTTTTTAATTTATTTATATCCTAATCGGTCACACTTTTTATTCCTTCATTTTTAAGTTCAGTTTTTTTATTAGAAGTACCTACTTTGAGTACTTAGGTACTGTTAGTAATATCAGAATATAGGTATTTCAAGTCTGAATGAAAATTAAATTGTGGTTAAATTCTGAACGATTGATTGATCAACTCGGGATCAAATTCAAACCATTTTCTGTGTATATCGGTTGCAATCAAGATCCAAAATCGCCTAGCAGGTCCAATGCTATTATAATATGTAATGCAATGCTTACGAATATAATAAAATTATGTAAGTACCGAACATGATGCCTAATAAAACCCAAATATCGATCTACCGCAGTTTTCAAACACCTGTGTATGTCGGGTTTTGATATTTTACTGGTTTTATTTACTTTGTATAGTATATCAAACAATTACATACTTCGAAAATGGTATCCCGACTCCCGCGTCCGTTGCATCTCTACCATCAACATCTACGCATATTACTGAACTAGGTACACCTAACTGGGTCTCATTTAGTTTTAGCAAATTAAAATAGTAATGATCATCCTCATCTTTTTGCCTTGTCTGTGGTCCTATACTTGAGGTTATTTTAATTTATATATATATTTATCTGAACATATATTTTTCCACTCTACGGCATTGGCACTGCAAAAAGATTTACAAAGTTTTATGTGCTCTTACCCCATACACATTAAAAACTATATTATAGTAAGTTTATTTTATAATACTTTTATTATAATATATATATATATATATTATATTATAGGCATATGATTATTATTACCTACTAGTTGTGCCCCGCGGTTTCACCCGCGGATAAATAGTACCCTATGTGTTAATCCAGCACATTAGCTATCTGCACTCCAAATGTTATCCAAATCCGTCCAGCCGTTGTGATATTTAGAGGTAAAAAACATTCACACATACAAACATTCGCATCCTCCTACTAATGAAGTAGGATAGGATAGGATAAGTTTGCTATAACTTCATGTCAGTTTTATTATTTTAAATTATTTATTTATTTAACAATATAAAAAATACAGCTTTTAGGTTCGGTACGGTAAAATATGCCTCAAGCCTAGGTTAATTTTGTCCAGACGTATGGTAATTTGTCTGAAAATGTTTAATTTTAATTCGATCTTTCTGGAAATTGACGAAGGCACTTGCTTCTAGTCTTTTGTTTCAAGGATGACGTGTGTGGCGGCCAAATTGTCAGTAAGTATCATAGTTTATCATGTTGTGATAATTTTCATTGATAAATTGAAATAAAAAGTATGAGTGTTTGAGTTGAGACATAGGGAGTCGAGGCCGGCCCGATAGCCTCTTATCAGAGCTCGTCGACCCCTACAGCTTGTGCTGTGCCCGATATGCCGATAGGAGTACGAGCCCGCCGCGTGAACCCAATGTTGCTAGGAAAGAAGCTAGCTGATCAAAAATGGTAAGTAGTTGATACTTTTTAAAATGTTTGTCTTTGTTGCATTATTTTGCTGTATTCTTTGTCCCCGGTACAAACAAGTTCGTTTGTAGAACTTTATCTTCATAGAGTGTGTAACGAATAGGTCCAAATAATATACCTGCATTCCAAGAATTCTATATTCATTCATATATAAGCAATAGGCTAGGCTAGGTACCTAATTTTTGTAATGAAAAATACGTAATTTATCAGAAAAATGGCCTAGAAACATTACAAGCTTAGTAGACTGAAGTTTTACTATGGTAAATAGAGTTTCTGTGGTTTTATCAATATGTAGTGTTGTAATTTTTTAAACGTCATAATGATAGTATTCATTTTGAAATATAAGTGCCAACATATAATTAGCAATGATAATCAACAATTGATTTATTAATTATTAATTACAAAACAAAATGAGTTTTGGCAGCAACGTTATAAATTTATAATACTCACCATAAAATAATTTTTAAACATATATTTAAGTATTTTGTCCTGGTAACATAAAATTGTAAAGCTATACTCACAGGCATAACTACCTCTCTCACAGGATTCATTTCATTTTATTATCAGGGTAGTACATCTATACCAATATTATAAAGAGGAATGATTTGTTTGTTTGTTTGTTTGCATTGAATAGGCTCCGAAACTACTGAACCGATTTGAAAAATTCTTTCACTGTTGGGAAGCTACACTATCCGCGCGTGAAATAGGCTATATTGCATTTTCAAAAAAAATGGGGATCCTTACTAAAACTCCAATAATATAACCCAAGGTGTTAAAACATTACCTAAAATATTCATTACATCGCGTGCGCTGCGAAAACTATTATACCCGTGCGAAGCCGGGGCAAGCCGCTAGTCATTTATATAACAATAAATAGTGCGTATGGTAACTGGCAAAATCACGGAAACGGCATTTGAGGTCAGACAGAACACAACAGCTTATGTTGACCAACCGGCAGATTTGATAATTTTTAAATTATGAAGTTCGTTGGTCGTGTAATCATTATTATTAGGCTTGGTTTGTAGGTCATATTTCTTCATACCGAATGAAACAACTTTGACGGCTTAGACTAAAGTACATTGACGGCTTATAATTATGTATTAAATTAATTTAATTTAATACTTAGTTTACTTTTTTTTTTTTTTTTTTTTTGACACTAATGAAAATAATTTTATTTCAAAACTTAAGTAACATATAATAAGTATACTAAACTAAACTAGACCTAAAAACTAAACTAAACCTAAAAACTTTAAAACTAAGATATAAAACTAAAAATAACAATCTAAAGGAATCTTGAACTATCTATAGACCGGCAAAGGTCTATAGATAGTTCAAGCAATCCGTGGAATCAGGCAACGTTCCCATAATGCTGGCAGCGTTACCCCGCTGTATAGCGAGGCTGATCCTTTGACCAAAGTAGACGCCAGCATTATGGTCACGTGCCGATTCAACTAAACGCCCTTAGTTTACTATATTTTTTTGTTTTATTCAGTAAGTATTATTGTGAAATGCATTGTTTACAATTTAAAGACCAACTAAATAATGCATGGCAAGAACCCGTTCGTGCACCAATTATTTTATGAATCAAGCGGTAAACAAGCAGACCGCCTGATGGTAAGTGATCACCGATGCCATGTTACCATACAATAATTAAAATAGAAGTAAAACATCATTGGAAAACAGAGAATAACAACAAAATTGAAAGGCAAGTGAGAGACGCCGACCAACGTGCACCGTAACCTAGAACACCGAATTGAAAAATGGATCGCTGCTGTTTTTGGAATACCTTTGTATCTTATGAAGATATTATGCTCTAAAATATAGTTGCTTTTTTGAGAATACCTCGAAGGCACACTACTCCTTGTCATAGAAAGCTTTTTTGTACACAGCGATTTTCGATTGTTTGTGTGTTTTCCCCAAAACAGGGGGAAGTTTGAGCGGTGCCATTTACCGGTCGATTTTGATAATATTTGGCAGAAACATTCAGCACCTACTCAGTTTTAAACAAGTTTTGGAAATACTATGAGCAAAATTGGCTCAGAGGTTGTCATGATAATATGTCGTAAAGTCTGAGTTCGAGAACAATGTCTTGTAGGTACTGCGAGGTCTATTATTCGCAGAACTCTAGCAGTATTATACTACTTTGATTAATAGTTACATTACTCAACTTAATGTAAACAATATAAGCTAATATTATGAAACTTAAAAAATTACATAAACCGGAAAAATTGAACAAAACTGCTCTTACGCCTAACATAAAAAGATTTCCTCAAAGAAGATAATTGATTTCTTACTGCAATCATTATGTTAATGACGTAACATAGACTGGCATATTATCTTTTCTTTTCACAATAACGTTAATTAACACTACTATTAATTTTTTTTTAAACGGGCAATGTGCTTTATTCTTTAAACTAACTACTACACTACTAAAACTAGTAAACTAGCTACACTATCTCCTACAAAGAACATTTAGACTGTATACTAGCTGCGATGGCCTATAGACAGTCCACATGCTCCAGCCCACTACCGGTAGGTAGCGTAACCCAACATACTGGCAGCATTGCCTCGTTGAATTGCAATGCTGATTCGTTGAGCCAAACTCGTAAGTGCCAGCATTTTGGTCACGCGCTCAGGCAATCAGGCGCTCTGATAAACTTTGGAAAACGCGATGAGCTCCTATTACTACAATTACTTATTCTAAGTAGAATTACATACGCATTTGCAACGTGCATGCCACTCAAAGATTATAATGCTGGATTTATAGTCAATGATGCCACTAGTACCACCAAATAAGTAGCTACTGTGTCTTTGTACTTCCTATTCCTACCTATATTCCTCTGTACAATGTACTGACAATCAAATATGAAGCATTTCAGTAAACAAAAACGCGTCAAACACAATGAAATTGCACTACAAATACAAATTGCTAGGGCATCGACACAGCGCCGCATCCAGTCGGCCACAATTAGCCATCAATTGACC
This sequence comes from Ennomos quercinarius, assembly GCA_910589525.2. NCBI lineage: Eukaryota > Metazoa > Arthropoda > Insecta > Lepidoptera > Geometridae > Ennomos > Ennomos quercinarius. Next base: position 8,642,397 of record OU342501.1, read on the forward strand.
CTAGTCGGGATTGTAGAGCAAATGAATAAGCGGACTCCAGAAGAAACACTTTCTAGTCTACTATTTAAGTACCTAATGGCCTAGCTGTCGAGCAGGGGCAATCTTAGGCAATCGCACAGTTTAGGCACTGACGTTTCTAAAATATTGGTTATTAACGGGACCATGGAAGTTTAAAATCTTATATCAGGCAATGACGGCTAAGCAATCTGCTACTCACTCAATTTTTTTTTCCGCGTTATATATATATATATATATATTTTTTATGTGATTGAATGACGTGACGAGCTAGTCGTTCACCTGATGTTAAGTGACACGGCCGCCCATAACAGTTGCAGTGTCACCCGGAACTTTAAAACAATAGTTTCGCGCGACACTGCACTGCGCACGATATTGCAATATATTGTACGATATCTGTGTCGATTTGGGTGATTCTTTTTTATTCTGTGTAGTATACTTTCAGGGTAGGTCCATTTGGTGAGGATCTGTTGATGGAGAATGAGATAAAAACAGAAATCTCCCCAAAAATGACAGCAGTATGCATCGGGATTTCTTTTTGATTCTTATATTAGGTTAGGGCCTATTCCCTCCCCAGTATAAGAAAAGAAACCCTTACCACTGACCAACTGATCTGATTATATGTGCTTCTAAGATAGATACCGTATACATATATGTATACGAAACGAAACTTCTCAGTATGACAGGCAACTGAAGTCGAGTTGACCCCTTTTGTGGAAAAGGTCACATATTAAGTTTTAGCAATCGATGTTGGTTGCTTTCTGCGTTCCTCTACTCTTGGATGAGTCTACATCAGTGCATCACGTGCCACCATACCCGTCCTTGTATACGCCATCACGCCAGATCGTGATCATTTCTCATACTGTTTGACTCAATTGGATTGCTTTAAGTATTTTTAGATTATGAGTATTGACAATGTTTACCGCTTTATGAATTGTTAAACTGCTGTAGATATTACAGTGCATTAACATTATGCAGTATCAAGACACAATAATGATTAACCGTTGCTCTTCTTCTCACGCCTCCTTCTGTTGGGGGGGGGGGGGGGGAGTGCGGAACCATTTTTAGGGTTCATGGGCGGAGGCACAGAGTGTACGGCCCGGGCGAGTCGTCCGTGCCAGGTGAGACCCCCGGCGAACCGGGGGAGGCCCAGCAAAACGACCCAGCGACCGGGCCCCACTATGTCGTTCCTCCACCGTCCGGGGCATCGTCGCTGCCTTCCGCGACGAGGTCTCTCGGGAAGCCTTTTTTTATCGGGCGGACAATAATGATTGTCTTAATTAATTAATAAATTATTATTTTACAGTAGATCAGCGGCGCGGTGGGGTTTGAGCATGCCGCTCACGATCCGTTATTCTTTTTTTATAACATGGATGGACAAACAAGCTGGTGACCTACCTGATGGTAAGCAGTTACCGTCGCCAATGGACACCTACAGTACCAGGGGCGCTCCCGATACGTTGCCTACCCTTTAAGACTCTTTTCCTTCGCTGTTGTAAGGCCCCCCCATACACGTTCAATTTTATTAATCAATCTTTGTGATTCATCAATTTTATTGATCGTGTAGGGTTAGTATTGAGCAATGTTTTTCGATTTACTGTATGGAGAAAACATTGACGCAAGTGGAGTCGTCAATTTAATTGATCAATAAAATAGAACGTGCATGGGGGGCCTAAGAGCGAGTGTGAATTCCGCAACATGAAAAGTCATTGGTGCAGGATCGAGCGGGATTCAAACGATAGTGTACTGGTTTGTAAGTCACACTACCTGGCTACCGCTGAGTCACGCTCGCTCTCCCACTAGCTCGGTCTTAGTGAAATCATCAACAGCCCGAAGACGTCCACTGCTGACATAGGCCTCCCCCAGAGAGCGGCTGCTTGCCTCCTGCATCCACTCCCCGCGGTTTTCACCAGATCGTCGGTCCTTCTAGTGGGGGGCGGCCTACGCTGCGTCTTCCGGTTCGTGGTCGCCAGTCGAGAACCTTTCTTCGCCATCGCTTGTCAGTTATACGAGCGGTGTGGCTTGCCCATTGCCATTTCAACTTGCTAATTCACTAGAATAGACTAGATATAGACTAGAAGAGCTATATCGGTCACTTAAGTTCTCCTGCGGATCGAAATAAACTGCAGAAATGATCTCATAACAAACACGAAATAAAAACTCTACTATAAGTTCTTCCACCCTTGAGATGTCTTCGGCTTGAATTACCGCTCTCCCCACTTTGCTTTGTCGGCGAATCGTCAACAAAACGTTCTTAAAGCATTGCCGAAAAACAAAATAAGCACTCCCACTTAGTAAGCTGGAGAATTTTAAAACACATACCTACTCGTAAACTCAATGAAGCGATGTGTTGTCTCATCTCATCAAATGTTCACAAAACCGGTAGCCATTGTTGTAAACGAGTTCTCAAGAGACCAGTTCAACAATCTGAGATGAACATGGCCAGAATTCATAAAGCTAAAAACTCCGGGTATGGATGTTTTCACACATCCCCACTGATGGAGTGACAATGGGCTTGGGAAGATGTATTTGTCCAAGGGAACTCCATTTGGAGCCGTTTATAGAGAAAAGGCAAGTAGCGCCTAAACTGGTCTTGGTCGTCATTAAGAGAGTCTTTCCTATTAATGTGAGCGTTGATATTTTAGACTCACTCTTGATTGCTCTCAATTTGGTTCTATTGAAAGATCAATGTCTAAACAATATGACAATCTCAATCAATACAATGTTACAGCAACGGTTCAGAGCAACATTATATTGTAAGAAATAATTAACAAATTGTTTAGTAACTTAAACTCTCTTCAATTTCATTTGTTGCCATTATGTCGTCTTACATAAAGCTGTTAACTGAACTCTGCATTAAACAAAACAAAGCAAGCATAAAAACTACAAGTAAATTAATCGACACTTAAGTGCAATCACATGCTAAAAAACTAAAGCAAGGTCCATCGTGTCATGTTTGGGTTTTCCTTGTTAGGTAGTACCTATTTTTATTGTAACGTCTGTAGGTAATGTTATTGGCTATACCTTACTTCTTTTGTAAAATATATGGAAAATTACATTATAATGTGCAAAAAATAACAAATTATGAGTATATTAATTAGGTACATTAGTAAGCACAAAGTCGCGCAACGAGCCATGGAGAGAGCTCGCTGTTTACCTGCGAGATATGATTCGAAATGAGATAATCCGCAGGAGAACTAAAGTGACCGACATAGATCTTAGAATTAGCAAGTTGAAATGCCAATGGGCGGAAACCGATGGGGAAGAAAGGTTCTTGAGTGGCGACCACGAACTGGATGACGCAGCGTAGGCTGGCTCCGCATTAGGTGGAACCGACTATCTGGTTAAAACCACGGGGAGGAATGGTAGAATTTACGTAGGAAAAAGTACTTATTCTTCGATACTTTTTTGTAGTGCGTTATGCTTATGATGGAATAAAGTATGTAGGTATGTACTTATATACATTATTAGGTTAATTGACCTTCCATAAGTCTTTATTAATATTTAATACTATTACCTATAAGAATAAAAGGTGTCAGGAAAATTAATAAACTGGTCAGAGGAGTCTAGCCTACTTGCGGTTCACTTGATAATTAAAAACTGACCTTTTGGATGAGTAACACAATAAATTAATTACCTATAAGTAATATATTATTGTTCATATTATTATTATTTTACCTACCACTTTATACTACTATTCTGAATACATAGACATTTTTAAGATACTGCTTTGAATAGTTTTGCTTACCTTAAATAATGAAAGATTTCGTTTTTTTAAAAGTAATTAATGTAATATTATTCTCCCAGGTCACGTTATAAGATAAGGTCAATTGAAGGTCAAAGATAATTTCGCTGCAATAAAGTTTCATTTATTATATTTGCTAGATTCAAGAAGCCTGTTCCTCGAAAGCCTACTTATCTAGTAAGAAAAAAATGGTTTTTCAATTTTTTGTATAAATATGACCAATACCTATTGTACCTATGGATTTCAAAGGCTTAGTTTTGGTCCCGAGTGATTGACTAACTTAGGTATTGACTGACTGACAGACAACGTAGCGTACCGTCCAAAATCACTGCACCTAAAGATTTGATATTGCAATGGTGTCTACTTTTTATGAGGTAGGTATAATAAAACAAGGTTTTGAAAACTCATCCCTAAGATACTTCTTCATTAATCGATACTCACTGATGTGCATAATAATACTTAATACTCTCTTTTCGCTCTTCATTCCATCCCCCGTCCCACGCCCACGTCCCAAAATCCAACAAAAAATAAGGTTTCGGCCCTCATGGGGCTCTATATTTTCTTGCTTCGACACATATTTCATATTCCTTGTAATAGTTTATCAAAATATAGGTACCTACCGCATAACTACAAATTGCTTAGGTACCTACCTATATTTCTAAGTATATCGTTGCAATTTCTTACCTAATTCAATTTATAACTTAGTAAAGAGCACGTAACCAATATTACATTACAGAGAACGGAATTCCGGCTACGATAACTTGTGACCTAACCATTATGCCATTCTTTGTAACTGTTAACGTGTTAACTCATGTGCATTAAATGTACAATCGCTCTTTGATACTTAGATTGCTTCATTTCATACCATCTTAAATTATGAAAGATATTACGGAAACTTGTTGGTTTTCTAATACCCTGAATAAAAAAAACAATTGGATCATGAAATGGACAAATTCTTATTTTAATTTTAAAACCTGAGTTCTTTGAAAAGTAGAGTAAAAAGGTACTTCAGGTTCAGGTTATACATTTGCATCCTTTTTGCTACAAATCTTGTAAAAAACTGTGATAAAGAAACGTGCTCAGACTTACCACAGCTGTTACACTTAATTAGGTAATATTAAATTAAAATTATCGAATTAAATAGTGCCTGTTTTATTAAACAGTCCTAAAACCTATACCTAACCGTGTCATTCATTCCAGTTGGATTTATAGTTCCGGTTCAGAATTAGAGCTACAACAATTACCACCGCTTTTCAAGTTACCAGTCAGCTCTGATAGGCTACTTCAGATAGTTAACAAATGTTACTTGAAATTGCTACACAGAGTTCCTTTCCTACTTGACGTTTGCAAGGTTAGAAACAGCTTGAGCAATGTTTGTTAAAATTTCCGAGGAAAACAGGCAAAATAGAAGCAACTAAGGATTACCAATACAAATATGAACTTAGATCAAGACTCGGATTCAAAAGGCAAGTACTCTTTGACACGGCACGTATTGTCAGGAGATTCCTGACTCTGCAACCCTAATCACCGGTAGCAAGAAAAGTTTCCAACTGACCTGTAACAGTTTTACAGTGTAGAAATGGAATCTACTTCGCATCTTAAATTTATTCTGCGGGCAGCCAACAATGACGAAACTACGAAAAGGTTATTCTGTCAAACGAGTAAGCATTACACTAACTCAGCTAACTCACAAGAGTTTACGTCAAATATTAAGCAAACTATTTGTAAAACAGACTTTCAGCTAACATAGAATAAATAATAGTAGGTTCTACGGTAGTATTTGTCCTCTTGTTTTTATTTGTGTTAGATTCAAATTGACCTACATCGTATACTTGGCTGGTATTGTAACCGTAATTTCATACTTATGGCAGTCACATAGTGAGGTGTGATACCACAGTCACACAATAATATAACACATATTCATTTTAAAAATTATCAAAGAGTTTATGCGACTTAATTGCCTTCATTTCATATATTGAAAAGTTTTTTAGAGTATCTTCAAATCACTTGGCCTGGATGACAGAATATTTTCTAAGATCTGCAGTAGGATTATTTCATTAGGCATGATATATAAGCTGTTTATCATTAAAAAGTTCTATAGAACAGAATAGGATATCTCTGAAGCTCCAGGTTTGTTCATTCAACAATACACTCTATTATTGCTCTACCGAGCTGTTTGTTGTTGAGGAATTCCGTTGGGTATCTTCAATACCCATGGTTTGACCACCTGACAATGCAATAGCCACAGTGTAGTTATTACTAACTATAACTACATTGTGGCTATTGCCTTGTTCATTCCTCATTAAACAGTCCAAAATTTGTCTTGTTTAGTCATAGTCAAAACATATCTCATTAAGATGCATGCTATGTTTTTATAATATAAAGTTGAATTCTCCAAGTTTTATTGACCATAACACGATTTAAATTAATATTATTGGACTTTGGAGTTCATGAATAAATTTAGATTAAGTACAGACCAACATTTGATGTTTTATCACCTACAAAAAGTAACATACCTAATAATCAGTACCTGCATCTACTAGATATACCTAACTAAAGATCTCTGCTCAGCCATTTCTTTAGTCAGCCAGTCAAATACTACTTTGTAATATTCTTCGATGAATAAACTTCATTAACTATTCCAAAGTCGGTATGTAATGAAGTTTTTGTGAAATGTCAATAGACTTTAAGTTGATGGAGTGTGACTTCACGTAGCAACAAAAACTTACCTAAGTAGGTACCTTTTAAAGATCATCGTTTTTGTATACTAACATTATTTTTCAGTTTTAAAACCACCTGGCTACATTGAATTGATACAATAGATATTTTTGAGTGTTTTTTTTTACGTATATTGGAATGGATAAAATGAATAAAATATAATAAATTTATATTACGCATTGTGTGAAATCTTGAAACTATATTATTTTGCAATTCAATAAATATGTATGTTAACTTTACAAAAAAACGTCGTCCTTCGTGATATCAGCAAAAGCTCCATTGACCTACATACAAGTAGAAGAGCAGATGTGCTGAATAAAATACGTGGCATTATTTTAAGTAGGTCATTACATTAGGTTAAAGCTGCTGCAATATTATAAAATATCAAGATTTTGAGGTTGAATTTAGAACAGAAACACGAAACTCAGTGTGATGTTAACAAACCATTGCTACCAAGTAGAGTAAAGAAAGGAAGAGTAGTGATAGTGACACTGGTTTTTTAAATTGGCCCTAACGTCCTTTTTAGCCAATTTCCATTAAAATAAATAACTATTTCATAATTCTCAAACTGACCTATTTACGTACATCTGCTTCTAAGTGCCACGGCGTCTTGCAATACCATTCACTTTCCTTAGCACCAACGGATTATAAAAATACAGGAATTGGGTGACCTACATGAGATAAGTATTCAATTTCAACACGAATGAATACAAGTTACGAGTGCAGCAAGCTCCAGCTCTGTGACATAAAGCGAAGTACCTTTCACTGGCATAGCGGAAGCTCTGTTATATCATAGCCGCTCAGTGGGACACCGGCTGACCGGGACCACAGACACTTGCCAGTTACTAAGCACCGTGGCCACAGAATACCCACCATGTACTATGTAAAGCAATGCTTGCGGCACACTTACCACGATCCACGAAAACAAGCGTTACGTCAACATGTCATGCGCTACATTGCATAATGTCGATTTTGTTGACGTTCATATTTTATTGAGATGCTTGCGGGTTTTCCCACTGGCCCACGTGAGTTTGGAGCTTCTCATTTCGTTTTGAGGTTTTCGACACAGACAGTCCATTCGGCCCTGCACCAGTGACTTTTTAAGTTATATGCAGTTTTAAGTAATAGTCTCTCTTACAACGGTGAAAAGGAAAACATCGTGAGGAAACGGGTATGTTCAAGAAGCTCATTGTGAGAGCACTTGATGTACAAAACTAAAAAAATATTCTATGAATAATTAGTATCCTCTATCAATGAATAGGCGCACTGATTAATTATCAGCATTTAAACCATGACAACTTTCAGTTTCCACCTATAAATTACAAAGCACATTCAATGGCAAAATCCTTGACTTCAATTACGCTGTGCGCCCTACCTCCAGGTACCAGGCAGATATATAATCTCGAGAACCTTTGTTGGAAATTCGATTTTCAACGATGACTAACAAACGCAGCCGAGCGTCAATACTGTGGAGTCATTGTCCATTTGCTCAGCGATCGAGTGACTTAAGTTCTTTCGTAAATAATGCGACTACGCCTATTTGTTTTATTTTTTATTACAGGTAAAACAAACAGTAAGACACGTACTTAAATGCCAGGATGTGAGGTCATCACGCGATCGCGAACGCGAATGCACGCGTGACATTTTGATCATAGGTCGATAATGAAAGCTTGGAGGAAAAATATACGTGGAATGCGCAAGTAGACAATTCTGAAGCGTAATTCACGAATATTTATTTTTATATTGCACATGGATTGGCATCATGTAAGAGAGAAGACTCAATTCGCGTTGAGATAACACAACTTTTTCACGGTCATCCCACTCGTGGGACAATGCTGGTACGGAGAAAAAGACCAACCGGAACTAAGGCCTATTACATTACACTAAATTAAGCCCCCTAATTAGGGTCCTAAATCGATCCCTAACTAGGCAACAAACTGGGTAGCAAATAATGCACCATACTTCTCCTTAAATTTAATAACTGCCTGAATGCGATTGCATTAAACTAAATTTAGTGCCTGAATTATTAAGGGGCCTGAATTTAGAGTAATGAAATTGCGGCATCTTGTATAGGGATACTTAAACATAACGTGACAGTTGCCTCCTATACCTACGTTTACTTCTGTATGGTACCTACTTATAAAAAAAGTTGAAAAAAGTTAGTGCCGTTTCGTAGTTTTAAATATTGTAATTGTCTTTAAGCTTTTACGGGAAAGCGTGTGAGTAAATAGAGTTAAATTACGACAGTATGATAACGTGTCGCCGTCATCGTAAGTTATTGCTCTTCTACAAACATACTTAAGCCCGGGGATGATGGATCGGAGTCCGTGACTTCGGACTACGGACTTCCGAGAAATGACAATATTTTATGCAGTATCATATTATATCAAATAATATATTTTACATCGGTGGAAATCTCTTCTTATTTCCTCCTCAAAGCACGTAGAACCTGTAAACATTAATTTTATCATACAAGCTTCATAGCTCAGTTGGTACTTGGATAGTAGCTCTGCCTTCTGTACTGTATACTTGTATAGGTCGTGGGTTCGATTCCCACCTAAGGCAAAAATTTGTGTCACGTATATAATTACCTATATGACCTAGATATGTACTGTGTTTAGTTGTCATATCTTAAATTTCTTTTGCCTCACCCAAAACGAATGGAACATAAACAACAAATTATTTTAATGTAGCTACGTCAAATGTTTCAGAAATCTTGAGAAGTATTATATAAATCACAAGACATTTAAGGCTTTCCTAAGGCTTTAAAAGCCCACATTTACGACATTTACTGCTTGTGGTGCATCACTATCAGTACTAAAGTTTATTTAGTTAAGTAGGTATCCACTGCGCTTAGATAAAAAAAGGGTAAACTGAAAATAGCTGGCCACTAGAGCGTGGCAACTCCAATTGGATAGTGCGTGCTGTGCCACTTCACTGCGCAGGGGTCTGCAACGTCATCGTCTACTCCTCAACTTATCAAAAGTGACTAGAGCAAGTAACCTTCGAATACCAAAAATATGGATCAATTTAGATAATTGCAGTATACTGTAATACGACTCTGAAGATGTTATTTTTGTTTCATGACTATTTTTGTCACGTTTTAATAAAACAAGCCATTGATTGGGCTCTTTATTTACAAATAAAGACCCCATTTCAATTACATTTAAGAGCCAATTACTGTTAAATATAACTGTTTGTAAAACTTCCTATAAAATTAATCAAGCTAACTACTACAATAATAAAAACTAATCTAGCTACACTATCTACTACAAAGAACACTTATGGACTGTATAATAGCCGCGATGGCCTATAGACATTCCAAGTGCTCCAGCCCGCTACCGGTAGGTAGCGTACCCAACATGCTGGCAGTATTGCCACGTTGAATTGCAATGCTGATGCGTTGGGCCAAATAAGTGCCAGCCTTTTGGTCATGCGTCGCATCGACCAGGCGCTCTGATAGACTTTGGAAAACGCGATGAGCTCGCGGTCCCCACGGGCCCAGGGTCTCAACACCAAACGACTCAAATATGTAACCGCTACCGAGATTAATTGAATACGAATTTAAATTTGACTGTTCGGCGGAGTCAGATAGGGACACTTTATTCCGCAGTTGAACTTACTGACTTTTACTGATAAAAGCAATACAGTGAATACAAAATTTTAATAGAACTAGTCTAGAAGTAAAAAAGGGCTGGCGAAAATACCGTTTCATTTCAAGGTAAGCATGTACTTATAGTAAAAAAAACGCATTACAGTGTCCGTAACATCACACACGACGATCGACATAAACTGCTGGCTACTTCCGCGCGGAAGCAACACACCTTCTATGTCTAATGTACTCTGTTACATTACCTGTGTTCTTCCTGTTTGACATTAATATTCTTTGTAAACTAGATTATACCATGACACAAGGCTTACAGAGGCTAAGGGTGGGTTTTTGGATCCATAGTTAAAGTAACAATTGGTCAAAAATGCTAACAAATTCTAATCAATGGTCAAAATTTGTTAGCTTTTTTAACCATTTTGGTCACCTTAACTATGGATCGAAATACCTACCCTAAGGGTGGGTTTTGTTAGTGATAGTTAAGGTAACCAATGATTAATAACTCTTACAAATTCTAACCAATGGTCAAAATTTGTTAGAGTTTTTAACCATTGGTTACCTTAACTATTGGTGAAAAAACCTAGCCTAAGACGGCAAATGTAATAGCAGTGAAAAAATACACATCATTCATCAGCCGGAAGTACGTCCACTGCTGAACACAGGCCTCCCTAATAAAATGACACCTTGGACGCTTCTCATATAACTGCACGCTTGGCAGGCGGCTTGGTAATCGCAGAAGATTTTAATGTACCGAGCAGAATGCAGCTGCCCAAACCTTTCAGTCAAAAAAAATTAGGACCAAAATGCTCTTATTACACCGAATTCAGATTGAACAATCCGTCAAATATTGCAACAGGAGTTACAAATCTAAGTTCTGATGTACGACTTTATGTATTTTTGCTACAGTCAAGAAGTCAAAAATTACGTGGTTCTCACCAGAGCCAGAGCTCAAGATGTTTACCATTACTACTAATTATACTATTACCATAAAATGAATATAGCTGCCTCACAAAATGATAGTGCGCGTGTCATTTAAAGGAAAAAATCGTCGTATCATAAGGTTAGTGATCTCTTGCAAGTAAACGTAATTTATTTTTATTCAATTTTAAAAACACAATGAAATAAGCAAAGGTCTTTTTTGAGCGTTCTAATGCTGTTGGGGTCTACCGAGCTTTACAGTATTATGAAGTAAATGTACCTACCTATTATAGAGGTAGAGATCTAGTAGAGATGTGTGTCAAATATAGTGATCTCAAATATACCTTCATTCAAGCAAGTCGCGCATAGCACTTTCATAAGAATTTTTCACAGTTCATATTTTAATAAATTATATATTGTATACTATAATTATGTATATGCATCATACAATTTGTATGATAAGGCTACTTCGAAATTTTCATCACTATGTAACTTCTGAACTGAAAATGTTTAGTTCATCATCATCATCATTAACAGCCTGAAGACGTCCACTGCTGAACAAAGGCCTCCCCCAGAGCACGCCACCTTGAGCGGCTGCTCGCCTCCTGCATCCATCGGCTCCCCGCGGCTTTCACCAGGTCGTCGGTCCACCGAGTGGGGGGCCGGCCTACGCTGCGTCTTCCGGTTCGTGGTCGCCACTCGAGAACCTTTCTTCCCCATCGGTTGTCAGTTCTACGAGCGATGTGGCCTGCCCATTGCCACTTCAACTTACTAACTCTAAGAGCTATATCGGTCACTTTAGTTCTCCTGCGGATCTCCTCGTTCCGGAGCTTATCTCGCAGGGAAATACCGAGCATAGCTCGCTCCATAGCTCGCTGCGCGACTTTGAGCTTACCAATATATAATGTTTAGTTAAAATCACTGTAAAAGTCGAAGTTTTTTTAACGGGCAATGTGTCTTTATTTTTGAAACTAACTACTACACTACTAAAACTAGTAAACTAGCTACACTATCTACTTCTAAGAACATTTAGACTGTATACCGTGATGGCCTGTAGACAGTCCAAGTGCTCCAGCCCACTACCGGTAGGTAGCGTACCCAACATGCTGGCAGCATTGCCTCGTTGAATTGCAATGCTGATTTTGAATCCAAGTTTTGATCGAAAAGATGATTTTATTTTCTATTGTACCCGCCAAATATAAATTAATTTTAAATGAACCTCGGCGTTTGTTCTAAACCACCGTGAGTAGGTATGAGGTTTTGTGGTCAGGGAATTGTAGTTTGGAGCCAGGGAAAGAATATTTTTAAGTATAATATGCATAGACTATGCACTTTGATATGCTTAAAACATGTAACTATTAGTAGATACCCACTATTATTTATACTATGTTAAAAGGTCATCTGTCTTATTGTTATAAAATTAACATGTTCACATGTTGAATAAACGTGTTTTGAATATTCAAATATTCATGTAATAATCATGATCTAATATATGTAAGTAAAATCAGTCAAATAAAACCTTAATTTGTCTGAATACTTACAAGTTTGAAAATATCAACAGTCATCGCCATGCATTATTGATGCCAAACCTACAAAAAGTGTTTAAATAATGTTAATTTACGATTAAATTAACACAGCGTAACGTGCTAGGTACAGAAGTAAACTAATAGGTTAATATAATACACCCAGAATACACTTAACTTTAATTTTATGCAAACGTTCGCGCAAAAAAGTAAGGCCGCTACGAAATTAAAAATTACGTAATGTTGTTGGACAAAAGACTTCAACGCGCGATCCTAAGTATCTAGCACCTAAGTTAGTAAAACACCAGATTAACGCATTTCCTTTAACAGTGTGAAATAAACACGGAATCAACAAAATATCCAGTTTAAATAGAGCTTCCTAGTTGATTATAGTTACTTGAATATCAGCATCAATCGTGAGACTAGTGAGAGTGGAACAAGCTAGTTGCGCCCGCGCACCGGCTTTTCTTACGTCATCAGCGCACACACTCACACTTTCACTGATAGAGTATTAGATAATACTCTAACACAACGATGCTGCCTTACTTACACACTTACATACAATAGGAAGGCGTTCTAGTGCCTGGCTTAGATAATGGAGATGTAGAGCGAAATATATTAAATTACGATGTTTTGTAAAATATTTTATGGGTTTATTTAATAGCCCATTTCTCTTTAAATGCTATTGTTACAATGCAAGTCGTAGTTAGTCGGTATAGTACTCTTGGTAAACTATATGTGCTGAATAATACGCTGTGTTTCTATCAATGTAAAGATATTTCTAAGAGTTCTTAAATATTGTTATATTAACGACACCGGCGCGGCGTTACGGCGTGAATCTTTAAAAACTAGGATTAAGTTTATTATAGATATAATACACACATTAGGCGGCCCATACATGATCAATTTTATTGATCAATAAAATTGACGAGACCACTTCCGTCAATGTTTTCTCCATACTGTAAACCGAAAAACATTGGCCAATACTAACCCTACACGATCATTAAAATTGATCAATCACAAAGACTGATCAATAAAATTTAACGTGTATGGGGGGTCTTACAGGGGAGTATAATAGGGATGGGGAACATAACTATCTACTACCATCATCAATCGTGCAATTCTGCGACATACCCAAAAAATCACTTATAGAAGCTTACTAAGTTTTCTGTAATGTCCGCAGGGAAATGACACAGCCTTTTGCAGGTACAATTGTATTAGGGAATTGGAACATTTTCTAATACTTCCCATGAACGACATGAACGGAAATGTGTACATTCGTAGCACCTCTTGTACAATCAGTTGATTTAACAGGTTAATACGCGGAGGTTACCTTTCATTGCATGCAAGCAAACATTGCAACAACCTACCGTTAATGGATTCGTGTCCCCATTTATCTCAATATGGCGAAAGTAGCAGATTCCTTCACAGGCTGTCTATTTATACCTACCTATATAAGTATATCGTTTTGGGGACAAGAATTGCTCAAATTAAACCTTAAGAAATATGAAAGAAAACCACCATGAAAATAAGATGCACAGTAGGAGAACATTTCGCAATGAAAAGCTCTCAAATAAACTATCATCTTCCTAGAAAGAGTTTTGGTTTCATCGCGATTTAACCCATTTTTCTTCGGACACACGTTATTTTTTGAAATAAATAATATATTGTTTTATACCTATTTTGTTCTCGCTAGTGTAAATAACCTGTAGTTAAAATTTAATCTGAGTAGAAAAATAGTAAAAAAGCAAACACAGAGAACGTTACCACTTTAAATGGGTAAGGAAGTAGGGATGATAACATAAATTTATACCTTTTATTGCAGTAACAAAATTATAAAGGTCTACTCAAAACAAACCTAGATCCATAATATGAACATAAGATCTCAACAGAATTTATTTTATTACCCTCAATTCACGTAACACTTACCAATATCGTGCAGAATAAATTACCACAACATCAATTATATCAATATTATCATACACGTTGCATAATGTTCCTTCCCGCTTAGACCGGTCTTTTCCATCGCCTCTAGCATCTAGTTCTAGTCAAATGGCGGCTTCACTCTGGTGTAGGACATTATAGAAGCAAAATAATTACAATTCAACACTAAAAAATTATATCGGTTGGATGATGATATCAGGAATTCCTCGAATAAAATAATTGCAACATCCGATACGATACAATTAAAAATAAAAAATCCTTTTTTCCCTGTTCTAAAAATTCAATACAGTTCGGAAAAACTGTGGTTATAAACAAAGAAAAGGCAATACCTGAGCTAATAAATACTGGTGAGTATCAGTGATACGGAGTATCAGATATAGTCTCGCTCAAGGCAGCTTTTTAGGCCTGAGCTTTTGAAGCAATACTTCTCGTATTTTTTGCTTCTGACTAGTGACTAGTTTCATTCTTTATTCGTTTATTCGTAGGCTAGTAACACGCCAAATTAATATTAGCTTCGGCATATCCGCATGGCCTTGGTGGATACGTTCAGTAATTTTATTCTGAGCTTAGCGTTCCGTATCGTGATGAACAGGCCATAGGCGTGCTCTGGTACCTTAATGGGAACTGGCAAGCCGAATGCATGACTACGATGGGGTCACGAACACGTTACTCATTATTTTATGTAATAAATCGTTCTATAAAGCAGGAACAGAAAAACAATTTAAAGAGATTAAATCATTATTTAATTACGAATCTTTTTGCGTTTGTTCTTACACGTTATCAAGTTATTTACATAACAAGTTGAGATACTTACATTTAGTTGCGCAGTCAGTTCTGCATTTTCACAACCTAGTTATTTAAAATTACTTACGCAGTTTTTTCTCATGCTTCAACTTCAGTCACGAATATAGGCAAAAAGTTATATCTTTTTGTGACCTTGATCTTTTGTTGGTCGCTTTATAACTTTGTGTCGAATCCATGTGGTTATTGTTGAAGGTTTAATAACACTCTGGGGAATAACAATGATTGTGATTAATTAGCGAGTATTATAGACACGTGCTCAAGTCATTATTAATAACATAGAGCTACAGACGTAAATGCGGTAGAGTATTATCGCGGACGACTAACCTATCTACGTAATACCATAGAAGACTTAGTCTTAATGGTACAATTCCAGATAAATACCAATGATTAAAGCTTGTGTGACAATAATAATACTGAAATGGGATGAAGTATCGAACTTGAAAGATGTCTAGCACTAGATACTAGATGTGACATCACAATTTTATTATCAGAAGTCGGATGACGCGCATACAAAATTGTAATTTTCATTTTTGTTCTCACTCGAGACGTCACACGTCTTTAAGACTCAACGTTTTCCGAAAATCGACCGCCTTGTTTCTTATAATAGCAGTAGGTACGAGTATTTGAGTGTCAAATCTTCTGTTCTCTCATCTCAAATATTCTAGAGCTATTATTAAATTATATTTCTACAAAAATATAATGCGTAAAGATTTTACTTATTCGATGTCGTGGGAAAAAGTTCAAGAGATGAGACAAAATTGTCACTCTTCATTAATTTAATGGAGAAGTCATGAGAAGTCTTAATGACTCCAACTTATATTTTTTAAGTTATAAGGTGGACGTCTTATACGTAATTGGGTGTAGAATGTAGGATGTAGAATCCCCAAAACATTTCCTGTAGTTTTACTAGGCGGTAGGACTTTTCTGCAAAGTTTGTTTATGGACCTACCAACGGTTTGGCAGTTATTCTGCCGCCAAGCAGTAGTGTGCAAGTACTACTGTGTTCCGGTTTGAAAGGCATTGTAGCTAGTGTGGGCAAATGAGACTTATGAACTGATCCATAGTCTAGAAATCTTTTTTAGACCGTGTGTTGTCTCAGGGTGATGTGCGCTCTGCGCAGTGCGCAGTGTCACGCAAAACTGAGTGACACTGCGATCTGTTATGGGCAGCCGTGACGCTCAACACCAGGCGAACGAGCTCGTCACGTCATTCGATTACATAAAAAAGGTTATAAAGTAGGTACAATAAACAAACTGTAAAAAGTGAGTCTCCCAAAGTTGGATTCTGTATACCTACTCTACTCTGTACGATATATGTAGCTACATACATATACATATCAAATAAATTGGCAACGCATGTGAATACAATTGGTAAATTGGTAGTTGCGAGAGAGTAAACTGATTTATTTAGCGCGTGCCCATTTCGAATTGAAGATTGTGAAACCCAGATTCTGGATGCGATTTCATCTCGTAGACATGCAAATACGAAAACAGAGGAAACAACATTGAATGTTTTGATTTTGAAATAACTCGTTCGATTCGGTGATACAAAATTTTTCCACTACAATCTGATTTTAAAAACGTTTCTCGGCGTCACATCATACCGAGGATGTGTTTACGATTCGGAATTAATATTTATCAGTTCTCGGATACAACAATAACGGCAAATCAAGGTATCGCTGTATTAAACAGCTTATATGAATATAAAGTTAATATTTAGATGAGTACATCCATGCATTCTAAATGGTCATTCTGTATAATCGGATCAATAGTTATTGGCAGTAGCGTCCGCGGCGCGAGGGTCGACGTACGATAACTCTACTAAACATTTATCAATGTTGATATCTTTTAACATTAACAAGCTAAGACAATGTAATCAGCTACCTAATTGCTGAGCACATAGTCAAAGTCTGTTGTTATTTGTTATCTGGCTGTTGCCCTGTAATTTATGAGAGCCCTCGGGCTTTTACGTGCTGTTATTTTGTTTGTTTATCTATTTATAAACCGTCGACAATTGCTGTTAATTTTAATTGTAAATTCAATCAAGAACAAATGTGTTCGTTTTCATTTTAATATTGATGAATACGAAACAATAAAAGTGTTAATGGCGGTCGAGGCGAGCGAAGGCCCCGAGAAAAAAGCCAGCATAACACGTCTCGGTTTATGGGCCCAGACGTCGCGATAAAGAATGCTACATACAAGTATCGCAAACCGCGAGCGAATGTAGTTTTACTGTCCGACTCATTCGTCACCCCTTTTTACGGTCCCACAAAAGTTCACGTGGGCTATTTGCGAATTATTGTTGAAAAAAACCCGCCCTTTGCACGCATGCTCCCATGCGGGTCGCGTGCGCAGCGCGTGTCCCACATCCAACACATATTTGAGCATAATGAAAACGCTTAAATCGACTCTTGAAACACGCATGAGCTGGCGATGAGCATTTGAACTGTTTGAACACACAGTTTGAAGGGGTGTCGGGCGAGGGAAGGTGCGAAAGATCAAGGCTTGCACGGCGAACACAAATAACGATATTTGCATAATGAGGTGCTTCGCAATGAGTACACTGGTTGATATTTCCAAACCGGATTAGCGTCTCACAATAATGGATTTGATATAAAAAATACTAGTCTAACAACTTTTAACAACCCTAATTAGTTGTTTACAATGCTAATATAGGTATTTTGCTATAAAAAGTAAAAGAAAATAATAAGAAAAAGTATACGTAATTAACCTTTGATTTCTATTTCAGTCTTCATTGTTTTTCCGTTGAGAATCTTTACAATACATTACTTATTAATGTCCTAATTATGTACCTAAATGTAAAACGCCTGGAATTATTTTTGTAACTGGTACATAATTGTGATATGTGATATTGATAACAGTTCACAATGTTATGTTTATTGTGCGGGCTTATCGTAAGAAGATGAAATTTAACAATGTTGGTAACCATTTACTTGCTCTATTTTTAAAATAAACTTAATATAAACTTTTCCGTTATCACGTTTGTTTTGAGCTGGTGGTTGTTCCAAGCAATCAACCCCTATTCGTTATTAGTTGATAAGTGAATACGTTAACCTTTGTTCCCCAGACGAGGGTGAGAGTGCGACCGTTGAGCTAATATAGACAACCCCTGGCGGTTTGTAACGAATCCCTAAATAAAGTTATAAGTACTTAATGTATAAAAACTACATAAAAAAAATTCTCCACCTGGAACAGCTCTGTAAAGGTACATGATCTACTTCTAAACTAAGATAAGATAAGATAAGATAAATTTTTATTGAACACCGTACAGTATATAAATAGGTACAAAACACTCAATCAAAAACATAGGTACATATCAGAAAATTATTACACATATTATAAATAATACAAATAAAATAAAATAAATAAAATGTGTGGAAATTTCACACAGCGCCATCTAGCTCCAAACTAAACATAGCTTGCACTATAGGAACCAGATAACTGATAGAATACTTAGATACTTTTTGTTTGTAAATACATACATTGAATACAATATAACACACAGACACAGAACAAACACCTATGTTTGCTACCAAATGGTTGTCTAGGGTGGGAATCGAACCCACAACCTATAGATCAGAAGGCAGAGCTACTCCTAACTAAGCATCAGGTTAGGCCATATACCTACGTAGGATAAAAGAGTTAAGTCAGAAGTTCTCTCATAGGAAAAGTACATAGAGATGTAAAATCATTCCTATTCAAAATCCCGCTAGACCCAAGTCAGGTATAGTACATTTCTATAGACAAAACTCAAAAAACGCGTGAACAATTCGGTATAATAGTTATAGTAGCAGTTAATGATAGATTGGGTAGCTGGATATGTATTAGGTAAGCCAAAATGCAGAAGTTTTTGGGATAACCCCTTGCATACAGAGAGAAAGAAATAAGTTAGATATGAGCTGATTGTTCATGGAGCAAAAGGACAGCAACTGAATTACTGATACTTGTCATTTATATTCAAAATCTAGTCAATACATTGTGAAGTGTGGAGTGTATCCAAAGACAAAGTCACAGAAAAAGCTACCTATTATATTTCAATGACGGCGGCATCGTTTCGTTCACTTTGCACCTTTTGTTCCGTTGTCACATTGTTTCCACAAACAAAGCCAACAAGTCTAGTGTTTAATCAAAGTCTAGATAGCTAGCAATCGCAGCGTCGGCACTAACGCACGGTTGCATCCAATAACGCAAAGTCGCATGGGTCATGAAACATGACTCCGTTATTGACGCAATTGACTAGATGTAATCGTAAATCACTATGCATATGAATTCACTAAAATGTGTAAAATTGAAGATAATTCAAAGCAAAATGTCGTAACTAAGCTCAGAAGTGCAAGTTGGGGGGAAATGCCCTGGCGTTTCCCTGCCATCGAGGCAGGGGGTATCTGGGACTCGAACCCACTAAAACCCCCGTGATCCGTCCGTCCGCCGGGATGCGGCGAATTGGGGTCGGCTCTAACCTAACTCTACTTAGCTCTACTCTACCTTTGCCTACCCCGCCTTGCTCGTTTGCCACTTGCCCCCTTTTTGATTTCGTCTTTAATTTGTGCCATTCATACAAAACGAAGATCTGCCCCCGTTTTGTAATTTTGTAATTTTTAATAGTTCATTGCCCACTTTTCTCACCTTTGCAATACTTAATCAAAAATTTTTACCTAGCTCTACCTATTCTACTGTAAGCACAATATTCAAAACAATAAATGCACACACATCTTGTCTTTTAAAAGGGTATGATTAAATAACATCTAAACATCTACAATTGAGATCATAACAAATTATAATCCAGTGGCCCAAATACGCTTACTCTGTAACACACAGCTCAGATAAAGCGATTTATAATGACGTAAAATAACACATGTTTGCACAACGTATTCTTGTTAACTGGTCCATGTCCACGACGTAATAAGTTTCGTAGTAGATTGCTTCCGTATAGCTTAATTGCTTTGTCCACATTGTGTTTGTAATGTATTCTTGTAAAAACTCTGAGGGAACTGCGTGAAATATGAATGTACCAATGATATCAACTAATAAATCAAGATTTGTATATAGACGGCTGCAAATTAACCTCAGTCCTGGGTGTCTTCAAGGCCAAAGTGCAAAGATGGAGCACGTAAGTCTAAAAGGTACCTACTTTTAGACTTACGTGCTCCATCTTCGGTCACACCCATGCCACACCGTGGCTTACTATTAGACGAGTTGTGGTCAAACGTAAATCTATAACAGAAAAAAAAACTTCTTAGACTTCTTTCTTGGTCTTCTTTTTTTCTTCTTTCTTATATCATCATTATGAGATGGAATAGGGTCTACTCAATTTCTAAATCACATGAAATTGATGTTAAAGTGTACTTACGGGCGTCCCGCGCTGTGCATAGGCGTATACGGGTCACGTGATAATTATACAGATAAAAATGGATTTTTTTTAGCTCATTAAAAAAATTAACGAGTCATAAATAATAATAATATAAAGAAAGAAAGAAAGAAAAATAATTTATTTGTGACAAAAACACAATAAATAGTACAAATACGATTAACAGCAAATTAAACAGCAGTAAATTGCTATTTGCCACAAATCGGTCCCAACTCAGCTTAATAAATGACTTATAATGACTATGAAATATATTTTGACTTAAACTTTTTTTATAAGATAGCATTAGACCATAATTTGGTTACAGTATTATGTATGAAGCTACCACTCATAATCTTAGTAGTTCTAGATTAGGATTTAGGATATATGCAAATTGATTTACTACGGTCCTTTATGATCAGTAATACACTGATAATAACAAAAGTTACAAGAATCCCACGACGATGAGTTCCCATGACATTAATCTTCCCTGTTTTGATTCCTCCATTAGGAGCAGATTGCTAAAATTTCATTTCAGACCTTGAACTTGAATATAAACCCTATGATTTCTGATTTAACGTGTACATTTGAGTGAGAGCTGGGGAGTGATTAAAAAACGTATTGATGTTCGGCTCACGAAACCCGCATGCTTTTCCCCATGTTCTGATTAATGCCGCAGTGCTTAGGGTGGCAAACCCTAAATAATCACCATGAAGTGGTACTGGTAAAAGCATATTACAATTTTGTTTATACGGTCACTAAGTAGCACAACTGTTTGGGAAAGTTCGATATACGAATGAAAATTAGTTTTATTAAATAACACAACAACATACACAACAACAACAACATAACATAACAACATACAACATAACAACACACAACACACACACACAACAACACAACACAACACAAACAACAACACACACACAGACAACACATGTGTGTGTGTTGTGTGTAACATTTAGGTATATAGAAAAAGAAACCCTGTTTTTCCAATATATTATATTAATATTCATAATTATAATGAACATCAGTGTTTTTTCACAAGAATTAATAACAAAGCTTGAGCCTTGATCCTTCATCCAATGGCTACCAAAACTGACATTGATAAGGAGGTACCTACCTGCAAAGTATTTATTACAGAGTTGTTTTTTCTCGAATCTATGGTATTTTTCAAGAAAATGTGTATCCATCTATTTTAATTTAACCGCATAAATGTTAAGATTGATATTTAATCAGAGGCCGATGAAGTTAAACACCCTTTTACTATTAAATTCTTATTTATTGCGAATCCACGCTAGTTACAATTACACATTTTTGGAGGGAACAGAACGTATATATTTTATTTATGACATAAGGAGCGTTCGCACAGAGTGAAGTATACATAGACTAGAAAGCGTTCCAAATAAGCAAAATATACTTTTAACTTTAACACCCCCTCTCGAATGAAAATCTTACACAGATTGAAATCGCTACAAGTAATGCTTAACATTATCATCATACATAAAAGATAAACAAACTACAAATTAACATACACAATAAGATTAGGTACATTACCTACAAGTTAACATAAAACATTTAGTAACTGTTTCATATTACAGAGTTTATCATGAGTCAATGCCTTAGTAAACATGTCTGCAATGTTTTCATGGGTTGATACATATTCAATGTTAATTAATTTTCTACTAATAATATCCTTCAAAAAATGATGCTTAATATCTATGTGTTTAGCACGTTTACTGTTCTCAAAAGATTTAGCAATTTGTATAGCACCTCTATTGTCCATATATAGTATACACAACACATCACATTTTGGTCCGTTTAAATCACTGAAAAGTCCTTTTATATAAAGTAAATCACATGCACTGGTTGCAGCAGCCACATACTCCGCTTCAACCGTTGAAAGGGCAACGCAAGCTTGCTTCCTGGAGAACCAGGCAACAGCACATCCGTTGTACAGGGTCACAGATCCGGAAACACTTTTTCTGTCTGTGTGTGATCCTGCCCAGTCTGCATCCGAATATGACTCTAAAGATGTCACCTTTGATTTGGTATAGTAAAGTCCAGTGTTCTGTGTGCCTTTTAGGTATCTGAGTACTCTTTTGCCTTGTATCCAAAGACTCTTTGTAGGTCTATCCAAGTATTGACTTAAGTAAGAAGTTGCATAGGCAATATCTGGGCGTGAAACAGTTGACACAAACATAAGGCTTCCAATTAGCTGGCGATAAGGTACATCTGTCACAACTGTCTCATTTTCATCTAGCTGGTATCCTTTTGTCAGTGGTGTCACTGAAGTTTTGCAATCTGTCATATTGAATTTTGTAAGCATGTTTTCTATTTGTCTTCTTTGTGTTATCTTTATACCGTCTTTGTTCTTCTCTATTTCCATTCCAAGAAATGATTTGGGAAAACCAAAATCTTTTACTTGGAACTCGTTTTTCAAATGCTTTATAACTTTCTCTATATTGTCTTCATGTCCGGTTAAAATTATATCGTCCACATATATCAACATCCATACATTCATTGTGTCTCCTATGTACAGACAAACATCATGTTGAGATCTTTTAAAACCTTTTTCTTCTGCAAAGCTATTGAACCTTTGGTTCCAACACTTAGGACTTTCTCTTAAACCGTAAAGACCTCTATTTAACCTTAATACTTTGTCTTTTGTAACATTTACACCTTCGGGAGGTTTGATGTAAACTTCTGACTCCAGCATCCCGTTTAAAAACGCAGTAGGTACATCAAGTTGTCTCACATTCCATCCTTTCTGTACTGCATGGGCTAGTAGCATCCGAACTGAGGATATTCTTGCTACTGGAGCATAGTTTTTCCCAAAATCCGAATCTTCTTTCAACTGAAAACCTTTTACTACTAACCGAGCCTTTCTCAAGTTATTTTCTTTTGTTTTAAATACCCACTTAGTGTCTATGGCCTTCTTATTTTTTGGTAATTCTGTTTCGGTCCATGTGTTCATTTTCTCTAATGCTTGTATTTCTTTTTTTATTGCTTCTTGCCAACCATTTTTCATAGCTTCATTGTAGTCTTGAGGATCTTGTTCATCGCTTATCAAACAGTATGCTTCATATATTTCATAGTCATTAAGATGCCTTGGCGTGTTTATTACCCTTCCACTTCTTGTATTCTTATTTGTACTTTCATGATTTATTTCTTCTTCATTCATGTATCTCTCTTCTTCATTTAAGTGTCTTTCATCTTCCCTGCTCATTATTTCTTCTTCTTCACCTCTTTTTCTTTCATCTTCAATTATTTTTCTTTCTTCTACATTTTTCTTTCGTTTTAGTTCAATTGTTATTTCCTCATTACTTTCTTTATTACTTTCATAGTAGCTATTGTCATATTCTTGATCTTTGTTTTGCACCGGCTGGTACTTAAAATCTCTCTCATTAAATCGTACATCTCTTGTTACAATAACAGTGTCTGTTATAGGATCCCATACTTTATACCCATTCCTTGCATAGCCTATCATTCTTACTTCTTTTGCTCTTGGATCTAGTTTATCTTTTCTTGGTAGAATGACCATCCATCCTTTGCAACCAAATGGCTTCAATTTATTAAGCTGAACTTCTCTTCCAAATATAATGGCTGGTATCTCAAAATCTATAGCGCTAGATGGGCAACGGTTAATCATGAATGTTGCAGTCAAAACGGCATGACCCCACAAGTGCCTGGGTAAGTTTGACTCATCTAGTATAGTGCGAGCTTTTTCAAATATTGTTCTGTTAAGGCGCTCACTTTTCCCATTCATTTGGGGACTGTATGGTACAGTGTATTCAATCTTGATACCCTTCTCTTCACAAAACCTTTTAAAATAGTTTGATGAATATTCACCCCCATTGTCACACCTTATTCTTTTAATTTTTGTTCCTTTCTCTGTTTCAATTTCTCTTACATACTTTATTAAATTATCTGCAGCTTCTGATTTATTTACTAAAAGATAAACTTGGGTGAAGTGTGAGTAGTCATCCAGTATGGTCTGGTAGTATCTGAACCCCTCTTTAGTTGAAGTTTTCATGGGCCCTGCCACATCTGAATGTATCAGCTCTCCTACAGCATTTGACTGTGCTTTTGTGATTGACTTGAAAGGCAGTCTAGTGCTCTTATTTTTCATACAAACACTGCATATCTTTTTACTGTAAGGCAAATTCATTACCTGTAGTCCTTTGCGGTTGACATGTCCCAGTTTGATGTGCCAAAGGTCACCATTATCTGTTTCCTCATGGCTATAGTAGCAGTCATACTCTTTAGGCAGTTGCAATTTCAGTATATGTAGTTTACCTCTCTTTTCTCCATAATAAGTTCCATTTTTTGATTCTATTATTAGTTCTCCATCTTTGAATGTTACACTTTTGCCTTTATTCATTAGCTCGTTTACAGATAAGAGGTTATGTGCAATTCCACTTACAATGAGGCCCTCAATTGTTATTGGTGTCTCTCCACAATAAGTTTTTAAATGCCCCTTCTTCCTAGCATATAGTATTTCTCCATTAGCAATTTTTATTTCAATTGGCACTGGTAACTCTGTTATATCTGTCATGAATTTTTCATATTTTTCCTGAATGAAATTATGTGTAGCTCCGGAGTCCACAACAAAAATTGTTTCTGTTGATTTTGTTTCTATCACACATTCTGAGCTTAGAGCAACAAATACTTCTTCATCATTTTTCTCACTTGCTTGTGCCATATTATTATGTCCATTCCCCCTGGATCGTCCTCTACGCACATAACGTCCTCTATTCCTTGTTCTAAATCTTCCTCTATTTATTGGTGTTCTTTTCTCGCATTGATATGCCATATGCCCTTCTTTGCCACATTTGTAGCATGTAAAAAAGCTACTTTCTACTTCATCACTTTTCTTTTCTTTTAGTTTTAGTTCCGCATCAAGAAGCCTTGATTTGACAAAGTCAACGGTAAGTTCTTTTTCTATACTCATTGTTTCCAGTGTTGTAATTACCGTATTATACTCTTCGGGCAATGTAAGGAACAGATGCGTTAATTTGTCACTGTCGTCCATGTTAGTTCCTGCCGTTTCCAGTTGACTAATGAGGTTATCAAAATGTAGGAAATGATCCTGTAGACCACTAGTGCACTTCATTGCGATTAACTTTTTTCTCAAAAATAGTTTATTAAATATGCTTTTACGCTCAAACACAGCTTCGAGAGACTTCAACATGTCGGCCGCGGTGTTGCATCTTTTTATGATATTTAGGTATCGATCAGTGACGCACTGCACTATTAGCGATCTGGCTTTCGCGTCGATCTCCATGTCTTCTTTCTTTTTTATATCATATTCGCTTAATATATATGCTAAATTCTTCTCTTCTAATATGGTTCTAACTCGAAACTTCCAGTTAGGGAACGCTATGTTATCACTGAGTTTTGGGAGATTACATGTCCCCGACGACGTCATTTTTCATCGATCAACCACGCTCTGCTGTTAAGATTGATATTTAATCAGAGGCCGATGAAGTTAAACACCCTTTTACTATTAAATTCTTATTTATTGCGAATCCACGCTTGGTAGCAGAATATTTAATCAGAGGCCGATGAAGTTAAACACCCTTTTACTATTAAATTCTTATTTATTGCGAATCCACGCTAGTTACAATTACACATTTTTGGAGGGAACAGAACGTATATATTTTATTTATGACATAAGGAGCGTTCGCACAGAGTGAAGTATACATAGACTAGAAAGCGTTCCAAATAAGCAAAATATACTTTTAACTTTAACAATAAAAACTCATTAGTAGGTACAGTAATACAGAATCTGTATAATCCGGGTAAATTAAAAATACTTCGTATATATTTATGTTTAAAATATACGTATAGCTTGCAGTGAGATACAAACTTAATTGAAGCGGGTTATCATCACAAAACACTAGTGCGGTAATGTAAAGTAAAAAGCACGCGTGGGCAATGTCTTGGATTACGACCCTAAAAGCGGTGTGATATAAGAGCCACATTACGAGCAACTGTGATGAAAATAGTGTTAACAAAGTAGGTAAATCGAGACTCGTTGTATGGGTTTGCAAAACTGTGACAGAACGGGCCTGTGACCGAACGATACTAACTCAATAAAATTATATCGAATACTATTGTAATTCTTATGTATCTTATAAGTAGGTACATAACTTGATACTATAGATACCTACCTACATGATAGTTATAAATCTGATGTTTTATTAAATGGGAACAATTTCATCGCTTTTCCTTATCGCTGAAAGATTGCACGATAACACAACTTTACGAAACTCATCAGCATCTCATTAATTTAAATTTTAAATGCATTCCTCAACTGAAAACAAAAGCTTCACCCATGAACAACTTAAATACATCACGAAATGTAATATTATAATTGAGGCAATATTATGTGGATTGTGGTTACGCGGGCACGTCGCTTATCTTAGCGAAATCAATATTATAATTACACTTTATTACACCAACGGTCGAGTAGGTACTTAAGTAGAATAAAAAGTTGAAAACCTACTTAATTTCAAATGAGGGGAGTTAGTGCCCGCGCCCGCATGAGCTATTAGCGGTACGCCAATTTAGCCGCGCCTCCCCTTCACGCGGGCTATTTAGAACGACGCAGTCAAACATGCATCAAGAAGAATTGTAAACTATATTGTTTGTACTATTTAAACGTTAATGTAAGCTAATGGCCGTTCATTTAAGCTTCTGACGTATTATTAATTTATTATGATTATTTTTAATCCTTGAATTTAGTTACCATTAGATACTTTATACAGGACCGGACCGTGAGTTTGTAGGGCCCTGGGCTAATACTCCTAAGGGGCCTACCTAATTATGCCTACGACATTTTTCACAAAGTTAATTAACAATACACCTCTGTTTTTTCCTCGCAACTGTGATGAAAAACGTCGTATGACATGCGTGTGTGTGATCGGGAGCTGCGGGAGTAACCCGATATAACGAGTTATAATTACTTACATATTTTACTTAAAAGCTAGAAGGTAGGTAGGTACGTAATTACGAAGTCTTATACACAATCCTGTTTAAGGCATAATTATGACAAAATTTGCATCACAATGTTTTTATATGGAAGGTTCCAATCCAAATAATAATCGGTAAAAACCATCAAAATGCCTTGGAGTTCAAACTAGAAAAATGCGGGCTGAATCCTCGAATAAACCAATCATACGCAACGCCACGTACTACAAATATTAGTAAACGAAAGTGAGCTCGTGGTTCCTCCTAAATGTGATGTTAATAAGCTCAAAATATTTGCACAGGAATAGTGTATTTTTAGTTAATTTGCGTGCACCCATACGCAAGTCACGTTTACCAAAACAAAGGAGAAGCGACGACGACCACCGCCGCGCTTTCTTGGAACACTCGAGACTAACTTCACTTTGAACTGAAATAAACTGCAATATTATTTATATCATTGGAAAGCTTGCGTCGCTTGCATCATAGGTCTACATTGGCGAATTGATGGACTCCAATATAAATTACGCACGAGAATAGTGATGCCAGAGTCGATAAAAAAAAACAGGAGATCAAACTCTCCAAGAATAAAATTGAAAACAAAAACAAAACAATGTTTGTTAGGGCATGGAAATATGATATAGGTATATAGGTAAGGTATAGACTGTACTTTTTCATCTTTAAAAAAATTCTCGCGTGTAATTAATTATTTTGCTTATTCCTAAGGAGGAAACAGCTAAAACTATTTTATAGATTTACGATGGGAATCAATTGAACAGATTAGAGCTCTTCAATCCCGAAAATCAGTACATCTTCTGGAAGTTTTGAAAACCTGGCAACACTGTTCAATAATCTGCAATCAAATCGGCTGGATTGATTGATGCTTCCAATATATTGCGTTTATTGCCGAATTGGTCAATACACAGTACCTTCGTTTTCTACATGTATGCTGTATGCATGCAGTTTATCATTTAATTCATCTCGTAAACCAGTCAAAGTAAACCTGCATTTCGCATTCATTAAAATACAGAAATAATATGAATGTATACATTAAGGAGTTAGTTTAGAGAGTTTTTAAGGCTAGAGTGTAGTGAACCGGTATCTTCTAGGCAAGCCCCCCTAAACCACACTTAAGGTATATCTATAAAGATAAATCTCGCTGGTTGGTAAAATTTTAAGGACTAATGCCCGTTTTCACCAAAGATCCCTAAATTTTAAGGGACCCTTAAAAAGATTTAAGTGACATCTGACAGTAATTTTGTTTTCACCGGCTATTAAGGGACACCCAAAGCTTAAGAGATCCCTAAGTTTAGGGGGCTGAAGCTCAACCCCTTAGCGTTAAGTGGCAGGTTAAATTATCAAAACGCCAGTTTTTTTTTCAATTGTATTTGGCAATTGTTTCTACCCGCATAACGCCAGAAAAGGTATTTATTTTAATTTTTTCGGATGCATAATATATTAAAAACTCTAGTGCTAATATCAATAAAGCATGTCGCTTGTATTTTTGACGATTATTCTCTAAAATATATAAATAAAATAACGAAAATCGGCAACGTATGGTTTTTTGGAAACCGTAGAAAAACATAAACTGTCACTTTACAATTTAAGTGTCGTCACTCAGCTGTGAAAACAAATTTAGGTAAAGGTCAAATTTAAGGGGCCCTTAGCCAAAGAGATTCCTAGTTAGGGTGTAGTTTAGGGATCTTTGATAAAAACGGGCATAAGTATAATTTATTTTTATGGTCAGAATTTGTTTGAACTTTTGATCATTGGTTACCTTAACAACGGATCAAAAAACCCAGCCTAAACGATGATGATCTGATGATGTCTTCTGAAGACGTTTATGACTTCGCTATTGATAACCAATAATAACCACAGAATAAAATAAGTGCCTACCATGGCAAAGGGTTGCTAGCAATTTGCATTCAACCGCACTACTATCCATCACGTAAGAATCGTTATCCTAGTCGCTTTTTCTCTGCCCAATCTATGCCACTAGGATACCAAGTTTGATAACAAGTAATCTACGCCATGTCTTCCAATAATCTTTTTAAATGCTTTTAAGTATTTAAAAAGATTATTGGATCATAAGTAGGATCTAGACGTCAAACCAGCATAGATTATTCACATATTTTCATAAAATATTAAAAGGGGAAAAGTTAAGTCATAAATCATGTCCTTCAAAGCTCACCATATTTGCTCAGCGTTTTAAGCCAGTAGGTACGCCGGTTTGTTTGTGTAGGCTGACGAGTGATATGATAACTCTGTTGTACCTAAAACATGAAGTGTTGAAATATGGGTTTCAATTATTGTTGTGGACACGCTATTTGATTTTAAATAACGTTTGTATCCATTCTTAATACCTACGAAAAGTTTTTCAAGCCTTCGTTTCGACATATTTGATTTCTGCTAGCTTCCTTCCTTCTGTATTATCTAAATCTATAAGTATTTATATATCATTTTTGATCAATCACACAAACTGGACATCTCCACAAACGAAAGATTAACAAACAATGTAAGTAGGTATATAACTTGTTTTCTGACTAATATTATTTCCTAGTTACGAAAATGCCCTTTTCGTAGCTCCGCTACACATTGCATATGTACTGCCATAGGTACAGTCGATATCATTGTATGCCAACACAGGATAGGGGCATACATTCCCAAATAATTTATTCCAGTGGCACTTTCCTACTGCTTATGTAATAAGGCTTATTACAGCTTGTTTTAGTAGTTTTTGTGTTTGATACGAGAGTGAGAAGCAGGGGAAGAGGTCGAGGCTATCTCGTGATAAGGAGTGAACTGTGAGTGGGTACGCCTGAGTCCAAACTCACACGTATTATAACATAGTTAACGATACTAAATACGCATGTGAAATAAATTAATACTAAACTAAAATGTATTTATTATCTACCAATTCACACGCTCCTTTGCGGAAATCCATGTTAACCAAAGTAAGTTTAATTTTTAGCCAAGCTAACTGAGATAAGTACCTAATTATAGAAAACAACTGTTTTTACTAATACAGTGCATTAGTTGTTTGTTCTATACAAAAGACACTGACTGTTATCTGTGATGTAATTTGATTAATTTAAGTATTTCATAATGCTATAAGTGACACTTTTATATTAAAAGCTTCGTCTTATTTGTAATTGTGTATGCCGTTGCGGCTGATCGCAGTATGAACTTAATATTTTTGTTGTAACATCTGTTTTATGACCTGTGTATCACAAAATAAATGATTTGATTTGATTTGATTTGACACATTTAAGCTCTCTAAGCTCGAGCTGTAATTCAGGAGTGGGTCTCACATAAACACCTTAGAGACCAGAATGTAACGCTGGCGGTATTCTTCTGGGGTCTACTCTTCCACCTGTATGGTACTCTGCGGTAGAGCACACTAGAATTTTACCATTAATTCGCGAATTGAAATACTCGAAGAAGATACTCAAATTGCAGGATGATGCGAAATAGGTACCTACTAATAGAGAAGAACTCTTGTACGCATAAAAAATCGGGATGATAATTGAAATGACGTGCGTCAGATAGGTAGAGTCAGGGTCAGTGGGTTTGGCAGATAAAAGTTTGAGTAAAATAATGATAATAATATACTTATAATGGAAAATAAAATTGTTAGTTAAGAGAGTACCTAATGACTTTACATGTGGGACTGCAGGGTTAATTAAAAATAGATCGAAGTTTTTACTACTATACCTATATAAAAAAGATAACATGTACATAATATGTAACTAAACAACTTCTAAAGGTTACTGAACATAGGTGCGCCATTGAATGAGATCAATTAAGATAGCTCTGTTTTTTGGTGTTTATGCTATGACGACAAAAAAGACTATTGTTAGTTGATTCAACTTTGCTTTGTTAGCTTTGTCGTGGGCTTAGCTTAGTTGTGAGCTGAATACGCTTGGCTTGTATATTTTAAATTGGTTAAGTTTTAGTTCATGATTCTGGATGAATAAATTATGACATAACATCACTGAAAATGCTTCGCAGCACTTATCTGTGATTTCACCTAAAGTTGTCCTATACATTTACATTTACCTCCATTAGAAAAATCATAGAAAAATCAAGAAATATAGGTAGGTACTTATCTCAATGCCTACATTACAGGACTTTACCTGTGAAGTAATTAAATAGCGAGATCCAAATACTTTTTGATTAGAATAACCCAACTCAAATGAAACGAAGGGCTGTCTAAAGTTCCGAGGAATTACTCATTTTGTTCTGTTACTCTTCATCCAAATCAACGTCAACGAGTGGCTAACAGATAATAATCCCTTAGCTAACCGATATCAAGTTACCGACTGTTTATCAGATCAACCATCGAGCACCACTGATGCGTCAGATATGAACTGCACTTACTGGCGGGTGCTTTACATAATCGTATTACCTAATGAGATGTTGCGCAAAACAGCGTTGTTTACCAGTTGCAACGTAAAACGAGTAGTAGGTATGCTATTTTCTGTTGTTTGGTAATATTATCCTCGGATATTAGTAGGTACCTACTAGTTGAAAGGTTTGTTGATGCTTTCATCCCGGAAAACTATGAAGTTCCTGTGGGAAGATCATTATGTCTTCAAAGATATCAAAATTAACACCTTTCTTTAGAAGAATACAACCACTATTTTTGTTTTGCAATCAATTTAAAACAGGAAGGCTTTCTTAGATCATTTTTTACGACAATTTCTTTACATATTTATGGCATACTAGATACAAATGCTAGAAATATGCACACCCACAACCCACAACACATCACATAATAGTTTCTTAATGTAAAGTCTAAGACAGAATAGCATTCACTTTTACTTTCGTTACAATCGCACCGTCTTCACTTCCCTCTTGGAAAGAGGAGGGATGAGATCTACATTTGTCTCTTTTATTCGTACCTCATCCAACAGTAGTTGTCTCTTTTCAACTTCCCTTTAGCATCATCCTCGTATAGCTTATATTATACCAGTTTGGTTCGCGCTTAGTCATCTCGGGTCAGAGATAGTGGTTTCAAATGTCATTTGCTTATCGCTCGTCTACATTTGATTTAATAAACACGTAATACGACTACACTTGGAAGAAATTTGATTCTAAATTAATCCTTTTACGCTTGACGATGTGGATTTTTAGCCAGCAACATTCATTTACAACTAAGACTTAACCTGGGTCGAAGTTTACAAGCCATGTGATCATTTCCGATGTGCTAGGCTAGAATACGACACCAATGACTGCATTGTGAAGCAACATAGCTAGTGTAGGTACCTCTACATAACTACCAAATAAATAATTCTGATGCAAGATGGGTTTGCCTTGACAGAACTTACATAAACCACTTGTCATGGTTTAAGGGCCTTTTGCAACTGGGCCGTTGGATTAGTTGGTTGCCCTTGGACAATTAGTCAAATTTGATGTTAATGGGTGAATTTAATAACATCTGCTGCAACAGCTATATTTATCATTATCTACCTTATAAGGCTAAAGATTGACCTGTGCCCAATATTATAAATTCGAGTTCATTCAAATGACGACAGTTAAATGACGAAATTAACCATTAGTTATAATGATCTTCGAACATACTTATTATTTCGTAACACTATTTGGTCACATTATGATAACTAATAAACATCAATAACTATGTACTAGCACAATACTGGTTAGTTCTCTTAATAGATAAATAGGTCCTTAATTTATTATTGACAATATTGTAATGGTATAGCTACATAGCTATACGTCGCTAGATGGCGGTGGTAGGCTTTACTTGGAAAATTTAATTTGTAATCATGCTGAATTTCTGGGAAAAAGTATCCTACGTCTTACCCCGTAGTAGGAACTCAAATCATGCTAAGTTTCATTGGAATTCCTTCAGTAGTTTCGGCGTGATGCTCAGCCCAGATACAGACAGAAAAACAGATAGACCAACGTTTTCGCTAGATGGCGGTAATAGGTTTCACTTACAAAATTTAATTTGGAATTTGATGGAATCTTTATGAACTTAAGCACAAATTTAGCGTCAAATGATTAATTATGATGTCTAAATAAAATGCGAAGTGCAAAAAGTGTAACATCAGGTAATGTTTAATTTGTTAATGTTTATCCTGCATCTCGCAAGCGCTATTTTTTCCGCTTTCTAAATAATGAAAGTGTATCCTACTGGGAAAATTACAGGTTTATTATAAGTATAGATATAGACGTAGTACCCTACTGTCCACTCACCCAAAAAAATTTTATCAATGGCTAAGTAGGTACACTGATATCCATTTTAGAATAGTACCTACCCGCACTGACAATGATTTTAGAGTTATAGAATAACTATGTTTAGGGTTACATTTTATTGTTTTTAATCAATTGATATAGGTATTGAATTCTAGAACGAATGCGCATTACAATTAGATTTCAAAACAGGAGCACTTAGTAAACATTTAACCACCCTTGGACGGTGTATTTCAAGATATTTTCCGAGATAAAAAATGAAACACGGACAAAATCTGAATAACACGTGGACGTAAACAAATGACAGTAGAACTTATTCAGAGACAACGCAATCGTATTCTGATCTACATTTCAGATTGGTAACGGCCGTGTTACATTCATTTTAATATTGTTATTCGGTGTTGCTAAATCTTTTTTTGTCGTGAGTACATAACATAGTACTTTTGGAGCCTACCACTTCAGGTCTTTCCTTTGCTTGACCAGCTTTTTTAATGCCAAAAGAGCCCCGATGCCATAAGTGACTCAGTGTTCTTTTGGATAGAGTACCTATGATATTTTATATCCAAAATAACCGTAGAAATAGCCACTTTTCATCAGTTCTGTTGGGAATAACTCCTCGCACTGCCGATGAATGGGCATATTAACTTATTAATTATAGGACATATTAAAAATTTAATACATAAAATTATATGTTACAGGTAACGTACATATTTTTAATCATGACATATAGTAAGTAGGTATTCCAATCCCGGGCAAAGTTTTCATAATTTCCAGATATTACCTCCCCTCTATGGGCGAGAAAAGTTTCAAGAATAGTTGATCACTTCGCCAAAATCGTAAAATCCATTCTGTTTGAATGAAGCCCCCCTGACGTGTCCGTCTATAATGGCGAACCCTGGCAACTTTACTGATGCTCGCGAAAATGCCTTGCAAAACACCAAACCAAAATCTGTACCAAACCAGACTGTAACACTATAATAAATTGTTAGTTACACACCTATAGGTATTTCGAAAATGCAGGCATCTTTCACGGGCGAGCGTATTACGCATCAGCTCATCCAAATGAGTTTTAATCCCATTAAATACAGTCTATAATATACGCAGCACAGATAAAGGTGAATTGCTATCTCCACACGTTCTCCTTTAATAGGGTTGGAAAAAACGGCAGCCCAATTAGTGGACCGCCTTTATCCGCCTCTGAAAGAGCTTTGCCGCTATAATGAGATTCCACTCTAAAATGAGTTGATTGTGACATACCTAAAGTGCTTAATTTAATTGGAAGTCTTTAAATCCCTTTTCTGAATGCCAGACTGTAGCATATAACTATACACGTTAGGTAACTAGTAAGCAGATGCTAGATAATAAGTAAGTTTATGTTGAACCAATTTTTGTTTTATCAAGCGAAACTTTTGAATGGAACAAGTTCCTACAAATAGAGTTCCTAAAAATTCCTCTAAAAGCACTTAGATACCTGGAATAAATATAACAGATATACCTATCCCTGAGAGAGAGCGTGTGTGTTATACAATTTAGATAAGATTGAAATGTTGCTCATACTCTTATTCAATAGGGCACGAGTATCAAGCATTGTTCGATCTGTTCATGAATTTATAACCAGTCTACTGTCTACTTACATTATATAATTTTTGGAACATTGCATATTTATTTACTATGCGTTGTAGTTAGATGAATCAGAAAATTTAGCGTTAACTACAGTTTGTTAGCAGCAGCATACCTGCTCATGTTAGTATGACTCTTGTTGATACATGCTGCTGTGCTCGTAGGCCTCGTAAGTCTCGTACCTATTGCTTGTCATAACTATTGCGTTTACTACCTGTTAGTACTAACAAATAATTTTGAAACCGTTGCGCAAGTCGTGTTCAGCCATCATCGGTAACAGGATCTACTAGTGCTGTCAGCAGGTTATGTTCAAACTTCAACGTCGAGTTCTTATTTATAGAAGCCGGAATGTTGCATAGAGTAACTATGACTAGTGGTAAAATTACACCACCTCGTATCAAAATAAGAAAACCCACGTTAACTATCATCGGAAGACGTCATGTCATTTTAATTAGGTATTCCTTCATTTAATTGTTCAGACCTCAAACTACAAACTTGGTTGTATTGCATAAGCGATTGTTTAACTTTTAGTCCACATTCTCAGACCGTACGGTCTACCGTAATTTGAGCTTGGATAACTTTCATATACAAGCCAATAAACTATAATCTCCAACGAGAATCATAAATGGATATTTATTACTTTATCTAATGTACCTACACTTATGTAACCAGAATCAATAACTACATCGGTAACTGTCATTTCTATGCGAGCTTCCTAAACTGAGTACTAAACCGCGACAATAGCAAATAGCAATAGCCAATAGCAGCAATCAGAGTCGTTTGATCGTTTGCAATATGGATACGATACTCGTCAAGATTTTCCTTGCATACCTATATGTATTATCATCAGGTCAGGCAATGTCCATACAGTCTATAGGTATGGCTATGGGTATATCATATATCAAGTCCATGATGTTTAAAACTTAACACCACGAAGAAACTACCTAGAGCATGCTGAACTTTGAAACAAGATCGTGGGAGAATTATTTTTTCCGTCAACACAACGTTTTAACACGGAATACTTTGTATAAATTATACATAATTAGCAAATTATATTATTATTTATAGTGTTTTTAAAAACAAGGTGTAGATTGCTTTTTCAGATTCGTGGAAAGTTCATTCAAACGAGATTTGTATTTCGCTTCGAAGTATAACTTTGTTTCGCATCTATATTTTTACTAAACTTGTTTTTTAGATTTTTTTTTTTTTTTTTTATGTAATTAAATGACGTGACGAGCTAGTCGTTCACCTGATGTTAAGTGACACGGCCGCCCACAACAGTTGCAGTGTCACCCGGAACTTTAAAACAATAAAGTTTCGCGTGACACTGCACTGCGCACATCATCCTGAGACATCACCCAGTCCAGTAATCAGATTACAAGACTGAGTGATCAGATCATAAAGTCTCATTTGCCCAGTAATTTCACTAGCTACAATGCCCTTCAAACCAAGATGCGCAATACCTGGTTCCTAGAGCTGCCTTCTTTACTTAGACGTAGTCGACATCCCCTTGGATTAAACTAGAAGCTAAAGGACACTCTTAGTGCGTGTCTGTGCAGATGTTGTGATCCATGATTCGTAGTTCTTGATTCCCTATACATATTAGGTCACATAGGGAAAGTAAGAGTAAGGATCTACAGTTAATTAATTATGTAATGTGGTTATGATCGTTGGCCCTTTCTTAAGGTGACGGGTAGAGCCAGATAAGCAGGTCCAAACACGTTCAAAGAAACATCAACCTTAACAACATACTCTTAAATATCAATTCAGTCTGCACTCAGCGCGGCGCTTACGACAAAGACAACGCACGAAATGACTGATTTTGACGGTTTTTAATTAATATCTATTGTTATATAGTTTTTTTCAAAGTTGTTTTGTCATCACGACATCTGAATGTTTGTTGGGAATACACTAATATGTTTTTGTAAAAATATATTCGTGGTAGAAGCTCAGTAAAATGGGAACATTCAAATTTTTTGAGGGAGGTTTGCGATTTTTGTCTATAGAGCTATATTTATTAATCTTGTATTTGCGGTCATCACAAACGACGTAATGAAATGAATTACACGATATATTAAATTAAAAAGCTCCACATGTTCTAATTACGCCAGGAAACGTGCCAAAAACACCTTGTTTGGTCTACCCGCCGCCTTAACATTTATACTAACAGCGATTTCAAATCTAGTTTACCAAAAAACTTCTTACCGAATATAATGTGTTTTTCGAATGTCCCAAAAAAGTAGCATCGTAACGTTTTCGTAGCAGTTGGAATTAGTAAGCAAGCGGCGCTTGACTCAAGGTCAGTTGCTCCACAGCCGCTGTGACCATCACTTCCTAGTTGGCAACCGGCGGCGGTGGGCTTGGGCAATGCCTCTCACCACAGAATTAGGCTCCCGATTACAACAGCGACATGACGCTCGCAACTATGGATTGCTGATTTGTTACAGATACTTATAGAAGTTATGGTATGGATTAAAGAACGGATACCACAGAATTCTCTATTGCTGTGGAGACTTGACTATTATCATGGAACAAGTAGGAGAGGAATGCCAATACAGCAAGAAAACAGCGTAGATCAAAAATATGCTAAAAACCGTTATAAAACTAGATGGCGCTGCAAAATGAGCGGGCTATAAGTTGAGCGTAGATCAGAAGTATCATATGTGTAATAAATACTAATAGTGGGTCAACTCCTTTGTTATACCGCAAAATACCTACAAGACCGTCTCGACGTCTAGTCCCTAAAAATAAGCAAGGGTTGTCAGAAAAACATTTTCTTAGATAATAATTTTGTATTTCGTCATAATTTATTTTTGTCAGAGTTGCTCGTACAGTGGCGCTTATCACACCGCTTTTAAATTAATACCTAAGATATTACGGACGCGTGCTTTTTTACTTTACATTACCGCACTACTGTTTTATAACGATATCTCGATTCAGTTTTGTCCTCAATATCTTACTACAAGTTATACGTAGTATCATCATCATCAGCCTGAAGACGCCCACTGCTGAACATAAGACCCCCACAGAGCGCCACTTTGAGCGGCTACTCGCCTGTATCTATCGGCTCCCTGCAGTTTTCACCAGATTCTACGAGCGATGTGGGTTGCCATTTCAACTTGCTAATTTTAAGAGCTACGTATATATCGGTCACATTAGTTCTCCTATGTATCTCCTCCTTACGGATCTCATCTCGCAGGGAAACACCGAGCATAGCTCTCTCCATAGCTCGCTGTGCGTCTTTGAGCATAGCTATTAATGAGGCCAATAGTAAGAGACCATGTCTCAGTTCCATAAGTCATCACTGGCAACACACACTGACTGAAAACCTTCGTTATATAGTTATTCGTATTTTGGACGAAAAGATAGGTCGAAGTATTCTTCTTCTTCTTCGAAGTATTCTTCTTCTATTCACATAGTACGTTCAATATACGTATAATAGAAGAATTCTTAATTTACAGATTCAGTATTATACTAACAAAGAGTTTTTGTGCGGCTAAAATCTATACATAAGTACATACATATTTCTTGAAGTAGGATCTAGGTAGGTAAGAGGTAGGTACTTCTTGCAACAATGTAGTTCCATAGTATATTCTATTCTATACTAACGGATCGCAAGATTAGCTTGAACACAAAGCCAAAAGCAACGCCTGAACGGGCGTACCGATACGCAAGCGAGCCGGTCGGTACTACCGCAGACGTCGCGGGCAGGGGGGGACCTCCGCTCTCCTTCATACCGCACCCCATCGTTGCTCCGTCTAGCCGCCGAGTTGACTCACTATTAGTATTTATTACACATATGGAAATATGCCAAAAAACCGTTTTAAACCTAGATGGCACTGCAAAAAGAGCGGGCTATACGGCTAGCAACGGCGGGCTAAGTTTAAAACGATTTCTTGCCATATTTCTGATCTACGCTGTTTTCTTAGTGTATTGGCATTGCTCTCCTACTTGTGCCGTGCTATTATTCACGTATTGTTCTTCTTTTATATCTTTCTTGATAATCTCGTCCAGTCCTACTTTTCTTGGAGCATCGCACATATTGGTGCCAAATTAAAACAAACCAGGCTGCCACCACTTGGTTTTTTCCATTCATATTGGCCTTTGTCTTTCTAGGTTGCCATTCACGTAAAATAAATGACGAAGAAGAGTGCCAGAGATCCGAGCCGTGTGATGGATTTACCAGGCGCGCTAAACGCCGCTCGCATCGTAATAAAGTTTCCTACAAACGTTACGATCAAAATTAAATGCTTGTCAGTCTGATCTACTTACCTACATCATTCTATTACAAGCATTTATTATATTTCACGGCAACTTTATTTATTCATTTGTTTGTACCGATTTTAGGACAACTGCAAGCGGCCTGAACGAGTTGTTTGGCATGATGGAGCTGTGAATCCAATGACATGAGCTTTCTGTGGTATTTTGAAACAGGTCTGATGGTGAACATCCAAATTGGAGCCAGGATTTCATGAATAGTCAATTGTTTTAGTGCTCTTTCAAATACCTACATGCAAATATAACTTCTATTTTATGCACTACAAACTCAGGGGTTTATTGTGTTAATTTCACTGACACTGATGATTAGATCACTGAACAGGACGAAATCTGCTGAGAATAACATTTTGTCGGATATAAGTAGGTATATATTATAGAGGCACAGAATAAATTAATATAATAGATAGAAGTATAGTACCTTATCAGCGTCAGAAAAAGTATTTTGGTATTTTGGTTTGGTATTTGGTATAAGACGTACAGGATTTCCTTTTTTCTAATCATTATGTTTATTAAATACAAAAAGTTACGTAGGCCACGCAGTCTCAACCTCTCAACACACTATACTGTACTGATAGGCTCGTAGTTCGTACTCACCTCTATAATATTCGTGAGACTTAAAATTAATTATAAAAATGTTTTCCTCATCCATAATGCTTGTTAATAACCGTATAGGTAACTAAGATGCTGGGTTTCCTTATTGCACCATAAATGTTATTAAGCCGTTCCTTATAGAAAAAGATGTTAATAACCTTTGAAGATATATAGGTACTATTATACTTACATACCTATTTCACAAGTGGTACTTACATTACACAATTTTATGTAGGTATTTATGTCAGGATTTTTCTGCAAAGTTCGTCTAGGTAGGTACCACCGCTTTGCCAGTTATTCTGCCAAGCAGTAGTATGCAAGCACTACTGTGTTCTGGTTTGAAGGGCATTGTAGCTAGTGAAATTACTGGGCAAATAAGACTTTATAATCTGATCACAGTCTAGTAATCTTATTACTATACTGTGTGAAGTCTCAGGACGACGTGCGCAGTGCAGTGTCACGCACAACTATATTAATTTAGAGATCTGAGTGATACTGCAATTTGTTATGGGCAGCCGTGACGCTTAACATCAGGCGAATGACTGGCTCATCACGTCATTCATTTACATAAAAAAAACATAAGCCACGTTGACAATAGTCGTTTGGTGACTGAGCGAGCCGCCTCGTGAGGCAAATGCTCGGAGGGTCAGTACTCAATACTCAGTAGTAGGTACTGAACGACGAAGCGTTTGCCACGGACGAGGCATGTCCTGACCGACCCGAGCATTTGGCTCATGTCATGAGGCAGCTTCGTGAGGCTGCTCGGTCAGTAAGTAAAATGTGTTAAAATATTGCTTGTCCGTGCAGTTCCGCGCTTTAATAAAATGTTAGCACTATAAGCGTGTAAAAAAAAAGTATGCGGCTAATTACTATAACTTGGATATCTACTTGGATACAAATATTGCTCATGCAGCTCATGCTCAATGCTCATCTTTGGTTAAGCCTATGGGTATGTAGGATAGACAGTAAAATGTAACTGAGCTGGTCATATTGAATTATGTAGATATTTGCATTTTTTTATTGTTTGATGGGCTCGCGCTTGACCACTATCTCACCTGATGGTAAGTGACGTTGCGATCTAGGATGTAACGAGCTTACCTAGAAGATACCTGTTCAATCTCGATAATCTTCATCGTCATGATCATCACCAGCCTGAAGAAGTACACTTCTGAACACAGGCCATAGAGCACCACTTTGAGTGGCTACTTGCACCTTGCTTCCAAAATAATCGTATCAAAATATCCAATAATCAAAAGACACCATTCATCATCATCGTCACATCTTATTATTAAGCTCAAAGTGGCACAGCGAGCTATGGAGAGAGCTATGCTCGGTGTTTCCCTACGAAATAACATCCGTAATGAGGAGATCCGCAGGAGAACTAAACTATAGCTCTTAGAATTAGCAAGTTGAAATGGCAGTGGGCCGCCCGCCCCCTCTATAGGTGAACTGACGATCTGGTGAGAACCGTGGGGAGCCGATGGATGCAGGAGGCGAGCAGCTGCTCAATGTGGCGCTCTCTAGGAGAGGCCTATGTTCAGCAGTGGACGTCTTCAGGCTGTGGACGATGATGATGATTAAATTATTCAAATTATTGCATAAACACAAAATAAGTGACGCAAAGTGAACTATGTTAATCTCCTGTAAAAGATATAAATTTACATAAACATGACGTTGTAACTTGTTTATTTATTGGTTCGCAATGCAATACAAGGCTAGTAGTTGGCAGCCAGACCAATCTGTCCATTAATGTACACATTAATGGACAGATTGGTACATAGGTAGGTTATATTATAGATACCTACCATAAGTTCAGATACCTCCACTGCGCTGAAACTAAACAGAAAAAAATATCAGGAAAGACAGATAAGTATCGGATTTCTGTGTTGCTCTAGGAGCTTTCTTCACCATGGTGAAGCTCTGCTTGACATAATACTTATCACGACGCTGTGCTTCTAATTGGATCTTGCAAGCCACTTGCAAGATCGCTCAACGGTCGCTCTACTCAAGTAGGTACCTACTCTAGCTAGACCTTTGCTCTATCTTATTTTGGTATTATGATATGAACTAGAGACAGTTTCCCAATTTAGTATCAGGATTTTTGCGAAAACCTCGCCACAGGACGTAATTCTTTTTTCTTGATCCTGTCTGTAAAAATTCATCAAAATCGACTTTGCCGCTACGCATGAAAGCCATTACAAACAAGCAGGTATTAAAAAAGATTACAGAGCTATAAAAAAATATTTAGTGGCTGTGTTGGCGTAAAGCTTCGAGTACAGTGCAGACTGCACAGTGCACAGGCGAATTGCTTGATAAGCTAGGAACATACCGTACGCTCGCAACTCGAATTTATCACTCGTAAGCGTGTACTGAAATTAAATGAGCATTAATCAATATTAGCAGAACAAAGGACGGTTGCAACTTTGTCTACCTACACTACAGTGAACCAAATGAATTATTTGAATCGAGGCAATTGATCTATTATTACAAATTGAGCATTATGCCGGGTAGCCAGCTAAGGGAATATCCAAGCAATGAGCAGCAGCATTTTCCTTGGTGTCAGTAACAAGTTCCATATTCAGGATTTTCAACATTCTATATTCTCCGATTTCTTAGTAATACGCAATCTTATTAGTCCCTTTCTTAATTTTTTTATGCTAAAATGGGCATAGGTACTTTTGACAACAACTCACCTGATGGTAAGTGACGAAGTTGTCTAAGATGGAGCACGTTTGCCCATGAGATGCCCATTCACTCCTGACTTGAAAAGACCTAGGTTATAGAAAACACTGTTGCTGGAAGAGCATTCCATTCCTTGGGCGTTCAGACTATGAAGGGCAAGCAGTGGACGTCTTCAGGCTATTGATAATTAAAAATGAATCCGTAAGAACTTATATTACAATGTAACTATGGTAGTGCAGCTTGGTAGTGCCCTGGAGAATAAACTTGCTCTAAAAGGTGTAACAAATCATCAGAGTCTCCTGAGACCGAGTGGACTCGGATAGCTACTCGGACGCAACTCGTATCGTTAACACCGATAATCCGAGCGCACTCGGACGATTGTATCCGAGCAGAATATACCCGGACCGCGCTCTACTTGTCCGAGCTAGCTCGTATACGAGTAGTGAAAGCTCAATACAAAATCAAAAAAAAAAGCGATGATGCCTGTGAGCAACAATAAAAAGTATGAAGAAAACGATCCGAGTGAACTGTGATAATGGAAACCGATATCCTAGTTCACTCGTACGCTTACTCCTACGAGTTCACTCGGTCCGAGGAGACTCTGATCATGTATTGGTGTCACACCGGCTTAAATGCGATTAACACAATCAGACACCGACCCCGCCGGCGAGGTCGACGTACCCCCCGTAGGTTAGCTAGAACAGTCGCGACTTTCCATAGGGTCCACTCTTCCAGT
This sequence comes from Ennomos quercinarius, assembly GCA_910589525.2. Classification (NCBI taxonomy): domain Eukaryota; kingdom Metazoa; phylum Arthropoda; class Insecta; order Lepidoptera; family Geometridae; genus Ennomos; species Ennomos quercinarius. The sequence continues at coordinate 8,686,130 of OU342501.1, forward strand.
GGACGTAGCCTTCTCGATCCTCTTATCCCGGCAACGGCCCAAGCCGAGGCTCGCACCCCAGGAGTGCCCTTGTGCTAGTTGCCTCCCACTTTTGACGGTTGGGCGCCTTAAGCGCCTGCCCTCCCGCCCGGTGACGCTGTAAAGGTCGGTAGAGACCAACAGCATTAGCCCGTTCAAAAAAAAAAGGCTTAAATGCGATAAATTTCCAGGTTGACAAGCAGTAAGCATTCGAAACAAAAGTTCGAACACAATGTGTACCAAAGCAAGGTGTTGAAGCGGATGTTTGCTCATAACAAACCCAAACTGAAATACCGTCGAATTTGTTCCAAAGCAGTAGGTATATGCGGGTGTTTCAGCGATTAACATTCTGTAGGTACAAGCTTTTCCACAGCGCGGTAGTCAGCCAACGTTATCTATCTTGACCTAGTTCGTTTGATTAGCTTATTGTCGCAATCGTGCTGTAAACGCTATTTTGATGTATTGGGTTCACACGGCTTTATCATAAAAATGATAAAAGGAGTACCTACATACATACAACAGTTATTATTTTGTTGTGTTTTATGGCTTTGAGATTAAAGACGATTTTTTATATACCTACTAAGTTACCAAATAAACAAAAAATAATATTTTTATAATTTTTTTATTATTTTATAGAGACTGCGGTATCCATGACCAAATAATAGACAAAACATATTTTTATTTATTTATGCATTATTCTTAATAATTAATGTAAGTATTTGTATATGTAAGAGATTATGTACGAGGTAGGAAGTAGGTATCAATTAGGTAAATAATACCAAACTAAATGCGAGCTCACGACAAGACTTGGTCCGAGTTTTGAGGTAATGATTCAAGGAATTTTTTTCAGTCGTGTCATCAGATCTTTTCTAGTCCATAACTGGAATGTCGGTTTTTTTAGTTTATTTCAAATAAAGTTACTTGTTCCAACTGTACCTGATAACTTGATAAGTTTATGTAAGTAACAACATAAAGTGACATTAGGGCTGTAGTAGGTAACGCGTCGATACCTTTCCCGTAGCAGGAAGTGATGTGTAACTTTAGTAGTACCTTGCTGCCCTTTGATAAACATTTTAATGTTCAACTGGCATTCCATATAGCTGACACAACATCTTTATAGCTTGACAGGTGACATATAACCGGAATGGCATATTGAAATGCCGAGTAAAAAATCGTCGATTCGCATTCAAAGTTTGTAGGTGTAGGTATAATGTTAGTAAACACGGGGCCTACTACGCAACGCGTTTTGCGTAGCAAACATAGTAATTTATATTTCGAATGAAGAACAAAGAATCGTTTTGGTATTCAAGGTTGGCTATGGCGAGTTAATCGGATTTAATCTGATGGGTATAATAGAGTAAGAGCCCGCGACGATCAGACCTACGTTATAGTATAAAGGCTGAAAGAGATTGCTCATACCTGTATCAGGGATAAACACAGAGAACCTTTCAGCCTTTATACTATAACGTAGGTCTGATCCTCGCGGGCTCTTGGGCTATAAATATACTTACTTATAAACGTTAGTTAAATTTAATTAATGCTTAAAATGTCGTGTCAATTTCTCGCTGACGTGATGTCACGAGCAGAAATGAAACGGCAAAAATTTGCATCTGGTCTGTGGGATCACATCCTTAGATCCTTGAGACAAAAAGACAGATTTAGTAAATAATTGTAAAAATTAGATGGAGTTATCCAAAAAAGTGTAAAACGCGATTTTGTAAAGCTTTGACCGAATAACTGGATCTCTCAATTCAGGTACCTTAAAGTGTGATTAATGACATAGGTATTGGTTCTAATCAACCGCCAAAAAAATGAAGCGTATTTGCGTAGCAAAAATATGGCGATTACCTTACGCTACGCGTCGATTTTTCCATTTTGCGGTTCAAATAATTAATTTAAAAAAAACCTATTTGTTAAAAAAAAAACAGTTACAGTTGGATGCATTACAACATAACTTATCACTATGGTTTATTTCAATAAGACACCCCGTCTTATTATAATGTAACATTTAATTGCATTTGAATAATTATTGCGCATCACGATTTTTTCTATAGAGAAAACTTTTCGTAAATGTGTTTTCATTTCTATAGTTGGAAAGAAGATATGACCCGTATTAACATGCATTTTTTCCAATCCTGTAAATGATGTACATTTTGAGAAAACTACATGCAAGTTAGTTGTTTTGGGAGTCATCAGCCTCATAAGCAGGTAACTGTTTAAAAGCTTTTTGTAGCCTATAGGTAGGTGCGTAGGTAGACATCTAAGATTAAACTTGCCACTTCTAATAGTACAGATAACAATGATTTAATATTTTAATGCGATTCCTTGACGTAATATACATAATATTTGCTACTTTACACACTTCCTTGTTATTTTTTGCATATCACGAGTAGGTTCGATATTAAAGTAACCGAAAGATGTTCTATTATTAAAAATATAACATCCGGGTTTTTAACGTTAAAGTAGTATTGATATAGTGAGAAAAACTTCACTTATGGGTTTTTATTCTATGAGGAAATATCATAATTTGACACCATGTGTGTGGATTAATTTTAATATGTTATTGTGTGTCTGTAGCGTCCATAAAAGCATAAGCGTATATGTGAGTTAAAAAAAATCTTTGGTAATTAAGCACCCCCATTAAATGGATCGACGATCTGGTGAAAGCCGATGGGAGCCGATGGATGCAGAAGGCGAGCAGCCGCTCAAAGTGGCGCTCTCTGGGCCTATGTTCAGCAGTGGACGTCTTCAGGCTGTTGATGATGATGACTTGTCATGTCACCAATATTTGCATAGCTTAACAGTAGATAGATACCAGATAAACAGTTATCGAAATTAGTATTCTAATGGGAATAAAATCTTATTTCATAACCAGTAATGTAACAAGAATTTTTTTCGCTAGGTAACCACTTACCAAACTTGGTATTCTAATGGGAAAAAATCCTACTTCATAACCAGGTAATCTAACAAGAATTTTTCTTCCCTCTAGATAACCAGTTATCAAACTTGGTATTCTAACGAGAATAAACGGTACCTTACGTGTCTATGAAAGAAATGTAAACTTGTGACTTGTGACACGTAGCCTAGATTATATCATGCAAACAAATTCATTATTACTAGCTCAAATCTTGGAAAGTCGACTCAATCGTTATTACATGAAACCTAAAGATTACAAATAAACAATAAAAGTGCCTATTACATTTTGTTTCCAATTAAGTTGACGCATATTTAATCTAAGGTTAGCTACCTCTATCAAAGGTTAACGATGTGTATGGTTCTTGGAACCAGAGGCGAGAAGATTCAAAGCCCAAGCCGCAATACCACATTGGTTTACGAGGTCACAAATTACTCATGACTGACTAAAAATAAGGCCTCATTCACACGAGACGGACGGTTTCTTTCTACACTTCAGGTAATACTACAGTGCACATCGGGCGTAGACTAGGCACGTCCAGCGGCGCATGAGCTGGCGATGACGAGCGGGGTTCCTAGCGCTGGAAGTCTTCTACAGTACCTAAAAACACCATTCAATTCGTCACTTAATTTGTCGCATCAATCTGCTAGACGGGAGTCGTAACACGGCTCTACACGATGCAATTTGCTGCATGAGAGCCGGCAACCCGCCTCTACACGATGCGACTTGACTGATTGAGTTAAAAAAATCATTTTTCGTAATCCTGAAATCCACCAACTACTTGTACTTGTACTTAAGTATTTTCAAACTTGATTTTTGTTGGAATGTTTTCTGTCAAGCACTGTCAAGTGGCAGAGATCCTTTTCAACGGCCATTTAAAGTTTGACTGTAGACACCACAGAGCACGAAAAAAATACGCTTCGCCTCCAGATAGAAACGAAACTCTACATGAATTTCGTGCCGACATTAAGCGCATAGCACATCCTAGTGTCATCTGCCAAAGTCGATTGTTTAAGTTGATAAAGATTTTATCGGAAGGGCATACTTATGTCAACAGGGCACCTGTATCTGGGTGCAAACCGTCATATTTTTTAGTACTCGTCTCTGGTTGACACCGTTGAAGTTTTTATGTTTCGGGTACCTATATGGCAATATAGTAACCGCACCGAGTTAAAACCGTCTCGTGTGAATGTGCCTTAAATATTGACTTCATCCAACGTGGTCCTGTTAAACTTCCTATTGTTTTATATTTCAATACAAACATTACATTATTTCCTTATAAACACAATTATTAGTGCTATTGTTAACAACATTACCAAGAAAAAGAAACAATCAGTGAAGGGAATCACTCACCACACCCACCTTGTGTTTAAGTACCTACCTGTGTCTAGAACAGCATAGCATACCTAGATCAATCACCTATGAACCTAAGGCTATAAATCGGTCATGCAATGCTGTAATAACATAGATCATAAAGCGTAGGATGAAACGGCACGTTACAATCTGACATATTACAGGTATGAGTAACTCAGATACTCAGATGCGGTACATAATAGTACCTAACTATAATAAGTACGTACGTAGACCCCATGTAGTTCCATATAGAGAAAACCTAGAACTTCCAGTCTCTGTGTAGGTACTTAATTTTTTTTTAAAGAATGACATCAAAAATCCCGTGACACATAATTAGCACTTGTAGATGTAGGTAGGTAGACCCTATGACTACTGCACGCCTTACCCAAAGAGTACTATATCATTTATGGCCTCACTTTTAGACAAATGTGGTTTGTTCTAATATTTATTTCGGGTTTTCATGCATTACACATTAATTTGTTTTATGCGTTTATGTCTGTTTTTTGTTTTATATTGGAACGGAACCATGGACGTATAATCATAATCATAATCATTTATTTGGTACAAAAATACAAGTCAAGTAAAACACATACGTACTCGTAGGTACGTCATCTTGTAACTAGCAGATGCGAGTTATAAATTAAAAATTAATGAACAAATGAACCGAAATAAAATAAAAAAGTGAAAAATAATAAAAATTGCGAAATTATTACAACATAATAATGTCCATTCAAAAAATTGAATTTAAATAATAATAGCGCGTAGTAGTTATTAATGTCACTTCTAAATACCTAAAGTAAATATGGCCTAATGCTTCTAAATTCATCGAAGTGGTAGAAGGTCTGCTCGATGAGCCAGCGCTTCAATCGCAATTTAAAACATCTTAGGCTCAATGCCTCTGTGACATTTTTCGGCAGTGGATTGTGTACTTCCGCGGGGTAATTACGTAAAATTTGCAACAGCAATGCGACAGCAGTAGCAATGCGACAGCAGTAGCGAAGCATACATTCTCGACACCACTAATGATGTATGACAGCAATCACCGCAAGATTTACGCCTGTCGCAAACCTGTTGCGAGTTAGGTAATTAGGGGGCCGGTCCCATGACATGTGTTAGCTTCATTGATTTGGCTAACTTGCTGGCACGGAACGAAATACATTTTTCTAAAGGTGGTAGTTAGTAGGATTTTAACGCATTGGGAGCTCTAGTTGATTGCGCCTCATCACTATCATAATAATCGATGTTCCGATATCACCTCATCTATATGTATACCTACACAGTACACATATGCATATGTTCAAGAGCAAACAAGACAGTAGAGAGTAAAAAGAGTAGAAGGAGAAGATAATCCCTGTCCCAAGTAATCAAAAAATAAAACGTCGCATGTCTGTTTTTCACGCCGACATGGCTAAACCGTTTGGATAGAATTTTGCACACAAAATATGAATATTACCGAGATCAAAATAGGATACTTTTTGTCCAGGAGAATACATAGCTTATGCGAGAAAACGGATAAAAAGCGGGTGAAATCACGAGGCGCCTGTAGTGTAGAATAAATCGTGCACCACGCACAGCAGCGCGCGTAGCGTTATAACGTAGTACCAAACCAACTCGTCTTCTTTGCACATATACGAACATACTCATTTGGCCCAACACATCAGCATTGCAATTCAACGTGGCAATGCTGCCAGCATGTTGGGTACGCTACCTACCGGTAGTGGGCTGGAGCGCTTGGATTGTCTATAGGCCATCGCGGCTATTATACAGTCCATAAGTGTTCTTTGTAGTGGGTAGTGTAGCTAGTTTTGTTTAGTTTAGTTTAGTTTTTAGTATTGTAGTAGCTACTTATCTTTTCCCCTAATTTTCATTTTTTTAATAGGACTATGATGGCTCGTAGACAAGGTAGAGGTCATGGGAATACTTATTAATTTAAACCTAATAACAATTTTTAGTACTTACCTTTTGTAAAATGTGTCCACATTCATCGCCAAATGACGCCCAAATACTAGGAAATCCATTGTTATGTTGGGCAATGGCAGTTAAAGGGTTTAACTCTAAAATAATATGTAAAATCTAGGCTTACGTTAATTCTGGTACCTACGTTAATTCTTTCTCTGTAATTTGAAATTTTGAGAAGAATTTACTAAAGGTGTTACCGAATAGAAAAAGTAGAGACCCCTAGAAGAATTTTGTTCCTTTTATTAAACAAAACATCCATAATCTATTATGGGTACGCGTCGGTAAAAACAGACACATACATCATATTATATGTCCAACATCTTGTATGGGGACGAACCACTGTGCGCCGGTTTGAATAGGGCATAACGCGGGCGGTTCGGCGCAGCCGCACATTGCGATCTTTTGGTGCGGGGTGACCGCGATGAAGCGCGGGTAGAGGTACTAGCTCCGCCCGAATCCTCAAGGCCATTCGCATGGTCCCCAGCCTTAATACAGCGGTACAGGTAATTCATAAGATAGATAAAGCAAAATGAGCAATTCTAACTCGTTCACTCAGTAGAGTCAACTCAACTAACTCTACCAACATGCAGTCACAGAATAGATATAACAGAGCACACATATACATCATCAGCCGGAAGACGTCCACTGCTGAACATAGGCCTCCCCCATAAAACACCACTTTAGAAGCTTATCCATCTTATCATAGAGGGAGGGATTTGCCATAGTCACCATGCTTGGCAGGCGGCTTGGTGGACGCAGATTTTAATGTACCGAGGAAAATGCTGCTGCCCATCATCAACAGCCTGAAGACGTCCACTGCTGAACATAGGCCTCCCCCAGAGCGCGCCACTTTGAGCGGCCGCTCGCCTCCTGCATCCATCGGCTCCCCGCGGCTTTCACCAGATCGTCGGATCGTCGTCAGATGCTGCTGTCCATCCATTCCTATTGTAACAGATAACAGAGCGTTTATAGTTGCAATGACATGTGTAAATAAGTACCTACTTATGTATTCATAATGTAGCGTGCATTCACTCGAGTTGCATCACGTCACGTCAGATTACCAGCGCGTTGTTTGTGCCTAGGTTAGGTTTCTGCTTACCTCGGTACTCGCTGGTTTCATTAAATGCAATCGTTAAGCAACTGCATGGTGTCAGGTCATATGACTCGGTTATATTACGCTTGCGTGCATGTGAATTTTATTACTGCTCAATAGTAAAAAAATATTAGAGTTCACAACAAACGATACATGATGTGGGGTTTTAGTAGGTATACTTAGGATATCGGAAGAGGACCCTCTGTGCAGAAACGCATTAGGTCAGACATCTTATTATGCTTGGTTAGGTAGGAGTATTCCTTAATTCATTGATGGGCTAAATTATGTATTATAATTATAATAAGTAAATAGATTTATATCACGGGAAGAAATAACTGCGAAACTTGTTCGCCTATACATGTACCTGTATTACTGTACTCAAATCTTTTTGTCGTCATCGTAATTCATATTGATACTGCTTATTTGCAAAGCTTTTAAGCTTATTTTTAGAGCTAAGACTAACAAACGCAAAACTAACACCTATAACTTGCATACATTTTCCGATTTCTGTGCTCGTGTAACACAGTAAAAAATGCAGTAAGTATGTAATACCACTTCAGGGGTAAATCTTCATTCTCAACCAGCTTAGTACGCGTTTAGTACCACCACATCTGAAACCATTTCTTAGCGATACAATGCAGCTCCAGACTAGCCCGAGTCCTACAAAACTGGTTTCTCGTCCGCCACGCCCGCCAGTCTGCTTTGCCCAAACAACACTGCAAAAAAATCTAACAGAAGGTAAATGTTACACGGAATAGATATTTATTTGTACTTGTTGGTACAACATAAATATCTAGGGACAAACAGATAGAGGTAATTGTGTATTTATATGTCTATTTGCATTGTAGGTGGATTTACCTATGTGGTAGCTATAGAGTAGGTATAACACCTATCATTTACATATAATAATAACATGTAAGTAAATTAACAAATGATAACTTGTTTTTTAATTTATGTACAGCCTCAAATCAGTTGTAAAGCAGCAAAATTGAAAAGAAAATAGTAGCAAGGAACACAATTGTCTTTTACATAAAAGATAAATCAAACTACGCAAATCTCACATCAAACGCGACAGATAGGTTTTTAAAAACAATTAAAAGCTTATCTGTCTTTTTACTTCTTTTTCTTACTCTTAGAATAATGGAACAATAATATTATGTATTTACACCAGTTTTTTGTAAACGATACTAATACCAGCCGCACTACCAGTCCACCTAAGAACGAAACGAACTTAGAATAGACCAGGTACTTATTCTAAGCCAACAAAAAAGTTTCAGCGGATTTTATTACAAATCGGATGCCGATTAATAAGATGGGAATTGATATGGAAAATATTGAAAAAAATAATAACAGTTATAGTTAACGTTACAAATAACATTCTGTAGAACCCATCCAATGTTACACATTTTGAATTTTAGAACAGTCATTTCGTGCTCTACGCAGATCGTTGAGGCTGGTGTAGCTTTATATTAATTTATATGTAACTAGCTTAAACCCGCGGCTTCGCCCGCGTGTACTATCCGTCCGAAACCGTTGATTTTTCCGGGATAAAACTACCTAAACCCTCCCTTTTTAGGAGTCGTTTAAAAAGCGTAACTAAATAGGTTACTTTCAAATACCTGTCTTCGAAATTTCAAGATTTTAGCTTCAGAAGTTTAGACTGTGCGAGCGTTTTAAAATTATTGTGTATTTTTTACCCCTTTAGGGGATGAAATTCAAAAATTACCGAGACCCGTATCTTTTTATTTTGTATGTTATTTACACATTCCAAATTACAGTGTGATACGGTCAAACTTTTTTTAAATTTTCATACAAACTTGATCTTCTTATTTCACCCCCTTAAATGTTTAATTTCGAAAAACTAAAAATACCCTTTCTTTTTTTTTATACTCGTTTGTATGTACCAAGTTTCATAACGCTACGTCACGATATGCAGGTTTTATATACAAACATTTTTGACCCTTTCCACCCACGCAGTGGTTGAATTTTCAACAATCGTTACATAGCACGCGCCTACGTCTTTAAAAAAAAGCCACCCTCCTTACAAGTCATTATGTCTAGCAGTTTGGGCTGTACGTTGTCTATCATCCAGTCAGGACAAAGCCTTTTATAAGAAGTTAACTAGTCTTTATTTCTGATTATACAGGAAATCCTCGTTCAGAGCTCAGTGTGCCGTATTATTCACTATGTCTATGTGTATAAGGTGCTATTTATCATAAACATTTGCAGTGTTTACGCAAGCTCTAGTATAACAAATAACATTAAAAGGATTGCAAGAAACGTGGAAAATGCACCTTTGCGAGTATAAATGGCGATAATTAAGACTGATTGTTGATAGTATTTATTAACAGTAAGCCACATAATAAGTTGCCTCTTCAGGACTTTGTCACAATAAGATATTCTTTGATGTTTTTGAAAAACAGAAAGAACTTCAGATTTTTACTGAGATAAAGTTTTATCCTGATAATATGTCGATGGTATAGATGTTCACTTTGCGTATGGATGTGCATCCCTCATAACCGGTTCTATAGGTGAGGCTGAGGTGGTAAAGTTTTTAGAGGTCCTTGCAGGTTTACACTGAACGATAAATAACAAAAGCCGTTCTGTTTTAATATTTATGACCCGGCGCTTTATGATAAATATTGGATATTTATATTTAATTTAGGTACGATACTAAAAGCTCGTAAATATTTAAGTGATATTTTTCCATTACTTGAAGTAAATCAACATTTTATATTTCAATGATCTAGCAGTAAATAAACTATGACTGAGAATTTACTCTATACTGCGTTACTTTATAAGGTTACATTTTATTGACTGATTCTTTCCTTTAGCCTTTTCATTTAAATGAATGGCGCCACGAGTAAGGACGACTTACTCGTGGCGCCATTCATTTAAATGAAAAGGCCTGATGTTAAGCGCCAGCACGGTTGCAGTGCCGTTTAGAACTATACATTGTAAAGATGTGGTTTGCCTGCCCACGCCATCCTGAGACATCAGCATCAGTCTAGTAGGAAGACGTAAGTATCGAAACCGTGAGATCAGCCCCCGTATTGTGTAACTCAATCGTAATCGATGAATGGGCTGGCTTCCTTTGGTCATTTCCGGTTGTGTAAAATCCTCATCCATCGGTGTTATGGTCCCTTAGGCGGAGAACTGAATAGACAAAACAATGGTTTATTATAATAATGAGAAATAGTGAGAAAATACTAATGGATGGAGATGTTACACAATGCCAACTTGCCGGAAATGACAAAATGAAGCCCATTCATTGATTCCGATTGGCTTAGACGGTAGCCCCGCAGATCAGATCATAAAGTTAAAGCCTTATTTGGGCAGTAATTTCACTACAGTATAGATAAAGAATAGATAAAGAACGTACGTAGAGATCTATGTACGTACTACAGCTACAGACAGTTCCCTTCAAATCGGAATATATATAGGTAGTAGTGTTTGCACACTATACTGCTTAAGTAGCTATATAGGTTTTAAAACCTAACTTTGCTTACAAGTTTAAAAATCTGCGAATAAAAGCTTGGAAATAAAAGAAATAGAAATGCAGTTTTAATTTTTAAGCAAATGCATACCTGTTACTATTTCTTTTATTTCTTAACCTTTATCCGCAGTTTTGACTTATAGAACTGAGACATGGTCTCTTACTGTTGGCCTCATTAGTAAGCTCAAAGTCGCGCAGCGAGCTATGGAGCGAGCTATGCTCGGTGTTTCCCTGCGAGATAAGCTCCGGAACGAGGAGATCCGCAGGAGAACTAAAGTGACCGATATAGCTCTTAGAGTTAGTAAGTTGAAGTGGCAATGGGCAGGCCACATCGCTCGTAGAACTGACAACCGATGGGGAAGAAAGGTTCTCGAGTGGCGACCACGAACCGGAAGACGCAGCGTAGGCCGGCCCCCCACTCGGTGGACCGACGACCTGGTAAAAGCCGCAGGGAGCCGATGGATGCAGGAGGCGAGCAGCCGCTCAAGGTGGCGTGCTTTGGGGGAGGCCTATGTTCAGCAGTGGACGTCTTCAGGCTGTTAATGATGATGATGATGATCCGCAGTTTTTCAACCTAGTAAGTATGTTGCAAATTTGAAAATGGATAAAAAAAGAGGTGGCTTCCATGAGTTAATTTAGCGCGGGACCTATAAACATGAGAGAATGATGAATTTGCACGTTTTTTACGGACGTTGTAAGTAGGCCAACCTCCATAGAAAAAGAAAAAAGCACTTTCTTTTGTTTTTCTCCCGCAAGTCCTTGGAAATAAAGTCCCTGAGTAATGAAGGCGAACCTTGTCGAGGAAACTCGACTAATGAGGAGTTTTATTTAAAAAATAACACTAGTTCCGCTTCTTTTCTAGATGGCGCTGTAAGTACATAGTTTAAACCTTTCAAACCACAGAGTAGTTTAAACATAAGAAAATGCTTAGACTATCTACAACGAAATGTCAAATTCAGTTGGGTGGACCACGAGTACATTGCCTGCAGTATCTCTTAAGTAGTCTGTGGTGCATTCTTATTAAGTAAATTGAAGTACAGTAGATTTGTGAGATAGATAAACGTTAATACTATGATCCAAAATAAAGCCAAGGTATCTCGCAACGGAACTAAAAAAAACGAAAGAGTTTAAAGCCGTCAGTCAGTATCGTGACACATTTCCTCTAACCTGTGGTCTATGCTTGAAGCAGTGACAGTGACAGATTTTAGTAAAACCACAACTGGCGCCATCTATTGGGTCATGCATAAAAGACGAATTCTTTTTTTTAATAAAACGGCTCATTGTTTATGAACTTGCTACCAGTGAGTTGAAAAATATCATTGCTTGCCAGTGTTGCCACCCTATAACTTTACAGAAAAGAAGAAGGCGAACATAATTAGTTTTTAAATTTTTGTACTCTGCTGTTCTCACAGAGATAACTTTTAAAACATACTTAACAGTAAACAGCGACTGGGCGTTAATACCAATAATCGCTCGTAGACCTGACAACCGATGGGGAAGAAAGGCTCTCGAGTGGCGAGCACGAACCGGAAGATGCAGCGTAGGCTGGCCCCCCAATAGGTGGACCGACGACCTGGTCAGGACCGCGTCGGGGAGTCGATGGAGACAGGAGGCAGGCAGGCGCTCTACGGGAGAGGCCTATGTTCAGCAGTGGACGTTTTCAGGACGGAACTTTGATTGCAATGCAACAGGAGAAATTTCATTCCGAATTTGTACATTTCCACAGTTACTACTTATGCACATAAACTGCGTATTGAAACTGTCAAATTCATACATTTTTGTGTTTCTATTGGTTGCAATCAAGTTACATGATCGCCTAGCAGGCTGATGATGGTGGGACTTAATAAACAATAAATAACTTTTAATAAAAAAATATATATTTTTACAGTTATTTATGTCAGTATAACGAAACTTTGTCGCTCTGAAATTAGGCCTTGCGCATGTAGGTACCTACGTTACTCTGTACGATTTTTGTTAATTATAAAAATGCTACCAACCAGCTTCCGATGTGAAGCTGGTTGGATTGAGTAGCAAAGCTTCGTTGACCTTAGAATATGGACATTACAATGTTGCAAAATATATACACTGACAGCAAGCAATGTAATGTTTTAATTTTATGAACTGAATTTTTGTTTGACTATTTTCCTGTTTTGCTTCTATTTTTATATTCACTATAGAATAACGCGTCGAAGCGGTTCACCCACGTTTCGTAAAATCTTGAACACCCTATGTAACCCCCTTAGAGCCGCACCGATTTGAATGAAATTTTGTGGACAGATAGCTTACACTACCGAGATGAAGATAAAATACTTTTTCAGAATTTTGAGTTCCTGCGGGTAAGCTACGTACGGCCCGTAGCTTACCCTAGCCTACGGGTGAAACCGCGGGGCGCCTTAGGCTGACCCCACATTGGGCGGTAGCGATCCTCGAGCGACTTCGCGCGATATCGCGATATCGCAGCGACACACGCCACACGATATGGTAAAATGTCACGGCGATCACGCGGCGATATCGCTACCACCCAATGTGGGGGCAGCCTTAGTTACTCAAATTCATGGTTATCGGTACGTGCTTTAATTTCAGTTGACGTTTGATTAACTAATTCATTGTAAGTATTTCAGAAAGGTTAAAGAAGACAACAGACGTAGAGGTGGATGAAGCAACTCGTATTTAATCTGTTTAGGTACACATTTATTGACACACTGTCAACAAGTGAAATTCTATAGACCTTGTAGTATTATTTAGATTTAGGTATTTGCGCTTTCCATTCATGATCAGTCGTAATTCATCAACCAACCTGTTTTTATATGACTCTGTATTTTTTATAAGATCTTCTTGGTTTTGGCAAGCGCAGGAGACGATGAAACTCGAAATTTAAATTTAAAATAAAATTGACAAGGCGAGGAAATCGTAAGACAAGAGGATTGCTGGGTCGAGGCTCGAGAGAAGAGCTCGTGACCTGACGAAAACAAATAAGAAAATGTATAAAAGTAACGTTTGAACGGATTGCCAAAGATTACTTGTCTTGGATTGACTATCCCGCAAAGGCAGACACCAGAGCAGCGCGTATATTTTGTTGTAATCCAGTGGTGACGTACCCCAAGGACCTAGGAGTCTTGGAGGAAGGTTGTTCGTCGCTGCAGAACTGTGCCTAGAACCTTATAAACCCTACAAGGAAATGGTTGTGTAACTTACCCAGACTTACCTTCACCCCAACGTTCCAAACACTTAGTTTTCCTCAAGCATAAATACTAAAATCCTCCATCGTCCCCGTTGTTTTCCCCAGTGCAGTGCCAAAGATATTTTCGTTTAATTATAGAGTCGAATTAATATCTGTTTTATATTTATTTCCTATGATTTAAGGTAGGAACCAACCCAGGGCCCACATAGGCTGATTGGTAGTGTGGTGAAACGACCCCTCCAGGTCATTTCATTACAACCTTGACATTGTTCCTATCTCTACAGGTTGGTCAGTGGTCACTCTTACATCACCGTGGTAACACCGTGTAAAACACGTCCTATCGCCTTACAAAACTATGTACCACCTCACTGATATACCAGCCAGAATACGTGCTTTGAAGACTAAACTTTTCGAGCTACAAAACTCGAAAACAACGCTACTATAGCCTCACGTTGCGCCATATCTTCATAACCAAACCTCACTCGATGGGACTGAGCCCGCATTGGACAAGAAACACCCTGGAAGAGTCTACGTTGTGATGATAAGTTGATAAGCAATCCGTGCTCCTAAAACGTCTTGTGCATACTAAAACGGTTATACCTACCAGTGTGCAGTCGAGACTGTTTTGACGTTATATCTCAAGTAATAAAGCACGGGTGTAAATCTAATAAACATTAGTAAACCTACAGATTTATAGAGAACCAGTTGTCTTTGCCACACCCACAACGCTGAACGTTGTAACCGCAAATGAGATACGCAAACAATAAAAAATATTAACACTTTTAACAGTCTAGTCACCTTTAGTCTTCGCGATTGAATTGTTAATCCGAGGTGGGTTTGTATTTTTAGATCTCTTAAAATTTTTGATAATGTATGTAGGTATGAAACAACAGCGACAATGTAGGTATATAAATCATTGCAGATACTTTATTTGTGCTCGCAAAGTTTACGTCTTTAAATAGGTCAAATAGATATTTGATTGAAGTTTTTTTATACTTAAATATACTTACTTAAATAATATTATTTTTGCAGTAAGTTATAAAATATAAATTGAAGAACATAAGAAAGTAGCGCTAAATATGCTAAGACCACTCATAGATAAATAAGTAGCGCAAGCACAGCTATGTAAATAATATAAGACTGTTACCAATACCAAGCTATACCTACAAAGTAAAATTGTGTCAGTAAACTTTATCAAAACCGGAAAAGATTACGTGCGCATAGTTACAACTTACAAGATAAACCACACACCACAACACTTGTAGCTACTACTAAATATTCTGTGGCCACACCTACATGTAATAGGTACATAAAGGATAAGAGGCGGCGATATGATGATATAACATAAATATATACTTATCTACTAATATATATAAAAGAAAAGCATTGTCTGTTAGTTTGTGTGCCTGTGTTTCACGCTAAATGAAGAGATTTGAATGTAGGTACTTTTGCTCACGAGTATTTTTAAGGCAGTAAATTAAGAGTTTCGCCGGAAATCGGGTATGAGTGAAACCGCGGGGCGTTTTTTATAGTTACAGGTACCGGTAAATGTACATCTGGCTAGAGACAACGCGCTACCAAGCCGACTACCTTCATGTGAGTGACAGAAATCTCGCTTTATGAAGCTGACTATTTCCATTTTCCCTGTGAGTGACAGAAATCACGCTCTATGAAGCCAACTACCTCCCTGTTGGTGACAGATACTACGCTCTATGAAGCCGACTACCTCCCTGTGAGTGACAGAACCGGCGGTTTATGAAGTCGACTATTCCCCTATGAGTGACAGAGATGACGCTCTACCAAGCCTATTACCTCGACCTAAAGAGACAACGCTCTACGAAGTCGACTACTCCCTGTGAGTGACAGAGACGACGCTCTACCAAGCCGACTATCTCGAGCTAAAGAGATAACGTCTACGAAGTCGACTATCTTCCTGTGACTGACAGAGATGACACTCTACAAAGCCGATTATCTCGAGCTAAAGAGACAATGCTCTAGGAAGCCGGCTATCTCCCTGTGAGTGACAGAAATCATGCTCTATGAAGCTGACTATTTCCATTTTCCCTGTGAGTGACAGAAAGCACGCTCTATGAAGCCGATTACCTCCCTGTCGGTGACAGATACTACGCTCTATGAAGCCCACTACCTCCCTGTGAGTGACAGAACCGACGGTTTACGAAGTCGACTATTCCCCTGTGAGTGACAGAGACGACGCTCTACCAAGCCGATTATCTCGACCTAAAGAGACAACGCTCTACGAAGTCGACTATCCCCCTGTGAGTGACAGAGACGACGCTCTACCAAGCCGACTATCTCGAGCTAAAGAGATAACGCTCTACGAAGTCGACTATCTCCCTGTGAGTGGCAAAGACGACGCTCTACCAAGCCGACTATCTCAAGCTAAAGAGACAACGCTCTACGAAGTCGACTATCTCCCTGTGAGTGACAGAGACGACACTCTACCAAGCCAATTATCTCGAGCTAAAGAGACAATGCTCTAGGAAGCCGACTATTTCCCTGCGAGTGACAGATACTACAACGCTCTATGTAGCCGATTATCTTCCTGTGAGTGACAGAAACGACGGCGACGCTCTACCAAGCCCATTAACTTTATTTGCATTATTTACTGCTGGTTGCTGTACATGATTTGTACGTTTTAAATTACGTTTTGACATAGAAAACGTAGGTATTTCTCTTGTAAAAAAAATGAGATAGAGAATTAAGGTCAGATGATGTGATGTGATAGTTGAAAATGCAGTCATAAGTTTGTAGGTGTTATGAACAAGTTTATATACCATGGATTGATTTTTTAAGCGTAAACCACACTTCAGGTATATCTATAAAGATATTATAGTTCTTAAAACGCAATACTTAGTAGTTAGTTCTTATCCCGCTGGTTGCCAAAATTTTAAGAACTATAATATCTTTATCGGTTTATATATATGTTACAGATAATTACATATTATATACACATAGGTACCTATGTATAATTTACTGTAAACACGTGGTTCAGCGGTTTTAAACGATATCATTAGGTATTTATAAATACCTATGGGTTCTAGAGTAACATTTCAGTTACCGAAATAAATATTTTATTTATACTAGTTTGTATAGATATACCTACACATTACACCGACATGCATACCCGCCAGCTATTTATTATGAGAGATATAATCATGTAGATGCCTACTTAGAAGAACTGCGCTTATATTTATATGTGTAGACTACTATATTATATAATATAGCTATAGTGAGGTATGTATCTATATAAACAGAGAGAAATAAGCAGTAACTGTTATTGCATGCTGAATAGCATATATTATTTCATAATAATAAACCAGCCACAGTCTAAACAAGAATTCTATCCATCTAGTTCTTAGAACGTATACTTGCAATGGCCATAAGTTATGCCAAACTAAAAGTAGACAGCTCATGGGGATGACATGGTAAACAACAGCCGTATTGACTAGCCAGCTTAGCGCCGGTGCTTAGTTCTTAGCCAAAGGCAGAGATGCATCCGCTCGTGCAAGTGATTTAACTCTTATACGAAAGATCTTAGGAAAGCAAGTATTGCTAACTGTACTATTATTTATTCTATGGCATTGCTCATCTCGTACCTCATTGCCAGCTTGAAAATGTCTACGGCTGTACGTAGGCCTCATAGGGCCTTCACTTTGAGCTTGCATCTTACATCCAACGACTCTCTGTGGTTCCGGGTGGACCGGGTTGTTGGTCCACCTTGTGGGACCCTGTAGTACAATGTACATGTGACATGCGTCTATTTGAAATTACCTACTGTGTAAGAGACCGTCTCGGAGTGACGGACCAGTGCATAACATAGCATCAGCAAGTTATAAAAGCCGATGCCGCTCGCTATCACTAAGCTATTATACTGTGTCCATTTTATTAATGGTTTTTTGACAGCTGGACGACTGACAAGTTAGTGATGTAAAGTGATGTTCTAAAGATTCTCGAATGTGATACCATTCCGATTGTACTATTATCATTAATCGAATTAGGTACGTAAACGTAATAATCGATGTCGATAAATGTACATTTTGATTTAGGCTTCCCACACACGGGCCACCGACCACAAGCCACAAAACGCCGCCACCGGCATATTTCCTATAGTTTTCATATATTTTGTATGGACTCGCCGCACACGGTTGACGCCGGTGGCCGCCACACGCTACAATCGTTTGCGGTACATTCACGGCGTTTGTGGCTGTCGCGAGTGGCTCGTGTGCGGCGACACTTAGTTTTGATGAATTCCATGAAGTACAATATTATTTGTATGAAATTTTAACGCAAACAATACAAAACTTTATGGGCGTGATCTGTCAAAAAACCATTAATAAAATGGACAGAGTACCTATAGGTACCTACCTATATTATCTACATCATGAACAGGCGTAATCGATACTCATGGGCTTTGAATGTAAGGAACACTTTATATTAAAAAATATCACCTTCGTTCTGAAGCACAGTTGTATTTATCCCAATTTGTTTTCTGAAGTTACTTTATATTTATGTTGAATTGG
Source organism: Ennomos quercinarius (assembly GCA_910589525.2). Classification (NCBI taxonomy): domain Eukaryota; kingdom Metazoa; phylum Arthropoda; class Insecta; order Lepidoptera; family Geometridae; genus Ennomos; species Ennomos quercinarius. The sequence continues at coordinate 8,704,685 of OU342501.1, forward strand.
CGATTCTTTATTGTTTGCCTTTACGATAAAGTCATATTTGATTTTAATTTTATGGCAAAGCTTTATCTCTACATACGTAACGTATCTGTAAGTACGATTTAGGGCTTGTTTTAATTTTTTCTCTAAAATGTGCTTTAGACACAATATCTATAGTGTGATTTAGGTATTATGTTATTATCTTTATAGGTGCCTAGTACCTACCTACTTATGTAGAATACTGAAAATGTATCCTGCGTCACTTAGGTAGGCTAGGTAGTGATCGAATTCTCTGTTACTTAAACCTCAACGCTCCTTTTCATGATCGTGTTATGAAGAATCTAAAGCACGAACCAACGTTCAAAGTAATGGTTACGAATCGACTGATCACATCAAATTATTGCAGAATCCAGCCCTGTTAAGTACTGAGCCAACATCTGGGGACCGGTCTCACCCGTTTTGCAGGCCCACGCAATTCCCCGTCTCTCGACCACATCACTTTACAACTCGTCCTTACTACTATGTGCTCAACCCACTAATGAGAATATTAGGAACTTGCTTGAGCTGATAGCAGAAAGCCAGCGTTGTATGTGCAGTCATTAAGAAGGGCCTGAAGACCGGTCGATAAACAACTTACTTTATAAAGGCGCAGGTTCTCGAGTGGACACCTAATAACCGCCAGTTAGTTACCAAACTATTTGCATCTGACGGTATTTTTCCTTGAAATGCCTAGCCCTTATATATTTCACTCGATTTACCAGAAAAGTTAACGGGTGCTCAGAACTTGACTATAAATTAATGTTGAAATCGGTGTAGGTTCTGCGCTTATTCAGTTCAGTCATCGGTCATAGTCATACCAGACGAGATTAATAGCGAAAGCTTATCTGGATTAAGTATTTTCAGGCATTTTTAAAACATTTGCGGTTTTTTCATATTAAATTAGGCACTGGTAGGCCTTTTTCATGATGTATACAATTGTAAATACCGACTTGCTACGGATCTTGAATTACAAATTAGGAAATAAAGTAGATATTTTTATTTGCTGTGTAAATTTAATTTTGGTTCAGTTGTCAATACTGACCCAGAAAAATATGTATCTGGGTCAGTATTAAGTATGTATTTTTAATTCAGTTTCATAACATCCTGCTTAAAAAACTTATTTAAAAACTCGCTTTATCAGACATTTTATGTGATTGACATACCCATACATAACCGTTATTTATTAGGTCATCTCCACAGTTCAAGGCATGTGGAGGACGGAAGTGACGCGCGTCTGGCCCGCGAGGCTTCCGCTCGGAAGCGGCACTGCAGCTTCCTGACGCGCCGCCCGCCATGGTCAAGCCATGTTCCGTATCAACAACTGTTGATTTAGTGGCTCTTTCTTGGGCCAGTTCGAGTGGTTTAATGACGACTCTGATGACTGCGATGACCCTAGAGTCTAGGGGAACAGGAAGTCTTTAAAGTTACAGTTGTAAATTAAGCTAAAGGTTTGACCAAAATAAAGAGTGAACATGTGCAGGCACTTAAAGTAAAAAAAAAACATAAGCCTTTAGACACCAGTTGACGCCAACTGGGTAGTTGGAGATAGATCTAGGTACCTATAAATATAGAAGGTAAGGTAGCTATGATATCTCATATGAATACTTATAAGTAGGTACAATTGCTTCGATCAGGTATACAACCTGATGGGTATACCTGGTCGAAGTACAATTGTATTTGATTTCGTTTCCGTAAACCGTGTTCAAAAGCTCTTGCAAGATTAAAAATCTCAAATTGTTATTCGATAAGTTTAGCACCTACCTGAGACTTTATGGTTTTAAAACGCATGAATTACTTTATTGCATTGTTATTATCCTCAAGATAGCGTTTACGAGTTTTGTTAACGGTTGGAGTTAAAGTGAAATAAATGACTTTAAATTGGGGTTCTCGACGGACCTACCAATCAGGACAGGACCCGAAACGTACCTATTAGTCGGCTTTAAACTTTTAATTAAGCCTTGTATTGTATCCTAAACGTAAAAAGGCGTTCTGAGACGCTACGCATATTTAGGGTGCTTAATTTACTTTTAGGTGCGATGATAGGCTATGATGCATTCTGCAGGCAAACATGTTGAGCCACCGAGCATGCAGGGAAAAAATTGGACACGCGCGTATTTTTTTTCCAGCGCTGTGATGCGAGTTGAGTCAGTCCTCTGCAAATTCTTCGTGATTAATAGGAGAGCGAATCATCGAGAACATTCAATACAAAGTCGTTTATTGATATTTATTAGCCAAAATAAACCGTAGAACGCCAGACAGACTCAACAGTCTGTAGGCATTATCAGACTGCGTCATATTATCTTTCGGCGAAACAGCATCTGCAACTTACAAATATTTATCAGATATTCTCGTAAATTGTCGACTGGGACGCAGTTGTGGCGCAAATCACGAGTCATTGAACCTTTTTATAAACGATTTTTTTTATTAAATTTCATCCATATACTTACGTAGTTCTGTAGTTACAAACCGTGTCATTGAAATGCCGAAGTCTTGAATTGGGTTTGCTGGGAATATGGATGCATCATTCGCATCAATGGCGTAATTTTAGAGGCATTCGCACTCTTTGCCCTTCAAAAGAAGCTACGTAAAGTTTCAGGAGTATTTTAACAGATATCTTTAATTGTTATTAATGTATATAGGTACCTAGGTATGCTTATCTGCCACTCACATAAGTTGTTTCTTGTTTGTATATAAAATTATTAACTATGCTACAATCCCATCCTTCTGCAATTAAGCAATTTTCAGAAAATGTCATTATATTTTCAAATTGAAATTACTGGGCAAATGAGACTTTATGATCTGATCACTCAGTCTAGTAATCTGATTACTAGACTGAGTGATGTCCCAGGATGACGTGCGCAGTGCAGTGTCACGCGAAACTTTGTTGTTTTAAAGTTCCGGGTGACACTGCAACTGTTATGGGCGGCCGTGTCACTTAACATCAGGTGAAGGACTTGCTCGTCACGTCATTCAACCACATAAAAAATAAATAAAAAAAAATATTGCTCAAAGTACTTAAGTAAGTACTTTGAGCAATATTTTTTTTATAAGAAGAGCTTATACTTGCACCATATCACCTGATATTGTGGATTTTCAGAAGTATAAGAAGAGCTTATACTTGCACAATATCACCGTGATATTGTGGATTTTCAGAAGTATAAGAAGAGCTTATACTTGCACAATATCACCTGATATTGTGGATTTTCAGAAGTATAAGAAGAGCTTATACTTGCACAATATCACCGTGATATTGTGCAAGTATAAGCTCTTCTTATACTTCTGAAAATCCAGGAAAGCTTTGCTATGCTAGAGTCCCCGCGGTGTGTGTTGCCTATTCAAAATTAGGAAGTTACGATGACAGGTCAATAGAAAGCATTATAGATGATAATAGGTAGATATTAGCAGTTGTAACTTGTAGCGGCATACAACTCACATGCCAATTAGGTTTGCAAAATGTTACAAAGCTGAAGTAGAGATCCCTATACCAACTGTTTCTTGTTGGTTTGTTGCTTTCACCAGAGATTATTGAATATGCTGATGCTGTTCACGCCAAAACGCCTGAACCAATATGGGTTCATACTGGGTTTTTTCATCCGTAGTTAAGGTAACCAATGGTCAAACTTATAACAAATTTTGACTATTGGTTAGAATTTGTTATAACCATTGGTTACTTTAACCTCGAATCAAAAAACCCACCCTTAGTATTACTGTTCTGGAAAATTTACCCTGGAAAGTATGTTCCCGGTTTTTTGGCGGGAACGCGGAAAAGTTCACGTCGTTGCATTGTATTATTTTTCAAAACTCATGCTTTTTCCAGTGTTAATGTTTAAAATCGGTGGCGTTTTACGCATTAAGTGCTGAATTACGAGCATGAGTGTGGGCAAGTGATATAATGTGGTGAAACGTGGTTTTTCGTGTTGCTTCCAAAATTCCATAGAAGCTTCTAGTAAAGTTGCCACCACTTTACTAAGGCATGACTTAGACTGGACTGAGACTACCTGACTTAGACTGGACTATGACTACGCAGACTGTGACTAAGACTTGACTTTACGTGAAATATTCTATCATTATGAAAAATTACAATACTTGACACTGGCTAAATACACTATGTGTGGAGCCAAAATATAAGAGAAAAAAAAAAAAAAAAAAAGTATGTTCCCGTAGAAAATGAGCTAGTTTTGGATTATGAAAATTCAAACTATGTACCCATAGCTAGGTAGTACCTACTGTTATTTATTCTGTGGTGATAGTACCGTACCTAATGCCATGCCATGGACCCTAGGCAGTAGGTTTTATTGACCTAGCACTGGCGGGCGGGCAAGGGCTAAGATTTTCATAGGATGAAACAAAAGCACATCTATATACCCTCGTCCTATTTGTCTGTCTATAGTCTATACGAATCAACTAGACTCTACTTAGTTGATTCGTATATAATGCTTACAAGATTGCTTTAGCGTTGGTATTAATCTAATCGTTTCATTGCAATAAAAATAATGTAATAAATAAGATCTCTACATTCTTGCATAAGAGATTTCAGAAATTCCAAGAACTGCCTTCGAAAACAATGTGGCATGCATTTATGAAGAAACTTAATCCGTTGTTAAACAATTTCGCTTTTATAGCCCACTGGCAGACCTCGTGTCAGCTATTTTAACAGCCACCGTTCAGTAGTAAATTGTAAATGAAATTACGGGTGAATTAAACAGGAAATAATAATATCAATGATTTGCTTCGAACCGAAGTCGGAAATATAGCAAAGTAGTAGGTGTAATTACTGCAACTTGCTTGAGCAACGTAGTGGAAGTTGCATGAATGACTTCGGATTTTGCGGTCAAATTGCTCAACTTTTTAATAGGTATATCCATTTTGGTGTTGGTATATTTAGCATGCTGTCCGAGTTCAGAACAATAATGATCATGATCGGAATATTTGGCGGTAAGAAAACAATAGGCCTATATATATCCATTGACAAGTCGAAATCATGCAAAACAGTGTTTGGTTCTTCGAAGCACTTCTATAAAGCCTATCGACTCAATTTATTCGCAGCGTACCTACTCGCAGTTCAAACGGTCAGATAAGACACCCATTTGCCACATCCTTATTCCAAGGACAGTGTTTGCCGGCGGCGAATCGCGAACGAAATGCTAATTCGTATGCTACAGTGAATACCTTATGCGATCTTAAAAAACTGCCATGCTTACATACTTCGAAACTCGACTGTCGAGACTGCCATAGGAAAATGCCAAAGATAAATACGGCTCACCATCGTATAAGCGCAGACAAGGATGTCCAATTACTGTTCTTAATTCTTTGGACACGTATTGCAAGTAATTTGATGTATTATTTTTCTTATCTGTGACCGGTTTCCATGATATGATAAAGTAAGGACCCATTTGTATTACAGCTAATTGTAAAATTCATTCAAACTAATATCTACTGCAGAGCAATGACGTTAGAAAATGATCAATGATTGCAGAGATGAGTATAGAATAATCCATTACAACAAGCCTCAAAAAGAACCGCGCGTTTGAAGCTAATAGATGAATTGTAATGAATCGACTATCTACTACCAACAGTTTATGAATGACGTTAATGTAAACACAGATACTATGTTTACTACGAGTCTAAATCCGTTAATATACCACCTCGAAGAACATCAGTCGGAGAAAGATAAACATGCGTCTCTGAAAGCGGGTCGTTGGCAACAACAGAGAGGCGCATCCGCCAAAAATAAAGTCCTTGACCTTCCTGTTCGGAGTTTATCTCGTTAAAAATAAAAGTTGCCATGAACTTCAAAATGCGAGTGCGGGTAGCATTGCTAACCCATGTAGGCAAGTCTCGGGCCCGTTGGCCTTCGGTGGTTCACGAACAAGGCCCCTTTGTGTCAACTGAACGACTCGAGATACCGCCTCAGCCTGTATGCCGGCTATTTAGCTCCGAACACGTTCGTATTTAACTAGCCAAGGAAAATAATACTCGCATTCTAATTGATTAAATAAATAGGGACGTCAATGAGAGTCTGACAGATCGATAGGTTCAAGACCGTGCCCGTGAATGAGAATGAATCATCTATAAATAAGCATACAAAATAGGTGCAATAAATTCTCAGAAATGTGCGTAGAATCTTTGGCAACGCAATTTATATTTACTGACGATTCTGACCCCTGCTAAAGTAGATAGATATAAACAGATAAACTCTTTATAAAAACTCCACATCACAAATAAATATCAGTGCAGTGAACAAACTTTAAAAAAAAAATTGCAGTGGGCGGTCTTCTCGCTCAAAGCGATCTCTATACTGGCAGTATTTACTTGACAAAAAAGATATATTTGTTAAAGATTTCGATTCAGTTGTTCTTAACGATGGCCATGCGTTGAGGAGCGTCGGCGTTATTGAAATAAATGTTCCTCGTCGTAATAACTCTGCCATCATCTTAAATTATGAATAAAGATCAAACCAAACTGTTGGGAACCTTTGTTCGATATTGCGTCGCTGGTGTCGCCCTGAATATCTCGGTCGCAGCACCAATTAACTTCGAAGGATCTCGAGACAGACGACGCTTTGTTTCTTGCGAAAATTTGGCACGTTTCAGCTATTTGTGTCAATCTGATAATATCGCCAGATTTTGCTTGAAAATATGCCATAAACAGACAACGTCAACTGGCAACATTCGTAATAGCTGGGCCGAGACTGATTAAGATCGCTCTAATGTCCGGACCAAGTCAATACATCTAACTGCATTTCTAGATTAAATAGGTACTTATTAAAGCTTAATGACCAAAGGACCGACGATCTGGTGAAAGCCGCGGGGAGCCGATGGATACAGGGGGCAAGCAGCCGCTCACAGTGGCGCTCTCTGGGGGAGGCCTATGTTCAGCAGTGGACGTCTTCAGGCTATTGATAATGATGGCAATTAAGTTTTAATTCCCAGAAATTGAGTAACCCTAGTTTGTAGGTACAGTCTCTACCATTGACTATAAAATAATCTTTGGTCTGTAGTCTGTACTAAAGGATTGACTTATAAAGAGAACATACATGACATGACCTAACTAGTGTGCAAATTCAGACAGAAATGCTCACAGTTCGTGTGAACCGAACACAAACTGTCTTTATATTCAATGTAGGTAACCTACTTGTTTAAAATGAGAAGCTCAGGGCCCATATTAAATATTGCTATGAAATATACAGCAGTTTTATAATCTGTCAATAGAGAATACCTAAACGTAATTTTTTAAGGCTGTGTTTCAGGTTTTATTTAATAAAAGTTAGATAAGTTTATTTACTGAGTACTATAACCCTTTTCATATTGTTAATTATTGTAAGCCTGGTTCTACGTTGTTAGCATATTATGTTGAAGTACAATAAAAAAGCTGCAAAACTGATTAAGCAAATGGAAGTCGCGCTTTCGAGCGTGCACGAAAGGAGGCTTCAAAGGTAACCGCAAGTGGAACGACCAGTTTTTAGATCATCCCTGCTTTGAATAACATCGCCTCGGGCTCCATAAAAATACGTAATAATATAGGTGCACACAACACCTTCAGCTTTTTTGGTTAAGCTGCAAAAAATATTTAAAGGTTTTTCTATAATCCTATTAGGTAATGTGTGTATTATAATAACCACTGTAAAAAACATACCTAATTATGAGTATTAGGATCGAGCATTAAGTACCTACCTGCCTACTTTGCAATTTTTCAAGTTTGAAATTTGCCACAATTTAGTAATTTCTGTAACAGCTACCTCATCATGTCGCAGTACCTACATATTGTAGCGCTCATACAAAGTATTATAATGTAACTACCGGTCATAGCGAAGCCCGATAAAGTAAAGCAAAGCAAGAACAAGCAAGAAGCAAAACGTTCGCCGCGATCACTTGGATAGGTGACCACTGCAAAAAGTGCTGTTATGTTATTTAATACATGTGAGCAGTACAAATATAATGTCGTTTTGATGATCTCTCCATGCTTTTTTTTTTCTCTTATATTTTGGCTCTACGCATAAGTGTATTTAGCCAGTGTCAAGTATTGTAATTTTTCACAATGATAGAATATTTCACGTAAAGTCTAGTCTTAGTCACAGTCAGCAAATCATAGTCCAGTCTAAGTCGGGTAGTCTCAGTCCAGTCTAAGTCATGCCCTAGTAAAGTGGTGGCAACTTTACTAGAAGCTTCTATAGAATTTTGGAAGCAACACGAAAAACCACGTTTCACCACATTATATCACTTGCCCACACTCATGCTCGCAATTCAGCATTTAATGCGTAAAACGCCACCGACTTTAAACATTAACATTGGAAAAAGCACGAGTTTTGAAAAATAATACAATGCAACGACGTGAACTTTTCCGCGTTCCCGCCAAAACTCCTCTCCATGCTTTAGTCGGTGCTCTAAGGGTATTTCAGTAGTTTTTTCCACAGATTAAAGAAAAAAAACAATTGACGTAACCAACTAAAAAACATTTAAAAACCGTCTCGGGAGTTTTGGCGGGAACTTGAAAAAGTTCACGTCGTTTCATTGTATCATTTTTCTAAACCTGTGCTTTTTCCAGTGTTAATGGTTAAAATTGGTGGTTTTTTACGCATTAAGTGCTGAATTACGAGCATGAGTGTGGGCAAGTGATATAATGTAGTGAAACGTGGTTTTTCGTGTTGCTTCCAAAATTCCATAGAAGTTTCTAGTAAAGTCGCCACCACTTTACTAGGGTATGACTTAGACTGGACTATGATTACCTGACTTAGACTGGACTGTGACTAAGACTTGAAGACTTGACTTTACACGTGAAATAATCCATAACTCGATGAATAATTACAATACTTGACACTGGCTAAATACACAATGTGTGGAGCCAAAATATAAGAAAAAAAAAAAAAACTGTCTCAATCTGCATCATAACAAAGAACGAGAGCAGCCAGCTTTACCATCAAAACAAAGACATTGTCTGTTACTCGCTCAGCGAGCCAAACTTGCCAAATCATCTCGCTGAAATCTTAACGACTCCATTAAATCTGAGCAATTTCACCCAGAAACCATCATAAGAGCACAGCTCGTTATTTTGTCGACAGAACACGACAAAGCACACTAAATACAGGAACTCAAACCACAGAAGATATAAGTGTAGGCACAAGCATAACACTCTTCCTCGTCCGGCCTGCACCGAGGCCGTCTAATCTTCCTGAATGTTAATCATATCTAATTATTTCCTGCTCATTATGACGTCAGTTTTCACCGCATGATCTAGTGAAGTCAATTATTATAATAATGGTGTTGATTGTGAGATGTTTGCCTTGACATTTGCTATGATAACCCGTTATTTAATCAGGTATGTAGCTGTCAAAACGAGGATAGGTTTGTGTAATAAATGACTCTAATCCGGCTATCAGTTAAGGGCTTATGCTAGGCCAAGCCAAAGCCACAGAAAAGACATATAGTACTAGGCCAAAGCGGGGATGAGTCGGGGGGCCGAGCGGCAGGGGCGGTCTAACTTAGAATGGTTCCTACGCGCAATACTTTATAGGAAATTTATTATTACACTGAATATAATGGATATTTTAAAAATCCACTATACATAAGCTCTCCATTATATTTAGTTCAACTACTACACAAAACTTCATGACATTATTTAAAGTATTCATTGAATCGCGGTTTATTTGTACGGTTTGGAGGTAACTTTGTAATTTTTTTCGATCGAGAAAAGTTTATTAACATTACATAGCTTATCTGCGTTAGCATTAGTCCTGAACTTTACCATATATTAATTTAAAAGTCATTGTTGCAATATTGTTGACAGGAAACGGCCTCATGCTAAGCCATTTTAAGCATTTTGGCGTTGTATAGGCTCCTTAATTATTTTTTATTTTTTAATTAAATTATTTTATTCATTATAACTTTGGGTTACATGGTTTCTTAAGTAAGTAGAATATAAAGCTTTATATAAAATCAAACATATATATCTTCCATATCTTAGTAAATCTAGTCCAACTTAAGTGATAAATCCATGTACCCTGTACTAGTATAAACTGTGTTACAGGGTACAGGCACTTCCCGACAGTGTCATTATGTAAGATAGATAATTTGACACAATAAATAAATTAATGACTGAACATTTTTGAACTGTTATATTTAAAAAGATGTTGTTGCTAATTTAATGGTGTACTTACTAGAGATCATTGCTGATACTATATCTAGCTACTCTACTACTATAGTGTCAATCTAGCTAATTTAGAACAAAATTGTTATTTGCAAATTAAAAATAGTGTTAGACTAGCTGACCCGCCCCGCCCCGGCTTCGCAAAGGTTAATTAGTTTTACGCCTTATCTCAGTCTAAAGAAAGAGAGAAGGAAGAGCGAAAAAGCTAAGGGAAAAGGATGAATGGATGAAACGGCGAATGGAATTTCGGGATTAATAGTATACTAAAGTCTACCTTGTACCTAATATGAAGACAAATCATGCCCAGTTTCATTTGAATCCATTCAGTAGTTTCGGCGTGATGCTCAGCTAAGATACAGACAGACAGAAATAAAAAAAATTACAGTTTTGGCTTCAGTATCGATTATAGTGAGCCATCTAAAACATTTTTACAAAATATTTTATGTACAAAATTGGACCTGTTACAGTTTTATTATAAGTAAGTATAGATAAATAAAGTTATATCATATCTATAGATACCAAATAGTTTACATATGATAAAACTTAGTTGTTTCTGTACCCAGAGTAGTAAGCTAAGTAGAGTCTATAAAATGGTGTTGTTGCTATGTAATGGAGTACCCACTTACTAGAGATCAATACTGATATCAGTCACAATCTAGCTAATTTAGAACAAAAGGATATTATTATCAGCAAAGTAAAAATAGTATTAGATTTAGAAACTTATTCTAAGGGGTTAGGTAAATAGAGTTGTATCATATCTATAGATAGGCACCTACCTAATAGTATTACATAATTGATAAAACATAGTTGTATCTGTAGTATGTACCTAGGTACAGACTCTAGAGTTAGGCTAGGTAGAGTCTATTAGGTAATTATTTAGCGGCAGAGTAGTATGCTTTCCTGTTATTGACTTACCCACTTAGAGAAAATCTGAAGATATAACCCAGTGGCATGCATTAGTATCTATTTGGTTAGGTATATCGTAATTTTTATACAGATGATGATTATAATAGGTCTGTAATGATTATGAGATTAGGTACCTTTAAGGCCCATTCAAACCAGCGCGTTACTCGCTACCGCTGTGGGTAGCCTTATACCGCGCGGGATTCCGCCCGGGTATTTTGTATGAAGTTTCGTTCTAGCCGCGTAACTTCATACAAAATACCGCACGAGATCTCACGCGGTATTTACCGCTACCCACAGCGACCTTTAGATCAAGTATAGGTGCTTACTAAAATTTACTACCTAGTAACGATTCGTTCGGTTCGGTATGCCTTGTTTATTATTATATTTTGAATCCAGTACTTAAATTAACTAATGGAGGATTACCTCTACCTTTATACCATCCCCAACAAAAGAAACAAGAAGTAAGTAGGTCCGCAAGAAGACATTGAAAAATGAATCCCAGCGGCCAGATATGATCAACAATTATTATACTGATGTGAAAAATTGAAGTATAGCTTTTTCTGGTGTTTCCTTTTTGCCTCTGAAAACGAATTTATAGGTAGGTAGGTACCACCAGTACCATCCCAACATGACTGCATAACTGCAAGTATTAAATTATCCATTACAAATATAAATGACGGTCCTTTATATACGCATAGCGAGTTCCATCGTCATTCTTTACGCATTTAAAACGTCAAAAAACATAACTTGTATTTTCAATACAACACACGTGTCGAAGTCTCTACGCCCTGAGAGTCCGGCGACCGTATCCTCCACAATGGCTTCTTGGGGAGCCGGCGAGTGCATTCCACCGCATTTTAATTATGTTATGTCGTTAATATTTTAAAAGTTTTATTAAAAAAGCTTTAAAAGTTTCGTGTTAGTAGGTATTCCGTAACGTCTGGTGAGGACAATGCGACGGGACGCCTTTAGGGAAGTGCGTGACCAGACTCCCGAGCTGCGGTCGGAGGCAGGGACGTGCTTTAAACATACTTTATGACGCATTTATATCGATAGATTTTTATGCCATCGTTAATATTCGACGCTTTACTCTGGCAAGTGGGCAATTTACTTGCAATGATTGTTGTTTATAAATCGTATTGACTCAATCTGACTATAGTAAGTAATAGAGCCATCTTTGCATTGTAAATAATTACTTAGACATGAAATAAATATTTGATATAAACTCACGCTACTAGAAAACAATAATGTCAGCTCTAGTCTAGGTTACTCTTTTCATTAGCATTAATAAATCACCAGCTTATGGCGGTATTTTAACATATAATATACCTACATAATAGCAGAAGCAGATCACGATTAATAGACATTTCAACGAAAACATCTGATATATTCATTGTATTTAAATTATAATATATAGTACGAGTATATGTATGTATGTTTATTTTTTATGAAATCTGAACGCCCCGTGCCGTCGCCACAAAAGCATTCTTGTTTTAATTTAAAGCTAGAGTTTAATAGATTTCGGCGAACCTAGAGCTCTTGTCAAAAACAATGGTCTCAAAGATTTTATTGCTGTTTCTAAGCAATCATCATCCGCAGCTTTCAATTATATAAAGGTATTTAAAGAAATATAAAACCTTTGGAAATTAGATTATAATCTGGTATTTTAGGCTAAAGTGACCCGGATTTTTTTAGGCAAGCATGACCGCGTTGTCACTTACCATCAGGTGAGACAGTCGTCAAATTTACCTATCATCATCATCATCATCAACAGCCTGAAGACATTCACTGCTAAACATAGACCTCCCCCAGAGAGCACCACTTTGAACGGCTGCTCCCCTCCCGCATCCATCGGCGCCCCACGGTTACCTATATTATCATAAAAAACATAAGTTTACGACGAATGTTGAATTCCATACATACCCGCAAATTTATGCAATTTGAATTACTATCATGAACAAAGATTATAACAACCTACCTACAACATTTAGCTTGATTTCATTTTCATTTTGGCACAGTGCAAAAAAAACGGATAGGTAGGTAGGAGATACATAAAGATAATATTAAATGTATGCGATATGTACCTTAAATATGTATGCACACACATATTAAAGCTTCTTGCTTTAATTGTTAATTTTCCATAAGAAAAGCAATCTAGGTATCTGAAACATACATAATATGTTAAATCTCATCACAGTTGCTTATAATTTCAGGGATTTAATATCGTTAATCGATATCGACATAGGTAATAAAGTTGTGAGCCCCATCACTTTTGTGGTTAGCTTCACGCGGCTGGCATACTATAAAAGTGCATTGTACACCTCTTGGAAATCGTTCTACGTCATCTGAGCATATTTCCATTCCGGTAACTTGCAAGCTGCAACTTAAGCATCTTTATAATTTTCATTTACATAATTATTAAAAGATGACCTGCCGCGCGCCGTTTCATCCGCAATACCCTTGTCCCAAGCGGAAAAATAAAAAAGCCTTGATACTGTGTTAGTATCGGTTGGTATAGTCAATTGTTTTTTTCTCTAATCTGTGGTATCGGTAGAGTAAACAGACCGAGGTACTACTTATAACAATCTGTAAATAACCTACGCGAAACTTCATTCAAATTGGTTGGCCTGAAACGCAAAAGAAGTTAAAATGGTACTTATTCTAAGGCCTGCATTAATATTTTTTAAGAAGACTAATTTTACAGAAATAATAATGAAACAAGCAGTTTATGCCCGCGTGGACTATCCTCTCAGGAACCGTTTATTTTTCCAGGATAAAATTACCTTAACATTCCTTTCTTGGGAGTCGTTTAAAAAGTGCTATAACTAAATCAGTTACTTTCAAATGTGTTACCTATCTTCAAAATTTCAAGATATTAGCTTCAGCGGTTTAAGCCTTGACGGCCTTGTTGTGTGTTTTTTGCCCCTTTAGGGGATGAAATTCAAAAATTGCTGAGACTCGTATCGTTTTATTTTGTATGTTCGTCACATTCACAGTATGATTCGGTCAAATTTTTCAAAATTTCCATACAAACTTTTCACCTCCTTAAAGGTTAGGTTAGGTTAGGTTAGAAATTTCGAAATACTAAAAACAATACAATACAATTTCTTTTATTTTTATATTTGTTTGTACGTACCAAGTTCCAAAACGTCACGAAATGTAGGTTCATCATACAAACGTGTTTGATCCTTTCCACCCCCTTAGGGGTTGAGCTTTCAATAATCCTTTCTTAGCACGCACCTACGTCATAGAAGAAAGCCACTCTCCAAACAAGTACCATCTACGTCCAGCGGTTTGGGCTGTACGTACGTGTTCTGTCACCCAGTCAGGACAAAGCCTCTTATAAAATAGAAGATTAGAAATAAGGGAACAATGCTGATCATAATGCATGCATTAGTTTTATCATGATATGAATGTAGGTACCTTATACCAATAATTTTATTACTTACATGAATGGTAAAACACATATATAATTTCCGCCGGGCACGTTAGTTTTACCATAAAATACGAAAATGCTCGTTTTAAATGCAAAGCTTGAGTCTTCGACATGGCTTCTCCGAAACGAAACAAAGGCTGTGTCTATGATATTTATGTAGATATAGAATATTAGAAGGTAGGTGAGTGTCTAGCACAAAAGCGAATCAGCACCGAGATGGCTAGAACTGAGTACCTAGGTCTAGGTAATGTATACAAGTTCATCATCAACAACCTGAAGACGTCCACTGCTGAACATAGGTCTCCCCCACAGAGGCATACAGCACTTTGAAGGGCTGCATGACTCCTGCATCCATCGGCTCCCCACGGTTTTCACCAGCACCCTAAGCGGCAAATCATAATAAACGTACAAATGTCAGACGAATGCGTTTCATATAATAAAAATACTATACGTGACTGATGTTTGTCAGTGATTTCTGACTGCGGGGCAGGTATCTACACCACTATTATAAAGAGGAAAGATTTGTATTTATGTGTGTATGTTTGTAATGAATGAACTCAAAAACTACTGTGCCGATTTCAAAAATTTTTTCACCATTAGAAAGTTACATTCACCCACCTTGAGTAACATAGGCTACACCACTACACGTGCGAAGCCGGGGCGAGCCGCTAGTAGTTTATAATTGAAAATCAATAATTTATTTGAACTTTATAGATTCGTGTATTTTAGTAACTGTTGCCAAAGGTCAACTAAGATTAATTAGAGACCTGTTGGGTACACAGTTTTCATTCATACGTCATTGTTATGCTGCGCGCCGACGTTCCACCGGTTGATTGAACGCATAGATAGGTGCTACTGTATTGTTCACGACATAAGTTATGGGTAAAATCTGTCTCATATAGGCATATCTTATTACGAAACCTTAGAGAATTTAGAACAGAATAGAATAGAATATAATAATACTTTATTGCACACCAAAATAATTATACACAGATACTACACAAGTAAGTACCTAACGAACAAAAATATTTCCAAAAGGTAGTACAACGGGCGATCTTAACGCTTAAAGCGATCTCTTCCAGACAACCTTTGAATGGACGGAAATACAGATAAACTAGAGAGGCCAGAGGTGCACAGTAAATATCTAACACTTACAGAGTATGACACTAAATACTTAGCCACTGCACACTGCCACAATTTAGCCACTGGTAATGAATACGAGGCCCATTAGATAAAATTATAACCAAGTGGTCAAATTGTGTTCAAACGGCTTCACATGTAACACATAACTTGGAACTTTGAGTCGTTACCTTCAGGCGACCAAGGAGACCATTGCAACACGATATTTACATACATTTTAGAGGTGTGTTATGTACATAAGTAGGTACGTGTAAAAGATTTATGTTACAAATGGTGTTTGCTAAGTAAATACACCGAAATAGATTTGCGGTGAAGGTACAAACTTCGATGCAAAGATATCTACATTATCTACTCCACTGTATTCTAAGTAGAGAACCGTTAGCGTTGTAGATGTAGAGTTTGTTCCTAGTTATTTTGATTTGGAAACACGTGTTTAACTTCTGGAATACCAGTATTTTTATGACAATAGAATAACAATGTATGCCGGCTCGATATCGAGCCACTGGGAGTACAAGGGTTAATACTAATAACTTTGGCCATTGTTACTAGCTGCACTGCACCCCACTACTAGTTTCACCCACGGCCTAATTTTCTGGGGTAAAACTATATATTTATTCCAAAAGACTTACAGCAAACCGCACGCTTTTATAACAAACTATATAGGAAGGGGATAGGATTTGAAAATACATCAATTACCTAGCTATTACAGAGAGTATTAAATATAGCCCGATACCATCATCTCAAAAATTCAATTTAATCCGCTAATAAAACTAATTGAAAATAAAAGCAAAATGCAATTCACCTTTATCTATCAGTCTATGTATAAAGGCACCTTCATCGCAGTCTAAAAATAAAAAAGCTTACCGAGAGAAAACAGTAGTAAAAGAGAGGAAGCAATAGTATTATTTCGAAGCATATATACTGGGTGTAATTGAATTCATTAGCATTCTTTGAAACTAGGTACTTAGGTACCTACTCCTGACACCGTTCACGTGTGGACCAAAATTTACGAAGTCTATCGCATCGACTTGGTATTGGTAATAACTACAAAAAATGGGATAACTTACTTAGTCAACTGCAGTACATAATTAAATTAAAATAATTGAGTACTGTTTTTAATTATTAGTTACCAAGGTAAAAAACATTTAAAAGTATCAAAATCATTCGTGCCAAGTACGTCAGGCGTTGCGGCAATCTTCATAACTTTCTATAAAAAATATTTTTATTTGCACTCTTTACCCTACAATAAACATCAATAAATGATTTACTATCATGCACTCAATTTATGCTAATGAATTAAATTTCACCCTGTATAAGTCGCGGTTTTCACGTATACCTATTGAAATGTTCCTCTTCTGACAAAATTCACTTTCCTGCCAAATATTTTCGTCCACTATAAGATAATATGGCTCATATTTAGACCTCGACAGTAAACCGACCGACCACCACGTACGGTCGGTACGGTCTGCACTAAGCAATAAAAAAAAACCTATACTTATACCAATGATATTTACCAATATACGCTAGCTTTTCACAAAGAAGTTCGTTTCTGTACGATTGAAAATGTTGCTAAAACCGCAATCTATGATGAATTCGCGGTTTGCCGCAGTAAGGAGGACTGCTTAAAATCATGTAGTATTTTGGCTACGTTATTTTATTATATAAGTATTCTTATAATTTTTCCTATGTATGGTTAAACTGTTTCACTGCCTATCATTATTTCATAAAGCTTGCTCTGTCTCCTTTTGTTTCTTCCAAAGAACTTTATCTAGAAACAATTTCTATCTCGCCACCACATTTCGAATTCTCTATACCCGGTAAAGCTTTTTTTACTTAATAACCTACCCTCACCCAAAGTCGTAAAAATAAATAAGATTTCAAACCCGTATTTATGTAAACCATAAGTTGTTTTCTACCGTTAAAAGTGTGAAATTCAATATACAATTTTACAAAAGCTGTTCTTGAAATGGGTTTTAAAAATTATTCCACTGTCACAATCCATACGAACCCTTATTTTTTGTGGTACCGTCAACCCCAGTTACTTAACGAAACAGTTTAGAAATGTGGACAAATTTTATCGATAAATTTAGCTAATAGCTAATTTAATAATCTCTTGCAAGATGCAGGCAGACTTACAGACCTATATGGCCTAATACCTATGTTCAGCAGTGGATGTCTTCAGGACCTGAGATTATTTTATTATCAGCCTGAACTAGCTTAGGGACCTTGCAAACAGGGAGCGGCCTTTGTCTGTAAGGTCCCGTTTATACGTCACAGCAATTTCTTGTCTGAAATACCTTTTCTTGTACCTATTGCTTTTTTATGTTTTGTGAAAATATGTATTTACGAAATGATGTACTGCAAAAATAGAAATACTGTTATTCTATTCAGTTCATCTGTACGAACAGTAGAATAATGAAAGTAACTCTATTTTATTCTCTGCGTGTTTGATAGGTGCTTAAATGTTAGGAACGATATCTTTTTTTTTTTTTTTTTTTTTGGGGGGAGGAAAATGCCCACGCATTCCCCTGCCAACACGGGGGTGGCGGCAGGGGATATGTGGGACTCGAACCCACTAAAAACCTCCCCATGAGCAGTCTACCGCCATGGTGGAGCGAGGTGGGGTCGCGTTCGCAGTCGAGCCATCCCGCCCCGGCAGTAGGCCCTTTCGGGCCTTTTTGCGCCTTGGGATGAGTGACCTTGCTCACCAAGGCCACCCACCAGACTTGTGGGACCGTTCTATACGGCGGAGAGTCCCCCGACTCTCCAACAGTGGCCCCACTACGGAGGAGGAAGGAGGTGCGCAAAACGCCTCCTCCTCCCTCCCGTACGTCTGCGCCGGAGCGGGTCAGCTCCAGCGGCATCCTCTCTGACCCGCTCCGCGGTCTCCTTCTGCACCATCACCTCTTCGCAGAAAGAGACCACTGCCTGCCACGATCTCTCGCTGTCAAGCATGGCAAGCACCACGCTCGGCAGCGAGAGATCGGGGCCTACTGCCATCGAAAGTGTGTGCCGCTGCGGGTCCCATGCGGCACACACTTCCAGCGTGTGGGGCGCCGAATCTTCCAGTGCTCCACACTCATGGCAGACGGGGGTCGCCTCCCGTCTCGCGATTTGGTGCAGGTACTTTCCGAAGCAACCATGCCCGGAAAGCACCTGCACCAATCGGAACGTCAGCGACCCGTGGGGCTGCCTCACCCACCTCTGGAGGGGAACGATATCTTATCTATCCTAGTCTATCTTCATGCATAACGTGGAAAATTCCCTTCGTAGTTGTCGACAGAAGTGTCGATAAACAAGTTACCTCCCTAACTTCTCTCCGGGAGACAAGTGCACGGTTGGGTTAGGTCAGGTGTCACACTCCACTGCACACGTGTGTGGAGTGGAGTATACCACAAACAATGCCTGACCTACGTTTGACGTATTTTTTGCTATTGCCTGCGTTTGAATAGGACTGGGTGCTATTAGGATTTAATAAGTCAGAGTTATGTAGGAAGTGAATGGTATTGTAAGGTGTAATACAAATGATCACGTAAAACTTCTATCGAGGCCTTGACAAAAAAAGGGCTTGGTCTCATCCTCCCCGGTGGCGCTGCCCCGGTACCGGGGACGATGACACAAAAAGTGTCATCCTCCCCGGTAGCCTCAACAATGGCGCTCACCGGGGCCGATGAAACAGTTAAAGTGTCATCTGCCCCGTTATAGTCGGATCGATGAATTCATCTCGGTGACAGCGGGGCCGATAGGGAGTTATAGTCTGATCATCCCCGGTACGGCCAGTGCTGGTGCTTTTAACGGGGAGGATTACACAATTCTAGTTCCAATAAGCCCAGCATAGAAGGTAGGGTGCTATGATAAAGAATTTGCCTGATAATGTATAAATGAAACGAGTCTGTTTATAATGAATATAAATGTAATAGAGCAATATAAATATACTATGGTTAAAATTAAAATAACGATGATTTAGTAGGGAGACGTAAGACACAGAACAAAACGATAACTAAATAGCTTTTATTAAAATAAACGTGTTATTTACCTCTTATTTTTATAATTACAAATAATTATTATGTACCTATCTACATTGACCCTTCTTTATTTAACATTGTTCACATTTAATAACACAGATAGTTGTTTTTTGTGGTAGCTGTTAGTAGTCAAAACTCGTATTAACTTTGAAAGTAAGTAGAAAATAGATTTTCTGTATGATATTTGCTATGCTCTGCTAAAAATAATAACGGAATTTATAATTTGTGGTCCACATATAAAATCTCTTCGGGTGTTTATATTTATACCCACACTGTACAAAATTTATAATCGGATTAAACAATTATACCATACAGTTATGTAATAAGTGAATCTAAGTATGGTGCTTCTTTGTTTCTCTTGTTATTCTTTCGTTGTTCCATAAAAACTTGTTTGTCAGTGCGGCATTTAAAAAAGGGAATAAGTACCCAGGTGCAATACACAGTCATAAAAGTTCAATTTGCATTTATTTTTAGCACTTCACTATTATATAGGTGAGTAATATTTATTTATTTATTTATTGAAGAGAAGATCAACAGCTAATACAATAGATGTTATACAAAGTTAAATTACAAAAAAAGGCCAATAATAGAACTTCCTTATTACTTATACATGTTATTAATTATGTTCATCTTTCTAGCGAATGAGTAATTGTGAAGTGTGAAGTGTAGGGGTGAGCGTATGTATGTGTAATATTTAAATGGAAAAAGATGAAAAAAATGATTATATTTTAAGAATCGTAAGCTAAATATATATATGAGTTTTGACTACTAACAGCTACCACAAATAACAACTGGCTGTGTTATTGAATGTAAATAATGTTAAATAAAGATGGGTCAATGTAGATAGGTACAAAAAAAGGGAAGGTAATAATTATTTGTAATTGCTTGCTTAATATGTACAATAATTTAATTTTTATTATTTATAAATACGTTCTCTAGTTTTGACTTGTAAGAGTGCTAAAAATAGCCTATTTGCAATAAAGAATTTAAGTTTGAGTTTGAATTACAAAAGTAAGAGGTAAATAACACGTTTATTTTACTAGAAGCTATTTAGTTATAGTTTTGTTCTGTGAACTACGATGTCTGGTTCTATCTACTAAATCATCGTTGTTTTAATTTTAACCTTAGTATATTTTTACTGCTCTATTACATTTATATTCATTATAAACAGACTCGTTTCATTTATAGATTATTAGGCAAATTCTTTATCATAGCACCCTACCTTACATGCTGGGCTTGATGAAACTAGATTTGTGTAATCCTCCCCGTTAAAAGCACCAGCACTGGCCGTACCGGGGATGATGAGACTTTCATTCTCATCGGCCCCGCTGTCACCGAGATGAATTCATCGATCCGACTATAACGGGGCAGATGACACTTTAACTGTTTCATCGGCCCCGGTGAGCGCCATTGTTGAGGCTACCGGGGAGGATGACACTGTTTGTGTCATCGTCCCCGGTACCGGGGCAGCGCCACCGGGGAGGATGAGACCAAGCCAAAAAAAGGTTAACCTGTTTCATGCTTCTAATTAGGTACCTATGTGTAATGGAATAAAATAGTCGCACACCGTTGTCAAGCAGGAAATCCCAAGGATTGTTCATAAATTATAGGTATTTAGATATCGATAAAACACTTAAGAGCCAATACAACGCTAAAATGCTTGAAATGGCTTAGCTTGAAGCAGTGTCCTGTCAACAATATTGCAACAATGACTTTGAAATTAATATATGGTAAAGTTCAGGATTAATGCTACTGCAAGTGTATAGTGAAAATACGAATTAATAAAATTTTCTCGATAGAAAAAAATTACAAACTTACCTCCAAACCGTACAAATAAACAGTGATTATTCAATGAATACTTTAAATAAGATCATGAAACTTTGTGTAATAGTTGAACTAAATATAATAGAGGACTTATGTATAGTGGATTTTTAAAATACCCATTATATTCAGTGTAATAATAAATTACCTAAACTATTGCGCGTTGGAACCATTTTAACTTAGACCGCCCCTGCCGCTCGGCCCCTGGCTCATCCCCGCTTTAGTACTATATATCTATTCTGTGGCTTTGGCTTGAATTCACGCTGGCCTTGCACAAGTCCTTAAGTATTAGTTTTTCTAAATGTAAAAGAATGACGTGAGTAATAGTCTGTCACGTGATGGGTAAGGGTAAGCGACACGGCTGTCCTGGATAACAGTTACTTATGCAGTGGCTTTCATAACTCTATTAGTACCTACTATCTAAAGACTTGCATGACACTGTCACTGCGCACGTTATCCTGAGACATCAGCACGGTCTAGTAATGATTACTAGACTTAAAGATCAGTAGTTTTATTAGCTAAGTAGCTACATTGCCCTTAAATTCAAACCGGAACACATTCGTTCTTTCAGACTACTATTTGGAGGCAGAATATCTGGCTAGCGGATAGAGCTAATTGAAAATATTACAAATTCCATAATAGTTATAAATGTCTACAAAGTTTAAAACCATTTTGTTTGCCGTTTTCTAAGACCATTTTGACCGAACAGACAAATAATTATAAGTCGAACTTATAAGTAGGTACTTATAGAGATTCCTTGTACTACTAACAGAACCCTAAATGCAGGTGTCTTTTTAATCAAGGCAATGAAGCCACAAAAATTAACATTGATTTTAACGAGGATAGCATCTGCAAATCTTGAAAGCCTAGGGGATGCACACTTCAATTACCTGAACGCTCATATAATATTGCAGTTTTTTGCATGTGTCATAATTTGGGTACTTATCTAAATATCCTGCCATTAACATAGATAGGACACTTGACTGACTTGACTCAACATATGGCTGAATGGATCGGAGTTCTGAGAAAAGCGTGTTAGTAATGAAATGTCATTTGTATGGATTACTGGGTTAATTTACACAGAGATCATTAGCTGAACGTATCTTCAGCCAATGAAATGAAATAACTAATACTAATATATAAAAAAGTTAATGAAAGCTACCTTTTTTATATAAGAGTATTACTGTTTTTTGTTTGTATGTTAGTTTATTTGTTTATGTGGCTTAGGTACATGCCTAAACGGCGGAACTGATTTGGGTGGTATGTACACGGGTTGTTTATGTTACCTGATTCAACATAGGCCACTTTTTATCCCGGATAATTACGAGTTCCTGAGAGAAACCTGGTAAATTGAGGAACGCGACGAAACTCTTGTATAAGTAATTAATAATAATAATGTTACCTATTGATGATTATATGAGTAATGTAATTTTTTAATGAAATATTGTAACATTTCCTTCCGTTCCACCAGTTTCATTATGTTATGTTTTATAAATAAAGATAATAACATAAATAACCTATGTTTTTGTCATAATTAGACTGTAGTAAACATTTGAATTCATAATTTAACGAGCTTTGAGCTCAGTGTTTTCATTTTTAAACCCTTTTAATCAAGCTACCAATGGAGTCAATCTTTCAGCAGACAACATTATATACCTAATACTCTACTTTTTGTTTAAACATGAAGCTCGATAAGACGAATGTTGTCATCACGGAAAATAAGGCGACAAACGCATTACCCCTACAAACTAGCAGCCATACCATAGTTACTATTTCATTAGTCAATTACCCGTCGATCAATTATCGTCGGCCCGTCTACGTCTCCTGAAACCATAAGCGTGAACATGCGACACGAAAACCCGGGAGGTAAAAAATCCTCCAGCGTAATATGAACTGCGATAGACAGGACAAACCTTCCTAGAACTACGAATAAGATAGATCTTGAAAAACTGGCTGGTACCACATGGTGTACGCAGAGGGGGCAAGGGGGCGCGGCGTCGTGGGAACACCGCCGCACATATGGACCGCAGCTTTATCTTCCATAATATGCGACACGGATAATAAATAAAAACGTTTAGTTAACACAATCTACAACGACCCCATAATGACCGCTTGCACATTTATATTATGTTATTATAGCGAGTCGTTAGCAGTCGCAGTCATTCGTCGAGACGAGAGCATGGGCTTGCCTTGAACGGCATGATGATACAAAAATTATAGGTTAAAGTTGAATTAAGATGGGTTGATGAGCTGTCCTACAATGGCTGCATTAATTAATATAGTGAAATCATTTGACTCAGACAATAAATTGAGTCATTTTTTAGAACTGCTAATATAACATTTTATAGTTATCTAAAGATCTAACGCTACTATTACAGTGAAATAGTATCTATATTTGGTGCCGTGTAGGTTAATCTTGCCATTGGCAGTATTAATATGTATAGTATTATGTAATTATCTGTGTCACTGGGAAAGTGGGAAACACTCACTCTACCTACTTGACCTACTCAGTCTCCGTAGTGCTATTCTTTCCTCGGTATATATACGAGCAAATTCTCGTGAGCTAGGTAAAAGCTTACCTCAGTAACAAAGCTGTCACTGAGGAATTTGCTAACGTCAATTACCTGGATTTGTATGCCAGTTTACATGTTAAAATATAGATGAAGTGGCAGGTCGACTCGTACCTGGCAAGGGGAGATGGCAGGGCCATGCCATTCGTCATTGAACAAAGTCAAGTCCAAGGAGATTTATTTTGATTGATCGCTTAAAGAACTGGCTAGTGTCCAAAACAATGTGGAATTTTACTATACGCGTTAGACCGCTCATTTTCAAATAAATAGAAGTGTGGAGGTTTTGAATGTTGACGACACTCACAGACATCGAATACTACTGTATAGTATTCGATGTCTGTGAGGACACTATATTTCGTTCACTGCAGCGCATGCCCTATTTAAATGTCTACCATGTAGGTACTAGGTTTTATTTATTTATTTATTTGTCTTTAATTGTTTTGTGCACTACAACTAAAACCAAAACGTGCAACAAACCAGAGAACACTTACAAATCACTTAAAAAACTAATACATAGGGCGACAAATACATTACTAATCACTAGTTTCACTAAAGTAGATGAATCCATCAAAAATATATGTAAGTTTGTTTTGCTGATTTAGTTAAAAAATTGCTGCGTCACCTCATTTCAAAATAACCAGTATTCGGCTCTATTTTGCCATATTTAGGTGGTTCCTATGGCATTCGTGATTCGCTGCAGCTATCTTTTACATCTACATAGGTCACAGGTAGGTGTGTTACTGGAAGTTTCCAGTAACACACAATTAGACGCTATTGGCATCGGAAGCTGGCATTGACATAGGTACGGGACGTTGAACTCTGCACGTGGGTGAACGGGCACTGCACGAGACCGAAAGTGCAAATGCATGAAGTGCATCGAACGATGTACTAGTTTACCTGCCAACAAAAATTGATAAAGAAGATAAGGTCTGATGGGCTTCCTTTCATTCTCGCATCACACCCTTGCGAGAGGGATAACTAAAAGTATTGTGTGGGACAAAAGACACAAGTGTGAGACAAAGAGACAATGTAACACTTAGCACGAGGGGACAAACAGGTACAACCCGTATCTAATATGTGCCTAAAGCGTATTATGTCTAAACACTAGTAAGCCTAAATACGACTGAAGTACTGGGCAGACGTTGGTAATATTAGCACATGAAGAAGTAGTGTACTCAGCACTCATTCATTCGTTTTTCATCGTTCATTGATATCTATTTAGTAAAGGTATAAGGTATACTATACATTATCCAACTGCAAATATCCGGCCAGCATCTTCTCGCTCATACGATGCTCAGCACTCAAAGCGACGCAGCGAGCAGTAAAAATTATGATCCGAATGTGCCATTGCAATAGCGCTACGTGTTGGGATCGTTGTGGTTAGACGATTTAAACTCGTGAAGCGCTGTAGCGGATTTTAGTTTAATTATACAAAAAATGCCAACTATTTGTGCTTCGAATAGCTTCTCTAGTACGTAGTACATATACCTCTTTGACATTATATGCCTTTTTGAAGCGCACATTGGGTCCCATTATTATTTATTTATTTATCTTTAATTGTTTTGTGCACTTGCAGCTAAAACCAAAACGCATAGCATATTCAGTAATCTGTGCCCTTCTGTACTTCAGATTCAAATCAAATGATCTCACTTAATCAAATTTATTTAACGAAGTAGGACGATTCTGTAAATCCCTACATATAATAAATGTGAAGTTCTGGGCCTCGTTTTATAAAGCTACAAGTCTTGTACTTGTAGCGAAAAACTGGCAACACAGCCAAAAAAAAGTGAAATAATGCGTTTTATAAAGCTACAAGATAACAAGTTACAAGCTAAATCCCCCGATATATTGATTTACTCTATGAAATACAAGCACTTGTTCTTAGACCATAGACAATCCATAGTGTTTTTTCATTTTTAAAATGTAAAATCGAACAATTGTTTTGGTCATTACAAGTGTACGGAACTACAACTTGTAAAGATTTTTACCTGACTAAAGAGCTAGGTAAAATGAAGTACAAGTTTAGATAAATTTATTGAAAGTGTATTGTATTGGTCGCGTCACGTATTAACTAATGTTCAATTAGTTAAATTAAGTAAATATGAACTGATTATGTTTAAATAATGAGAAATTCAGCTTGAGCGAAGCCCATGAAAAATGAGCATAGCTGTATATTACAAAACCTATTATGAGAATAGTGACTTAAACCCAACTTTATTTACTTAAATAGCTTTACTTAAAAATAGAGACGCCCCGCGATTTCACCCAAAACTTGCATATTTTTCCGCGGGATTTCATGAATTTCCGAAAAAAACCACATCTATCCCGGTAATATAAGTTCATCTAAAAAAGCTCATCCAATTTGGCATGAAAGTCACAACAAACAAATAGATAATGTTTTTAATTTCTATATTATGTAGGGATTTAATGTAAAATTCACACCGGCTAAATTCACTAATGAATGGGAGCCAAACTAAAAAAAAGCTATTGACCGTGACGTTCATTCATAGTGATGTGCAACTTGTAATATCATAATCTACACTTTATCCTCTACTTAGTCTGTGGTCCCCGCCGTGAGGCCTCAATGACGTTCATAGTGATGTGCATTATACTTGTAATTTACACTTGTAATCGATAATTGTTGTTTATAAAACGCCGTAACTAGTAACTTGTAGTTACTTGTTCTTGTAGCTGCTACAATTGTTAGCTTGTACTTGTAGCTTTATAAAACGAGGCCCTGGTATGCTTTGGAACACACACATACTTATAGCCCATGTAATTTATCCCATAGGTTCTATTGTTCAAAAAATATCGCTTGCGCGATGCAGGCCCGCGGCTTTTTGCCCTTTTTCCATACATTATGACATTTTATTTGTGTCAGCGCCATCTAGGGACAGTGATGTGTCGTTGTTTGTTTGTTATGACTGAACTCCGTAAATACTGAACTGATTTTCATGCAGGTTTCACTAATATGCTTAGAAATAACCGGCGCTTAAAATAGGATATATTAAAATTGAAATTTCATTAATTTTTTTGGTCATAATTATTAAGTTTTCATTACGAAACGAATCTGAATTATAAACAACATGGCCGCTTCATGGTGAGATGGTGAGGTTATTTTTGGACACTGACGGTAACTTTATGTCATCTATCTGGTTTATCTGGAGGCACAGATTAAAGAAAAAATCTCTGTGTAGGATATGACCAAAGAGTAATAATTATAACCGCTACTCTAAGAGGTAGTTAGGTACAATAAGTAATTGAGAACTTAACCTTCTTTGCTACCTATCTATTTTATAGTTTTTCTATTTATGCCTTTACAGGTTGTATGACTTGTATGGCGTTTTAGGAGTAAACAGATACGTACCAAAAGATAATATAATAAAGCTTACATAATTTAAATTTTTATTAAATCTTTCGAATTAAAAGGTTCTGGCTTGTGGATTTAAAAATAAAGCCGTTTTTTCATTCCTATGCAATGCAGGTAGGAAATATAGGTACTATGCAGAACAAAGACTACACTGACACACGTAGCCTATTCAGAAGCATGAGACTGCACAGCATAAGATGTGGCAGCTTCCAAATACCGGTGGCTGTCGCGCGTAAACGTTACTGCTGCGAAAGTACCATAAAGTTACCATATGTCTGGACAAACCTAACCTAGGTGTAGACATGCGCGAAACAGTACAGTAAAGTGTAATGCCATGTTACATGGCAGCACCCAGCAAAGTCATATATCTTCGTAATATAACATGACCTCAAACATGACAGTGATGATTGTTATGTTAGGTAATGACTGTAATAAGCAATATAAAAGTACCTATTGTATTTCTTTATTCGTTTTATCACTTGTAACTAAAGATGTAAAATGCAATGAGTAAAAATTAAATTTTTGGACTAAAACCCAAAAAACCCCTTCGCAGGAGATTGTCCAAGGAGATTTATGGAATAAGCCATTCAATTCAATTTATTCAAAATCATATTTAAGTAGGTACTTAATTTATATTATTATTTAATGCGATTAAACTTTATTTAGCAAATTAGCAATCTTAAATCTCAAAAGATAAATCTATGACTCTGAAACTATAAGTTTATGAATGGACGTCATGAACGACCGTCGCTCCCATCATAATAGTGTTCTGTGCTCCCATCTATCTATGCGTAATATGACTGTTCTGTAGCTAATATCACGCGTAATGTATCAGCATGGCGCGCGACGGCCACACCGCAAATATTACGTGTGATATTAGCTACAGAACAGTCATACATTGCGCGACGATACTGTTACTGACTGAACCGAACTAAGCAACACAGTCATGTTGTCATGTGTTATGCTTCATATTCTCGAGTGATAATGTCATATGACAGTACGCGCCGAGTAATATCACTTTTGTGATATTACTTGCATTACCTACACATGTCTACCTAGGTGTAAGGCATATTTTTACCGAATATGTAAGTTGCGGTGGTGCGTGGCAGCCATCGGTGGTTGTGGACGGTGGCCGGTCTGCATCGGGGCTAAGTACCTATAACTATTACTATAGGTAATGTAGTCCACGCGTGGCAACGCCGCGGGCAGCAGCTAGTTACGTTAATAAAAATACAGAACAGTTTTGGTCCGCAAACGTAATGTAACAAAGAAGACGCGGCGGGCGGTTATGCAAACAACAATAAAAGTTGATGGCTACTTGTGAAAGTTTCGTGGATAAATGCCAGAATTGATGGTCCTAGATGACAGAAATGTAAAAACGAAACTCATAATGCGCGTTCGGTGCTTTACCTGCAGCGCAGTAAAAATAGCAATGTTTATTTTACACAACCCTTACCTAACGTTTAGTAGTATATACACCCTTGTGGGCATGGAGCGTATATAATAATTTAAAATCAATAGTTCTTTAAATATATCCTGCAGCGGTCAATACCTAGCGATGCTCGGCTAGCCATTCTTAGTAAATTTAAAAGCAAAGTTATCGCTGCGGCGCACTTCAATTAGGCGACCGCTACAAACAGTGGTTTAACTATTTACAACCGTGCGCTACCGTGTAAGACAACAGTCGTTTGGACAGGTGCACCGCTACACGAGAAGAAAGGATCAACAGGTATTTAATATGCAATGAGCTTTACTTAGGTAATAGTAGTAGAATAAGGAAGGACGGTGTCGAGCTCCAGAAATTAAAGCCACATGTTGTAAACAACCCCGTCCGCACCGTCAGTCACCATGATCTTAATAGCCGAGTCATGATCATCATTATTAACATGACTACATCGTTTAAGCCGTCCTGTTTATAAATGCCATTAGTTTCCATCGTTTATGTTGGGTAGGTACGTCTAGCATCTGTAATCTGTATAGGTAGAGTCAACTCAAACCTTGGCCTTTGAAAACGAATGTAAAATCTGAAAATGTATCTTGTTATTATAATTCGAGACGACACAATCGGTACCTGCTTTACGGACTAAGTAGTCTAAGCACAGAATAATGAAGTACTTCATTGTTATAAGAGACTACTCAACTCATATTACTTTTGTAATGTAGAAAGAATGAACTGATTTATCATTTATCAAACTGATTTATCAATCTCATGAACATACCTACGAAGACATAGTATAAAAATATCAAGAAATATAAATAATATTGCAAAACAAATAGATATTGCATAAAAGCATCTTTTCTCCAACACAAAACTTGCTAAAAATATAACATTAAAAGAATACGAGAATCATCAAGTAAATCCTTGTGAATTTTCATTGGAACTCCCAAAATATCAGCCAGTACAATTTGAGTTTTCCGCGAAGGATGATTTGTTAACGATGCGGAAGGGTGTGGAGCTTGGCTCTCTGCCCGCAGCGCAGCAGATACATCGTGGCATTGGTCCAGCCAGGGTCAGGTGCGGCCGATGCTCTCGCCGTCACGCAAACAATCAACATCTGATACCTACTTACTGATTGGTGTTCGATAGACGGTCAAATAGAAACGACAGCAGATGTTAGCGAAATCTATTACTGGTTAATGACAGGTAAAAACAAAGTAGCTTACATTTGAACGCGGCTTTTCGATGTCAAATGGAGGATCCAGCTCTGTTCTCCCAAAAAACTAAGCAAATTTTATTTTACTGGAACTTCAGTATTTGAATCATGAGTATGATGAGCATCGGAAAAGAAAATGATGCATGGTTTCCTCCGAGAACTCGGATGATAAAGCGAACACAAAAACTAAGTGGAGAAACTCGAAACTAAACTTTATGAAAATTCAAGAATGCAATTTAAAATTCAAATATTATCTCAAGCTTAAAGTGTCTGTGGATAAGATAAGTGGGAGAGTTATCTTAAGTCCCTAAGGACCGTCGAGATGAAGCAATATTTAGAAAGCCCTGGCTAAAAAAGTGTAATAAAAACCTTTTTCTTTACAACTCAGCAGGTAGTAAAGCAACCTAAGAGTTTCTCTCTAAATTGTTCTGCAAGTGGATGAAAGAACAATATTCTTATGGCAATAAATATAGTTTTTATGGCGGTTAGGCGAGCTCGGTGCACTGTTGGTCGACAGATTGCGAACATTAGCGACCAAACACGTGTTCTGTTCTGATGTTTATTTAGGCAATACTCGTACAGCGCTGACAGGATGTGCTTTAAACCCTCAAGGTTGTTTAGGTTACTTTAAATAAATTGTGCGTTACATTTAACTTTACGTTAAAGACATAGCAAGTGTGTAGCTCATTTTTACGTTATGTTGTGATAAGCATAATAATTTACATCAATGAAATGAGCAGCATATTATAATACCTATTGACATAGGACCTTCTTAAAATACAACATGATTCCGCGTTTTAAAATGCTGACTCACTTCCAGTAAAAGAAGTAGCTTACATACAACTTACGACCACCTTAACTTATCTACTTATCTCAAAGTTTTGTCAAGTTTCCGTAAAGTAAGTTAGTAAATCTTCACAAATTTCTACCCGGAGCTCGGAGGGTGGAACTAAATTTGTCGAAATCGCACCGAAGTAGGCGCGAGCGAGCGCTGTCATGTTAGTTTATTTACGCGCCACGAGCTGGCCAAGTTCCAGCTTAACCGAAATAACTGGTGTCATTGTACTAGCCCTAGCAAGGGTCCAGCTGTTCGGAATACTAATTTGTGGTTTATTACAAACGTGACTCAAAGTAATGAGAATGAGTGAGCGAACACGTAGTAAGCATCGGTGGAATCCACAGCTTGCTGGATGATGTAAGTATCTGATCAATTAAGTAGCGATGTATGTGTAACCGGAAAGAACATAGACTGAAGACTCCATCACTACTACTTACTCACACTAAATGAAAGATGGAAGATGAAAACTAACGTGACGAATGAGACACCTTTATACCTACTAAAACTACCAAAAGGGAGAAAGACACATGTTTATAAGTATGAGAGTAACGAAAGTATCCTAGGTCTCTGAGTAGCTAGAAAAATACAAGAATACTTTATTGTAATTTGCACACCAAAACCCATAATGATACAATAGCAATACGAACTATTCGATGCAAAGTACAATGTGCGGTCTTATCGCTTAGAGGCTTAGAGCGATCTCTTCTATAGGTACAGCCTTTGGATGGATAGAAATAGAATACTTAGTTATAGTTAAAATAGAATAAACAATCATTTGTAACGTAAATTACACGTGAGCGATTTACACAACCATGTTCGATTGTAGCGGTGAATAACAAGCACACGATTAAAGCGAGCTTCGTTATGTTACACAGCTTTACACAAAATACCAACTAACAATACTAAACTTAAATAAAGACGCGGAACTTACGTCTTCAACATAATACCTTGGGTTATTTCGACGCTCACAAAATTGAAGTAGAAAGGATGGCCGAGTAACGAAAAAAACTAAGACGATCCGACGATCCAACCCTTTTATTTTCTTGGCGTGGCGTTTTCTTTTTACTTTTATTCTAAAAATATAGCATTCACGAACCAATTTCGAAAGGAAACGTGATTCTGTCCAAGGTCAATAAAATTAGTATTCTTGTAGTGTGTTCCCTGTTTGACCGCCCGCAAAAACATGTTGATATGCTCTTGCTCTAGGTCAATTTTTTCTAAGCTTGATTAGAATTAGCTTCAGCGTCCCTTGCGACTTTTGGTCGGCCGAGCAACTACATATTTTATACTTCTCATACTCTTCATAATTTTTTTAACTTCGTGAAATAAAATGCGATTTTGGCAATAGATTACGTTGGAATTAATATTTTATTATGTTTTTCATTTCTTTCCAATGGAAGCTTAGGTATAATTAACTGGTTCACAAAAATATTATGAACCATTTAATAGGATGGGTATTTACAAAAAGGAAATTGCATAAAGTATCCTTATTCCGGTCCAAAATTACCGTACAGTGCCGGTAGGTACCAATTTGCAATCGATTGATGATTGCAGAGAAGAATGAAATGGAACTCCGAGATTGTGAGTCATCAGCATGAATAATTCTTAATTTTTTATCGCATACCTACAGTATAGACCGCGTTTTACTCTGGTTTGGGAAAAAATATTTTTGATTCATCACACAAACTTTTACTTATCATCAAACAAACTTTACCTTCTATCAGATCAATACACTGCTCTACATAACACCTGTTAGCTTCTTTACTGGGGGTCTAGCAACGATCTCTTTCCATTAGCGTTAACGCCAAACGATAACTCAAAATTTATGGGAATGACATTAGATGCGGAAATCTTTCCGCAGGTAATGAATAGGTATCTTTGCTAGACCCCCAAAACCCAAAATGTTTCCGTTTCATGCTTATTAGGTGTATGTACTTGTACATATTCAATTTGTAGCGAGTGCGGCGCAGCGGTCGCCCTTAAACGTTGAATGAAAACATTGTGACGAAACCGGTATGTTCAAACATCTCAAAATTCGAGGACAATGTAACTCACTAACTCGCACTTGGACTGCATGGTGCTGGTGGATTATAATTACCTACACATTCTAATCTCTCTGTGAGACAACTCGTATCCCAGCAGTGGGAACGTATGATGACTTATTCAATAAGGCAATCAGGTATGTAAGGTATTTCCCGCATATAATTCGAGCGCGTTCGGAGAGAATTTGGAGTCTCCGCTCAGTAACGAAGTAAGATAGCTGATGAATCGGTAATGTTATTGTTATTGTAAAGCGGCGTGATATAGGATAGATGCCGGCTTCTTAGTGATATAACCTCAAAGCTCCCTAGCCAACGAGCCGTCGGTGTCGAGGGGAGGCGCAGCCGCTCGATGTTGTCGCGCATGCGCCCTGCGACCCTCCGACCAGACAACGCAGCACAAAGCGCGAGTGGCCGCGATGTCTCGCACAGACATTTCTTTCCAATAAGGAGTCCTTTAACTGAGCCGCCTCTGTGTCGATCTCCTTCTGAAAACGCGATTATGTGATAAATTTATGCGTGACTGCAATAAGTAAACGTAGTGTTTCATTTCGTGGTAAATAGCAAACGCAAATATGTACAAGACAGTGAGGCACGGCGAGAACAGTCTCCAATACACTATCCTTCCGCAAACTGAAGAAGTTCTAAGTAACAGTGGTCTAAAGGGCAAGGGAAGGGATTACAGCCCTTCGATTCATGTACGGCGGTCTCGCAGAAAGAACAAATGGCAGCTTACCTTAGTACTGGTCATCTCATTGATTATAGCGTTTGCGCTGTTATGTGTTTCAATATACTCATTCAACCCGGTATATTTTGATCGATGGCTCGGGTGGCATCAACGTGAAACTGTCGCTATTGCAAACGCAACACCGATTTTGCATGAATCCCATAAAAAAGAACTTAAGAGCTCACCTGAAATTATCTCAACCCTAGAATCTAGATTTGAAGTGAGCCCAACTACCAGCACTACTACTTATGTAACTACCACAACAACCGCACCTACTATTTCTTTGACTACGACTGGAGAAAAATCTACTACGCCTCCTTGGATAATGCCAGCATTAAGATCATGGAAGAGTTCATCGACTATTCAAACCATTCCCACTGAAGGAAACGAAGTACCTATCATTGGGAAATCAAGTAACAAACAAAATAGAGAAAAAACCAACGTCGACAATATGTCGATAAAACCTTGGGAGAAAGATATAATAATCCGACCCACCGTAACACCGGAATCTGTTACTGATCGTCACGTCATCAAATACTATTCCCCATCATTCATAGCCTCGGAAAGGCCAGCCCTGGTTACCACGAAAACATTCGACGACGTTTTGATAACAACAAAAAGGGCTCCAACCAAATTACCAGCGGATAGTACGACTGAGCAATCAAAGCTAAAAGACTTGAAAGATGCTTTGTTATCCGTCGACGACGATGAAGAATTTAAAGAGTCTCTAGAAGTAGACGAAGTGTTCTCTCTGCCGCCTTTGAAGCCGGAACCAGGAATCGTCAGTGGTGATTCAGATGAAGTGACAGTGTCGAAGGCCGACGGAGGGTGGTACGGAGCACGGTGGCCGTTCGTTGACACATCTTCGTATTTCCAATGGGCTGTGAGTACTGTTGATAAGCATATTGCATAGTTTTACGTAATGGATATTTACTCGATCGTATGTGTGATTGTGATGTCTAAGCGTAACTTTACCTTCGGTAACAACCGAGTAATCTAGAATTATGAAAGCGGATGCGAAAAACGCATTTCACTTATGAAACGGATTGCGGGTTTAGTTCTTATGTAATTTGATAACAGCTTGCCAGTTTTCCGTCCTGACGCAATGGTATAACTATGTATAGCTGCGCTAGAAATAGTATAGATTTAGATGCAATTGAAAGTGATAGGAGAATAATTTGAAAGGCTTCCCGCTGTCATGCAATAGCTGTACCTAAACGTAAACGATTCATATATTTCATGCCTAGAGCATTTTGTTGGCAAAATAATGCTAATGACACTAATACACATGATAAATGCGAATGTTTGTGTGTATGTGATATGTGTTTTTCCTCTTTTGATACGACAAAGGATGAACGGATTTGGATAAAAATTGGAATAGAGATAGCTTTACCTGCTGGATTAACACATGGATAATTGTTTATCCCTGAAAGTTATTGAATTATAAATCTGAGGTCCTAGTGATCTTAAATCCACAAAAATGGATTCTAGATTTATAAGTCAAAGTTAAACTTTTTAATTGCAAATAGGCTATTTTTAGCACTTTTACAAGTCAAGACGATATTAGGTACCTATTTAAAATATTAAAATTACAAATTATTGTAGATACTAAGCATAGGTATAGGTAGCATTATAGGTAACATTATAAAGTACTTAATGTCAAGTATTATATAACAAGCCTATTACAATACGCGTCTTTAACGAAAGGAGGTCTCTGTCCCATTTTTTATAGACACATCACAACAGACACAATTTTCCTTCGCGGTCTGCTAAAACTTAACGCATTACCTGCTTTGGTAGTACCGCCAATGGTACTTAAGTTTATCTAATTAAATATGCAAAATAAACTACATACTTATACCTACTTACATAGACCTAACATAAATGAAAACGTATGGACAAAATAAACAACAAGTAGACAAGTGCTTATTTAATTGGATTTTGTCTCTCCGATACTTGTACTATTATTTATTCTGTGCCCAAACTCTGAAATCACGATATAATATTGTAAACTTTGTACAATAAAACTTGTCACAACTTTATCCATTATTGTCTTGAAGAAGAAAAACGATAAGATGTCCGAAAATTTTATAGATGTATTTTTAATACTCCTAACCCGCAGGTATTCTTTACTAGGTATCTCATCCTCATAATTATTTAGAAACATATGTCATTTGTACCCGTATAATATTAGCATGTTACTTAATAAACAGTACCTAATTAGCACCTGCTATCGTTTAGAAAGTCGGCTACATTACGGAAATTCTCAAGGTCTGTTTGTTTGTTTACTACAACCACAATGTTCTAATCGTTTTCTGTAGCTTATACAAGCCGTTTAATATGTAGCACGGCTGTTATAGTGTAAATATAACTGATCATTTAAATTGTGTTCGGTAAAATCGGTGTTCTTGGCACTTATATAGGTACTCGTATAGGATTGATTTGTCCTACATTAATACCGCAATTTATGTCATTCTTTTGAAAATGATCTGCTGCCCACGACAACGATTACAGGAGTTATGTTAGTTATGGAGAGTTCACTATACATAAATATCCTGCTATTATACAGGATGTTTGGTGGGACGATATAGGGATTGGAGGAGCTGAAGGGTTCCAGTGTGATCTTCTTAAACCACCTTAATTATTTTTTTTCTAAAAATGTTAACTAAATCATTTTGCTGAGAGGTAAAGCTCACAGTAAAGATGCAGGGAATGGGCAGCAGCATTCTCCTCAGTACGTACATTAAAGTCTGCGATCACCAAGCCGCCCGCCAAGCGTGATTAATATTTGTTTGCCATAATCATATAAGACTCAAAGCGATCCAAAGCGATAAAAGCTATAAGCGTCCAAAGTAGCGTTTTATGGAGGAGGCCTGTGTTCAGCAGAAGACGTCTTCCGGTTGATGATGATAATGATGAAAGTTCACAACTTTTAATGATTAACGCTATTTTTGACATGTTTAATTCAAGTTGTTGATTTGCTCAATGATTGTTGTAGTTTAATGTGATGAAAGCCTACCTATGTTGTTATGACTAATTTAAAACAAAAATAAAAGTCATTCAACCACTTCTATTTTTGTTTCTAAACGAAAAAAATCCCCTATTAGAAGTAAAAGTAATCTTTTGATTTTAAGTTAATAACCTTGACACTTTTCATCATGGTCTAAGTGGTTTAAAATAATCACATTGGAACCCTTGATTAGCTCCTCCAATCCCTAAATCGTTCTACCAAACATCCTGTATAAAAGGCTTTGGCCTGGCCGACTGAAAAAGGATTAAAAAGTAACTTCTATTCTATTCTATTCTATTCTCTTTATTTATGACCCTTTTTACATGGCTCTCGAAAAAGGAGGGTAAAGTTAATTTTATCCTAGAAAAAAACGGTCCCTGAGGGATAGTCCACACGGGCGAAGCCGCAGGCAAAAGCACGAAACACTGTGGGTTCGATTCTCACCCAGGCCAAACATTTTTGCGATGAACATCGATGTTTGTTCTGTGTCTGGGCACCTGGGTGTTGTATTGTATTCTAAGTATTTTACAAGCAAAAAGTAAATAAGTATTAGTTAAGTACTTACCAACTTATTTTGTTTTTTGTTGTGAATTTCACGCTGAAACGGTTGAACTGGATGTAGAAGAATATTGCTTATAGGTAGGTACTACCTCTACCGAGATCAACATAGGATACTTTTTATTCCGGGAAAGTCAACTTTCCTTAAAAAACAAACGGGAAACGGGTTACTTATTTGCAGATGAAACTGTGTGCCGCTCCTAGTTACAAAAAAGCACATTGTTGGTTAATACATGTCATTCCTTCACACAACAACTGATTGACATGTTTTTTTAGCATGGTGCTTCTAACCCGTAAAATCGTCATCACAACCGCAGCTAGTTGGATAAGTTAACGTAAAAAATGTTTTACTCACCAGGGCTACTCTCCCGGCGACAACTTACTGCTGCCGCTGCTAGTGGCCGCACTATCGTCGGTGGCACTTGTCCTTCTGCTGGCCCTGGCTGTCCACCGTCGGAAGCGCAGGCATTCGCACACCGCACAAATTGGGGTACGTGTTCTCTTGCGTTTAACGTTTACTTAAGGAATATTATAAGGGTTAGATGACCTGGATAAGAGTCGGAATTTCAGTGGTTCCTAGCTTAAAATAGCGGTTTGAATAGAAAGTTTACCCTACTTAGCAGTGTTGTTAACATGACACGAGAACTAAAATACGCATGTAAATAAGCATTTATATTATTCTATATGATCACGATAATCCATCAACAGATTGAGGCAACATATTGTGGTGTGTAGGGTACTTTAAGGTAGCACTTGGACAAGACAATCTGCAAAATCGATCGTAGAGAAAC
Organism: Ennomos quercinarius; assembly: GCA_910589525.2. Classification (NCBI taxonomy): domain Eukaryota; kingdom Metazoa; phylum Arthropoda; class Insecta; order Lepidoptera; family Geometridae; genus Ennomos; species Ennomos quercinarius. Next base: position 8,742,728 of record OU342501.1, read on the forward strand.
TCCAAACATGTAAATAGGGCGAATTCTGTGCTCCAAACAATAAGACAAAAATAAAGCGCAAATAGATGTCTTACGAAGAACCACGCCGCTTTAATCATGTAAGGTAGCTCACTAACGCGGCTTATCCAATAAAACAGGCAGAATTATGACGATTGTTTACGTAAGGAAAGATTAAAGGGAATCTAGCGAAATTACCTGTCTCTTTAAAATAACTACTTACCATAATTACACCACGTAACCCCAAACACATACGTGCATCATTAGATTTTGTTGTGATGCATGCATCTGCGCAGTTTAAAGTCCTACTGATGGTAAGTGCTGACGCGGTCGACGATGGAGCATGCTTGTTATTATGAGATGCTGGTCACTGTAAACTAAGACTAAACTCCCAGATTAAAGCCATAAAGAGTGGGTACCTATATCTTTGAGCACTGGTAAGACTAAGTCGTAAGACAAAGTAGCTACTGGGAACAGCCCGCAGTTCTGTATTATAATATCGCAAAGAAGCAACCTTTGCTGACCATTCTCCTTGTTCCAGAAGTTAACCTCGGAACTCGCAGCTGATGACAACACAAACCTGCTGACTGCCGAGAACGGTGAAGACGCCGAGGAGTAAGCTGGTGCAGGATCCGCTTCTAGCTTCTTTGACAGTACATCATAATGTCATGTGTACAATATAGAGGCAACGCGGACACAATTAGATTATTTTCTAAAATACCTAGCACTATAAATACTGCCCAATCGATTCGGTGTGAAAGCCTTGAGGCTTAATTTAGAAGATTCGATAACAAACCAATTTTCCGGCAGCTCTACGCTCTCGCTCTTTGATGTGGATGGGATGTGGTTATGATAGGAAATAGAACTGAACTGCATATTGTGAAAACATGTGGAAATTGAATCTCAAAAAAGCTTTTATTAGTATTATTACCTCAACAAGTTTTATTTCATTGTGAATCTCTGTACTTAGATTTAGCAAAGTAATATTCATCTAAGTACCAATGTATGTTAATAATTATGTTGGAAGTTGCAGGATCGTAAGTGTAGTTACTCGTAACACAGCTCGTAATGAAGATTGTTAGAAACGATGTAATAAACATCACGCGTGTGTCCTTGTTGCCTCGATTGTACATTAGGCATTCCACGCACCTTGTAATGATTTAGCAGCCATAGTCTAGCCTCTCAAAGATACCATTGTAGGAGACCACTGCATTCCGCTCGTCTTCTAACACCGGTCATATTTCAAAATTTCAGTGCCTATTGTTTGTATATAACGAACGTTTGGATGGCGCAACAGCGCCGGGGGAAGGTGGCACGTTCAGAGATACGATATAATTGTAAGGTATATTTTGTAAACACTAGATATTCGAGTGTAAATTATGTAACTTACCTACTTTTCGAACTCCAAAATTGCTAAATTTTATTTTTGTTATTGTATACCAATCTACAAGGTATGTGTCAGGAACATTGTGGACATGTTTAGGTAATTTATAGTGTATCCATGAGCTTGCTAGTGATTTTATTGTAGAGCGTGAGCGTCACGTTGGATCATGCCTATTGTAAATGCGTCGCAGTCGCCAACGAGCGGTTACATCCATGCACATTATCATCTCTTTAAAGTCTTATCGAAGGCGAAACTGTATATATGAATTAAACAATATCTGTTGCAAAATGTACAACTGAAACTTTACTTTATAGATGAAAGGCGTTTTGTTCTAGTCAACCTAATTTTGCAAGTTATATATTTTGCTATTTTGAATGCGGGCAATTGCGAGCAGTTCCACATTCCTTTATAAACAATAATTTATGTATATTATGTAAGTTTACTTAAAAATAAAAATGAAGCGCAGGCTGAAGCATTACAAGTCGCAAACAAGTACATTGCACTTCAATTGTCTACATAACATCTGCATCGTTGGCGACACACGCCTGGTTCACCCCATACATTCGCTATGTATATCATATCTCTGAAATTTCTATACGACTCGAACTCGTCAGTATTAATTAAACCCTGTGGTAATAAACTCTACGTCATAAGCATACATATTTTTGTGTAGTCGATTAGGATAAGATGAAATATCATTCTCGGTGTAACTAATGTACGCTCTTTCATTACTGTTTCAATGTATCTATTTTAAAATTTCAATTAAATGTTTCTAATTTAAAACATAGTTATAAGACTGATATAGGATTGAGTTTTTAGGATTAGTGTGATTTTTATTAGTCGCGTTTTAAAGTATGCTTTTATAAACGGCACTATTGCTTTAACTTTTATCTTTGTGTGTTATAACATTGAATATTGATATTGATATTTATTCATCAGTGTTAGCGGTAACGATGAATGGTATGTCGAATGGGTGTGTTGAAGGATGGGTTAGTTAAAAAAAATGTGATACCTCCGTAGTATCTTTTAGTAATGTTCCCGTGGACGGAATTGTAAGGCGACTTGTACACGATGCGTTTTATATTAACGTGTGTAAGTTTCCTACTCTATGCGTTTAACGGTTTTATTATCAATATATCGTGAGTATATAATATATTATATCATGCCAGAGAACACAGCGCCATGTATCAATAGTCGTAAGTTCGGTTGAGCTTTGTGTTAGAATAGTTTCCTGTTGCCTCGAGCGGTGTGATTATTTTGATGCTGATAACACTCACTATGTACATAAATGAAATAAATTATGTTTCCCCACCCATTACGGTTTCTATATTTTTCTTACCTTATAAATAACAAGTAAATAACATACATAATATAAAACACATGCTCATTCAGTTTAGGCGGTTAGGGCGCAACGGGAGTTGTTTTAACCTAGAACTTAAATAGGTATACCTGATAAATTAATAGATTTAAAGTTACGAGGCCTCTTCAAAAAATGGGGCATCTATCCCGGTTTTACCCTATATCTATCATAAAGCTTTTGTCTAGTGAACGCTTACTTAGGTACCTACGCTATGTTTACAATTTTATTTGGTTCTCATTGAAATAAAATGCATTAGTTTTTAGAGCAATCAAATTGACTTTATATTGTGAAATGAATAAAAGAAATCAGACCTATTATTTACAAAAAAAAACTGTACAATAAAATTAGACAAAATACATAACTAAAGTCTATAAACGTAACTCCCTTTAACGTGCAATAGATGGCAAAACAAGATTAATAATTCTTAGTTAAATAAAATATACATAAATATACATTGTGGGGCGTAATTTTAATAGCAAACAAATAGGTTTTTAGAACTAATTTCATTAAATAGAGAAAAGTTCTTCACAAAATAATTCTTTTGGAGTGTAGCTTTCCTTTTCAAACATCGTTTTGTGATTCTTTAAACCTATTATGAGATGTCATAAGATGAGTCAAACTCATTACCGTCCTCTAGCATAAAAATGATAGCCTGAGGCTGTCTGAACATTACACTATATTCAAACAAAACAAACCCCTATTTATAAATAACCTTCACTTGATATCATATGAATTTTCTGTCTAATCTCCATTTAATTAATATCGTCCGACTTAGGTACAAATAGTACAAAATAGTAATATTTACATAATACTCTTGTATTGAAACCATTTCCAAGGAAAATGTAGTTTTAAAAAAGTACGTTAACTTTACAATAAAACCTTAAACAGTACCTTAAAATTAGTTAAAATGTTTTGCGGCATTTTCAAAAGGTAAATAAAACGTTTGATTCCATTTCATAATATGGGCTTGTAGGTACAGTTTCAACCAAAATAAATCATGATATTGCAGTATTCTACATAAATAAATTGACGTATGCACATATCGTCTCTGAAACTATCTCTCGTGTTTTCTAGTGCAATTCGGACTAAAATGAGCAATTATGATGAGTTGATGACTTGTGTCGTGTCATTATCAGGAGCGAAACCAATCTTTTATAGTAAAAAAAAATATAAGTAAAGTCCTGGCTAGATACCACCTGACATACGCAGTAAAATGCATTTGTTATTCGAGAACTGTCAAGGCTGGCACACTTCGCACTTTAGGCACAAACATACACCAGTAGCGCAAAGCAGATAAGTACTGTTTTATACTGGTAGGCCCGGTCTGAAGGACCCATTTACGTTAAACGTAACATGTCAGAAGAAATAAGGGATATATGCGTTCGAAAGAGATGTGAATAGTAGTTGAATATAATTTTAGTTTTGCATTAGTGAGCTGAATTGTACTTTATTGCGTTGTAGAAAGAACCACTATTCATTTTAATGTCTGCGGAATGAATCCTTCTCTGTACCTGAACTTTAAGTTTTCTGTGATACCTACTGTGAAGGTCCTTAGGTAGTCCAGCTGCCCTAGCACGGACGGTAGACAAGATTGTCTTTCCCCGTTTTATGTCACTTTCGTCATAATTGCTTACTTGTCAAGTGGAGTAAACAGGGGAAAGACAATTTTGTCTACCGTCCGTGCTACGGCAGCTGGTGGAGCTCAATTTGCTTGCCACTTATTGAAGTTACACAGATTTCTCCCGGCATTCACAGTACATCATCATTCATATACTGTATCAAACGAATATTTAGTATAACTTGAGCTAAACGATTGTAAATGACATACTTTCCATTGCTGTTTCACTAACACTCTCGCAAGCTCTGTGAAAACAATAGAATGCACATAAATTTCAAAAAACGTTTAATTACACCTTCAACGAAGCATTCAAAAAGTTATTTTATGTGAGGTAGCAGCACGTCATATAAATAAAGCAATTATGTAAATTGTATGGCAATACGCAATTATCCGACAACATTTAAACATCACGTACAATCGTTTAGTTACGTCATATTTTTATCTATGCGGTTATCTATTTTAATTTACACTCGCGCGCAGGTTTTATGTCCGGTACAAACATACACATACACAAACATAATTTGTATTGCGTGGGCTGAGAAGCAGAAACCATTTCAAAAACCATAAATTTGGCTGCCAGGCTTACAAATTTAGCAACTTCTTACTTCTTAATACTTAAAAAGGCAAAAAGCTGCGTATGCTGACACAGCTAGATGTCACCACCATCGTTTGACATTGGTTAAACGTTTGAAAACGCCGTCAATTTGAACCTTATATCCTACGCAAAATGTTTCACTGGTTGGGTGGATGTGCGGGCCTTAGTATCCTTGCTAGTACATGGCGCCCTCCCACTAGTTTAAGTTGTTGCCCGTCCATTAGTACGCTCCGAACGCCGCTAGATGTCGCCACCCCTGCGGTTGATACCGGCTGCGGCAAAAAATACCCGGATGTAAGTATGTTTTCATAGTCATCTATAGGAAACTGAAGCACTCAATGATGACAGCATTGTTACTGTAAGCCTATTCCTGAATTAACAAGAAAACAAGTCTCTTGACTAAAACTGTAACGAGTCTATTTATGGAGAATAATTATGGAAGTTATGAGCTTTGACACATCCTTCGTGTCGTACACAAGTTGTCTTTTTGATTTCAACAGAATGATTGTAAAGTAACTGATGATTAAAATGAAAGCAAAAGAGAATGTGGGATGTAAAAATAATACTGCCGCCACCCATCTAACTAAATGCTGTGTTGTAGTGTAAAACCTATGTCCACACGACGGTAACAGAAAACAAATAAGTTTTACAAAATGTGTCATTTCATAGAGCGAAAATACCATTTTGATTCTCTTGAATTGGGTCAGTTTATAAGTGAAATTACTGGGCAAATGAGACTTTATGATCTGATCACTCAGTCTAGTAATCTGATTATTAGACTGTGTGATGTCTCAGGATGACGTGCGCAGTGCAGTGCACCGCGAAACTTTATTGTTTTAAAGTTCCGAGTGACACTGCAACTGTTATGGGCGGCCGTGTTGCTTATCATCAGGTGAACAACTAACTCATCACGTCATTCAATTGCATAAAAAAAAAGAAAAAAGTAGGTCACTATATGGAGGTATAATTAAAATCACAGTGTAAAATGAAATTGATGAGCAATTAGTTGAAAACCACTTTTGCAATTAAATATACAGCATGTGCAAGGTGTGATGTTGTAATTACAGTTATGTATTGTATCTACAGTGTTACGCAAGTTATGTCACAGACAAACCGTGATCAATCATTCATGCAATCATTTAGCAAGGCTTCTCATGCAAATGTCATGTCTACAATATTATGTGTTGTGTAGCGTAAACTTTTAGAGGTAGAGCAAAAAATTTATTGTTATCTTATTGGATTTAATTGAAGAACCAGTATGAAAAAAAATGCATAAATTAAATGACATAATGCATTTTAGGACCGAATTATTGCGCTGACTTGTGCACATTTGCTTTAATGTATAGAGAATTACAGAACTTTCAAGCGAGTTGGTAAGGTATATAAGAGGATTTCATTAGATGCTTATTGGTTTGCATCTATGCAAGTTTATTCATTGCATCGTATCATAGAACCAAAAGATCTTCTAACACCAACGTGTTAAACAAAAAAAAAACAAACCTATCATTGTATTATTAAGGGGTTATCGCTAAAAGCGATCTAAGAAGCAAATTTTGATAAAGGTCTTAGCGTAAACTATTTAAATAGTTTATCTTGATAAAGTTGTGTAAAATTGTAACTACAGTCCAACCGCTGAAAGAATGCGCTACCACCTATAATCATAAACCAAAATAAATTAGCTAAAGTGATCTGCCCCCTTATTACGATGAATCTAGCAGCGCTGCCGACGCGTGTCTGTCGCTCAACTGCTGTCAAAGTTCATACAATCCTGACAGTAGTTGAGCGGAAGATGCGAGTCAGCAGCGCTGCTTGCTACATTCATCGTAAAGCCGCCACTACACTACTCGCGAAGTCAACTTCAACGAAGTACTCGTCGGTACGTGACCACACACTCGTGCAACTTTGCGACGTGCTCGTCGCCCGGTGCCGTTGCAGTGTGCACTCTCGCGTATTATAAATACGTGCTTCTTAGTCTCGACACGAACCGAGTAGTCGGAGTGAGATGCTTCGCGTACAACTTCGGGGCACTTCAGAGTCCTTTGACTCAGTCCAAAAACCGACAACAATCGGAAGACGCCCGAGGCGAGGCGAGGCTCCACGAAGCGAACCAAAGTGCCCTTCTACACTCTCGTATTCGCATCACTTTGAATAGCTTCGCGAGTAGTGTAGAGGCCGTTTAACAGGGCCCAGAATTTCCACCTCATTCAGCTTTTGACAATGTTATTAGTAGCTGTCAAACGCATTCTCGCAGTGGCTTTCTGTGAGCAATAGATCCTCAACCAATACCATCGATCATGCAAAATCATCAACTGTCATTCACCTGCTGTAGTTTAATCCCTTGAGCGAGTTTAACCTGCTGTATTGGATTCACCTAAAACATAACGATGATATGAAAATAATACAGAAATTATAACATAATGATGAACATCAGAACATAGGCGCAGCCAAGATACAGAATATTGTTTTTTTGATTAATGAAGTTCTTTATGAAGACAACAAAGAATGAGCAATCTTGAAAAGATTGCTCATATGAAAATACCCAGAATCGCTGTAATTTAGGCGTAAATATTGGTAAGCATTGAAATGAAGTCCTGGCTGGAAGCCCATGCCTGATTGGTAACTAATTGTTATGTATGGATAAAGGTTGCGTTTATGAGAGAATATTTTACCTGTTGCAGCTTTAAGACGGGCGCGACTGTGGTGGGCGTCGTGACAGGTTGCGTCGCTGTAACGGAAAGTTAGAAGACATGTAGTAGATGAAGTATTGAAAACATAGCGGTAGGTAGAAACTATTTCGCCAACTTCATAATAGGCCTGATTTTGATAGCTTTGCGTTGATAGTTTTTTAAATGCTCAAAATATATCCATCTTTTACATTGCCGTGTATTTGAGAGGAAATAGTTAGTTTTAGGTCTGTTAAAGCCTTTAAAATTAGCCCCCATAAATATGTTTTAATTCGGTATTTTTATTGCTGTCAACATTATGATGTTTTTCTTATAAAATGAACAAAACAAATTAGAATCGTAGAAAAAGTAATCATGAAAAAATCTATGATGACATCGTTTAGATCTGGTTTGTAATGTATTATGATTATACTTTCATGTGTAAACACTATGGACTAAATAATTATTGTGTTAAGCATAAAATAATTATGAATATGCGAGTTACTTACCAATATTACTTATAACTATGGTTTGCGAAGTGCTGACGCTTCCAGTCGAGGGGACTCTAACAGTTCCGTCGCTTTGCTGAAATCAAACATAAAGGAAGATCAAAAGGTACTTAGTGTGATTCTTTCGGAAAATTGTTTTGCATAAGGTTGATTAATTAAAGACGTACCAGTACAAATTGTGTATTCGGAATTATTTTTTAAATTGAAGCTAAATATATCGGATAGATAATCCAAACTGATCCTATATTCATTTTTAGGGTTCCATACCCAAAGGGTAAAACGGACCCTACTACTAAGGCTCCATTGTCCGTCCGTCTGTCACCAGGCTGTATCTCATGAACCGTGATAGGTAGACAGTTGAAATTTTCACACATGATGTATTTCTGTTGCCGCTATAACAACAAATACTAAAAAACAGAGTAAAATAAATACTTAAGGGGGCTCCCATACAACAAACGTGATTTTTTTGCTCATTTTATAGACGGAACCCTTCGTGCGCGAGTCCGACTCGCACTTGGCCGGTTTTATTTTTAATAGGCATGCTCTTTTATCCAGTTGACCAGTATCTCGGCTGATGGTCAGTGATGATGATGACATAGTGCACGGTGGTGGTATCCTAGTATAACATTAATCCAAACAAGTTTCACACATAAAAACAGGATACCAAAGGAAAATAGTTGATTGTTTTTATGTATGAAAACTTGTGTGCATTATAATATGATATTATTGTTGTACATCTGTAATGTTATTCTTGATATCATAGTCATTTAATATCTTCAAAAATGACGTAACGCGCGAGAGAGAACCCAGCCCGGCTAGCATGCGCACCGCGACAAAATTTTCTTGACATTTTATCTCGTGAGAGACCGTGACAAGAGTATGGTAGCGCCCTTAGAGTATAGACTAAAGCATAGAGAGATCATCAAAACGATATTATATTTGTACTGCTCACACGTATCGCTACGTCAGTGGCGAAGGAAAGAAACAAACATAGTAATTAGCTATGCTTGCGATAAGCACCGTACCATTTGTGTCTTTTGTTGTATCGCTCTTTTTTGTTTTGTTTATTGTCTTTATTGTCTTTTTTGGGAATTTTGTTAATTATGTCCTGACGTTCGTGGTGCCACAAATGGGTTCCGACTGAAAATCAGTAATTAGGGTCTTGCTTAGGACCTTAATTGTATGCTGAGTCGGGGCCTATTCGTGACACCGCGCAACATTGCACTGCTTGTGTTTACATGTTTATCATTTTACTTGTGTTGTTATTGTGTGTATCAGGGTATTGTAATGTCATGTGGTGTAATGTTGTGTTGTGTGTCATGAATAAATGTATTTTCTTTCTTTTCTTTTCTTTCTTCTTTCATTTTTTTCGACTTGAGTCAACTGTTTTTTCTATACAAATCTGTCAGACTCATTCACATCAAAGAGTCCACTTCATACAAAAAGTGTCCAAAAAAGTGGTACGCTTGACACATAATCAAGTTCTCTCTATGCTTTAGTCTATACTCTAAGGTAGCGCCTAAGAGTCTCACTCTAACACCGACGACAATTTTTCGCGCGGTGCGCATGCGAGGCCATCAGAGACCATGAATTCGTAACGAGAGAGATAAGGCTTCGTTTGCGTGTTCTTTGTAATCATTTAAACTGATTTACATTGCACTAGGACCTATTACAGTATAACTACACAGATTAAAAAAGTTTTCATGGAATGTAACCAACCTGTAATATAATGTTGTGGAGCGGTTTAGCAGCGGACAGAAGCAGCGGCCGAGTAAGCCGCGCCGCCGCCGGCGATAGAACTCGGACAGCAGGCCGCGGCCTCACGCCCGATACTAACGTGCGACCGCCGGTTAACCCTTCTAGGGATACCATTTGGCCCTGCAAGGTAAAAAGAAACCATGGGCTAACTCTAGTATGGGTATAATCACAGACCTACAATTTTAGAAGACTCACGAAGCGTGGGAGCGAGTAGTACAAATCCAGTACACACTGCCCGAGAGGAAAAGAGATAGTGAAATAATGGCGGATGTGTAATTATTTTGGGCGAGTACTAGTATAAGACGAGCACACATCAGCATAATCTGTTTCACGACGAAAAGCACATTGATCATGTACCATAATTCCGTTATCAAAGTGCAAAATACTATTTTTGCAGCTTTTAAATCTTATTCTTATTGCATTATTCATAATCACATTTTGTAAATTTGGTATGGTATCTGGATGTTTATTTTGTAGGTAGGGAATGCTCATTCTGGTATTCGCAATATTTAAGTGTTCAGTTTTTTGTTATTTAGCAATCTTACTCGAAAGTTTGAAGGATCTCAGTAAATAAAATGCCTGCTATTTTATTTAAAAAACTATGGGTACCTATAGGTAGGTTCAATATTTAGTAAATACTACAGTTAACTTGTCGCAAAAATTCAATATTTTACTAGGTGGTAGGACTTTTCTGCAAAGTTCGTCTAGGTAGGTACCACCACTTCGCCAGTTATTCTACCGGCAAGCAGTAGTGTGCAAGCACTACTGTGTTCCGGTTTGAAGGGCATTGTAGCTAGTGAAATTACTTGGCAAATGAGACTTAACGAACTGATCCCACAGTCTACAACACTTTCTAGACTGTGTGATGTCTCAGGATGACGTGCGCAGTGCGCGGTGTCAGGCGAAACTAATTTTACCCAATACGTAAATCCCAGTTGGAACGCGGGACTTATCCAAAAAAAAATTTATATAAAAAGATACCAACAAGATAAAAAGATACACCCACCTGTGCATTAGTGAGCAACTTCGCAACTATCGGCTGCCCCGACGTCGACTTCTCCACTTGCGTTTGACTTCTCACAACTTGAGGCATCTGTTTCGTTTGATTCGCCAGATGTACAGTTTGCCCGCTGGCCAACTGTAGCGTCTGACCGGATGATAGTTGTACCGTTTGTCCGTTCGGCAACTGTATTGTTTGGCCGCTAGGAAGTTGAACCGGCTGGGTGTTCGCTATCTGAACCGTTTGACCTCCTATCTGTACAGTTTGAGCTCCCAGTTGTACATTTTGTCCACTGCCTTGTATTTGCACGTTCTGTCCCGCTAACTGCATATTAGATCCCGCTATTTGGACTGTCTGTACGTTACCGCCGGCCAACTGAACAGTTTGCCCGCTCGGTAACTGAACAGTTTGCCCACTCGACAACTGCACCGTTTGCCCGCTTGGCAACTGAACAGTTTGGCCACTCGGTAACTGAACTGTTTGCCCACTCGGTAACTGAATGGTTTGCCCGCTCGGTAACTGAACACTCGAAGGCAAAACGTTCTGACTGGCTACTTGAACGCTCTGTCCGCTTGGTAGCTTCACAGTGTGGCCGGTTAATTGCACGCTTTGACCAGCCAACTGGACGGTTTGACCGTTAATTTGAACGGTTTGTCCCGCCAATTGAACGGTGGATATCGGGACTTGGAGTTGGTTGCTTTTTATTATAGGTTGCGGTCGAGAGCTCGGGGTTTTAGCTGCATTGGACGCTTTAAGCGCCTGCATCGTTTGTGGTGTCGCAAGTTGTACGGTTTGACCGCTGGGCAGCCTCACGCTATGTGTGGGCAGTTGAAGCGACGACAGTTGCAATGTATGACCCGAACTTAGTTGCACCGCCTGACCTCCCGGTAAATGCACCGTTTGGTTCGCAGCTAACTGCACGGTTCTACCGCCCGCCAGTTGAACCGTTCGCGTTTGAACCGCTGACGTTACTGCTGACGGTACGCTGTTTACTACCGACGTGCCTGTCACCATACTCTGTAATAGAAGTTTTTTTGTTAACGCTATATTCTTTGGCAATGTAAATTTTAGACCATTTCAATGACGTCTTACCTGTGACACTGTAGTACCAGTTATTGCACTCGAGGCACGTTTTTTAGTTGGCGGAGTATCTGCATAAAATATGTTAGATTATTCATTTTGAAAATGCTACAAAAAATATGTTTATATGTATATTTAAATATGTCTATGTATGTATTTTACCTTGTAGCAAAGCTCGGGGGGATATAAGAGACTTGCCACTGGACGGGTTAGCAGGACTCAACACTCTTACGACTCCTCTTCGACTCGGTGTTGCCTGCAACATTTTGTTAATTAACGCTAAATAAAGACACAATAGGCTAGTTGCCTGCTATTAAAAATTAACAAGTAAACATTATTTTCATAATGTAGATTAAAAATGAATGCAATCATTGAGAAAATAAGTAAAATCGGTAAATAAATCAAGGAGTAATAAGCTTTTAGAGTTTCTGGAGGGGGCATTGCCCGCCCCTTTCTCGAAAAACAGAAAATTCTCCACAGTTACTATGAAAACGCACGTTGTGAAGTCACGAGATACTGTATGTAAAGCTACCACAGCTTAGTAATGAGGTATTATGAAGGAGCAAGAGTGACGACATTGCATGTTTGAGCTGTCTCTTTCTATTCCTGTATTTTAAAATGCTTGTAACTCTATCATTTTTTGAGATATTTAATTTTTATTTTACCGACTTTTTATTTTTTGCGGAATATTTATTTTCTGCAATAAAAATAGCAGGACTCTAGCCTATTAAATAGTTACACAACGTTTTGAAAATTACACAAACTTCTGCGTGGCTCTCTAAGGTATGTTACTATTGTCAACTGGAATTATCGTCCAACAATACTGGCGACTAACGATTTCTTTCTTCCATCAATTCTAGTCACCAGTACAATACTTTCAGTTTCAAATCAACCATAAAATATAATGAAGAAATGAGGAGATCCGCAGGAGAACTAAAGTGACCGATATAGCTCTTAGAATTAGCAAGTTGAAATGGCAATGGGCAGGCCACATCGCTCGTAGAACTGATAATCGATGGGGAAGAAAGATTCTCGAGTGGCGACCACGAACCGGAAGACGCAGCGTAGGCGTGTAAAAGTGCTGAAAATAGCCCATTTGCAATAAAGAATTTGAGTTTGAGTTTGAGGCCAGCCCCCCACTCGATGGACCGACGATCTGGTGAAAGCCGCGGGGAGCCGATGGATGCAGGAGACGAGCAGCCGCTCAAGGTGGCGCGCTCTGGGGGAGGCCTATGTACAGCAGTGGACGACATCAGGCTGTTGATTATGATGATGATGATGATAAAATATAATTGTTATATTCTCACCTGTGTTACAAAAGTGGTGACAGCGACCGTGGTCTGCACAGCCGACGGTTTGATAAGCAACGAACGCGCCGCGCCTTGAGTTACCATCTTACAACAAACACGACAAGAAACATTAAAAACATACTACCACTGTTTATTTTAGTAAGTATTACATCTGCAAGTATTCGTTGAAAGATCTATTACATAGAAATATAGAAGGCGATTAAACAATCGCCTTCTATATTAAACAAACGTTTGTACCTTATTTTGATGTGGAAGAGCGGAAGCAGACGCAATAGGTTGAATCACAGTAGGTGTCGTTGTTGTTTGTTGATTTATCACACTTGAAGGCACCTACAATAGAAGAGAACCACATTAAAAAAATCAAATATAAATATCCCGTAATAAAATGTAATTATACTGAAACTTACCTTACTAACAGTAATTAGGTTAGGATCGCTTTTGAGCAACGGCCTCTGTTTGATTAGAGCCGATTTGTGAGAAGTGGATATCACAGACGGCAAAGACTTCGTTATAGTCGTTTGAGTAAACGCTGGTAACGTCACAGACTGGCATATAACTGTCTTCACTACAGGAACTGAAATAGGTTTGGACGAAGGAACAGATAATTTAGGAGGTTGGGATGGTTTGGAAGATGGCGGTGGTTGCTTCGGCGATTGTGGTGGTTGCATCGGCGACTGCGGTGGATGCATTGGCGATTGCGGTGGATGCATTGGCGATTGCGGTGGCTGCATTGGCGATTGCGGCGAATGCTTTGGCGATGGAATCGGCTGCTTCGGTGATGCAATTGGCTGCTTCGGAGGCGCGACTGGCATCGGAGAAGCAACCGGCTTCGGAGATGCGACTGGCTTCGGAGATGCAGCTGGCTGCTTCGGAGATGCAACCTGCTGCTTCGGAGATGCAACTGGCTGCTTCGGAGACTGCACCGCTTTCACATTTACCTTCAAAGCCGTTTTAAACGCTGCTTTTGAAATCGTCGTTTTAGGTATAACGTTCATTTGTTTAATCGTTTGAGCTGTCGATACTTTCGATTGTTGAACGACCACCGTTTTAGATAGACTCGTCTTCGCGGCTTGCACTAAGTTGGCTTTACTTTGAGCGGTTAAACTGACTTGTTTAACCAGTAGGTTAGCTTGTTTCACGGACTGTGTCATTAAAGCAGCTTTGGTTTGTTTATTTTGAGCGTTTTGTTTGGGTGTGTAAGATCGCTTTTGCTGTGGCGCTGTTTGTTTCTTTGGTTTCTGCGGCGCGGGTGGTTTCACTAGTGTTTGTGTGGCTTGCATCAGTAATTGTGCGGAGGAAAGTTGTGGGGCTGAGGATGGTAAGCTACTGTCGTCTACATCGACGTCACTGTCTGATGCTTCGATCACTTCTTCTACACCATCCACTTCTAAATCAATCTGTAATGAGTATACAAATCAGTTAGTATGTGTATGTAAAGGTATTAGTGCTTTTTCATCTTCAATAACATATAAAAGAAAGTTCTTTAATAATTGACTTAGATTACAAGATGTGTCAAATTTATTATTACTGACATTATTCATCTTTATTTATCGATTGGTTGGGAAATCCACAATCGATCTGACTCTAGTCCAATCATTTTTACTGCTGGGCTACATTAACTTTTGGGATTTTTCTTTGCCTTTATTAAACCGTAAACATATATAGGGAAGGATGCATAAAGACAGATGTTAAAGCTATGAAAAAGTAGTCATCATCATTAACAGCCTGAAGACGTCCACTGCTGAACATAGGCCTCCCCCAGAGCGCGCCACTTTGAGCGGCTGCTGGCCTCCTGCATCCATCGGCTCCCCGCGGCTTTCACCAGATTGTCGGTCCACTGAGTGAGGCGCCGACCTACGCTGCGTCTTCCGGTTCGTGGTCGCTACTCGAGAACCTTTCTTCCCCATCGGTAGCAAAAAAGTAGTGTACAACGCGAATTTCGATATCACTGAGCAAAAATTGCAAGTGTTTCAAAACTTTGTATCATTCCATACAAACCGTCAGTTTATCAACTTACCACATGCGGTGATGCAAGTTCCTTGACACCCGGAGTGAATGATAGAGCCTGTTCAGGCGGGGGCGGGGGCAGGGATGGCGGGGCCGCCGCCGCCTTGCCGCTGCGTCCCCGCCCCGCTGCAGATTTGTTCAGCCAGTCTTCTTCCGTTCTTGAAAATATACAAATGGTAAAAAGCCTTGCTATGGGACAAATGATTTTTATCTTGCATTGCCTTGTTCCCAAACAAGTTTCGACATTACTATGATCTAATACGTGGTTTCGTGGTGCTTCTTCTTTTCGTGTGTAATCAAAGCAGTTACGGAGTTTTCTCTGTGGTGCGTAATAGCTTTATAGCGCGAATGGAAAAGGGGACTAATTTTTTTACAATAATTTGCAGCCTGCATAATTTTATTGATAACTTGAAAATTTAATTTTGTAATTCATTATTTTTTGGATTTAAATACTTGCCCTGTAAATGTTAAACGAAAATAACCTTGTTTCAATAAAGCTTATCAAGAATGAACCACCTTATTTCAAAGCACATTCATTTCATTTATTGAAAAATCAAGGCGTTGATTTTATTTTATAATACAAATACAACTGATACTTACATAGAATAGTCATCATCATCAACAGCCTGAAGACGTCCACTGCTGAGCATAGGCCGCTCCCACAGAGCGCCACTTTGAGCGGCTGCTCACCTCCTGCAACCATCGGCTCTCCGCGGTTTTCACTAGATCGTCACCGGTCCACCTAGTGGGGGGCCGGCCTACGCTGTCTTCCAGTTCGTGGTCGCTTTCTTCCCCATCGGTTGTCAGTTCTACGAGCTATGTGCAGTTTTCCGGCGGAACATGTGTCTCGAGGAAGAACAGTTGTATTAAGGTATTTAATAAATGTAAAAATTTACCTATTCCGATGTAGATAAGTCCAAATAGCAGTCTTTTGATCGTATTTGACGACAGGGTCCCGTTTCGCTGTACTGTATCTCTCTAGCACCGTAGATACCGCGTTTAGCAACGCTTGGTCGCTGCATTGCCCTATGAATTGGGACATCCTGCGGATTTAAATAATACCAGTCATATAAGCTGTAATTCTTTTCAAATGATATGTTTTACACTTCTTTAGTTTCTGCCCAGGCTGATAAAATATTATTTTCGTATAGGGTAACGTTATTGAAATCATGACAGTCTCTGTGTGTTGGTTGACCAGATGGAGGCGGCGGGTTCGATTCCCGCGACAGGAAAAGTATTTGACACATTAAAAATATAAGCGCAAATACTTGTTCTGTGTCTGAATGTTGTGGGACCATTGTCCTCGTAGTTCCTGGGTCCTTAGATTTAGGTGACCTTAGTTAGGGTCCAGGACCTATGTATGTGATCGTTGAGCGTTATTTATTTATTCATTGCTTAATTTTGTATGGATTTTAAGGTTCAGCTACTTATAAAATGCATTTTACCAGCGTTTTTATAAACCTCCTTTTTAACCTCCTTGAGGGTTGAGTTTTTAAAAACCCTTTCTTAGCACAACCCTACGCCCTAAAAGGAAGATGCCTTGCAAATATCAAGTTTTTTTTACATCTAGCGGTGTTATCAGTCAGGCAATCAGTCAGCCAGTCAGGAAAAGGCCTTTTATATTAACATATGTGCATGTTGAAAATCATAAATAATTGAAATACTTTAGATTTAAGTGATAGATAAAACAAATGATTGTAGTTTGAGGCCACTCATTCCATTTTAATCTTTCTGTCAACCGTAAATGCCATGCCTTGCAAAATAAATTTGTTCAGTACATTAAAACCGTTTTCCATTTACCTAAACCCCAATAAAGCATACATATTATATGAAACATTTAGCGAAGATCTCGCTGAGTCCCCGCAGCTTGTAAAGTAAGCGGGTCTGACTCTTGCTAAAGTTTTGAAGTGTGAACACGTGCGAATTCTCTGGAGCATACTGGTTACATATTATTTGACTCACTTGATCAAGGTGAGTACGTCATGCCTCGTCCCCTCTCCGTTGGGAAGGCGCGCGAGTGCGTCCCTCACCAGCGAGGCGAAGGTGGCGTGCCGCGGGCGCTCCGCCGCCAGCAGCGCCGCCCCCGCCCCGCCCGCCGCCCCCGCGCCGCTCCGAGCGCACGGGCCCACCACCGACCGGTATCTATCATACGCCACTTTATTACTATGTGGATAAGGTACACAACACCTAGTTTTAAGATTATAAAAGGAAACATTTGAATCATAAACGGGGTTTGAACCATGGAACAAGGAGGAGAGGAATGCCAATACACCTAGCCCGCCGTAGCTAGCCGTATAGCCCGCTCATTTTGCAGCGCCATCTAGGTTTAAAACGGTTTTTGGCATATTTCTGATCTAAGCTGTTTTCTTGGTGTATTGGCATTCCTATCCTCCTTGTTCCGTGGTTTGAACGCGCATCTATCCATCCCTTTAGCCGGGACGTGCTAGTTTTAAGTCGGTAGCACGGAATCGTTAGGACTGTACATCGACTTTTAAGGACTTTTAACTAGATTCATGACTTGACAGCTAACAAAATTAAATGTCAAAAGATGAAATGTTGTTGCCACACATGCCACATCTAGGAGTGGTTGCTACAGTTCGAATTAACATGTGAAATGTGTATCAATCACTCAAAATTGTATCAATTTATTATGCTAAATATGAAGCCGTGGTTTACGATTCCCGGATGGTTTTCCAATATAACAATGATGCTAACTAAAGGATGGTGATCAAAGTCTCACTCTCATAGCATTAAATCTAAATGAGTGATTCATCAGCTCTCTCACACACCTGTTATCAATGTCTTTTTTTTCCAAGCTCTATTTTTTTCTTCTTCAAAGTTGGAGTTCCATCATGTCGTGAATCGAATTAAAAGTCAGGGTATAGTTGGTATCACTGAATATGCCTGGTATGCCTGGATATGGCACGGTGGCTCATTTGTACAGAACCAAAACTGCCGCCCGCTAAAAGTCTTTTACGATTGTTTTCCTTTACCGTTCTAAGAGCAAGAGCAAATTTCACACAACTTGAAGAGTCCTTTTAAAAGAGTACCTAAGAATGGACTACAAAATAAAAATCAAAATATTAAAAATTTAACTTTGACAAGATATTTACTTAGTGTAGCTAGATTACGTAAAAAAATTAAGCTCATACCCGTGTTGAACATAAGTAAACGGTTTCGCAGCCGATGAGAACCTTCGCCTTTCCTGACTGCGGAACTCATATATGTCGGTGTTAGTCGGCGGTCGGACGGTCCATGACGTTGGATATCTGAAACAAATTAATTATACAATTCTTCTTCTTCTTCTTCTCGTGTAGGCAAGTGGTCAGCCCAGGTCCCCTAGCATGCGCACAGCGAGAAAACTGCTCGTCGCTGTTAGAGTGAGACACACTTACTAGGCTAGCTACCATAGCGTTGTCACGGTCTCTCACCCAAAAAAGTGTCGAGATAATTTTGTCGCAGTGAGCATGCTAGGCCTGCTGGTGTCAGAATTTTTAGGCCACCCAAAAGGTTCGACTTGGCTTGACGAATATTGTCTTACGACAATAGCCGGGACCAACAACAGCGAATTATATACTATATAGCGACTAGCTAGAACCAGGCTTGGCGCACTCCGAGCTTTAGGTACGAAGCTGCAAGTGGGATCACACCGTCTTATCAGGTCGGTCCGTAACGCGTCAGAAGAGCTATAGAAATATAAAGATAGGCATATGTTTAGGGTAGGATTGTAACGCTGTGCGAGCTAAACTACACTTTATTGCGGTGTAGCAATAGTTGCTATTACATTTCAGCTCGCACATGTATTGATATATACGTAATCTTCAGGCCGATGATGAGGATGTATTGAAAGTTATCAACCACTAGTCGCCTCTTTCTAACACATATCTTTTATCTTTTCTGACACGTCATGTTTAACGTAGATGCCAAGCCAAGCCCGCCGATGTACTTCTGTAGCTGCATACCGGACTAGAGTGCATCAGGCTTGCCCGCGTTGATAATGAACAACTGTGTGAAATGTCCACAAATATTTATTTAATTAATTAAACTGGACGTCATTTTTCGTTCCCTGATTCATATGTTGTTCGCGTCGCGTTGAAAATAGTCGGTTTCATACAACTTACTTGGGAGGAGGTGGTTCTTTAGAAGGCGGCTGCGGCGAAGACGCTCGCATCCATCGTTCACACAACCGACCCAATATTGCGTCACAGTCCCGGCCCGCGCCTATCCACTGGTAAATCTGTAGGACAAAGATATTATACCTAATTACTGTTCAATCGCGTATTAATAATGATATTTACTTTAGTTGAACTGCAAAATGATAAATAAGATTTTTATTAATAAAGCAAAGCAAAGTGTATTTTTGAACAATCTGTCGCCAATCACTTAACATTGTTTGTCACTTGAGAACCAGTTCATAGTGAAGCCAAACCACAGCATCACCTTCAATCATATTCTCTTGTGTGGTCGAACAGTAACTTATCTGATATAAAATAAGCAATAAGCATTTTAAGACAAAGTGGGTTACCCCGTGATTCAGTTGACATTATTAAAATAGCAACAAAATAAAATTTAGTTAATATTTGACAACCCATTATTTTAAAATTATTATGAAACATAAAATTTTGAATGACTTTTATTTAGGCAAAGGGTTCCTTGTCCTTATATTAATTACAAGGTCAATGGCAATTTTAAGGTTTTTTTTTGGCAAATTGGACAATGTTTGAGGAAATAAGTGTATTTTATATTGAATTGAATTCAAATGTTACTTATGCATGGATATCTGCATTATCTATTTAATCCAAGGAACCCTTAACTCCATGTATATAGTCAATGAATGTGCCAATAATATCAGGATAATTTACTCACTTTTACAGGTTCTTCTGATCCTACCTGAGTTTCCGGCATATACTGCAGGTAAGGAACAAAATCTTCTGGGTGTGAGCCTCTCTCGCCAGCAAGGAAATCCAATGCTGAATCAAGATCGGAACACCAATCATCTGACACTGAAAAGATATTAATTTACCCTTTATTTGTTATGTAGGTTTGATGTCAATATGAAAACAATAATTTGGGGAAAGAGTCTTTGTATTTTGTTCCAGAGCTCTATACAATCTATCAATGTACAAAACAAAAGCTGAATTTTTGAGGTTAAACATTTTCCGGACTTGTTACATTTGAACCGGCGGACGCGCGAAAACCAAAGAAATTCCATGGAAAAATACCAAGATACTTTTTCTCCAACTTATTATTTTTCACCATAAGGTAATCTTTTGAGTAATAAAGTAAGCACATGATTATAGAAAGGGCAGGTCACTTTGCGCGGTTTCTTCTCATTAAAGATAAAATCAAAATGATTATGATCAAACACCCTGTCTCCTCATCATCATCATCATCAGCCTGAAGACGTCCGCTGCTGAACATAGGCCTCCCCCAGAGAGCGCCACTTTGAGCGACTGCTCGCCTTCTACATCCATCGGCTCCCCGCGGCTTTCACCAGGTTGTCGGTCCACCGAGTGGGGGCCGGCCTATTCTGCGTGTTCCGATTCATGGTCGCCACTAGAGTACCTTTCTTCCCCATCTGTTGTTGTGTGTGTTGCCTGACTCCTGACTGACATAAAAAATAAACTTACAATTATACCAGGTGTTGAGAGGCGCAATAGGCGACTTCATAACAGCTGCACACCTCGCATGCAACTGTTGTTTAGAAGCTCGGTGTGCATCCCTCGCCGGAAACAACGCTCGCACTAGCGATAAGAAATTGGCGTGAGTCGTCTCCGTCAGAGACTCGTCTACCTCCACCACTGATTTGTCTTCCAACACTCCATCTGCTGATGCCTCCACTTGTACCACTTCTCCGGAGTCATCTGCCAGTTCCACCGGTAAATCCATCATGTCTGGAAATAATTATTATGCTTTGATTGTTATGTGAATTTCGATTATGGGCAAGCATTAGAAATCTGATGACATTTGTAATGCTGGTTGCAAAGTATAGATAGGGTATGAAGACTTTCAGTCAAAGTTTGTTTAGTGTGATTTATGTACATCAAAAGACAAGTAGTCAGTTTAGTTTAACTACAGGATTTTCTAGATAGCAATTTCTTTTATTCCAGAACCACTTCCATTGTTATAGCAAACCAGAATCAAACTTTCGATGAGTTTGATGACTTGAGTATCATGCATCAATGGATATAATTTAAGAAACAGAATATTCTAACTTAAGTTACCAATTCCATCCAAGTCTTCTAACTTGATGGGAACTGGTTGGTGCACTGGCATTCTTGAGTTGCACGCCACAGCAATCACGTCAGGTGGCTCTTGCTTGATTTCCAAGGTGGGGTCATAACTTGAACTGTAAGTAGACAAGTTTGACATATTGTAATAAGTTGAACATATAAATCTTTGATGCAGAACCTGGCAAAAAATATGGCCTTAGAAAAACACAGAGGATCAAAAAAGGTAGCTAAGGCTAGTTATATGCATCCTAGGCACTTATCACAAAACGACGCTCAGTCGCCGATCAGTGATAAGTCGAAATTTCTTCATAAAATGGTATCATCTGATCATATTGTAAATTACACAGCTGTACTTGTTGTTCTGTAATATGGGTCTTTTTGTTAAGAAAATAGCAATTATTGTTTTATTTATATTGCAGCGTAATGTATGCCCATGGATCTAAACAAATTGATTACATTGCAACATTTTGAAAATGAAATAAATAAATATGTGTGGACATTACACACAGCCCCATCTAGCCTCAAACTAAGCATAGCTTGTACTATGGGAACCAGATAACTGATTACTCAGATACTTTTTATTTGTAAATACATACATAGAATACAATATAACACCCAGAGACAGAACAAACACCTATATTCATTACACAAATGTTTGTCCTGGGTAGGAATCAAACCCACAACCTACAGTTCAGAAGGCAGGGCCACTACCAGCTGTCAGTCAATTGCTACTTAAGGAGGGCAAATGGCCCTTTTAAACCTCCAGCATAAAAGATTTGGAAGCTACATCAACAGTGATAACCTGAACTCAGCAATTTTTATTAAATTTAATTGTGTGTTTGGGGGAGGCCTATGTTCAGCAGTGGACGTCTTCAGGCTGTTAATGATGAATTGTGTGTAGAGCTGACAGCACTAAATAAAAACTTATTAATAACAAAAATAAATTTTATAATATTGTTACGATCAAAGTATCAGTACCTGCCATATTTTTCACCAGGTGTTGTAAACTGTTGATAGGGAAAAGATACTAACTTGTTCATGTTGGAATATTTATCAGCAACCTCCTGTTTGATTTCAATAGAATCAACAGACTTCTTAGCTTGCCGTGGACTTGAGACTGGATCAACAAACGATGAACACTCCGAATCACTTTCTTCTTGCTCACATTTTATCTTTATATTTGGCAGTAGTGGTTTATTTTCAACACTATCAGTTTCCTCTTTACTTTTCTTGATTATTTTACTATCTGTTACTTTTTGTTTGTTTGGATCTTTCTTTGGTCCCCTTTTAAGTTTTTGTCCAGGTGAAGCCAATTTCTGCCCTCCAAACATTAACTTCTTGGCACCATTTACCATTGCTACCCTCTGTTTTATGTCTTCTAATGTTATGCCTGTAGTGTTGAGCTCCGGGTGATTCTGAGTTGTTGAGAGTTTATATTATTGATAAAATAATACATTTCACATTAATAAATTGATGATGAACATGAAATTTCACATTAAAAAACCTTTGTCCTTATACACATTATGTTTATTAGTTAGTTAGTTATTATAGTATTAGTTAGCTTTTTGAGCTCTGCATTTTTGAAAGTATTTTTGGTATGTATGATAGTCAGGCACAAAATACATAGCTACAATTTCAAAACAGCAAAGCCTAATCTTTTCATAAGGACCCAACCAGCTATCAATAAATATAGAAACCTTTTTACATTGTTGTGCTATTCATACCGTTATTCCAATTCAAGGAGACCAATGAATTGAACTATTGGGGTTTGAATCTTATTATGAATGATATAGTCATCATTCTAGACTTTGCGAAATAAGAATAAATAAAAATAAAATAGAATTTGTATGGGAATGTTTTCGATATGTTAGTAATATTCACCTCTCTATATTGTCTCCTTGCTCTATGAGCAGCAAGAACATTCTTCAAGCACTGCAAGGAGGCTGGGTGTGCTTGTTCTATACTGCTCAATGTACCTGATATGTTACTGTCACCATTCTGTAATGCAAAAAATGTAATTTTATTAAAAACAAATAAAATCAGTCCAATTTGGCTTTACAATATAGTAGGTATCCATGTAGCTATTCAGTACAGATGGGAACCAGAATACTTACAGATGCCATAGCAACCTGTTTTCTCCTTTTAAAAGATGGCTCAGGTGGTCCCTCAGGGTAGTTTTCATCATCAGATTCCACTCCACCTACTTCACTTCTCACTGCAGCCAACTCTTCAAAGTACCTCTGCTTGGCTCTCTGGTACACTGGCTTGAAGTTGTTCTTTGGAGATGGTTTTGTTGGTAATTTGGGGACACATGGAGCTGGTCCAGGTGGTGCAGATTTAGCTGCTGCTAGTAACCTCTCTCGGGATATCAATACTTCAGGTAAAAGCTTAGCATAGTATGATTTCACCTGAAATTATAAGCAATAAATTTACATACATTTCTAAGGATTACTTACAAACTATCTTGCATAGATCTAAATCTGTTTTACCTTGTGCTTCTGCTGTTTGGTCCTTGCCCGAATCAGAAATTTCCTCATTTTAGCTATATCAGGCCTATAGTTACCCTGCTTCAAGTTATTAAAAAAATCACTGAGGGGTGATGTGAAATGAAAGGGTTCATAGTTGAACAACATTTTGATGGTCTTCTCCGTTTCTTCCTCTTGATTTTCTCTAAACTTTGGCAAGTATTGCTTGAGTTCCTCTTTATGTTTGTCTTCCAGTGAGTCCCAAGTTTTCATAGAGAAGAACTCCTTGAATACCCCATAGTCTTCGCAGAGTACTTGGGGCAGCTCCAAGGTCGTGCCTAAGACGCGAACCGGTTCCATAGAATTCTCATCGCCGTCGGAACTGCTGCTTGAACTCTCGGAAGAGCTGCTGCTATCCCCACTGTAGCTGCGTTCACTATCCATCTTGTTGTCCATTGACCACTCACTGAGATTCGACTTTTGGGTATCCGTGATGCAACGCCTAGCTTTCCCAAACGCCCCGATGAAGATTTTCCAATAACTACATTGAATTTTCACGGTGTTTTGTTAGTGTTGTTTACGAAAAACCCGGGCAATGAATTAACGAAGTCGACCACAAAGCCATGAAGTTTTTTTAAACAGCCGTCAAGTCTTGTCTAAAATAAAATAGGACGCGCACACCGAACCACAGCGTTTCATACATACTATGCGCCAGAACGGGACATTACGATGAGAAAATAACTTGACAATCAAGAACAGCGACATTTTGCCCGCAAAATGGAATTTAAAAGTAAAACGGTGATTGTCTACTGCTATGGTTTTGAGTTGTCTTTGGTTAAGGTTATCTTTACACGGGAATAGTCCTTAGTAAATCGATCGATTTTTTGAGATAGGTTAGGTAAAAATCTAATCCAAAGTGGTTGGTATTTTGCTTTAGGTAAAATAATGAGGCTTAATATTATAAGTGCACATCAAAATCAATACTTTTATAAGACGAAGTGTATCTTGAACATACTATAATTTTCTGGTGGTATCAGATATAAACATACGTGAAATGGAACGCCAGAAAAACGTAAAAACCACAAACAAGCATTGGCGGTGGTTGTGGTTGTGTCGAAGATTTGACTTTTTTTTGACGTAAATTATTCGTGTAGTAAATATGGCTGACGAACTCAATGTTGACAGTCTAATTCACAGACTTTTAGAAGGTAAATACCAGTTTTCATATTATAATAGTGTTTATTTAAATTCTATATCACATAATCTACAATTTGGATATATTGGATCCTTGCTCAGTATGCTCTTGTTGCGTAATTATCACTTACTATGTAGGTATAGAAACGTCAAACTCATAAATAAATCGATTATCCTCAACTCTTATCTGATTCTTCTCTTGGTGTTAGATATTTAGATAATTCGCAGGCATCTACTTTTAACGTAGAGATGCACCAATAAAAGAATTCTTAGTGGCATCGTAAGATTAGATGAAGTACAAGTACAATGGTGTCAAAACCATAGCATGGAACACTTCCATGGGCCTATTTTATTATGCTTTAGTCGCATTATAAACATTACTTTACTTAATTTAAACATGTTTATTTCACTTTATTACGCTGCTTTTTGATGGGTATACTACAGTATACAGACTACAACAAGAAACAGCAAGGAGAAAAGGGAAATTCAAAGACATCTTTGCAGGAGAATGTATGAATAAATCCAAAATTATTGCCAATGTATTCAGCTAGACTTTTTTTTGTTCATCTTTTAGTGACTTGTCTTGATCAGATGCTCCTGTTGAATTTCAGATTATGATTTATAATTATTGTGTTGCATATGTTTGACTTCTCTTACATCCTAAAAATAGCAACCAGTATACAAATAAAATCCATACTTGGTTGGCACCACACAACCTTACCACCACACATGTCTTGTTGCCATACCAGTTGCGATTCTTACACCAAACTGTACAACTGTACTGTTGAACAGAGTCCACCATAATATTATATTTTTGTTAAAAATGTTGTTCCTTGTCAAGTGTCGTAACAATAGTAATGTTGGTTGGCATGTTAAGCTGAGATGTCTTAAGATTTTCATGTTTGTATTTGTTGATTGCCACCTATTGTTGTCGAATGATGCCTACATAATGTTCACTGCAAAGTTACATTAGCATGTAATATAATATCTAAACATACAAATAATTTGTGAGTAGTTGAGTGCATAGGATTTGTTGTTAGTGTTCTTGTTATATGAGTTGCTGTATACATTACAAAGTTAGTTTGCTGCTTGAAAGTATGTAGGTTTACTTGCCAAGTGGTAGTAATGTATTATTTAGATCCATTACCATATGTTGAGTATTGGCTTATACATAGATATAAATAGTTTATGTGAACACCTGCAGTTATAAAAATGAAAGTTTGTTTTTTACAAGGTTACAAATCGAATATTTCATTAAATGAAGTATTTCCAGTTGGTATTCATACTAATTTGAATATTATGTATAAAAAGAGTAGATAGATTATGTGAGACCTGCATTATTATCATTGAGGTAATGATTTAAAGAGTTAACTGTTTGGCAGGAAACTGTTAACGATTTATAAAATATTTCAATTCAATATCAATTCAAATTCCATGAAAAATATGTTTTATGGAATGGTAATAAAATCATTACATGTCAATTGTTTGTATTGTCATGCTATACAGTGCTCATACTTTAACATGATCTAAAATGTGTTTTTTTTATTTAGTTCGAGGATGCAGGCCCGGGAAGACTGTACAGATGTCAGAGTCAGAGGTTCGAGGGCTTTGCACCAAGTCCCGGGAGATATTCCTGCAGCAGCCTATACTGCTGGAGTTGGAAGCACCACTCAAAATTTGTGGTATTATAATCACACTGGTTCAATCTACTAATACACATTACAGCCAACCCCATACTCTGATATTTATATCTGCCAGTTTCAATACTAACAATAACAAGATTCCATGAACAAGATTTTGTTTTCATGAATTTCATGACTGAACATTACAAGAAGAGTTGTTGGTTTATAGATTGTCTTTTTTTATGAAAGTCATGTTGAGTACCAGCAATCAAAATCTGT
This sequence comes from Ennomos quercinarius, assembly GCA_910589525.2. NCBI lineage: Eukaryota > Metazoa > Arthropoda > Insecta > Lepidoptera > Geometridae > Ennomos > Ennomos quercinarius. The sequence continues at coordinate 8,769,802 of OU342501.1, forward strand.
AAAACTTGGATTCTAATATTTTTATGATGGACACAATAAAAACATTACTGTATCATATTGTCTTGCTGATAATGATAACAATGATTTTCAAATAAAGTATTTATTGTTCAGGAAATATCAGGTTAATGAAAATATATTATCTAGTAGATAGGTTCCTTATAGATGTTTCCCTTTAAAATGGATTGATTTTTACTTTTTTAATTGTTGGGAATTTTATAGTTTTACCTCAATAATGTTTGGTCCACACGTGACCGATGTCAGGAGTAGGTACCTAGTTTCAAAGGATGCTAATGAATTCAATTACACCCAGTATATATGCCCTTTTTGAGAAAAGTCGAAATGTTAATAAATGTATAAGGTGGTCCAATCCAGGCATGCTGTGGCGCCCACAGACCTAGATTTTTTTCGTTACTGTCAAAAGACTCACGAAGCGTGAGAGCGAGAAGTACAAATCAAATACACACTGCCCAAGAGGAAAAGAGACAGTGAAATAATGGCAGATGTGTCAGAGTACTAGCACAAGAAGAGCTCAATATCGGCTCAATCTGCTTTAAAATGAAGAGCATAATTGATCATGTACCATAATTCCGTTATCATAGTGCAAAATACTATTTTTGTAGCTTTTAAATCTTATTCCGTAAGTGAATGTGATGTTACAAAACGCACAAACTCGAACAATAACACGTATCACAGCAAATTTATCACAAATTTTATTGCATTATTAATAGTCATATTTTTTATTTTGGTGTAGTTTCTCGATGTAAAACCTGCTTATTTTGTAGATTAGGAATGCTCCTTCCGATATATCGCAGCATTTAAGTGTTCAGGTTTTTATTATTTAGCAATTTTACTCCAAAAATTTGAAGGATCTCAGTAAATAAAATGCCTGCTATTTTATTTAAACAACTATGGGGCCTATAGGTACGTTCAATGTTTAGTAAATACTACAGTTAACTTGTCGCAAATATTCACGATCTCAATCATATCAAAAGTTTTTTACACAAACAATTTTTTTATCCTGTCCCATTTTCAAACTGTCATTGTTGGTCTTGTACGTCTTGTCTTGTACATATTCTAAGTCTAGGGTGGCGCCACTTTCGGTCATACAATATTTTGGTAGGTGAAATCTAGTCAAAGCTGACTGTATAATATAAATAAAGAGGTCAACTTAATTTTTTATCCCATCTATTCGAAAAAATGCGAAGGGTTCCTCAATGATAAGTACGCCTAAAATGGTTAAATTAGGTGCACTTATTAAAAGTGACAAATGACTTTTCTCAAAGAGGGGGATGAAAAGCAGAGTGTGCCACACGGTACCAAAATTGTGCGACGTACTTTGAATCCTTAGGATTCTACTTATTATACTCTAGAATCGTTCGCTTCACTCTGGATTCAAATAATTGCTCTCGCCATTCTACTACTTAACACATGGACAAGTAACATACTGTTGAAAATAGTTTAATATTTCCATAAGCATTTGAATAAAAAAAGATATTCATACCAGACAAGATGTAGCAGGATATTTACACTAAGCTTACCTTGAAACATTTCATTCAAGCAGAACACTCATTATAATTTTAGTGTCTATAAATTTATTTACATCATCTATTATTAACTCTAGCCAAAAGCTTACAGGCTCTTATAACCGCGGCCCCTTCTTGGAACATGTAGACTTTACATACATTCTACCTATCACATTAATAGACTGAAGACGTCCACGGCTGAACACAGGCCTCCCCCATAAAACGCCGCTTTGGAAGCTTATTATGATCATCATTTGCTATAATCACCACGCTTGGCAGGCAGCTTGACGATCGCAGATTTTAATGTACGAAGGAGAAGCTGCTGCCCATTCTCTGGATATTCACTTAGCCGGCACTTACGGCACTCAAAGGAAGAGATGGGGTGGTCCTATTCGCACACGGGGACCACACGGCCAGTCTATTCTGCCTATAATGTGTACCTATTACCTACCTTTATTTATTTGTTTTGTGTTTTTTTTTTTTTATGTACGAATGCCGTGACGGGCTAGTCGTTCGCCTGGTTTTAAGCGTCACGGCCGCCCATAACAGATTGCAGTATCACTCGGAACTCTAAATTAAAGTTTTGCGTGACACTGCGCACTGCGCACGTCATCCTGAGCCATCACACAGTCTAGAAAAGTTGTGACTGTGAACTGTGAGACCAGTTCATAAGGTCTCATTTGCCCAGTAATTTCACTAGCTACAATGCCCTTTAAACCGGAACACAGTAGTGCTTGCACACTACTGCTTGGCGGCAGAATAACTGGCAAAGCGGTGGTACCTACCAAGACGAACTTTGCAGAAAAGTCCTACCACCTAGTTTATACTCAGTAAAAAGTTCTAAAATATAACATTTGCCTTTTCCATCTGTTTTTTTCATTGTATGGATAATGATGTCACTTTTGAATGTGTATCGATGCTGTTTTCTCCAATGTCATTTTAAGTATTATCGTAATATGAATTTTGAAAGGATGATTTGTTTGGTGTTCATTAATTCATCATCAGCCTGAAGACGTCCACTGCTGAACATAGGCCTTCCCCACAGAGCGCCACTTTGAGCGGCTGCTTGCCTCCTATGTCCATCGGCTCCCCGCGGTTCTGCCCAGGTCGTCGGTCCACCTAGTGGGGAGCCGGCCTACGCTGCGTCTTCCGGTTCGTGGTCGCCACTCGAGAACCTTTCTTCATCATTAATTACATGCATGCAAATGTGGTATAACTAAAAAAGTTGTCTCCTTGTTTTCTGTGTGGCTTTCACGGCGAAACGGGTGAACTGATTTTGATAAGATACTTATTCCTGGAATATTACGGATATTATACTTATAAACTTTAGTTAAATTTAATCAATGCTTATGAAATGCCCTGTCTTGTTTTTGTTCGTGATATACACGTCAGCACGTCAGCTCGCGGATGAGACCGCGCAGCAGATCTCTGAAATCACATACTGCCATAACGCTACAACACCACAAATAGATTAAAATACCAAAATTCATCATCTTGGAAACATCTGGAAATTCTAAATCTAAAAGAATGCTGTATGTAGGTAGGTATAGGTACTTGTTAAATCACCATAGCAAAATAAATCAGTAGATTGTCAGTGAGGAATGGGTAGGTACCTACATAGGTGTATCTACCAAAGAGAATAATTATAATCATTAATCACCATGTGATACCTACAAGAACACGTGTTTATTTACAGGTGATATACACGGCCAATACACGGACTTACTACGTCTGTTCGAATACGGAGGATTCCCGCCTGAAGCCAACTATCTATTCCTTGGCGACTACGTGGATCGCGGGAAGCAATCCCTCGAAACTATATGTCTTCTGCTCGCATACAAAATCAAGTATCCAGAAAACTTCTTCCTTCTCAGAGGCAATCACGAATGTGCAAGCATAAACCGCATCTATGGTAAATATTTTATATTAAACATACTTCTGTTTCTGATACCCATCACCCGCCATCATTTCTGATACTCATTGATCACTGTCGCCAACCCGATAACCGGTTTTGGAGATTTGCCAGTACTCCAAAGACCCTTCATAAATTAGCTACAAAACTATCCTATAATTACATTCATGTCTTTACGTCTACTCCAGTAATCAAACAAAGGAGAATCTATTAAAAATACGTTTTAATTATATTGACCTCCTTCAATTAATGTATGCCTTTGTCAAGGTTTTGAATCTATATTTGGATGATACAAGTGAATCATTTTTCAGGTTTCTATGACGAGTGCAAACGCCGATACAATATAAAGCTGTGGAAAACCTTCACTGACTGCTTTAATTGCTTGCCAATAGCTGCTATTATTGACGAGAAGATATTTTGCTGCCATGGCGGGCTTTCGCCGGACTTGCAAGGCATGGAGCAAATCAGGCGAATAATGAGACCCACTGACGTTCCTGACACAGGTAAGCCGCAACTTTCTCACAGCCTACAAACTTGGAGGCTTAGAATCTAGATATATCGTGACCAATCATGACAGACAGTCATGAGTCATCACCAATTCTGAGTCAAACCGCGAACCTCTAATAACTTAGTCAACGTCAACGAAAATCGGATGTGTGCTGAACTGTTATCTTAAAAAGTGGTGTAATCTATGTATATCTCCATCGCTGATATGTTTCATGCAAATTTGTTTGTTTTGTTATGTAGATTTGTATGTACCCGTGCTCAGAGAATTTAACCAGTATGTTTTGAAAATTCGTTTTGTCGGTTGCAGGTACCTATGTAAAAACTGAATAAATGTAACGAGCGTTTGTATAGGTATTTAAATTCTTTAAATCTTTGGTAATTACGAATGTTGGCAAGTAATTTAGATAACTATCTGATTTGCAATTCGAGCTATTCAATCTTTTCTCAGAATCTAATATGTTATGCCAAAACTCTTAAGACTTTGTAGCAAACGCAATATGATTACGTATATTGATTTCTTGCTTTTTTACTTGTCCTAACAATGCGATTTACGCACTGAATACATAATAGTGCAACACTTACTTACCGGGACAACGAGTATATAAATTAAAAATAAATGACATACCTACACAGAACCTGGACCCTACCTAGAATTCCTTCACTGCCCATGGTTCACCTACAAAGAAAAGTATTTTGCCTTATTTTTTTCTGTGCACTAATACTGGCCCTGTCGCAGGAATCGAACCCGCTTCCGGTTTATGAGCCAATCTGCTCAACCACCACACCACAGCGGCTGTAATTTGTTTTAGATTTTGTGGGAATAGTGTTATAAGCATTAAGATGACTGAAAAACTTAAAAAGCGAAAATTAAGCTGCAGCAGCTAGTTTTTGGGCGCTACCGTGCTTGGACGTTATGCCGTCGGTCCCGGTTGCAGAAGCCTTTGGCCGGCCTAAAAGTTCTGACACCAGGGCTGACCAGTGACCACTTGCCTGAATGAGAAGCTAGTTTTTATACGTATTGATTTATTTTCCAGGGTTGCTGTGCGATCTACTGTGGTCGGATCCGGACAAAGATGTCCAGGGCTGGGGCGAGAACGACCGCGGCGTCTCGTTCACATTCGGGCCCGACGTCGTCAGCAAGTTCCTCAATAGACATGATTTGGACTTAATCTGTCGGGCTCATCAGGTAACTTGAATCTTCATTATAACAACATCAGGGCCATAATTCTGTATGAAAACACAGATTCCACACGATACGGAAACCACGTCGTTATCGTGTCTTGTTCAAATCGTGTCACAGCAAGGAGTTGTCAATTTTTGTATTCTGTATTATCTAAGAGAAATTATCTATGACATAATTATTTTGGATCCCTCGAGTGCATTCCAAATTAGACTAAAAGATTTCTCATCCTAAAACCGGCAAAAATTAAAATAAAGGAATGGCTTATATTTATGTTGTGATATAACGAAGCTATGGGTAATTATTAAAAATTAACAGAAAACCTTTAAAAATACCTTCACGTTACATTAAAATTAGGTATTTTTATTTTGAATAATTATGGTAACTTTTGACTTTATGTTTCGGAACGCGTCTTAGTCGAACATATGATTTTTGACAGTTCAAATCGCGCCAACTCCAGTTAATTCCACATTCATTTCGCGCGGTTTCGTTCTCATTTCATAGAGAATAGATTTTTGCAGATTTCTTATGTAAGACAAGAAATTCGCGTGGTTTCGAAGCAAGGAATCATAAATTAGTCATACAGAATTAGGGTCCAGTTTTGATATGATAACCCATAGTTGTGCTGGCATAAGTTCGCAGTGTTCATACTAGTAGTCTTTGGCCATAGTCATAGGCCACCATTGTGAGACTTCCCGCCAAAACAGCTGAACAGATTATTATAAAAAACCGTTTAATTTAAGAATTTCCATAAGACAATCGGTAAATGGGAGTGAAATTTAAAATCATATCCATATTAATTCCCCAAGATACGGGTATTATAACCCAAGATACGGGTATTATAACCCAGTTTGGGGTGGTTAAAAAAAAAACTTACCTATCTAACTATCACATACATTCATCCTCGACTCTTAACTAATAGGATTCCATGTATCATGTAGTATTGAGCAATGTTTTTCGGTTTACTGTATGGAGAAAACATTGACAGATGTAGACCCGTCTGATTTGATTGATCTATAAAATTGAACGTGTAGGGGCCTAATGCATTGCTTAACCTTACTCTTGACTCTCCTTTCAAAATGCTGCATGTTGTAGCTACGCCGTGTGGTCCCGCTAGCTAATTACGTAACTCGCAACAAGTTTGCAACAGGCGTAAATTTCGCAATCATTGCTGTTAAACATCATTTTGGCCGAGCAGAAAGCGATCGAGCGCTAGATCAACAAAAAGTGCATTATTTTGTTTTCCATCCACTGCTGTTCTGTTGCTAGTGGCGCTAGTATCAAAGGCCAAAGTGCATTCAGCGACAGGCGAACCACAGGCGGGCGACTGCGACCGATTGCTAAGTGTTTGCTGTCGCATTGCTACTGCTGTGCTGTTGTAACTTTTACATAATACGGCTGCCGGTTTGCGAATAGGACCACACATCTCATCCCGTTGGTGCTGTAAGAGCCGGCTAAGGAAATATCCAAGCAATGGACAGCAGCATTTTCCTCGGTACATTCAAATCGTGATCACCAAGCCGCCTGCCAAGCGTGGTGATTATGGCAAATCCCCTCTTATGATAAGCGTCCAGTGGCGTTTTATGGGGGAGGCGTATGTTCAGCAGTGGACGTTTTCCGGCTGGTGATGATGATGGTGATGATGATAGTGATGATGATGATGGTACCTACGCAAAATGTCCGAATGGTAGTGTATGTGTAGCTATTATAGTAAATTGCGTTATTGTCATCTCCGTGTTTATTCTGGGTGCTTATTTCGACAGGTAGTAGAGGATGGGTACGAGTTCTTCGCGAAACGTCAGTTGGTGACGCTTTTCTCCGCGCCCAACTATTGCGGCGAGTTTGACAACGCTGGCGGCATGATGTCCGTCGACGAAACGCTTATGTGCTCTTTCCAGGTAAATAAATAATTATTTTGTATACCACGACACAGGTTATAACAGTATGCACATGTAAATTACTCATAAAATTTTACATACACCGCTATTGTTGCGTACTTGCTACGTTACCAACTGCGTGCGAATGGGCCCTCAGCAACTGGTAGGTAGCGACTTCAACTATGTAGATAGCGCCCGCATGATGCGAGAGCCCACTGCATAAAAACCTACGTCATGGGGTACCCCAATAGGCTATCTTGAGATCGTTAACCCAAAATAAAAATAAAATTGTTTATTTCGTTTTAAGTACATCATCAGTAACACACTACACACTTTCAAGACCAAGATACTGATTGATACTCTGCCTAGCGGTGCCTAGAACTAGGCACCGTATCAAATGCAATTTATTTAGTGTAATACATATAATTATCTATTAGAATTATAAATATGAATATTGCCGTCTCTTTCATGTAGGTCGAAATCACAAGGACAGCAAGTTTTAGAGAACTATCCAATTAGGTTTAGTAAGATTTTGTACAGCACAAACGAAACCATTCGTAATTTCGTATTCCAGATACTGAAACCATCTGAGAAGAAGGCTAAATACCAGTACAACGGAATCAACAGCGGCAGACCCGCCACGCCGCAGCGGTCGCCGCCGAAGAAGAAATAACTAACGTTCGGCTTCCAGTGTGCTGCACAGTGAGAGGAACGAATGCTACAAATAATTAATTATATCATGTATTATAATTACGTTAGTCTGTCATTGGACATAGCCGAATAATATGTCGCCCTCGCGTAACGTTAAAAATTATTTATCGATTTGCTTGTGCCTTCTTATTTTTAATTTTAATGTGAGTGATATTAATTTATGTATTAGTTCTACCGACTTGCGGGTCGAAAGGACATAATCTATTCGGCAATGCCTATGACTTCGCTTTTTCGATCCCCCGACCGTGGCAGCCTTTGTATCTATAGTCCCTGTTGTGTTAGCTAACACGTTGGTGTTGTAGTCAAATTGTTGTTGATTTTGAAGAGATTTTGAAGTGGCAAGTTATCTTAAAGATGCGGGCATTGGACATGGAAGCGTTACATATAAACCTACTTATAAGTTGTAGAGGATCGAGAGCACATTCGCTTGGTTTATTCAGTAACTAATGTGCCTATAAATGTAAATTAATGGATAGGTCTCGTATAAGTACGATAAATTGATTGATTTGAAAAATTACAGTTACATCTGGATTGGATTAATTGTTGTCATCATAGTTTTGCTTTTGTTTGTTGTTAGGGAATTATTTATTTGATTTATAAAACTTGTATATCCTACTGTGGAGTTGGCCTAAGACCATAATATTAAACTTAACCTTGTCATAGTTTAAGTTATCATCCGTTCTAGGACTCCATTGCTATCACCTATGCTAACTTGCTAAGGGAGCATACATACCCAGTGAATTTAGTTTTATTTTGCACCCAGTATTATTGTTATGAATTAAGAGTAGATTTTTCGAAATTGTAAATGATTGGCGTGATCTCCCGATTGAGGCTTCTCTCGACAGTTTGCTGCTGTAAGTCTCTGAATGAATTGATATATAAATGTGGTAGAAGCAGTGTAGTCCTCGCAACAATAGTGCAATTGCTATATTATTAAATAATTATAATAAAATTATATGCAAGTTTTGCATTGTACAATTTTATTTTTTAGCTATGTTAACATGTCGAATGTATTTCATTAATAAATATTACTATTTGAGCTAAGATCTTTATTTTGTTTCATTTTTGAGGTTTGCATTTATGTATAATGAATGTATTTTAACATTTTTGTGTAGATCACATCTATTTTGCTAAGGAAGTGAACAAGTGAACATCTTTATCTATTATCAATATTTTCTTCATAAACTTGTCTTCATGCTTACTAAATTCATTGTCTATTTATTGGTAGCAAGTATTTTGCTTTAAACATTTGTTATTTTGTAAAATTCTACTATTTGTATTATGATAGATTAGCTGGTATTGAATAGCAGCAATATTAGAGTTTACATTATTTACTACAACACTTTAATCTTAGTGTACACTTAAATTTTTTCTCTATTTTCTTCTACACTTAGTGAATGATAAGTTACTGAAAATATTTTGTTTGAATAATTCAACTATTATAAATTTTGTTGTACTTTTCTCAGGTGTGTACAATTTTCTGAAATATAAATTTTATTCAATTAATTTAGTGATCAGTTTATTTAAATTTAATCCATATCTTTCTCTGACCAGGAAAGTTCTTCAACATCTACTTTGTCATGCAATATGCATTTCATAATATTGTCATGATTTTTTAATTTTTCATTGATATTATTTGCAATGAATTCCTCATGTTTCTTTTGGTGTTTATGTATATCCATGTCTAATGCTTTTATGTAGCCTCTTTTTGCAGACAGCACTTTCTTGAGTCTGTTCACTCGTACTTCATACTCTAAAGCCAAGGATTCTAGCAATGTCTTTTGTTTCTTCAGATTTGCTGCATCGCTGGCTCTTAGTTGAGCTTTTACATCACCAAGCTGTGGTCTCCTGTGAAATAATGTTGATATAGTAGATAACAGGATTGCATATTTTGCAAAGCAAGCACTTACAATTTTCTTAAATATTTCTGTATTCAAATTATATGTAGGTACACTTAGTAGAACAGCTTATATACATCAAATCTTATCAGCAGATTCATGCATGAGATTATTCAAAAATGATCAAAAAGAATAACATAAGTGCATGATTATGTCCTTTTTTATTGACATGTATCAGTTGATAGCATTTTACCTGATTTTATGTGATAACATGGCCCTAGGGGGTGCAGACACCAAAATATGCCTGTATTGGGAAGTTCCTCTCAAGAAAGGTTGCCAGAACACACTGTTAACTCCTCTAATAGTTTAACATATGAGTGCTATACAATTTATAGGTATTCCTTGAGTTCAGCGCTTGTCAACAAATTCTTAATTTGAGAGTTGTAGACATACAGGCACTAGAAAATGCCCTACCACAACTTGGTGCGCGGGCTGTTTTCCACAACTAGGCCGCACAGCAGCCTTTTTTGCGCTATGATGCCCTACCACAATGCAAAACATGTATGTTGTCTATATGACTACATCATCCTTTTACAACATTATATCTATTTAGATTTACAGTGCTATAAATAAAAATATGTGTTTTATAATAATCTAAGTCAAATGTTAACATTACCAACCATAAAATTTGATCCTCATTAATTTCACCAAACTTTTCTTTCTGTTTTTCAAGTTGATCAAGCTTATCAGGCATGTTTTCATCTTCCCACATCGCTGTAAGCTCTTGGACCATCTCATCGAGTATACCTTGTTTTAGACAGTCGAACATCGGTACCCATTTAACTCTCCTCAGTTTGGCTTTTGGGACTATTTCAAGAAAATCTTCATATCTAGAATCAAAGAGGTATATGTACTACGTACTAGAGAAGCTATTCAAAGCACAAATAGTTGTCATTTTTTGTATAATTAAACTAAAATCCGCTACAGCGCTTTACGAGATTAAATCGTCTAACCAACAATCACAACACGCAGCGCCAGTGCCATGGCACATTCGGATCATAATTTTTACTGCTATTCACTGCTGCATGTGCAGTCGCTTTGAGAGCTGAGCATCGTATGAGCGAGAAGATGCTCATTGGCATATTTGCAGTGGTTGACAGTGCAAGTTAGAGATGTCCTGTCTGGTGTATACATAGAAGTCTTTGTCTAGAATAAAGTTTATAGTAAATTCAATAAACTTTTATCACATGATATGCAAATAAGCCTGTTTATCATCATCAGTAGATCCATCGTCCATAAGGCTGTTCATAAAAACTTGTGAAATGCTAGCTGGTTGTTTTGGTGCTTCATGAAGGAGAGTTACGTCTGCCAACGATGGTGATCCCTGTTTAGCTAAATATAATGAATATCTCGGACTGGAACGACGACGGGGAAAATCTGAGAGAAATCTAGTTACATCATGATAAAATTATAGACTTACTATTTGGAAACTCACCTCACTAGATTTACAATATTATCAAACTCTTTCATAATTATTAATTTGTCGAAATTTATTTCAGAATAATTCATTGTCACATCCCCGGCAGTTTCTTCTACCTTATCTGACATTGTTTTATAATAAAAATCAGAAAAACAACAACAAAACAAAGTTCAAATGAGCCGTTGGAAATTTATTTCAACTTCAACTTCAACTTCAACTCTTGGTCAAATGGCCTCTATGGTGTTGCTATTCCACCACAATTCTGCCAATGTCAAGTTATTTTTTTTTTTTTTTCTTATAGTTTGGCTCCACACATAGTGTATTTAGCCAGTGTCAAGTATTGTAGTTTTTCGTCGTATTATGAAATATTTCATGTAAAGTCAGTCTTAGTCACAGTTAGTCAGGGTAGTCATAGTCCAGTCTAAGTCAGGTAGTCACAACCCAGTCTAAGTCATGCCCTAGTAAAGTAGTGGCAACTTTACTAGAGGCTTCTATGGAATTTTGGAAGCAACACGAAAAACCACGTTTCACTACATTATATCACTTGCCCACACTTATACTCATAATTCAGCACTTAATGCGTAAAATGCCACTAATTTTATACATTAACACTAAAAAAAGCATAAGTTTTGTGAAATAATACAATGCAACGACGTGAACTTTTTCACGTTCCCGCCAAAACTCATTGTCAAGTTATTTCAAGAAACATTGACCATTGTGACAGCTGTGAATCAGACTGACATTTAGTGACAGTGACGTTCATGTACAATTGACGCTGACAGTGATTTATAAACAAGAACGTTATAAAATTAAACCATACACAATTCATACACGGACTAAGTGGAGGATACAGGCACAAAATACAACAGAAGTCAATCACATGTATGTACTTCACTTTTTATAGTACGCTCGGCGCCCGCGCTAGGGCCGTCAGCTTTGGCTTATGCACAAAAAACTATCGTGGTAGTGACACTCGTATCTAGTTGTTTGATTTATAGTTGAGAATGAAACTGGAAGAACGGAAATATAACAACTAAAATATATCAATTTTAATGTTAGTCACGTGACTCGGACGCGGCGCGGCAGCCGCGGCCAGCTCGCCAAGCAAAACCTGCCCTACCTTTAATTACTTACCTACCTACCTAACTGTTCTGTGTTACGTTAAAATGATCCGTTGAAATACAAACAAATACCTTACCTCTCTGAAACAACTGGTAGCTTAAAAAACGACAATTCACTGTTTAATAATGAATTTAAACAACTGTCCACTAAACAATTATAATAGCTTTTTTTTGTTGCTCATTAGTGGTGTAGCGTAGCATACATTCTCGACACCACTAATGATGTATGACAGCAATCACCGCGAGATTTACGCCTGTCGCAAACCTGTTGCGAGTTAGGTAATTAGGGGGCCGGACGCCCTAATTGTACACTTTATAATCAATGAGGCGTTTTATTTAAAAAAAAACTAGTTCCGTTTCTTTTACTAGATGGCGCAGTAAGTACATAGTTTAATAGTTTAAACCTTTCAAACCACAGAGTAGTTTAAACATAAGAAAATGCTTACACTACCTACAAAGACATGTCAAATTCAGTTGAGTGGACCACGAGTACATTGTTTGTAGTATCTCCTAAGTAGTCTGTGGTGTATTCTTCTTAAGTAAATTGAAGTACAGAAGAACTGCGAGATAGATAACTGTTAATATTATGATCCAAAATAAAGCCGAGTTATCTCGCAACGAAAATAAAAAAAATGAAAGAGTTTATCGTGACACATTTCCTCTAACCTGTGGTCTATGCTTGAAACAGTGACAGTGATAGATTTTAGTAAAACCACAGCTGGCGCCACCTATTGGGTCATACATAAAATACAATATCTTTTTTTTAAAAAAACGTCTCATTTGATGTGGTTTGATTGTCAAAGTCAGTTGGAGGATTTGGCGGGAACGCGGAAAAGATCACGTCAATGCATTGTATTATTTCTCAAAATTTGTTCTTTTTGCAGTTTTAATGTTTAAAATTGGTGGCGTTTTACGCATTAAGTGCTGAATTACGAGCATAAGTGTGAGCAAGTGATATAATGTGTTGAAACGTGATTTTTCGTGTTGCTTCCAAAACTCCATAGAAGCTTCTAGTAAGGTTGCCACCACTTTACTAGGGCATGACTTAGACTGGACTGTGACCACCTGACTTAGACTGGACTATGATTGATCCAGACTCTGACTGACACTTGACTTTACGTGAAATACTCTAAACACGATGAAAAATTACAATACTTGACACTGGCTAAATACACAATGTGTGGGGCCAAAAAAAAGTAAGTCTCACCAACGTTACCTACAGATGGCGTTACCGGACTCTCGTTTCAGGAAGGTACTTATTATTAAATTGATATTTTCATTTTATTGAAATAAACATTTAACGTCTACTTTAGCCACAATAAAAGTAGAATTTATGCAAGTTATGAATATGAATATATGTTATAATGAATATGAATATGAATAAAAGGACGAGCGATAGTGTATGTTATATGTACTTAGGTATAGGTGTTGTGTAGGTAAGTAATACCTACCTATAATACATTAAAAGTAGGTATAGCTACATCTAACATACTTACACTCTCGCTCGTGCTTGTAGTCGACTAAATAATAAAAATATAAAAATCCTAATAGACCGTATACGTTATAAGCTTATAAGGGAACCTAAATTTCAAATTCATCTCGGCAGCACGAACAGGTAGCTTTTTAAAAGTAGCGTTCCCATGCATAATAGCTAAAATACTTATTGACTGGCCTGTTAGCTCAGTTGTTAATAGCTCTGCCTTCTGAACTATAGGTTGTGGGTTCGATTCCTACCCAGGACAAACATTTGTGTGATCTGTATCTGGGTGTTATATTGTATTCTATGTATGTATTTAAAAACAAAAAAGTAGTAGTAAACTACGAACTTTCTACGTAGTACTAATTACCTATAGCTATTCTGTGCTCTTAGGATGAAGCTGAGCAAAGCCTATGTTTGTCTCTATTACATTTCTCCAAACCAAGTAGATATTATGCGATCTCGTAAACATGTGTGACACCTTTGGTATTTTTGTAGGTAGGTAGGTTACACCATAAGGTACTGAATAAACGTTAATTTACATGATTACAATTTTTAAATTTAAGGAGATATTAGATAGGTACCTACTTACTCTTGGTAATCTATGTAAGTGCCAATATCCATTTATTTTTACAGAAAATATTATTGCTAATATGATATCTTTCGAAGCTGTTGGTGTTAAACTGTCCATCCTGGCAACATCCGACATACTTAACCACTAGGTAACATGAACATGAACATAATTTTTAGGGGATTAATGTATTTTGTGTATAATGCTGTAGTGATGACCTAATCACATCATCACACTAATCACACTAATATTATAAAGGCGAAAGTTTGTGCGTATGTGTGTATGTGTGTATGTTTGTTACTCTTTCACGCTGTAACAGCTGGACGGATTTGGATGAAATTTGGTATGGAGGTAGCTTATACCCTGGTTTAAAACATAGGCTGCTTTTTATCCCGAAAACTGGAACTGTTCCTGTAGGAACGCGGGTGGAACCGCGGGGCGCTGCTAGTTTGGACATAAGAGCTAGTGTGGCTCGTGCAATTTTCGACACTAACGCGGGTATTCAAATCCCGCTCGGTCTCGCACTAATGGGTTTTTTAATGTATTTGCGGAATTTTCACTCGCTCTAGCAATAGTTAAAGAAACCGGCCTGGCAAGAATCACAAAGTTCCAGGACATTGTGCCGTTTGCAATATGTTTCATTCAACGAACCCGCGGTGCACCTGGCCATGCAGCGTGGATTACTTTTGTTACTGAAAATACTGAAATATTGTTAATACTAGGTGGTAGGGTCCCCCAGGGTCCCAATAGTGGAAACCGGAAACGTATGCTGGGCTGATGATTGTAACAGAGACTGAAAAGAGTTCTAATATTAACCTTGCTTCTCTGATTGTGTTTTTTTTTGGTTCATAAACAACAAATGCAAAGAACTACAATAGAAGTATGTACTATCAACTGAACGTAACACACAGATCGAAGTGTGTTACGTTCAATTGATAGTATTAATAATATTTGCATGCCTTATTTTAAGGTAAAACATAACTGGACATCAATTTTGTAACATCATTAATATTGACATATGTTTAAGCAAATAAATATCATTTCATTTCATTTCATTTCGTACATACTTAAAGAACGAAGAAGTAAAGAACAGAAGTATGAACTATGTATGTACTTAGAAACAAAACAGTATTTAAGTTGTCTCTGGTTCCCATAGTACAAGCTTTGCTAGTTTGGGACTAGATGGCGCTGTTCACAAATATTTATATTTACTATGACTACATAAAAGGAACCAAAATAATATTTGTGTAAGGTTGATTCCGGCAATTTATTGTGGATCGAAATGGATGATTTTTGTTTTATTCTGTAGGCCTAGGCTTGTAGAGGGCTTCCAGGGTGGCCCTAAATAAAATTGGTGAAGATGATGATGGAATAAGAATATAAACAGGAAATTCCTCAAATGATGACAGCAAATGCATCGGGAATTTGTTGGAATCACCAGATATTATTTACTTGGGACCTTTAGTTAAATTAAATTAATAAAAAAAAATTAATAAATATGTTTAATCACTTTTTTTCTACCGTACAAGTTAAACCCATAGAAAAATGAAGAAAAAGAACTGTAATCAAATGTATCGTATTTGTTGTCCTCCGGGATGGGGGCCTCGGGGATCGGGTACTCGGGGAGTACCTAACCCATTACCAGTGGTCGATTGACCATACTGCTTTTTATATAGAACCCTACAGAACTTATGTTAGTATTAGGCACGTAGTACCTACCCATAAAATAAGGGTGATTGAAGCCGCGTTGACAAAAAAGCCATTAATAATGAAATAAAAAACCCTTGCTTGGTTTTTAAAGGTTTTATTGTATTTTTTTGTATATTTTAAAATAAATAAAAATATTCAGGTAATAAAAACAAAACTTTCGTAACAATTTTATTTCTCTGGCAGTGACTATGTTATTGCAGTCTTTGAGATCTTGTGAAATTCATTTTAATATTAATTAAATTATTTCAAATTTAACGTTATTTCATTTTTTTAAGTATTTAACAAAAAAATTATAATGTTTAAAGTTTAAACATAGTCAAAGTTATGTAACAGGAAAAGTTTATAAATTTTAATATTATTTTTATAGATGTTATAAAATCTTAAAAGTAGAGTGTGTTCGATGTCTCTCCCTTAGAAAGCAGCAGCTGAAAAATAAAAAATATAAAGTCATCGTTGTGACTACAAATTTGAGCTTAAATTGTAATAGGTATCGTAAAGTACATCTCTTATGTGTGCTTTATGCAATTAATATTTTATACGATGATTAAGTATCTAGGTAATAAAATTATTGTGTGTGTAGTCATATTAAGTACCTGTAAAGTCTTTGTGCCGTAATAATAGATAATAAAATAAATAAATACATACTATCAGCTAGCCAGCTTTAGTTTAAGTGTAAACCTATTGATCTTGGGAGGTTATGCTGATGCTTTGTTACATTGACGTCGAATTCAAATTTTATATTACTTACAAATAAGTGCAAAAATGGCTCGATTTCGACGGTGATATGAAGATCGAAGATCAGAATAGGGGGCTGCTACGATGCTACGAATATTACGTACCATCGTAGGCGCCGTAGGACTTTATCGTAGCACAGCTACGCATATGGACAGAATTACGAAGGCTGCACAATATTAAGCCCTATTCAAACCGGCGCGGTATTCGTACCGCGGTGGGTAGCGATAAATACCGCGCGAGATCCCGCGCGGTATTTCGTACTGAAGTTCCGCGGCTACTGCGAAACTTGAGCGAAACTTCATACAAACTACCCGGGCGGAATACCGCGTGGGATACCGCTACCCACCACGGTACGAATATCACACCGGTTTGAACAGGGCTTTATAGAAGAAGACTTCAAATGTAACTAATTTCTTGGAGTTTTGGCGGGAACGTGAAAAAGTTCACGTCATTGCATTGTATTATTTCACAAAACTTATGCTTTTTCTAGTGTTAATGTTTAAAATTAGTGGCATTTTACGCATTAAGTGCTGAATTACGAGTATAAGTGTTGGCAAGTGATATAATGTAGTGAAACGTGGTTTTTCGTGTTGCTTCCAAAATTCCATAGAAGCCTCTAGTAAAGTTGCCACTACTTTACTAGGACATGACGTAAACTGGATTATGACTACCTGACTTAGACTGGACTATGACTACCCTGACTGACTGTGACTAAGACTTGACTTTACATGAAATATTTCATAATACGATGAAAAGCTCAATACTTGACACTGGCTAAATACACTATGTGTGGAGCCAAAGTATATTAAAAAAAAAAAAAAACTTCTATTTACCGCCAACTTCCGTCTCTACATTTTGTGTACCTATGTTGAAAAGATATTTGAGAACAAAATAATAACCTGATACCTAGTGTTATGTTATGTTTTATCTGTCCAGGTTTTTAATACAAAATTTTGATACTATGCTAATTAAATATACATATTGTTTTTACATGCGTACGTGTATATAACATCAACATTAAAAACAAATACAAAATGAATAAAGTAGGTACCTATATCTAGTGTAATTCCGCTAAAAACACTAGATATACTTTTTTCATTTTGTATTCAAGACGAACTTCCGCGAAGTCACGCCTGAATCAATCAATTATATTAAAAAAACAAGTTGTTAACAACAATATGTCATCATCATCAGTGGCCTTCCAGTCTATTACAGACTATTTAAGCAGTGTGTTGGAAATTTGGAAGACCTTCTTTTGGTGGCTGTATAAGCCAATACGAGAGAGGCACATGCGTCCATACCTTGCGCAGGCATGTGTTGCGACAGATGGAGTAATGTCGCTGTCATGCCGTTTTGCTCTCTTTTCAGCAAGCCTGTACTTACTGAGAAAAAAATAGGTTACGGTTACGTTTTTGTCGGACAACGTAACATATTAGGTAAACACAACCGAGTGCACTTGTTAATACAGATTTTGTGATTTTACTAACTCATTAGGATATTTTAACCTTTTACCCAGTTAGGTTAACCAGTTAGTTAATCACCTAATTGGGTAAAAGGTTAAAATAACCTAATGAGTTAGTAAAATCACAAAATCTGTATTAACGTGTGTACTCGGTTGTGTTTACCTAATATGTTACGTTGTCCGACAAAAACGTAACCGTAACCTATTTTTTTTCTCAGTGTGTCGAACCAGGCTCTATCGTATCAATTGTATCGTATCGTATCGTAACAATATGTACATTATCGTAAACTAGTAGATGATATGTAATTATGTACTTCACGTAGACATTTTCATACGAAATGTCATCAACTTATGATATATGCTTTGAAATGGAATATGATTTGTATTTGTACGTAATTTGTTACGAGTTCTCACAACATAATAGTGCTGAAAATATTGAGACCTCTCGGCTCAGTCCCCACTCGGCCCGGTTCCGCTCAGCCCGTATAGTAGTATCAAATATTCGTCAACAGTTTCTCAACGAGTTTATAACGAGGGATAATAATGGCATAAAAGTAGGTATAAATAAAATTCTAAATATTCCGTTTCAAAACAGCTTAGCACATGCTTAGAGAAAATAATTAGTAATCTAAGTATACATATAATAAAACTGTAACTGGGATAAATCTGTACATTGAATATTTTTTGAAAGTTTTGACTGCATTACACTTCTTTATCGGTATAGAAATGGAAACAGTTATTTTTGTTTTTTTTTTGTCTGTCTGTCTGTTTGTTTGTCAAAGGGTTGAACACGTATCACGCTGAAACTACTGAACGGATTTCTCTGAAATTTGGTATGGTTATAGCTCATTTTTCAGAATAACATTTAGAATACTTTGTTTTCTAAAACGGTCAAGTGCGGGTTGCACGAAACAATATGAAGGTAATTTTTGTGCAAGACTTTTTTGTTTGTGTATTATTTTTTTTTTATACTCATCCTCAGCTGTCAAAGGGAAGATGGAAGGGAAAGGGGAAAAGATTAGGTGGGCCGGTGAAGGATTTCTATTGTCATCCCATCCATTCATCCTTTTCCCCTATCTTTTTCCATTTCGCTTCCCCCTTACCCATAAACAGGGTTAGGACGTAAAACTAATTAACCCGTGCGAAGCCGGGCGGGTCAACGGGTAAAATTTAAAAGTAATTCAGTCACTGCTATAGAGACATTATACGTAGACTTACTTCTATAGATAAAAAATTGTAAAGCTATAAACACAATTGCACGTGTTCATATACAATATTGAGAAATGTGTGATTGAAAATATAATTTTGGATGTTCTTTAATAATGCGTGCAGGTTGTGTTAAAAAATATAAATGATTATTTAGTTGATTTGTTTGGTATGAGAGGAACTCCTGATGATATTGACATGAGCTGGTCATATGGCGAGTACTTATGTGAAGCTTTTAAAGTAGCAACGTGAAATTACCATAACACAGTAAAACGTGGACAAATGATCATATTAATATGAAGAAGAAACAGGTTCAATGAAAATAAAAATCAAGGATAATCACAAATAGACACAAGAAAATCGTCGAGAAAATAATGAAATTAACTAAAGTACACAGTTTTAATAACTCAACCAAAAACTGTTAAATAGTATGCAAGAATAATGAAATAAATAATATGCGACTGACAAATATGGTAAATCAATAAATACAAGTGTTCTGACTAAATTGTATAATTTGGCAACATTCTACTAAAAAGTGCAATTAAGGAAAAAGGACTACAAATCACAATACAACCACAATCTACGTAGATACATCATGAACCAGATACCTGTTTGACATTTCATTTTATAGACTACGCATGTACGGTAAAGTCCTGCTAAAATCATCCACCGTGAAGGAGTCAGCCATCATTAAATCTGTCGTAACCAGAGATACTATTAACACCTTAAAATTTGACGAAAATAAATTGTTAGGTTCGAAGTTTAGTTTTGAAAGTTCGTGTAGATGAGAGGCCAATTTTACAGCTGAATTTCATTGAAAGCTCGGGGCGTATATACAGCGACCCACTAACCTAAGGGCCTGATCGGGTGTTTGTCCCAGAGGAAGGTGCGTTTGACGGGCGACAGGTACGAGTCACGGATGTAGGAGGGGCTGCGGTCCCACCGCGCCAAAGGCTTCAGCTCCGGCCAGTCGTACCAGAAGGGGTCCCGAGTGATCGCCGAGATCGGCAGAGAGGGGCTCGGGTTGAAAATGTCAGCCCAAGGCCTGCGTCGGAGTCCACCAGCGTTGTACAACGGCGCACCTACACGCCACAATGTTTTAATCTCCGGGCAACAGAAACACTCCCTTCTGTACTTCGTCTTTGCCCAAACAATAAGCTTTAAGCGTTCAGTACAGCCACATACAAAACAAATGTTATTCAAAACATATAATAAGTATATCATTCTGAAATTGGTTAAATGTCCCACGGAACATATTTTTAAATCTTCCTTAGATCTTACAAATTAAAAAATCTTCGAAGGACACAATAAACTTGACTGGTTATAACAAATTTTGTGTGAAAAGCTATTTCACAATGGAATGAAGTCTTTTAAGGTCGATCAAGCCATGACTTAATATTACAACAAGCTTTCATGCTGTGTTTTTGTAGGAGAACACGTACACTCAAATGATAGGTATGTTATTAACAACAACAGTGTTGTGAATAAAGATGTCTCTTATTCACTACGAAAAATGTGAAACTAATAGGGAAAGTACAGGTGGGAAAATTACAGAGATCTAACAACACAGAGTTGGTGCTGTACTGGACAAGGTTCCAATCAGAGTCTGGTTTCTTCAAAATAGACAAACAAGGTCGTGACGAAGATACAGGGTGTGGGGTTCTGCTGCCCTTACCATCGGAATCGTATGCGACCTCGCAATCCCGCGGCGGGCTTATCCTTGGCTTGACCGGCGTCGGGGACTTCCCTCGGAGCGAACGGTCAAAACCCGCCCATTTTTCGGCTTCAGCGAAAAATGGGTCCTTTGCGAATGCGTCCGATATCTTCCCCGCCAATGATCCTTCATCGCAAGTCTTACAATCAATACCAAGCTCATAAACAAACAACGGGACTTGGAATGAATCCGTTTCAAAAATCGACAGGAAAGAATTGACGACTCAAATTGGCGATCAGTTTGTAGAGTGTAGTGTTCTAAGGTGAGTCGGTGATTTGGCTTTATGCGGTGGATAAAGTGAACATTCTGATGCGAATGTCGCTTGCACATTATTTACAATGCAGCTCATGCACACGTGTTGCACTCAAATATGTATCCAATCGTAACAGAATTATACAGCAGCTTCATAACATTTGCATCCGTGCTTGCAACGATGTTAATGTATCTAAATATAATGAATTATTATCAATAACTTAAAATATCAGAGAGGTTCTAAACTACTAAATCAAAACACGAATTGGTCTTTTATATTTTAATAGAAAATAGTCGTATTCATGTTAGTTCTGTTTAACTTTGTACTATTTCATAAAACTGGTTGGTATAGGTATTATTGTATAAAATTATTTGTTATATTACATACTTACGTAAAAACATATTAGAGGTATATCTACCACTGTGGATTTGTCAGTTCTGACGTATTTTTTACAATTTGAATTCTATACAGAAAGGCTTAGTAAAATATACATGAAACCAAAAGATCCATAATGAATATATTAGTTACGCTTATTTACAAATTTTTTAATTTTGTTCTAAATCTATTTTATGTACTGACAAAGATTTTTATAAACAAAACAAATGTATAAACGGGTCTTAGGTAAGAACTATGACTAAGCCATTCGTAGATTACTGATGTTTTAATAAGGCATTGAATTATATTACTGGTGTTAACCTTATACCTAGCCGTGGACTGCTTCAAATCACACAAATCTGATTCAAAACTAGATTGAATCTAACAGGTGAGTGATGTCCTTGTGTGTTTATACAATAGTCTGAAGCCAGGTCATATAGCTACGTTCCGGACAAGCCATTAACAATTCATACAAACATTGCTTTGAATGGATCATCCCGTTCTTAGCTAATGACGTGGTTACAGATACCTATGCCGTAATACCCCTGCGCGTCGCTTACGAACAATCAGTCTGTCCGAGACACTAAGGACGACCATAGCGCTTGCTGGAGTAAAGGACGTGCAGGTGAACTGCGGCGAAGCTTATCCTAGCTTAGCCTAGTAAGAAGTTAGTATTTACCTGTTCCCCAGTGAGGCTTGTTGTCAGGTTCATATTCGATACCCTTAAGGCTGCCCAGGGGAGCCAGGGGAGAATAAGGCTTGTAGGAGCTGCTGATGGGAGTGTTGAGGTCGGTGATAGGGTAAGCCCGGTCCTTGAGGTAGAGTCCGTAGCGAGAGGGATACAGGCGGTCGATAGCGGCCAGCCTGTCGAGATGGTCCTGCCACGCCTTGTGCGCGTCGAAGGGGTCGACGCCTCGTCGCACGCGCCTTGGTACGTGGTACACTGCATCGGAAAATATCATCATATATAACTGAAATTCAAACCCATCGTATTGACATTGTTTTCACCCAATTTATAATATTTTAGGGTAGACAGTTACGAGCTCAAACGAAGTTTTACCTCACAACCCAAGCATAGGACTTGTCTGTAAATCCTTTAAGAACATGTAACAATAGGTACTAAGAAGAAACGTAAGATTTATTATGTAATCCTTTTTAATAGGAGTTTGTTTGGTAGAGAGAAAAAGAAAAACCTCAAAAGACAATCAGTTGTTTTGTAAAAACTTGTTTTAAAATCTTGAAAACAGACTTATCTGAGTCACACAATTAGAAATTATTAACGATATTATTTTGGATTTGGCAGTTAGTTTAGCAAAAGCTTGAATGATAAATGGGTAAATAAAATAATATAAATGCATGGCTAAATAAAAATATAAATACAAAGGTAGGTACCCTAACTTTATTGTTGTTCATAGAACTCACCTCTTCAAAGTATTCCTGGGTAAACATGACAATAAAAATGAAACGGGGTTATCATTTTGTATTGATTAAACTAATAAGGATAATAAATAAAATGTATCACCTGACAAATGCTAGAAGATCGAGAGTATTAACAGTGACCGATGTAACATTCATGGATATACAAGTGTGAAGTGATGTTATGTATAAGAGGTGATTTCTATATGACACCACTGATAAGAAAGGTGATTGATGGTATACCATGCGTATATTAGTATAGATCGAGACTTCCACAAGCAAACGTACAATAATGCCAGTTGCACCAAGTCACATAAACTGTAGGAAAGCATGTTTGACATTATGATTTATCTGAACATATAGGACGATTTATTATTCATATTTTAAATCATTTTGTAATGTATGTTTGTATTACGAAGAAACATTTATACAGCCACATAATGTTTGACGAGTTGACTACGACACTGTTATTTTTTGTCATCAGTGATTGTGTGTGACTCCATGTGATGTTAAATCGAATCAACAAATCAAATCTCCGAGCTATTGACAGGCTCCATTTCAATTTTGTTTTACATTATTTATTTATAAAGAATCTATTACAAATAAATAAAAAATTACATAGCAGCGTGTACCACCGAATTTTCCTAAGTGACTTTAAGTGATTCGCGTGTAGATGACAATTTTTTTCCTTGTACTATCACGATATGTTGGAAATGAAGTGATTATATTAAAACTGTAAAGTTTATAGTCATAAATCATAGCATAAGTTGTTGTAAATGTTAATTTACACTCCACCGGAGGCCTTTGACGCTGAAACAATTGAAATCAACTTTATAATACTCCTGACTCCTAATGTAGGTAAACATTATGATTTAGATCCAGGGAAGTTATGAGTTCCTATAGGAATAGATCATAAGTCAATATTCTGATATTAATAATATCTGTGATGTTTTAACAGTTAGTATATCAAAGCACCAAGTTGCATTTTAGCCTTTGTACAAATGATGTTATTGTTACGTCTAATTCTAATATTAGATTTGGTATCAGTGACTCAATATAATTATATATATATATATATATACAGTAGGTTTACAAAAGATTGTTGACATACAAATCCCTGACGCTTTCAATGGGCTTCCTTGGGGGGTTGACTAAGGTCACAGACAAGTGGTCAAAGGTTGCCGCATTGAGTGCCAAAACAAACTACATTCTGTCTTGTGAGTGTTGCGCTTGCCAATCAATCTACAGCCTGCTGTCCCAATCTGTCCACGGATTGGTCTATTTTTGGTTTATAAATGTCTACAAAAAGTCTGTAGTTCGTTGGCAGGTCAGTTAGTGTAGCGTGTAGCAGAAGACAAACTAAATGACTGCGTGCATCAACTAGCTCCAGATTAAATAGCATATCATGTACAATAATTACAATTGATAACTTCGTTTCTTTATTTACTTTCGCGAAAAAAATATCTCGTAAGATAACTCATAAGTGCATCACAAAGTTTTAGAAAGTGTACTTTTGATAACATTTATAGTAAAAGAAAATACATCAAACCAACTTGCTACAATCTAATCATATCACAAGCAAAGGTCGTGGAATCGATTGCACGTAAAATGAGTTGTAGCTTTTCCACGATGATATTGGTTTCGGGAAAAACAAGCAGTCTTTCAGTTCTACCCTCCAATGAGTAATGTGTGTTGCTTGAATGCTTGAATTTTATACAATCATCGTTTGTACTAACCTGGCCTGTACCGGTCGAGAGAGCTAGGGTAGTTGTGGGCGTATATTGGGCGTGGAGAGTAGCCGTAGGTTTCGCGGTGCACCGGCAGGTAGCGGTATCCGGGCACGGTGATCCTTTCGGCTGCGCCTATGGGGTCGTCGTAGATGGACTTGCTGTACGGGTACGAGGACAGGAGGTCGGGGAATATGCTGCGGCGGGTAGGCCTGTACCTCTCCTCGGCTCTGAGGTCTTCCGATCCTACGACCATAAACAACCTTTTCAACGCATGTTCGGTAGCGGAAAGAGACATTCGAATGAAGACGTGAAGTAGAGATAAAACTCATGTATATAAAATGGTTTCTTACCTTTTAGAGATCGCACGTAGGATTGCCAAAATCTGGCTTTCTTCGACGGCGTCTCATTTCTGCCAATCATTTCTAAATGACTTTTAAACATTTTGGCGGCTTATGTCGTGCTCGTGTTCTGTAACAAACGTTGTTGCGGTATTAAGCTCTCGATCTCGATCACTCATTAATTACACAGCGGCATGTTTCAATATTTCGCTGTCATATTGCCTAACATTAACCTTGGGCATGTCGACGAGTATGTTTGAGACATATATTCAGGTGACATAATTGACTACAATAGCGTGCTCGTTCCTCGTAAATAGAGCAATGACGTGTGGTGAGTTAGCAGCGGAGCTGCAAATAGCCGGTTGAGCGGCTGCCGTAGTGTCGGATGGCCGGAGGAGTTGGCCACTAGCCAACGTGACCGGTGCACACTCGGGGAAACTTGAAAACGGCCGTTTTTACAAATGTCTGTTCACTTCTCAGCTATTTTTGCGTTTTCGTCGACCTTGTTGCGAGCGCCGCGGATAAGTCAGCGGCCTGCCGCAATTTCTAATTACGTAAGCTTCGGCTCAAGTATGCGAAGACAAACTTACGAGAGTTTACGACTCAGCCTCGAGGTATTTACAGAGCTATGTATTAATGGAGTTTCAGGAGTTTTCTGTAAGTTTATTACAATGTTTAAGTTTTGGGTTTCTAGGCTTATTAGCTTGAAGTACGTGCCTAATTTAATTTTATTAAGTAAAGAGGTTTCTCATAATGTTTAAATTGTAATTTGCTTTTTTAATGTCACGTAGGTGCCTACTTAAAATAATCTCAATATAATAGACCTACAAAGTGTAACAAAAGCTAGACTAGAAGTACCGAAGACAGGAACGACTGTTAATGTCGTTTATTCTACACGACGCTGTATTTTAAAAGCTTCGGAAACTTTCCTATATCCTGTAAATTTTCCATCAACTTGTTTCCCAATGGCACATCGTATATTATATCCCATATACAAGACGTCATACAGTTTATTCGTTGGTGTGCGTCACTGGCATACATTAGGTTGAGCAGAACACCACTCATCAGCTCTGGTAGATCAGACGTATGTGTAGATAAGGAACGCTTCAGAGATATTTGGAATGCGATTCTTGAAAACTCCATGAATAACGACATGAGCGTTAACTTCAGTTCATAATTGCAGAATATTTAACTTCGTGGCTACGTGTAACTATTTACAAGAGCCAAATAGTCTTAGCTGTCATTAGTAATATCATACATGCCGAGAAAACTCTACATCTTGACGGATGCAGTTGAAAAGTGAAATGTTTGGCACAAGCGTACAAACTTTTCATTTATGAATTTGATTTATTTGAAATGATTGTGGTTTCCGTTTTAATAATGAACAATGTTTTTTAATAGGTATAGAAGATACTAATAGAGTATTTTTTAAAACGATGCAGTTGATTTTTAAATATTATTATTCCATTTTCGAACTTCTTCTTTTGTTTTTGAAATCGATTTAACGTAGGTTTTATTCACTGACTACCTAGGTACCTATTCATTGTAAAATTGTCTCTTTAATAGGGTTGTTCCGCTCATAGTTGTTTACTAACGGTGGGTTTTTGATCCATATTTAAGGTAAGTAACCATAGTATATTTGATTGAAGTAACCAATGGTTAAAAAATTCCATCAAATTCTAACCAATGGTCAAAAGGTTTTTAACCATTGGTTACCTTAACTACGGTTTAAAAAACCCACCTTAACTACCATATCTATTAGATCTTGATAGGAAATAAATAATTCATTGTATGTTTACAAATAAGACCAAGATAAAGGCCAATGTCAAAAATGTTTTGCCCATCAGTGTCTGGAATTCGTTTTGTCAATTAATGTGTTCCATTTTGGGCTTGGCTGTGGCTTTAAAAGTCGAAAGTTAGGTTGTCCGTGAAAGTGGGTATAAGTAGTTAAAATATGCTAGGTGATTGTGAAACGATTTTAAAAATACATGAAGGCGCGTCGATTTGGTGGGATTGCAAATTTGGCGCGGGATGAGTGCGGCCAAAAATAGGCGCGGCTCGGCCGGATCGGATTCACGGCATTCCCAGATCTTAGGCGCATTGTCGCGCACAGGTGGAGGGCGGCCAGTGACGCTCGCATCATTTTTTTTTAACTTTCAATGGGTTCTTGATGTTAATGCGTGACCTACAAACGGGCGAAATTGCGACATCATTCCGTCGCAGAGGCCATAATCAAGAAGTCAAAGTCAAAGACCTACAAATGAGCCACATTTTTATCAACCTGAATTTTTTTCATAATGTATGCCTATTAACATATTGTACACTGGTTCACTTGTTGAAGTTTGCTGTGACACAATTACACAAACAACTAATAAAGTGACACTATTAACTAGGAATTAATAAATATTTGATCCATTGGATGGTGGCTTCAACCTTATATTGAGTCAAATAGAAACACTTAACTTGACGTAGGTTACATTTCTGATGAATTTATTGTAATAATTTTTCACGGACATTTTGTTTATTTTTAATTACATAAAATTGCGAATATATTTTGACCACATTATTTTTATTGGCACTTAATTATATTGAAGTATTATTATATTAAAATTGGAAATAATAGACGTGACATTATAACATTGTAATAAACTTACGTGCTGTTGAGACTTTGTTACCCGATTATGATCTCCGCTTATCTGAACTAGTCACCAGCGAGAGAG
Organism: Ennomos quercinarius; assembly: GCA_910589525.2. NCBI lineage: Eukaryota > Metazoa > Arthropoda > Insecta > Lepidoptera > Geometridae > Ennomos > Ennomos quercinarius. Next base: position 8,797,658 of record OU342501.1, read on the forward strand.
CAAGTTGACGCAGACGTAAACTCGAGATGCCCAAGTGAGACAGCGAGACAATTGCGCAACTTTAGAGCGAGACGGATACACTTAAGGGTGTCACCGCGCGTAGGGTTCGCAGTTATGCACCTCGCGGTCACTTTGGCCTTAGAGATACATTTTTTAACACTGGCCGATGTCTTACCGGTTAAATAATGGTCGTATATATTAGATGTGTGGTTTCGTTGACGAGCCGACGTCGAGTGTCGGACCTGGGCGGGCGCGCACTGACGGCGGGCGGCCGCGCGCCCGGCTCGCCGCCGCCCGCCCCGCTCCGCCCGCCCAACCAAAGCATTCAATAAACATTTATGTTTTGTTCATATTTTACTAGTTTACGTGCTTTCGTCGTACCCGGATTTGAATTAATGCTATAAGAGTTTATGAATTCCTTTATTATAGACTTTATACTGAATTCAACTGAGAGTAACCAGTTTTTTATTCAGCGTTTCATTGAACACTCGGTTTATGAAGATTATTATTTGTTTATGTTCTTTAATCCTCTAACGTTTCAAACAATTAGGAGAATGCTTTCAATATTACCAACTAAGCACTTGTTTATTTTTTTGTTCTTTTGACTTTTGAAACTGTTTTACTGGTTATAACATAATTTTCAATTAAATTCTGTAAGGCCCCACATATACGTTCAATTTTATTGATCAATCTTTGTGATTGATCAATTTTATTGATCGTGTAGGGTTAGTATTGTTCATTGTTTTTCGGTTTCCAGTATGGAGAAAACATTGACGGAAGTGGTCTCTCAATACTTGGAAACCAATGTATAGGTAAGTACTTAGTAACTTCAATAACACATTTTTTAATGTTTTCGATCAGATATTTTTTAGCTGCGCCTTGCGGTGTTCTCCATTCTAAATTTCAATTAAATCGGTTCAGCTGTTGGTGAAGCTGAGGTAACAAACACACACACACACACACACACACACACACACACACACACACACACACCCACAAACCCTCTCCCCTCACACACGCAAAGTTTCGCATTTATAATAGTGTGATAGTGTGATTAGTGGGATTCTTAGAGTATACATTAGAAAAGTTGTGATTACTGTAATGGTCGATTAGAGACTTCAAAATTGGTCGACGTTCAATGAAGAGACTGAAATAGACTGACAGCTCGCACACTCGTCTCTACCTGAGGATTTCAAGTTCGCCGATGACTCAAGTGCAGATTCCGATGTCTTGGATAAGACTTGTTTATCTTTTCAGTTACGAAATATCTTATTACAGCTCACACGGAGGTCTTTAATTTTTGCGCTGCCATGCCACCATTGATAACTTTATTGCATCTGTGATTGTGTTAGATGAACATCTGTTTAAAAGTTGAAACGTTTTGATGGATCAAACGGGACAATCAAAATTATCATCATATCACATAACACACACGAACACACACCACACACCACACCACACCACTACCTATCACATCTTCGTTTATATACGTTTCATGTGATTTACAGTTTGCTAACAACTGTCTCCAGTTTATAACAACCTAATTATTGTTAATCTAACATACTGATTGTAGTTTTTTTGTATTTTTAAGCCCCGATGCAAACAGATCTGTGCATCTGCGGCTGCGTAGCACTCAAATTGATGGGTAGCTCCCATCGGGTCCAAATAAACCAATCCCATTTAAAAAAGTTTAATCCTAAAGTTTAATTATTTAGAGTCCTACCTTGTCCTTTGAGTTATTCGGTTCTCGTTCTAGTTATCTGGCTCCAAACTAAGCAAAGCTTTTACTATAGTATTAATATACTTTACATATTTTGGAGCTACATGATGCGTGTTAAATGTCCACAAATATTTATTAGTTGCGTGTCCTCGCTAAACGTCTAATCTAAGCCACAAAGCTTTTATCACTACTGGAGATTTTTAAAACAAATATCAAACGAATATAATTGCCGACGCAAAGGGTGAAATATTAGCCACTTATAAATCAAAGTAGCATGTAAATAAAAATTTTACTTGGAAATATTGTGACTTTGGCAAAAATTATAAATCATGAAATCATCGCCACATCGCTATGTATCTCATAATAACAGGATGTTTATAATGTTACGTAGACGATTTATAACGACCTACAAAAAGTTCTTTTATGCATTACTGATTTTATTTCTGTTAGAACGATAACAAGGTCGTCGTCGTCATTGACGGACGACCTCGTAATTTTAAAGTACTCACTTATATTTAGCTCATACGAATTGTATCGATTTCATTAAATAAAATGTAGAAAAAAGATTTTTTTGTGCAAAAAATATACCTGAGGAAATAAAATAACAATAATAAAAAACATAACCAAAATCAATATGAAATTTTAAGAGCTAAGTGCAAATTCCGTGCATAACTTAGTAGCGTGCATTTGAAAAGTCATTGGTTGAGCGAGATTTGATTTGAACCATGGTGCGTGGGTTTGAAAGCTGCATGGGCTAACTGCTGATAGCCACGCTCACTTTCATCATACTTACATAGAGTTCTAGAGAATTTACCCATTTATATTTCCTTAACCTATGGAACATCTGATTGCAATTTTTTTAAATTATATAATATAACCATAAAGAAAATGAAGTGGTCCTTGTATATTTTGATGACTTACTTGCTAAGCTTATTGCCTTACCAGTCACTTAACGATGGAAGCAAGGAGACGGCCTTCTGGAAAAAAAATTGCAACATGTCTTTTTTTGTAAATGTAAAGCAAGTCCTGCGTCCTCAATGTCTATCCTAGGCACTTGGACATGGTAGACGAAGTACAAAATGATATGTATGCAATGCAAGCAATATGTAGACATCTAATACTTATCATTATTTACCTATAAGTATATCATCTACAAAGTTCGGGAAGCTTCGTTCTATCTTTTCGTCCAAAATACCGTAGAGCCTGAAAACGAAAGTTTTCAATCAGTGTGTGTTGCCAGTGATGACTTATGGAACTGAGACATGGTCTCTTACTGTTGGCCTTATTAGTAAGCTCAAAGTCGTGCAGCGAGCTATGGAGAGAGGTATGCTCGGTGTTTTCCTGCGAGATAAGCTCCGGAACGAGAAGATCCGCAGGAGAACTAAAGTGACCGATATAGCTCTTAGAATTAGCAAGTTGAAATGGCAATTGGCAGGCCACATCGCACGTAGAACTGACAACCGATGGGGAAGAAAGGTTCTCGAGTGGCGACCACGAACCGGAAGACGCAGCGTAGGCCGGCCCCCCACTCGGTGGACCGACGATCTGGTGAAAGCCGTGGGGAGCCGATGGATGCAGGAGGCGAGCAGCCACTCAAGGTGGCGCGCTCTGGGGGAGGCCTATGTTCAGCAGTGGACGTCTTCAGGCTGTTGATGATGATGATGATAAGTATATTATCTTCAATGCCAGCGGTCCCAGTGCGAAAACTGTACCTACCACCCCATCACTTCCCGCGGGTAACGTACGAGCCGCCGGCTAAGGGAATATCCAGGAATGGGCAGCAGCAGTTTGTTTGATACATTGAAATCTTCTGTGATCACCAAGGCATCTGCTAAGCGTGGTGATTATGACAAACTCCCTATGGTAAGCGTTCTAAGTGGCATTTTGTCGGCTATGGTCTGCAGCAGTTGAGGTCTTTTGGCTGATTATGGTGTGATGTGATGATTCGTATCATGAGCAATAAAACGAAACTTCGCTGCAAAATTTGAGATGATTAGAACACATTCATCGTATACATATTTGGAATTGTGCACTCGCAACGTCATTCATTCCGTAGCGTGTGCATTTGAATCAGTCCACGACATTCCATCTCCTTATGTTGACGTTATTCGCCCCTACTTAAATAGGCATTTGTGTTGTCTGGCCGAGTGCCGTCACTGCCACTTCCCACGTGCTTCACCCTGAAAATTCACGTTTTATCATGTTTTGGCGCTCATTCAACTAGTTTATAAATACCTCAACTATAAACAGCTGAACATCAGACTCGGGAAGAACTTCCGATGTGACTCCCATTTCCTTTGTTACTAACGATGACGCAGGCACTGTGAAGAGAAACTATAGTGTCTTTTTCATCAGGGTTTTTACCAATCTGTATCGGCAATGCCAACTTTGCAAAAGAACAAGGCACTAAGTAATATTTTACGTCAGTACTTGTTTGATTAATGAGTTTCAGTGTAAATAACTGAAGTATAGGTACTAGTAAAGTTAACATACTATGTTTTTTTATGAGAATTAATGACGTGACGAGCTAGTTGTTCACCTGATGTTAAGCGACACGGCCGCCCATCACAGTTGCAGTGTCACTCGGAACTTTAAAATAATAAAGTTTCGCGTGACACTGCACTGCGCACGTTATCCTGAGACATCACACAGTCTAGTAATAAGATCACTAGGCTGTGTAATCAAGTCATAAGGTCTCATTTGCTTAGTAACTTCACTAGCTACAATGCTCTTCAAACCGGAACACAGTAGTGCTTGCACACTACTGCTTGGCGGCAGAATAACTGGCAAAGCGGTGGTACCTACCTAGATGAACTTTGCGGAAAAGTCCTACCCCCTAGTGAAAGAAGCATTCGTTTATAATACAACATAATTAAGTAATATTATAGTTAGGAATAAGTTTTACTATACGCATTATATTCTATTTTTTTTTTATTGGGGCTATAAACTTGTTAGCTTCATATAGACCGAGGTACCTACTACTTACAACGATTTTCCTCACTTAAAACATACCGTATAGAGCTCATAGTAGCCACTGGTGCCACGGTAGAACTCGTACTCGTAAATATACCGATATTTCATGTTTTCCATGGTGCAGTCCATGGTGGTGATGCCAAAGAAAAAAATAATGAGGAAAATAAATGAATGACTGTTTTCAAAACTCAAATGTAACAGCTAAATAAATTTATAAATTTGAATTTGGTATTCTTAACCGAAGAGGACATATTTCAGATCAAAGTGGTCAGTACGACAAAACGCTAATTTCATATGTAAGGACCTAATATTTTATAGTATACTATGAGAAATGCCTAGGGCCTACGCCAACAGTAATTGCGCGTGCGTTGTAACCATTAGTTCGATGAGAGCCAAAACTGGGCTTAGTGGTCAAAGCCGCAGGGTTAATTTTGTCATCACTAAAATTAAGTTTACTAATGCTACATACACTATATGTGTTGTCACAGGTTGTCACTATGCTTTAGTTGCGACAGCCGCAAGTAGATTACATCATTCATTATTCTTTCTAACGACTTTTTTTTGTTTTTGGTAAGTAGGTAAACTTTTAATATAGCACTGCAATCGTAATATTGAAAAAAGCACGATTTAAGTAGTATCTACTTACGGGTTTTTAATATATCGTGATTGGAAAAATGTATGAGTTCCCGAAATATTTCGGCACAGTTACCTGCACCTGTGTTAAAAATGTATGTGATCAACCGTGAAAGATTAAAATACTTAGTATTGAAACAAATACGAATAACACAAATCAGACGAAGTGCAGATCACTTTGCAGCAAGATGGAGCTATGACATAGGTAGGTACTATACAAGGGCAGCTGTCATGCAGAAACGGAAGAGTATAGAGCCAGACCCGGCTCAGTGGCGTGCCTTGGAAGAGCAGTGGATTAGTGGACTGATGGGGAAGAAAGGTTCTCGTGTTGCGACCACGAATCGGAAGACGCAGCGGAGGTCGGCCCCCCACTAGGTGGACCGACGAGAACCGCAGGGAGCCGATGGATGCAGGAGGTTAGCAGCTGCTCAAAGTGGCGCTCTATGGGGAAGGCCTATGTTCAGCAGTGGACGTCTTCAGACTGATGATGATGGTGATGATGATCGGTAAAATTAGATGCTGTTTTGAATTTAGCCATATAGCTCGTAATGTCATAGGAACACTAAAAATACCTCGTAATTGTTTATTATTCTTTTGTACATTAATTAGAAAACTATGAATTGCTGCAAAACATGATGTTTATTATATCATAAAACTACATTTTATGTACAACATGAAAGAAAACTAATTCAATAGGGTTATATAAACATTACGTTAAAACATTAGGTATGTACATATTTTTAGTTTTCTCGCGATAACCTAGTATGTGATGACATGAATTTGAGTAGTCTTGGACAATGACCAAAGAGCAATTATTGAAGCTTTGTGGAAGGTACGAGTATATATGTAGTTTATTTACTTTATTATATGTGCCAAAATGGCCGTAGGCTAAGCTACGCTTACGCTATGCTTACACTATATACGCTCGATTAGATTTCGTGAGTACCTCTACCTACCTACAATGTTTCATGCCTTGATAGGTTTGATGCTTATACCTAGTAGGTGTAATCTGCGATCAACACATGACACTAACATAAACCTAATGCAGTACACTGATAATATACGTGTTTGTTTTATTTGAACTTGAGAGGAACATGTTCAGGTGACATTGCCACTTTTTCTTTCAAAAGGATAATATAATTAGTACAGCAATTCCACGGAAACCCCACGTCTGTTATCATCATTAATTATGTTACTCCTTAGTATCTACACTCCAAATATTATCAAACTCTATTCAGCCGTTTAGCACTTAGTAGTAACGAGGATATACCTATATAGGTACCTTTGTACATTACCTTACACGCACATAGTTACATAATTTATATATACTGAATATTAGTAGGATATAGGGCTAAAAGGAGTAGGATAGAAAGTATTAGGATCGGCACTACCGGTAGTACCGAAGGGAAAAATGTTCGCTTATACACTACTGGTAATGTCATGGAGAAAATAGGATAGGATAACATAAAAATATCAATCGGTACATTACTTACTCGTACGAAACACGAACGAACGAGTCTTTCCTAGATCCCACATAATATTTATTGTACGCGCATCGTCGTAGTAGTCGCTGAAAACATTTTGAAAATCAATTACTTAAGTTTATTCTTTCTTTGTAACGTCACTATTTTGTAGCAGTTTGTAGAAAGTTATTAGTAACGGACAGTGACCAACTGCTCGTTTTAGTGGTAGTAAACTAAACGTCTGCGCGGAACCATAAATCGCCGCAACAATGCGGAACCACGGTATTTGAGAGAACTGTTACATACACTGTACGTACATGAAATTGTACAAAAAATTAATTTCTGTTATTTTAGAACAGAGATAGCTAATATACTGGATTAACAAATAGGCGATTTTATATCCGCAGGTGAAACCACGTGGGTGCAGCTACTGAAATATAATATTTGTTCGAATTTCTTAACAGATTTTCCATTAGCATTCACATAAATAATGTATTTCCTTGTCCTTGTCAATTGAATTAATAAAGAAAAATTAACACTTAACTCAGTTTACAGTCTGGTGAGAGAACATAATAAACGAAATAGAACAAAAAAAAAACAAACAAACAAAATCAAGAACCACAATCCAAGGTTTTCCTGAAGTACCTATACCGCAAGATTTTGAAAGATTTTGCCAACATCATTGTTTCATAAATATGTATACTTACATATACTGGGTGGCGCAAAAGTAAAGACCCTATTTGGTTCAGCTATAACATTTTTTCTAAATTAGAAAACTAGATTTAGGTTTTTTTAAATGTATATTTGTGCCATTAAATTTCGTACCATTAGGATTTAAAGATGATGTCTTTTAAATGGTGACCTCCAGAGTTGATACACATTTGAGCCCTATTTATGACATTTTGCAAGATGATTTTCCTTCAAAATTGGTTATGAGTGACGAAGCGCATTTCCATCTCTCAGGGCATGTCAATAAGCAGAATACTAGGTTCTGGGGCACTGATAATCCGCGCATTATTCAAGAAACACCTCTACACCCACTAAAAGTTACTGTATGGTGTGGCATCTGTGTTGACAGAGTGATCGGACCCTATTTTTTCGAAGACGCTGGAGGCAATGCGATAACTGTCACTGGAGAACGCTACAGAACCATGTTACGTGAGTTTTTGATACCCAGTTTGGACGAATTGGGGCTGGAGCACATCTGGTTTCAACAAGACGGCGCTACGGCACACACAGCGCGCGACACTATGGACTTAGTGAGGGACGCTTTTCCAAGCCGAGTTATCTCTCGTTTTGGCGATTTGCCTTGGCCTGCAAGATCACCCGATCTGACCAGTCCAGACTTCTTTCTTTGGGGTTTTTTGAAATCTCGGGTGTATGTGAACAAGCCACAGACTCTCGCAGCTCTAAAAGAAAACATTCGTCAAGAAATAACGAACATATCGCAGGAAGTGTTACGGCAAGTTATGCAAAATGTCATAAATAGGGCTCAAATGTGTATCAACTCTGGAGGTCACCATTTAAAAGACATCATCTTTAAATCCTAATGGTACGAAATTTAATGGCACAAATATACATTTAAAAAAACCTAAATCTAGTTTTCTAATTTAGAAAAAATGTTATAGCTGAACCAAATAGGGTCTTTACTTTTGCGCCACCCAGTACATAGTCTAATAATAATTCTACGTAATTAATACGTCGTCACTACCTAGATTATTTTCGCTAGGAACAACTCTTACGTCTATGGTGATGACGGTTTGCGTTAAGTTCCAACACAGAGCAATGATTAGATAACATGTGGTAGGCAGCGATTCCAGAATGTGTTTACCAACACGACCAGAGCTTCTATGGATGACCGCATCATTGACAAGGCCCCATGTGTTGGCGTTGGTTCTACCATGCGTCACGTGCGAGTGAGAATATGAGAATAGCGATGGTTATATCCATAGGCACAACAAACAATATACACGTCACGGCAAAACTGGCTTCAATCTTCCCAATGGATTTTAAAAATTGTAATATTTTAAACTCTACAGTAATTATAGCAATACTCTAAAACTTATATTCAGGCGCCCCACACTTTTTAGTTTACCGGTTTGTCGAGAACCTTTCCGGGTTAAAATTCAGTTACGTTAAATTTAAGCAAAAAACGATTTCATATACCTACCGAGATCAACATTATTGGTACTTATAAGAAATCTGTTTATTTTTTTACATTTATTAGGCTTCAGTTTAAGCATTTTACACTGACCCTTCATCAAGCTGATGGAAAATGAAATGACAATGTGATTTACAAATTCTTGAGGCCAATTTTGAAGGCTTTAGTTTTAGTTTTAGGACTCATTAAAAAACTTAAAACTAAATGGTAATTTAAAGGCACCACTTTATGTCATTTTAGTAACTTCAAACTCAAATTTTAATCGAAATGAATGAATGATTTGAACGAAATCTGATCAATTTAGGATTTTAGGTGAATGTGCTAATTTGAAGGCACATTTTAAGTGACATAAAAACTTTTAGTACTGTCATTTAAAATTTTAAGTTGGTTTTTAGTATATTTTAACAAGTACCATTTTGGATCCTTCCTAAAAATAACTTAAAATTCTAAGTGAGTTTTTTGTATGTAGTTTTGTATATTTACTTGTAAAAGCAGTTGACACCAATACTTCTGTTCAACTTCCACACAAAAAAGAAAGAAATTTGATATTTTGAATTCGTGTCCATATTTTATTTCAAAAAACAACAAGGCTTATAAATAATACAAAGTAGATAAATTTCAAAAGTTTTATTATAAAATAATTGTTGCACTTAGGTAGCAGTTGTAATCATTATGAGTAGCACTGCACTTCAAAACAAACAAATAAATTTAATTCATTTTTAAACTACCTCCATTACAAGTAGCATTTTGCTTTGGCCTGAATTCTTCCAAGTAAAAAACTTTGTTTGCTAGCTATCACTAACACCAGCTACTATAATCGTGATAGGGGTTTATAAGGCTGCTGCCAAAGACTTATGTAAATAGGGCGAATTCTGTGGCTGCTGCTATCTGTTGATCCGCCACATGCATAGCTTCAGCCAATTTCACTATGACTTCCTGTAGGTAAGTTCCTTCCATTCTCCACCACTGATGCCTGCGTGGCTGGTACGGGACCGAACCAGCCTGTAGGCTCTAAATGAAAAAGCTACCTTTCTCTTCTTGCTTTTCATATAATTATGGGTGTAGGAGGTTTTTGTTTGAGTGAGCAGAATAAAAAAGGCTAAAACTCTGCATCTATTATCCAACGTCCAATACCTACCGCCGACAGCATTAAACTCTTTGATATAAAATCAAAGGTCATAATCATCAATCAGTAAACTGGTCAAATTCTTTGCGTGTGATGGTCTATCGTTATAGGTACGTAACGGTGGCGGAGTTATGAGTTGTTTTGGGACTGTTGCGTTACTCCCACTTCGGCTGAGCCAGGCTGGACGACGAAGATGATGTATGTATGACGGGGTCTTCATTGTTGGCAGACGTTCAGCCAGAGGCAATTTGTTTGTTCTTAGATCCCCCTTCTTGCCAGCCGTTGTACATACTTCCGTAATTTCTTCACGTTTCCGCGAAAATTAATTGATATTCGAATTCAAAACATTATTTGACAAATAGATGTTACGATCAAAGAGTATATAATTTGTTATGATCACAGACGACGTCACGACAGATTGTTACAAGGAGTATATAAGAAAAAACCCGCTAGGTACTGAAATGTTACCTTTTTACTAAAATCGATGTAGGTCTACCACTGATTATTGCATCGAAAAAATTCTAGGTCTGTGGATTATAGCGACATAGTAGTTTTTTTTTCATCTGTGAGTTCAATGGTGTATGAAAGTAAAGTCGGAATCGTTCTATTTATTGTTTTTTTCTCTAATCTGTGTTCTATTTAGTTTAGAACTGTCACTTAAATTTAAATATTTTTAAAATTATCTGAAACTAAAACTAAAGCCTTCATAATTACCCCCATTGAAGCACTACGCTTACCTAATTACTCAGAATTGGAAAGAACGCAGGCAGGCGTGTTAAAATTTTTATCCAAATCGGTTCACAAACTTTGGTGGTGAAAGCAAACTAAAAAAGGAACCACAGACCAAAGAGGTTTATGTACTACGTACTAGAGAAGCTATTCAAAGCACAAATAGTTGTAATTTTTTGTATAATTAAACTAAAATCCGCTACAGCGCTTTACGAGATTAAATCGTCTAACGAACGATCACAACACGCAGCGCTAGTGCCATGGCACATTCGGATCATAATTTTTACTGCTATTCACTGCTGCACGTGCAGTCGCTTTGAGAGCTGAGCATCGTATGAGCGAGAAGATGCTCATTGGCTTATTTGCAGTGGTTGACAATGCAAGTTAGATATGTCCTGTCTGGTATACTTAGAAGTCGTTGCCACAGACCTAGAATATTTTTGTTACTCTCCTAAGTCTATGAAAGAAATAGACAATGGTTTAGGGAAAGTGCGATTTTAGCAATACTTTCAGACAAAGAATAAAATAGCAGTAGGTAGGTATACAGGTATTTATACTACATATACTTATATATTATATACATACGGATCAGCTAAATACCTAATACGTCATTTTGTTCCACTAAATAGATTATTTAAATTTACCCAATTACATACTACATGTACTTAACTTACCTTCAGATTCATCTATTTTAAAATCATATAGGTATTAGGTACAAATTATATTGATATTTGACTTCGCTTAATATTTGTTATACACATATTGTTCCCGGATATTGTCTCTGGCAGCATTACATCTAGCACAATAAACATGTTTAGTGTTTCCACTTCCCATTTTACACGCTATAAAGGCAACTGTACCCACCTACCACATCACTGACAGAAACCCATGCTGCGGTGAGTGTTGGCAACACACATCAAGTGTGTACATTGAAAATTGTAGGTTTAAGAATAGCAATGATAAATCTACGTATTCATCTACCTATCGGATGTCAGTATGTCAGTAAGAACTTGAATTTTGAAAACATAAAATGTTCTAATATACTTTTTTTTTTCTGAGTAGGCATGTACCTACTGAGGGGTATATGAGAAATAAGATGAAACAAAACTATTGGATTACTCTGTTGGCAGAGTTTATCATAATTTTGTTACAAATAAAACAATTATAAACTTCATTTCACAATCATAATGCCATTTAACATAGTTTTACTATATTCAATAATCAAAAGTAATGATCATCGAAATTTAAGAATACCATATTACCACCATATCCCCAAATTCCCTTCTTTGACTCCTACTATAAGGATTTCTCGCGGCCCGCGGGCCGCATGCCCACAACGCATTTGTATGCGGCCCGATCCAATTTTAAAAACAGCCTCCCTTCAGGAAATGCAAGTGTCCCAATATCTAATAACAAGTAGGTGTAAGTATCGATAAAATCAGAAGACTTCGGCAGAATTTGAAACGCGTTTTCAAGATTTTAAGCTCCAAGAAGATAATTTTTCGTTGTTTACGGGTCTTTTTTCTGTCGACATCTTTTGATTTCCACTCGCTTGCAGGTAGATGTCAACATACAGAAGTAAAAGTAAAAACCATTTTTTGGTTTTGCGGCCCACTGTTTCTACGGCCTGTATGCATGCAGCCCATCAATGACTTGTTTTACATGTATGCGTTAGACCAATTAACGATCACGTGGATCACGTCATAAGTTTGTTTCGTTTTCATTGACCAAACGAGTTCTCGAGAGAATGGTTATGTCGATTTTTCAAGCTCATGCTAGCTCTGCTGAGATTTCTTTTTTGTAATTTAGCGAACAAATTACAATAAATTCAAAGTTCTATGCGTGTTGTCACCCCATACAACGTCAGAGGCCATAAGTTGTGGTTGTTAGCTGTTGTTAAAATAGCGACGAAAGGAAGAGCCATCGTGCTAACCACGCTCGTGTGGATTTACGATAGTTAACTGGAAACTCAGCTCTATTCCTACTATTTATTGTAGCTCTATGATAATTTAAGTGCCACTTTCTTCAAGGGCTGAATGTTGGATTTTGAATAATTTCCGAGCCTTATTTTGCAAAACTTTACGTACTTACGGTATATAGATAAAAAATCAGCTGTGAAAATGAAGAGTCACGTTAGAGTCATCATGACGGATATATTTTAATGATAATGAGAAAATATATAACAAAAATATGCATTATTTTTTGTCACCTAAGTGCAAACTACAAATCTTATTAATTTATTTATTAACTTAAAAACAGATACTTATGGTACATAATAACGCTGAGCAGAACCTGCAATCATTTCAAAGTGGCCACATCTATTTTACGAAGTGCGAAGTTGCGTGTATATATGAAGTATTTAACCAAAAACACGAAAACAAATGCAAGTTTGATTGATGTGTCCAATAAAATTACATCAAACCGACTGAAAGAGTCTGTTTATCCGCTGGCGCATGACGCGGGTGTCGATATGCGTGGGCTGACCTACACACCGATGGCGATCACACAGTACAACCAACATTGATAGACCTCCACTGCTTCCCGACACAACTCCACAATCAGAAGATAAAGAAGAAACTGTAAGCAATAAGAAAGGTCTGGTTAAATTGGCTGTTTTACGTTGTAATATAATATCGCCTGACCTTGCTGCGAATAGTGGCCGCCCACGGGTGGACTGAAGACGCGTCTGCTCAGTTCCATGCTCTACCGATAGTTATTTCAATGTAAACTTTTTTAAATATTTTCAGAAGTTTTGGAATAACTTGTTTCCTAATCTTTGACGTACCTAATTATTGACATGAAGGTTGGAGGAAAGTAAAAAATCTAAAATATTTATTTATTGTAGAATCCAAAAACAAACAGCATCTTAGTTTACTTTAACGTCTATTAACAGTAGAAAGCTTAACTACGTACAGTACAAAGATTCAGCATATTGAAACTAATTAATAAGTATAAGTAAGTACTAATGATAATAATATGACAATTTAAAAAGACAACAACGTAAACACCCATGATGCTACGTCATTAGCGTAGACGGTCTACGAAAGCCTACGCTTTAAGTTTTGCATGCCATGTGATGATCATACACATACGTAATATACACAATCTACCATTTAGACATTTTGACACGTGCAATGCATAGGTACCCTCATCATCATCATCATCATCAGCTTGAAGACGTCCACTGCTGAACATAGGCCTCCCTCATAGAGCGCCACCTAGAGTGGCTGCTTGCCTCCTGCATCCATCCGCTCCCCGCAGTTCTGACCAGATCTTCGGTCCACCTAGTAGGGGGCCGGCCTACGCTGCGTCTTCCAGTTCGTGGTCGCCACTCAAGAACTTTTCTTCCCCATCGGTTGTCAGTTGTACGAGCGATGTGTCTTGCCCACTGTCACATAACTTGCTAATTCTAAAAGCTATATCGGTGACTTCAGTTCTCCCCCTACTAATCATTCCACAAAACATGAAACGTTGTTTGTTTGTATGACTTTCACACCAAAATGGCTGAACCAATTCGGACAAAATTTTGCATAGAGATTGCTAATACTACTGAAACCAACATAGAATACGTTTCCTGCAGTAAAACAGTTAAATAGTGGGTGAAACCGCAGAGTTGCTCTTGTCACGTAATTTATTATTACTATTTAGGTATTATGTTGCTATGACATTATGTGCTGAAAAGCTATTTGAAACCTGTTTATAAATACACTATAATAGTTTACAATTTTAGATCTCAACGCGTAGGTAGTGAAGCAATGTAGGTATTGGTATCTCCTCTCCTCTATGTAATCTTATTATAAAGAAGATAATGTTTGTAGGAGGTAATGTATCCATAAAGTCATAAAAGTATTTTGAAATATTACTCAGTCTAAATCTTGCCCACACTTATACTGTCAAATGTTTTAATAGAGATAAACTCTTCGCGTGTTTCATCAGACAGGTACTAACTGCCCAATTAACCTTGCAGTCGGCAAATTAACTGCAGCCAAAATTAATTACAACGAGAAAAGCTATCTATACGCTTATGAAAATTATATTTTAAATCGTATTACAAGAGTGGAACTGGGTCACGTTTACTCACCGCGGCCGTGGCCTGCCTCTCTGAGTGGTAATGACTATACCTACGATATTATCTATAGGATAAAGCTTGTTAACCTAAATTAAACCTCATGATTTACTTTTGTTGCGTTTCTTACAATTAACATTCTTTAGAAACATGAGGATAACAAATGCGAACTCAATGAACCACAGACGGACATGTTTTTTAAAAGCAAATAAATCTCTGCTAGAATGGAATGAATAAAAAGACCCTCAAGGAAACTCTAAGACGTCCCCTCACCGGTTGACAGCTCGAGACTTTTTGAAGAGAAGCCGGAAGCATGTCAGTGGCTCGGACAGTTGTAGATGGCGCCACAATAGCAAAGTTGCGCCATCGCCGTGGAGTCGCGGCCGCTCCGCCACTGCCGTCGGGAGATTTGCGCATAGAAATGGCAACATTAGACATTGTTACACAAAACTTTTCTAGCGTAATGCCCTCTACGGAGCGTACTTCACCCAGTAATTCTCGAGGCGCTTCCTTTAGCACAAGTTGTTAGAAAAGAAACGCTGGCGTGTTTATTCACCATGCTTATTTAGCAAACTATGCTACGAAACATAAAAATTGTGCTTGAAATAACCATTACACTACGGCAATTAAATTTTATGAGTTACAAAATTCTAAGACGAAAATTTAGTATGACTAAGACTGGTCTATCATTAACCACCACCCACTACAGGACAAGAATAAAGGTCGTGGTCATGGCCATCCACCCCCTCCTTCTGCTTAGTATTAATACATCACAAAGGTCGTGAGTCGTGACATTCTGAACATAATGCTGATGCCATGAAGTTATTACAGAAATGTTATTATAGGTACACGGAGTATGATATCTAATACCCATACTAAGTATAAAAAGACTAAAATGTACTTGGCAATTTGTCAAAAACAAAAAAAAGTAATCAACCAGGTATGTTGAGTTTAATTCAATTTCTCTCACGTTGAATGTTCTCGATGTATTTTTGAAAATGCCTCTGGTAGTTGCCGTGTGGATCATGCAACGGACATTAACCAATCACAACTAAAATATTGTTAAATACGAATTGTTTCGAACAAATAAATTACATGGTAAATATCCCGTTGGTAAATAATACTTTAGTAATGTTAGTGACCATGGAAGTTTAAAATCTTATATTAATCAATCAATCTATCAAATAATATTTTATTAACATAAAGTTTTGTTTTAATGTTCAGTTCATAGACTCCTGAACTAGTTTAACACTGTATTTCAGAAGCCATGGCTTCTCCCCTTATAAATGATTTCACATAAATTATGTCATACGAAATAATTGGTAGTTTTAGGTAGGTGATTAATGTGCGTAATTTACTCTGTAAGACAAACTATCTCTACTTTCATAATAATATTTAGGCAAATTATAAATAAATAAATAAAATTTATTCAAAAATTACAGTAAGTGGAATACCACAGGTATATGGGTCCTATAAATATTATAGAAATCTTACAATGATAGGTGCCTGAACTAGAACCTGTATCACAGACCGCATAAATGAATTTTAAAAGTTTTTTGATGGGTTGGTAGTATAGTTGAGAAATTGCTACGAGTTCCCTGGACAGCACACAGAACCAACAAGCATAACACTGCAGCAGGTCTAGATAGAAAAGACATGTCGTCTGTCCAATATATATGCCACCGCCGGATTTTTAAATTGTTCGGTCACATTACACGGAATCTTGTTGCAAACTTGAAAAATTGACAGTTATCACAATCACTCAAACTGAATGATGTCAATGGAAACAAATGAAGGACCTTATATTTTACAAGTCTTGGATAAAATCGGCAACGTGGTAAACAAATAGAATGATCGAATGCATACACAGGGAGTGGCGACAAATGTTTACTCGACACACGTACGCCTCTGTTGGCGGACGATGCGCTCGTTTGGCGTTCACATCGATCGATGTTTGCATTATTTGTTACTCTAATGGACGATTTAATTGCTTCCCGTAAGGTCAGCTTATGTTTGACTTTGACGTGCGCGCAATTGTTTCAACAATAAAGCTTTCAGAATAGCTGGGGAACGGTTTTGATGGGGCCATTTACTGAAATGGTTCTGTTTGTCCTTGCACCTCATTATAATTTTTACATGGGGATTAAACGCGTTTTTGTGAAAGCCTAGGCAAATATTGTAGAAATAATATATTTCTTCATTATTTTAGGGAAATTAGGTAGACAGAGAGATGCAAATAAAAACAAATGATATGAATAAGTTATTGATTTAATGATTCTGTGTTAACTCTTATAATCACAGAGAACATGTTTCATTTACAGAAAAGTAATATTATGCTCGTGTATTTGACGCGTGTAAGTCAATAGTGACGTGACTTTCATTGTGTAATTATAGTCATCCTAAAATTGACGGTCGCCTATTCGCTACACGAAACCGTGTTCCAGATAATTATTAAACAACATTAACGAAACAGATAAAACAATCACAAGACTCAACTTAACTCACAAAAGTCTGAAGTCTGTTGGAAAAATGTAATTAAAATTCAACTCTTAACAAACACCATAGAGTTACTTTTGAATCAGTATTTCCCTAAAAATGTTGATGTTTTATAGCTGGCAACAAAAAGGCAATTGTTGTAGGGTGCAATTCAAAGATGGCGCGGCACGCGTCATGCTCGTGGCGGAAGCGTCACCCGGAAGCTCGGGAACGCCGCCCGCACCCAGGGAAACAATATCGTAGCGTAAATTGAAATAAATTGACACACTCATATTGTTTTCATACACAATAACATTCACGGGTCATCACCTGCAAAGATGTTTTGAAGGTACCTACAGTAAAGTGTTTTCATTTTAATAATTCTTTTTTTCATTTTTCTTCTGGTAGGTAATATAGCAATATTTTAGAATGCAAGTGCTATAAATCAAAGTGAGCCTAATCGTTAACCCTAGTTTTAAAATTAAGTTTTTTTTCTAAGCTGTAATCAAAATCTGACTATCATCTTATTTTGTGTGAACATTCGTTAGGATAAGTATAGCGTTTTAAACACAAAATGAAAGAAGTATATCTAGTGTAATTCCGCTAAAACCGCATTTTTTTAGCGGAATTACAATATATATACTTTTTTCATTTTGTATTTAAGATGAACTTCCGCGTAGTCACGCCTGAGTCAATCAATTTACTTAAGTAGCATTTTTTTAAATTCTTGTCAAATATTTAAAAACCACTAAAAATGCAAACAACAGTAATTAAAAGTCCCACGGGTGTAAAAAATCAACAGCCCTGTAGGGTGGCCTTTCCCGCGCCCTTGCGACTCGTCGCGCTAATTACGCAATCAGTTCTCACAATTATCTGGTGACGGTGTTACCCCACGCCTATTTAAATGAAAGGTAAGTACCTCGATACAGTAAATCATATTAGAGATAGTGTTGAATTCAACGAAGTGAAAACCAACAGAAATCTAATACAGAATGAAAAAAAAAATTAAGACAGGATTGAAACTCACCCAACAAATATGAGTTCAAAATATTGTGATCGCAGGACGTGCAAATGTTTAAGATTAAAATTTGAAACGAAAAAAATGTTAATTAAATAAAAGACCTTAAGCTAAAACTCGCTAAAAAATTTAGTATTTGTGGTTAGGGTGGGGTTTTGACCCATAATCAAAGTAACCAATGGTTAAAAACCAACCAATTGTCAAAATTTATTAGAGTTTTTAACCATTGGTTACCTTAACTACGAATCAAAAAACCTACCCTCAGACGTGTCGGGTACACAGTTATTATTCGTAATACCATGCAGCGCGTCAAAGTTCTATAAAAACTCACCAGATTCAAACAAAGTTCCTCGGTAAAAAAAAGGAAAGGCTCTCCAAATTTCTTGTTACGGTAAATAAAAAAAAATATCTCCTGCTTATATTAAAAGTAATAAATTCATTAGCTGCGCGGCTCATTAGACGCAACCTGAAAGTGCTCTCTGCCTACGCGTGGGAGGGTGGAGCCCTCGAATAATGTTCATCATCAGAAAACATACAGTCGTAACGACGTGTTTGCCAGCAAACGGATTAAAACACAAATAACAGATCTAGCGAACAGAAAAGCAATAGAGATGAACCATGGCACACTTTTTATTACTGTCTGCTGGCATTTTGCTTCAATGATATATGTATATACGACAATGAGCATAGAGTAAAATAGATCAAGCTATAAAAACAATATAAAAAATATTGAACTAAATTTTTTGACATTCGATGAGATTTATGATATTATATTCATAATTTCGACTATGATTATAATAGTGCCTACTGCCGAGGCCTACTTACATAAGTCGTAGTGATGAGTATTTCTCAAAATTTCACGATTTGGACACATGGTTAGGTAGGTAGACTTGCTTTCACTCAGAACCTAATCGCGCTACAGATAAATCTACACTGAGAAAAATGACTTCGGTACTTCATTAAATGTTAACATGAAGAATAATATTTTATTAGGACGCCTACAATATTATCATGCGCATGATGAAATATAAGTCAGTCAAATTAATTTACGGCTCATCACTACTAGTTTAAGGGAATTTAATGATTGGTTATCATTATTGTTTATCATTTAAAACTTAAGTTACATAATATTGAATTGTCGGTTCTAACTTGGTGTTTTATCGAGAAGATCACGACAATTTAAAAGTTTGACCTGATAGAGATGTAAGCACGACAATTTATAAATAAAATACCTTGCATGAATTCGTAAGTTAATAGAAAATATCATATTTCATGATAAACAATCGTGACAGTGTGATTTCATGATAAACTTTCGTGACAGGCACAATATAATACATTTTAACGGATTTTTACGGGAAAAGGAATTTGTTAAGTGCATAATAGTCATTATCAACAGCATGAAGTCGTCCACTGCTGAACATAGGCCTCCCCCACGCCACTTTGAGTGGCTGCTTGATTCGTGCATTCACCGACTCCCCAGGGTTTTAACCAGATCGCCGGTCCACCTAGCAGGAGCCAGCTTACGCTGAGTCTTCCGGTTCGTGGTCGCCACTCGAGAACCTTTCTTCCCCATCAGTTGTCAGTTTTACCTGCCCATTGCCATTTCAACTTGTTAATTCTAAGGGCTATTTTAGTAATATAGAACAGTATCGAAGTATTTATTTGAGGCTGTGTAAACTAGATGGCGTTAGTAGAAAAGTTAGCACGCGGTGGTGTTTTGTTCGTAGCAATTAAGTAGGTTCTTTTTTTTTTTTTTTTTTTAATTTATTTTATGGGCTTTGTCGCTGTGCGACCACATCGCCCAGTAAGAAAATGCAGACCACAAAATTATTTGATTACAATATTATTTGATTAAGCCCAAATCTGTTAATTTATATAATAAAAGGGCCTGATACGACATAGGACAACTTAAGGAACTATTACAAAATCCTACCTCTAACATGTTGTTTCTACTAAGCCAAGCTCTTCTGTGGGTTTCATTCCGCACACACTCCATCAAAATATGTAGGACATCCTCGAGTACTCCGCACTCGGTGCAATTAGGAGATGGTGTTTTTTTCATTAAAAATGCGAACTTATTAGTGGGAATGTGTGCAGAACGAAGCCTCAGTGCAGTCACCAACAGTTTGCGATTCATAGTACAGTTGTCAATCCATGGGTAAAGTAGGTTTTGTTAAATGCACAGTTTTATTTGAGTTTTCATCATCATCATCATCATTAACAGCCTGAAGACGTCCACTGCTGAACATAGGCCTCCCCCAGAGCACGCCACCTTGAGCGGCTGCTCGCCTCCTGCATCCATCGGCTCCCCGCGGCTTTCACCAGGTCGTCGGTCCACCGAGTGGGGGGCCGGCCCACGCTGCGTCTTCCGGTTCGTGGCCGCCACTCGAGAACCTTTCCTCCCCATCGGTTGCCAGTTCTACGAGCGATGTGGCCTGCCCATTGCCACTTCAACTTACTAACTCTAAGAGCTATATCGGTCACTTTAGTTCTCCTGCGGATCTCCTCGTTCCGGAGCTTATCTCGCAGGGAAACACCGAGCATAGCTCGCTCCATAGCTCGCTGCGCGACTTTGAGCTTACTAATGAGGCCAACAGTAAGAGACCATGTCTCAGTTCCATAAGTCATCACTGGCAACACACACTGATTGAAAACTTTCGTTTTCAGGCTCTGCGGTATTTTGGACGAAAAGATAGGACGAAGCTTCCCGAACGCTGCCCAGCCGAGTTGGATTTTTCGCGCCACCTCTTTGTCGAAGTTGGACCTACCTAATTGGACAATCTGTCCTAGGTAGACATACTTGTCGACAACTTCGAGAGTATCGTTCCCAACAATTACCGGTATAGGTGGAACATGAGCATTAGACATGATCTTTGTCTTGTCCATATTCATCTTAAGACCAACCTGCTGGGAGACTCTACTGAGGTCGTTGAGCATGGTGCTAAGGTCCTCGAGCGATTCCGCCATTATGACTATATCATCGGCAAAACGAAGGTTAGTGATGTACTCGCCATTTATGTTGATGCCAGATCTTTTCCACTCCAAGAGCTTGAAAACATCCTCCAATGCGTTTGTGAACAGTTTCGGAGAAATAACGTCTCCCTGTCTCACGCCTCTTTTGAGTTTTCGGTATCTTGGAATTCACAGTTATCATTACGATACCAACAAACTATTATAGATGTTCATTGCATCATATGAGTTTCCCATGAGTAAAATATGAGGAAGCTTGTTAAACCGCAATGACCGTAATGAAAAATATTTTTAAGTTTCCTTTAACGTTATTAGGAAATATCTTCATACTATTGTGATGTACAGACCAATTTAACATTGAAATAATGACTCCATACCATTACTTCTCCAATTTCTATCATTCCCATCATGATGTCTCGTCATTACCGTTTGAAGTGTTCAAAGAGTTCGTCATGATAATTTATCATGACGCGTAACGATAAAACATGAGTATACAGCACTTAGCAATATCGTGCTGTTTTCTGATGTTTAATGGTGACGTCTGTTCATGATAGTTTTTTATGATTTACGTACAAAATGTTAGTAAGAACTCTTGGGTCCCTTTTTGTCAGGAATACGGATAAAAGTGCCGGAATTCCTTTCAAATTGTTCGTAATTCATGAAAGTATTTTTCTCAGTGTACGTGTTTTAGCGTTATTATTAAGTTAAGTATCGGTTATATAAAAATAGCTTAATACCTACTTTGTAAAACTTTAAAATTGCACAAACCCAAAATTTCAAAAAATTAAATCTTTTAAAAAAACAGCGACTCCAGACCCCATTGTAATCAGAAGATGACAAATACTTGTCGGAAGCGATCCATTTCGGCGGGAAACGGCACGCAGGAAGTCGATTCGTAGACCGCGAATGTTGTCGGCGCCAACATTGCAGGGTTGCTATTTTTTAAATTTGTTTTCCCCATTTTCACTCGTAACTTTTGACAACGACGAAAATAAAATCTTAAAACGGTTTATAATTCAGAATAAGTATCTTTCTTTGGTGAGGATAATTTTAGTTAGGCGGATATTTTTAAGTTAGCTAGAGCTATTTATCAGTAGTCTTTATTTCTGTTAAATATAAGACGTTTCCTCTCAAACATTCAACGTGGAATGCATTCAACACAACGAAATGCTATTATTACGCTCGGCAGTATCATATATATAAACCACAAGGAGGGGAAGCGAACATCTGCCACTCGTTCAACCCGCCTACCGTTGCATCTGCGAATGTTTAAAGAACTACTTAAATAACATTTTGAAGATCACATAATATAAACTAAACAATCATATTGACAAAAGTGCGTGCGTTGCGAATTGTGCCAAAGGCCTTTCGCTTTAGGTAGAATTTTGGGGTCGCGTGGTTGCCAGGTGCTCGTTCAAAGTTATTCTTCGATGACAAATTATCTTTGTGTTCTCTAAATAACTTGGGTTTTATTACAACGGCGATAAAATGATGACGCTTTTTATTGTGACCCCAGTTGACTTTTGTGCAGCACGAAAAAACTTTCAAAGGGAAACTCACTCTCATTATAAAATTACGATTATGAGTTCCTGTGCGTAAACCCTAGTATTCAACTGGCAATACCACATTGCCACTTATGCTATCATCAAGACCAACACGCACGACGAGACTGTTTGCAATATGCATAATTATATCCCCAAATCCCCAAATCCCGAGCTGCGGATTATTTGAAAATAAGCTTTAGCTTTTTCTCAAAAATAACTTCCAAATGTCAAATTGGCGGTGTCGCTTTCCTCTATCTATTACCATATACGTAGCCGATAGCCGAGCCAACACAAAACTGCAACATTTAAGTTACCTCTATACCTATTGTAGACGCGTCGTAGAAGATTACAACATACTCGTAATATTACCAGCACTTTGCATTCCATTGTTCAGCTCAGCCCACCTCACTTCCTTGACGGCAAACCTCTTTATCGTGTTACTTACAAACAATTAAGACGTCCGTACCTACATTATAATAGGATTGGATGGTAAATTTTTAATTCATCCAGCATCACAATTTACACTATCACACTAATATTACAAAGGCGAAAGTTTGTATGTGTGTGTTTGTTACTCCTTCACATAAATAGCTGGATAGATTTGGATGAAATTTCGAATAAAGGTAGCTTATATACTGGATTAGCACAGACTACTTTTTATCTGCAGGTGAAACCGCGGGGCGCAGCTAGTAATGGCTAAATGTGTGTCCACATTTTATCAATATATTTTAGTAATTAGTTAGGTTTACAGTTAACCTTGATATAACGAATTTTTATCCCTACTCCCTAGGATCTAGAAGCTCACAAACGGTGCTTTCATAAAGCTGCTTTTACCTGTTTGCCATTTCTTTAATCTTCTTGATAATGGAAAAGCTTACAATTTAATGTTACATGAATTAATTCTTCAAGTGGCATTTCGTTTACCCTATCTGGCACTGTCTTAGCGGTGGCTTAGGGTTTATGCGGTGTACTTACTCATTAGTACGTCAATGTCTGGCAATCATAATGATAGACTGAATACACTTCTTTACGTCTTTTTTCTTTTTCCCTTCATTTTCATTTAACCTTAAGTATACAGCAAAATGAAGTACTTAATTTATCTAATAATATGCAAAATATCATATTTTGTGGCACTTTTTTCGTCTCATCATTATCATCATCATCAGCCTGAAGACGTCCACTGCTGAACATAGGCCTCCCCCAGAGAACGCCACCTTGAGTGGCCACCTGCATCCATCAGCTCCCCGCAATTTTCACC
Source organism: Ennomos quercinarius (assembly GCA_910589525.2). Taxonomy (NCBI): domain Eukaryota; kingdom Metazoa; phylum Arthropoda; class Insecta; order Lepidoptera; family Geometridae; genus Ennomos; species Ennomos quercinarius. The sequence continues at coordinate 8,821,794 of OU342501.1, forward strand.
AGATCGTCAGTCTACCGAGTGTGGGGCTGGCCTACGCTGCGTGGGGTTAGTAGCGGGGCGTCTGCCGGGGATGCACCCCACTACCGCTATGTGTTTTTTCGTCTGCTACGTTCTAATTACAGTTATTAATATGTAAAAACTATAAATGAAATCAAGTGCGGTTCAGTAGTATCTGGTGCGCTGACTTTCAATCCAACACAACAATGTTCGTATCTCGTTAAGCCCCACATCCAATGGCTTTCTAAACTGTCTTCTGTACCTTACATCGGTGACTATATTATATTATTTAAACAATCTATACTGTCATATAGTTCAATAGTCACAAAACATGAGAACACCGTGTCATTCGACATATGCACTTGTCCATCGTGGTAGATTATGATTTATGACCTACACTCTCATCCTGTGATAGAAGGCCCATGGTGCAGCAGCATAGGTATCTTATACCATCCATTATGACCATTAAACACATCCTTTCAAGAATAATATTTGCATTGGATCCTATTCAAAAGAGTAACTTTAACATTAATCAGCGGATTCGCCGAGTCATACATTTGGACTATCCCGCGTAACATCTACGCAACAGTAGCAGGCATTATGTCGGGTTCTTTGTACCTCTACTAATCGAATATATATTATTCACTTCCTTCCTCTGACCATGAGAAAAAGAATATATTCTTTTGTAGGATTCTCAATGGCTTGTAAGGGCGTCGTACCTCTTGTAACCTATGCCGCGACAAAAGGCGATTGTTGCCTTGCGCAATCTTACATTAGGTACGTACACATCCAGACAGTTTTCCATAGTTTTTATAGGTTATCACTTATCATTGTCCTACCTTAAAATTGAATGTAGAATGTAATTGTTTGTCGTATGTAAGTATATAAAAAATATTAGGGCATGAAAATAGAGTATACGCACAAAATACTACACACAGATTATTAATTTAAAAATTGCGTATAAAAAATATGGCTACTTCTCCCTACCTCATAAGATTGACTTACTGGCACCCACAAAAACAATTGTATCTCATACCCATCGCATTGTTGAAATTACCAAAGTGATGCTTTTGTCTGCTGACCCCATCAGTCAATCAGGGGGCCTAAAAAACTTTTCAAAACGTTTCCCCGTAATATGCTCTGTACATTGATGCATGGATTCTGGCTTAAACATTGTGAAATAAAGTTATGTAGCAATGGTTACATTGTATGAAAATAAAGCATATTTTTATTTGGAAACCCAATTTCGTGGTAAGGAAAGGGCTTCCATTGTTGGACTAATTACACGGTGTGTTCTACGATCGCTGTTACAATATGCGATAACCCTAAAAGTCCTATAACACCGGTCACACAGACCGATAGTTTTGTCATTCCCAAGAGCTCTATATATGTGACGTCAATGCGGTTACAACTACATATTATTTTTCGACGGAAATCATGGTAGTAAGTAGGTAAGTCCAAGGGTCACTAGACCCATTCTGTTTTCCGGCAATAATTATTATTCCCGAAGTGTACACAATTCGAATCAACGGGCACTTTTGCAAAATAGTAACAAGTGGCTCAAAAGTTCCGAAATCATTTCCGATTGTCCATAATGAGCGATGAGGATGAGGTAGTACCGCTGACTTGTGGGTGGAAACATCCCCTTACGACAAACGACCGCTCTTTGTGTCACAACGATTGCGTAAAAAAAGCTCGCGTATATGTCGTTGGCGGCGAGACGACGCGAATCGCATCCGCTCTTCCGACTTTTGTCGGCGCGCCCATTGTATGGCCGATATTTTTGATAAAATTACGACACACAATGAGACGGACGCTCAATGGCATGTTGTTCGATTGTTGTAACCTCATTGAACGAATGATGTATGACTCCAGCGCCCATTCTGTTGCGTGCCGTTCCTTCCGATCTCATTCGGGATGGTAATGTTATTGCACAATACGACGGTATTTGCAGAACATTACTATCTGTCGTATGAGTACTAAAAGTTTAATTGATGTTAGCGATATAAAGTTTATTTGAGGAATGTTTGAAGAACATTAATCTAAACGAATGGCCATTTATTTTATTTAGGGAAAGATACGAATTGTATTTTGTCACAATATTTTAGCGGTCCACAGCCAGAGTAACCCTTTCGACAGGTTCTGGCAGCACTTTATCAGATTTAATAACCCGTGAACGCGGGCCGGGCTCACAGCACACCGTGCTACCTACTTTTCTGATTTCGGGATTGTTTTCCGCATTATTAACCAGGCAATCCAATTACGTAAATAATGTCTGAGATGATTATCGTTCGCTTTGCATGTTTTTCGTAACGGTATTCGTAAAAACATCGTAAAGTTTTGAATAACAAATCGTGACAGCTTAATTACGGCTACATAATTGAAAATGGTATGATACAATGTAACCAGAACATAACAAAAAATAAACTTTAATCCAATTTGGAGTACAAACGTTGCATTAAAGAGTAAGCTGATGGCTTAAATCTGTTGCAGCAAAACATTTACAACAATGGTGAATCAATCTGTGGGGGGCGAGCGGGCGCGGCGATAAAACGCGATGAATTCTAAAACAACTAGCAGTTAGTAGGGTGTGAAGGCGGCATGAAGGCATGATTAGGCAATATCCTGCACCCTCGCCCTCCGACCCGCCGTTACATCTTACTTAATGCTCGGGCGAGGCGAGCGATCGGACATCAGATTTCGGAAGACTATGCGATATTAGCTTTCGGTGTTATGTTAATCCAACACAATGTGTTCTAGATAAACTGGTTGGTAATAGCTATAATACGTGTTATAACACTGACTTTTGCTTTGTTTTAGTTTTAATAGGTTTTGTTATATATTTTTCCTATTATTGCGTAATAACAGGGAACATTTACATACTTTTCATTAAATCTTTCAAAAAGAAGTCATTTACCCAACGTGTTTTTGCAATGTTCATTACGGCTTCTTCGGCTCTTAGACTTGATACAACATACGGTGAAACGTGCTGAAACAGAAAGGGGTTCTAAATCCATTAATAAAATTTAAATCAAGACGTGGTGGGCGGCAATCTACTCTAAATAGGTATCAGGAGCGGTATTAAAGGGATCCATCACACCAGCTTTGCGGTGTCAGGGCAGCGCCCTTTATTCGCTTAATTAGACAGTCATTGTCAATGAGGGCTAACGCTGGTTTTTTAATCAGATCCAAAACAACTGTTATCACTTTAGTTCACCATGATACAAACCTTATATTATTATGATAAATAGAGAACTATATTATAATACCTATAGCCTTAGTTTTAGTCTGAGTTTCTATTCTCGCACATAACGATCTTGGTACATTGCTCAAAACATTCGATCACATTCAGATATGCATGAGTATAGTAGAGAACTTAGAAAACCATTTATATAGAGTGTTTCAATGAAACAACTGAACCGTCACTACCGTGATTTTAAGGTCACTGTTAGTCAGTGTTCAATAATGTACACATTCAATTCAGTGCAGTGTGCACTGTGCACGGAAACACTAAAGAAAATCAATTTTTCACAATCGATTACGTTTCACGTGGCTTGTAGTTGTAAACACTTGATTCTACCCTTGGCTATTTATACCTTCAACACAAACCAAGCGTATTTCGAATCAAAAGTGATTCATGAGTTCGTCCCATGTTTTCAAACATCTCACATTTCCCGCTTTTCATTGTTCTACGTCTCCTGGAATAAATTCCTCGAAGGCTATTAAGCCGTTAACGTTGTGTTCAAAGACGGCTGACGACATCGCACACCTCATAATGTCAGTTTGATTAGACCCAGTGCCGGCTTGATTAAATCTTCGCTTTTATCACTTTTCAAATGATATCTTGTGATGTGGGGTGCAAGGTTGAAAACTGAACGTTCTAGGGGTAGAATAGTACACCTATTAAGTGTGCTTGATTAACAATTGTATAGGTACCTAGAATTATTCTTTTTGTTTTTATGTCACGAAATAAACTTTGCATTTAGGTATACCGCCCCAGCCGCTGGGTGTAGTAGTGACACGATATTTGGAGGATTTTTTCTTATGCGTCAAATGGGGTATTAAAAATGTATGAAAAAACTTAATGAGTATAAAACTGTGGGCTATCTATAGTTCTAATATCACATCAGGTCAACCGCCGGAAGACGTCCGCGGCTGAAGATAGAACACAGGCCTTCCCATAAAACGCCACTTTGGACGCTTATCATTGGTTGGGTGTGCCATCATCACCACATCTGGTGAGCGGCTTGGCGAACGCAGAAGATTTTAATGTTGGTGCCCATTCTCTGGATATTAGCCCTCCCTTAGCCGGCTCTTACGCCATCCACGGGAAGAGGTGGTATGGTCCTATTCTCAAACCACCGAGACAACCTGGCTCTAATATAATCACTTGGAAAGCAGAATTGATTGAAAGTAAGAGAGGATCGTTCTTTAGTGAAACCTTTTCAAAGATAAATTGGACAAGAAACCACCAATAGATGAAAATCTTACAACTGGTTTCCATACATTTAGAACAACATTTCGACACGTGCTAAATCGTGATTGATGAACTCGCAGCAGTTTAATAAAGTTAGCATGTCGAGTATAAAGTATCGGAGAACTGTAGACATCGTATAAGGATTACATGTAAATCCGTGCATGGGCTCGCATGCTGCGAGGGTACTAACGGTTTGGTGTGTGGCCCAAGCTAAGAGAAACCCTTCTTAAAAAAAATCGATTCAAGAGTGATCAAGCGTGCTGCAGTAGGTACTTGTAGACCACTTCATGACGTACATCACGTGTAACAGTCGCCAAATACTTTCAGATCATCAGCCTTTTTGCGTCCGCTGCTAAACTTAGGCTTCCCCCTAATGTGGGGAGGGGGGTTATGCAGACTGAGGAAAATGCTGCTGCCCATTCACTGGATATTCCCTTAGCTGGCTCTTACGGTATACCATTGGGAGGAAATGGGTGGTCTTATTCTTACGCCAGAATCACACGCCAAATACTTTGCCTATAGATAACTAATAAAAAACAATGTTGTCACTGAAAATAAACACACTTTTACCACCCAAAGGCAGTGCCGGCAGGGCCACCATTTGCCATGAGTAAGTGTCGTATGGAAAAATAAAACTTTTAAAACCAACACAATAGCACAGATTCTAAAATAATAAATAAGAAATAATTAAGAAAAAAGAAAGAACAATCTTCTGCATAAAGTCATTTGAAAAGTGCTCACAACCATCGAATCCACAATCGAAAAGTTGCTGACTTTTATGAATCGTTGATTAGCGTTATGGAAATAATTATTGTTTTCCTCCCATCGGCTATTGAAGTTTTTAATTCTTCTTCCAGCTTGCCGCCTTTAACTCAGACCTCTAGCAAATACAGCAGGGGTGGCACTACCAACAATCAAATGTACTAGCGGTTTTAATACTGTCGTCGATTTATAAGGATAAGGCCACGATAGTAAATATTAAATTTGCTAGCGATACTCCGAGATTAAGTGGGAGGGGCCGATGGTAATCCTATGGGACTAGTTTGTGGAACGGATGCATGTTTATTTTGTTTTCGTTTATTTATAGGTTTCCTATTGGCCAAATTTTGTGCCGATAAAGCTCTTGGAACTAAGCAAGTTGAAATTGCAATGGGCAGGCTATATTGCTGTAGAACCGACAACTGACGGGGAAGAAAGGTTCTCGAGTGGCGACCACGATCCGAAAGATACATCGTAGGTCAGCCTCCCGCTAGGTGGACCGACAATCCGGTTAAAACCGCGGGGAGCCGATGGATAGAAGACTTGCAACGAGCTGCCGTTTAAAGTGGCGCTCTTTGGTGGAGGCCTATGTTCAGCAGTGGACGTCTTCAGGCTGTTTTATGATGTTTATGATGATATTGTGAAACCGGCTAAACTTTCTCGTATTAAAGTAAATTATTGTAAACCAATAGTATGTCAAATTAATATTAGAATAGACTCCACGTTACATGCACTACATAATTGAACGCAGAGATAATAGTTTTAATGTTATTATAATATCTTACCTACCTACGTAATTAATAATTAATATTATGTTAGCGTATAATTCATTAGCATCTTTTGAAACTATATAGGTACCTACTCCTGATACCGGTCACATAATTAAGGACCAAAATTTTTGAAATCGAACGCATCGATTTGGTATTAGTAATAATTTAAAAAAATGGGATTACTCACTTAATCAACTGCTACAGTACATAATTAAATTAAAATAATCATGTGCTGTTTTTAATTATTACATACAAGGTATAAAAACTTTTAAAAGTAATAAAATCATTTGTGCGAACTACGTTAGGCGCCGCGGCAATCTTCACAGTTTTTAATAAAAAATATCCATTCGCACTCTTTACTCTTTAATAATCATCAATAAATGTACTCAATTTATGCCAATTGATTCAATTGCATCCTGTATAATTATACAGCTAAACATTTCAATTTAAGGATCTCATAAAAGATAAGCAAAGTGACAAAGTAGTGAGTGTGTGAGTTTTCAGACAAAAGTGTCAGTTTCAGTCAAAGGATTCCGTTCTTATGTAGGTAGGTATGTTCTCCATTCCATCATAATATTTTTTTCCTTTGATAATAATTCCACTTTTAATAAGTTCAACTCAATATCTTACTGCATACATTACGACGAGGAACAATGGAAATAAGTTGCGTCACAATGCCTCTAAGTATTCCCAGAACATGGTGCGGGAGGCACATAAATCTTCGCATATTGCTTCTGCCAGAGTATCCTAGCCTGAAGAGAAACAGCCAACCCTTGGCTACCTCGTTATTGAGCTCTCACTCCCATGCATCCGTCCCTCTCCAACCAGTTGAGAACTCCGAGGTGGAAAACTTATTCCGTCTCGCTCCAATTTCAATTTACTCGAGACGGATTTTCAGGGCTTTGTAAGATCGCTTGACATAGTAAACGAGCAAAAAGCACATGCAACAAGCAACAGTACTATTAATTGTACTATACTGTACGGTTGAATAATTTAATTTTAAAAACCAAGTTTCAGAGAACTGTCTAGCGAAGTTACCTATCATTATTATTAATTAGTAATTAAATAGTAATTTTTGAAACTCTCAACTCAGTAAAATCATAAAGGTCATAATCATAACTTAGAGAGAAATATAGTCACCTATACAAAATATAACTTTGTACGGTAATGACGTCTGAGCAAAATTATATAAGGGCACCGACCTACAGCTATACCGTTTCTCACGTTATTTTTCAACGAACATAATAAAGTACATCAAAATAAAATTATACAAACTTAAGTATGTCTATATCGCAGGGATATGGTAAAAACGGAGATCTGATGTAATCCCTAAACTATATTGTACTAAATCGTCAATCAACCCAATCTAATACCTACATATAAAAAACTCTGAACTTCTTTGCTATGAAATGTAAAAACAAAAGTACGTAGAGTTTAAATCACAGAGTATTTATAATCTAAGGTTTAAATAATAGTACCCCAAACTTGGTTAGCTCTACTTTTTTGCATATACTAGAAATTCCCCGCGTGATTCGTTAGGTAGCTAATAGAGACGACAATCTTTTGTTCTTGTTAGGGGGTAAGTGCCTATATGGATATTGCCGTCCCGCTTCAGCGAGCAATGGCGTCGCGTCTGAAAGTATTGTAACAACTAAACTAAAGAATCAATGGCGCGTACCGAAAGCAATAAGAAAGAGGAGTATCTACAAATTCTACATACTACTTTAGAATAACAGTATCTGTAATGATAAGTTGGACGAGAACTTATCTGGAGGCGGTAACACATGAAATAATTAATTAGATAAATTAATATTAAAAATATGTTCATTTCAAAATGACCTAGTATTTTCTTTTCAAATGACATATGCAACTCGCCTGCAATTTATCAGGCAACTTGAATAGCTGTGGTTTTGTAAGAGGTTTCTTTCTATGCGTTTTCTATCATATGGTGGGCGGAGAAGCCATCCCGAAGAAGTGGGTGTGATCATCTGTGACCGTTGCCGCGTGAGTTGTGGCTGTGGCTCTGTGATTAAATAATATGTAGTGGTTTAAGTAGCACCTGGTGGTTCAATAAACGCGGGAGGCTATTAGCACAGCTTAATAATATTCGTCTAATGACAGATTTTCGTTGGGACAGTTTCTTTTTACTTTTTAGTAGAGAATAAATATAATTACGGTAATTACTACTTTGTCAAGACGCGAGACATCTGATGGGTCCTTTAAAAACTTTCATTAGATAGGTAGACACCTATTTGTGCCTTAATATACACCTAAAGATGAGAAATTGAACAAAATCCTGCATAATAAAAAAAGCTTAATTTTTTTGACACCAATTTTAATTTTGAAGAAATCGTAACAATAAGTTTGAAAAATACACTTACTACGAAAGTTGGGTAGGCTAGATGAACCATGAGCATACGCAGTACGCACCCAGTGTGCGGTCGTCCATTCAAGATCATCCCTCATTGTCCTTTTGTATTTCTGTCAGTGGAGGCCCAAACATGCATTCTCTCAATCGTTAGAAAAAATCAATGTTTACCTTTATACTCGAGCATATTTTTATACAAAGTGTGGTTTCATAATGAGGAGCGTTTACAGAATAACGCCTGTCCACAATACCCAAATGTGGGCTGGAATCAAAGCCTCCGTGATAAATGGACACAACGCTGTTGTCAATTTACAGTACGGCCAGGGAAAAGTACCGACTATTTATTATAATTATATGCCAAGTATGCTAAGAACGCATCGCATGCGCAGCGATACAACCGCCTTCTGAAAACTTTTGCCAATAATATAGTTATTTGTAGGTAGTGTGAAATGTGATGAGGTAGAAATAAAATCAACTGCAACGAGCTTTTTTGTTAATGTCTAAGAGACTCGAACGTAAAATACTCAAATTAAAAATAATTTGACCGTCAAAATGTGGAACAATGTATAAAGGAGAAATGTTGGCACGCTCTTCCTCCGTCATTGAGCGCACGAAACAGAGACTTCAATTAGAATAAAATTATATGTTTTCGTGCAGCGATGTGTGCCAATATGTCAGACATGCATTAGTGCTTTTTAACTGTGCGACTAGACAAACAATTTATGTTTAAACAGATATTTTAGTTTGATTCTGACATGTTCGTTAAATTTTCATGATCATTGTATACTTTTTATATTTTCTCGCGGAACCTAATTTTTCTATAAAAAGTAGGTAGGTACCCGATATTGGTGTCAGCAGTGTAAACAATCTTGTACTTTTCAGACTAATTAGTTCAGCCAATTTAGTGTGAAAGCTATACAAGAAATAGAGAAAGTAACCTACAAATTAAATTGTCGTAGGTTAGTGCGAGTATAAATTGAGATATATTTTTAATCGAAAAAATATGTCTGTGGTTAGGTGCCTATAAATCCTATTGATATGAGGAGTGAATGGGCATCTGATGAGCAAACGTGCTCCACCTTAGACAACTTCGTCACTTACCATCAGGTGAGTTGTCGTCAAACTTATGCCCATTTTAGCATAAGAAAAAACATTAGAAAATGTTCAGGCTTGGCTGGAACGTGAAAAAAATATCTGTGTATTGTGTAGACTAAACAATCTGTTTTGAACAATTTAAGTGATAATTTTATCAAAATTGCTAGGCGATTCAAGCAATTATGATTAAATTATCACTTTCGTTCAACCATGCCATCCGCGAGTGGCTACTCAACGCAGTACTCAATGGGTGGTCGAATCTTTCATTTGTCAAGCAGCGGCAGATCTGTGTAAACAGACCACCACAGGCCGCGCTGGACATTTCCGGACGGATGTATAGCCCAATTATAATAATGAATAGAACTTACTTCATGTATATTGCAACAAGAGAACTTCGCGAGATGTGGTTGGACCACTAATTCACATTACTAGATATATGTAGCTGGACCACACCAGTCTACTGCATTATGTTAGCAATTTAATGACATCATTCGCCGGGCTTTTACCACCGCCAATGTTACAGCCATTCTCGAACCGAATGGTCTCATGCGTGACGATGGTAAAAGACCCGACGGAATGACTCTGGTTCCCTGGAAGATGGGGCGGCCTTTAGTGTGGGACGCTACTTGCGTCGATACTATGGCGCCGTCACACCTTCCCGAGACACACGTTAGGGCCGGCGCCGCGGCTAATTCTGCTGAGCAGCTAAAACGGCGCAAATATAGTAATCTCGGTAGCGGTTACATATTTGAGCCGTTTGGTGTTGAGACCCTGGGTCCGTGGGGACCGGGAGCTCATCGCGTTTTCCAAAGTCTATCAGAGCGCCTGGTCGATGCGACGCGTGACCAAAATGCTGGCACTTATTTGGCCCAACGCATCAGCATTGCAATTCAACGTGGCAATGCGGCCAGCATGTTGGGTACGCTACCTACCGGTAGTGGGTTGGAGCACTTGGACTGTCTATAGGCCATCGCGGCTATTATACAGTCCATAAGTGTTCTTTGTAGTAGGTAGTGTAGCTGGTTTAGTTTAGCTTAGTTTAGTTTAGTTTAGTTTAGTTTAGTTTTTATTATTGTAGTAGTTAGCTTGAGTAATAAAGGCAATTTGCCCGTTAAAAAAAAAGGTTAGCAATGCTTACATTATTCTATTGGTATGAGTACCTACCAAAAGATTTTGAAATCATTTAGGTACCTACCGGTTTTTACCTAAGTAATGTACGTTTTCATACCTAGAAGGCCAGTCAAGACATACCTACAAATTGGCTGAAACTGAAAATTAAATAACTACGCTAAAGTACGCGAACACTCGTATTTGTAAAGGACGTTATATGTATAAGGGCTATCAATGACAAAAGGCCTCAACCACATGCTGATTACGGACGTGCTTAAGTAAATGCTTAAGTGTGAAACATCTGTTACCGAAATTACAAAACCCAAGTTATTCAAATAATCGTTAAAGTTATTGAGGATAAAACCTTGCACATGTGGCGCTTTGTCTTTCGCTAACAAAAGGGAAAGGAAACAAATTAAGTGCCGAATTGTCACTTCATAAACCTTTGTAGTAACTTTTTTTTTTAAATATTTTGTAACTGTCCAGTCGTGGGAACACCTTCCGAGGACCATTCGCATCCGGATCGTCTTTTTTTGGCCATTGTAAAACACTTGCAACTCTAAATGGGTCCTATTGAAGACACTAGCCTTTAGAGTACCCGCTTTTAGACTTTAATGGCCGAAGATATTAGCCGGCACTCTTCGTCGAGTAGACTATGAGTATTGCTGAATGACGCACTTGTATTCAAGTTAGAACAAATCATCCAAGTTTCATTTGTTGTTAAACTCTCTGTTCATGATGATTTCTAGAGTGCGACTTTGAAATTCTTATTCTCCTACATAATCAGCTAGTTTCGGAAATAAAATGAAATGAAGTTTTTTTCGGCTACCTACTCAAACATCGTTGGTAATCACTATCTTAAGAATTTAGGTACCTACTTAAAAGAGATGCAGTAAGAATACATATTTATATAAACTGGCATTTAAGTTTGATGTTATTAAAACATTAGTTTAAGTATAAGTACATTGATTGTAGGTACTTATAACTTGGCGCACATGTAGATGACAGTATGAATTGACACACTATTAGTAGGTATAACAAAACTTGAGTAGGTAATTATACTCAAGTCTTAAATATTTTCCTAACTTACATAGAAACTTTGTAAGTAAGAAATGGATACGATTTACTCTCTTTAAAAATGTTGTGCTGTAGTAATACTTTTTGAGAATAATACCTATCGCAATAATATTAGGTATATACCTATGTATAAAACTTATAGTCTGCCTCGATTCAGATTTCATTTTTGTATTTTTTTGCTAAAACTTAATCCATTTAATTTTTATAACTAAATAGGCCCGCATTTGACTGCAATCTCACCTGGGCCCTAATTCTGTATGAAAACTCAGATTCCACACGATACGAAACCACGTCGTTATCGTGTCTTGTTTAAATCGTGTCACAGCATTAGAAATACCTTCACTTTACATTATGTTATTTTTATTTTGAATAAATATTGATACTGGGTGGCGCAAAAGTAAAGACCCTATTTGGTTCAGCTATAACATTTTTTCTAAATTAGAAAACTAGATTTAGGTTTTTTTAAATGTATATTTGTGCCATTAAATTTCGTACCATTAGGATTTAAAGATGATGTCTTTTAAATGGTGACCTCCAGAGTTGATACACATTTGAGCCCTATTTATGACATTTTGCAAGATGATTTTCCTTCAAAATTGGTTATGAGTGACGAAGCGCATTTCCATCTCTCAGGGCATGTCAATAAGCAGAATACTCGGTTCTGGGGCACTGATAATCCGCGCATTATTCAAGAAACACCTCTACACCCACTAAAAGTTACTGTATGGTGTGGCATCTGTGTTGACAGAGTGATCGGACCCTATTTTTTCGAAGACGCTGGAGGCAATGCGATAACTGTCACTGGAGAACGCTACAGAACCATGTTACGTGAGTTTTTGATACCCAGTTTGGACGAATTGGGGCTGGAGCACATCTGGTTTCAACAAGACGGCGCTACGGCACACACAGCGCGCGACACTATGGACTTAGTGAGGGACGCTTTTCCAAGCCGAGTTATCTCTCGTTTTGGCGATTTGCCTTGGCCTGCAAGATCACCCGATCTGACCAGTCCAGACTTCTTTCTTTGGGGTTTTTTGAAATCTCGGGTGTATGTGAACAAGCCACAGACTCTCGCAGCTCTAAAAGAAAACATTCGTCAAGAAATAACGAACATATCGCAGGAAGTGTTACGGCAAGTTATGCAAAATGTCATAAATAGGGCTCAAATGTGTATCAACTCTGGAGGTCACCATTTAAAAGACATCATCTTTAAATCCTAATGGTACGAAATTTAATGGCACAAATATACATTTAAAAAAACCTAAATCTAGTTTTCTAATTTAGAAAAAATGTTATAGCTGAACCAAATAGGGTCTTTACTTTTGCGCCACCCAGTATATTAAGTGGTGGTAACTTTTGACGTGTTGATGTTTCGGAACGTGTCTCAGTGGAACATTATGATTTTTGACAGTTCAAATCGCGTCATTTCCAAATTCATTTCGCGCGGTTTTGTTTCCATTTCATAGAGAATAGATTTTTGCAGATTTCTTATATAAGACAAGGAATTCGCGTGGTTTCGAAGTAAGGAATCGTAAAGTGGTCATACAGAATTAGGGTCCTGATGGAAAGTGACGACGTGGTGTACGATGGCATACGCTTGCCTAGAAGATACCTATATTCACTCGCGACTTGAAGAGCTCCAGATTTCAATAATGATAATCTACGTAAATTACAAAAATAATTAATAATAATAACGCCCAACGATCACATAAATAGAACCTGAACTCTAACTAGGAGTCCCTGTATCTACGGACCCAGGAACTACGAGGACCATGGTGCCACAACACCCAGACACAAAACAATTATTTGCGCTTTTTTCTGTGCACAAATAAACGCCTATCGCGGGAATCGAACCCGCCACCTCCGGGTTGTGAGCCGACCTGCTTGACCACCACACCATGGAGGCTGTCAAAAACTCATAATCGTTACACTGAGTCACGAACTATTTAAAGATGCAAAAACTCATTCACAAAAATATGTCTACCTGCAAATTCTGCGATCCGGTGCCGTGCGTAAGTTGTAAATGTTATGAATGAACGCCGTTTATGAATAGAGGTAATCAGAGATCGAACCGGAGCCTTCCGCCTTGCCAATACCCAAAACTTGAATCAATTTTACGCTTCTGCACCATTGCATAAAACCAAATTCAAACACAAACAAGACACCGTGAAACACGCATCAATAGCAGTTCGCCATTGCTTGTTGCGCGATTTAAAATTGTACATACGTTTTGTATGAATGAACGCCTCCGGAGAATAAGCTAAATCAAAATGTGGCGATTTATCAAAATAGGTACAGTATTAAAGGTATTATTGTATTGTGTGCGGCTCCCTAACCAAACATGTCCGTAATAATGGCCATTTGAATTAAATAGGTAGAGATTTCATTTCATTTGTAATTCACATACAGGTACACAATTTATCCATATCCCTGCTAAATAAAAGTGAGAGGTTGTCTGTTTATTTGTATAGCTTCTTGCAACGGCTGAACCAATTTAGGTAAAATTTTGCTCACATTACTTACATATTATGACTGAAATAAACGTAGTAGTTCTCGCAAGAAATTGGGTAAATTGTGGGCATCTCTTATAGCTGTTAAAATGTTTAGTAAAAGTCTACCTAATACTTAGGTATCTCCACACATTAAATACCTACAGCTACCTATGTAGATATATACAGAAGTACCTACGATATAATTCCTGTAATCAAGGCGTTATTAATATTATTAATAATTGCGATAAATGTTATCAAACAATACAATTAAATAGACATAAAATTATTGTTATCAATATTGTGTTATATCTTTAAATGTTATTAAAGAAGGTATTAGGTACTTGAACAATGAAGATAAGATCACAGTGTCTATTTCTTATCATGCCAATAATCATCTAATAATCAATTGTTTCAATGGACAATAATATGTACCTACCTACTCTATAAACACCTATTACTTCATTACACGTCTGTCTATGTACAATCTATAATACATCCAATAGCTGATTAATGTAGGTAGGTACCACCCTATACCTAATCATATAGTTATTTATTTTTAATTTACCGTGAACAATGAACATACGCTGCGTCGGCCGGCCCCCCACACGGTGAACCGACGATCTGGTGAAAGCCGCGGGGAGCTGATGGATGCAGGAGGCGAGCAGCCGCTCAAGGTGGCGCGCTCTGGGGGAGGCCTATATTTAGCAGTGGACGTCTTCAGGCTGTTGATGATGATGATGACGCATACATACCAACTTTTTTAATCACTAAACTTATTATTATCCTCAAGACCTCCTACGACTGCAAAAAACGGATTGTCTGAGTTTCTTTCCCCGGCGACACCCTGTCTGCGAACGAGAATGCTCCATTATATCTCCACATAAATATTCTCTCTTTATTTTTGGCATAACAAATCCTTTTAAAAACGGGGCACCCTGGCGTGGGTCTCCTTTCCGGTCGCAACATGAATGAAGCAACCAATTATAAGAATTAACAACGCGTAGCCTCTCAAAAGGCCCTCCAATCCAGCTTCCGAATTTCAAAGAAACGACCAGTAAAAGGATAAGGGATTAGCGTAATTTAGTTTATTCAATGACTCAAATTACAAATTTGAATCGGTTGTGAAAGATGACATTGAGAAATATAGAGCTTTAAAAACCACATATTTCGTTTATATTGCCGGATATAAGAAAAATTTAAATGCTTGATGATTACGACAATCATGATGATGACGATGATGATAATAATAATAATGATCTAAGAAAACATCCCAATTAAGCAAGACTTTACTAATTAAGTACACATTTTGAGTAGGTACAAAAGACAAGCATGCACCATCGCGACCGCGTCGTCACTTACCATCAGGTGACACCGAAGTCAAATATTATAACTATTTTTGATTTAAAAAAAAAACAACCCCCAACTACAGATTATTTATAGATATGAAAATCATCGGTCACGAATTAGCTAAATTAAAAGACATTCATTTTTCGGTAGACTACAATAACCAGAGACAGACAGACACACTTTTTCTTTTACTTCCAGGGCTAATCAAAACCCTACTTTGTTTTTCTCGATAAACAATTTAAGAAATGGCAAAGTTGGGAAAATACAAAGTCCAGCGTGTGCCTTTGTCAGTGAAAAGAGAGAATCGAAGCCCCCCGGTGTGGGGCAATCTACTTTCCCATAATATAAATGGTCAGTCCAAAACTGTGATCGATGTAGTGACTAATACTTACTCATGCTTTTTTAGCCCTTTTATTCGTATGGGTAAAGCAGTTACAGTAGCCGGCCATCAACATAACGATCCGCTTTGATGCCCCTTTGATCTGTTTCTATAGAAACTCATTAGGGAGAGATAGGTGTCGAAACATTTCGTATTCAGACCATTATCGAAGAAGGATGCTTCAGTTTTGATTGTGCATGTATTAAAATATTAGAAGGTGGTAAAGAGGTCCCTACTGTTTTTCGCAGTTTGCACATGCACTCCAGGCGGGTACCTACAGCCTACAGCTAATCTAGAAATCAGATAAGATAATTTCCATGTAACAAACAACCTTGCTTGTAGAAGTACACGGGTTCTGTAGTACCTACCATGCTCAATTGACGTCACTAAACGAAACCACTATTAAAAACCTTTCTATATTATTTTATGCTGTTATACTTATACGTAGTCGTAACGAACTTTTTATAACAGAAATATTTAAGTACTTAACTAATATTAGTATTAATAACAATAATTCAAATGTTTTCACTGCTTCATCAATTCACCATCATCACATTTAGGGAGTAAAGTTTTGAATTCAGAAATCAGAAAAATAAATGAAATTCCAAAAAAAAAACTAAGTGAAACAAGATCTTTTTCTTCATTGTTTCTCTATACATGAAACACAAGTAGATAAGATTTTTTTTTATTTTTCAAAAAATAAATTAGTTAAGATTGGCTCTATCATGGCTGTATTTAATTTACTGCATAGAATGTACTTTGCTATTAGTAGCAGTAGCATTCTATTTTATTTTAAAAGCCACTATTCAAGTTATAATTTGAAAGTTAATTTAGAAAAACCTTAACACAAGGAGTGACGTGAAATTTTGAAAGTGGGATCTTATGTGCCTATACCCTATTTTTTATGTCTTTTCAACCACCTACGCTACGCCATATCCAATCTTACAATTTCCGCCGCGAGCACATCCACCTCTCATCATTGAGCCATCAGCGCGGATCGGGTGCGCCCTGATAACGATAATTAATCATGTCCCGGCCACGAAGTGACCATTAGCTGACTGCTGACTCACCGCGGCGCGGTGGTCGAAAGATAAACGTCTCTAATCGCTGCCGCACTTGGAAGGTTCATCTTTACCTTGAAAATGACCTTTTTTATTTGATTGTAGCCAACGTGAACAATAATGTTGTATTCGTTTTAAGCTGTAAAAGAATCGAGTAATATTTTGAGCTGGTGACCGATGGAGAAGAAAGGTTCTCTAATAGCGACCACGAACTGGAAGACGCAGCCTATAGGCCGGCCCTCGACTAGGTGGACCGACGATCTGGTGAAAACCAGGGGGAGCCGATGGATGCAAGAGCAGCAGCTCAAAATGGCACTCTCTAGGGGAGGCCTATGTTCAGCAGTGGACGTCTTCACGTCGATGATGAATATTTTAAGGTAGGTATGTACGCTAAAAATCGCGAGAAAAACAAAACACTAGCGCAATTGATTTTGAAATAGTCAGCGCGTCTTTTAGTGCCATCCATAATTCCATATACTATACCTATACTTCAGCCGTGTAGTCTGTTCTATATGCTATGACTGAATAAGGATAGTATCAATTTTTTACACTCACTACAAAACGGGCATTACCAATACTTAGTAGGTAAACTGATGCTCTCTTTTTGAGGATAATAGGTACTAATAGAGACATTTGAATGACGCGATCAGCTGTCAGTTTTTTCAGCGACACGTGGTCAAGTTGCAATTACCACCCGTGTGGTCATCCAATCGTAAATTGGCTCACGTTGGTGGTCACTCAATAAGAGTACTGTACAAATCGATAGCTCATTAATCCAATAATTGACAGCTCTTTCACAACAATCAGCGGGGCGCCATTTTGTGGCGTACGCCGGAAGGACTCATATTGACGTTTCAATTCTGTACTTCCGCTCTATATAACTTTGGTGGCGGATGATATCATTTGTGTGGACTTTTGCTACAACTGCATTGGTTTAGTCATAAATTGTTATAGAGCAGCACGCGAGTTCTACACATGATTTCAATGTCATGTTACTTTTGCATGCCCGACAATATTATAAAGTATTTATTTAGAATCTTTTAACTGCACCTCCTGTGTTTTAGTATATCTAGGTACCTCGGTTAGACCACCATACCATATATTTATCCTTATAAAAAAGTGTTTGCAAGGTATTAACTACTTTAAGTTCAAAACCATTTATAACTAATATGCGTCACCAACCCCCGCAAAATATACCCCTTGACCACTCTGACCATTACAACTATCCACAACTCCCAAGGTAAGTGACGTAAAACAATTTAAGTTGGTAAGTAGTTTGAAAGAAACGACGTAGTTTCAAATGGAAGGACGCGACATACGTAATGAGAGCGGCGCATTGCGTATCGATTTTCTGATTTAGCTTCCCCTACCAGATAACAGCGGTAAACGCACCTCTGTTTATTTTTATAATACTGGGTGGCGCAAAAGTACTGGCACTAAAGAAAATACTTTTATTTTTTTTATATGACATTTTCTGTCATTCTGTTGTTGAAAATTGTGTAGTGAACAAATGTAAAATACACTGAAAATAAACATGGACCGTTTTACTCCCCAAGAACGTGGAATAATTGTGTCAATGTTCTTACGGAATAATTCATCAGTGATAAGAACACAACGTGAATTTCGTCGACGATTTCCCCACCGTCCGGCACCGATTGGTCGCACAATTCGACGCTTTGCCACACGCCTTGAAGCAACTGGCTCAACATTGGATAGACCTAAGTCTGGGAGACCAAGAACAGGCCGTTCAGCTGAAAATATCGATGCTGTGCGCGAAGATGTGGAAGAGTGTCCAGAAACATCAACGAGGCGACGTGCCACGCAATTGGGCATTTCCAGACGGACCCTGCAGCGTATTTTGGTGAAAGACTTAAAGATGTTCCCGTATAAAACTCAAATGACTCATCAACTGCTGCCTGCTGACCACCGAGCTCGTCTAGATTACTGCCAGCGCGTCATAAACCTCAACCTTGAAGAGGATGATTTTCCTTCAAAATTGGTTATGAGTGACGAAGCGCATTTCCATCTCTCAGGGCATGTCAATAAGCAGAATACTCGGTTCTGGGGCACTGATAATCCGCGCATTATTCAAGAAACACCTCTACACCCACTAAAAGTTACTGTATGGTGTGGCATCTGTGTTGACAGAGTGATCGGACCCTATTTTTTCGAAGACGCTGGAGGCAATGCGATAACTGTCACTGGAGAACGCTACAGAACCATGTTACGTGAGTTTTTGATACCCAGTTTGGACGAATTGGGGCTGGAGCACATCTGGTTTCAACAAGACGGCGCTACGGCACACACAGCGCGCGACACTATGGACTTAGTGAGGGACGCTTTTCCAAGCCGAGTTATCTCTCGTTTTGGCGATTTGCCTTGGCCTGCAAGATCACCCGATCTGACCAGTCCAGACTTCTTTCTTTGGGGTTTTTTGAAATCTCGGGTGTATGTGAACAAGCCACAGACTCTCGCAGCTCTAAAAGAAAACATTCGTCAAGAAATAACGAACATATCGCAGGAAGTGTTACGGCAAGTTATGCAAAATGTCATAAATAGGGCTCAAATGTGTATCAACTCTGGAGGTCACCATTTAAAAGACATCATCTTTAAATCCTAATGGTACGAAATTTAATGGCACAAATATACATTTAAAAAAACCTAAATCTAGTTTTCTAATTTAGAAAAAATGTTATAGCTGAACCAAATAGGGTCTTTACTTTTGCGCCACCCAGTACTAGTACAGGTACACTTAATGTTTCTTTCTTTATGTATGATTCAAAAATTAAGTGAAAAATGGAAAATCAAACTTAGGTATATGTATAGCTTCAGTGCTAATAAATCTCATAGCTGTCACATTATTGCTACATGAAAAAATATTACAACACAACTAGTTCGTATCTGACTATAAAAATAAAAGAAGGTATAACTATAAATATGTAGATTATAGCTTCTTTATAATGTTAGAGTGATACTCTATACCTTATACTTCTTAAGGCAACTTCATCACCTTTTGCACGTTACATTCAACAAGCGCTGTCACGGAAGTAGATCACACAATAACAGGAAGAGATATACGAGGCTTATCAATTAAGCTAAATGTGCATCAACAATACAACCGATAAAAAAGCTCCAATAAAATAAAGTGTAGCATTAATAAAGATATACGACGGGACTGAGCAGAGTTTCCTTTGATTGGACGCCGATTTATTGTGCGGAAATGCCGTTACTCCGTAATATTTCCGCTCCGAAACTATTCATTTTCCTTTTTTTACCAAAAAAGGGCGCGATATGTCTTAATCGAAGTGTCTGCTCCATTGAAGACGATCGACTAAACTTCTGAAGGCACAGCCGGGTTTTACTTTTAAATATAGAAAGACGGATTGCCTATTGTAGATAGTTATTAGACCTTAGTGAAATGTTTGAATGTGGTAAAGTAAATTACCTATTTTAATACTGACAAATTTAATATTACTCAAACATAAAGAAATTGGCTATAATTTATTTTTAGTTGTTATAACATGCTGATTTTAGTAACTACTTTTGTTTTTTTTTTGGCAGCAGGAAATCATCTACCTTACTTAGATGTGGGTATCATTAAACTATAAGAATTAAATACCTACATTTTTAAATACGCCCCCCTATCTATACGAGATAGGCGTGTGTAACGTTATAATCACAACTATTAACCATTTCAATAAATACCTAAATCATGGTTTGAAATAATATTACATTTATGAATTGTATAGATAAAAAAACAGATATATATATATATATATTTATATACTCAAGTCAACTCAATGCTAAATTATTTTCTTATAGAATAATCTAATTTGTAATTGTTTTCGCAGTCAGGAAATTCGCCAGCTAACACAATCGATAAGACAAATGACTGCGGTGCATCGCCCCACGGAACCTCGACATAACCCCAAAACGGTCGCTTCCGCGCGATGATATATTCGAGGGTACATCCCGACGGCCAGTAGCTACTTGATTTAGCGGAAAGTCAGATAAAACCTAATGCGCACAACAAAAAATATATCACAATACCGGCGCCATAAATATGACGGCCGTCATAAACCTTTATGTCTGTTCGTTGTTGCTGGCACGTGAAAAATGGCCCCGCGATACAAGAAAAACTATAACATTTTAACCAAACACTGGATTTTTTCGTTTTGAGAAATAACTCTTGGATCATAAACTATACGACTAATAAAGCTTGATCTATTTTCGATACTGAAAATAGTTTGTCTTAGGTTATTTTCAATTGGCTGCCAGCGTCATTCATCTGGAATCAAATACTAAAAACAATATATCCAACATTTAACGTTCTAACGTTTAATAAAAAACAAATCTAGCAGGCAGTTCTCTACGTAGCGCTGTGTCTCACACGCTGTATTACCAAACTTCTTTTCAAATGTAATCCCAGTAAGCCGTAAACGACGCGACGACAGCCAATAACATCATCGGCGGACGTCAGTGAAGTTATTAATATTCGTTATAACAAAACGTGTTTATTAGAGCATCTATAACGCTATAAATGCTGTGTTGCTATAAATCCAGTGGTAGGGCGCGGGTGGCAGGGTATCCCGCAAATGGCGAACGCGTGCCGGTAAGCTCTAACGATGTTCTTCAGATCCGACGACAATATTTGGTGACTTTGATTTACTTATTAGATTAGCTGGTGCTAATAAACACAACTACATTAATATGTCGTTTATAGCGCATAGCTTAAAAAAATAACACGCGTTCTATAGATACGTAAAAAAGTAAAATGAAAACGTCAATGTATGTAAAGCGTACCTATACAAGGGCATAAGTATTTTGAATAGGTCTGTTCGCCGTTTGCCCCATTTCTGATTTTGTCCTTTTTTTTAACTAAATAGGCCCGCATTTGACCGTAATCTCACCTGATGGAAAGTGACGACGCGGTCTACGATGGTACATGCTTGCCTTTACAAGATACCACTCGCGACTTGAAGAGCTCCAGATTGTACCTACCGGGAAGCAAAGACGCTGGTAAAGTGTTCCATTCCTTATTATTATAAATGTCGAGTCAAACCGCTTTGTGTAAATCGAAGGAATATCAACCATAAATGGATGGCGTGTAGCTGTACGTCTTATAGTCCAATGGTGAAACGGAGATGGTGGAATTAGATTGTGTAGCTCCGCAGCACACTCACCGAAATGTAACCTGTAGAACACTGATAGGCTGGCAACTTTACGACGGTGCTCTAAGCTTCTGGAGCCTAGCCATTACTATTGTATCGTCAATCGTCACCTATGAGCTTTTTTGCTTGCCTTTCAATTGAGTCGTCCAAGGCCTGAAGCTGGTATTTAGCTGAACTGTCCCAGAGATTTCTTTTTTGTGACATCCATACAAATTGTGAACCTTTGCCCCCTTTTTGAAATCCCCTACTTTTTATTGGTTCATTGCCCACTTTTCAAACTTTTGTAATTATTATTGTAAATATGTCCTCTTTTTGGCTATTTTTGAAAAAAAGCAGAGATTTGTCCTGTTCTGTACTGTCGGAAAGAAAATTATCTATTGAAAGCAAAACATAAATTTCAAAATAGCATTTTAATAAAGAAGCAAATAAAAAAACATAAATTAACATATTTATATAGGTTTGGGTAGAGGTACCATAATCCATAATATGTCCATAATAAGAAAAAATAATAATTTGAGTGACTATGACTCAGTGGTAACCCGTGCTACTTTTGATCCGATACACCCAGTTTTAGTTACCACTCGGCCCTGCATCAATGACAACTACAAATGAAGAATTCAACTACAATGATGAAGAAAATCACCGTGAGGAAACACTAAATGCGACATCATGTTTCCACCAGTACGTACTTGGCCAGCATATTTATGTGATTTATGATGTATAGGTATACTCTTGCCATATAAGAAAAGGATTATGGCGTATAATTGCACTCTTGCCATGTGAGAAAAGGATTATGGCGTATAATTGCACTCTTGCCATGTGAGAAAAGCATTATGGCGTATAATTGCACTCTTGCCATGTGAGAAAAGGATTATGGCGTATAATTGCACTCTTGCCATGTGAGAAAAGGATTATGGTGGATAAGTACACTCTTGCCGTGTGAGAGAAAGCCGTGTCCCAGCTGTGGGAAAGTCTTAGGCCGATGACGTAAGGAATTTGAATCACGACAGGGATACGAGGTGTAACTTTTATATATCAAAACCTTCCGATAATTTTAGTTTAGATATGTAGGTATACTTGAAATATCACCCCCACGGTGGCAAGGAAGTGTAGGGCATTTCCCTCCTCAAAAAAAAGACCACCCATAAAATATTAAGTACCTACCTACCTACAGTTTATAGGTATCGTATTGTGTACAAAACATGATACTTACTACATTTTCACATCACAGACCGTATACATTTTTAATGTAACACAGCATTTGACTATCACATGCTGGAACACACCGTTACGTGCTTGGCAGGTGGTAATTGGCCAGATGAGACGAGCACTAGAATTTTCTAGTGCTCGTCTCGCATGTCGTTAAACCAGTGCATGGCGATAGGGTATTTAGTATTTATGGGTGTTCATGATTTATATTCTGTCACCAGAAAGCTCAACTTCATTGCAGGATTCGAACCCACGAGCCATGGATTGCAAGTCAATACTAAGCTTATACTAGCTCCTAAACTGGACGGGGACCTTACCGTCACCTCTTATCGGAATTCAAATGAAGACCTAAAGTGAATAGCTACAGTACAAATTGTATCGTGGCGATTCACTAATGAGGTGATGGAAGGCCCTGAATTTTGCCACGCAAAAATGCATATTATTGACACTGTGTTTTCACCTAAATAGTGTTTCTTTGTACCAGGTGCAATGATGCTCTCTTATCTCTGTTTCGAGTCGACTGCGCGCTGACCGCCCTCGTCCATCATAACGATATTGCGCTTACATCGACAATATTGTGTTTCATATTGCTACTTACCGGTACTATTTATGATCTACAATGAACTTTATTACTTAAACGGTAAAGTAGTGAATGCTTTGGAAGGAGTATAAGAACAACAAAATCGATAAGTTTGAAAGTCACAAAGCAGGAAAGTTTGGGTTAATCTAGTGAGTATAATGGACGAATACTGTGTTCATGCAGGAGAAAATGAGTAGGTATCGGCCGAGGCAGACTTATAGTAGAGAGTACAAGAGCTAATAATAGTTTAAAGTTTTCTTTAATCGGTTCCAAGGAAGATTAATTAATTAGTGACACGAGACAATATTTTTTTATAATCTGCTGCTGGGTACCTACTGCTGGGTACTACCTACACCCTGAAATTATTTGACCAGCAGTTTTGAAACTATAATAGCTTTCTGGTACCTTTATTTTCTTCTCGTAAAATAGGTACTAACAACACACTACAACAACAAAATCATCATTCATCGTGTCTCATTTGTGTGATGAAAGTCGATGTTTGTTCTGTGTCTGGGTGTTATATTGTATTCTATGTATATATTTACAAACAAAAAAGTATCTAAGTATGTATCAGTTATCTGGTTCTCATAGTACAAGCTATGCTTAGTTTGGTTCTGTGCGAAATGTCCACATATATTATTATTATTATTTGTTTTTACTCAAAATTTCATTAGTCAATTCTCAATTATTTATAACATACTTATATACATATTTTGTAATACAGGTGGTATGTATGTGTGTGCAAAACATATGAACCCATGAGGTTAGGTGTCGACCAGGCCGATTATTAGGCAAAGTTAATACTAAAGTGCCTATCTTTTGTCATTAATAAAATCTGTCAAATTATACCTAGTAACATTTCTTTAACAAAAAATCTTTTAAGCTTATTAAAACGGATTCTTTTTCTTGAGCGAGAATTACTTCCGGGATTGTATTATATATTTTTACTGCCATTATGTTGGGACCTGAACTATGCATTTTTTTTTAAATTGACGTTAGTGTTAATAATGTGAAACTAATAAAATGTGGGTTACAGCTGGCTGGGTCTTTTATATTAGCGAGGATTCGGACACATTTTTTTGGGAAATGAAAAGGTCTTGGGCATCTACGCCAATTTAGTTTAGTCATTCTATTATTGCTTTTTTTAATCAGACCTCTATAATTCTAATTTTATTGCAAATAGGTCCCATCATATTCGTGGCAAGTACCTATCTAGTTTCTTTTATTATTAAAGAACACTCAATAAGGTACTATACGTATCCCACGTAGTACTTAGCCCAATTTACAAAACGTTCAACGATTTGAGAAAGGTGAAGAAAAACAAACTGTCAATCTCACGTGTGTCGCTCGGCACCCGAAAGGCTGTATTTGTTGTGTATCGAACTAATCGGCTTAGCCGCCCTATTCTATCGTCTATTTGGCCCTTTATAGAATCGAAGGCGTTTCGAGAATTTATTGAAATTAATTCCCATTTTGTTCGGCCATTGTCGACTACTGAAGACTCCTGCGCACCTTTGTGTGGAGTGTTATTATTTATTTAATAAACGGCGACGCGTCTTTGTTGAAATGTTTCCAATCAATAGTTGCAAGGCGTTGGAGTCTTTGTAGTCACTTTGTACTTTCGTAGTGATAATACCAATCACAGGATGAGTATATTTACTACTTATGTAAAAAAACTAAGGTTATTCAAAAAAATCCTTTGCAACTTTATAACAACCTAAGCATAGAGGAATAACGCTATGATGTATGTTAACACTAGAATTATAAGATCTATATATACTACTACTAACCTATTTAATATTCAGAATAAATCGTACTTTAAACCGATCTAGTCGCATCATTTGTTCTCGCCCTATAACGCTAACCTAAGTATAGCAATATTGTTTTTTGGCTGTTTGTCATAATATTTGCGGGTTAAAATATAATAGTATAGATATATAAATAGTATATATATAAATAGTTAATATTTCCAAAAAATACTTATGTACCTATCTATAATTATGTATGGAGCGACAAATACCTATTATTTTGAGCAGCAGTGCGATTCAGGTGGTTCGTATCACAGTAAAACCAATACCTAGTATGACTTTGTTACTCATTCTAACAAACGTGTTCGGGTTAAATCTTTTATTAGAAAGATTTTCCCATATAGTTGACGGCATATCTAGGTAGGTGTGACGTGCAATAAATAGAACAGGTGTAGAGAAAACAGTATTGCCACAGGTATTTCAGTAATCGGGTCGCAGTATCTGAGTTGGCAGCCCAGATTAGATAACTACCAGTAAATATTTAACCGCAAACAATCGCCGGTCAGATCGCGCTGCGTCGGAATCATTGACACGGGGAATATACGTGCAGTACCTATCTATAATGCTTGACAATATTTCTCAATTTTCAAACGCACTCTGAAAATTATTAAAACACATTTTATTTTATTTAATAATGTCAGATTTGCTTTCGACGTACCTATCAATATGATAGGTACTTTAAATTAACTTTAATGAAATATTCATTGCTTTTATAATCAGTTCTCTATATACCTAGGTAACTAAAGTAAAGCGTGGTCTATTTATCTTTTTTACTAACACGCCAAAACCTCTAAGGCCCAATTTCACCAAACTAGAATAAATTTTATTCCAGGTATAACTTTCCGAGAACAACCGAGTTACGCGAATATAGCCCTTATACCACCAATTTCGTGAAGGAATAAGACTTATTCCTTGGATACAATCAAAATGGCGTCTTTTTTGTGTAATTTCATTTGTCAATTAGCTGTATCCAAGAGTAACGAATAGCCGCATACTTGGAATAAACCTTATTCTACTTTGGTCAAATCGGGCCTAAATCGATTAAGAGGCGCATGAGTTGCTACTACTATACCTATTATATTAGGGTCAACATAATTATGATACTGTTTACACCGGGAAATTTAGAATTTCTGCGGGGAAACAGGTATTTAGTTGCTGATTTAACCGCCGGACTCTATAGTGACTACATAAAGCTATACCCACAGAATTCCCACTAGTAGAAATCTATTTCGCATGGCCGCCTAGTTGTTTCTTGCTCCCACACGAGGTGCTGCCTGAATAAGAACGTCTCCCAAAATTTTGGGTAGAAAATGGGCGATTTCGTTAGCTCTATCTATAGAGTAATTTACCTCGTTACCTAGAATTTATGTTTTACCAGTGTTTACTGCTTGTTTATTGTAAAAACTAAAATGTAAGGTCAGGTGGGGTAAGTGAAACGAAGGAGTACCTAAGTGAAACCCTATCGTAATCAATAAATCACGCAGTTTAGCTCTATGCTATGTGGCGATATGGTTTCAATGATCTAGCACACGCGTCACACAATCTTTCTGCTTGGTCATAAAATAAAAAGAAATCAGCTATCTTTAAGTTTACAAAACACATGTCGGCTGATGCCATTAAGCAATTTAATAGTGTTTATGTACATTTTTACACGAAAATAATGCATGAAACGGCGCGTAATGTGGGGTTAGTATTTGCAGTCACAGACGACACAGGTAATAAAATCAATCAAATACCTACTACATTAAAAATGTCATTGTAAATGTCCCATGGGCGAAAATCACGTATTTCACATCAACAGCTGGAAAACGTCTAGTGCTGAACACAGGCATGCCCATAAAACGCCATTTTAGACGCTGATTATAGGGAGGTTCGCCATTATCACCTCGCTCAATATAGTCAACTGCAAAATAGTCAAACGCCAATGTCAACCTACCGTCAGAATATTGAATCGGAACGTTTCTGTCAAAGCCGTGAATCATTTTTGAAGTGATGTGTGTGTTTGTGTGGGGGTGTGTGTGTGTGCGTGTTTTGTTTCATTAACGCAAATTGAGTTTTCAAAAATTATTTTCTTGAAAAGTATTTATTGCCGTCATTTGCCATGTCAGATTTAGGCTTTCTATGTATAAAAAAAATTAGCGTCCTAACAGAATTCACAAAGTGGATAGATGTGCAAGTATGTTTCACGTACCCCACCTGATCTTAAATATAAAATGATATATTTTACTAAGTTAAATCAAGCAAATAATTAGCTAATATACCTACAAAAGGATTTTTTCCGACTTATAAACATTTGCAAATCAACATGGTACCTAGCTGGTTTTATGGGAAATTAAAAATCATAAACTGGCAGTACCTTGACAATGAAATTTTTTGGTTAGGTATGGTTATTTTATCCATTAATTAATCATTTAGCTGTTTTTCTGTTTAGCTGAGGACTTGTTATTACATGAAATGTAACGCTGTATTTATATTTTTCACAATAAACACTTCTAAAAAGGGAAAATAGACAAAATAATGGCTACTTACTTATGAAATGTTATTCCTTCATATTTACACCTCAGTGCGACTTCTGTTGCTTAAAATGCTGCAACCACCCACTGCACACACATTATTTCTCAAATATTTATTGCGTAGATCACCATTTAAATAGGATTACTTCACAAAAAACAACAATTTCAAAAAATTGTTAACCTGTTTGGCTTAGATCAAACGAAGCCAAATAAAAAAACCCGGTAACGGTGACAAGGACCAAAGATATTACGTTCGTCTTTTTTTTGCTTAGTACCGAGTGTATAGCGCTCTCCTTGTTGTCCACGAATGACGTCATATACTACGGTTCTACTCGTACATATTCAAAGGCTATACCTATCCGCTATACGCGTAGAGTACTACCTACCTATCATTTAATGTACTATGTAGGTATACTTGCTCTGTCTGCTACCAGCCCAATACGTTTCACCAGATCGTCGGTCCACCAAGCGGGGGGCCGGCCTACGCTGCGTCTTCCGGTTCGTGGTCGCCACTCGAGAAACTTTCTTCCCCATCGGTTGTCAGTTCTACGAGCGATGTGGCCTGCCCATTGCCATGTCAATTTGCTAATTTTAAGAGCTAAGTAATTGGTTTAACAATTGCTTAACTCTTAAAATTTTATTCATATTGACGATTGTTTTGTTTTTAAATTTCGTCTGCTATGAGCGGTGCTACTGCTACGCCCTTAGGCTGTGCCATATTTGAAGGTCATGCGCTACGGTTTCTGTTTGTAATGTACAGACCGTTCACCGTAATATGTCCCCTGATGTACAAGACTTATATTATTTAAAAATATGCAAGTATTATCGTAAATGTAAAGTAATACGTAAGCATTATCTAAACTTGTATGTACCCTCCACAGATTAATATGTTTTACTTGCATATTTTTAAATAATATAAGTACATCAGTAGACATCTTATGGTGAACGGTCTGTATGTAAGTCTAAGTAGGTATATATATCTTATTTTTATTACTTTTTATGTAAACAAATGATGTAACGAGCTTGACGTTTGCCTGATATTAAGCGCCCATACTGTAAAAATTTAATTCCATAAGCACATAATAACAGTCAAAATAGGTTTTCAGTTTAAACAACACAATGAACAAAAAAATTAAAAAATAAAATCTTGACCTCCATTTTTAATTCTGTACATATATGAAAACATAGACCAATCTAAGAAACTGATTTAATTATCTCCTACTATTCATTGCAGTTATATTATCATTATTTAAGAACATTTAGAAATTTCCTGTAGTGACGTCATACTTAGCTTTCAATAACTTTCGGCCGTTGTATCTTATGTAGATAAAAAGTTTACTCCATGTAGCAATGTCAATAACATCACATTCACATCATATGTTTTTTTCTTAACTTTTTTGTTCATAGGCTCAGGCATTTCTTCCATTTAGCTATGAATGACGTCATCATATAAAATGTCAGATGTAGGTTGTTTAATTAAAGCTTAAAATACTAATAATCCGCAACTACTTTTGATTTTTAAGTTATAAGTACCGATGAACAGTAAGCCTCTATTCCTTGAAATGGTTTTGTAATTGCAACAAATAAGTAAACAAAATGAACAATCCCCATTCAATTTTAAAGATATATTTTAATAATAATTTATGGGTAGGCAACACATTTTTACAATCTTAAATAGAATAATAGTAGGTAGCTATTATGTTGGTAGATATAAAGTTTTCTGGAATTAACTATATAGTTAGGAATGTATGACTGTATATTAATTACATTAACCTATATATTATTTATAGTCCTGTTTATATCTATACTATGTGTATATACTCTATATAGGTATGGTAACTCATCCATTACCCGCTGCACTACCAAGCTACACTACAATAAAGTCTAGACAATTCAAAACGACATAAGTTCACAGTATTTACACACAATTTCCTCTTATACTACAAACAAGTATATTAATATAAAAACTTTATCTGGGATATACATAAATAATATTCACTACGCGTATTCGACTATGATAATACTGCACCTTAAATCTAGATATTGCATTCTGATAAAATCTGGTCATTTCTCATAAAATTACCTAAATAGCTAATCTCTTTAACTTTATACACAAATGTACAAACACCAATTAAATGGAATGCATTTGATCACTATTCACTATGAATAAGTAACTATATAGGTATATAATGTCTAAAAGTGTTTTAAAACGATAATTTCTATTCAAATACCAATATTCAATTGAATTTAACCAATTACAATTAAAATACAAATAAGTAGGAACTCCAGATACCTTTTTCCTATGGAGTATCAACAGTATACTCCATTTCTAGCATTCGAGTTAAGTACTTTTAATTCGATATAATAATACTTTCAACAATTTAACAAAAACGCGTCTGATTACGTTTTATACTAAATTTATGTATCGCGGAAGCTTTAAAATACATGGTCGACTTAGTAAGTACCAGCAGGGTTGGCGCTGACTGTCAACGTCAGTTTAACGCACCGCGACACAGGACTAGTAAACCACTGAAATTAGCAGAGCCCAAAGGCTTTCACCACCAGCAACCACCGGGTTGGGGCCCGTGTCCGGAAACTGGAGGTTGATGATGCATCGCCTGATGGTACGGTGGCAATGCCATGCCCAACGAGGGAAGACCATCGGGCTTTCCTACACATGGCCTCCCGTCTTTAACGAGAACAGGAACTGCTACGCGGCGCGGAGAATTCAACCCTCCAACGTTTAAGTCATGAGCTCCTTTCTCTTGAACGGCTCGTTTTGTCTTATACCTGTGGTTCTGGAACCAAATCTTTACTTGTGTTGGCGTGAGTCGAATCAGGCTCGCTAAGTGCTCTCTTTCTGGGGCAGACAAGTACCTCTGCTGACGGAACCGTCGCTCCAGCTCGTAAGTTTGAGCTTTGGAGAAAAGAACGCGTCGCTTACGTTTCTTATGGGACATGTTCGGGTCGGTGGAGATATTGGTCGGTTGATCGTGTTCCGTGTCATCGTCGTGTTCGATATCGTGGTCATCCTGGTCGTGGTCGTTGTCGTGGTCGCGAGGGTCGATCGGTGGAGAGCCGGCCGACGGACCGATATACGATAGTTCGGACGCACGGGAGGTGCTATCAGGGCTCGCTTGTTGTCCAACCACACCTACGACAAAATAAATATATAATAAGTAAAATCATACAAATAAACATGTGGAAAAAATCATACATACTTCATATTGTATAAGAAAGCCCTAACGAGAAGTTATAAGCCCAATAAACAAAACTGCGTTACCAAACCAACACTCACATCCAAATCTCCACTTAATCTGTGTAGGGTCGCTCTATTTAACTCGAACTAGCTTGTCGTACGATAAATAATGGGACGTGAAAAAAGAAAAAATCATGGCAAATGCTACATTGTTCGTTATTCACCCCTTGGGTAGTGTTTCACACGGATATGATAATGCGGCAGGGCGGGAGTGCGGCTGGGCGTGGTGGACGGCAAGGGGTGCGGAATGAGAGGCGGGGGGGTTGCCCCCTCTACCCCCCGGCAGCTGCTTTCAGCTGCTCACCTTCACGAGCGCATCCAGGAAATTTAATAAAAGTATCACGTCACGACGTCGTTTCTTAATCTAATGCTTAGTGCCATTGTGTTGAGACAGTCGATGACTTTTCACTGGCTTGTTTTATGTTAAACGAAGATTGATTAAGCATGGTAACAAACGAGTATTGCATTTAGTACTATATTAGTCGTACAAATAGATTTATTTTGATAAAATGTATGATTTGCATTGTATCTAAGAACTATTCTCTATGTAGCAATCAGTAAGTTTTGCCTGGCTTCAATGGCTGTTAGAAACCCATTACGCCTTAAAAAAATACGCGACCGAAGAATGAAAATCTATAACTGTCATCGAATAATGAACAAATAGGGTCCCTAACAGCCGCAAACAATCCCTAACACCGTGTAATTGATAGCAGACAGCTGCCTTCAGTCCATCACGAGGGCATGCTATTGGTGACAAATTCGTTCCGCGTCGCACCCCTACTGTAGTCAATAGTCATTAAACAATCCCAGTGTTTGCCAGTTACCCCAAATTGCTGCCGGGGGCGTGAACGATGGCGTCCCTGCTAAAGACGCGTGAGATTTGATTTTGGAACGCTTGTCTTTTTAATTTTCAGCCAGGAGAATTTTACCAGTTCTAAATCATTTTTAGTATATGTAAGTACCTACATATTTTTCTCTCTATGACTTACCTATTGAATGATTACCCATATCTTTTGAATAAAATGAAATGCAATTCTCTTACAGGTATAGGTACTGAATAGATAAGCAGTTCCTTGGCTAAAAGAGGAATCCACGTAAAACAATATAGCTGTCAGAAACATGAATAAATCGATCAAACACAGATATGCCGACGTTGTACAAGCCCAGCACAAGTGAAATGATCGCCAAAAGTGCTAGATAAGCGATAAAAATAATTAATGACAACAACAGATTAGCCATGAAGGCACTCCACTGGAGGAGCATTTCAAAAAATAATCTCGGCCTCTTCAACTAGACTACCGAATACACATTACTTTCGAGTGGGTCAACTTATTTGTGTATGATAATTCAACAGCTTTGTCAACGATAAAAATATTCAGATTTATTACTTGAAGGACGGGTTTTGATTCGACATCATTAACTACGTATCTTTTTAATATCAAAAACAAGTTTTATTTTAGAAACTCCATTAGTTTTGCTGTAGCCTTGCCATCACATCTACTGATTTACAACGGTAAAAATATGTTTTAATGTACCTATATCTGTTACCTATGCAACAATCATAGGAAAGTGTACTGTAACGCTATTAATCATGATCAAAATCCATGGTTTAACTGGTCAATTTTATCTTTGATCTGGGATAAAAATGTCACCGTTGTATTGGAACTGTAGGTATGTTTATTTGGAAGATAACAGTATCACGGATGTATGATTATGCAAGTTAAGATGCTTATCTCCCGGGGAATGATTATTTGGGATTTTATCTTTGGTGTTTCTATAGAAAGGGTTTGGCGACAATATTTTTATTTATTTTATTTTATTTTTCAATTTTCGGAACACTAACAGCTAGGTAAGCGACAATCGACATTACACCTCTGCATGACACAATAAATTTGTTTTTTTTTTTTTATGCGATTGAAGGACGTGACAAGCTAGTCGTTCACCTGATGTTAAGCGACACGGCCGTCCATAACAGTTGCAGTGTCACTCGAAACAATAAAGTTTCGCGTGACACTGCACTGCGCACGTCATCCTGAGACAACATACAGTCTAGTAATCAGATTACTAGAGATTATATAAGTTAAAACGGGTCCCTCTCCTCCCTCTACTCCAGTTCTCTGGTTATCGCGGCCCAGTAACTTGGTCGAAACGACGAAGTTAGTCAAATTATGTTTTCATAAAATTTTGTGCGCGAATAGACCCTCTGTTATTGTATAATAGGCAAGTTGCCTCCTATTTTTTTATTGCTAAAATTAATAATATTCCTCAAAAAATAATGACAAGGTTACAAGCATTTTAAAATACAGGAATAGAAAGAGACACCTCAAACATGTATGTGACGTCAGTTCTTGGTCCTTCATAGTACCTTATTATCTCTGTCATGTGACGTCACAACGTGTGTTTTCATAGTAACTGTGGGAAAGCTCTACACGATCTATGTTTTGCGAGAAAGAAACAGGTTATACAGAATCTCCAGAAACATTAAAAGCTCCGTGATCTATTTATCGATTTCACTTATTTTTCAATTATTGCATTCATTTTTAACCTACTTCATGAAAATAATAGTTAATTGTTAATTTTCAATAGCAGGCAACAAGACTATTGCGAGTGAATAAATGCCTTATTTTATTATGCTGGTTAAAAGCACAGGAGCCGATGGATGCTGGAGGCAAGCAGTCGCAAGCTGATGCCCATTCTCTGGAAATTATTTTAGCCGGATCTTACGGCACCCACGGGAAGAGATGAGACTGGTATGTTAAGCATATCACCAGTTTTTTATAATATGCATATTTCTCTCAAGCTACAAAATTCCACAAAATTAACACAGTCTCAAGCGCAGATCCAATTTGTGATTTTTGAATATGATCTGCGATTTTCAACTCTCTGTAGAGACCCCCTCAAAAACATAAAAGTTGAGCTGGGACACCCGCGCCGCCTTAACTTTTATGATATGAGTTAAATATTAAAGTGTTTAAAATAAAATTGAATATTAAACCATTCTAGAACTTTTCTAGATCTTAATTTCTCTATATGTATCTTTTCTCTTACTATAGTGAAACGTTATTGCTTTTTTGTTTGTATGTTTTCACACCAAAACATCTGACCTGACTTTAATGTTAGTCTCTGTGGTGAAGTGTGGTTAGCTTAGGCTGACCGTGACAAACTAAGACTTTTTGTTATGAAAATGAAGATTTTCTTTGGGAAAAACGGTGTGCTTCTATACCTAGTTGTTCATCGATTCAAATTTAAAGTTCCATAACTAGGTGTAATACTAATTAACTCTATTCTGTGTTTCCTGAAACTTCTGTCTTCAAGGCTGGAGTAAATAGGTGCCTTCTAAATTTACGTGTGTGAATTGTAGTCAAACGTAAATCTGTAAGCCTAAAAAACTTTCTAACTTCAAAAATAAGACAAAATAGTTCAAACGTGATTTTTTTGGTTCCATGTTAATTAGGTGAAGATCTGATGCAGATCTGCGGAGATAGACTACTGTTTATAATAGGCGGCCGTGTCGCTTTACATCAGGCAAACGATTAACTCGTCACATCATTCATTAACATAAAAAACTCCTTAAGTCCAAGTACATCTTAATATGATTAGATATAATTAAAGAGATTGAGCTGTGTGAAAGCGATGCATTTAAAAGTAAGGCAAATTAAAAGATTGCTAAAAACTTAAAAAACTCCACACCATGCCCGTTGCTATATATTTTTTAATTAATGTAATCTTACCATTCGCTTCATGATGATCCAAGTTTAACCACGGTTGATGGTGCCTCAGAAGCTCATGGGAGTACGGATGGTGAGGCATGTAAGGTGGAAGATCCAGGGAACAGCCACCTAGGACTGATTGTGAAGGGGTGGATTCGAGACCCTTGCCTTCGTTGAGGCCGAGGATGTCTGATATTTGGAACCCGGGCCGCTGGCCGGGCATCTTCATGCTGTCGAGCAACCTGATAACAATAAAAAATTTTCACTTAAAAGCGTTCTACAACAAAACTTTATAATTAATTGAGTACTTTATTCGTTACTATTTTTACCGTCGGACATTGTACCTAGACATAACAAATTAAGACATTTCTACGAATAAATGTAAGTAATAAAGGATTAATAGATGAACTATTCAAAATTGTTTTTACAAAATCACTTTAAAGTATGTTTTTAATTAATTTAATTGAGTCTACTTGCCGTAGCTCAAACAAAAGAGTTCAACGCGCTCGCGGAACTGGTTGTTAAAATGATTTCTATTATTTACGGCCTATTTGCGTAGTTAAAGTTGCCGTAAAATTATGTCGAAGTTCAATGAAATTGATTCATCATAAGTATTCTGGTTAACTACACGTTTAATTGCTGATTTGGTTGTAGGTGGTGCAACTGGTATAGAAATGTTATGGTGTATTACTTACATTATTAATATAAATAATAAAAATAAACAATTTGCTTATATCGGGGAAAATCTCAAATAACCTGTACTTTAAATATCTTAAACTAGGTAGGTAATAACAAAATTATGTGAGTAAGTACCTACAACTACATACCTACATATAATTTTATACAAAAAAGTTCACAGATTACGGCTTTATCTTTTATCGCTATAGCGGTCCTATTATACCACAGCATTTTTTACTCTTTATAACATAAACTATCTAGACCTAGTATAATAAAAGTTAAAGAAAACGTCAAAAAGAAGCAATCACATTTTACGCATTTATTGCCGTATAGGGGGAAAAAACTAGAAACCACGTCCTTCACATTCATTCAAACGAATTCAAAAGCTCACTTCAACTTAGCATGTAACAAGCACGTCTCGATGGTGTATAATTGAAAGAAAACACCCGAGATTCCGTTCACCATTCTTGTTAGAGAGGCCCTCTCGAAGAAACGTGACCCATATAAAGGAACCGTACAAAACATCCAACACAGTTGGATCCATCGCTCCATCGGCTGTCTATTAATATATCAATGTTATTACATGTAGCCGTGAGATGTTCCCGCGATCCCGAACGTGACCTGATGAATGGGCGGCGGCGTCAGAGCCTTACAGGTTGTAAACACGGCTATTAACGAGCTCTCACCAGGAGAGGTGCAAAAACTGTCACATGGAACGCCACGATTTGGATATCGGATTAGGAGTGTAACGCTGAGCAATCGGTCCGGTCAAGTCAACACATTCACCATGAGCAATGTGATTTTGTGAAAAAAGTCTCTTAGCATTTACACAAATAGATACACGCATTAAATTAAATTATTAAAGTAATTAAGAAACGTTTCAGGAATAATATGTAAATATTCTAATCGGTGCGCGAAACCTTATTGATTTTTTTACGGACTTGACATTCTATCCGGACTATCCGGTAAATAACAGAGTTTGTCAGATAGAATCCTCCTTTCCTGACTTTCCTCTACTAAGTATTAGAGTCTAATATAATATTTAAAGAACTACTATTGCATACATATTGGGCCCCATTTATAGAAATATACAAGCTAGAGATAGATAGATAAACTCTTTATTGAAACACACAAATCATTAAAAACTAAGTGAACAAAATAACAAACAAAAGTGTAACAATGGGCGGTCTTATCGCTCAAAGCGATCTCTTCCAGACAACCTTGCACGGAAAGGAATAACGTAAAAATATATGGACGGTGGTTTCCCCAAAAAGCTAGATAGAGCTATGTCTCAGTAGCTAGAGATATGTCTCAGTAACTTGTATAACATGTAATTATTGTATTTTTGTGAAATAAATTATGTTTATATTAGTATTAAAATTATGGAATGCAGTAAACATTTTTATTTATACAATCACTTCTACTTATAACGTCGCGTGGAGCTGCCAGAGCCGACGGCAAAAATCATAGCCTATATTGATAATAATTGATGCCCAATACTCTGTAAGTGGTTTACACTGGCACTTTTTAAATTCACAGAAATCATCACAAATCCCGATGCTCACCCTGGGAACGCAGAGCGGAAGGCCGCCGGGTAGAGCGCTGGCAGAAAAGCCGGCCCCCATGGAGGCAGCAAAATAGGGCTCCATGCTAGCAACGAAGCCGGAGGCAGTAGCGGCGGCGGTGACCGCGCGCTCTCGCCTTCTTCACACTTCATCTCCCGACCGGGAGAACCCGCCTTCGGAATAATCTTGACGGTTGTTGAAACACCCGCGTGACACGTGCTGCGCCAGTCGACGCTGCGTCCGCACTAAACAACCCTCGAGTGGTGCTCGGGGTGAAGCACACCCCGCGCCGCCCTCGTGCCTCGACAGCCTACTCAGCTCCGGACTAGCCTCGAGGGTGCTCCAGGCGCGCGCGCCAATGGCGCCGCGTGGCGCACTGGGCGGGACTCGCCCCATCCA
Source organism: Ennomos quercinarius (assembly GCA_910589525.2). Taxonomy (NCBI): domain Eukaryota; kingdom Metazoa; phylum Arthropoda; class Insecta; order Lepidoptera; family Geometridae; genus Ennomos; species Ennomos quercinarius. The sequence goes on from OU342501.1 coordinate 8,859,618, forward strand.
ATCGTACGTCACCCGAAGCCTTCCCAGCGAAAAAAAAACTGGAGTATACACTTTGAATAGAGGAGCTTTTCGACGTAGCGCGTTATGTTATGTCGCTTTTTGTAATGAGTGCGAGCATTAAGTCCATTGTTGAGCCCGGGTTCGTTATGGACGCCGCTCCAAATGCCCGGATAACGATTTTCATTTAGAGTGTTTTAATAAACCCTTGTAAGCCGCATGGTTGCAGAATGTTAGAAATATTTATTTTTTGCGTTGAGCTTTCTATGAATGTTAAGGTCACCCACACATGAAAATATCTATTAACGATAACAATTAGATACATATTCGTACAAACCCTAATAAAAATCTTTACTGGCAATTTTGTATTAGCCATACGGATATAGGTATCGGTATTTGGTAGGGGCATACCTATATCCACAGACGTATAGGTATAGTGTACCTAAAAAGCAGCAAGTAGTAGCAAGTATGGTATGCACCTAGTTATTTCCAAACTCTAACAAAGTATCGTCAAACTATGATAAACAAGCGTATCAAAGAGTGTCAAGCCTTTGAAAGCCTCAATAAGTATTTGTCTGCAACGGCAAATCCCTTGCACATGTTAAGTGCTTAGGTACTGTAGGCAGTTGGGAAGACAATACAATAATTGTAAATGTTCTAAGAACAAGTAGAAAAACCCGCAGGAATGGCTTTATGGCTTGCACGTGTGCGCTACCATTGTTTTCAGGTTCATTCATAGGAGCTTTATGGTATTTGCAAAGGCGCCTATTGCGGAATATTGAACAGTTTTGGTGTTAATAAAACAGTGTGTCGTATAATTTTGGTGGGTAGGTATAGGTACGATTGACTGTGTCTTGGACTACCTGGAAGAATACCTGCCTGCCATTAACTTACATTGCCACATAACAGTACAAAGGCATCGGAAGAGAGCAGCTCATAAATTGCTTAACATTTTCCTACTTATAAATACATCAAGATAAATCGGCGTGTCGGTAGAACTTGTCAATATTCTATAGGTAGTTAGGTACTTAATTAAGAATTTATATATAAATTACCAACAAAAAAACACAACAAAAAAAACAAATACAAATACATACAAATATATTTGTTTATTTTACTGAATGACAAAAATGACGGATTAGACAGGCAATAGTTTTCAAATTGTTAGGTAGGTACTTTTATAGTCTATATTACTCTATGAGGTACTTATTTGCAAAATGGTTAAAAACTTACATGGCAAAATGAAAACTGACGACTGTTAGGTATATTTAACAATTTTGTTTAAGCAAAATTGTAGGTAAATAAAAACAAACTATACTATACCTCTACCTTTGCATGAAATAATAATTGTTATCACCTAAATCTGCTTTAAAATAATCAAACCATGAATTGAAACACCAATAGATAATGCCAAAGGTGGCACCAAGGGGCGTAGCTAGTTAAAAACAAATCAGTAATCCAGTTATTGTTTGCGTGAGAATAGTGGTTTGTTTTACAACCTGCAGGTGTGCAATGTTAGATAAGCACCAAAGAGATGTAACAATGCAGATTAACAGATTAGGGTAGGTTTTTTCACCGATAGTTAAGGTAACCAATGGTTAAATCTCTAACAAATTCTAACCAATGGTCAAAATTTGGAGTTTTGAACCATTGGTTACCTAAACTATTGGTGAAAAAACCCACCCTTAATCTATGTAGCTTTTGTTTGGCTCGATGCGTTAAACTTAGGACTTCGAGACAATCTGACTGTCATTTTTAACAGGCGTAAATTCTTGAATTATTCATAAATAAAATAACTATGTACCATAAGCAGTTAGCGTATTATATACCACCGTCTTTTTGTAGGAACCGATTGATTATAAAAAATCGCAGTTATTTATAAACCGTTGAATTATTTTAAACGGACAATTTGTCTTGCAATAAAACGGATGATTTTTCGATTATTTATAATTATTCGTTGCCCAGCGGTGAGTTTATAAACAAACGATTTCATTAGCGTTTAATCGTGAACAAACCCGTATTAATGCACCAATTTTTGCTGTAATTTATTGTTTTTTTTAGAGTCACTAGTGGCTAACCAGTAGGACGAGCGAAGCGAGGAGTGTAAGGTTAGTTTTGACCACACTAGATGTACACAATACAATATAACAAAGTGATACTGATTAATTATAAATAACCGAAAAATCTACCGTTTCATTGTGAGACACATTGCCCGTTTGCAATAACTCGACAGTTTATAAATAATCGCGATTATTTATAAACAATCGGTTTTTACTAAAAGACGGTGACATAATTATATAATCGGATGTTATTTTACACTGGCATAAGTCGAGAAATACGCAAAAAACAAAAAAAAATTAAGAACTCGGAAGAACATTTCACTAGCGTGGCAAATTCAAATTTAGCGCGGCGTTTAGGGTTAAATTTTGCGGAAATAAATAGAATGTATCAAAAAATTACGATTAAAAGTATCACCTACTTATCATTGGTTTAGCGGCAAATGGCAATAAATAATTTTCTTCTTAGTTTTTCAGTCTATTGCCATTTGTCGCTAAACCAATGATAAGTAGGTGATACTTTTAATTGTAATTTATTGATACATTATATTTATTTGCGCAAAATTAGTTTTCATGTAATCACTTTGAGTAATTAAGCTATTATTGGCAAAAGAACGCAAGAAAATTTTAATTTGCCGCGCTAGTGTAACGTTCCATCTTAACCACACTTTAACGCCTACCTATTGGATAGGCTTGTCTTTGTCCTTTCTCCTGATTTTAAGTGGTAATGTGGTCATCGATGAAGCTCGCTCGCCTGTAAGAAACCCACTCTCTGCTTAAAAATATCTAGATTAGATATATATATATTAAACCAGGCAGGAATCAATTTTCAAGACTGTTAGAAATAGTGCCATACTAGACTTGTTGTTTATGAATAAAAAAACTGATTTTGTATTACTTATTTACTTGTTCCAACTGGCCCTCATCACTATTTCTACCGCCCCTGGTATGGGGTCGGTTGAAGCAATGTCACATCTTTTCATTACATGCTTCCTATCCAGTCATATGGCAGTTGCGCTTCTAATTCTAGTATGTATTTGAATTGTCTACTCTCTCATTTTATGTGTTTTGTTTGTAATTATGTCTCATAATGACAGTGCTACGGACGTTCAAACGAAAATTGTTTCAACTGTACCCAGTCTCCCCTATAGCTATTGGGAAACACTGACACTGGTAGAGTTCCACTCCTTAGCCGTTCGCATTATAACGGTCAAGTTAAACTATAGGAGGGAAGGCAACCATGTACCTACATGTCTACTTATATAATTATATGGATGACAAGATGATGTAGGTACCTACGTCTGGTCATCCTATGATGGAATGCACATACTTACAGACTAGTCTCGTGTCCATAAAAAAAATGCTGTTTATGCCTATCAATTGTTTTAATTTCCAAGCCAAGACCCACAGAGGTAAAGCACGATGACTTGCCCATCAGACCCAACACATGCATACTACATTTTACCATAAAGGGCAATAACAAAGGCCAATTATTTATATTGGGAGCTTCCCCTAAGTGGCGTGCACGGAACGTTTAATTGACTTATTGAGAATGAGTTTTTTGAAATATCTATCGGTACAATCGGCTGCATGCGCATCGCTGTTTTTTAATGTGTTTGCAGTATATGTTCGAATGTTAGATGAAACAGTTTTATTAAAACCGTCTACTCTAGCAACAGCTGGGTAAACACATTGGTTAGACCGCGGTAGGTACGATGGTTGTGCTGCGACAAACTCGACGCAATAGGAATTTATTATATCATACCTACCTAACTAGAACATTTTCGGTAGGTATAGTATATATACTCTAACCATTTTAAAGTGGATGCATACTGATATCTTTTTTATTGCATTAGGAGAAGCTTGAATTTTTCACAGATAAGACCGTACGCTAATTTCAGTTTAATACTTTCAACCATTCTTGAGAAAATCTTGTCTTGATGGACAGACGGATAACAAATAAATAATAAGTAGTATATGAACAAATAATTTGTTTTTCCTGGCTTCAAAGCCCAAGGTTTAAAGGGTGAAGAAACAAAGCCATTTTTCTAAAACTTGTACGGAATCCTGAAAAAGGAAGAAGAAGAACGGAATTCAGCAGCAAAGTTTAACTCCATTTTCACGAAATATCATTGATTGCCAACATGGACAAAAATAGTTGTAAAATTTTGCCGTGTACTGTCGTGAGGTGAACCCGCGAGGGCCAGATTTGTGGGGCGGGCGGCAGGTGCGAGTGCGAGCGCCCTCCTGCACGGACCACTAGGCAAGCATTACGAACATTACGCGAGAGCGAGCCTCCCGCGCGATAAATGCGTTCAATCATTTCTGACATGAATACGGACACAATAATGTGGCGATAGGTGACCTATTTTCTACATATTATTATTGTGTTGAAGTTGAACCGAACTGAAGACTACTAGCTATAAGACTATTTAAATAAATAGCTAAGTAAGTTGGGTTACCTAGTTATGTTTGAAAGAAGACTTTTCAAGCTAAATTAACTGATCAATTGATCATGCAGTGAATTTTTTGTACTTACTCTACCTGTACAAAAATGTTGTCTATACATATTGTTTGTAGTGGTCTAAATGTTTATGAAGACAATCTCTACAGATAATGCACCGTACAAAAGAACCGGTTCACCAGATGTTTTGACTCATTGATGAGTCAGTGAGGGTGGTTTATCGAAATGAATTATTGTTACAGTTCGGTTTCTAAGCGCATGTTTCCGTCGATACCAAACTAATCATTACCATTAATCAAATCAACGAATCCGTTTAATCCTAAATTAAAGCTATAATTAAGCGTAGAAGTTAAAACATTCATCGTACCGTATTTGCATCAGCTAATGATAAAATAATAGGGGCTGATAGTAGACACGATAGGAATGTAATTTGTATAAAAGTAGAATATAGTATTGAGGAACCCGCGCCGCTCGTACCATGCGCCGCCCGACGGCAGCGAGCGCAAGAAAAAACAACCCCGTGACTCGTGAGTCCCGTGACCGAACTTAGCCGTTGCCTTGCCATTACGGCAACGGTACTGCTGCCTGTCAAATTAGATGCCAACTTTTTGCATATCGTCTAGATTTATGATCTGAGAAAATACAACTGAAATTAGAATCATACTTCATAGCAGAAGGCGGCGCGGCGGCGCGGCGTACGGCGCGGGGTGGCAGGATAACGAATACATAAAATGTAATAGCGAACCACAACACAATCGTGAATTCGTGACCCAGATTAGGACATGGAAAAAACGGCATTGAAACACACGTCAGTCAGCACCCGTGATGCTTAAAAGGGTTTTTACGTTTGACGAAACTGTTTTACACAAGTTTGTGCGCCTTGCGAGGCAAGAGGCGAACTCGATGGCTTCACGAATATTTTGTTATGGCAATCTGGTTAGGCGCACTGGGCCTAAATGGGCGGAAGCACGCCAACCTGCGAAGAGGGTTTCCAAACCAATTAAGGGCTCCACGAAGGCATGGGAGAGTTAGCAGCTGGTGGATTACGAGCTCGATGGTACTCAGTGCGCCGATTCATCGCCGGCGGTACTAGAGTGGGACACGCAACCTTTGCCATCCATCCAACCGTAACTTTCTGCTGCATAAAACTTTATAAACCTTGTAGATAGCCCCGCACTATTCCTAATATTGAGCATAGAATGTTGGTAAAATTATTTTATATATAGCTTGCCTCTATAAACACTTTTGAAAATTAAATTAAACAAGGTACTATTAGTTTAAAATAGTAGTGAATTGCCATGGTTCAAATTTAAGATATGGTATTTTGCTATGGTGTAATTCTGTTAAAATAAATAGAGCTTTTATAGCACAAAAACAATGTGTGCGTGCCATTTGTGATGTGTGTCCCTTGACAACCTGCAGACCTCTGTTCAAGAAATTAAATCTCTTAACATCACCAAGCATATATATCTATGAGGTTTCGAATTTCGTAAGAACAAATCACTCTCTTTTTAAGAAAAATGAGGATGTATGTAACTTCAACATGATATCCTAAGCAACTTGTTCCTCCTATAACAAAAACAGAAATGTGTAAGAGAAACTGTTATAGCATGTGTGTCTAAATATTCTTCAAACTGCCATCAGATTTAAAAAACCTAAATTCTAGTCAGTTCAAGGGCAAACTACACTAATGGTTAGTGGAAAGATGTTTCTACTCGGTGCATGAATACATGACATATAAAAATTAGTATATACTGGGTGGCGCAAAAGTAAAGACCCTATTTGGTTCAGCTATAACATTTTTTCTAAATTAGAAAACTAGATTTAGGTTTTTTTAAATGTATATTTGTGCCATTAAATTTCGTACCATTAGGATTTAAAGATGATGTCTTTTAAATGGTGACCTCCAGAGTTGATACACATTTGAGCCCTATTTATGACATTTTGCATAACTTGCCGTAACACTTCCTGCGATATGTTCGTTATTTCTTGACGAATGTTTTCTTTTAGAGCTGCGAGAGTCTGTGGCTTGTTCACATACACCCGAGATTTCAAAAAACCCCAAAGAAAGAAGTCTGGACTGGTCAGATCGGGTGATCTTGCAGGCCAAGGCAAATCGCCAAAACGAGAGATAACTCGGCTTGGAAAAGCGTCCCTCACTAAGTCCATAGTGTCGCGCGCTGTGTGTGCCGTAGCGCCGTCTTGTTGAAACCAGATGTGCTCCAGCCCCAATTCGTCCAAACTGGGTATCAAAAACTCACGTAACATGGTTCTGTAGCGTTCTCCAGTGACAGTTATCGCATTGCCTCCACCGTCTTCGAAAAATAGGGTCCGATCACTCTGTCAACACAGATGCCACACCATACAGTAACTTTTAGTGGGTGTAGAGGTGTTTCTTGAATAATGCGCGGATTATCAGTGCCCCAGAACCGAGTATTCTGCTTATTGACATGCCCTGAGAAGTGTTACGGCAAATTATGCAAAATGTCATAAATAGGGCTCAAATGTGTATCAACTCTGGAGGTCACCATTTAAAAGACATCATCTTTAAATCCTAATGGTACGAAATTTAATGGCACAAATATACATTTAAAAAAACCTAAATCTAGTTTTCTAATTTAGAAAAAATGTTATAGCTGAACCAAATAGGGTCTTTACTTTTGCGCCACCCAGTACTTATAAGTAATTAATATATCATCGTAAAATCTTATTGACATTCACACGTTTAATTCTATTGGCTATTTGTAGATACCATACCTAAAATTAACATAAATTTAAGAAAAATGAAATTTGGAATAATGGAAATTGTAATTGACCTTTAAAAATTGTTATTGCATGCCAGTAATGGCTAATATGCTGGCCTTTATTATTTATATAACATCTCTGTACCATATTACCGCAATAAACATTTGTATCGTTGTATCATGAAATCAGTAGTTATAGTAGGTAGTCAGTTCAAAACTTCATATTGGTAGGTAGGTACGTAGACGTACGTATGATAATTGTTACCTGAATACAATACCAGGAAGGGTTATACCTACGTAACCTATGAAAATGCACGTCAATTATTTTTTATTTTTTGTTTTTTTAATAAGTAAGGTACCCACTTACGTAATTATATTTGAAGGTTCTCAATGTGATTATTTTTTATCATAGCATTTGGCCACTGTCATATGACGACCTGACGACATGGTCGACGTTCATTGAAATCAGCAAATTTCAGCGTGTAGTGTGATCTAAGGGACAGACAGATCGAAAGAGAGACAATAAATTTAAAAAAATGTTTGATAAAGCTTCTATATCGCTAAAAAAAAGTGTATAATGATGATGTGATAACGAAGATCTGTAGGTGGTATAAAATTACCTACTATTAAGGCCTAGGTACCTACTGAACATTTTTTGCATTTCGTTCCATCCCAGTATTCCCAAGTAAACCTCGCTCTCATGACAAGGTACAAAAGCTCACGACTTGGAATTCAACGACATTGCCGAATCGCGTGCATAATGCAGCCACACGATGCACTTTGCTTTCAAGCTACATTAGAAACTATTATACGGCTCTTTCCACCAAAGTAGTTACAATTTAACCATCTAGGACCTAGGACTTTTTCACTACTTATAGCACAATACCTATACGGCCTTATTAATAAACGCGTAGTAGTTTAGTTACTTCAGCTTTTGTCCTTTTTTGACATTTGAATATTGAAAGCGATCGAAAAAGACAAAATATAGAAGTAACAAATAATGACTATTGTGCTAGTGTGGACCAAAAAGGTCGGACTTTTATGATTACGCGACCTCAGCATGGTTGCACCAGTAGGTACTTTATGGAACAAGAATAGTTATTGTTTTAGGTAGGTATACGCTTTAATATTATTTAAGTTGTTTTATTTAACTAACTGTTATTAGTACCTACCTATCTAACTAGTAGTGCTTTAAGCTTGTAAACTATACCTCCATAGTGTGTGCATGCCGATTACATGGCGGTTGCACTCGCGTACGCCGCGTACACACAATTTCCCAGAACACAATGATAATACCTATATATAGGTACTCATATATTTTATGTAAGAGGTGGCGTGGCGATCTAGTCGTTCGCCTAATGTTTTTAAATTCCCTGGATTTATTCCCTTTGCTGGCTTGCATCCGCGGAAAAGATAGCGTGGACCTTTCTTATACCGCGCCGGGACCACTCGACCACTTCTACTTGATATCAGAATATCTGGCGAAACCGGTAGTGGTGCTAACCTACCTAGACGAGCTCTTGCAGGATGTCCTGCCATTACTTTGCATTCTAATATATGAGCAATTAAAAGCGTAGGTATATATACGAAGGAAAGGAAGGGAGAGAATGCTACAGATACTTTTATTTGGAAAATCTAGACATTTTTCGTATGCACGGCCGCCCCGTGCGTCGCCGCCACCGCGCCGCCGCCCAACGCAACGGCTGTATGGTTGGCGGCGGAAACGAATTTCAAATGACTTTCATGATCTTTTGCTGACAGAGAGTAAGAAAGAGCTGCATACTTTTTCATCGATCGCATTTAACTTATTATATACTTACTTAAGTACCTTTTTTTCAAAGTGTTACTTTAATATTTTGATTATTATTATTAATGGGTATACTAATTGTTTTTTATTCCCTACTTTGCGCTTTTTGATTGAGTTATTTTATTTCGGACCGAGATGTCAAGAAGACTTGTTTATCTTATTTGAATTAAAAGTAGTAGAAAAAAATGCTATGAGCTTATAAAATGATCTTACGCATAAGAGTTGTATCTGTAGTCATCTTCCAGCTGCGGTTGCCGCGCCTGGTAGGGGTCGGCGCCGTAGTCCGGCGGCATCATGCTCCAGTTATTCTCGTAGTTGTAATAATCGTAGCCCATCTCTCCTTCCCCCATCATTCTCATCATATAATAAATATATCACTCGACCACAACCAAACTTATTGCTTCTTCACTCACTGGCTTCGACAGCCTATCGATATTATTTCATCGATAAAATCAGCGTATTGCTTATTGCCTCAAATCTCTGCAGATAGCACTCTTTAATTACCTATTTGATACGAAAATGAATCGAGCGAGCGCGTACTGTCGACCGATTGTATCGACTGATCGATGCCTCACCGTCCCTTATCAATAAAATTGTATCGTTATCATATCTAACAGCTTTCCCCGATAGGGACATTTATAATAGGTGCGCTGCGAACTCGAAGCAACGCCGCCGATGCCAATATTGTAGATAGCTTTATCTGTGTCAGATGTAGGCAGAAACGTGCCATTGACAACGGGCGGCGCGCTGGTATAGGTAACGTTATGAAATCCAGGAATGACAGGTGATGGAATGAGAATTTAGATAAACACCCATGACTTGTCGTTGGGTTGTTCATATTTTGTTATACCTACTTATCTAACATACCTATTAACGCATGCTATGGAGCTATGATGCTCAGTACTTCCCTGCGAGATAAGATCCGGAATGAGGAGATCCGCAGGAGAACTAAAGTAACCGATATACTTAGCTCTTAGAATTAGCAAGTTGAAATGGCAATAGGCAGGCCACATCGCTCGTAGAACTGACAAAGGATGGGAAAGAATTGTTCTCGAGTGGCGACCACGAACCGGAAGACGCAGCGTAGGCCGGCCCCCCACTTGGTGGACCGACGATCTGGTGAAACCCCGAGAGCCGATGGATGCAGGAGGCGAGCAGGCGCTCAAAGTGGCGCTCTCTGGGGAAGGCCTATATTCAGCACTGGAAACCTTCAGGCTGTTGATGATGAACATGATGGCTATTTTATTCTCTTTGATATAAAACTTTTATCTGGAAAAGGTTTCAGAGGGCAGTTATGCATAAGTAGGTAAGTAGACCCAAGGTAGACCCATATTTTAGTTAGGTAGGTATGTATATAGGTAGGAAATTTATAGAAATTATAATAGAATGGCAGAGTGAGCGTGTGAGATGCCCACTACCGCTTTACCTGGACCGTACTATAATAGGTATACCTGGTACTTATATGTTCCATCTAATTTTAACGTGACTTTCACTGTATCAAGTAGTTAACAGGTCATGACTCGTCAGAGACTTTTGAAGAAATATGAAATTACCTATGTAGGTAATTTCGTTCAGCTATGTAGCTGAAAATGAAATATTACTTTGTTCCAGTGCCAAACGTCTCTACCCACTAAAATAATCACCATTCAGCGCTGCAGGGTGAGTGATCAAAACAACGTCACAAACGGGTAACCTTCTAATTAAATTCTCGACTCTGATCAATTATCATGTCTTTAATCATTTATTTTCATCTGCATTAAATGGTTCAATTGTAAAACTAAAATAAATATGAGGTCACCGCGAAAAGTCCGACTCTTAAACAAGAATAAATAATATTTAAAATAACAATGACAAAACAACTATGAATCTAAAAGCATTTATTGAATGCCCATAAAAAAAAAACATTTTTTTTAATATCGATGTCAAAGTCACATTAAACATTTTTACATTTTTTTAATATCGATGTACTTACTACCTTTGATTCACGTCTATGTTACAGAGCAGAAACGCCCACAGGTTTGTACGGCGCGGGCGGCGTAATATCTGCTTATGTTTTCTAGTATACTTACTTTCCTTTCAAAAAAATGTGAGTGTACCTCTGGTGGGACTCGAACCCACAATCCTCGGCTTAGGAGGCCGATGCCTTATCCATTGGGCCACAGAGGCGTGCTGGCTAGCGGCCCGAGCGGCGGAACATATGCCGACAGCGTTGCGTCATCGTGACGACACACGGCAGCGTCGCTGATAGTGGGCGGCCTTAGCACTGATTTGTATGTTATTTTGATCAAACGCTACTTAGTAGGTGTGGTTATAATTATATTAAGTGTTCGAATGTTTTCTGACCACGCATATGTTTTTAGACAAACATCTAGAGCGTAGACTCTGCGTCAGAACGACCGACCTTAGATATTTGAAAACATCGTGGGTATACAGAGAGATAGAGTCTGCTCTATTCGAAGAGATTTGAGGGTTATGTGAGCGTGTTTGATATGTTTAGTATTAGTGTGGTTTTAGTAGTTAAGTGCTTGCTATTTTTCTAAAAAATGTTAGCTAAAATTTTCCAAAGGAGCCAGGCGGGCGGGGCGGGCTGATCACACATTTGACAAATAAACCCAATAACTGATGGTATATATAGAATAGAGTCCACAAAAACTGCGTTTGCGCTGCCTAAAGTTTTCGATTAGGACTAGATATTTTTCTGAAATTAGTGAACTAAACATAGTTACAAACAAAAAAGTATCTAGTATTGTATCAGTTATCTGGTTCCCATAGTACAAGCTATGCTTAGTTTGGGGCTAGATGGCGCTGCGTGACATGTCCCACACATATTTATTTATTTTTTATTTTTATTTAGTTTACATCATGATTTCAAGATTTCCAAGTGATTTTCTCTGAAAAGGAAATCATCTTTAATACTCCATCTCTACATACTTAAACGCGAGGTTCAATTCCTATTCCCGCGACAAGACGAGTATATGCACAGAAAAAAAAGCGCAAACATTTGTTCTGTGTCTGGGTGTTGTGGGACCATGGTCCTCGTATCTACCTGGGTCCCTATCCTAGTTTCGTTTCCAAGTGTATGTGATCGTTGGGCGTTTTTTTAAATCTCTTCCCGTGGTTGCCATTAGAGCCGGCTAAAGGAATAAGCACCCAGAGAATGGGCACCACCATTCTCCTCGTATACCTATATTACCTACATAATTCTCAATTCGTCTATATGTACATAAGTATCTATTGTTATTAATCGCGTAGGTACGTTATTCGCTACCGCTGTGGGTAGCGGTATACCGCGCGGGGTTCCGCTCGGGTATTTTGTATAAAGTTTCGCTCTAGCCGCGGAACTTCATACAAAATACCACGCGGTATTTACCGCTACCCACGGCAGTAGCGAATAGCGTGCCGGTTTGAATAGGGCTTAACCATGCTTCTTGGTGGCAAAAAAGTCACAGTAAAGTTTAATGAAGCTAACCTATTATAAGATGTCATCCCAATTCACAGATTAGAGAATAACAATAAGTCTGATATAGAAACTCAAAGATGCTGTTAATTTTTGTGATGAATAGTTTTACGATACAATGCAAAGGAACTGGGTAAGGTTGGTAAAATTATACAAAGTTGCTCGATTTACTTTTGCTATAATAAACTTATACAACAATAATTATCTGTGACATTATTTATACAACGATTATATTATATAACACAGTTTTACACATTATTTATACCATGGAACAAGGAGAGGAATGCCAATACACCAAGAAAACAGCTTAGATCAAAAATATCACGTAAACTAGATGGCGTTGCAAAATGAGCGGGTTACAAGTTTAGCGCAGATTAGAAATATGCCAAAAAACCGTTTTAAAGCAGCTTTAAAAAACTTTTTTTTAATATCGATGTCAAAGTACCTACCTACCTACCTTCTGATTCACGTCTATGTTACAGAGCAGAAACGCCCATAGGTTTGAACGGCGCGGGCGGCGTAATATCTGCCTATGTTTTCTAGTATACTTTGCCTATTACCTATGCGTGTTCCTATAGGTAGGTGATGAGAGGCTAGTGGTGAACATAAATAATATTCATTAATTTTTAGTACATTATGATGTTTATCATATTTTTTAGAAGAGACAATACAAGCGCATAGAGAGCGCGCAAAGCGACGACTGTAGATGCGTCGTAATTATTACAAATACTGATCCGTATATGGAAAGTGCATTGGTAGGCACATACTTACTTTCCTTTCAAAAAATGTAATAAATGTATGTAGTAATGTGTGTATGTGTATGTAGTAATGTGTATGTAATGTGTGTTAATATGCCAAAAAACCGTTTTAAAGCAGGTTTAAAACGGTTTTTTGGCATATTTCTGATCTGCGCTCAACTTATAACCCGCTCATATTGCAACGCCATCTAGTTTAAGTCATATTTTTGATCTACGCTGTTTTCTTGGTGTATTGGCATTACTCTCCTCCTTGTTCCATGTTTATACATAATACCGAATGGATACACACTTGACTACAAAATGTATGAACCAACTTAAAACTATAAGTCTCATTCCTGCTATTTTGAGATGGATAATACTTTTTCCATCAAAAATAGCTAATAATGGGTGATAATATTGTTCGTAGCTAACTAACAAACCATTATCACCCAAAGCCACGCTAATATAGCCATTCTTCTGTATTCTTAACTAAAAATCGAACGCATAAAATATTATATACAGTAGTATTCATATTGTGATCTGGCTTTATTTTGCTGTGTCGATATCCTTGGAATGGAATTATTTTATTATACCATGGAACAAGGAGGAGACGAATGCCCAATACACCAAGAAAACAGCGTAGATCAGAAATATGCCAAAAACCGTTTTAAACCTAGATGGCGCTGCAAAATGAGCGGGCTATAAGTTGAGAGTAGATCAGAAATATGGCAAAAATAGCCGATCATTTTGCAGCGCCATCTAGGTTTATAACGGTTTTTGGTTTATTTCTGATCTACGCTGTTTTCTTGATGTATTGGCATTCTTCTCCTGCTTGTTCCATGACTATACGAAAATAAACTACAATACGGTAGTACCTAAATGTGTTATAAACAAGATATACCTTTAAACACATCCTTTGCGACATCGTAATAAGGCGCCAAAAAGTTGCCGCCATACAGGGTAAAGACGGGATACCACGGATCTGCGCAGTAGCAAGAATCTGTACTAATATATTAAAGTGAAACGTTGTATTTGTTTGTGTGGCTTTCACGCCAAAATCAGAGCACCGCTTTGGATGGAATGTTGCACTCGGGTCGCTTATACTACCGGGGTCAACATAAGATACTTTTTATCCCGGGAAATAGGGTAAGTTGCGGGCAAAACAACGCTGCACCCACCCTAGTGCATAATAAATTTAATTCACTCGTACCGTACTTAACACAATATTGCGCTTTCCCTTTGCTAATAAACATTTTACAGCAGTGAAGTAATTACTTTGTAACTTTGTATTTAGTTTCTCTCCATAGAGTTTGAAATAGGGTATTTGACGATATATAAAGTTTATCAATAAATAAGCAATCTTGAAAAAAAAAACTCAAAAATTCCGAAGTTACAAGCATTTTAAAATACAAGAATAGAAAGAGGCCGCTCAAACATGCAGTGACCTCTGATATTATTACTTCACAGTATCTCATTAAACTAGGCTGTGGTACATCTATGACAGCTCTTAGCTCTACATACAATCCTTACATGTGACGTCACATGCAAGGAGCAGCGCCATACAAGCTATACGATCTCTGTTTTGCGAAGTGACAACCGATGCCCCCTTCAGAAACTTTAAAAGCGTATTACTCCGTGGTTTATTAGTCAATTTTACTTATTTATTTTAACTATTACATTATTTATTAACCTATTTTAAGAAAATAATAATTTTATGCCCCTTCTCACCAAAGATCCCTAAACTACACCCTAATTAGGAATCCCTTTGGCTAAGGGCCCCTTAGATTTGACCCTTACCTAAATTCGTTTTCACAGCGCTGAGTGACACTTAAATTGTAAAGTGACAGTTTATTCTTTTCTACGATTTCCAAAAACCGTACGTTGCCGATTTTCGATATTTTATTTGTATATTTTAGAGAATAATTGTCAAAAATACAAGCAACGCGCTTTTTTGATATTAGCATTAGTTTTTAATATATATATGCATCAGAAAAAATTCAAACAAGTACATTTTCTGGCGTTATGCGGGTAGAAACAGTTGCCAAATACAATTGAAAACAAAAACTGGCGTTTTGATAATTTCACCTGCCGCTTAACGCTAAGGGGTCGAGCTTTGGCCCCTAAACTCAGGAGATCCCTTAAGCTTTAGGTGTCCCTTAATCGCCGGTGAAAACAAAACCACTGTCAGGTGTCACTTAGATATTTTTAAGGGCCCCTTAAAATTTAGGGATCTTTAGTGAAAACGGGCATTAGTCAAATAGCCTATTCAACTGTTATGCACTGTTTATTAGTAAACCGGTTTATGTCGATGTGTAGATAGATGCAAACTAATGCACTTTGGTGTTTATTTATCAACTTTGCAAACATAGTGTACAATATCTCCGTTTGGATATCTAACGAACGCGCTATGCCTATTAAAACGTTTCTTGCAGACCGCACATACGTTGTAATCGTGGATGACGACGGTCTTTGACTCGTGGAACTGCTTTAGTTCTTGTACCTGGAAGTAACAAGAAAACATATTTTTTTAAAAGCTTATGGGAAAAATAAAGTAGTAGCACTAGCAACACTACTCTAGTCACTGCTTAAAGTGTAACGTTTTACTCAGCGCGCCAAATCCAATTTTATTGCGTTTTTTACCAATCACGGATTAATAAAAAAATAAAAAGACACAGCGTATCTAAAATGTTTTTCTCTTACAATATTTCTTCTTGTATGTTTTATGTATGTAATGTATTAACTTATTTATATATTGTTTGTCCTGAAGTTCGTGATGTCATGATGATGGGTTCCGACTGAAAATCAGTTATTGAGGTCTTATGGCCTTGATTACATGCTGAGTCGGGACCTATATCATGACGTCACGCAACATTACATTTTGTACGATACCTTTTATTTTTGTTTTTTATTGTTTTATTTTCATGATGTATGTTAGGAATGTAATGTTGTGTGATGGCCTGAATAAATGTATTTTCTTTCTTTCTTTCTTTCTTTCTTTCTTTCTTTCTTTCAATTACTAAACGTGATTACATGAAAACTGAATTAACGTAAATAAATAGAATGTATCAACAAATTACGATTAAAAGTATCACCTAAATATAATTTGTTTAGCAAATAATGACAAACCAATTTTGTGTTTGGTTTTCAGTCTATTGCCATTTGTCGCTAAACCAATGATATCTAGGTGATACTTTTAATTGTAATTTATTGACACATTCAATTTTCTGCGCAAAATTAGTTTTCATATAATCACGTTGAGTAATTAAACGATTATTGGCAAAAAAAACGCAGGTAAATTTGAATTTGCCACGCTGAGTGAAACGTCCCACCTTAAACAATTATTATAAGCAACTTACCCTCATATGTGTACCTACATAATGGGTTGTGTACCTACATGAATAAATGAATTGAATTGAATTAAAAAGAATCAAAATTATTTCGTTCATTTGGCAGTTACGATGCCACTGAAACTTTAAAAAAGCCCTCAGTTGCGTCGTCAAAAATATTAAAGGGTGCAAATAAGCATACGGTCCACCTGGACCCCATTACCATAGCCTATGGACATCTGTAACACCGGAGGCGTCACCAATGCATGGCTTACCCTGTAGGACTCTTATAACAACCCTCCATTAAAGTGCTCCATGTTATAGCTCTGCGGAAACACCCCTGGCGAGAGCTCATTCCACATTTTGCAGGTGTACGGCAAGAAAAACCGCATGAACACACGCTTTAGGTACATACAGTCTCTTTGGCATGTAACTTCTCAAATTGAGTTTTCATAGTAACTGTGAGGAATCTCCTGTTTTGCGAGAAAGGGACAGGCGATGCCCCCTCCAGAAACTTCGAAAGCTTATTACTCCTTGATTTATTTACCGATTTTACTTTTTTTTTCAATTATGGCATTCATTTTTAACCTACTTTATGAAAATAATATTTACTTTTGTCACTTTTTAATAGCAGGCAACTAGCCTATTGTGCACATAATGCATTTTGTGTGCGGGCAGTACAAAGTGTTGCCAAGGTAGCCGTTGTCGTGCCTATGTGTCAATAATACAGTCCGACATCACCAGAGCCCCTGGTGATGACGATGCCCATAAGCACCGTCGCTTATGGGCATCACATACTTTTAGGTGGGCCATCTGCTCGATAGCCACAGATAATATAAAAGAATGATCTTGGTGAAATTTGGCAGAGAGGTAGCTGAGATCAAGATTATTGTAATTTTTTATCAGGCAGTCGTGGTATTGAAAATGATCATGGCAACACATTACCTGCATATGTTCCGCGTATAGAAGGCCTTTCAGGATTTGCGTTCGTCGCTTCAGAGTCAGCTGTTGGTCTAACGCACTCTCTAGGAACTGTTTTAGTCGACTCAACGGCACCGAATCTGGCAACACTGACAGAGCCTGAAATCATACACATTGCATATTATTATAACAGACCAACAGAATAAAATATCAAAGATGGTGGAGAATAGATTCAAATATCACTTTCAATATATAAGGACGTTCACACCTTGACCTTATGATACTTTTGAGACAGCATTTACAATGCCAAAATACAGGTTCTTACAAAAATTCAGCATATTCTGTTTCATTCCGAGGTTGACCGCTTTTTTAGCTTATTTGACTGGGCTTTAACAATGTTCAAGCAAAAGGCTGAGGAACAGTTTTAAAAAGAGGTCACGAAAAGAGAGTGGTTAAATATGAGGTTAAAAAAGATTTTCGTATCGATGCACAAGCTTACTTTTAAAGGCGATATCATATCAGCGTGCTTCGCCAGTATACCAAGAGCCGTCTCCAAGTCAGGTACAGAGGTTTTCGGATGTCGGTTGACTCTGGCCAGCGGACCACTCAACGCGCTGCCTTGTTCCGGATTCATGAGAATCTTCATTAGAATTACGTACACGTCTTGGTTCTTTTCGTTTGTGTCGCATACGTTTTCGCAGTAGCGAATTGCTCTTTCAACATCACCTAGAAAAGCACAAAAAGTAAAGAAAGAAAGAAAGAAAGAAAGAAATGTATCAGGTGCCAAACGGAACGATCAATGGCGACAAATACTTTTTTTTACAGAATCAAACAAATACAGCATCATTAATCAGTTCATAAAGTAAAGTGTAGCGGTCACCCATCCAAATAGTGACGGCTGTGAACGTTGTTTTACTTTACCGATCAGTTAAGAACGGCTAGTCGAGCTTCGCGATGAACTCTACTAAATTGCCCATATACTATATGATACACTAGTTGACCCGCCTTGGCTTCGCACGGGTTAATTAGTTTTACGCCTTCACCCTGTTTATGGGTAAGAGGGAAAGGAAAGGGCAAAGAATAGGGGAAAAGGATGATTGGATGGGACAGCAATAGAAGGGAGGCAGGCGAAACCTGCCTTCCTTCGCATCTTCCCTTCGACAGAATGAGTATCTAAATAAAAACATAATATATAAACAAAAAAACCTTGCATAAAAGTTACATTTTTATTGCTTTGTGCAACCCGCACTTTGCCGTTTTAGAAAATATAAATTATCTTTAATTTTATTCTGAAAAATTAGTTACAAATATACCAAATTTCAGCTAAATCCGTTCCGTAGTTCCAGCGTGATGCGTGTTCAAAGGGACAGACAGACGGACAAAAATATTCAAAAATATTGTGTCCACTATATTGATAAAGAAGTATAAAGCCATCAAAATTTTCAAAAAATATTCAATATACAGATTTAGCCCAGTTACAGTTTTATTATATTATTATGTATAGATAGCTGGAAATAAGTCGACAATTTGCTATCACTTACCTAGGATTAGCACGTAAATTGCCAGCGCCTGCTCATGCCGCCCCAACTTGCCGAGCACTACCGCTCGCTCCTCAAACAAACTGTCTGCAGGGAAATGCAACAGCACCCTTTCCGGGGTATAATGTGTAGACTTCTCTAGAAAACTGACTAGCTTAGACTTCGTATGCTGCAACTCTTCCTCGGTAATGTTAGCCTTTTTATCCGTTATTTTCTCCCTGTACATATTTATCAACGCATCGTGGAATAGAGAATTCGTATCGTTCCAAGTGTGTATGACGTGTTCCAAATACGGTATAACTAACGGTTCGTGTTCTCTCAAAAGGAAGTCTAGTATCTTTGGACGCGGCAAGTTTTCTACTTCTATTATATCCTCTGTGAATATTTTCAAGCCTTCCTCAGGGTGCTCCTTTAGTATCCAGTCGGAGAATTTGAATATTAGATTCATGTGATCCGCGCCTGGAATGGAAGTTACATTGTTGTAAAAGTAATTATCACTTGGATTACTAAAAGTTATTCCTACGGAATGAGGAGATCCGGAGGAGAACTAAAGTGACCGATATTGCTCTTAGAATTAGCAAGTTGAAATGGCACTGGGCAGGCCACATCGCTCGTAGAACTGACAACCGATGGGGAAGAAAGGTTCTCGAGTGGCGACCACGAACCGGAAGACGCAGCGTAGGCCGGCCCTCCACTCGGTGGACCGACGATCTGGTGATAGCCGTGGGGAGCCGATGGATGCACGAAGCGAGCAGCCGCTCAAAGTGGCGCTCTCTGGGGGAGGTCTATGTTCAGCAGTGGACGACTTCAGGCTGTTGATGATGATGATGACTACTACGGAAAACTATTTTATGGTTTTGTTTAGCTCAAACGCAATACATTAAAAACCCTATGCGCAAGTCGCTTTTAAAAATATATTAAACACAAACCAAGATGCTGTAAATAGTTCTTAGTTCCCCTATAGCCTTCGAGGCTGGAGTCGGGTTGTTTCGCTTGATCTCGAAGCAGCTGAAGCGCTTTAGTGTGTTGTCCTTTGGTTTGGTAGAGAATTATCAGTTCGCTGTGCTTTCCGTGCTGAAGTAAGGTTTTCTCCGCTTCTTCCAGTCGGCAGTTGTTCAAACGGAGCAGTGGGGCCACAAACGCGTCGTTGGTCTGAACAAAAAGTATTAGATATCACTAAAGTGTTTTATTTGCTCTAAACATGCATGTTTGAACCTTATAATCAACTAATCATACCTGCAAGTAACATTTCAACAGAGTAGTATCGATCAATTCCAACTGCTGCGTGACATTTCTTTGACTACCCGCATTTTCTTGACTAGTACTAGCTTCCACTGTCCCTTTTCCAATCATGGCTCTTAAGTCGACCAAGTAATCTATCAACGCGTTAAGGGCTTTATCTAAATCTTTTCCTTTTAATTTCTTTATCTCAATGTCTCCATCGGCCTTGCCGTCCAGGTTTGGGAAAAGTTTGATGACGTCAGCGGGGTCTGTATTCAACTTGATGAACTCCTTCATGGACTTGCCATAATCTTTTTTGTCGAATAACTCTAATGCGTGAAGGAACTGTATGGAATGTATCTTTTGTTTCTTTTCTTCGAGTGAACATTCTGACAGGTCCTGTAGAGTTAACATGAACCAATGTAAAGTCGATATTCTGCTGTTAAAGTACTAGTGTATTTATGCGTATATCATAATATGTGTATAAACCCGAAGGGTGCTTATATTGCATGTTATGAATAGGTTATGTTATACGGCTCAAAAATTACATTCATTTTTAATTTTGATGATTACTGTCAGATTACCTACCACTCAAGAAACTGCTGATTTTTGTCTGACAAATACATCAAAATTTTCTCAAAAATTATCAATCGTAAGTCGTAGGACAACAGTTATTCATTATGACATGACATGCAGACAGAATAAGCCCCCTTCGGGTTTATACAACACCATTATTACGGTATTAGGTAGGTATTTATAGTATACAAAATTATAATGGTGGTGAAAAGTGGTCCTATACCTACTAATATTACAAATTATGCGAAAGTTTGCTTATCTATATTTGCAACCACAGTCAACCACTCAGTGCTGAGCTGAAACATCCACTGCTGAACATACACCTCCCCCATAAAACACCACTTTGGACGCTTATCATAGACTTGCCATAATCACCACACTTGGCAGGCAATTTAAATATTTTTTTAATATTTAATCTCTAGAAATATTGTTAACTATGTGAAATACACTTACAGACAAAAGAAGGTACATGGTACCTACACGATCTTTCACTTTCAAAGCCATTTTTAGACGCACAAATAAACACCTGTGTTACCTTAATCAAAAATATCAGCATCTATAAAAAATAACGTTTACTTACATGCATTAGTGAAATAATTTTAACTACATTCTTGCTAGGTTTACTTCGAAACATTGCGAAAGAGATTTTTCCCAAATTACACAGAGTACAAATAAGTAAAAGTACACATAAAAATGTGTACTATTTACAGGTTTCCCATTTAAACTAAATAATCAGAACAAAACCCCTATATAAATATACTTTTTCCTGGTACAGAACATATCGAAAGCGACTAATTCATTAGGTTTAATTAGTACAATAATGTAATTAGTAGAAACTATGGTTTCGCAGTGTTAGTGTCAACATCAACAACAATATGTTCATAATGACGTTCGCGATTTTAAAACATTAGTTATTTGATAAAGTACACATTGGATTTAATCGAGCACGTTGCAGTAGTGGCTATGATGTGAGCGCGACCATTGAAATTAGAACGAAACTTTGAGATACTTCAATAATAATATTTTTAACGCGATTAAGAGCCAATACAACGCTAAAATGCTTAAAATGGCTTAGCTTGAAGCAGTGTCCTGTCAACAATATTGCAACAATGACTTTGAAATTAATATATGGTAAAGTTCAGGACTAATGCTTATGTATAGTGAAAACACGAATTAATAAACTTATCTCGATAGAAAAAAATTACAAAGTTACCTCCAAACCGTACAAATAAACAGCGATTATTCAATGAATACTTTAAATAAGATCATGAAACTTTGTGTAATAGTTGAACTAAATATAATGGAGGACTTATGTATAGTGGATTTTTAAAATACCCATTATATTCAGTGTAATAATAAATTACCTAAACTATTGCACGTTGGAACCATTTTAACTTAGACCGCCCCTGCCGCTCGGCCCCTGGCTCATCCCCGCTTTGGCCTAGTACTATATATCTATTCTGTGGCTTTGGCTTGAATTCACGCTGGCCTTGCACAAGTCCTTAAGTCCTGTGAAATTAAGACCAGTCCAAAATTCGAAAAGAATTCTTCTAAGATATATTGAGATAAGACACTTCTTTTACCGTTTTGTGATGTTAATAAATTACGCACAAAAATGATATAAAAAAATTGGTATTGACCACAAATGTAAACAATACAACCACTACACCAATGTTTAGTACATCTAAGCACGTTTTTAGAGAGATATTTTTAAGTTGAAAATTAACGAATTTCCTTCACAAAACGTATAAGTTACAAGCACTTGGTATTTATTTTACGAAATTTTTAAACAGATGCTGATATTTCCGTGAAACACGATCGACACAAAACTAAACACATTAATTATCCCGTTTACAATGATGCGTAGTACTTACCTAACACACTCGGCTTAAATCAAGGAAAATTTAAGTTTTAATACTGATACAGATACAGATAGCTTCATAGTTACAATAAGTAATCCTGGTTCTTATTTATTAGTAATAACTTCTGGTTGAGGCTTCGCAGGCGTGGTATCAGGATCAAGTAGTGTTACTCTTTTGTCTAATCTTTACATCTAACATCAAAAACCGATCAAACATGACGTAAGTACCAAACAAATATAACGCAAGCATAGCCGCGTGCGGAAGCCTTTACCACAATAAAAAAAATTACAAGTACCTATATAAATAATTGGGAATAGTGTAACTTTCTATCATTGAGTTTTTTTAATTCCCGTACGTACTATTAAAAATGTAATCAATCACAGTTTATATATTTTTATGTGTGTTTTATATTTAGACATCAGTAATATGACTAATAAAAAACTTATGATTTTTTTTCATTGTTAAATTTCTTTAAAATTATTGTATTATCAGTTAAAGAGTTAGTTAATGGTTTTCTATTTAATGTATCTATTCTATATGCGCTCGTACAACTGACAACCGATGGGGAAGAAAGGTTCTCGAGTGTTCCCACTAGTTCCCACTAGGTGGACCGACGATCTGGCGGGGACCCGATGGATGCAAGAGGCGAGCAGCCGCTCAAAGTGGCGCTCTTTGGGGTGGCCTATGTTCAGCAGTGGACGTCTTCAGGCTGATGATGATATGCGATTCTAAACATGAAACAAATCTATGTGCCAGTGAAACCGATCATGGAGTCATTAAGTTCTGCAGCTGGCTGTACATAACAATATGACACGATAAGACTCGCGGATGACACACGTAATAACTTAAAATAAGCTGCTGTACATAATAGGTACCACAGAGACAGATAATATATACTACCTAGTACCACAGAGGAAATAATACCATGTCTCTCCATAATACTTATCGATATCATCATCATCATCATCATCCTCCTCCTCCTCTTTGCTTTTTCCCATTTGTTATTTGGGTCGGCTCCCAATCTAACCTGTAGCGGCGAGCTACCAGAATTACACGAGCGACTGCCATCTGACCTCCGCAACCCATAAGGAACCAGTAACAGGGATGGTTAGATCAGGCGTCAGATTCTATCAGGCGTCTGACGACGCGTAACGATTGCCATAGATGTTTTTATGACAACCGGGACCGACGGCCTCCGAGGCACGGAGCGATGGCATCACAAACTGCACATAACTTACTAGATAAGTCGTTGGTGCAGGGCCGAGGATCGAGCCTGGTGCCGTAAGTTCGCGAAGCGCACATGCTACCGCTCGGCCACCATCGCTCGCATCAATACATATTGATATAGTCTTTTTATTAATACCTATGCTATCATGCACATCACACAATCATCATCAGCCCACTTTAGTCGCTTATCATGATATGATAAGCGTCTAAATGATGACGTCCGTGCATGATGACGGGGTTTGCCATAATCACCACGCTTGGCAGGCGGCTCGGTGATCTCAGAAGATTAGGATGTGTATACGTCTAATGGGCAGGCCACATCGCTCGTAGAACTGACAACCGATGGGGAAGAAAGGTTATATCGAGTGGCGACCACCAACCGGAAGACGCATCGTAGGCCGGCCCCCTACCAGGTGGACCGACGATCTGGTGAAAGCCGCGGGGAGCCGATGGATGCAGGAGGCAAGCAGCCGCTCTATGTGGCGCTCTGTGGGGGAAGCCTATGTTCAGCAGTGGACGTTTTTGGGCTGTTGATGAAGATGATGATGATACGTCTAATATAATGCACTCGATTGTTATTTGCAACTTCCCCAAGTACTCATACGTTTTTTAAATTGATGTCAACTTGGCACACCAAATACTGAACGCTCATTGGTTGCCTGTTGATCATCGGCTGTCTTCAACCAATGAGCGTGCAGTATTTTGTATGTTGACTTGACACGAGTTTGACAAACGTCCTAAAACCAGAGACTAGAGATATAAGTGCGAACTTAGAAGCTATCAAACTTCATTGCAGATGGGCATAAGTATTTAAATTTAAAGTTACATTACAATATGTTTGAGTGGAGCATATCACGCGACTTACCGTCAAGTCGATAGCAAGTTGGAATTGCTTGTCCTTCAACAGCGTTTGCACTTGCTTTGTGACGTCAGCGGAACAGAGGCACCAAACCTGCCCGACCGATGACACGAATATCAGCCCACGCTTACATCTGAAACATTATTCTTCAAAAATAAACTACGAAAGTAACGGAAAATAGTGTTTTTCCCATCAACGGTCACGTGGACCACGTCATAAACCTTTTGCTACGTTTTCATTGGTGATATAGGCAGCCATGACGCTTAACGTCGGGCGAACGACTAGCTCGTCACTTAATACGTTAACATAAAAAAAACTTACCATACAAACCAGTTATGGCAGTTGTCGCAAAAAAGTTAACAGGGTGAGGTGAAAACGCTTGCAGGGTTTTTTTTTAACGTCAGTTAACATCTTGATAACATTGACACACCTCTTTAGACACTGATCTCTATAAAGCCCTATTCAAACCGGCGCGGTATTCGTACCGCGGTGGTTAGCAGTATTTTGTACTGAAGTTTCGCGGCTAGAGCGAAACTTGAGCGAAAACTTCATACAAAATACCCGGGCGGAATCCCGCGCGGCATACCGCTACCCACCACGGTACGAATACCGCGCCGGTTTGAATAGGGCTTTATACAAGTACGCTGGATAGACGATATCGTACAAAAATAGAGAATTTCTTGTGTCGATTTGAAGCGCCACTCCGAGTGGCCTGAGAACTATAATTTGGAAATCCATCGTGTTGATTGGTTGGTTTTATTAGTTCCGAGGACACTCACGATGCCACTCATAGCAATCAGCGCCAACATGGCGAAGATCAAATGCCTTCAGTGAATATTGGTCATGAAGTCCAGCATACTACCATATGTGTAATAAATACTAATAGTGAGTCAACTCGGCGGCTAGACGGAGCAACGATGGGGTGCGGTATGAAGGAGAGCGGAGGTCCCCCCCTGCCCGCGACGTCTGCGGTAGTACCGACCGGCTCGCTTGCGTATCGGTACGCCCGTTCAGGCGTTGCATTTAGCATTGTTTAAGCTAATCTTGCAATCCGTTAGTATAGAATATACGATGGAACTATATTGTTTGCATATAATTTAATAAAATTGAATGTTTACTATGAAAGTACCTACCTCTTACCTAAATACAATTTATTTATTCAAAAAAATGTGTATGTACTTATGTATCGATTTTAGCTGCATAAAAACTCTTTGTTAGTATAATACTGAATCTGTAAATTAAGAATTCTTCTTCTTTTATTTATTCTATTCTCTACGTATATTGAACGTAAGTACTACGTGTATATAAGAAGAATACTTCGACCTATCTTTTCGTGCAAAATACGAATATAATAACGAAGGTTTTCAATCAGTGTGTGTTGCCAGTATGGAACTGAGACATGGTCTCTTACTATTGGCGTCATTAATACCTCAGCTCAAAGACGCGCAGCGAGCTATGGAGAGGGCTATGCTCGGCGTTACCCTGCGAAATAAGATCTGTAAGGAGGAAAACTAAAATGACCGATATAGCTCTTAGAATTAGCAAGTTGAAATGGCAATGGAAATGGCAAGCCACTTCACTCGTAGAATCTGGTGAAAGCTGCGGGGAGCCGATAGATGCAGGAGAGTAGTCGCTCAAAGTGCCGCGCTATGTTCAGCAGAGGGCGTCTTCAGGCTGATGATGATGATACTACGTATAACTTGCAGTAAAATACTAAGGACTTAAATGAACCAAGATATCATCACGAAACACTAGTGCGGTAATGTAAAGTAAAAAAGCACGCGTCCGTAATATCTTGGATTACGAACCTAAAAGCGGTGTGATAAGCGCCACTGTACGAGCAACTGTGACGAAAAATAAATTATTACGAAACAAAAATTATTATCTGAGAAAATGTTTTTCTGACAACCCTTGCTTATTTTTAGGGACTAGACGTCGAGACGGTCTTGTAGGTATTTTGCGGTATAACAAAGGAGTTGACCCACTATTAGTATTTATCACACATATGATACTACTATAATAGAGGTCAGTGCCTTTAGGTTAGAAAGTAGGCAATAAAACTATTCTTGATACACACCTATACATCAACCTCGCCTTGTTAAGGCCAGTTACACTCTGAATAAATTGTGCTGGCTCCACACTCTGCACCACCACTTCATTGTCGAGTAGTCCTAGTATGAACGGTTCATCCCACACTGTAAACACAATTCTTGTTAATTACACGGACTGGCCTGTTAGCTCAGTTGGTAGTAGCACCATACCTTTCTATTTTGTGGGAACACTCAGGACAAACATTTGAGTGATGAACATATGTGTTTATTCTGTGTCTGGCTGTTATAATTATTGTATTCTATGTATGTATTTACATACAAAAAGTATCTAAGTATTGTATCAGTTATCTGGTTCCCACAGTACAAGCTATGCTTAGTTTGGGGCTAGATGGCGCTGTGTGAAATGTCCACACATATTTATTTATATCACAGATAATATAATATATTTATTTTATATTTGTATAACTTTTTTGTTAACTATTACTTTTACCACTCTACCCACTTTAAAAACATAAAAGTTACAAATTATCGGCGATGTAATTCAACAAATAGGAAGTAATAATAACTTAACGCCACGCTGACTCGCGCGACCAATGAAATGCAGGCCTTGTTGCTTTGCAATAAGATTTGAAATACAATAACAACAGGCAAACTATACTATTTGCGCGCGAAACATCTTCCATCCGCTATTATAGCTGCTAATTCTGTATGAAAACACAGATTCCACACGATACGAAACCACGTCGTTATCGCGTCTTGTTCAAATTGTGTCACAGCAATAGAAATATCTTCACTTAACATTACAGTTATTTTTATTTTGAATAAATATTGACATAAGTGGTGGTAACTTTTGACGTGTTGATGTTTCGGGACGCGTCTCAATGGAACATTATGGTTTTTGACAGTTCAAATCGCGCCAATTCCAAATTGATTTCGCGCGGTTTCGTTATCATTCATCACCAAAACTGCAATTGCCCAGTCTCTTCTTCTCCCTATTCTCGACTACGCAGACGCCTGCTATCTGGACTTAACCCAAGAACAGCTTAATAAGCTGGAGCGCATACAAAATTTTTGCATCCGGTTCATATTTGGGTTGCGCAAGTATGACCATATATCAGAATTTCGCAAAAAGCTCAGTTGGTTACCAATCCGCCGTCGCCGGGATGCTCATGTTCTCTCTCTTCTCTTTAGTGTACTGTTTATCCCATCGACCCCATGCTATCTCAAAGAACGTTTTGTGTTTCTCCATCTTAGTCATGCTCGCTCCCTTCGTTCTACCAACACTCTTCAATTGCAAATGCCAGCTCATAGTTCCGGTTTTTATGACCACTCTTTCACTATACAAGCTGTCCGTTTATGGAATGCGCTACCCGTGAATATTCGCCACGCCAAGTCTATCACCACTTTTAAAGATATGGTGAAGAAACATTACCTATCTGAACAATACTAATTTTCTGTTTCTCTTTCTTTTTACACTTATCTTGTTATTATTAATGTGTCACTTATCTTGTTACTATTACTTTGTCACTATTCATTTAGGTATTTACGGTATTTATTTATATATAATATATATATATATATATATATATTTATATATAGGTATATATTATTAGGTATGTTTACATGTATAGTATAATACTAGCTTTTGCCCGCGGCTTCGCACGCTTGTATTGTGTTATTTCTACGTTTAGGTACTCTAATAATAGATCATGCATTTTCTATATACCAAACAACAAATCCACTAAATCTTTTCGGAGCTGAGCACGTATTAGCACACGTGTAAAATGCATTTACCTATACGACGCGTACATAGTTAATTTTGTTAATACTATTTAGAAATTACAAATACTTAAGTACACCACTGTAAAAGGAGTCGACATTTATATGTCCACTATTTTCCACGTTGTCTCATTTCACTGCACTTTCAACATAGTGGAGGCAGTGAGGAAATAACATGTGTACAAAGCTCAAATCAGAATCGCTTTTGCAAAGAATGTTTCATTTTTAGGGTTCCGTAACAGTTTTGAAATAAAGAAACCCTTTGTGGCGAAGTTGGGCATGACATGACCAGTACGTCTCCACACTATCATGCCTGCCTAAGGTTCCATTATAAGTTAGGTGTAATGTACATCATCATCATTCATCATTAATAGCCTGAAGACGTCCACTGCTGAACATAGGCCTCCCCCAGAGCACGCCACCTTGAGTGGCTGTTCGCCTCTTGCATCCATCGGCTCCCCGCGGCTTTCTCCAGGTCGTCGGTCCACCGAGTGGGGGGCCGGCCTACGCTGCGTCTTCCGGTTCGTGGTCGCCACTCGAGAACCTTTCTTCCCCATCGGTTGTCAGTTCTACGAGCGATGTGGCCTGCTCATTGCCACTTCAACTTACTAACTCTAAGAGCTATAATAATAAAATATAGTGTAATGTACGCCACAAATGAAATGTTACAGAGCATCATTGAAAGGAATAGATGAAACAGTTCTTATTTTTACTTATTAGGTGAGAGTCGCCTTTGATACCATGAAAACACCGAGAGCCACAGCTAAGTGGTAGGATCCTCTCACCAACGAGTGAAGTCATTATCAGATGCAAACTTACTTCTCCTCACCTTAAACCTTCAGGACCTGAAGGTCCCGAAGGAGGGTCCACCAGCCTTCCCCATTTGACCCGCCCTTACCACCGTGCAAAACTCTTTCTAATTCCTCTTTATTTCCCTTTCAATAAGACTCACATCAAAAGTTAAACTCTCATCACAAGTCAACTCTTTGATCACAAGTAATCTTAGTTTTTAGGTCTAGTTTAGTTTAGTATACTTATTATTATATGTTATCTAAGTTTTTAAATAAATCGTGTTATAAGCTTGGAATATAAAAAGTAATCTTTGAACCACTTACCCAGCCTAGCCAGGATTATTAACAATTACCTCTCATAATTGTTTCGTTGAGGTTATTCATTGCTACACCAAATTTTCTTAATATCGTTTTACTTCATACTCGCTTCGCTATCTTTTTCTAAATAAAACCAAGGCAAGGCACCACTCCCGCCTTTTTTCTCTCATTTTTTTTTTTTTTTTTTTTTTTGTTAACCGGCCTGGATACAGAGTCCTTTTGGCCGCCTCTTGAAGTTAACATTAGAAGTTTAATCACGTCTTGTTTGGCACTGACACTATTTTGACACTTCACGCTCACCAGGGTCTACAATCTTCAAAATGTCGGATGAGTAATGAATACTTGTTTGTGTGCGTGTGCACACAAACAAACTCCACAACTCTGCTAAACTCCGGCTTAGATGGCTCTGTTCACCAATTTACAGATTTGACACGCATCAATCCAAATTGTCAACGTCGTCATGGCGGACCCCGGTGCATTGCCAAATCCTTACTTTGGTAACGTTTTTCGTTACTTTTGACCCCTCATGGTTACTTTTCCTTCCTGGTCGAATAAGTTATTGTAAATTAGTTAGTTTTTTAAAAGCGCATACTGGCACTTACTTGCTGTAGAAATTGGCAGGGACGTGTGCTTTACGGAAGACTTGTGAAATCCTAATTTCTTCATTCCTTTCTTCGTTTTAAAGTTCCCAGAAAATACCCTAGTACCTACATTAACTTATTAGTCAGACTCTATTTTGCCCATTACTACGGGTCTATAGGATTATGTTTGCCTTAGAACAGCTAGGAATGCAATGATTGCCGTTATGGGCCCGTGGTATTCCGTATAGAATTTATAAACATGAATGAATGTAATATTAACTTCATGTTTTGGTGGACGCTTTATATAGGCTCCACAGATAACAGGTGATTTTTATGTAGCTAGACAAGTCAAACTTGGGACATTTTTGCTCATGTACCTACTGTACAGTAGATAGTACTTACGTAGTTTTTGAAATAGGTATAATATGGCAAACATAGTTTTTTCCGCGCCCGCTGCTTTCGTGCTTTTAATATTAGTGTTTCCTTTTAATTCATAACTTTAAACAAAAGTAATTAAATCGTTACTTTGGCTATCAAAACGGTAAATTTTGACTTTATGCGTAACTTTTTATGAACGCGCTCTGGCAATATCACCCGCCAAGTTTGAATTTTGTGGAGAAAATTTTCGCGGATTGTTGTTTTGTGGCTTTTAATTGGTTTCATTTTACTTTTATTACATAAGTCCGTTGAGTTGAGCATAGTTCCTCCGGTAGTGTTGAGTTTTATTTGAAACAATACAAGGACAAACGCTAGAGACAGGACTCATTTAAGTGTCGACTGGTGATAGTATTGTGAAAATCTGTTCTATTCACCATGTCTAATGCAAAATGTTGTGTCCCCGGATGTATTAATGGCTCACGTTAGTACGAGGATATAATATACCTACAGATTTGGGTGTAATCGAACTAAGCAAAAACCAATCATGTCTTTGCTTGCGCAACATAGATTAGCCATTATGTCCTATTCTAGGGCCTACCAAATTCCATCCGAAATCGTATCACTAGAGATATAATCCTGTTTCATAATATAGTCAAATTTTTGTATGGGTATAATAGTTCAAACGGTAGACCTCGCGAGCCCACATAAACGTTTTTACAGAGATATTCAAACAAGAAATAATCACACAAACGGTTGAATTTATAAAGCTGTGGGATATTTTTTTTCAGGTTCTTCTAACGTAACTTTGCACAAATTTCCCAATCCTGCAAAGGAGTTAACATTGTTTAATTTGTGGATCAAGGTTATTGGTGGTGAAATACTGGGAATGACAAATGACCATATTTTTAAATACCGTCGTGTATGCCGCATACATTTCAAACAAGAGTATCTGTGCCGGGGTAATAGAATCAGCAACATTGCCATGCCAACTTTGTACATGCCAGGTTAGTGGTGTCATTTTATTTCACGTTTTCATACATTTTTATTTATAAAACCTTGTAAGGGATCGTCCATAAATCACGTGAGATTGGAAAAGGAGGGGAGAGGGTTTGGAAAAATCATGAACATCGCCAGGTTGTAGTGAGATATCACGTGTATTAAGAAGCATGAAGAAGAAGAAGAAGACGTGTATTAGTTTTTTCATTGAACGCGTGAGTTCTAAACCAAACGCGGAGCGTGATTCGAGCCCGCGCCGTAGCCTGGAAACTATTGCCCGTAAAATATACTGTGCAAAAACACACGTGAGTTTGGCTAGGGGGGAGAGGTTAGTGTATCATGTACCATGAACATGGACATAGCTATAGCTTTCACAAGAGGGGGGGTCCGAGGGTAAAAGGTAAAAATGTAAACGCTCAAATCATAGTCATTTAGAAATTACTTTAACATGAAATGGGCAGCACCGGCCCTGGATTTGGGTGGAGCGAGATTGTCTTTCGGCGTCCTTTGGTTGGCGTCACGACGCTTTCACATCTCATAATTTGTATTTCTCAATAAATAATAAATGATAATTAATTACCAATCAAAGTAGCCTCTGGTGGGCTTTTTGATCCGTTGTTAAGGTAACCAATAGGTAATTAAAAAACTAACAAATTCTAACCAGTGTTCAACATTTGTGAGAGCTTTTAACCATTGGTTACCTTAACTACGGATCAAAAAACCTACCCTTAGTCTAAGGTGAGCAGCGCCACTGCTGCGAGCATTACATTATTGTAATAAACTTTTTAGTAGAATTATTAAATCAATAGGTATGTACCTACATGTTTAGTGCGCTCTGGTTATAAAGTAAAATAAGGTAGAAATAGTAAAAGCGCGAGCAGAGCGAACGCGAAAAAATTTGATGTAGGTATTAGGCACATTGTGTTTCAGAAAATACGTATGTCCATGGCCATTTGAGCAATTGATTTCACAATGCGCGATAAACAACCTTACTTATAATTTGTATTTCATTTTATAACAAATCAAAAAATTTAAGAAGTACAAAATTTAAGAGCGCGCGCAGAACGAGCGCGAAAAAAAACTGTTTTTGACATATTGTATTTTAGAAAATACTTATGGCTAGTAGCTTCTTGTACAATTAATTTCACAGTGCGCAAAAACCACCTTACCTACTTAATGGTTTTTGAACTCGTGAGCGAAAGGGCGTCATACTTTTTCGCAAAGTGGTATTGCTGTTTCTAAAACCGAAGAAGAAACTTAAACTGAACTTTTGCTCATAGTTGTCAAAGCTTTTCTTATTTTTATCTTTTATTGGGAAACGCAAAACTTACGTTGAGGCTTTTTTGTCTCATGGTTCTGGGTACCCTTTAACTATCATAAAACAACCGTTAGTAAAGCACGAATACAAACTAAAGCGCGCAGAAGTTACATAGAAAAAGTATAGAATTCAGCAATTTTTATAGATAAGTAGGTAATTAGTAATCAATATAGGTACACAAGTATTAAAGCAAGCTAATCAAACAACAAAACTATTTTCCGTCATCATTATTCAGCAATTTTTAATTATGCCATTTGCTAATGGGAAGGGGGGGGGGTCCGGACCACCTAAACCCCCCCCCCCCCCCCCCTATATACGCCCATGACCATGTATCACCCAGGGAGGAGGTGGTGGTAAACAATTTGCTGAAAAAATCATCACAGGATTAATGGTCGACCCCCCTAATATACACGTTCATTATTGGTATTGAATTTAGAGTAGTCACACTTTGCAAAATAGTTTAAAGTTACTATGTCAAAACAACAAATGAGGTACTGAACAGTGAACAAGTTTAGCCAAGAACAAGTGAACTAAGAAGTGAACTCAATAGGACATGGCTAAGGCTAAAGGACTAGTAGGTATATCCACAGCTTAAAAAAAATAGTTTAAAGATTAAACATTTATTCCCGCCTAAATTTTTGAATTTTTTGACACATGTTGTTGGTCAACCGTCTCAATATGATAATTTATCGCTCCGCGGGTGTTACATGTTTATTTTATTAATTTTATGGGGTGTCAATTAAAAAAGTTTATCCAACCCACATTCAATATGTAACGTTCCAACTCACTTTAAAATTTATAATTTTTTGAATGAATACCTTCGTTGATTTCGTTCATTCAAGTGTCAAAAGTTCGTATAGTCTATGGTTATGGATTACGCACTACTTACTCATAGGGATGTTCCGATACCACCAAAGTATCGATACCTACTCATATGAGTAGTACTCAAATCATGATTCGATATTACTGATATGAATACCCTATAAGTATCGATACCTAGTCATATATCGTTCGCTTGCGCTTCGCTCTACTGTTCGCAGAACTACTAGTTGAGTATTTTGGTGCTTACATTTGTCTGGCCATGCTACTGCAATACTAATCAAATTGTAATTTCAGATCCTGCAACAGCCAGTCATTCAAATGTTGCGACTGCACAACACCAAAAACTATACCAAAGTCATGCACCAGATGTTCACATTGTAGATAACCTTGGTAATTTTATTTCATTTTAGCAATTATAAACCACCAATTTTTACTCATCGACCTCAGTAGAGTCTCCTAACCAAAATCATGTTGGAGCTTTCACTTGTCTGGCCATGCTACTGCAATACTGATCATATTGTGATTTCAGATCCTGCAACAGCCAGTCATTCAAATCCTGGGACTGCACAATATCAAAAACTATACCAGAGATATCCACCAGATGTTCAAATTGTAGATAGCCTTGGTAATTTTATTTCATTTTAGCAATTATAAACCACCAATTTTTACTCATCGACCTCAGTAGAGTCTCCTAACCAAAATCATGTTGGAGCTTTCACTTGTCTGGCCATGCTACTGCAATACTGATCATATTGTGATTTCAGATCCTGCAACAGCCAGTCATTCAAATCCTGGGACTGCACAATATCAAAAACTATACCAGAGTCATACACCAGATGTCCAAATTGTAGATAGCCTTGGTAATTTTATTTCATTTTAGCAATTATAAACCACCAATTTTCACTCATCGACCTCAGTAGAGTCTCCTAACCAAAATCATGTTGGAGCTTTCACTTATCTGGCCATGCTACTGCAATACTGATCATATTGTGATTTCAGATCCTGCAACAGCCAGTCATTCAAATCCTGGGACTGCACAATATCAAAAACTATACCAGAGTCATACACCAGATGTCCAAATTGTAGATAGCCTTGGTAATTTTATTTCATTTTAGCAATTATAAACCACCAATTTTCACTCATCGACCTCAGTAGAGTCTCCTAACCAAAATCATGTTGGAGCTTTCAC
This sequence comes from Ennomos quercinarius, assembly GCA_910589525.2. Lineage (NCBI taxonomy): Eukaryota > Metazoa > Arthropoda > Insecta > Lepidoptera > Geometridae > Ennomos > Ennomos quercinarius. The sequence continues at coordinate 8,894,634 of OU342501.1, forward strand.
TTGTCTGGCCATGCTACTGCAATACTGATCATATTGTGATTTCAGATCCTGCAACAGCCAGTCATTCAAATCCTGGGACTGCACAATATCAAAAACTATACCAGAGATATCCACCAGATGTTCAAATTGTAGATAGCCTTGGTAATTTTATTTCATTTTAGCAATTATAAACCACCAATTTTTACTCATCGACCTCAGTAGAGTCTCCTAACCAAAATCATGTTGGAGCTTTCACTTATCTGGCCATGCTACTGCAATACTGATCATATTGTGATTTCAGATCCTGCAACAGCCAGTCATTCAAATCCTGGGACTGCACAATATCAAAAACTATACCAGAGTCATACACCAGATGTCCAAATTGTAGATAGCCTTGGTAATTTTATTTCATTTTAGCAATTATAAACCACCAATTTTCACTCATCGACCTCAGTAGAGTCTCCTAACCAAAATCATGTTGGAGCTTTCATTTGTCTGGCCATGCTACTGCAATACTGATCAAATTGTGATTTCAGATCCTGCAACAGCTGGTCATTCACATCCTGCGACTTCACAATATCAAAAACTATACCAGAGTCATACACCAGATGTCCAAACTGTAGATAAACTTGGTAATTTTATTTCATTTTAGCAATTATAAACCACCAATTTTCACTCATCGACCTCAGTAGAGTCTCCTAACCAAAATCATGTTGGAGCTTTCATTTGTCTGGCCATGCTACTGCAATACTGATCAAATTGTGATTTCAGATCCTGCAACAGCTGGTCATTCACATCCTGCGACTTCACAATATCAAAAACTATACCAGAGTCATACACCAGATGTCCAAATTGTAGATAAACTTGGTAATTTTATTTCATTTTAGCAATTATAAACCACCAATTTTCACTCATCGACCTCAGTAGAGTCTCCTAACCAAAATCATGTTGGAGCTTTCATTTGTCTGGCCATGCTACTGCAATACTGATCAAATTGTGATTTCAGATCCTGCAACAGCTGGTCATTCACATCCTGCGACTTCACAATATCAAAAACTATACCAGAGTCATACACCAGATGTCCAAACTGTAGATAAACTTGGTAATTTTATTTCATTTTAGCAATTATAAACCACCAATTTTCACTCATCGACCTCAGTAGAGTCTCCTAACCAAAATCATGTTGGAGCTTTCATTTGTCTGGCCATGCTACTGCAATACTGATCAAATTGTGATTTCAGATCCTGCAACAGCTGGTCATTCACATCCTGCGACTTCACAATATCAAAAACTATACCAGAGTCATACACCAGATGTCCAAATTGTAGATAAACTTGGTAATTTTATTTCATTTTAGCAATTATAAACCACCAATTTTCACTCATCGACCTCAGTAGAGTCTCCTAACCAAAATCATGTTGGAGCTTTCATTTGTCTGGCCATGCTACTGCAATACTGATCAAATTGTGATTTCAGATCCTGCAACAGCTGGTCATTCACATCCTGCGACTTCACAATATCAAAAACTATACCAGAGTCATACACCAGATGTCCAAACTGTAGATAAACTTGGTAATTTTATTTCATTTTAGCAATTATAAACCACCAATTTTCACTCATCGACCTCAGTAGAGTCTCCTAACCAAAATCATGTTGGAGCTTTCATTTGTCTGGCCATGCTACTGCAATACTGATCAAATTGTGATTTCAGATCCTGCAACAGCTGGTCATTCACATCCTGCGACTTCACAATATCAAAAACTATACCAGAGTCATACACCAGATGTCCAAACTGTAGATAAACTTGGTAATTTTATTTCATTTTAGCAATTATAAACCACCAATTTATGCTCAAATACCTCAGTAGAGTCTCCTAAACATTTATTTCAAATATTTCAAGTCTTGTTAATTTCAGGGTCAGGGAAAATGAAAGCAACAAAAATGGTTGCCCACAAGCTTCGAAGACGTGTTCCGGCAACACGATCTGAACACAGTATATATAAAAAGCTTATGCAAGTTAGGGTCAAGCTCAGTAAATGCCGCAATAAAAATAAAAAGCAGGCAGTCAAAATTAAGACGTTGCAGAAATTATCCACAAATCCAGTCTTTTTGAAAACAGTGGATAATTTATCTAGTGCTGCAAAACTTTTGACCCTATTGCAGTTCCGGGAATCTAAAAAGAAAAACAAAGGCAGAAGATTTACGACCGAAGAAAAAATTTTGGCCTTATCAATGCTGAAGCAAAGCCCAAAGGGGTACCGTTTTCTCAGGAAAATATTCATTTTACCAGCACCCCAAACTCTGTTAAAATTAATAACTAAAGCAGCCATCAAGCCTGGTATAAATGCAAACATTTTAAAACAAATAAAAAAAACGACCGAGAAAATGAAAGTAGAGGACCGATTGTGTGTGGTTTTATTTGATGAGATGTCACTAAAGCCCAATGTGACCTATAATGAAAGGAAAGATAGAGTAATCGGTTTCGTCAGTAATGGTCAAACTATTCACCCTGAATTTGCAGACCATGCTCAAGTCTTCATGGTGCGAGGGCTCATAAGAAATTATAAGCAGCCTGTGGCTTACACATTTTCCCAAGCCGCAACCAAAGGACCAGAACTTGCAAATCAGTTGAGAATGGTTATCTCTGAACTACAAGCCGCCGGTTTAATTGTGGTTGCTACAGTGTGTGATCAGGGCACCAATAATGTGCAGTGCATAAAACTACTTACCCAAGAAGCAAGAGGCGTTTTTTTGCGGCAGGGTCAAGAACCAAGAGGTAACATGTTCATAATCAACGAACAAAAAATTATACCCTTGTATGACCCCCCACATTTAATAAAGGGTATAAGGAACAATCTTTTGACAAAAGATTTAGTATATACAAAAAACAACGAAGAGAAAACAGCAAAATGGGAACACGTCGAGCTTCTCCACAAAGAAAATCCTGGATATAAAGGTATCCGGTTGGTACCAAAATTGACCGACAGTCATGTGGTCCCGTTGAAAATTTCAAAAATGAAAGTTAAATTCGCCACCCAAGTATTTAGCCAAACAGTGGCATCAAATATGGGATACCTTGCCGGTAAAAGCTTTAAGTTTTATTTTTATTTCTTAATGAATGATCTGACTACCTATTTGTTTGCCTGATGTTAAGCGTCACGGTTGACTTTAATATTTTACAATGCCTCTAGTCACTCTAAATTACAAAGTTTCGCGCTACATTCCACTGCGCGTGCGCAAGTTCCTGAGACATCACTGAGTTTAGTAATAATACGATTACCAGACTGAGATTAGGGCCCATGTTATGGAACGACACTAAGTAGACTGTTTCTTTGATTGCGTGGCTTTACTTACAAAACAGCTGAATCGTTTTGGATGAAGTTTTGCACACTGATTGCTAATACCACCGAGATCAACCTGATACTTTTTATCCAAGCAGAAAATTGAGATTTCCTGCGGGAAAACACCTAAGTAGCGGGAGAAACCGGAAGGTGCCTCTAGTCTATACTATACTAATACTATAAAGAGATAAAGTTTGTCGTCTTCAGGCTATTCATGATGATGATGATGATGATGATGATGATGATGATAAAAATCTCTACTAATCTGATTCTATATATTCTATCAGTGATATAAAGTAACACTATCTGTGAATGACAATGTTGGATGTTGATAGAGTAGCGGACTGAAGCTAGTAATTAAAACTACACATACTTATACAAGTTAATAAACGTGTAATATTAATACTGTCCAGTTATTCCTAAACATTTACTACAGTCCCTAAAAATCATAGATGTGTAAGAAAACACCTACATGACCATGCAATAAATTATAAATAGTAATAATAATAATAATTTATAGGAATATTGTAAAAAAAACTTAAATTTAAGCAATTAAAATAAATGAGGTGATAATAATGAATTGTGTATTTCTTTAACAGATAAAGGCATTCTTCCGGAGTCATGTAAGGACACTGCTGATGCTCTACTCTTTTTCGATAAACTGTTTGATTCAGTTAACGGCAGCTATGAGAAGAGAAATCGACACGGGAAGCCACTTTTGAGACCAGCTACGCCTAATTCTCTGCACCACTTGGTATTTGTACAGTCAAAAGAACAATTACAAAATATGAAATTTGTAAACCGTGTTACCGGACAGGCTGAAAATGTTCCGACTTTAAAAAACTGGGTATGGACACTAGAAGGCATTGAATCGTTACTAAAAAATGTGAAAGAAGACTATGGTGTCACATCGGTCTGGTTGCGGCATTTAAATCAAGACCCACTGGAAAACTTCTTCGGTTCTGTCAGGAGTCATGGCTCTCGGAATGTTAACCCTACACCAGAAAGGTTCGAGTCAACGTTTACCGCGTTGCTAGTGAACAGCCTGTCTAGTGTCCATGCCCCTGGAGCCAATTGTGAGCAGGATACTTGTGCAGTATTGAATGCGCTCATCGTCACATCAAGTGAGTGTCAAGCACCGCAGCCGGCTTGTGAAATGGATAATATACCGAATATATTAATCACGCCCCTTGAACACAAAAATGAACCCCGTCAAATAGGAGGATTGCAATATGTCAGTGGATATTTAATTAAAAAGACAAAAAAAAACGTATTCAAAGGGTGCACCCAGTGCAAATCTGATTTGATTGCTGATAATGAGGCAGAATACAATAAATATAGGGAATATGCAGGGAAGCGGTGGCTATACAGTCCAAGCGACTCTCTCTTGCAGTGTGTATCCATTCTGCAAGACATAAATAATGAAATTTTAAAAACAAATTTAGAAAAGGAAAATATAAAAGAATTAATAAAAACAATGACTTTTGCTGTATTTGATTTTGATTTTATGAAATGTGAAAGTCACAAGGATCATGTTATTGAGTACCTTCTCAATCTATCGTGCAGATTTTTCATATATAACTATTGTAAAGAAATAAATAAGATTTTAACAAACAAGAGAGAGTGTGATGACGATGAAGACAAATACAAAGTGAAAGCAAAGAAGTATTATAAAAAATGTTTTAAAAGAAAGCAATAAAATAAAATCGTTTTCAACTCAGCAAGTCGAACAGGCATATTTTGCTACATGGAAACTGTGGAAAATCGCATTTTGCTAACTGTGTGAGGAAAAGCATTTTTTTAATATTACGATTTCATGCGGCTAGTGTATTCAGCCAACTGTAGGTTACATTTCTGGTTTCTACTGCATCTAACTTGCATTATAAAAAACTTGCCTTAAATTAAATCATCGAAGTCGAGTCAAATTCCCACCCAAATCTAGTCTATTCAAAGTCAAGCTCCAATAACTCGGTAGCTCCTCCGGTAGTGTTGAGTTTTATTCGAAACGCAGCATTGATTCGATTCGATACTAGTACATCCTTTCCGATACCAAGTAGGTATCGGAAGAATGATTCGATGCAAAAAAGTACTTGGTATCGAAAGATAAGTAACGAACACTTACTCATATTTACTAGTATCGGAACATCCCTACTTTTTTGTTCACGTTCACTCGGTCTCGTTCCTTGTTTGTTATTATTATAAACAAAACAGAAGAATAGCGGTTTCTTTTCGGTTTTCCTTGTTATTCTTTTGTTAAACTTAAAGATTTACATCAGCGGCGCCTTATTTTAATTCGCCGTAGGCCGTTAATGTGGCAGCTTACATCGCTGCAAAACATCGCGTATAGCCTATGACTATGGATTCGCGCGATAATTTAGCCACTCCGCGCACCGCGCCGCCCGTAAAGAACAAGGAAAAGATGGATAGAGTGCGCTGGTAATTTCAGTTGTGTTCTTCGACAATTATTGTCGATGTTAATTATTAATATTGCGATTGAATAGAAAAAGTACCTACATTTCAGCACACCGTTCATAATAACATAATAATTTTAAATAATATATTTTTGTATTTTCAGAACCATTGTTGGTGCTCCAAGACGCAAGACCACTAAGAGAAAACAAATTACGGAACCATCTACATCAACGCCGAAAGGTAGCATTATTTTTTTCCCTTTAACAGTGTTGTTGATTTACAATGACATTGCCATGTCTTACCGCAGGTACCTTTCTTTGGCCTGTTTCCATCTAAAGAGATGATTTAAGCAGTGTCTGTTATATTACCTGTAGCACGGCATTTACGCTCGTGACCTATAAGACCAATACCGGAACGGCAGATATGGCTGCAGTACGCACATAATATATATTTGATGCTGGCGGCTGATGGATGCAGGAGGCAAGCAGCCACTCAAAACGGCGCTCTGTGAGTGAGGTCTATGCTGAACTGCTGAGCTGTAGCTGAACTTAAAGCAGTAATAAAAGAGACTGCAGAGGAAGAAACCAAAACTCGATTAGAGTTGTTAAGTGCAACTAGAGCAACCAACTACTCTTTATGGAAAATACTCAAAAACAATGATAAAAAAGCCTCAAAAAGTAAATGCACCTCTTAAAACAACTAATAATCAATTGGCAAGATCCACACAGGAGAAAGTTGAAGCATTCGCAAAACATCTACACAAAGTATTTACACCTAATGAAGCAGATTCAGGATGCACAACTGATATTATAAGTGTTTTAAGTGAAGCCTTTCAATTGGACCTCCCATTAAAACCTTTAACTCCAAAGGAAGTTGTAACAGAAATTAAACGGCTTGCAAATAAAAAAGCACCAGAATTTGACTTAGTAACTAAAGAGGTGCTACAGGAACTGCCTAAGAAAGGTGTATTGTATCTGATGATGTTATTTAACGGAATTGTAAGAGTGCAAATACTTTCAGCACTGTGGAAAGTATCACAAATCATTATGGTACACAAGGGTGGAAAGCCCCTAAATGAAGTTGGCTCATATAGACCAATTAGCCTGCTACCAGTACTATCAAATCTTTTTGAAAGGATGTTGTTGAAAAGAATGACACCTGTACTATCAGACAGAAATGTGATTCCAGCTCATCAATTTGGATTTCGCCAAAAGCATGGGACCATAGACCAAGTTCACCGCGTATATGACACCATAAGGAGTGCCTTGGAGAAAAAATAGTATTGCTCATCAGCCTTCTTAGATGTACAACAAGCCTTCAACAAAGTGTGGCATAAAGGACTACTTTATAAAATCAAAAAAATATCTACCTCATGTATTCTACAGCCTACTGGAGTCATATCTTACTGATCGAATCGTTCAAATTAAGGAAGAAGAAGTCACATCCAAGTTTTATCCTATCACTGCCGGTGTGCCCCAAGGATCAGTGTTAGGACCAGTCCTGTATACTATATTCACAGCTGATCTCCGCAAGACCAATAGTGTCACTATTGCCACTTATGCAGATGACACTGCCATACTAGCAACTAACAGCAACAAAAGTAAAGCATCCGAACTATTGCAACAGTGCCTTGATGAAGTTGAGGCATGGCTAAGAAAATGGAGAATAAAGGCAAGTGCATCAAAATCAGTCTTCACGTTAAAAAGGGAAAATTGCCCACCAGTCAAACTTGGTATGCATCTGGATTGTCGCATCACATGGAAAAAACACCTTCAAATGAAAAGGGACCAGTTGAAGCTAAGATACAAAGGGCTTTACTGGCTACTGAATAGACACTCAACACTTTCAATTGGTAAAAAGCTGCTCATCTATAAGTCCGTACTGAAGCCAGTATGGACGTATGGCATCAAGTTGTGGGGTTCGGCTTGCACTTCAAACATAAATACTATTCAGAGATTCCAAAACAGTCTGCTTAAAACCATTACAAATGCACCATGGTTTATACGTAACAGTGAACTATATGAAATATTAAAAATCAACACCATGGCTGAAGAAATCAATGAGGTAGCAGATAAATATAATCAGAAGCTGGAGAGGCATCCCAATGCTCTAGCCTCACAGCTAACAACACATCTCAAAAGAAAGCAAATCTTCTCCCAAGAAAAGGGAACAGTGACATAACGTAAAAGAACTGTGGTTTCTCGCTGGAGAACTCTACTTTAATAGAAAAGCAACATCCCACCATATCTGCTAAAAGTGATGCCACTGATTGCAGAAGTAAAAGGAAAACAAAATGTAATGCCCATGTTCCACCTGTTGATATACCTACTTGACCGGAATATTCGGTATGTATGTAAGTAGATCATTCATATAACTAACAACCCGATGCAGGAGAAAGGTTGTCGAGTGGCAACCACAAACTGGAAGACGCAGCATAGGCTTAGGCATTGGGTGGATCAATTTATAGTCAAAACCGCAGGGAGCCGATGGATGCAGGAGGCAAGACTCAAAATGGCGCTCTGTAGTGGAGGTCTATGTTTAGCAGTGGACGTCTTCAGGCTGTTGATAATGATGATGATGAATTATAAAATATGTCTGCTTCAAAAAGAGCAAGTATGTCTATAATGTTTTTACCTGACTATAGTGAAGAAAAACGGAGGATTATGTTTTTGACCTGTATATATGAATATTCATCTGTTCACTCCTACTTCTAAACTACTAAACTTGTCAGTTTAGATCTCATAGTTTTCCTTTCATTAACTATATTTAGTAACTCCTGTCTTGTTAATTTCAGAGTCAGAGAAAATGAAAGCAACAAAAATGGTTGCCCACAAGCTTCGAAGATGTGTTCCGGCAACACAATCTGAACACAGTATATATAAAAAGCTTTTGCAAGTTAGGGTCAAGCTCAGTAAATGCCGCAATAAAAATAAAAACACAATCGAAATTAAGACGTTGCAGAACGTTAGTTAATCTATCTAGTGCTGCAAAACTTTAGACCCTAATGCAGTTCCGGGAATCTAAGAAGAAAAACAAAGGCCTTGGCCAGATGGTTTCCAAAAACGTTGGCCTTTTCTAGCGCTGTTCTTGCCCATCTGAGGTTTTCAGAAGCTGCGGCCTATTAAAGCTCTTGGTGAATTTTCACAATGAATAGTTTGTTGCAGAGGTTGCAGTCAATGACTCTAGTTTCGCACTGAGGGTGTTGTCATGCCATTCTTCCAGCACTCTTTAGGTTTTCAGATGCTTTATTTAGTAGCGTCATATCTGATTTATGCCTTTCTTGCTGCCAAATTCTACGCAGTTTTCTTTTGTCCCTGAGAAGTGCCTTTATTACTCAAGCTAACTACTACAATAATAAAAACTAAACTAAACTAGCTACACTACCTGCTACAAAGAACACTTATGGACTGTATAATAGCCGCGATGGCCTATAGACAGTCCAAGTGCTCCAGCCCACTACCACTTTGTCCCTTATCATTTTTCTTATTTCAAGAGGAATATTGTCATTGGTGTGGATTCTTAACGGAGGTGTAGATAGCCAGCAAGCTTCTTGTATTAATACCGTTATATATTTGACAGCATCGTCTATAGTCTTTAAGGCCACTTTCATCTTTATGTTGTTATCTAAATATTCACGAAAAGATATCCAATCAGTGAGTCTGTTATAAAGGTTTTCAGGTTCCTCATACTCTATTAGTAGGTTGCTGATTGTAAGTAGCACAGTATGATCTGAGGAGCCATCCAAGCATGATTCCACCTTTGAGTAATGTCCTGACATGCCTTTTGTAATGTAGAAGTCCAGAAGGTCTGCAATTTTGTTAGGGTCAGTCGGCCAGCAAGTAGGCTCTGAAGTTGATAATGTGGTTAGGTGATTGCTGTCTATGCTCATTTTTAGCTGCCTTCTCTTGTTGTGGACAGTCTAGTACCCCAGTGAGTATGTTTAGAGTTCCAGTCGCCTCCTGCTACAAACCGGTTTCCCAGGGTTTTAAAATAGAAAACAATTATCCCCTGTTAGTTTGTGTTTTGGGGGGCAATATGCTGCAGAAAAGGTATAGGGCCTGTATCTTCCATCACGCATATTGATGTCGCTTTGATGTGATTTGTTTTATATTCTGGAAGTAGGTGATGATTGATATTACTTCTGATTATAAATGCTGTTCCTGCGTGGCCTGTTCCATCTGAGTGATTTGTCAAATAGGTGTTGTAATTTTTAAATTGTACACAGGAGGTAGCAGTGCAGTGTGCTTCAGATATAAGAGCAATGTCTAGTTTATGTTCCTTCATAAGGGTATCCAGTTTACTTTTATTAGGAGCAAGTCCATTTAGATTCCAGGTGGCTGTTCTTAGAGTAATCATTGAGATAGCCTGTCTATGAGTTTCACTATGAGGCCCATAGGAGTGCTTATTTGTTGTAGGATGAGTTCAAACTTCTCTGCTTGTTTAACAAGCATCTGTTCTATGGTGGGGGTTATTTTGTCTATCTTTTGGGATGTGTTGTGGTTAAGTATATTTAAGGTTGCTCTTGCGTTTTCGCTATTTCTGAGAAGGGACTTCCTATTAAACCATTGAGGTTTGCCTTGTTGAGGGACAATAGGCTGAGAACCAGATGGCTCTGGAGCTTTGATATCTGGTTCCTTGGTGCTAGATTTGCTATTACCAGGTTAGGGGGTTGTGTAGTTGATCTATATCTTTTTGAGTGCATTTAATCTTATTATCGACTAGTTTTGTAGGAAGGAATGGAGTACCGGCTTGTCTTGGCTTATTAGTGGGTTGTTTCATACGCCTTGCTAATATTTCCCTGTACACTTCACAGCCTTTATAGTTAGCTGGGTGCGCTCCTTCACACAGCGCACACTGGGCAGGCGTGCTACGGTCATGTTTTGGGCAGTCTGATGTTTTGTGAGGTTGCGCACATTTGACGCATCTGTAGGGGCGCATACAATAATTTTTTGAGTGGCCATACTGCTGACATCTTTGACATTGTACTATCGTGTGTCTTTTCTTTGGATCTTCTATGGTGATAGATCGGTGATAGAGATGTATTTCAAGTTTTTGACATAATTGTTATTCACACTTGGGAGTAGTGTGACAAAAATGTTGATGTTGGTTTTTTGCCATATCTCGCATTTATTATTTTTCCTGTTATTTGGTTTCCCGTGGCTTCAATTCCCTCTTTAATTGCTTCTAAGGGTGCTTATAATTAAAATAAGCTTAATTTAATTGCTTCAAACAGCGGCAGCGGCTCCAATAAATATGTGCAGCAAGCATTTCATCCTAGCTTGTTCATAACAAATACAAGATCTAACTCAATGCCTAATTCCCCCACTGAGGCTAAGGATATAGACAATAGGAAAAAACCCCAAGTCCCACGTGTGTGGAAAAAAGTCCCTATTGAGAGAAACCCCTAGCGGAAGCAAACCGATGGGCCGGAAAGCCCACACTATGAATACATTCAAACTCACAACCGATTCTCTGCACTGCCTGTAGATGTTAACGATAATGATCGAGAACCTGGTCCTAAAAAACCTAGTAAACCACCACCAATCATCCTGTATGGAATCAAAGATCTTCACAACCTCACTAAACTACTAGAAAATGCCGTAGAGCAAAATAAATTCACCTATAAAGTAGTAAATAGATCACAACTAAGAATAAGCTGTACAGAAATGGAAACTTACAAAAAACTTATCACCACAGTCCGGTAAAACAAGCTTATTAGGTACACATTCAACATGAAAGGAATTATAGAATTGTCATCCGTAATCTTTACCCAACAAATGAATAACTAAAGCAGCCATCAAGCCTGGTATAAATGCAAACATTTTAAAACAAATAAAAAAAACGACCGAGAAAATGAAAGTAGAGGACCGATTGTGTGTGGTTTTATTTGATGAGATGTCACTGAAGCCCAATGTGACCTATAATGAAAGGAAAGATAGAGTAATCGGTTTCGTCAGTAATGGTCAAACTATTCACCCTGAATTTGCAGACCATGCTCAAGTCTTCATGGTGCGAGGGCTCATAAGAAATTATAAGCAGCCTGTGGCTTACACATTTTCCCAAGCCGCAACCAACAAACAAAAAATTATTCCCTTGTATGACCCCCCACATTTAATAAAGGGTATAAGGAACAACCTTTTGATTTACGAAAAATTATACAAAAAACAACGAAGAGAAAACAGTAAAATGGGAAAACGTCGAGCTTCTCCACAAAGAAAATCCTGGATATAAAGGTATCCGGTTGGTACCAAAATTGACCGACAGTCAAATTAAAATTTCAAAAATGAAAGTAAAATTCGCCGCCCAAGTATTCAGCCAAACAGTGGCATCAAATATGGGATACCTTGCAGGTAAAAGCTTTAAGTTTGACTTTTATTTTTTAATGAATGATCTGACTACCTATTTGTTCGGTTGATGTTAAGCGTCACGGTTGACTTTGATATTTTACAACGCTTCTAATCACTCTAAATCACAAAGTTTCGCGCTACATCCAACTGCGCGTGCGCAAGTTCCTGAGACATCACTGAGTTTAGAATACGATTACAAGACTGAGATTAGGGCCCATGTTATGGAACGACACTCAGTCAGACTTTCTTTGATTGCGTGGCTTTACTTACAAAATGCTGAATCGTTTTGGATGAAGTTTTACACACTGATTGCTAATACCATCGAGATCAACCTCATGCTTTTTATCCAAGCAGAAAATTAAGATTTCCTGCGGGAAAACATCTAATAGAGATAAAGTTTGCCGTCTTCAGGCTGTTCATGATGATGATGATGATAAACATCTGGAACTACTGATCTGATTCTATATATTCTATCAGTGATATAAAGCAACACTATCTCTCAATGACAATATTGGATGTTGATAGAGTAGCGGACTGAAGCTAGTAATTAAAATTACACATACTTATACAAGTTAATAAACGTGTAATATTAATACTGTCCAGTACAGGAGTTATTCCTAAACATTTACTACAGTCCCTAAAAATCATAGATGTGTAAGACAGCTTAAACATCTACATGACCATGCAAAAAGCGACAATATTAAACACATGTCTCATTTTAGTATTAAGTCGGTTACATATTTATTCAACATGTCTCATTGTTTGCAAATTTCTGATTGAAGATCTTGCTATTAACCAAGCCGAGGTAGAAAATGAAGTTCACCTGGCCTAGGCCCGTGCTCTTCACAATACCGAAATATATTCGTATATTTCGAGCTAAATCAACAAATGAAAAATAATAACAATAATGAATTGTGTATTTCTTTAACAGATAAAGGCATCCGTCCGGAGTCATATAAGGACTGCTGATGCTCTACTCTTCTTTGATAAACTGTCTGATTCAGTTAACGACAGCTATGAGAAGAGAAATCGACACGGGAAGCCACTTTTGAGACCAGCTACGCCTAACTCTCCGCATCACCTGGTATTTGTTTAATCAAAAGAACAATTACAAAATATGAAATTTGTAAACTGTGTTACCGGAGAGGCACCGGAAGGCATTGAAGCATTACTAAAAAATGTGAAAGAAGACTATGGTGTCACATCGGTCTGGTTGCGGCCCACTGGAAAACTTATTCGGTTCTGTCAGAAGTCATGGCTCCCAGAGTGTTAACCCTACACCAGAAAGGATCGAGTTAACATTTACCGCGTTGCTAGTGGACAGCCTGTCTAGTGTCCATGCCCCTGGAGCCAATTGTGAGCAGGATACTTGTGCAGTATTGAATGCGCTCATCGTCACATCAAGTGAGTGTCAAGCACCGCAGCCGGCTTGTGAAATGGATAATATACCGATATATTAATCACGCCTCTTGAACACAAAAATGAACCCCGTCAAATAGGAGGATTGCAATATGTCAGTGGATATTTAATTAAAAAGACAAAAAAAACGTATTGAAAGGGTGCACCCAGTGCAAATCTGATTTGATCCGTGTGTTGGTTACTGTTACTGCTTCTATGGAGTTTTCGAGAGAACACAAAAATATTGTTTTTCATTGTTTGTTTTAAATCTTAGTCACACTTTTGGCGAGAATGCATAAATGTTCCGATAGTATTATATACCTACTATATAATAACTACTTATTATATAGTTATTATAGTTATTATCTGTGGTAATTTAATGTTATGTATTTACTTAACTTATGTTAATAATGGTAAATTACCTAGACCTAGACCTTTAGGTGCTCATGACCGTTTACAAGTGAAAACAACAGTGATCTTTAATGCTAGCCGACCAATGATAGAAAAAATATATACACTTAGTTATTTTGTAAGTATGTAAGTACCTTGAGGTGAAAAGTTGTGATGTGCTACTCGAGAGCAAAGTTTTATGCATCTCGTGCCCTTGAATTCCCGAAGCAAAAATCGACTGTGCTCTCTTATTGCACAAATAACTATTTTGTAGTAGGTAGGTACCTAGTGTAAGCTAGTTTAGCTAGTAGCATACGACAAACGTTTTGTAAGGCGGTGTCGGATGATCGAATTTGTCGGACTATAGAGTAGTCACGACTATTGTAGTCCGCAACTTTTTGGAAAGGAGTATCTTGTAATCCGACAAATTACATACCTACCTACTTATAAAAGTGATAATATCAATCCTGCTTATATGTAGGTACTAAGTACCTAAATATTATGAGATATGTGAAATAAACAACACAGTGGGATTTATTAAAATGTAATAACATTAACTTCATAGTAAACCCCATTGTGTTGACTCATTCACTATAGCACTTGCAAAAAAATTGTAATTTTAATAATGACAGACCATATACCTACAAAGATGTGCTTTGTATGTACCTACTGTTGTGGCACTTCACATCACTGTTCGTGTTCACGTATTCGTCTTATTTGTCCAAAAACGACCATGTGAAGTTATTTATTTATTCATTTGTTGTTAGGACTAGAACGCAGTGATTATATAGGTACTCGTTGGTTAGGACGACCAACAGCTTTTCTTACATAAGTTTTCTTACTATAAGTAGGTACTTATGCGCCTATATTGCCTATTTTTGACGAATAAGACGAATACGCAAATACATGAACACTCGTATATCCGCCTGGTTATTGGTTTTTATTCACATACCAAAGGATTGCGAATATACAGAATAAGTTCGTTTAGTAGATTTTGTAGTTGCTTGGCTTGCTTAGCAAAGAGTACAGTGGCGCGACAGCGACGGACTTGAATCTTAAACTTCTTGAATGTTTGGCCTAAGTACGTATTCGCTGTTCACGATGTGTTCGTGTTATTCGGACTTCTAAACTAATATAAAATATACTTAGCCGAATATAAAAAACGCGTAGGTATACAAAAAAGCGATATGAAGTGCCACCCACCAATAATAGACATGTCGGATTGTAGAAGGTGCTGGATTAGCCATAGACAGGATTACCGAGGGTCATGTCGCGGTGTAAGAACCAGATGAACTACCCAAAACTCAAAAATCGTTTTTTTCCATAAATGGCTCTTAAATATGGTCTTTTATAATGTGCCAAAACGACGTAACTATACTGTCAATATTTAACTAATTCAATAATAACGTAATGCTAAAAAAATATTTTTCATTGAACTAGAAGAACGTAAGTTGAATACCGGTAAAAAAACTTTTAAATTAGTTGATATTAGGTAATGCAAAAAGAACGTATAAGCAATAAGTCGTTATTTGAATCTTAAACTATTGCTTGGTTGACGATTTTAAGCGAGCCATAATAAAGTACGTTATTCTGGCCCTGTGATATTCCGTGTGAATGTTAACTTTATGAACGAACCACATTAAAGTATGCCGTTAACATCTTTTTAGGCACTCAAATTACATATTTTAGAGTGGGTATTGGAAAACCAAAACGACGTATGTCAACTAAATCGTAAAAAAATATAAATAGTTTCTATAATAATAGCGCAAAATACATTTTTTATGTTTAATGTTATTCTCTAATAGTATGAGTAAATTTCTGTATACTTTTTTCATTCGTCAAATATGTATTATCCGATAAATAACACATCAAAGTTCAAAGAAGTAAAATATGCAGTTTTTTAAGTCTCCTGTAAAATTGAAAAAATGTAGATACGTTTATCTGGATCTTACGCCGCGATGTGAAGTTGGTATTATCGTCCTACCTAGTTTATTTAAAGAAATAAATAATTGAATATGAAGTTTCATAATGAATGTTTAATTTGCAGAATATGAAATATGTATCGTTAACTTATTGCGATTCTTATTGATGTTCATAATATACTTAGTCATTCAATAATGAGAATTTTAATAAGTATGATACAATAATTCATATTCAAAATTACCCTTTTATCTAGAACCTATGCTATAGGTACTTAATATTTTATGTATGTAGGTGTATACGTATATGTACACCCACACTAACGTAGAGACGCACACTAGCGTAGAGAGTCTAAACGTCAAAACCCCCGAACAGATGGCATTAGTTTCTTCGCCTTTTTTAAATTTCCCTGTAGCACAGAGGAAACATGCCTCTATTTCAGTTTATAAAAAGGTACTCTGTGACGCTCACAATGGTTTGTTTATGCTTTAAATAAATTCAAAATTGAACTTTTGACGGGCTTAACTTAATTTTGTATTATTTTCCTCGTTTTTATATTTTTTCAACAGAATGTATAATAAAATTGAAGACTGCTCGAAATAGTTTAGGTGATGCGAGGATATCTTGAAGTCGGCGGGGAACTTCATCTTCAAGCTCCAATATTTCGGAAACCATTACTAGTCTCTGAATGTTGAAAGCAGAACACTCAAGTAGAATGTGCTCCAAAGTGGCATCTTCATTGTTGCAGTGAGGGCAGACTTTTGTATTAACAATCTTGAGTTTATGCAGGTGAGCTGGTGAGAGGCAATGTCCAAATCTCATTCTATTTATTATAGAGGTAAATTTTCTGCTGTAGTAGTTCTGGTGTAATTTGCTATGATACCACGGCTTTGTCAGACGGTTATTCTGAATGCTGGCATACCATTGACCTTTACTTTGCCTTACATACATCCAGTAATTATTCCATATATTGAGTTTCTTCTGTTTTAAAATGAAGAACATGTCAGTGAAAGGTATCCGTAAATTGTCTCTGTGATCCTCATCCCATTCTCCACATGCCACTTTATCTACTGTTTCATTTCCTGTAATTCCCTGGTGAGATGGTACCCATTTAAATTCTATTACTATGTTGTTTGAATGTAGCTTAGACAGCATATCCCTTATCATAAGTAGAACATAATTTTGCTTATAAGAAAGACTAATACAATGTTACCAGCACTGATAACCTAAAACTCGGAATCGATTCACTTACTTACCTCTCGATTAAAATCGCATTTCGCGATACCCTTAATTCGGGTTTTATTTTTAGTGTTTTGTTTTATCTAATGAACAACTTTTATCTGATGATTGAAAAATCACGCCTTATAGTATCATACCTACTAATATTACTCTTTGGTCTTATACATTCTTCACAGAGACTTTTTTCTTTAATCTGTGCCTCCAGATAAACATGTAGCACCACAGACCTGTGTGTGTGGCACAGAGTGTAGTCAATGGTTTTTTGCTCTAGTCTGTGACATATCGTAACTTACCGTAAGTAGCCAAAAAAAAAACACCAATCGGCCATGTTGTTTAAAACTCCGATTCGTTTCGTAATGAAATCTTAATAATGCTCATTAAAAAAAATTAACGATATTTCAATTTTAATATATCCTATGTTAAGCGCCGGCTATTTCTAAGCATATTAGTGAAAACCGCATGAAAATCCATTCAGTATTTTAGGAGTTCAGTCATAACAAACAAACAAACAAACAAACAGACAAAGTGTTTAAAAAGTGGCTTAACGTGATCAGCGGCTAATTTTAAGCCAACTTGCGTCATTTTTTTCTTGATATCTTGCAATTACAGACTTTTTTATCTCTACAGTTTTATTATATGTATAGATAATAATGTATGTGTATGGTATTAGTATAGATATAGTTGTTTTTAATATAAGCATAATGTTAAATACGTTATAGCTAATCTCTTTTTTATATAGATAGTTGTAATAGCACCAACTGCAATTACTTAGATTGTTTATTCCTGTCCATCCAAAGGTAGCCTGGAAGAAATCGCTTTATGCGATAAGGCCGCCCGTTGTTCCACCATCCTTTGTTTTTGTATCATGTGTATTGTTGTACTTTGGTGTTCAATAAAGTATTTTTGTATTGTATTGTATTGTATTGTATCATTTCATAGAGAATAGATTTTTGCAGATCTCTTATGTAGACAAGCAATTCGCGTGGTTTCGGAGTACGGAATCGTAAAGTCGTCATACAGAATTAGGACCCTGAGTGTTCTATTGTTATTTTATTTTGCACCAAACAAAAAGACACAAACTGTATATATGACCAGTTAATGGGTTTATGTTTTGCATATATGTTTGTGTTGTTATTGAATAGAGTACCTATTACAAAACATGTCTTACCAACGCTAATTGGTGCTTCCTTCCATTTTATTGTCCGTATTATATTAATTTTAGTTTCTTTGCTGCCATTTTCTGTCTCTTCTTTGACTTCTTCCACCAAGACAGAAGTCTGGTCGCGACCAAGTAGGAAAGATGTCTCTGAATACTTAGCTATACTAGGCTCTAGTGACTTTGAGCTACTTGTAGGAAATAGCTCCTTTGGACTGCCGGATGATAGCTAAAACAAATATTTTAAACATCATAATAAAATACTATAATTATTCCTGCCCCAGCTTCACAAGCATTAAATATTTGCTCTCTTATTATATACACTGTGTAGACGAGAAATACTTATTTAGTCATTTGTTTCTCTCTATCGAGTTTAAAATAAGAACTGAATAGCTATTCCTCTGTTATGCAGTGTTTATTAATAAGGGGGTACTTATTAAGGGTGGGGTTTTTGACCCGTAGTTAAGGTGGGGTTTTTGACCCGTAGTTAAGGTAACCAATGGTTAAAAGTTCTAACAAATTCACCTGCGATTAAATATACGGTAGATCCACGATCGCCAACTCGAAAACGGTACTATTTAAACAAGGCATATGCCTTGTTTTTTGCTCTCAATCTCGTGTGGCTGTGGTAATGAAAGTTATGTAATTCACATACTATTGTTTACAGCGCTATTACAGGGTGCTATGGTTCATTATTAAATTGAAACAACTGCTTGTGGACTATTTTATATTAGCTGTAGGATTAGCATGGCCGGTAGACAAAACTGTCTTTCCCCTGTTTTACTCCAAGCAAGTATGAAAAAAGTGACGTAAAACGGGGAAAGACAATCTTGTGTACTGTCCATGCTAACCCAGCTGGAGAGGTATATATTATATACCTATATCTGTATAAGTAAGCACTTTTGAGGTTTGGTTTTCATAGAGACTATGTATATAAAGTATATTTGATTTAAGAAATTCGCTGAATTTTTGAACATTGGTTAGAATTTGTTAGACATTTTAACTATTGGTTACTTTAACTACCAATCAAAAAACCCACCCTCTCTAAGGCAAATGAAAATGTCACTTACATTATACACAGTGTATTCAGCCTTAAAGCCAACACATAGAAAGTCTTTGCCCCAAGCCATAACTTTAGGCACATCAGGTATGGTAAAGTCAAATAAATGTTTTTTGAACTCGCCCTTCTTTCCACAGTACAGATGAAGTTTTCTTCTTACTGCAACACACAGACGAACTACAGAGCTGGACTCTCCGGTCATTAGAGTTGTAGGCTAAAATATAAATGATAAAGTTCTATTTAAAATGTTAAGAGTTCTAACAAAATATGAGACCAATAATATAGTATTTGTTAAACTCTCACAATTTCAAAACACATTGTCATTTGTGTAGATAGGACTTATTCATGCTAGAACATTTATTTACCTCAACTTTTGACCAAATTGCATTGGCCATGGTCATGACCAGTTTTACGTGTATATATGGCCTGTGTAAATAAATAACTCTGCAACCTTTATGGTGATATTTTTATATTTTTCGTTTTTTAATTGGATTCTAAGCATTAATCATCGCAATAATATAACAAGGCAGTTTGCATGAGCCACTATAATAATATACATAATATATCTTGGTTTATATTCCAGATTAAGATTTGTACATTTATTTTTATTTAGAACCATCAATTTATTAAGGCCAAAAATATTGTAGGTACCTTACCTTATTATCTACTGCAAATAATGAGGCACCCTTTGTCTGCTCAAATGTTGTGACTACAGGAAAATTGACCCCTTTCATGTTGTGAGTTGACAGCACATTATCCGTTAGACACAGAAGCAAGTTGTCTTCTGCAATAGGTCATGTTCTTATATAAGTATTACAACGTTTGAGGAATAATTTAATATATGTAATAATAAAGACTAATGTAATATAGGTAAGTAGCAATAAGACAAAAACCATTATATTGGAATATAGTCTGCTGTCTCCCTGCAAGAGAAAGCCTGTGTCCCAGCAGTGGGACCCATATGGGCTGATGATAATGATAAAATAAAACTGGACTTAAACATATTTATTGAACTAAAGTATATTTTCTACCTTATTTGTGTGCTAAAAGACTTGGCACACAGCTTAGCTAGCTTGGTACAGTCTACTTAAAATAAAAGTAATTTATTATCCCAATAATTTTACTATTCCAAAAGGTACCTGGTATAACTTCAATCTGCTGTATAGGCTTCTTACTAAAGTTCTTGCAATAGTGAAGAAGCTGCAACTCATATTTCTGATTAGCATTGCCAGAAGATAATGAGTACATCAACAAATGCCCTTGCCGAGTCCCCAACAACAAATAACTATCTGCAAATAAAAAGTAATACAACATAAATATTATTTTAAGTAAATGTGTATACTTAATGAAATATTTACGTTATAAATTGGAGGAATCTATTAAATCGAAGGTTTCTAAGGTTTTGTAAAATTATCGTTATTCTACTAGAACTGATTCTTGCATTTCATTCTGGGTGGACTTCTCATCTAGCCTTGATTTCGCAATAATCAATAATCAATATTTAATAATAATCCTGAATTTCATAGATGTTGGATATGAGTAGATATATTTTTATTAAAAAAAAGTATTACTGCTGTGTACATAGATGTAGGTTATGTTTAGACCTGCATTTTCAGAGGGAGTATATTATTATTTACAGCAGCAGGTGTAAATAAATATAAGTTCATTACCTGATTCAACTTACCATAAGCTGTGATGGCTTCAATCTGTACAGCTACAGTAAGCAAATGAGATATTTCGTACGCTTCATGCATCGTTATGGATAATTTTCACAATCACCACTAAATAAAAAGCTGGGCAGTAGCCGTCGTTGTCGCAGTATGCACCAAAGAGTATAGTAACTGTCCTAAAGGAACACTGGAGTTCTTATAGTTTTATTATTTGAGTCATCATCTCATCATACACATTGTAGTTTGGTGATTGTGTTTTCACGTTTCATCTACTTGGATCTTGGGGGCCAGTTGTTGGAGCACTTGGAGCGACCTACTGTTTTTTTAGGTAAACGAATGAGATCTAATTCGTATCACTATTCCCTATTTTTATTATTTATAATTATTTCCTTCCGTTGTCCGGTTATCCGATCCTGAAAAACTGGAAAAAGAACTGAAAAACTTTTAAATATCATTGTCAGTGTCAAATTGAAAGTGACAGATAATCTGACTCTGACAATAACAATGACAAAAACCTAGTGGGAATTCTGTGTTAAAAACCTTATATATCCACAGGTTATATAAAAAATGTTTAGCCTGTGTAATCAGGGGGTTTTCTAGTCATTTGTTTTTTCTCTAATCTGTGGGGTTTTCTGTGTAATCACCACAGATCACTATAATATGTTTAGCGAACTCGCACAGACTACTATACGCTAACGCGAACTCGCAAACTCGTGCCTGGCACCTCGCCTCATGCTTCGTTCGACCCACCGATGTCTTGCCTCGCGCCTCGCGTGTGTAAAGCCGTGTCTCCTCCTCGTGTTTTTTCGAAACATTACACAAAAACATCCAAAGAGTTTCTGTGCACCTCGGAAGCCAAAAACTAGACAAATGAGTATGGCCACGCCCCTTTGTTGCGTTGTTTTGTGTAATGTTTGTCAAAAAACACGAGGAGACACGGCTTTACGGAAAATTTTTGTTTTTTTCTCTAATCTGTGGGGAAATTAGTGCTAGCTCGCTCATATTCGTCACGAGGTCCTTTTGGTATTTTTAGCGATATCTATTTTCATCTAGCGAGCACCAAACATTTTTTAATTTTTGCACCCAACACCACGGTGGAATGGAAAGACTTTTTATTGGCCTTGCGATTAATCAGCAATTTTCTGTACTAAACATCTGCTGAGGTTGATACACCATAAATATTAGTACATTATTTACTTTCTCGAAATCCCAAGATTTTGCCCCAGTAATGGGACGAGTAATATAGAATAAAAGGTATTTCCCACAGATCTGCACCTTCCACATTAACTCCATTCAAGATCGTAGTAAATTATATACTCTTCGGGTATGCCAGCCAGAAGACATCCCCACAAGAACCATATATACTCTCTAACGAGAGCATCCCCAAAAATTATTGACCTAAGGAGTAGCACATAAATTATTATTAATTTGAAGCAAAATGATCCAATTAGGTCTTAGATCATTTTGCTCCAAATTAAACCGCTACTTGTAAAGTTGTTAGCCCCGATGATTAAAAGCTTGTTATTATAGGTACATACTACATACAGTCATACTTCAAATTAGGGATAGGGTTAGGATCAATTCACATAGAGCGGCAAAATGCTCGCGCATGCTCGAGCATGTTCTTGGTTCAATTCAGACAGAGCGGCAAAATACTCGAGCATGCTCGAGCAGCCTCGCGCAACATCGCCGCCGCCGCCGCCGCCGATGTTGCCAACCATATCGTATTTATACGACCTTTATGGGCCTGGTACGAAGTACGATCGTGTATTCGAAATCGTATGTATGCAAAACATATGATCTTTTCAAATCTTGTAATCTTCGTAACAAAATTTAAATAATTTACCAATTTTTATTCATATCAAATTACGATCTTTTCAATGAAAAATAACGATTCCCTAAAAAATAAAGTTGGCAACACTACTGCCGCGGCAACGCGAGCACGCGCGAGCATGTTCGCGCTGCCGCGGCGACGATGTTCGAACATGCGCTCCTGTCTTGTAGGTAAGATGTTAAGTTAATGTTGCATACTGTTTTCAGCTTTGTCTAAATGAAATAAGGTTTATATTCCAATAGCACTTAAAAACTGCTCGAGCATTTTGCCACTCTATGTGAATTGACCCTTAGTATCACATACCTAGGAGATGGTTAGGTATTGGAGTGCATAAATAAAAAAACATGTTACTATTCATTTAATATTTACTTTTATAATTATGTTATTTTTCATTCATAACTAACAACGATATGGGTGTTACGACATACTCAAATTCAGTAAAACAAATATTAAAACAAAATACAAATTTCACTCACTATTAAATTTTAATTTTACAGTAATAGTAATAAGAAAAATCCTTTACTTTAAAATAATTTATATAAGTCATAACTCTATTTCGAACTATGCATTTCATTACGGAAAATTCTCATGTAAATGTGCACGCAAATCGTGAAAGTGACAATTCAGTGGGATAAAGACGTTTGTGAACATCGCTTCAAACATTCAGGTCACTAGTATGTCTTAACTTTTTACACAGAGGGTCTTTAGAAGCAACGTCGATTACAAAATTCATATTACAAGATAGACTTAATAAAAAATATGCATATCTAAAGTACCGCGTCCCCGCGAGCCCGCAGCGGTCCCGGCGCCGCGAACCGCTACCGGTACCTACACGTACTCAAGAGTCATACCGTAAGATAATAATTATAATATATTTACATGAATCATAAAGGTGTTCAGCAAACCGATAGCCTTAACGACAACTAAGCTCCACTATGTGTGATTTGAAAAACGCGCCGAGCGCTCGCTCTTAACATACAATAATTTAAAATAATTAGTACATCGGTACTCAATAATACATAGTAATTCTATGTCCCACGGTCGAGGCCCTGGCGAGCTCGGGCCTGCACGATGCTCCATGCGAGATGCAGTATTACCTCTAATGTTGCTGCTTCATGTTGTTATTGTTATTAATGGAAGTAACCGGTGATCTAATCTGAGCTAATCGAGTTGTGCTTGCTAGATATGTGCCCGAGTTGGTCCAGTTAGTGTTTCTCGCCTACCGCTTGGCCAGCTGCCTTCCATCTAACAACACCAATGTCTTACCTAAAGAACG
The DNA here is from genome assembly GCA_910589525.2 of Ennomos quercinarius. Classification (NCBI taxonomy): domain Eukaryota; kingdom Metazoa; phylum Arthropoda; class Insecta; order Lepidoptera; family Geometridae; genus Ennomos; species Ennomos quercinarius. The sequence continues at coordinate 8,918,656 of OU342501.1, forward strand.
GTGCACGAGGTAATCGACTTTACCACATTAACTTTACGGGTTTAGACTAATTCTACACCACCAATAAAAGATTTATTTAGTCTACACTTGAAAGTTTAATACCTTCGCCTAATTTGTAACTGTATGCCGAAAGTGCAAAATGAAATAACTCGAATATTACTTAAAAACTATGACAATGAAATTTATAGCATTATTTTAACATCATCTTCATAAATGACTACTAATAATCATAGTGTTCTCAATGACAAATTTTATATTATAGAAATATCATTTATTGAATATAGAATACAATATTATCGAAAAACTATGTCGTTATATTAGGACACCGAGTGCTAGTAAACACATGCGCCAGACTTACCCGGCGGGATAAGGCGACGCACACAGCAAAATAACTAACGTATAAGTTGCCGAAAACATATATCATATTATATTGTAGTACATCTAAAATTTTATATCCTCTGAATTGTTTATACAAATACATAATATTCTGAGATATTATTAATATAAATTACCTGAGAGATCAGTTTACGCTAGATATAAAAATTTACAAGTATGCTTTCTATTTCTGCAACACAATATTTCATCTGCTAAGTTTTATCGTTGAAATAACACTAGGCATACGTCTCATTAGTTAGTGATACGCTCCAACAATAAATACGCTAATGCACTACCGAATACGTCCCCTAACGATTACACGGCCCAAGCAATATTACGCGTACTATCCTGCGGATATCTCAATAGGCGATGCAAGTGAACAGCGCGCGATTATCTATCTCTCCATGCGAACAACTCACATACATATACAAAACGCTAAGATAAAAAGCTAAACAATTTCAAGGTATAATAAAGACAGATACGATTTTACAAACGAAATAAAACAAGAAGATTTATCCAGACGATAAAAATCTGTCGTTTACCAAATAATAACAATTAAAATCCAGCATTTAAGGTATGTACACAAGGAGACAATTTGAGCTTACAAAAGTACAAAGTAATCACATCGCGGCGGTTCAGAATGTACGGCGGATTTACCCTTCTCACCGACGACGAGAGCTCAAGCTTCGACAATTACACTACGTTGTATCACACGGTCACTCGGCGGAACTTCGCGCGGCTCGCTCTACGACGCGCCGCCGCTCGGCCCGCTTGCCGCCGCGCTCTCGCCTGCAACAACAACAACGGTTACGGAGATATTTATATGTATATATATATATATATATTTATATACTCCATTCACATTAAATTAATTAATAATTACAATTTAAAAATTGGGTGTAAAATTTTATTATAGTCAAACTAATATGTTCATTATTTTCTTCGTAAGTACATATTGACTCTTTTGTGAAGTCGTCCTCCTCTCTCCAAATTTGCTGCGCCCGACGGGGTCCATAATGAGCCTACTTAATTAATTTTATACTTATTCCACCTATGTACACTATGGAAGCAATAAAATATCTGAATTTGAATCTGAGACCATGTCTGCTACTGGCATCAGCGGTCACATACATGTTCAGCGTGATGCTTCAAACGATATAAAATACGCGATAGAAGATAGAAGCGACTCAGCCTAATGCCCGTCTATTCTAAAGTTTGTCTAACTTTAGTACAGATGGGCATTAGTCTTGTTAAGATGTGGGCAATCGAAGGAGCAGTCTGCAACTTGTTTAAACTTGGGTGATTAATATTACGGAGCCTCAGTCATGATTAGACGTGGACGATTAAAGGAACGGAACCTCGGTCTTGTTTTCTCAGGTTTGTTTTAAGGGGGCCATTAAAAGTACGGGGCCTGTCTTATTTGCGATTAAAGGAGCGAAGCCTCGGTTTGTTTAAGCATGGGCGATTTAAGGTACGAAGCCTCAGTTTTGTTTTGCACCACGTTACCAACCAGGTGACGTAGGTCATCACCTCAGCCAGAGCTAAGGTAGGTATTGTAAGCACTCACCCGCAGCGTCGTGATGGTCGGCCTGCGAGGGAGCGGGCGCATCGGTCGGGGCGGCGGCGGCGCGCGGCTTCAGGAAGTCGTTGAGCGACGGCTGGATCGCTAGCTCGTACTCGGTGAAGTTAAACAGCGGCGGCAGCGGGCGGCCGTTGGGCAACCGCGCCGCTGGCTCGCGCAGCTCGTCGAAGAACGAATGCGCGCACGCTTGCAGCGGAAGCAAGCGCGCGCCGGGAGTGTACTCTAGCAGCCGCGACACTAGCGAGATTGCGTCCGGCGGCGTGCATGCGCGGAACACCTGCATCAATTACAACATGATCCATTTTGGAACTTTCATGTTCACTAACGTTAGACAAATGTTTTGAAACGGACAAATTACATGGCAAATATCATGTTTCCTTTTTTTTTATATTGTTGTATTTTACAAAGGTTCATGAAAAGCCAGCATGGTGGACTACTCAAGGCCAGGGCTAGGATGGTACATTTGTGGAGGCTGAGCGTTCGCTTACGTTACAGCAAGCCAACATTGGAATATTTGAATGAGTTAACTCTTCTCTCGTCAGTTCTGGACTGAACTTTTCTGTGGGTTTTTAATAATTACAAAGTATTAAGAAGACGGTCATTAGACAGTAATGGATACAAAAAAAATATCCTTGACTTTAAAAGATTCCGTATCGATCGAAAATTGTCGGCAGTTGCTACGTTTCCACGGGATCTGCCAACGTGGACGGCAGCACTCGGCTTATAGTAATTGGCTTGCGCTCGCAGTGCGTGAAGAGGGTTGACCAAGATATACTGGCAGCTAATACTTTAATTATTGTACATGGTTTTTTGAGGCTAGGATTTGCCTGTTTAATTGATGTAATAGTAACTTATCAGTGGACGATATACAAAGAGTAGAATGTTAGAAGCTGCTGTGTGAAAATAAATACAAAAGTTAATTCATAATGTACACGTTAATAGTTTAGGGAACAATCATTACTAAAACTCAATGGGATTATTTAGATTGAAGTACGAAAACGACGAGTGCCACGTGAATGTTTAAAATAATAAGACCAGGGTTTAATCAAAACGGAGATCAAATCTACGACTCGAAATGAGACATAATTTAGGTGTTTTTACTATAATAGAGCGTTTTGGCTCGTGTTCGTAATATGGATTACACCGGCGCGATAGTTTAGACTCAATTAGATTAGTGATTTCCTTGAGCTAGAAATATCGCAGATTTTTTCTCATCGCCTATCCGTTTGATTAAACTCCTGGCTCAAACATGTGGTGAGAAACAAAATGCACACTGAACACCAACAAACAGTAAGAAACAGCGTCACCCAATTAGTTGTGTGTACTTCAACATCATGCCAAAGGCTTGAAACTTCGCAGTTAACAGTTATTGCTAAATGCCTCCATTGACAAACTTTAAAAGGTATTGAATTCTTGTAATTTTGGACAAACTTTGAACACTTTCAATTGGATTTAAGATCATCACTGATTTAACGAAAATTGGGTGTACATACAATCAAAATTATTTATTCAGTTCAGTTCACAGAGCATGTAACATAAATGAATGAGGAAGAAAGGAGAGGAGGGTACTTTCCTCCAGTGCGGTGGACGAGAAGACTACTGCTCACTAAGCAAGCTAAAGGAGTTTAACTCTATAAATCCGTGCAAGGACCTATCGGTTTAACGTTCCGTTCCACAGTTCAGCTTCAATTCTATTGTCATAAAACATTTTACTATCTTCAACAACATTATCACGTTTATGTGAGTAATTAGATCCGTTCAAAGCGTTAAATGAGTGATGACCTGATAACCTATAAATCAACGATGTCACTACCGTTTCAAAGCGTATGAACTCTTTATAAAACGAAGAAGCTGCTCTAAAAGTATAATGATATACAAAAAGACTAGTAGATAAGTCCAGTGAAGGCATTTAGATCGGGTAGTGGAGCGATATCTTACTCGAATACGCTGGTGATCAGTGGCACACTTTGGCAGGGACATTCGCTCCAACATTAACTGTAATGACGCGCGTGATACAACAACCTTAATGATTAGCATGAATGGGAATAAAATTACGCCACCTCAACATGTTGGGCACAAGATTTGGATAACGCGAGAGGAATTTCGTTTAAGGCCAACTCAGGCGAGCTACGAACGGCTAGAAATCAACATTCACGTTTGCCTTCAATCTGACAACAAATAGAGACGGCATGTTACGGTGTGGCCTGGCCTCTGACGTAGCTTGCAATAACGATATTATTTTTTTATTGAGAATTGAGAGTAAGGAGTTAGTAGCTTTTGGAAAACGAAGCCACGCCCTTGGTAATAAATATAGTAATTGAGCTAACTGCCCCTCTTCATAATAGCACTAACGTGTGAAAATAACTAATTGACATGTTGTTTTCCTGATCTAGGCGATACGTCACTTCACGCTCCGTCATCTAATGTGGCAGTGGATAAACACCGTAATAGCCAATTAACCTATTGATATAAAATTTTAAAAAAAATCGGAGCTTTACAGTAATGTTCTATAAAGCCCTGTCATATTGTAGGCCCATACAAAATAATAAGTAAAACACATCACACTTAATGAGGAAGGTATATTAAATGAAAAGTCTCGAAATGAACGTACCTTCGCCCATGGATGACTCTTGATTTGTGGAAATTTGAATTCTGTGTAGTTTGGATTCATCTCGCGAATTTGTTCTCGTGTCGGTGTGCCTAATACCTGTAACATTATAATTGATTATTTTAGAACACAATACAAAAACTATTGAATATGTAATACCTTTTTTTTAATCACATCTATTCGAAAATATTTTTATTCATAAACAGGGATTGAAACAGCTCTTTAATCCCTCGCGGACTGAAAGTGATTTAAATTTGGAATGTGAATATTGTTAGTAAAAGTTCCAATCACCAGAGATCAATCACGAACATTGGGACAACCAGAATCCTGTACCCAGCTCTGGATTAGAAAAATACTCCTCGCTTATAATAGTTGCTTACTCCCTAGGCAAACAATTTACTATTTTGTATTATAACGAATTGTGCAGTCCGACGACGACCGTGTAAAGATCGGTATGATCACTATTCCGATCTTTATAGTTAATGGATGAAGGGGGTTCTGTTCTGTGGTAGTTACTGTACCTAATCAACAAGTCCCTTTGTATGTAAAGGAAAAACTGTTTCGATTTTTAAGATGTTTCATTGAAGAGACACTTAAAAAAAACATTTAAAGAAAGAAAAGAAAGAAAATCTGTTTATTTTTAAACAACAATTACTAAAAAAAGATACATAATATTTTAACAGGAATAAAAAAATAGATAAATGTTGTCACAAATAGGCCCCATCTCAGCAACTCAGCATTTGGACTGTTTATAGGTTGGCATGGACAATACAATCCAAATATTTTGGTCGCAGGTAGTGTAGTTATTTGTTTGAATTTAGCAGCAGTTATTATGATTATAGTAAAGCAACTTTGTCCGTTAAAAAAATACGAACAGGATAAAAATCATATAAAATATGATATTTTACAGGTAACAGATACGAAAGCGGCGGCCTTGAAATCAAGTGCACTAATACATGTTGTACAACATGTACAAGCGTCATAATCAATTTTAATTTCTTTGTTGTCACAAGGTTTGGCGTTTTGGTCAAGTAATCTATTAAATAATAAGGAAAAGTTGTTTTGGAAGACTGTGTTTTAAAGAGCTAACCTATAAAACTGTAGATCTGGTGATGATTCCAAATTATTTCACTAAACGTTCGGATGCTTAGTGGTTAATAATAAATAAACAAATAAAAGTGCACTATTGTGGTGCAAATAACGGTCGAGCCACAGAATATAACATACTTAATAATACTACTGGTCGAGCGCCCAATAGGAAGCTCGATTATTCCCGAGTAGCAACTCTACAGGCACTGCCAATGATGACCAAGTTTTTTTTTTTTTTTTTTTGTTTTTTTTTTATGAGATGAGTGGCAAACAAGCAGGCGGCCCACCTGCTGGTGGTTCTATATTTTGTTAAAATACAAATCATTTTATAATTTAAACACATTTTTTGCAGACGCTTATAGATTTAATGATGAAAACTTGTCTGGTCGCGCTTTTTTGTAGCCGTTAAAAACCAATTACATGTTCTTAAATAGAACTTAATAGAATCATAAATTGATGTTTTCCTGTAATATTGTCAGCTAGACTAGAGAATATTAGTTATAGCACAGATAATATAATACTTAGGTACAATAGCATAGACTCGTATATTTGGCGAATGGTTATATTGCATACCTTAATGATCTCAACCAGCTGGTCGACGCCCGAGTCCCCGGGGAATATTGGTTGACCCAGAAGTAATTCAGCAACTACGCAGCCCGCGCTCCAAACATCTGGAAAATTGTAACTTACTGTAAGTGTATTTTTTCAAGTGAACGGTTGACGTGACGATCTAGTTGTTCGCCTGATGTTAAGCGCCACGGCCGCCCATAACAGATTACAGTGTCACCCAGAACTCTAAATTAGTTTCGCGCTGCGCAAGTGCGCACGTTGACATGATGATACATCACAGTCAAAAAAAGATTTCTAGACTGTGAAGCACTGTGGACTGTGAGTTCAGAAGTCTCATTTGCCCAGTAATTTCACTAGCTACAATGCCCTTCAAACCAGATCACAGTAGTGCTTGCACACTACTGCTTGGCGGCAGAATATCTGGCTAAGTGGTGGTACCTACACCTACTTAGAGGAACTCTGCAGAAAAATCCTACCACATAGTAAAATTATGAAGTATTTAAAAGATAATTATGTCAACCGAAATGATTAGACTTGCCATCATTGCATTTTGAATTTGCTCAGTGGCACTATTGGGAAGCAATGATTATAAAGCCAGGGTCTGAACGTTCGATAACAAAATATATATCTGTTCAGTCTTTTTCATTCTTTCATTATCTTTTTACCCATGAAAAGACATCGTTTTTACCAATAATCTTAACCTTAATCAAAACGGAATTATAGGGATAACGTTTAGGTACACTTTTACAACTACATGTATGGTAATAGTTAGTAGGTACACTTCTAAGTGTTATGATTTATTTATTTATTTACTAGGTGTACCATCTCTTCCTAAGTGGTCAATCTGGCTCCTCAATTTTATAGTTACAATTGAGCTCAAGAGTAATTTTAAGGAAAATCAATGCTAAAGAATTGAGCTTACCTATTTTCGTGGTGTAATCGATGGCGCCAAAAATGAGTTCAGGAGCGCGGTAGTATCGCGAACATATGTATGAGACGTTAGGTTCTCCGCGCACCAAATGCTTGGCCGAGCCGAAGTCGCACAGTTTTAGGACGCCCGTCTTCGGGTCCAGGAGTAAGTTCTGCGGCTTTATGTCCCGGTGGCAGATGCCCAGGGAGTGGATATACGCGAGGCTTCTGAACAACTGGTACATGTATAGCTGTGGGGAGTTACAATGACGTCAGAGAATGTAAGTTAGTAAACAGTTATCGACCGAGCGCGCTCGAAGCGTCTCAGTTTCAGCTTGGGCAAAAATGATTTCTAATCTACAGGTCATATTTCACGACAGATTCTCGTGAAATTTTGTGTGCATCAGGGTTCGATAATATGTTTTTTTGTCGAATCAGTTTTCCGATTTTTTTTCAAAATGGCGTGCCAGGGTTTAGAAATAAAAAATAGGTTTTAGTTTTAAGCTATGCAAAGTCAGACTGTGAACTATTTATCGCTATTTAACTGTAATATTTGAGTATGAACTGCAGGGCTATAATAATTATTGTGAATTTGTGACCAGCTCAGCTCTAGAGCCTCAAATTTTTAAACAAGATGAGCTGGCAACACATATTTCAATTTACGATATTGTAACAACCATTTATTTTACTTTACCAGTCTGTCCTTCCATCTGTAGTGAAATCTTGCAAGTTGATTTTGACCTACTTCCACTTGACCTAGCAGTTGTAAACACAGCTAGTTATATGTCTGCTGTCAGACTGTGACCTAACAGTCCTAGCACTTTCAAATTGCTCACACTTCTTCACGCCAATTTCAATTTGTGACCTGATGATAAATCAGGCGTTCATTCATAATCTTCAAGATTATTTTTGAGTGAATGAAATCTTACAAAATATGCAACTTATTTCACATCTTTTCGGTCCATATTTATTTGCCTTTCCCATAAAGTATTGGTAAACTTTTTTTTCATCTTCGTGTTGTTTTTAGTCGCAGTTTATTTTACCCTTTGCCTGTAGTTTGTTCCATAACTGGATGTAAACTGGTCTTACCTTTATAAAACTAATTGGTATGGTTTGTTCGTCTTTGGAGTAGTGACGTGCCACTTTATACACGGTCTCAGGTATGTACTCCAGCACCAGATTCAGGTACACTTCGTCCTTCTGCAATCAGCAAACAGAAATATTAATATATCATTTCAATGGTAAACTTAATTAATATCTTGTGCGCTAGGTATTATAGTCCTTTTTAGCTAAATTGTCTAGTATAATGGTAATTAGGATGTTTTTCATTTAAGAGAGCGTAACTTGGGACTATTCGCATCTAAGCGATGGTACAACAAGGGTGTCGATCGATAAAAGGTTAATACCAAAATCAAATGGTATCCAGTACCAGTCGTAAAATCCAACAGCGTAGCAAATATCACCAATTTGATAAATTAAAAGGCCAAGAAGAGTAGACCGTAGACAATAATTGGTCAACGGCTACTTCAGGCTCAGTATGAATCGATGCTTCAAGTTACAGAAGGTTGGTTCAAGTGGAATATAATTAAAACCCTAAAAATCACTGAAAGTTGATTAGACAGTACGAAGTATTGATTTAATGGGCAAATCTTATAAATGGAAACATTCCAATTACCTGTATCTTAGACAATTAGGCCCCTGAGCTATGCTTTGAGAGTAGAAGGATTTTCACTGTCATGTGATGAGTACTTATAAATAAATCTACTAGTGTTGAGAATATTTAAAGTGCAAATAATAATTTAGATAAATATGGATACTATGCTTCAAATTAAATGAATGTAGATTGTAGGTACCCACTTATATAAAGTTAAAGAATGAAAACTCAAAAACCAAAACCTTTTTCGTAACCAACATAAATACCAAAGAAAAATGCATGAAAAACCCATTGTGCAAAAGAAACAAATCTAAAGCCTGAATTAATGGAGGGTGTCCCAACTCCAGTCTTAAGGTTGACAAATATTGAACGAGTGAATAGTTTCAAAATTGGATGGATGACGTCCAAAGGCTCTTTGGCTGAGTACGATAACAGGAACTGTTTGTTTGGCGCTAGAACCATGAACCGCCCACATTAAAAATGCAACTCTAATTTAACACCACGTTTAGCTCCACACTAGTAATAAAGGTGAAACAGGAAACATTTGTGAAATTGTGTTACAAATACAAATGTTAGGTTTAAACTTATCCACATTTAGAGCGACCTTGACTCTTGTGATCAATGTTCCATGTGTATCGCCTAGTTGAATAAGCAAGGTCACCCAACAAGATTTTTGATTATATTTTAAATGCTACATTGTTCGCTTCGTGTTCGCAGAGCTCGAATAAGATAGCTTTGTTAATCTATTTATCTACATCATATAGTACCATTATGAGATATAACTTGTATGATATTAAAGATATAATCGGAAATAAATGGTTTTTGGCGTTTTTTGTGTATAAACCATAAATGTTTTTTAAACATGTACTATATAATCTAAATGGATTTAAATGTCGTTTCTGTGGTTTCTTCTCAAATCAAGTTTCATGTTTACTTTTATGAACGACGAATTATATCTACATAAATGTATATTAATAAAAAGCGTTTGTCCTGAGTGACAGACTGTCTGACAGACAAGGTACTGCCCAAACTTCTAGCCCTAGACTTTTTTGGACGGTGTCTACCGTGTCTTCCTTTTATGGCGTAAAGGTGTACTAAGAGGTTTAGAAAATTCAAGTCCCAAAAATGTTTTAGATTGTATGAAACGCGGGTGAATTCGCGGGTCGCCCTCCAGTTTAGATTTATATGTGTATAAAAATGAGTGAAATCGCGCGAGTAATGCTACAGGCATTGATAGAGTTACGTTACATAATAATACATTTTTGATGTGCGCGTGCTGATGACTTTATCTGTGTATTTTCCACATAAAGCGCGCGGAACCACGTTTATGACGATGACACGCTAAGCTGTTGTAAATAAAACAAAAAACAAAGTTAAACAAGCGAGCAGACGTTAGAATCTAACAAACAACTGATGACTGGATACGTAACGACTTGGTAACATGATGATGACAGTGGAAGAACGTCGTGGGCTTTCTGTTCAGATGTAGAAGCACATGGCTGAAGGATTACTTGCTCATGAAGTGATTAGACTTGCTCTCAATTATGCACACAACTGCTTGACTTAGAGATTACCAATCAATATTCTTAATGTACTAGTACCATCAACGTTTTTAAGAACAATATTGTTTGCTAATCTCTGCCTGGTTCGGAAACCTAATTGTGCGTTAGCACACTAGCGCAACAATCTGATTGGTTCATAAACATACTGCGACATCAAGAGACTGCATTGCGTTTAACATTGAGCTCACTGCCGCGGGCACTGCCGCCTTCCCCCAAATAAAACACACAAATAACACCTTAATAAAACGTACATACTAACAGAATACACGAAACGGTCACTCAAAAATTAATAGGAGATGAAACGAGATACCGCATACAGCAAAGATATACGATTAATCAAAATCAATACAATAATTATTGTTTTAAACTTTTATAAATACACATAAATCGGGGTACAAAGGAACAATACACCTTTTTATTCAATAAACTTATACATCAATAGATATGACTAATTTACGGGACGATATTATCAAAATAAATATTATCCAAACAGGCAAATAGGAGTGACTATCAAGCGGGGTAAATATCGAAACGCTCACCTTTTCTCCACTGGAGTAAAAAAAGTATTTCAATTTAACAATGTTACAATGCTCCAGCCGTCGCATGATTTGAAGTTCTCGGTTCTGAAATGTACAAATGTTTATTAAATAGTCGAAATACTGGAAGACCAACCGGAGACCTAATCTAGGTTGCCATGCTATGCCGTGCCGTATGCAATGAATATTTTAAGGCTTTGAACTTCAACGAGCAGAGCGTTTTCTTTCATTTTCATCTCATTCCGTGGAGATGGCACGATCAATACTTGAATATTAGACTCTATCCGTCCGTACTTACACGGATAAGAAAGTTGCAACATTTGCGTCTTCCTTCCTATATCTTAGATGCCGTAACAGCTAGATGATATTTTCATTACCTGATTAGACATACTATAAAATATTAAATAAGTAGGTACACTTTCTAGGGTCCAACTCTCGTAAAAATGTCATACACGAAATAACTTTACACTAACATAAACAACTGTATAGGTAGTTATCATTAGAGATTTGACTTTCGACATGTTTTCCAGAACAGTCCAATTTTTTTTAGTTGTTCAGCAACGTAATATACAAATACTGACCTTAAACCTTTTGTCCTGGAGCACCTTTTTGATGGCAATAAGCTCGCCGGTGTCGCATAGTTTGGCCTGGTACACGACGCCGAAGCTGCCGTTGCCGATGAGCTTCATGTCGGCATAGCTCACCTCCTGCGGCCTGTCGGGGCCTTGCCCCGGCGTCGCCACAACAGTCGTCACCTTTGAGCCGTCCTTGCCTGCAATCACAACCACCAAAAATATTAAAATCTATAGATATTAGCATATTACAATACGTTCCTTATTTTAAAAAAAGAAACATCGTTTTATTATAGGATCATAACTTTATCTATGCTTCTTCATTGGTTTGTATATTTTACAAAAAGCAGCAGTCTTGTTTACGCACAGTAATTCAAGTTAACTTTCATGTGAAGCAAATCAACGACGACATGATTTCGTTTATCTCGTATCTATTCGCCAGGTTGATGTTATCATAAAGAGTAGATGCTTAGTTTTTTAATTATAATCTTGGTATAAATGTTGCCTTTCCCCATTAAAAGTTTTCCAAACACTTCCGCGATTTTAATGGTCACAATGAAGACGTTGTTGCATTATAATCGTCATCATTAATTAAGTATACACAACGATTCAAATGAACTATGAGTGTACGAGTTATTACAGCAACAATTCATAATAGCATTCACAAAAATGGCTAGCCGTGGCGGTATGGCTGTGTAACTATGTACATACATACAACATTATACGCACACATACATACACATGGTGTGGTAGTATTTATTATACTATTAGTTACCTATACTAACACAAATGAGATTAGAAGACGTATAAGATTAATATTGACAATATACGAGACTAGATTATCTGAGAGAGAACGCATCGACAACAATTTACCAATAAGGTCCAGCCCCGTGGATATTGATAGAAACTACTAGCACAAACAATTTGAATGGCCTCTCTAATGCAATTGAACAATGACGTCAGAAATGAATCAATTTCGCTTTCGCTGTTGCTTGCTACCTACGTAACTACTTATCTACATAGCGTGATCTTATTAAAGAAATTGCCAGGAATAGCGTATAAAAATCGATCAGTATTATGTCGTTCAGTTTTAATAATTTTGTTTATGGTAAAGAATGCGAGTGACATTTCTGCGTGTCTAATGAGTAATGAAACCTATGAAACTTAGTCAGCTACGGTTTTAAAATATCACAGCTATTTACATGCATTAAGTCACATAAGATTGGCTAATTACGGTTTGATAATGAGAAGTCTAATAATCCTAATGCTGTGATGAGTCTGTAGAAGACAAGTGCAAGATGCAGAGACTAAAGGGAACTTAAACTTAATACACAAAACTATGTAACCTGACAGTCAAACATGCAAGCCCCGTAGTTAAATATTCGTGGCAAGCGGTAACTCTACACCTTTCTATTAGAGACTTGGAAGGGCGGGCGGCGCGGGCGGGAGCCGAACACGGGGTTACGCGCACGCTGCGCTAAACGTTTACGGTTGGGCGGAACACTTCATAGAAGCAATAAAATGCGCAGATAAGTCGCAAAATGTAGATAAACAACAGTCCAAGAAATATATGAAAATCCTGATCCAGGTAGAGCAACGACATCCTAACAACCGCGTGTCGGAGTCAGTGAACTATTAAAAATTCGTACAACAAAGGTAATTTTTAAACAGAACTTACTAAATTCTTGCACGACAACTCCGCTCTACTTCTGCCATATTGACCAAATGTAAAGTAGGAGTAGTTAGTAGTGTATCACCTAAATAAGTAAATACCTACCAGCAAGATAAGAATTTCAGATAAAGGAAAAATGTTAGGATACATTAATGGTATTATATTATACGTATCATCATTCTCTTTGCCTTTTCCCATTTGTTATTGGGGTCGGCTCCCAATCTAACCTGTAGCGGCAAGCTACCAGAACTACACGAGCGACTGCCATCTGACCTCGCAACCCATAAGAAACCAGTAACAGGTATGGTTAAGATCGAACTTAGTGCCGTAAGATTACGAAGCGCACATGCTATCGCACATGGTATTATATTATACGTATGACGTTATGAAATCTGAGGAATCCGTGTAAAGTTCAATGGACCACCTAAAATATCATTACGTTACGTAATCGAACACTAATGCTATAGATGTCACATAATTTAAAATATGCACGTTTTTTATTATAAAATTAGCCGCTTAATATCGAAAGCGATGCGCATAAGATAAAGTTATAATTGCTACCGTGTCAACTTATCGGCGGAGGTCAGAGGGCAGTGACGTAATGGACGCTGTAGTATGCTAAGCAAACAAGTCCGACACACAATTTAGAGTCAGAAAGGACGCGTGACGAAGCTAGGAATTGGTAAAAATATTTTAATAAGGTGAGAACTAGTATGCACTGCTTTGTGACGTATTTAGACCTATGCAGTAGCACGTTTGAGGAAACACAACGCGCCAGCGTGACTTTTAGTTTACCGAGAAGTTTTCACGAGTAGACACAAAGTCTTAAATGTCTGTCAGTATTACGTCCAGAGTCCAGTGTCCCAAACTTGTTAATTACCGCCTACGAAACAAAGAAGTAGACAAGATAGTTTTCCTGAAACTTAAAACTTTAAGCAGACAAGAAAGAGGGCGTCAATCTTTGCTGAACAAAGGTCTTTCTTTTAGTCTTCGGTGGCAATGAAATACCTTCCTCCTGATTATTATTTTTGTCACATCATTCCATGTAAAACAAAATTATAAATAAAAATAACGTACGTACTATCCAAGTTAAATTAGGGACAGGGCTATCCCAAATCTCAGAGGATCTAATGTGTCAAAATCGTTTGACAAAGGGTTACAAATGAAGTGGGTAGATGACGTTGATACTTTACGGTTTCATTTTAGATAGGTAATTGCTTTCCGTGATTTCAGTTAAATATGTAAAATTGAAAGCACTAAGACTCTTCGGACTTATTTAGTATTTTTAACAACTACAACACAATGTAAGAGTAATAAAGTGTTGTCTAGAAAATCCTTCTTTTACTTCTAATGGCATGTATAACAAGACAATTATACACGTTACCTGAATGACTGTTAGAGAATATTATGTAGATCAAAGTAGAACAAACAAAAAACCTTTGAAATATTTATTTCGAACTGAAGACATCAAACTTATCCTATAATGTAAACAATACCGGTTACTTAAAATTCGTCCGCAAATTATTTACCCACACCGCAGCCCATTAGTGTCTACACCCTCACGATCCCCAATCGAAACTAAAGTCAATCGAATTAGCACATGTTATTAGAGTCTGACCGACTTTTCAAATATAGGTACCTAAAGATATAGCAGCCAGTCTAGCTGACGTTAGCAACCACAGGGGGGCTTAAATAAGTTACGCCGGCAGCCTCGACCAATTAGTCGACCTGATCAATACTCTAACCATACTCTTCTGAAAAGACACTGCTATGATAAGGGGTATTGCATTTTATAAGTTTATTTATGTGTGACGATGCACTGCATCTATGGTGCGTTACTAATGTAAATATGAAAGTTACAATCATTCCAGTGTAACAGAGGGTTGCTTTGCTCACACATGGAGCGCATCAGCGCACTAAGGTCGCTCTATAAAATTACATTATAATCATTGATATATATTACAAAATATAAATGAACAATTGTAGACATTAATCACGTGCACCATGAAAGAGCTCGGGGCTGGTAACAACCCCACCCATAACAAACTTGATGTAACCCTTATTGACGTAAAGCCTTGGCGCACTCCACCTTTGTTTATCAGCTTTCTATCTAACTACTCGCTTTTCGTATTAAATATCTAAGCAGCGATGCAGGTAAAGCTAGTCTAATAATACATTCATTACTGAAGAAACAATCGTTAGGGTTTATAAAATTGCATAACCTATGCCCGTTTTCACCAAAGATCCCTAAACTACACCCTAACTAGGAATCCCTTTGGCTAAGGGCCCCTTTGATTTTACCCTTACCTAAATTCGTTTTCACAGCACTGAGTGACACTTAAATTGTAAAGTGACAGTTTATTCTTTTTACGGTTTCCAAAAACCGTACGTTGCCGATTTTCGTTATTTTAATTATATATTTTAGAGAATAATCGTCAAAAATACAAGCAACATGTTTTATTGATATTAGCACTAGTTTTTAATATATTATGCATTCGAAAAAAATACCTAAAACAATACCTTTTCTGGCGTTATGCGGGTAGAAACAATTGCCAAATACAAATGAAAAAAAAAACTGGCGTTATGATAATTTAACCTGCCACTTAACGCTAAGGGGTTGAGCTTCGGCCCCTTAAACTGAGGGGATCCCTTAAGCTTTGGGTGTCCCTTAATCGCCGGTGAAAACAAAATTACTGTCAGATGTCACTTAAATCTTTTTAAGGGTCCCTTAAAATTTAGGGATCTTTGGTGAAAACGGGCACTACAGTACTAAATACCTTGCGAATATCGCCTTTATTCATTTAACAGTTTTGCACAAATAAGTGAACATGCATGAACTTAAGGGCTTATGCTAGGCCAATCCAAAGCCACAGAATAGATATATATTACTAGGCCAAAGCCGGGAGGAGTCGGGGAGCCGAGCGGCAGGGGCGGTCTAAGTTAGAATGGTTCCAACGCGCAGTAATTTAGGTAATTTATTATTACACTGAATATAATGGGTATTTTAAAAATCCACTATACATAAACCCTTCATTATAAAAACACAAACAACTATTATCCAAAGTTGAATGACCATATTATTAAAGTATTCATTGAATAATCGCGGTTTATTTGTACGGTTTGGAGGTAACTTTGTATTTTTTTTCTATCGAGAAAAGTTTATTAATTCGTGTTTTCACTATACATAAGCAGTAGCCCTGAACTTTACCATATATTAATTTCAAAGTCATTGTTGCAATATTGTTGACAGGAAACGGCCACATGCTAAGCCATTTTAAGCATTTTGGCGTTGTATAGGCTCTTAATGCTAAAAAATTGCATTATCTACCAGTCCCTCATTAACACTTACAGCCTTTAAGTTACAGAAAAAGAATTATACCGTTGCATAACAACATCATCATCAGCCTGAAGACGTCCACTGCTGAACATAGGCCATATGGAAATACCTACTATACGTATAGGAAATGCCTACTATACCGAAATATCTATAGTATTGGAAATAAATCAAACATTGGCTAACGCCTGGTGTAATATAAACAGTGCACTTTTCAACTGACGTCAATTCCAGTTCACGTGTCAATGTCAAGTCAAGTCAAATATAATGGGTACAGGGAAATGTCAAGACTGCGGTGCCAGCTTATTCCGCAACATCAACTGAAATGTCTACTGCCTAATAAAACTGATAATATTAGACATTTGAGGTAAGACGGATTTGCCTGGAAGACCGCTGCTGGACTAGTATCGGTGTACTCAAGGAATTTATTGTAACGAACTTCGATCATATTGATCCAAAGTAATGAATAGCAATGTTCATTTTGATGAGAGAAATATAACTACAGGACTCCAAATAAATACATTACAGAAAACGGCATCCAGTAGTTTTTGCGCAATGAATTGTCATACCGACAGGCTACCAGTAATTTTCGAGTATTATGGTAATTTACTTCGATGGTGTTCTAATTCCTAAGATAGAGAATTGTTCCAGGAAGCAATCACACACAACGCCAAGTCTACATCTTTTTCGTGCGGTGCTCGCAATAATCATAGGCATACACTCCGTGTCGGACTGGGCCTAGGGGGCCAGAGTTGCATGATTTTATGGGCCCGCAAATTCAGGTCGATCAAAAGCAAATACTTATTAAAAAATAACAAATTCGTAGAATCTGCTATCTTCCTCATCTTTAATAAGATAATGTGGACCTCTATCTACTTTTACCATCGCATTATAAAAAAAAATAAAAAAAAAAATAACGCCCAACGATCACATACATACATAGATCCTGGACCCTAACTAGGATTCCCTGTATCTAGGGACCCAGGAACTACGAGGACCATGGTCCCACAACACCCAGACACAACAAGTATGTGCGCTTTTTTTCCTGTGCATTAATATTTGTCCTGTCGCGGGAATCGAACCCGCCGCCTCTGGGTTATGAGCCGACCTGCTCAACCACCACACCACAGAAGCTGTCAAAGGCTGTCAAAAAAGTTACTTATTATCATTTTTTCCCATGTAAGAAGCAAAAATATACAAGATATTAGGCCTGCCCCCGTGCAGCCCAAGGCTCGGGTCGCAACCGCCACCCCGACTCTATGGCCAGTCCGACGCTGCATATAATTATATACTTATATATAAACAATATGTATATACATATCAACATTTTATTTTTAGAATCATAGTATTCGTTCCAAAAAAAAAACATTAAAATTAAAAAATAAATATAACAATGACAATTCATCATCTATCATATCAGATACTTTACATTTCAATTTAAATAGGTAATAGGTAAGTTAGGTTGAAATAACAATAGCATATTATGTTAATCCTGTGAATTAATTAATTCAGTGCATATCAGTATAGCATATATCGTTATTGTAGCATATTTTGATCTTATACATTATTAATTAATGTCGCCAACCGCGACATGACTAATACACACCTAATATATAAATATAATAAATAATGATAAATGCATAATCTTCTACTATCACATAACCTAGTAAGCGTTTAAAATCTCAGGTAATTAAATAATTTTATCATAATTCAAACAAAGAAGGAAAAATTCTATGCTACCTATTGTACTGCTTATCATTATCATATCTGTAGTATTACAAACCTGTCTCAAAAATTGAACTAATTCGTAAACTCATTAATAATAATAATAACCGGCCAAGTGCGAGTCAGACTCGCGCCATCTATGACTCATCTGGTAAACAAGCAAAAAATCACGTTGTTGTATAGGGGAGCCCCCTTAAATATCTATTTTATTCGGTTTTTTTTTATTTGTTGTTATAGCGGCAACAGAAATGTAACATCGTCTGTGAAAATTTCAACTGTAACTGTCACGGTTCATGAGCCTGGTGACAGACGGACAGATAGACAGACAGACAGGCAGACGGACGGACAGCGGAGCCTTAGTAATAGGGTCCGTTTTATCCTTTGGGTACGGAACCCTAAAAACCACGTCAATAAATAAAACATGTAAATGGTGAAAAACACTGAGTGTAATGAAAATTGAGAACCACCAATAACTCCCAACTACTTAATACAGGAAAATTATTTAAAAATCTAGAAATACATAGGTATAAACAATAAAAATGTGCATTGAAAAGTGTATTCAAAATAATGATACATGATGCTGAGAAAATAAAGTGTGTTAAATTGCTAATAAAGTACATAATTATTTAATGAATTTATTAAGAAGACCGTCCTGGTGTTAAACCTTTTGTTTTTGAGGTCAACCGTTTGAATAGATTATGGTCTATATCAATACGCTTTGATTTTCATGAACAATTACTTTGCTTCGTAATAATTTTGACGCAAAAAAATCTTCACCTTAAGAGGCTATAACTTCAAAGATATTGCGAAAACTCAAAAAAAAGACGTACGAGCATAGTTTTTCAGTGTGTTGAAAACATAAAGTTTATCGAAATCGGGTAGCATTCAGGGGTAGTAAACGTTGGCGCTTTTTGTATGGACAAGAGGGGGTATTATTTATTTATTTATAGCCTGTATCAGATTTTATGTTTCTTTATTTTAATGTTTCTTTTCCTTCGTACTATGACCTGTGTACCCTTTGGCAAAGTTGACAGGTCTCCTCCAACCCCTTCCATGGCATCCTACCCTGTGCAATTTTTGTCCAGGATTTACCAGCAGTTGCCACTAATTCATCCTGCCATCTTTTATACTGTATGGGGGTATAAACTCCCATAAAAGGGGGGTATATTCTCTTCTTAGTGAAATAAGTTGTGTATGTGGCTCCATGAAAGATTATAAAGCCCGGGCTCCATCCATAAATATGAGTATAGATAAACAATTATTTATTTTATCTTCAGCTATCATTTTGAAGACTCTTTTTCACTTGTGACGACGCGGTCGATGACGGAGCACGCTGGCCTAGAAGATACCGGTTCACCCTAGCCTTTAAAATCCCCCAAATTATTTATATCGTAATTTATCATTAATTTTTATTTAGTATTAGCACAGAATAGTTATCGAGAACGAATAGAGTACTACAGTACGGAACCGTGTGGTCCCGGTTTGCGAATAGGACTACGCCACCTCATCCTGTGGGTGCCGCAAAAGCCAGCAAAGGGAATATCCAGGGGATAGGCAGCCGCATTCATCTCGGTACATTAAAATTTTCTTCGATCACCAAGTCGCCTGCCAAGCGTGGTGATTAGGGCAAATCCCTCGTATGATAAGCGTCCAAAGTGACGTTTTTATGGGGGAGACATTTGTTCAGCAGTGGACGTCTTCCGCTGATGATTATTAGGTAGCTTTATAGTTTAATTTCTTCGTTCATTATTTATTACAAACCAAAATCAACACATTCAAGTAAAAACCTTTCACAATGGAAAAATTAATAAAAAAACATGAAAGCATCAAAGTTAAAAATAACGATATAGGTAACACGGTTAATGTAACCAGTGAAACTGGCTAATGACGTCACACCCAAAAACCAAATTGATCATAAAAACAAGTTAATAAAAATCTAATTAAGTATTATAAAGTGGTTCTAAAACTAAAACAACAAACATCAGAAAACAAATCACGGACATAACACATTATGAAAACAATGAGGCGATAACAGAACGACACCAGTGATAGTGACTGTTGTGATAAGCTTCCAATGTGATCCATTAAGATGGGAGGGCTTGGTCTCCACCACAAAATTTTATGGCATACTAATCGGAGGATTGTCACAGTACGGAAATGTATGATGTTAACCGAAAGTATGCCCAAATACATCATAACAGCTAATAGTCGTGCGGCACATCTAGCACTTACGATGTGATGTTGCAGTTTTCTTTTCCGCAGCCAGCTCGGTCTTTTTAGGGGTATCCACTTCGCCTGCGCGACGCAGCAAACAAAAGCAGCATTAGAACATTGATGGTGAACTAAACATACATGTATGATACATTATAGCAAAATCGTAATTTGACCGAGCAACTCGAAGATTGAAAGAATACAAACAACTTTTCGGGAGTCAGGAACTAGAAACAAGGCACTCACTGATGGTACGCCGGAGTTTTTTACAGAAAGAGGAGAGTCGATCGCGGGCGCGGCTGAGTTGGCCGCTTTTATCAGTGTCAAGTAAACGGAGAAGCGAGGGTTCTGAACGCGCAGCCATCTCTCCGACAACGGGTCGAAGAGCGGAAGCGGGGCCGTCGGAAACACCGAGGTTGTCGAAGCATACTGGCCCTGCTGAGCACTCCAGCTTGGCAGAGGATCGCTCGCGAGCGCGCGTCGTGGTAGACTGCCGGTGTGTACGAATCGACACTGCTCCGCCCGGGTACCACGGCCTCGCTACTTAGGTGCTAATTCAAACTTCGGGACAAGTACACCATACCATGGTTGTCGAATGTCGATAACTTAAGGTCATGAACTATTATGTTATTCACAACATAAACAAAAAAACATTCTACCAACTATCTCTCAGGAAATTTATGTTTTTAATTAAACTTTCACTTTCATTGAAGAGTGCTGATTGAAATTATTAAAAAGTTCAATTTATTCATATTCTGGAAAGAATGAATCACAAATTTTTTTAAAGAGATTTACTTAAAATAAAAACTTAAACTATCAAAATAATGGGTTTAAAAAACCAGTATAAGAACTCGTAATGATTATTATACAAAGTAGGTACAAATTGTGGACCGTGCAATTCTGCTAATTGTTTTCTAATTTGAAGATGACAAATTCTAATAAAAACCAAAAATAAATACTGTGATACTTATACAATACAAAATGATGAACCAGATATTATATTCTGTGGCTCGGCATCGGCACCATTAATATAGCTAGTTAATCAATCAATTAATAGTGGCGTTTACATAAGACTCCCTGTGAACTTTCTCAGGGGCAACGACTAATTCTACATGAAGACGTCGCGTCTTGTAATGTAAGTAGGTGTTTGATCAGTATCACATCGCAAGCGCGCGTGTTTGTCTCTTTATACAACCGGTGATAATTTCAACGTGACGTCACATGAGGCGAACTCTGAGTAATTCGCAACTTTAAATGTTTGTGTACACAGCACAACAAAAGCAAACTGGTGCAATCTGCAAATCTTCCTTCCATAAACTTACCGAAACTCTAATCCTAGCTGATAAAACTGTTTATTATGTTCGCATCGCCATTGGACGATTTGGACGGCCGCAATCGCGTACAAAAATATTACGCAAACAACAAAAGCACAATTGTTTGTACATACTTTAGCGCTAAACGATACACAAACTACGTGACAAATTTTAATGATTTGTTCACTCCCCTTTTCTATTTTTGACAAGATCATGTTGGAATAGTAAAGAGCGATGGTGGCCGAGCGGTAGAATGTGCGCTTCGCAATCTTACGGCACCGGGTTCGATCCTCGGCCCTGCACCAATGACTTATCTAGTAAGTCACGTGTAAGCCGTCGGTACCGGTTGTCATAAGAACATCTATGGAAGAAGCCACCGATCACAAGCTTGATAGAATCTGAAGCCTGGTCTAACCATCCCTGTTACTGTTCCTTATGGTTTGCGAGGTCAGATGGCAGTCGCTCGTGTAATTTTGGCAGCTCGCCGCTACAGGTTAGATTGGGAGCCGACCCCAATAACAAATGAATGGGAAAAGACAAAGAGGATGATGATGATGATGATGATCATGTTGATGATCGAAACGTCTAAAACAGGCAAAATCATATCATGATCGATACTTCATTTTATGTAATTTGCGCACTTACGCAGTCTAAGCGTATTGTTTGAGATATCTAACGTAGTCAATTATATTAGCTAGAAAAATAAACTAAAACTAAAAAGTGTGAAAATTCCCTGATATGAAGTAATTACGACGACTATGACGGCATAGATAGAGGTGAACTAGTTATTGACACGTAATTAATGATCATCCTGACCACTGATATAAAATTGAAAAACCGTTCTTCTTGTTGATTACGTTGAATGTCTCAAACAATACGCTCACGTTTACGCTTTGACTGCGGACATATTTATAAATGAAATAACGACCATGAGATGCTTTGGCTGTTTGGTGATCCTTCTGACGCTGACTGTCATCATCATCATCATCATCATTAACAGCCTGAAGACGTCCACTGCTGAACATAGGCCTCCCCCAGAGCGCACCACCTTGAGCGGCCGCTCGCCTCCTGCATCCATCGGCTCCCCGCGGCTTTCAGCAGATCGTCGGTCCACCGAGTGGGGGGCCGGCCTACGCCGCGCCTTTCGGTTCGTGGTCGCCACTCGAGAACCTTTCTTCCCCATCGGTTGTCAGTTCTACAAGCGATGTGGCCTGCCCATTGCCATATCAACTTACTAATTCTAAGAGCTATATCGGTCACTTTACTGACGCTGACTGTACTGGTACATTATTATTATTATTATTTTTTTTATGTGATTGAATGACGTGACGAGCTAGTCGTTCACCTGATGTTAAGTGACACGGCCGCCCATAACAGTTGCAGTGTCACCCGGAACTTTACAACAATAAAGTTTCGCGTGACACTGCACTGCGCACGTCATCCTGAGACATCACCCAGTTTAGTAAACAGATTATTAGACTGAGTGATCAGATCATAAAGTCTCATTTGCCCAGTAATTTCACTAGCTACAATGCCCTTCAAACACAGTAGTGCTTGTACACTACTGCTTGGCGGCAGAATAACTGGCAAAGCGGTGGTAGGGTGGTACCTACCTAGACGAACTTTGCAGAAAAGTCCTACCACCTAGTTATTATATATTGAGAGCTTTCCTTAATATTCATCTTGAGAAAATCATTCACCATTCAGTCTTATTAATTGATGTTCAAATAATATAGAAACCAGTTTACGTGATAAAATCATCAAACGGCTGCGTAGTTTTTATTCGATTTATGAGTCAAAAGCAGCGTTACCCAAAAAAACATTGCGACGTCATTTCACAGTTGAAGTACTAGTAAACAACGCACGTTTAATCGAATTACCTATTGCTAGCCGAGTATCAAGGCTACTACGGCTCGGGACAATTGGATTAAAACTTTTGGCAGTTTGCTGGGTGCTTGTCACGCGAGGCGGCCCGCCAGCCACCACCGACACCAGCACCAGTCACCACACGTCTAGCATCCGATACGCTTTCACTTACTCGCGCTCTAGACGTATTACCGACATAGCGACATAACTATTGCTACTTAAATGCCTGTAAACTGAACCAGCCTATTACATTTCAATTGAATTAAGATAATGGCCCTTGAACCACTGAATGTGAATGAAATGTCGACTGATGCCGATACTCAACCGTATCCAGCTGCATCGGGGTGTGAGACAAGGGGAGGAGATATATCCCGGAAATTGTTCTCAAACGTAGTGCGAGACACTGACAAAGAATACTAACTATTACGCGCTATAATATTATACACCACAAATTACGTAATAGCACCACTTATTAGTAATACTTATCGCGAGAACTAACTAAAATTACAGTGGTCATATTATCCGCATAACCCAAAACCTTTGGGATAGACGTTATCTTGAGTGGAAAAGAGGCAATGACCGAAACTTGCCAAACGTGCGTAATTAAAAAATTGGTAAAACCGCTCTTTAGTCTTCAATCAAATGGATATAATTTGATCGAAGCCTTTAGTAGTAGTGCGAGAGCCCACTGCACAAATATTACGTCATTGGGTACCCCAATAGGCTACCTTTAGATCGTTAACCGACACCTAAATATGTAAAAAAAAAATCAGTTCTGCCAGTGCCGGTCCTGCCGGGTCATAGAAACAATTGAAATTTTTTGACGTATTTTTTTTTTGTCAAAATTATGTCATAAGGTACCCGACTGAAAGTGCTGGCAACAGTTAACATTGATTAATTATGTAAAAAAAAATTGGTCTGCCATTGCGCACCCTGCCGGAAGTACCTGGCACTCCTGGCAGACCCCTAAGAATGTGCCTTTCACACCCTTTACCTAGCTCAGCGAATTCCCCAATGAAACCTACGCCCAATAATAGCCAAGATGCCCCTGATAATAGATTAAAAGGTCTGCCAGGTCTAAACTTGGCAAAACTTAGTATTCAAGGCACTTTAAGTTGGTGCAGGTGGATTATTGCCATGAACCGGCAGGTTCGGAACTGGTAGACCTGTTTTTTTTACATGTTTCAGTGTTGGTTAACGATCTAAAAATAGCCTATTGGGGTACCCGATGACGTGGGTATTTTTGCAGTGGGCTCTCGCACCATAGTGTTTCTGTCAAATCATTGCCAAGAAAGTACGAACAGTACGTTAATCGGAATGGATTCATTGAATCTTTAGTTGTGCGATATGCTTGACCACAGTGCAATATTTAACATATTGATTCCTTTTACAAGGCAAAAATGTATGCTTCGTATTTTCGTCTTTAGGAAGTAACCTTGCCACTGCCACATAATGATCAATTCCAAAACCAAACCTATTTGGTATAGACATGCTCTATTTAACAGGCGTAGCGAATGGTGTTGCATAATCATAGTCTGCGATAACTTTACGTGGTCTTTTATTTGCAATGCATTTTGAAACATGAATTAGCATGAGAAAGATACCGGTGTTGTCTTACTAAATAATTATTTATATACGAATAAATATTCTACACGATTTAAGCAATAGATGCGTACAATATATGAAATGAGGTATTTTTGTATTCCTCTAAACATGAGTCAACGGTTTATCTTGTGAACTCTTTACTATATATAATTCCTAGTGCACAATTTTCATTGTTCTAGGAAAGTGACACCGTGTGTGGTGTACTGCGCACGGTCGCTGCGCACGCTCTACGCCTTTGAATTCGACCAAGGCTCATTGTCGCAAGAGACTAACCGCAGCGCAGATAATGGGGGGAACCGGTCCCACCAGCCTCTATGACGCATCGCTCACCTTAGAAAATGCTTCTCGTGGTTGCTAAGCGCACCAATCACTGTGTTGATATTTGTGTGCACACTGCAGATATCGCTCACTCCACTTGTTAATGCCGGTTATACTGACTTGCAAATTAGTTTACTATTTTGTGTTAAGGTGTATAGGTAATTATATTAAATTAAAATGTAAAGTTACCATTATCAATTCCTTCTGTCCTGGTACGAATTATTTTAGTTCTTAGTAGAAACTTTTACAGCAGTGTAATACCAAAGCTACGTCTTTTTGCGTCTTCAGCCATTTGGCACTCAATAAAAGCACAGATAATCTCTAGTAAGTCTGAACTGAAATACTTGAAACTTGTTTTTTGTACTGAAATAATTTAAAACCTATAGCCTATAGCTTGGTAAATGACTGCTCGCAAAAGGGTGTGGATGGAAAGGTCGGAAGAAAGTTTGACTTTGGGACTTTGCTTGGACACACCTCGCCCCTCGGAGGTGAGCCCGAGGGGGGCATAAAGAAGACCCCATTTTTTGAATTTTTGATTACCTACATCTCGAAATCGACGCGACATAGAAAATTTTGTTGTACTGCATTATGAAAGCTGATAAAATTCTCTACAACCTTGACTCACTTCACTTTTTACCTATTCCCAATCGTTTTCAAAGATATGAGCTCAAAAAAACGCTCGGCTAAGGTATTCTCGAACCCCTCCTCATAGCAAGCTGAAATAAGAGAAAATGGAAACTTATGCATTTTGAGGTGGTAATGGAGTGAAACAGAAGGAGACCTCCCTTAATAACTATCGATCGGTACCAGCGTTTTCTCCAGTCGGTATCGAAAGTCAAACCAGATTACCAGACATTTCCCTCCTTCCACCAATTGAGGAAGCAAACTGTCCGTTTTACCACCAGGATTGCAGTCCAGGCTTGGCTTGGCCATGGACCTTTCCCTTGAACTATTGGGATGAACACGGAATGAAAGCCACCTCTTGGTTTCTGTCCAAACCAAAGATCTAGCTGCACCGGAAGAAATATTGAAGCTAATACTTGGCCGATGCACCACTGATTGCAGTAGTTCTAGATGTGACCTCGGCCTAGGCTTCTGTCGGTATACATGATACGTGAGGTATAAACACATTATTGAAAATAGACCGTTTTTCGGAGCTTATATCTAGACAACCATTGGGAATAGGTAAAAAATATTTGGAATCAAAGTTGTAGATAATTTTATAGGCTTTCATAATGTAATACAACATAATTTCCTATATTTATTCACAATCATTCGTAGCCCAGACTATTAATGCAATAAAATTAACAGCTACATTGCTGTAGTATAGAGCTTAGACTTTTATGCTTGCACTGCACGTGTAATAAAATTTGCGATAACAATAGAAAAACAATTGAGCTGAATACAATTTCTCGAAAGTGAAAGGACGGTGAAATGAATAGTGCCGTTGTGAACTACTCTAAAATGAAATGCAGTTCTAATAATATGAGCGAACACATAACTATACTGTATCTACTATTCTACGTACAATTTACCTAAACCTACAAAAAAATTAAAGTTGAAACATTACCGGTAAAAATAAATACTTACAAAGAAAAATGCAAAGAAAGGAAAACAAAGAAGATTGTATAATTCACAGCGCATTGGTCCTTCGTATAAAATATGACACTGCTTCTAATTATAGCGTGGTGAGCTGCTATACTTATACATAATTACTCAAATAATTCTGGGCGTACTTCCAAGGTAGGCCATGGAATGTGACGTTGGTGATGTGTGTCACATCTATGCGCAACAAAGGGCCGGCCGGACGTCCGTGTGTCACATATTGCGAACTCATCTCATATTGCGGAGTCTGTACTGTACACCCGGGTTTCTTTATGTTAGTGAAGAAACACAATTCTGTACTATTGCCTTCACTAAACAAGTCTTCCAAAAACGGGTGGGTAATTCTCCAGTGCAACACAAGTACTTATAATATATTTTATTATTACTCATGTTCTTTTTCCGAAAATAAAGTGGAGATATGATGCATTTCCTAAAAAACATTCATTCTTGTATTCAAACTACTAAAGTGTCTCTATATCTTATCGCAATATTTGGAATTCAGAACGTAATCGTACCTATACTTTAATATTATTGGTGTCATAAATCTTCACCTCCGATAGTTTTTATCGACCACTTGAAAGTGGTTAAAATTCTTACGTAAAACACGATCATAAAAGACTATTTTTTTGTTTCGCATTTGCATGATTATTATAACATTTTCTAATAATTTCTGCTATCTTTACAACGGATACATAAAAACCAACAAAATCGTTGGGTACTGAAATGAGGAGGGTGTAATGTAGAATCGACGACTCTTCATAAAATACAGGTACATTAATTATAATAGTTAAAATAATAATAGAACGGTCTTGATGTTAAGCCTGCTCCACAATCAGAGCTGTATCAACTGGAACAATCAACAGTGCTATTTGTAAACATGTTTAAACACAAGTATGCCAGATTTGCTATCAACTAAAAAACGTCACCGAATCTGCGACCCATAACATCGTCTTTCATATTAGTTTTAAAGAGCTGCAATAATTCTTAAAATACCTACTTAATATTGCATTAGATCTTGAATATACATAGAAGCAACCTACCAGTTTTCTTGACGACAAACGAGGCAGGCTCGACCAAGTTGGGCCTGCTGCTGTACCGGTTGTCGGTATCAGCATTTACAGTGTATGTACCGCGACGTCGCAACATCGTGCCGATCCAATTGTTCCTCTCTTCCACAAAACACACTCACTAACTCTATCAAGAAGATTACCATCCTCATCGCTATTACACTAATACACAAACAAACATCGCCGCTTTAAATTCACTACACACCTTACCGATCACTGTATTTTGGCAAGATGAACGTAAAACGATGCGAAACGGAAAATTGTTTTCAAACTACTCGTGCACCGGATAGCAGCCACGGTGGCACAGCGCCGAAATGAGGAAGTGGGTTAACGAACCAATCGGTAATTTTGCAACGTGCACTGGCTTCAGCGACCGCGGGCACGGCACTCGACTGTGACAGGGTTCGTGGAGCGAAAGGCAGCTCGAAAACCGAGAGTGCGTTGGCACGGTTCTTCCGCGAATGACAGGATGGTGCGGTCCCGCCAACTCCAACTGCGGCCGCGAGATAGCGAGATCGACGACAGCTGATAACGAACGCCGATAACGTGGACAATTGACAAATACAATAGTCAACTGCGTATTGCAACGCTTATTGGTGACACCAGGAACACTAATTAAGTTCTCTCTATGCTTTAAGTGTATACTCTAAGACCTAAACGCAAGCGTGCAGTGCTGTCAAATTTTATCTCTATCAAGCTACCAACAATATTTTGAACTGAAGAGAACATGTATTATTTAATTTACGTCCTGTCACAGTGTATTAATTTATTTAGATTTTTCGCATTAAATGTACTTAGGAAATTGTCTGTGAAATGCATAAACTGTACGTAACACTTGCATGTTTTTCAACAATAATTCATTGCGCATCGTCGAAACAGAGGCGCACTCTGCTCTGCCATTTTGAACAAGCTACGATTGTGTGTTACACATAGCTAAATATATATATTATAAGATGATGTATATATTTAAAAAATGCCCTTAATTTTCAGCGTCGAAAAATTGTTTAAGTCCTTCACTTGTAACCTTGTTCCTATAACAACCAAAACTTTGGGATTGACTCACTTTGCACTGGTTGTCAGAGCGAAAAATATTAACAAAATCGAATCGTGTTCATCTTCAGCGGATCGGTGCGGAAAGTGTAACAAGCTTATAGTAAGCCATGAAGTGTAGTGCCAAGGTTGGTTGGCATGTTATTAAAAATGCAAAGCCCGCGGCAGCTTAAGTGTACAGCATGGAATGGAAGGCCCCGCTTAGTGAATTTTTTACTCGTCAGCTAGTTTAAACATCGCCTATCAAACTGTCTATTTTATGTATCAGTCTGCGTAAACTACTTTTGACTGCCAGCATCAGTTGCGATTTTTTAATTAAGCACCTACCGTACTACTTACTGTCTTTGTGATGCTTTTGGTTCATTGGATAACTAGATAGCTGGTTACTACATTATATAAAAAAATTACTAACAAACCAATCACGAGCAACAAGCCAACACTTATGAATGTGTAAACAAGGGAGTCTGCGCAACGCACGACAACGATGCATAGGAGATGGTTGACCTAATTATATGCATGCATTAATTATATGGTCTAAGTCCAAGCTCTAATAATAATTATGATCATTTCTGCGATGACCGACAGAGAGTTCTTAACTGCGTAGAAAACATGTAGAAAAGCACTCTCCATCATGGAGCGTGCTTTTCTTTGGACCTCTTGTCTTGAGCACAGATTCACGACTTAGTGAGCTTAGTTGCATAGCTCTGTACAATTGGGCCTTAGATATTAAATTAATCATAGCGATAGAAGCGTAACGATGTCAAGTTGAAAGTGATTATTATATATTTGTCAAATATATAGGGCAATAATTACATTACGCGCAACGATCAAAGATAAACTCACACACGCATGAAATCCAATGTCAAAAGAAGCGGTCATGAGAAAGAGAAATGTTACTTTTAAATTTTCGTTATTTTCTTGTCTGCACTGCCCTCAGCGTATGAAGATCTCGTCTGCTTGGACCGCCGTCGTTAGGTTCGTGATCTAGGTAGGTAGCGGTTCGCGGTTTGAGTCCCCGACTGATAGGCAGATCCGTAGTTCAGGTAACCAATGGTTAAAAACTTCAATATTTTAACCATTAGTTAAAATTTATTCGAGTTTTTAACCATTGTTTACCTTAACCACGGATCAAAAAACCCACGCTAAGTGGTAAGACTTATCTGCAAAGTTTGCCTAGGTAGGTAGTACCACCGCTTTGCCAGTTATTCTGCCGCCAAGCAGTAATGTGCAAGCACTGTGTTCCAGTTTGAAGGGTACTGTAGCTAGTAAAATTACTGGGCAAATGAGACTTTATGATCTGATCACACAGCCTAGTAACCATATTACTAGACTAGTAATCTTATTACTAGACTGTGTGAAGTCTCAGGATGACGTGCGCAGTGCAGTGTCACGCAAAACATTGGAGTTCTGGCAGAAACGCAGAAAACATCACGTCGTTGCATTGTATTATTTTTCAAAACTTGTGCTTTTCCCAGTGTTAATGTTTAAAATTGGTGGCGTTTAATGCATTAAGTGCTGAATTATAAGCATGAGTGTAGGTAAATGATATAATGTGGTGAAACATGGTTTTTCATGTCTAACTTGAGAAATTCTATAGAAGCTTCTAGTAATGTTGCTACCACTTTACTAGGGCATGACTCAGACTGGGCTATGACTACACCAACTGTGACTAAGACTTGACTTTACATGAAGTATTCTATAACATGATGAAAAATTACAATACTTGACACTGGCTAAATACACAAAGTGTGGAGCCAAAGAGAATAAATTTAGATTCCGAGTGATATTGCAATCTGTTATGGGCAGCCATGACGCTTAACATCAGGCGAACGACTAGCTCGTCACGTCATTAATTAACATAAAAAAGGAAAGTACTGTTAGACCAAAAGTGTGATAAAAGCGAGATGCTATTTCTCCAAGACTAATTTTATTGGAATTGGTGAACAGCGAAAAATAATGTAAAGGAACTAGGAACTCATGATGACAACTCAGTGCCAGTGAATGTATAAAATTATGTCATTAGACTGATTACAGCGGTTCATAGTTGAAGATGCCAACAAAGTTTTGGACGAATGAATACGTCAGTGTCAGATACAGAGCTCAGTAAGTTACACATCAATCTTCGCAGCGAAAACCCCACCGGCATCGGCACCCTAAAAAGGCACCCTAAAAACGAACTTCTGCAAACTGCCTCTCCATTGCCACTTACAACGTCTGATGACGGACCTACCGAGGTGAGCCGTAGTCATAGTCAAGTTTCAGATTTTTGTTTAAATATCTAACACGGGTATAGTGCAATTTAATTCTGGGAAATCAAGGAGGGGATATCGCTGCCTGGCTGTGGCAAGTCAAATAACGCGCCACTTTTTGTGTACAAATCGCGCATCCAACAATAAATTATATACACATTATGATGTCTCTCATACACCCCTTCACTTGTGGAACTTGTGTACCCTAAACAGTATAGAAGGCGCGACAGCGCCCCCTAGCCCCAAACTAATCATAGCTTGTACTATGGGAACCAGATAACTGATAGAATACTTAGATACTTTTTGTTTGTAAATTAATACATAGAATACAATATATAACACCCAGAAACAGAACAAACATTGATGTTCATCACACAATTGTCCCGGTGGAAATCGAACTTACAACCTATAGTTCAGAAGGCTGAGCTACTACCAACTGAGCTATTAGACCAATATTTCCAAGATGTTTATTTTATGAAATAATATGTATATACATGTACAATTTGTTCCTAATGTACTACCTAAGCATGGCCCAGACATGGTCATGACAATTTATTATCACACTAATATTATAAAGGCGAAAGTTTGTGTGTATATGTGTATGTTTGTTACTCTTTCACACTCTAACAGCTGGACGGATTTGAATGAAATTTGGTATGGAGGTAGCTTATACCCTAGATTAAAACATAGGTTACTTTTTATCCCAATAACGGGAACGGTTCCTGTAGGAACGCAGGTGGAACCGCGGGGCGCTGCTAGTTTATAATATAGATGACTAGAAACATACACCAGTTTCACTCTTCAATTTGGCTTTTTCCTGCGGGAACTTTCCAAGTTCAAAAGTAACCTTAGATGTTAAACTAGCTATACTGTGTGAAAAATTTCAGCCCAATCAGTAAAGCCATTTTTGTAAAAGCCACACAATAATTATCAACTAGACAAATGCTTTGTCCTGTGTAACTGACTGACCAACAATATACAACCTGAACCGCTGGATATGAAGACTTGATATTTAAGAGCTGTCTTTCTTTAATGGTGTAGGGGTGAACTAGGAAAGGATTTTGGAAAATGTTTACCTTCTAGGTGCAATGGCTTGTTATAAATTATATGAAGAAACTAGTAGGAAATAATTATATTTTATGAAGAAAAATATTTATTAACACATTAGAAAAACAGCACACGGACTGGACTAGACTACTCTTTATTCCTCTGATACTATCCATCCAAAATTGCCTGGAAGATCACTTTTAGTGATAAAGCCACCCATTGTGCTACCTATTATAGTATTTTAGTAGTAGTAGTATGTTAAGTTTTTATTTTATGTTGGTATATGCAGTAAAGAGTTTTCTTTGATATTCAAGATTATTTCAATAAAATTAAACACAGTTTTAAACATTAAAAGGGGGTTTAAATAGCCATTTAAACTCTCTTTTATTGTGTAATTATTACCCTTATATTTCTATTGTTTAACTGAGTTTAAATTCATTGGCAACTGCCAAGGAACTGTTTAATTCTCTTGTTTCATCATGCAGCTAAACTACACTTTGCAACATGAGTTGTGTCACCTACTACATTCAAACTTGTAAGCCCTAGAAGTAAGAAACCAATGAGTCTTATTAAAAGAAGAGCTGCTTAAGAAGTTTAATTGTAATGCAGGAAATTATTCTGCCTGAAGAGCATCAACAAAGTGTGCATGAAGAAACAGGGCATCTATTGCCTATTTAGGACATACTCTATAAACTAAAATGCTCTAGTAATGTCTATCCTCACACATTTCAAATTCTTAGGCATTCAGTATATGTATAACAGATGCATTACAGTAGCGTGTGCCATGTGCCTACATAATATACTAAATCCATAATAAGTGTTTCTTATCATTTGGCTAAGTGGTTAGTTCACCATGCCATACTCACAGACTAATACATATTAATAATATAGACTAGATCAACACTCCATAAAATAATGTCCTAAGCTAATAAAATAATGGTACCTAGATCACTGATCATGCTTCATTGATAAGTGTTATCAATGAAGCATGCTAATAGTCTAGTAAACTGAGAAATTTATATCATCTATGGAACATTACAATAACACAAAGGATGTGCCTTTTATCAGTACCCTGCCTGATATAAACCCCACAAGGAGCATGGCTAAAAAACAGATGATTGAACTGAGGAATCACATCATTAATTACGTCATTTCATTACGTTAGATAGTAACCTCAAACTAGGTATGTAGCCAATGGGAATACCTATAGAATTAGTAAAATATATTGTCCCAGTTCCTGACTAAAACAAGGCGGGACGAAGCGTTTATGATATTGCCGAATTGCTAAATGGCAGAATTGTAAATGTATGGGCCACAATTTCATGAAACGATCGTATTGAATACGACGCATTTCCCTTATAATTTAGCTTTTGACATGATTTATCTGTCATACGCCAGGCCTATGTGGCAGGAGCAATCCGCTGCCTGTGGCCATTTTTGAAATGTTGCAGACGTAGAATACCATTGATATTGATTGGTTCACAGAATACCAGAAATTGTCGCAATATTAGTTAGATTTTGGTAATTTGCAGCCATTTTTTAAATTGTCAGTATCAAGATACGTCACAGGCACAAGAAATCACGATGGCCGACAAAAGAATGGTTAGGTGGTAGGTACTTACTGCTGATTTTTACGCCTCCCAGAGGTGGTTTTGGTGGTTGACTATCGAATGTCTTTCGAACGGATTTACTGCCCTCGGCGAATGACGTGGTCCTAGGGCGTCCGCTCATTATTATAGGTATAAAATAAACGGCCTTAAAATCCTGAACTTCATAGATACTTCACATTTCTCGTTACCACCCTTGCACTCGCACTGAACTCACTTGCCGACGAAATTCAAAGACGATAGATCAGTCAAACAATATCACTGGATATAATTAAAATCAAAATACGATTGTCTTACACGTTTTTACTGTATCATTTTGTTAATTTTTCAAAATTTACATCAAAAAGTACGACAGATTTTAGTTTCTTCAGAGACTTGAAGTACGCTCGTTCGGCTAGATTCGGAAATTGCTCGGCGGACGTCGGACCAGGGCTGCCAGACGTGAACTATCAGATTACCCGGAACGAATCACAATAATACCCGCTTTTACCCGCCATTAAAGTTCAAATACCCGAAAATGGAACGGAATATTTTTTAGGACCGAAAAATAAAACCAAACCATTTCATGTATGTAATCAACACATATAATTTTACCTAAGCTTGTATTATTACACCATTCAACAATGTCGCTAATAAGGATTTAGTTCTGGGAAGTAATGCCATACGGCAAACTTCAGAAGAATGTTCGATTTTAATAAACTGCTTTAATTTTAGCATCTTGTATTACATACATACATACACACACACACACATATACATGCAGATATACTACATAAATACATACCGGTCATTATATCCCTCGTTTGTGCTTCGCCGTAGTCGGGTAACAGTTTTCAAACCTAATAAATATCTATGAACTTTGACTCTTACATCTCATTTCAGACTGAGTTTAGACTTAGTTTAGTTTACTAATCTCGGTAGTGGTTACATATTTGAGCCGTTTGGTGTTGAGACCCTGGGTCCGTGGGGACCGGAAACTCATCGCGTTTTCCAAAGTTTATCAAAGCACCTGGTAAATGCGACGCGTGACAAGTGCTGACACTTATTTGGCTCAACGAATCAGCATTGCAATTCAACAAGGCAATGCTGCCAGCATGTTGGGTACGCTACCTACCAGTAGTGGGCTGGTGCATTTGGACTGTCTATAGGCCATCGTGGCTAGTATACAGTCCAAATGTTCTTTGTAGTAGATAGTGTATAGCTAGTTTATTAGTTTTTATTATTGAAGTAGTAAGTTAAATAAATAAAGGCACATTGCCCGTTAAAAAAAGTTTAGAGCTATGCTTCTTAAATAAAATTTGTTTATACCCTATACTGTAATAGAGAATCAAGGTTTGGTCGAAGGTCGCGCGTAAAAAGACCCAATTTCAGACATTGCCTTTACCCGCATCCTCAATTCATCGTCAAACTACCCGCTTTTCGGGTAATTACCCACCAAGTGGCAGCGCTGCGTCGGACAGATGGGACGAACGAACGAACCTTCGATTCGATCACTAAACGAATGAACATGCTATAACAACATGAAAATGACGTCACAATCTTATGAGTGCCACCTAGTTATTGTTTAGAGAACTAATATGAAACATGATTGTGTCGATAAAGCAGGTAACCATAGACTCAACATAGAACATAGACTAAGCACTCATTAAATTTCATCACAGACCTCATTTCACCTACACAGTTTTTTTTTTTTTTTTCTTATATTTTGGCTCCACACATAGTGTATTTAGCCAGTGTCAAGTTTTGTAATTTTTCACTTAAAGTCAAGTCATAGTCACAGTCAGAGTAGTCATAGTCTAGTCTAAGTCATAATCTAGTCTAAGGCATGCCCTAGTAAAGTGGTGGCAACTTTACTAGAGGCTTCTATGGAGTTTTGGAAGCAACACGAAAAACCACGTTTCACTACATTATATCACTTGCCCACATTCATGCTCGTAATTCAGCACTTAATGCGTAAAACGCCACCAATTTTAAACATTAACACTGGGAAAAGCATAAGTTTTGTAAAATAATACAATGCACCGACGTGAACTTTTCCGCGTTCCCGCCAAAACTCCTAGACACAGTTACACTCTCGCGAAGTGGCAAAGCACGAAAACAAGTTTGTGTATATTATTTTTCTCTATGGCAAACGCGCGCTGGGGGCTGATTCCCTTAAGTAAATTGCGAAATGGTTCTATAGAATGGTGTGAGGGGGGTCTTTGAAGAAAATCCGACAGTGGCGGTTGTGAACACAGATCAGTAATATGTATTGTGAATTTTGAAATTTTTACCAAAACCTGTGTATTTTTGAATTTTAATGTGTAATAAGGGTGGATTATTATTCCTTAAGTGTTCGTAAACGTGCTCGAGTGTTGGCAAATGGTTCCAAGTTTATATAACCATCCATTTTCGTATTCTCTTCAACGGCTTTTTAGAGCCCTCAGTAAAATATCCACTATTTTACTGATGGCATTTTGACTGACAAAATAGGACTTTGACATGACATAACCGAACAAATTTTTACTCACTTGACATTGGCAAAGCCATTAACGAAGATGAAGAATCCCTTCACAGTGGCAAAGTTGTGCCGCATTTGGCGGGAACAGTAGCCAATAAAAAAAAACAAACAACAAAATAGTGTGAGAATAGGGGATTTTCTGACAGCTGGACGGCACGTAGTTCTACAACCAAAGGTAGATGGCGCTGCCGAAGACATGGCTTGTTTTTTTGTGAGGTGGCATTGCGCTGTCATAGCGCAGTGTTACTTTCAGTTTACTCACCGTACAATCTCCTTCGTTTGATGATCTATCCTAGTACACGACATTGGCGAAATTGTGGTGAAATTGCCGCAGAAGCCACTAAGATTCAATTCAATTCACCTGTGTGACCATTTCTGCCATTTTGGCACATTTTCCTCACATTTATACTGTGGCCACAAACGACTGGTGGCCAGGGCCCCGTTTTATAAAGCTACAAGTCTTGTACTTGTAGCGAAAAACTGGAAACAGCCAGAAAAGTGAAACAATGCGTTTTATAAAGATACAAGACAATAAGTGTACAAGGAATGAAGTACAAGATTTGATAAATTTATTGAAAGTGTATTGTATTGGTCGTGTCACATATTAATTAATGTTCTATTAGTTAAATTAGGTAAATATGAACTAATTATGTTTAAATAATGAGAAATTCAGCTTGAGTGAAGCCCATGAAAAATGAACGTAGCTTTATATCACAAAACCTATTATGAGAATAGTGAGTTTGACCCAACTTTAAAAACTGAAATAGCTTTACTTAAAAATAGAAACGCCCCGCGGTTTCACCCAAATCTTAGATACATAATTTCCCG
The DNA here is from genome assembly GCA_910589525.2 of Ennomos quercinarius. Lineage (NCBI taxonomy): Eukaryota > Metazoa > Arthropoda > Insecta > Lepidoptera > Geometridae > Ennomos > Ennomos quercinarius. The sequence continues at coordinate 8,956,110 of OU342501.1, forward strand.
TGGGATTTCTTGAATTTCCGAAATAAACCGCGTCTATCCCGGTAATATGAGTTCATCTAAAAAAGGTCATCCAATTTGGCTTGAAGGCCACAACAAACAAATAGACAATGTTTTTCATTTATACAGGATGTAATTGAATTCATTGGCATCCTTTGAAACTAGGTACCTACTCCTGATACCGGTCACTTGTGCACCTACATTTATGAAATCAAACGTATTGACTATGGTATCAATAATAATACCAGGAAATAAGAAAACCCACTTAATTAAATGCTGCAGTACATAATTAAATTAAAATAATTAAGTACTATTTTTAATTCATACACACAAGTTAGCAAAAACTTTTAAAAGTATCAAAAGCAGTCGTGCCAACTACACAAAACAGGTAGGTACGAACTACTAGGCACCGGCAATATTCCAGAGTTCCGACAAAGCGTTTAAACTGCTATTCTAATATGCCGCAAGCGCCTACAGTAACCATTCCACTACCTTATCGCATTGTAATAGGAATGAAAACCGCGTCTATCGCCGCCGCTTTGTCGCACGCCGCCTGAGCAATCTTTCGTCGCACTCCCGCGCCGCTGTTTCACTCACACTCAGCTTACAGCTGTTCGCACCCCGCAGTTTACTAAGTTCCGCTATGCGAGACGGTCGCCGTTTTGCACTTCGTAAGGCAGAGGCGCGCGTGTAATGCTCGAATAAAAATTCTCCGAATAAGTGGACAGTACACCCCAAACAATTTAGTGTTAACACAAGAAATGTTTCACCATAGGTATCTGAATTACCTACTCCATCGCGGGGCCATATTTTGCGGACTACACAAATTGGATTTTGGTTCTTTTACTGTGCCAGGCTGTTACAAATTTCAACAAAATGTTACAAGTTATCAGGTACCTACCACCATAATTTTGACCGTCCTAAGCTGGTTAAAGTATGAAGGGAAAGTTAGTAAATTAAACAATGATTAGGAGGGTTTTATCCTATGAAAATTAAGTGGGTTTTACGTAGTAAAATAAGTACCTACTGAATAACATTCGATCCGGTGAAACACTGGTAGGTACCTACGTAGGTACAATATGCTATTTCGCCAGACGCGGAAGCGCGGGAGGTCCCACGTCCGCGGCTGCCGTTTCTATGCTTATCATAGTATTGCGCGCCGCACTGTTTTGATAGTAATAATATTTACTTATTATTAATTACAATTTTTATTTCATTTCATTCGTACTCTTTACTCTTTAAAATCCAAAAAAAAACTGTGTACTACGACATACTCAATTTATGCTAATGAATTCAATTTCATCTTGTATATTATGTAGGGATTTAATGTAAACTACACACCGGCTAAATTTACTAATAATTTGGAGATAAACTAAAAAAAAAGCTATTGACCGAGCGAGGCGTTCATTCATTGTGATGTGCAACTTGTAATATCATAATCTACACTTTATCCTCTACTTAGTGTGTGGTCCCCGCCGTGAGGCCTCAGTGACGTTCATAGTGACGTGCATTATACTTGTAATTTACACTTGTAATCGATAATTGTTGTTTATAAAACGCCGTAACTAGTAACTTGTAGTTACTTGTACTTGTAGCTTTATAAAACGGGGCCCAGAGGGCTGGCTTGTTTTTGCCGAGAAAATCAGCATTGCTATTCAACGTGTCAGTGCAGCAAGCACTCTGGGCACTTTCCCTTCCACCAAAGGTCTTTTTGATAACAATTAGTTTATACCTATTTGTAAATATTTTAATTTATCATAGTTAATTATTCAGTATTATAAATTATGTCTACAAGTTTAGTATACAGACATTAAGAAATTGTGGCAGATTTCGAAGTTTTTATTATCTGTATTTGTTAACAGAAATATAGTTACGAAATATTAATCCACAACAGAACTTAAGTGACCGATATAGCTCTTATAATTAGCAAGTTGAAATGGAAATGGACAGGCCACATCGCTCGCTGAACTGACAACCGATGGGGTAGAAAGGTGCTCGAGTAGTGACCACGAACTGGAAGACGCAGCGAAGGCGGGCCTCTGGTGGGTAGGTGGGGGGAAGGGGGGCAGATTGATGCAAGGGGTACTTTGATACACTAGGCATGTTTCATAATCGATTTCACTAATACGAACGGTTCCATCAGTAAAACTTGTCTATACAGGTGTCAGTGCAACAGCCGTTTTCGCGTGGTCGCTCAGATAGCCGTTGGCTGTTTATGCGTGAGAACGTGTTTTGAGTATCGCTAACTAAATGATTCCGCGAGTTGGAGATTTGTGTTAGCGATCTTCTACGTTGTTGACTGTGGTTTTATATTAATTTCAGGTATGTTTAAACATTCAATATTATGTTATTTAAGGTTTTTTTTTATTATTACTGAAGTAATTAATTTAGTAACTGTCACTTTTTGAAAATATGGCATTTGGGGCACATAGATACATTAAAGAAAGAGGCAGATTGGTACGTAGGCTTTCAGTCTCGCTATATTTTCGAGTCCCAGGAAAAAATATCGAGACTCGGGCCGGTCTCGAAATTTCCGGGAAAAACGAGACTTTCGAGACTACATCAAAAGTAGGTTTCATACCTTGAAGCAGATGTTTAGGCAGTAAATACAAGCTAATCATGCTGTTATCAACTCAACTACAAGCAAAATTAACAACTATTTGCGATTTTTTTTTAATTTTTATTCGTAATTTTTTTTTTGCTAACTAACACATCGCAGCCATTAACTTCCCACTTAATGGATGCGCTCACCTGATGGTAAGTGAAGAAGTTTTCTAAGGTGGAGCACGTTTGCACTGTTTACTTGAAAAGTCCCAGGAAGAAATACTATTAATTGTTGGAAGAGCATTCCATTCCTTGGCCGTTCGGACTATGAATGACTCAGCAAAACGCTTAGTGTGAACTGGTGGCATACTTATGACGTAAGGATGTAAAGAATCACCAAGCCTTGCAGTTCTAAGCCAAAAACGTTCACTGCTGAACATAGGGCTCCCCCATAAAACGCCACTTTGGATGCTTATCATATGAAGGGATTTGACATAATCACCGCGCTTAGCAGGTGGCTTGGTAATCGCAGAAGATTTTAATGTTCCAAGGAGAATTTGTGGACCCTCTAGTGGGAAATTATTATAAGTCTTTTAAAAGTTATATGAAAGTGAGGTTTTCTACATAATAATATTGTCAGATATACCTACCACTTGCGAGATTATGTGCCACCAAATCAGATTGCAGCTGGTAGCTTGCTTCTTCTCTGTTGAAAGCCATGGTTAGGAGACTAGTGAAAACCCTTTCAAAATTATTATTTTTAAGCAGCCGCCTAAAGTAGCGCTCTATAGGGTATGTTCAGCAGTGAACGTCTTTAAGATGATGATGATAATGATGATCAGACCTTAGATTATTGTCTGTGATTAAGACCTTCAGACTGACCCTAAAACTCTTTGAATATTGTATAAGTATCAAAGCTCAGACTAAAAACCATGCTAGAAACCTATATTGTCAAGACCTATGCTATTTTTCAAAAGGGCTAGTTGCAATCTCTGCAGATTATTAACCAGAATATAAAACACTGATAGTTTAGTACATTTTTGAATAATTTGACTTAAGTCTCGAAAGTCTCGTTATTCCCGGGACTGGAGGTAGGAGTCTCGAGTCTCAAAAATACGAAAAAATCGTCGAGACTCTCGATATTTTCGAGACCGAGACTCCCGGGATGAAAGCCCTACCCATCTGCCCCATACTTGTATTACAGTGCTTCGATTTAATTTACACTTTTTATCTTATAGCGTTTTTATGGTTTTTTGGTCTAAAATACCGCAAAGCCTGAAAACGAATATTTTCAACCAGTATGTATTGGCAGTGATGACTTATGGCACTGAGACGTGGTTTCTTACTATTGGCCTTATTAGCAAGCTCAAAGTGGTGCAGCGAGCTATGGAGAGAGCTATGCTCATTGCTGAGAGCTTCCTTGCGAGATAAGATCCGAAATGAGGCAATCCGCAAGAGAACTAAAGTCACCGATATAGCTCTTAAAATTTGCAGGTTGAAGAGGCAATGGGCAGGCCTCATTTCTCGTAGAACTGACAACTGATTGGGAAGAAGGGTTCTCGAGTAGCGACCACGAGGGGAAGATGCAGCGTAGGCCGGACTCCACTAGGTGGATTGACGACCTGGTCAAAATAGCGGGGAGCCGATACATGCAGGAGGCAATGAACCACTCAAAGTGGTACTCTGTGGCGAGGCCTAGGTTCAGCAGTGGACGTCTTCAGGCTGATGATGATGATGATGATGATGAATTTGAATTCTTTCAATCTTGTCATAATATCTTTCAGATTGTTGTTTGTTTATGGTAAGATCTACCTACAATGATTATTTTGATACTAATAAATTAGTGTAACATAACTGTTGAGTAAAGTTAAGTATATCTAATAATAAGTCAGATTCCGATCTCACTTCAATAAAAAAGTAATATCATTAAGAGCCTTTTCATTTAACACTAATTTCATACAATTTTATCTATGTACCAAAGTGCCCCAAGCTATGCATCTAAGTGCCTTGTACATGGGGCACATAGATACAAACGCCATTTTTAGTTGAGACCTAATATTTATAAGCTTTATCGTAAGGTTTGATTGGTATTAATAATACACATTTTAAAGATCATGAACCTAGCGATATGCTTAGCTGAAAAAAACAGTACATTAACATGTTTTATCATGTGAGAATGGGTTTTGAATTTGTCTGCATCAATCTGCCCCCCCTACCTACTTACCTTAGTCCTTATTCTGGGATTCGTTGAACTCTATGATTAAAGAGTTTATTTTATTTACTAGAAAATTACAAGCTGGTTTCACCCTCACGCCAAGTAAAGACATGATTAGAAAAAATATGAATGTAAAATCCATGTATGATGAAAAAAAGAGGAATCTAACGTTGATTAGGTGATTAATGACAATTTTCCTCCTTTTTTATCATTTTTACATGAATTTTGGGTTCCTATTTAATAATTGCTTAATATTTTTAAATAAATATATGTAAACACTGATGAAAAATATTTCTATCATTTCCCTTATTTTATTACTATTATAAAAGACGAGGCATATTTCTGATCTCAAAGTGTGGGCAGATTTTTAGCCTATTTAGGGCAGACTGCAATGTACAGATGGTCACACTGTCACTCACCGTCACAGCCTTCCCTGCTTTTGCTTCACAGCCACTGACCTCTATAATACAAGTACGCTGGACTAAATATTCTCTAGGAAATGACAGTTCTTTTTTGTGCCGATTCAAAGCGCCCCTCTTGAGGGTCTCTGGTACTAAAATCATTCATTCATTTTTCATAGTGGATGTTGGTAAGTTTGCTGCGTCTCTGATGAAAAATCGTAAAATAAGATGATAAAGGCTACTTTTTGTGTTTGGTGTTTGATTACGGTACATGTATGTGATGAAGTTATGCGTATTTTGTACAAATCACTACCGAAAAGGCAGCGGAATAACCTTCGACAAGTAAGTGAACCTCACGATAAAAAATGCTACATTATTATGTTTATTGTTTTTTTTTAACGGGCAAATTGCCTTTATTACTCAAGCTAACTACTACAATAATAAAAACTAAACTAAACTAAACTAAACTAAGCTAAACTAAACTAAACTAGCTACACTACCTACTACAAAGAACACTTATGGACTGTATAGTAGCCGCGATGGCCTATAGACAGTCCAAGTGCTCCAGCCCACTACCGGTAGGTAGCGTACCCAACATGCTGGCGGCATTGCCACGTTGAATTGCAATGCTGATGCGTTGGGCCAAATAAGTGCCAGCATTTTGGTCACGCGTCGCATCGACCAGGCGCTCTGATAGACTTTGGAAAACGCGATGAGCTCCCGGTCCCCACGGACCCAGGGTCTCAACACCAAACGGCTCAAATATGTAACCGCTACCGAGATTACTATATTTGCGCCGTTTTAGCTGCTCAGCAGAATTAGCCGCGGCGCCGGCCCTAACGTGTGTCTCGGGAAGGTGTGACGGCGCCATAGTATCGACGCAAGTAGCGTCCCACACAAAAAAAAAAAAAAAAAAGTTTATTGTATGTCTGAAGGTTTTTAATACTATTTTATACTTAGTTTATTTAGTTTCATCACATTTAAATGAAAGTAGGACTTAGTTATTCAATGAATTCATACTATTGAAATAGGTACATAGGTTGTGAATGTTTCATATCGATAATGTGTCGATAATGTTCTTCGATAGTGAGTAACTAGCAGAATGGAGTTGGCGGGAACGCGGAAAAGTTCACGTCGTTGCATTGTATTATTTTTCAAAACTCGTGCTTTTTCCAGTGTTAATGTTTAAAATCGGTGGCGTTTTACGCATTAAGTGCTGAATTACGAGCATGAGTGTGGGCAAGTGATATAATGTGGTGAAACGTGGTTTTTCGTGTTGCTTCCAAAACTCCATAGAAGCTTCTAGTAAAGTTGCCACCACTTTACTAAGGCATGACTTAGACTGGACTGAGACTACCTGACTACGCAGACTGTGACTAAGACTTGACTTTACGTGAAATATTCTATCATTATGAAAAATTACAATACTTGACACTGGCTAAATACACTATGTGTGGAGCCAAAATATAAGAGAAAAAAAAAACTAGCAGAATTTCGGCAATGCTCAATAATGTACGTAGGTACAGAATAATCTACGATGAATATCTGGCTCCAGATTTTTTTTTCATTAATATAAACTAAATATTTAACTCGCTAGTACTAATAATGTTGTTTTGTATATTTTATTAAGTTTTACTTTGTGCTTTTAGGTTTCCCACTGACACTCTTACTAAGCAGCTATTATGGGTGGAAAATATGGAAAAGGATTGCTGTGTTCATTGGGCCGCAAGCGGCCCGCTACTGTGTAGTGAAGTTGACATGTGGTAGAAGTTGGCGTTTTTATTTCGAGGTCCCTGTGTTCGCTAGGTCGCAAGCGGCCTGCAACTGTGTAGCGAAGGTGACCTGTGGTAGAAATTAACGATTTTTTTTCGAGGTTGCTTTGTTCGCTGGGTTGCAAGCGGTGACTGTGTAGCGAAAGTGACCTGTGGGACCTCCATAATTAGATCTATTCACACACGCTTTGAGTTCTGTAAAAACCATACTACTCTCATCCCAGAGGTTTTTTACGGAAAATTTCATATTATTGCATTATTTGGGATATTGTCAGTTTGTATAATATATCGAGAGCGAGTGAGAGCATTTATAATGTTTGTTTCTGCAGAAAAATATGCCATTCATTTCCTATTGGCCACACGGGCGAAGCCGCGGGCAGAAGCTAGTGTAAAATATAAATGTTATGTTATTATCTGCGTTTTTTATTTTATTACCCAGTACCCTACCCCTACTAGTACTGAATCAACAGGAACAAGGAAAACTGGCTTTATGAAATCGGACTATTAATCTAATATTTTAAAGAAGTTGTGTGCACATCACGTACTTCTTCACGCTTAAACGGCTGGACTGATTATGATGGAATTCGGAAATTGAGAATACCTAAAACCCTAGACACATAGGCACATAGACACATATTATGCTGGATTAACGCGGAGTGCAGCTAGTTAACAATAATTTAGTAGATTTCTTAAACGCAAATATATTAAAAAAACGCTTATTTATTTTACTGGGTATGTATAGTATGTTTTTTTTTGTCTCAGTACCCGTATATGCACATGGAATTAAATAACTGCCTGAATCTGTAGTGATATCGATATCGTATTTTCATCGAAAGTTATGTCTCATCCCTAATATTAGTTCCATGGACCCTAACACTGCTATCAGCGCCAAAATGGCGAAAATCAAATGGCTTCTCATAACATCCGAGAGTATGAAGTCCAGCGTACTTGTATTATAGAGGTCAGTGTTCACAGCGTGGACATAGATATGCAGAGAGTAGCTGTTTATGGTCTATGCATAAATCACAGTTATTGTTTTATTCTCAAATCTGTGGCATAAATTTCTGAACACAGATATGGTAGGTCTGTGATTCTCGGCCATGTCTCCTCAACGCCATCTAACGGATTTTAAGGCAATAATTTTTTTTTAATTTGACTGCTGGAAAACCTATTCAAACTCACTCACCTCACCTTGTATAATAAAATTCGAGATCGTACGTCTAAGTCTATGGATTCGTGTTCTATAAAGTGTAGCCAAAGAGATATAAATGTACTACGTACTAGAGAAGCTATTCGAAGCAACGTGAAACCGACGATCCCAACACGCAGCGCTAGTGCAATGGCATACTAGGATCATAACTTTTACTGCTATTCGCTGCTGAACGTGCAGTCGCTTTGAGTGCGGCCCCCTAATTACCTAATTTGCGACAGGCGTAAATCTCGCGGTGATTGCTGTCACACATCATTAGTGGTGTAGCGTAGCATACATGCTCGACACCACTAATGATGTATGACAGCAATCACCGCGAGATTTACGCCTGTCGCAAATTAGGTAATTAGGGGGCCGAGCATCGTATCGTATGAGCGAGAAGATGCTGGCCGGCCGGCATATTTGCAGTGGTTGACAGTGCAAGTTAGAGATGTGCTGTCTAGTGTATACATAGAAGTCTTTAGCACTGTGTAGCATATTTACCTCTGTAAATATCAAAAAAGGTACTCTGTGATGGAGGCAATGCAAATCAACACCAGTATATAATAATAATATAAGATTGTTCTATCTATACCTACCTATTTAAAGAAGACAAGATAAGAGGGTAGACTAACTGTAGGTACCTACTACATTATTGTCGCAAGTCACAACAAACTTAGTAGATTCATTTATTTCTTTTACTGATCTTCCAAATCAATGGGTTGTTTTTCCGTTTGTCCTCCACGTCTTCGCCCCCATACAATAGGGTCCAACGAGAACTTTTTTCCACTTGTCCCCACGCGACAATAGAAGGGAGGCAGGCGAAGCCTGCCGTCCTTTGCCGCCGGCCCATCCATTCATCCTTTTCCCCTTTCACTTTTCGTCTTCCCATGAACAGGGTTAGGATGTAAAACTAATTAACCCGTGCGAAGCCGGGGCGGGTCAGCTAGTTTCAACTAAAATCACAATATACTTACATACCTACCTACATGGACCTATTAAAAAAAAAGACCTAATAAAAGCTTTTTTTTTTAATTCTATGCCTACATATTTTTTTTTTTTTTTTTTTTTTTACTATTGTTAGAGTACCCAATTAAAATTAAGCATTCTAATTATATTACAATCTAGCCATCGATTTGGCTAATGAGTAATTTTAATTTAACCTAAACTTCTAATAAATATTATTAAGAATGTGTCCAATAACACGTTTCTTATTGTCTCTATTAAGGTGAAGGCACATTGTTCTTGTGTTCTTTTCAAGTAGCACTTACACTGCACCACATTAGACTATCACGTAATTAATACACTTTAACACTACATTAACTAAACTAACTCAAAAGGTTTTGTTCTTTTTAGTCTTCTAACTAGATTCGTGTGGTCGAGGAGCTGGATTGCCTCAACATTCACGTGATGGTGAAGTCTATGTTGATGACTTTCTGCATGCTTTTTAATAATATTGTGGACGAACTCTATTTTAAGATCCCGATGGAGGTCGTCGTTTCGTATATACCAAGGTGCATTCACAATTTCCCTTAGTACTTTATTTTGGAACCGCTGAATGGTTAATATATTGTTCTGTTTAGTACAGCCCCACAGCTGTATACCATAAGTCCATACTGGCATTAGGACTTGCTTGTATAATAATACTTTGTTGTGTATCGACAGAGTAGAGTGTCTTCCAAGCAGCCAATACATTCTTTTATAACGTAAATCGAGTTCTTCTTTTTTTTTCTTGACGTGGGCTTTCCAGCGGAGCTTCACATCAAGAGTCATACCCAGATACTTGGCCGTATTCTCATATGGAATCAGTTGGTTGTTGATATAAATAGGAGAATACTGATGGATTTTGTTACTGAAGTCAATGTGAATCGATTTGGATTCGTTTAACTTAATCCTCCATTTCTTAGTCCAATCGTAAACTTGATTGACAGCCATTTGCACCTTTTCTACTGCTTCTTTGTGGGTATTTCCCAAGGCCATTATTGCAGTGTCATCAGCAAAGGTCGCAATGGTGTTATTTTTTAACTCTGGTATGTCACAGGTATATAGTAGGTACAGGACCGGCCCTAGAACACTACCTTGTGGTACACCAGCTTTTATTTCCTTCAGATCTGAGTAGGCATCTTCTTGCCTTATTCTAAATACTCTCTTAGAAATATAAGATTCTAGTATATCGGCAAACGATTTTGGAATAAGTGTAATATTTTTAAATACACATTTAATTTTATTGTTTTTGTTCGAAAGGTTGAACTCTACTTTACCTTTCTACATAGCGATCCCATAAGGATGGATTATGCTAGACCGTGGCGGGTGCGAGCCGTACCCCGTGCAAGGCACGGACGAGGCACGGGGTATGTCAATCATGATCAAAGATGAAGCCGTCAAATGCTGTTCATGCTATACCGGGCGGCGTCCGCGTCCCGGCCGGCCCGGACGCGGACGCCGCCGCCCTGTATATCATGAGTAACGTGACCATTTATTTTTTGTATCAGAGCGGGAGATCCAGGGCGCAGCCACGATTCTCGGAGGAGGGGGGGGGAGGGCCTTGAGAGCTTGATTACTATTATCATATACGCTAAGCATATTGTATATATTAAAAACGCGAGCGAAGCGAGCGCGAAAATTTTTATGTTTGCCGTATCGTATTTCTTATTATTATTATTAGAATTGTAATTTGTTTTGTGTGTTTATATAAATAAATAAATAAATTTCAGAAAAATCTTTTGGCAATCAAACATGAATTACATGTCAGTCAGTATAAACGCATCATCAATATCCTCTTTGCCTTTTCCCATTTGTTATTGGGGTCGGTTCCCAATCTAACCTGTAGCGGGGATGGTTAGACCAGGCATCAGCTTCTATCAGGCTTCTGACTACCTGTAACGTTTGCCATAGATATTGTTATGACAACCGGGACCGACCATAACTTAATAGATAAATCATTCGTGCAGGGCTGAGGATCGCACCCGGTGCCGTAAGATTGCGAAGCGTTTTCACACGTTAGTCATAAACAAAACACAGTAGAAATATTAAAGGCGCGAGCGAAGCGAGCGCGAAAATTTATATATTTGCCGTGTTGTATTTAAAAAAATACGTTTGGCAATTCATACATTCTTGCTCTACCCTTAGACCGGTGCAGCGCCGATTTCGGGGGGGGGGATGAACCCCTACACCCCCCGCCTATGGCCTCCTTTTACCTTCATGTATTCATTCTTTTCTCTTATCTTTTTCCCTCTTCCTTTAGACTGAGATAAGGCGTGAAACTAATTAACCCATGCGAAGCCGGGGCGGGCCAGCTAGCAGTGAATATAAATGCGCGAGCGAAGCGAGCGCCAAAATATATCATGTTTATAAGTAAATCTAGATCAAAACATCTACAATAAGCTGTTGGTTTTCCAATTAAGAAATAAATCTTCAAAATTAGACCTTCCAATCTCAATGAAATGGCTATGGGAATGAAAAGGTAATATCAAAGGGCGAGGGCAACGAGCTTCAAAATTTTTAAAAATAAAAATACATTTTAAATAAAGGGGTTTGGGTAATTTTGTTCGAAGGTTGGCGTCGTTTTTTTTTTAACTGCCCACTTTCGAGACTATGATCATTTCGTAGTTATACATCACCTGATAGCATATAGAAAGAAACGTAGTTTTGCTCTAAGTAATATCGAAGCCAAGATATTACAGTTTGAATGTACTATTGTGACATGGATTTTATTAGCGCCCATTCAGATGACTATGTTTAATTCGTATTAATACACCACCTAATAGCATTTAAAAGAGATAGTTTCGATCTAAGTTATATAGGAGCCAAGATACTACAGTTTGAACATACTATTGTGACATGGATATTATCAGAATATCATCTAGCAAAATATTTTTTTGGGGGTTAGTATTGTGTATTTCAGGTGCCCACTCAGATGACTATACGTACTGAATTAGTAATCAAATCCTAGGAAGTCCTAGGAAGCAGTGGCAACAGTCCAAGATTCGATGCTGAAGACGAAGCTGAGCAAGTTACGTGAAGAGGTTAAAACAACCCCCAAGAATGGAAGGATGTATAAGTGATGCATCAGACGACTGGAACAGCCTGCATCGTATAGTCAGACCAGTCCATCTTTTCCTGGATAAGGACAACACTCCGAAATACAGGGCAGGGCGTGGTTTTCACCAGGTCGTCGGTCCACCGAGTGGGGCGCCGGCCTACGCTGCGTCTTCCGGTTCGTGGTCGCCACTCGAGAACCTTTCTTCCTCAACGATTGTGAGTTCTACGAGCGATGTGGCCTGCCCATTGCCATTTCAACTTGCTAATTCATAGAGCTATATTGATAACTTTAGTTCTCCTGCGGGTCTCCTCGTTTGGGATCTTATCTCGCAAAGAAACACCGAGCATAGCTCTCTCCACAGCTCGTTGCGCGACTTTGAGCTTACTAACGAGGCCAATAGTAAGAGATCACGTTTCAGTTCCATAAGTCATCACTGGCACACACTGATTGAAATCTTCGTTTTCAGGCTCAGTGGTATTTTGGACGAAAAGATAGGACGAAGGTTTCCGAACGCTGCCCAGCCGAGTTAGATTCTTCGTGCCACCTCTTTGTCGAAGTTATACCTACCTAATTGAACCGTCTGTCCTAGGTAGACATATTTGTCGACAACTTCGAGAGTAATATTCTTAACAATTACCGGTATAGGTTTAGCGTAGGTAGTAGGTAGGTAGCGTAGGTTTTAGCGTAGCGTATGGATGTGGTTTATAGTGCTAAAGCCTTTTCGGAAACCGGCTTGTTCGGGAGGCTGGAATTCGTCAATCCTGCGTGCGAGACGATTCGTAATGACTCTCGAAAACAGCTTGTACACATGACTCGAGAGCGAGATGGGCCTATAGTTCTTCAGTAAAGTTGAGCAGCAGCCGCAACAGCGACGAAGAACGTGTCAGGAGTATTGAAACTCCAATGGAGGAGTAGATACCTAGCACAGTAATAGAGCCCTATTGTCTTCACACCTGGATAAGTTCATCATGCCCCCAGACAGCTCAAGCCAAAGAAGGGCATCCCGGGTGTAGATAATATCGCAATAATGCAGCACTGCGCCAATCACCATATAAACGTTAGCAGCAGTGGCCAGACTGTACTGTGGGCATTTCCCACACTCTTGGAAGCTGCGGGATGTAAATATGCTTCCAAAGCCGGGAAAGAAGAAGGACATAATGAAGTGAAGCCGGGAAGCTACAGGCCCCATAGCACATTTGCCAAGCATACACAAACTGTTTGAGAGGCTGCTGCTCAAACACCTGACGCCACATCTAACGCCAAGACTAGATTTGTATTTCAAGGAGACCACCCGCATCACAAAGATGTAAACCTCCACAAGAAGGAGTATTCCTGGATACGAAGAAGGCCTTCAACAGAGTTGAACTAGAAGCTTGCTTCACGCCTTCCTGAAGGAGGCGATTTCAGTTGCGGGTGGAAGGAGTGCTGTCCGAAAGGTACCCGATAGAGGTGGGCATGGCACAGGGTATCTACTTGTATCTAGTCTGTTACGCTGCCGACACGGATGATATCCCCATGCTAGAAAGAGCAACACTTGCCTTGTACGTGACGACGCAGCGTACATGAGGGCTTCCTTTCAAAACACACCATGCTGTCACCAAGATACTGGGTTCTGGACATCTACCACCATTGATCGCGAAATGGAAACTGGTGGTGCACGTTTAGAACACTTAAGTGCTCTTGGTGATGAAGACTAATTAATAGCCAAGACAGCCCAGACGCTAAAAGGTCAGTCAAGACGTCGGTGCGTTCATGGCCCACCACTACAACTACTGCTCCCAGCGGGAAGGGCAGAGGGAAGCAACTAAGTTTACGTCCTAACCCGACCCAGCTGCAAACCGCAGCCGGCGAATTGAACACCACAGGAGAGGGCAAGGCCCAGAACTGCATCCCCCTAGGCAGCCAGCCCAGGAGGAGACAGCATGGACGATTGGCTTCGGAGGCTTAGAAGTGGCCTATCAAGTGTAAGCATGTGTAACTACACTGTATTAAAAAAAATAATCATTTAATATCATTATTTGGAAGAGTTATTTGAAAAATAATGGAAAACCTGACGTTATTTTTGTGATCTTTGGAGTCTAATAACTCAGCTCCGATATGGTTTAGATAGCAACTGCTTGAACAAATTCTGCTCACTATTAGTGGTTCTTTTAAATAGTACTAGTTTCATTAGTGGGCAGTAATTTTTGAAAACGACGCCACTTTTACCCAAACCCCTTTGGTAGCTTGCAAAAGCGGGACAATTTTGCCCTGGCTGGGGACAGCGGGACAGATATCTTGAAAGCGGGACTGTCCCGCCCAAAGCGGGACGTATGGTCACCTTAAGCATGAACAGCATTTGATTGCTATACCAATCATAAGTAGATGATACTTTTAATCGTATTTTGTTGATACATTCTATTTATTTGCGCAAAATCACGCACCTAAGTTTTACTCACATTGAGTAAAACTTTCCACCTTAATAATGTTCGTGAATTTTGAATCAGTGCCTGGCACGAGGTACGGCTCGCGCCCTAGAGCAAGAATGTTTGAATTGCCATAAGTATTTTTTGAAATACTACACGGCAAATATAACATTTTTCGGGCTCGCTTTGCTCGCGCCTTTAATATTTCTACTATATTTTGTTTCATAACAAGCGCGTTTGTACTGACTGACATGTAATTCATGATTGAATTTCCATACGCGTTTTCTGAAATACAATACGGCAAATATAAAATTTTTCGCGCGCATTTACTATTCCTACTGTATTTTGCTTTATAACGAACGCGTTTGTACGCGCTGACATGTAATTCGTGTATGAATTGCCATACGCGTTTTCTGAAATACAATACGGCAAATATAAAAATTTTGTGCTCGC
Source organism: Ennomos quercinarius (assembly GCA_910589525.2). Classification (NCBI taxonomy): domain Eukaryota; kingdom Metazoa; phylum Arthropoda; class Insecta; order Lepidoptera; family Geometridae; genus Ennomos; species Ennomos quercinarius. The sequence goes on from OU342501.1 coordinate 8,971,128, forward strand.
TTCGCTCGCGCATTTAATATTTTAACTGTACCTACTTTGTTTTATAGCAAGCTAGTTTGTACCTACTGGCTGACATGTGATTCGTGTTTGAATTGGCATACGTGTTTTCTAAAATATATTACGGAAAATATACAATTTTTCGCACTCGCTTCACTCGCGCTTTTTATATTATAAGATGCATTTGCGTACTTAGATGTATGAAGAGCAATATGTGAACAAGTGCCGCGAAAGATTTCATAAAGAGTATGTAATATAGTCATCAAGCTGAACCCCCTAGTAGGTAATCTACTTACTACATAAACCTTGCCTACACGAGAATAAGTCTTTTCGATTTATTATTCAAATAAGGTATGCCGCAGCTCACCTAGAAAATTACTCACATGAAATAACTCGGTACCTTTCTTATACCTTAGTAGATACTTATCTACTTAAAAACATAACAAAACAAACATGTGAATTTCCGTAAGTGATAGCCAAAAGTTTACGATAGTTCCAGTTCCAGTTTTTTTTTTTATAGTAGATATCAGGATATGGTCGAACCATTTCAAAAACATTATGATCTTCGATTTGGCCACATAATGTATACATACTTATACTAGGTAGGTAATGTAATGTCTATTAGTGTACCTACTTAAGAGAACACAGATACCTACCTACAATTCCAAACGCTATCGCTAGCTCTTCACTTATACACATATAATATGTAGCCTCTATCAGTGCTGTGAGCGGGTGGAGCGGAGTGCCCGTAGTTGCCCATTAGTTGCGTGCGCGTGCGCCACATGAGAAGGCGAACGTGACGCTGCGCTCGCGATTTGCCTAATTAAATAATAATGTGAGTTAAATTTATTTTAGTTAACATCAAAACATCTTTACGTAATTTATATCCAATTATGGATTGCTACTCATCGGACAGTTGTGATAGTGATAGCAGAGAACAAAAAACACTTGATTTATCAAGCCAGTCATTGGAGTCAAGCAGCCTGGTATCCGAACTAAGAGGCATTGTTGACGAAAAGAACTGCGCAGAAAATTACGAGATAATACTGCTCTATAATAATAGAATACGATCACTGCCGGAGACTTTATCCAAATTTTGTAATTTAAAGATATTGGATGTCAGCAATAACAGACTAACTTTTCTACCTGATGTCTTTAAGAACTGCCGGCTCACATCACTGATAGCAAAGCATAATCAACTTACTAACGAGTCACTTCCTAAATCATTTTACACTACAAAGAACACGTTGAAAGAGCTGAATTTAAGTGGAAATCAGTTCAATATCTTTCCAGAGCAAGTGTTGGACTTAACGTCACTGAAATATCTTTATTTGGGGGGTAACAGAATAACTAATATACCAAAAGATATTTGGAAGCTCAACAGGTGAGTTTTTGTTAAGTACCTATCTAGGGATATTTGCCAGGGGAGGGCCCGAACATTAGTGACCGATAGAGCTGAAGCCTGATAATTATTAATGCAGATTTGATACCCTTTAGTAGTAGCATTTTAATCTCTCCTTGATCTGATGATAAACACCTAACCTATTGTAGAAAATAGGTTTAGGTACAACAAAAAAGAATGCGCGAGTGCAGCCAGCGTGATTTTCATCAAATCAGCGCTATAGGACAAAAAATATGTAGAAATGAACGCCACTGCAACACAAGAGACACATTAATCGAAAACGTGCGAGCGGAGCGAGCGCGAAAAATTTTCTATCATACCCTGACAGATTTTGGCATAATAATTTTAGGAAACACTAATGCTTTTGCGGCGAGCTTGAGCCCCAAAAGCAACCACCTCCCCTCCTGAAAAGGCGCAGATATAGGTATGAGTTTGAATCAATTTACTCGTTTTTCCGTAATTTATTTATTTATTGAAGAGAAGATCACCAGCTAATATAATTGTTGTTAGACGTAGGTAAGTTAAATTACAAAAAGGCCAATAACAAATAATGATTTGTATGATGCTTTTATGTATGTACCTACCTAGTTAACAACACGCCACACGTTCGTAGTTTGGTAAGCAGGTGGCTGGCTATGATCTCTATTGCCACATAAATAATTTCTCAACCACGGCCGTCACACGTTTGTGAAATTGACTTGTTCTTGATTTTCTCTACCTCTACGACGACTAGACAATAGTTTACAGTTTACAGTAGGTACCTATTTGCAACAATAATTGTGTTCAGTGTATGGATAATCACTGCTGAACACAGGCCCATGGGCCAACTCTCCGGCGGCGGAGCCACCAGTGTAAAGATAGCATAATTATCATGGAAACCTGATGCTGGAGATTTTGTCTCTTATTATGTCAGTACAAGCGTGCTAGCTGTAAATTAAAGTAAAGTGCAAATATGAAAACCGCGAGCGAAGCCAGCACGAAAAAAATATCTGCCACGTTTTATATTCCAGAAAATACGTATGGCCAATTGTGCAATTGATTCCACAATGCACAATAAATCACTTATAATCTGTATTTCAATTTACATTACATCAATAATATAACTTTAATGGGATTTAATTTAAAGTAGCCTCTATAGGCTGAACAGTGCTGCTACTGCGTGTATCAAATCATTGTAATAAAAAATGTTGAATTATTATATCAGAAAAGTGCCCAGCTGATAAATTAAAAGAAAGCACAAATATTAACAGCGCGAGCGAAGCGAGCGCGGCAAATTGTGTATTTACCACTCATATGTTTCAGAAAATACAATACAATAGTAATTTGTTGAACTTCCACCTTGGAGTTTAGGTTTCTAGCTCTTGCGACTTCCACCCGCAGACAGCCGGGGCAAGTTAGTGGTCAGGGGTCTCATTTAGCCCCTTGGAATGAGGGTTCGCGCTACGCGGTGCCGCGACTCACCGACGACGGCTCGTCACAAAGCCGCGCCTTCGTTTCAATAAATTATTATTATTTTATTAGTACCTACCTATAGGTACTAGCTAGCTTGGTAAATCTCGAACAGACGAATAATTTTGGTAGGTACTTAACTACTTACTACTAGTTACTATCATAACTTACTACGTATCGTCAAAGACCATTAATAAGTACCTACCGTGAAATGGTTACCTACATTTGCAGAGCACCCAATACGAGCACGTTTATTACAACCGTCGAACCTAGAACTTATGCTGTAATTCATAGTCGCAATTAGCGTGGCAAAAATATGGCGATTACGTTGCGTTGCGATTTTTCCATTATTAGGCTTTTTTAGGTACAAACAATTAATTATAAAGGAAATACTATAAGTATAACAAATTTAAAACAATTTATCTCCTATCATTACCTATTATGTCGGTAATCATAGCTTATCTCTATGATTTATTTAAGTAGGGTGTCTTATTATAAAGTAACATTTTGCTAGTATTTGAGCATTTTTTAGGCGTCAGTTCACGATTTTTTAATGATAACTTTTTTCGTAATAGTGTTTTGATTTTTCCAGTTGGACCCCCTAATATAGGTGATTCCTTCAATTCCAGCCTACAATATCTCTCACTGGGCGGCAACCAAATAAGCGAAGTGCCTGAATCGGTCGGACGCCTGACTTCCCTGCAAGCATTAGTCCTGAGTGACAACCTGCTAGAACAGTTGCCAGCTAGCATTGCTACCCTCGATCAGCTGCGGTCTCTGCATATTCACAAGAACAGGCTTAAAACTCTACCCACGCAGATAATCAAGTTGAGATGTCTGACAGAGGTAAGATAAACTAGTACTTATGTACAAGGAAAACATTTAAGTAGGTACATAATCTAACCCACAAGCTGATAGCAACAAAGTTGATATTATTATCTTACTCATTCTGTCTGCTTGGATCCTGTCAGTTTTCAATTTTGCACGTCATTCCCTATCATGTGCACATATAACTAGATAGATATAGATAATACATACCTAGGTTAGCTGATAATATGACATATTAGACACCCAATCACACATACCATACCGTAGGTACCTGTTTAGCATGTGTCCTCACTAAGCAAACCGTAAGCACAGATTATATTATTATACTATTAGGGTCATTGTGGTGACATTGGATCAGTGTTTTCTCAAAACATCGTGGACACGTCACTTTTTTACTCGTAACTTTTATTTTGATAAGTTGTGTTGACTATTCAGCTACATTTTTTTTATAAGACAGCAGTCTGTATCTTTAACAAATAAGAAGATAATGAGGTTTAAAAAATGGTAAACGATCCACTGTGTAGGTAGTAGGTACTCATAGGTGTACACAGTGGAACACAGTACATGTTCACAGTGGATCTGAAAGATTTAACTCTTTTGTCAATTCACATGAACAATCCTACTCCTACTAATAATATTTAAGGGAAACTTTTCCAACTTCTGGTGCCAGTTTTCTTGGCCATCTACAGATGAAAAATATCTAAGGTACACGGTGAATTGCTATCCACTGTAGGTATCCCCTCAGCCAATTATTCACCGTGTACCCGCCTGCTATTTTATTTTTGTTGCATCATTAGTTACAAACAAATTTAGTACTATAACAGGTAGCTGACTTATGTTCAAGTCAAGCTATAGATATTAGTTTCCATGAAAATTTATCAAAGAAAGCATAAAATCAATAACTACATCCAGTCAATCCAAAATACTTTTTTTTTATTTTGACCTCTCGAAACACAATCTTCAACTACATCTGTAATGTGACGGCGAAGAGGCACGTTGACTAGAGAGGTGATTGTAGTATATTAGATAGCACCTCGATAGAAAGAAGTAGTACCTATCTGTCAAACCATCTTTCCACACATTAGCGATGTTTCACTGTGTTATACCTACTTGATCCACTGATGCCACAATGACCTTACTAGTTAGTACTATAGTACCTAGGTAGTTAGTGACTGTCTGCTAGCTGACTCGGAGTGGCGAAGCGTGCAACTCGAAAGTAGAGTCAGTGATGAACTGTAGTAAATTAGCATTGAAGTTCTAGTGGACTCTTGGCAAAGAAGGCAAACAGTACTATGTATGGCTATGTATGGCGCTGTACCTAGTTCCTACCTATGGACACTTCATTTAAAATATATAGGGTGGCAAACAGTGAGCCGCTCACTGTTCGCCTTATGAGGACACTACATAGCCTTAGTAAGTCACAAAAAAATCACGTTCCTTGCTGTCCTTGCCCCCACCAGAACTACGTTTCCACTATAAATTACTTGAAACTTTGTTTTTCCCTAAAGTTAGGAAGGTTTTAGTGCAACCCTCCCGGCGCCCATGCGCTGCACTGCCGTAAGTTTTAGTACCTTTCCAATAAAACTCCACGTAGTAAAAATAGACCAGTAGGTAGGTATAAATATGGTTAAAATTCAGTAACAATATAGTGTCGAGATAACTAACTCTATGTTCAATTCTTCAGCTAAGTCTCCGCGACAACCCGCTAGTAGTGCGGTTTGTAAGGGACATGACGCTGCAGCCACCGTCGCTGCTCGAACTTGCTGGGAGGACCATCAAATTGCACGAAATTCCCGTGAAGCTGGGTGACGTGCCTTTTACGCTTATGAAGTACCTAGGAGCAGCTCAGTGCTGCGTTAACCCCAAGTGCAAAGGTCAGTACTTATCTATAAAAAGGTAAGTGTGGTTTACGGTTAAAAATCAATCCATGATTAGTCAGTACTTATGTCAAGAAATTGTATTAATAATCGCCGTTTATTCCATTACAAATTACAATACCAAGTTTGATAACTGGTTAGGTATCTAGTGGGAAGAAAAATCTTGTACCTACATTAGTTATGAAGTAGGAATTTACCACAGTCGCTTTTCCCGCGAAATATCTTATTTTTCTGCAATAAAAAGTATCCTGTGAAGCAGCAGCTTATGTGTCCACAATTTCATCTGATTCTGTGACTCAGCTGTTTTACAATGGTGGCTGAGCTACATAACCAACCAACAACACTTCAGTTTTTAAATAATAAGAGGGAACAGATGTTTCTTTTTTTTTCTTACATACTCAATTAGCAATTATTTATCTGTTTTATTTTTATGTTTAACTTTTCCCCTCTTCATCTACATGTTCTGTAAGCAATGATGGAAATTCGTGTCAGCAGTTTTCCAGGTGGTAGGAAACTGCATTAATGTTATATTGATAGGTATACAAATTATTAAACATACCTAATACCTACTTTGTCTTTATTCAATAACAGCCTAAAGAATGTTTCAGTAAAAATGTGAAGTGAGAATAAATTTAATAATGTATTTTCAGGTGTATTCTTCGATAATCGCGTGGAGCACATTAAATTTGTAGATTTCTGCGGCAAATACCGAATCCCACTTCTACAGTATCTTTGTAGCTCGAAATGTATAACGGGGAGCTGGGAGAGTCGAAGTGAGGTGGACAGCAACCCACATCCTCATATGATGAGAAAAGTGTTGCTGGGTTAAAGAACAAATTGGAAAGTAACCAAAGTTATGGAGTTATTGACGAAGCAAACCAATTATTTTATCAAATGGCTTGCGATATACTTTTTACATATATGCATATTTCAGGATTTGACATTATACTCATTCAAATAAGCATTCTTGATTCTTCCCATCTGAACCACTAGGCAAAGAGAATATAACCAGATTCACATAAGAAATCATATAACCATATCATTTGTTATATTATTTTAAAAATGTTTTTAAACTGTTATGTAATTAGAAACATGGTAACTAATCATTAAAAATACATACACATAATATTAATATTACAATGTTATTCTATGTTTTCTATTCTACATTGATGCAATGTATTTCAATAATAATTATGATATTATACTGTTTCTTTTAATAAGTAAATACTAATAATAAATTTATATATCTAAGAAGTTCAAGCATTTATTGATTGTTAAAGATATTATATTATAATTTTCATGTTTTTTAATAAAAAGACCAATAGCAAATAATTATTATGATAATGGTGACAAATGTGAGTTTTAATTCTACATGTCTTCAACAAATGTACGAGAAACCGGGGGTTAGGGTGGGTTTTTTGATCTCTAGTAAAGGTAACCAATGGTTAAAAATTCTAACAAATTTTGACCATTGCCATTGGTTACAATTTTTTGCCATTTTTAACCAATGGTTACCTAACTAAGGATCAAAACCCCACCCTTAGTGCATAAAAGTATTTAAACTACATATAAATGATTATACCTACTTTAATTTCCTGGTTAGCTATTCAACATTTTCTTGTAAAAACTTTTTTCTTTCTGCTTTTCCTCTAAGAATGGCAGCTTTGAATAATTTGCAATAAAGTTCTATGGCCACAGGAGAATCATCATTGGCAGGAACTGGGTATGTTATTAAATTAGGGTTGCAGTTGGTGTCCACAATACCAATTGTTGGAATAAGCATCTTGGCACAATCTCTGACAGCTGTGTGTTGATTCAGAATATTGTTCTGTGTGTTTATAAAAATACATAAATCAGGCAATCTTGTAACTGCGCCAAACTGATGATTAGCATTCGTGAATATGCCACCTCTCCAGAATCTTGTATGAGCATATTCACCACTCTCCATTGCCAATTTCTCCACAGTATGAGCATTTAAGGCATTTCGATTGAAAAAGCATATTATACCCCCTCTATAGGCAATATGAGCAGTAAAGTTCAATGCCTTACGTAAATGCTCAGAAGTTACATCCAAGTCAAAGATCAGGTGGCCAAGCCTTGAACCATAGAGGTATGGTCTCATAAAGTCGTTGAGTGAGCCTTCTTTATGTCCATAATGTACTCTGGCGTCAAACAAATCTTTAACCGTAAAGAGATTGTGCACTTGAAAGTAGTCTGGATGGTCCAGTGGATTTTTCTTTGGTGTAACATCTGAAAAATTTAAACATGTTATTGTATAGGGACCTTGGAGATAGCCTGTGGTGAATAATTAATTGTAGTTGTCATCTGTGAAAGATATTAGGTAGAGATTAGAGAATAGTTTGAAAGTAAATCTAGTTCATCTAGTGAGTAGCTGACTATTTATTATGTAGGTATAGCCCACAGTTGCTGCAGGGTCAGAAGTTGAAGTAGCAATAGGCAGGCTAAATTTTTACAACATTCTATACTGTTGAATCTAATAGTGTTGATAAGAATCAAATTCTGAGAAGTAATATTATATGGCAATATTAAGGAAAATATTGGATTTTAATAAACTCCTTCATATGTATTTTAAAGTAATGTCTTCAATTCATACTACATTACCTGTGCCTTGTTCGATATGATGCTCAATACTTTTTCAACACATACCACCAGCACAGTCATCTTCACAACATTATGTTCTTGAGATGTTGAATCCAGCTATGTATTGAAAACAACGGCCATCATTTTGAAATTAATTTTAGGTATGTAACCAAGAAAATAAATGTATATTTAATAAAATGTATATATATTTGTAAAAATGAGCTCTTTACTTAAGTTTGCCGTACCTATGTCACTACTTCCCAGAATTCAACCCTTTAATTATTAGCAACTCTATCAATTGGTGTAATAATACAGGTGTGTGTTTTTCAAAACCCCCACTAGGTGGACTGACGATGTGGGTTAAAACCGTGGGGAGCCGATGGATGCAGGAGGCAAGCAGCCGCTCAAAGTAGCGCACTGTGGGGGAGGCCTATTTTCAGCAGTGGACATCTTCAGGCTGTTGATGATGAGGATACGTTTTATTTTTTCCAAAATCAACAGATTCGATTCCAGGGTAGGACTATTGATTTTAAAAAATCCAATGATGCAGTTTTAGTGTTTATAAAAATCAGGCCCGAGACTCATTTGAGTAGGTACTTTTCGCTATTCGTCATGGTTTCAGATTTGGCCTACAACATCCACTTGAAAAATTCACTCTGTAGGTAGGTATAGTGTAAGTACCTATATATAATAAAAAATTGGAATGCATTTTACTGCTCAATGGGAAATGAATGACTAATTTTAGTATGGTCTGCACTCAGCAACAGCAGTAGACACGTTCGTTATTTTGTTAATGGCTAAATGGCCATAGAAAAACCGATTGAATGTTGAAGATGAAGACAAGGAGTACATAATGCTACATGTGCTACGCTAAAAGTCGGGCTTAGGTATTCCTGTCTGTCCATATGTCCTGTCCCTACTTGGGGGCAAACAAAAATAAAAATTCCTGCCTGTCCCCGAATTTTCACCGAATTTAAATTTGGGGACAAACAAGAATGAATATTTCCTTACTGTCCCCAAATCGTCACCGAGTTTAAATTCGAGGACAAACATGAATAAATATTTCTTTACTGTCCCTGAATTTAAGATAGGCGACGATTCAATCTAAATCGAAATTATGAACTAAGTATTATTTACTTTTATCATTATCACCTTTGTGTCAGTAGTAGGTAGGTACCATGATGGTACAAGTGACACAACTTTGTATCATTAGTACATTTAGTACAATTAAAGTAGAGAGATATCCCCCTAATTGACAACATTTCATTTTTTAGAAGGACCGAAATTTGAAAAACAAATTTTCAAGATTATCCTCTACAACTAATATAAATATATCAGATTTTTATACCTATCCAGTATTTCTCCAGTTATTGTTAAAAACCAAATTGAGGCTAAATGACAATCGATGTGTGAAGCCTACTTTGTGTCAATGGCTGCCTTAAATAAAACCAGCCAAGTGTGAGTCGGACTCACACACTAAGGGTTCCGTACAATTATCTATAAAAACGAGCAAAAAAAACATTTTTGTTGTATGGAAGCCAGCTTAAATATTTATTTTATTCTGTTTTTTAGTATTTGTTGTTATAGCGGCAACAGAAATACATCATCTGTGAAAATTTCAACTGTCTAACTATCATGGTTCATGAGATACAGCCTGGTGACAGATGGACGACGTACAGACAGACAGACGGACGGACAGCGGAGCCTTAGTAATAGTACAATTCTTCATCAACAGCCAAAAACAAAATTCTACAAATTTTAAGTATTGCTTGAAAAACAAAATAAAAACATGTGTCTGCTATTTTTCAGTTAACATGTAATAAAAATAACAAAAATCGCTCGGCTGGGCAGAGTTCGGGAAGCTTAAACCTAACTTCAACTCTTGGTTAATGGCGTTTGTGGAAAGGTAACCACAATTTTGCCAATGTCACATAGACTAGAATGACAGCAAATCAAACGAAGATTGTTCAGGGGGCCTACCACCACCTCTTATAGCATTATTATTTCAACCATACATTGAAAAATTCATACCATGAAGTCATGAAAGTAAGAATATTTACTATAACGTTGCAGAGGTAGAGCAGTTTTGATAAATGTCATGTTAAATTCTTCATTCAAATACCACCAAAAGCTTAGAGTATAGACCTTTAAATTAGGCGAATTTTGTATTTCGTATTTGTCCCCACGTGGGAACAGGCAGGAACAACCCAAGAATTGAAGACTTCAATTAAGACAACAGGGTTCATTTCAAACACAGGCTCAAAGGATCAATCATACCTTCCGGTAATATATGGGGCGCAGCTTGAGTTGCTGTTGATTGGTTTCGGAGTCGTCTTAGTCCATATTTCAAATACCTGTGTCCTGTGGGAATAAAGATACGTGATGAAAAATAAATGATTCAGTCCAATATAAGACGCGGTTCCAAGAGGTAAATTAACAAGCTATGAAAACCCAAATAATACAGAATGGTTGAACTTACTATGACAAGTTGAAAACATTTCAATCTTGTAATTTTTTACACAAAAAGTGTTATTATTTATATTTACTTTTTGAGGTTAATTTATAAGATTTTTTTTTTCTTATAGTTTGGCTCCACACATAGTGTATTTAGCCAGTGTCAAGTATTGTAGTTTTTCGTCGTATTATGAAATATTTCATGTAAAGTCAAGTCTTAGTCACAGTCAGTCAGGGTAGTCATAGTCCAGTCTAAGTCAGGTAGTCATAATCCAGTCTAAATCATGCCCTAGTAAAGTAGTGGCAACTTTACTAGAGGCTTCTGTGGAATTTTGAAAGCAACACGAAAAACCACGTTTCACTACATTATATCACTTGCCCACACTTATACTCATAATTCAGCACTTAATGCGTAAAATGCCACTAATTTTAAACATTAACACCAGAAAAAGCATAAGTTTTGTGAAATAATACAATGCAACGACGTGAACTTTTTCACGTTCCCGCCAAAACTCCCTTATAATGTAAGATTTTAATGAGACGTTTTATAAAAAAAAAAGAAATTGTATTTTCTGCATGACCCAATAGATGGCGCCAGTTGTGCTTTTTGCTTAAATCTGTCACTGTCACTGTTTCAAGCATAGACCACAGGTTAGAGGAAATGTGTCAAATTGCGACATCATTCCGTCGCAGAGGCCATAACTGAACAGGTATCTTCTAGGCAAGCATGTTTCATCGTAGACTGCGTCATCGCTTTCCACCAGGTGAGACAGTGGTCAAATGATTTGCCTATAAACAATAATAAAAAAAAAAAAAACAAGAAGTCAAGTCAAGAGGAAATGTGTCACGATACTGACAGACAACTCTTTCGTTTTTTTTTTTTTAGTTTCGTTGCGGGATACCTCAGCTTTATCTTGGATCATAATATTAACGTTTATCTATCTCGCAGATCTACTGTACATCAATTTACTTTATAAGAATGCACCACAGACTACTTAGGATATACTACTGACCCCTACAGACAATGTACTCGTGGTCCATCCACCTGAATTTGATATTTCTTTGTAGGTAGTCTAAGCAATTTCTTATGTTTAAACTACTCTGTGGTTTGAAAGGTTTAAACTATGTACTTACTGCGCCATCTAGAAAAGAAGTGGAACTAGTGTTTTTTTTTTTAAATAAAATGCCTCATTTTAATTTGATAAATCCACAGACAGTCCAAGAGGTTTTCAGGCACCCAAATAAAAAAAAAAGTTCTTTAAAATCCGTTAGATGGCGTTGACGAGACATGGCCGTGAATCATTGAGTGGACCACGAGTACATTGTCTGTAGTATCTCTTAATTAGTCTGTAGTGCATTATTCTTAAGTAAATTGAAGTACAGCAGAACTGCGAGACAGATAAACGTTAATATTATGATCCAAAATTAAGCCGAGCCATCGCGCAACGAAAATAGAACAAACGAAACAGTTTAGAGTTGTTAGTCAGTATCGTGACACATTTCCTATAACCTGTGGTCTATGCTTGAAACAGTGACAGTGACAGATTTTGGTAAAACCACAACTCTAAACTCTTTCGTTCATTTTTTTTTTTTTTTTCTTATATTTTGGCTCCGCACATAGTGTATTTAGCCAGTGTCAAGTATTGTAGTTTTTCATCGTATTATGAAATATTGCATGTAAAGTCAAGTCTTAGTCACAGTCAGTCAGGGTAGTCATAGTCCAGTCTAAGTCAGGTAGTCATAATCCAGTCTAAGTCATGCCCCAGTAAAGTAGTGGCAACTTTACTAGAGGATTCTATGGAGTTTTGGAAGCAACACGAAAAACCACGTTTCACTACATTATATCACTTGCCCACACTTATACTCGTAATTCAGCACTTAATGCGTAAAATGCCACTAATTTTAAACATTAACACTAGAAAAAGCATAAGTTTTGTGAAATAATACAATGCAACGACGTGAACTTTTTCACGTTCCCGCCAAAACTCCTCGTTCATTTTTAGTTTCGTTGCGGGATAGCTCGGCCCCCTAATTACCTAACTCGCAACAGGTTTGCGACAGGCGTAAATCTCGCGGTGATTGCTGTCATACATCATTAGTGGTGTCGAAAATGTATGCTTCGCTACTGCTGTTGCTTTGCTACTGCTGTCGCATTGCTGTTGCAAATTTTACGTAATTACCCCGCGGCTTTATTTTGGATTATAATATTATATTAACATTCTGTGGCAGGCAATGTACTCATGTTCCATTCAACTGAATTTGACATTTCTTTGTAAGTAGTCCACATCATCATCATCATCAGCCTGAAGACGTCCACTGCTGAACATAGGCCTCCCCCAAAGAGCGCCACTTTGAGCGGCTGCTTGCCTCCGGCATCCATCGGCTCCCCACGGTTCTGACCAGGTCGTCGGTCCACCTAGTGGGCGGCCGGCCTACGCTGCGTCTTCCGGTTCGTGGTCGCCACTCGAGAACTTTTCTTCCCCATCGGTTGTCAGTTCTACGAGCGATGTGGCCGGCCCACTGCCACTTCAACTTGCTTCTAGTCCACAGATTAGAGAAAAACTTATGTTTAAACTACTTTGTGGTTTGAAAGGTTTAAACTTTCTTTAAACCTTGTTTAATCGATGTTCTTGTACTACTGCGCCATCTAGTAAAAGAAGGTTTTTTTTAAATAAAACGCCTTATAACAGCCACAGATAACAAAGTACTCTGTATCCACAGAGTAACCAGAGGGAGCATCAGTGTATTATTTTCATACCTATTTTTGAAAAATAGTCATGAGACGCTATTATATCGATATCGATACTATTCATTCAGCTATTAATTGTTTTGTTGTACTTAGTGAAATTTAATGAAAAATATTGAAATGCTAATTAATTGAAGTGGTGGTTTTAATAAATAAAATGTAATCAAAGAACGCTGTGCAATAGGAGGTGACTAAATTTATTAGCTATGAAGATACTAATCATTGGCAAAGACAACATAATTCTAATTAGCTTAACACATATAAATGAAAGGTGTCATTTTCCTGGATGACTTGACGTAACTATAGAAAAATGTAACATAAATAATAAATGTTTATAAAATAACAATTGTTTTCTAACTTCTCTATTATATACCTAAATGGCTTTATCCTGACTGACTGACAGAGAAACATAATTACATCCCCCACCGTTCAAACTTGAAACTTGACAAATACAAGTATAAAAATAAATGTTGGTAGGTATATCTTAGTTTTTTTTAAATCAACCCCTGAGGGTATGAAATGGAATATACAGGTCAACTCTTCAAGTATATAAGGCCGTTAGATTATCACGGGGGTGTACTTAAATATTTTTGCGGTTTAGTGTCACCTGTATCCTATAGTTATATATATCATTATAATATATCGGCTCAAAAGCGTTGAAGAATTACAATGGCAATAAATCAATCATCATCATCATTATCATTAACAGCCTGAAGACGTCCACTGCTGAACATAAGCCTCCCCAGGCTCAATAATGATCGTTGTCCGGAGGAAAACTAGGTACTACCCCTGATAACTAGAACTCACTTCTTTTGGCCCAGCTAGTTCAAGGAATAAATAATAGAGCCTAATAATTTGATTGGTATATCATTTCTCATTTCCATCATCATTGTATGGTTGACTTGCGGTTGAACGCACTAAATGGTAGATATTGCATATATTATGCGCATAGAGAAAAATAATATATAATATTATGCTAACTAAAGCTCTTTATTGGCATCTTTTTTCCCTGAGTGACATTAAGTCGGGAATGATTAGGTATCGTCTATAGGTAAGCATGTTCATCAAAGACCGCATCTTTATTTATCGACAGGTAAGATAGTGGTCAACCACGAAATTATTCCGTCCTAACCTGAGCTAATTAATTTATTGGCGTAACGTTATTCCGTAACGTTTTTTTTAGCTGTAAATATTCTTAGGCATGGACTAAGTACATACATTTCAGGAATATATAATTAAATTCCACGGTGTATTATAAATGCGTAAGTTTGTGTGTGTGTGTGTGTGTGAATGTTTGTTACCATATTTTTTTTTCAAACTCGTATTGTAATATGCTTGTTATAATTATAATATTTTGACATTAAGCACTATGTAATTTAGTTTATTCATGCTTGCTTGGTATGTACAATAATATAATTTTTATTATTTTTAAACACATTAGTCTAGTTTTAACTCGTAAAAATGCTAAAAAATAGCTTATTCGCAATAAAAAATTTGAAGTTTGAAGTTTATTTCCGTAACTACTAAAACCGATTTTGATGAAATTTGGAATGCTGGTATATTATACGCTGGATAGTGGATACACATAGGGTACTTTTTATCCGCGGGTAACACCGTGGGGCGCAACTAAGAAATAAAGGAATGTATTTTTATCAAAAGTTTATTTCAAAATAGCTATTGTAAGCAACAAATTATTAATATAAATAGGTGTGCCCTACATACAAAATTCATTGAATTAGGTTCATCAATGGTGGTAATGACGGTTGGCAGAATCTGTGAACAAACAAAACCTCATTTAAATTCTCATTTAAAAACAGTAGTAGGTACTTACTATTATTTATTTTCATTATATCAAATCTCAATCATATGCCCATCTAAAGAGTTCATTGAACCAGTACTACATGTAATATGTTGGTTTAGTTTAGTGTATAGTTTATCTACTTATAATACCTATATCAAAATTATCGATAACCCATCGACACCTGTAAAATCATCTCTAATTTCAAAATGTAAACAACTGGATAACCTTCTTGTAGATTTACGATTTGTACCAAAATTCAAATTCTAATTTAATTGCAGCAATGAAATCACCCAATTCTAATCCAGCTCCAAGTTCTACGTATGTTTTATGTGAACGCAAATCTACTTACACACAAAAATATATCGTAAACACGAAAAGTATTCACACCATAGAAACTGTATAATTTGTCCGGTGTAAATCTTCTTGAGTATTGGAATATGCATTCCAAATACAGCACAAGTCAATGTCTTTATTTTAAATAAGTATTTTGATCAATTTATTTACAAAACACTAAAATATAATAAAAAAACCATAAAATACATAACTTTCTGTAACATCAAATGAAACGTCATTGAACGAGCATGCGTAGTTGCTTCAATCATTGAAGCGACTACGCATGCCCGTAAGACGGCTAAATAAAATGACAGCGGAAAAAGAAACAATTTAAAACAAATTTTTTGAGAGACTTAACGGCTTTAGTTTGAGAGACTTAACGGCTTTAGTAAACCTGATGCTGTCAGGGCAAGTCAACAGTGACGTCATCGAAATTTTGTATGGCGCAAACTTGTGTGCCCTTATCAAAAAAGACGGTGGTATCAGACCTATTGCGGTAGGCACCACATACCGCCGCCTCGCTGCCAAGGTCGGCTGTAGGAAAAAGGTTGCTTTTTTAAGCAACCTTTTTCAGCCAATACAGCTGGGCTTTGGTTCGCGGGGTGGCTGTGAGGCCGCTGTTCATTCACTTAGAACCTTTCTCAAACTAAATTGTGGTGAAGTGTTGCTAAAGGTGGATGTTAAAAACGCTTTTAATTCTGTCGACAGAGGCGCTCTTTTGACACAAGTCAAGGATAAAATTCCCGAACTATATAAGTTCCTTTATCAATGTTATGGCAATCCAACAAAATTAAATTACCAAAATAACGCGATCCTATCCTCAGTCGGGTGTCAACAGGGCGACCCTCTAGGTCCGGCCATTTTTAGCCTTGCCATCCATCCAATTATTCAACGTCTTCAGTCCAAACTTAATGTTTGGTACTTGGATGACGGAACCCTAGGAGGCGACGTGAACACTGTTTTTAATGATCTAGGTATCATTATTAACGAATTTCGCGACATTGGTTTGGATTTAAATTTTTCTAAATGCGAACTTTTTGTTTGCGATACTTGTCCTGATAAAGATTTGGTTTTTGAAAAGTTTAATAGTCTTGCTCCGAATATCAAATTAGTAGACAAGCGTTCTCTTCGCCTTTTGGGTTCGCCGATTCTGGATGAGTCTATCTCACCTTTTGTAGAAGAAAAAATTCAAAAGTTCAATAACGCATCAGACAGGCTACTCAAAATTAACGCCCACATGGCTTTTACAATTATTCGTTTTTGTCTATTTGTCCCTAAATTTACTTATATTTTACGATGTTGTCAACTGTGGAAACACAGTGAGCTCCTTATGGGCTTAGACAACATTGTAAAAAACACTCTGGTTTCGGTCTTGAATGTTGATATGGATGACAGGACGTGGTCGCAAGCCTCTCTACCTGTGCGCTTAGGAGGTTTAGGGATACGCAAAATTTCGAGTGTTGCATTACCGGCATTTTTGTCCTCTGTACATGGTACACATAAATTAATAGAAAAAATTCTTGCTCCATCTTTAGGTACTTTCGAAGTAGCCCATTTGTCTGAGGCCAAGAATGCCTGGGGGTTGGCTTGTCCAAATTCTGATTTCCCGGTGGTTCTTTCCTCACAGAGGCTGTGGGACCGACCGCTCTGCGAACTAGCACGGAAAAATCTTTTAGATACGTGTCCTAGCGTCGCTGATCGTGCTCGGCTTCTCGCAGTCTCTGTGTGGGAGTCAGGACTTTGGTTACAGGCCATGCCTTCTTTCAACACTGGTAACCTTTTAGATCCGACTACTTTTCGTTTAGCTATCAGCTTACGTTTGGGCGCAAGATGCTGTGTGGCCCATCACTGCCAGTGCGGTACCGCAGTTGACCAGCTCGGTCATCACGGTCTCTCGTGTTCAAAAAGCGCTGGTCGAATTTCGCGCCACGCTAGTCTTAATGACATCATTCGCCGGGCTTTTACCACCGCCAATGTTGCAGCCATTCTCGAACCGAATGGTCTCATGCGTGACGATGGTAAAAGACCCGACGGAATGACTCTGGTTCCCTGGAAGATGGGGCGGCCTTTAGTGTGGGACGCTACTTGCGTCGATACTATGGCGCCGTCACACCTTCCCGAGACACACGTTAGGGCCGGCGCCGCGGCTAATTCTGCTGAGCAGCTAAAACGGCGCAAATATAGTAATCTCGGTAGCGGTTACATATTTGAGCCGTTTGGTGCTGAGACCCTGGGTCCGTGGGGACCGGGAGCTCATCGCGTTTTCCAAAGTCTATCAGAGCGCCTGGTCGATGCGACGCGTGACCAAAATGCTGGCACTTATTTGGCCCAACGCATCAGCATTGCATTTCAACGTGGCAATGCGGCCAGCATGTTGGGTACGCTACCTACCGGTAGTGGGCTGGAGCACTTGGACTGTCTATAGGCCATCGCGGCTATTATACAGTCCATAAGTGTTCTTTGTAGTAGGTAGTGTAGCTAGTTTAGTTTAGTTTAGCTTAGTTTAGTTTAGTTTAGTTTAGTTTTTATTATTGTAGTAGTTAGCTTGAGTAATAAAGGCAATTTGCCCGTTAAAAAAAAAAAAAAAAAAAAAAATTTAAAACATCATGCAATTTCTTCACTTGGTAAGGTAGTAATGTTGCAAAGTTGCACCGACCCTGGTACGCATTGGTGTTCGCAAAAGTCAAAGTTCGCTCCATCTGTTTAGTCATTTGTTTTTTTCTCTAATCTGTGTCTGTATCTGTGGTACTTTTGTAAATATAGGGATGTTCCAATACCACCAAAGTATTGATACCTACTGAAATGAGTAGTACTCATATCATGATTTGATACTACTCATAATATCATTCTCATATGAATACTCTAAAAGTATCGATACCTACTCGTATCGATACATATTTTAATTATTTATCAAAACAAAAAAAAATAAACAAATTTTACCGCATTGCAGCAAAGTTATGTTGTTTCTTTGACTGGACTACATTTCCAAGCGTTTTGGCGCGAAGAATCAGACATACGAACACTAAGGATGCGTTTAGGGCATTTAATTTGACAATATTCGATACAAGTACTTTCTTTCCGATACAAGTATTTTGTTTAGATTCAAGTACTTTCTTTCCGATACCGGGTAGGTATCGCGAGAATGATTCATTTTTATTTAATTATTTTAATTGAGTATAACAACTATCTTAACTGTACTGTGTGTGTGTTAGTGTGTATTAACTGTCTTCAACGCTTTGAATTAAATTTTCACTGGATTTAATCCTGCTTAAATTAAAAATGGGGTTGTTTTAGCCCAAATTATACATTACAAATCACCTTTTTAGGGTACTTGACTTAAAATTAGACTAGGCCATATTATATTTTTTCTCTAAAGAGGCATAGCACACTATGCTTCTTTAAAGAAAAAATATATTATGGCAAAATAAAGCTGCTTAGCGTTGAATTTTTGGCGATTCTATCCTGTTTTGACTTAGCAACATATATTCGATTCGATACTAGTACTTTTTTCCGATATCAAGTAAGTATCGAAAGAAACGTATCGAGTACTTACTCTTATTTACTAGTATCGGAACATCCCTATGTACATAGGGAAAAATACAGTGCATCAATAAATTTTATAAATATAATTCAATAGCAATATAAGTGGCTAAAAAATGGCTAAGCATAAAAACGTGGAGGATCTAGACTTGTATGCCATTCTTGATTTACAAATAACTGCTACTGAATCTGAGGTAATTGAGTTATCTTTCGAATTAATGTTCAGTTTATATCATTCTACCTACACAATTGTTTATTTACGATATTTCAGATTAAAAAAGCATACCGTAAAAAGGCATTGCAATGTCACCCTGACAAAAACCCTGATGATCCAAAAGCAGCAGAAGCCTTTCATCAGTTATCATCCGCCCTAGAAATTCTAACAGACTCTTCAGCAAGATTAGCATATGACAAAGTCCTTAAAGCAAAAGAAGCTGCTAGAATACGACATCAACAATTAGACAGCAAGCGTCAGAAGTTAAAAGAGGAATTAGAAAGACGGGAAAGGGAAGCAGGATCAAGTAGTGGTTTTAACCTCACAGATGAACAGAAACTGGCTGCAGAAATACAAAGATTACAAAAAGAAGGAAGCAGGTTACTGCAAGAAGAGCAGAAGCGCATGAAAGAAGAAATTAAGAAAACGATGGGCTTGATAAATGAACCTATATGGGATTCTAGCTTGAACAGGATTAAGATTAAATGGAAAGTGGATAAATCAGATTCAAATAATGGAGGTTATGATGAAGCTACATTAAAGAGGTTTCTCAAAAAGTATGGCAATATTGTGGCTCTCATAATGTCACCAAAGAAGAAAGGAAGTGCATTAGTGGAGTTCTCAACAAAGGAAGCTTCAGATATGGCTGTAGAACTTGAAAAGGGTATTATTTTATTTATAGCTATTAGTATATTAATTTAAATTGATGATTAGGAAAAAGTACATATTAATAACCAAGAACAGTAACACAATTGAACTGCAATTTTTATACACTCCAGTACAATTATAAGGCCCATATTACAGAATGACACTCCAACATGAATCTGTACTCAAGAAGAGATGTCATTCACATATTGACCATTTTATGAATGCAATTTCGATTTGAGAACCAACTAGTCAAACGCTAGCCTAGTCAAATATGAAGATATTAGTAATTTTAGCAATCAGTGGGATTTGAACCCGCACCTTCTAACTCACCGGATTAGACGCCCTACCAATTAGGCTATGGTTGCATGACCGCTAGCTGCGAAAATCTTAAGGACTATGTGTTCACCGACTAAGCAGTGAACAGCAGAAGCAGCGGAAGTGTGGTTTACACTTAAAAAATCAATCCATGATAGTCAAATATGTAGAAAAAAAAAAAACATGACTGAGTGATCTCTAATAAGACTCTTATACCTACCCTACCTATAGATTTATATATTTTCAGGTTTACCACACAATCCATTAGAACTCAAATGGTTGAATGAGAGAGTAGTATTAACTACAAAGAAAAAAGTCACAGGACCTTCAGTTATATCTGATAGAGATTATGAGTCACTAGTCCTAACTAAGATGCGACAAGCAGCTGAAAGGCAGCAATTGATAGAAGAAATGATGAATGAGTAACATAATAAATTATATCACATGACCTATTTCTTTTTAAATTGGTTTTTTGATGTCTATTTTATTATAATGATAAAAATGAAAATAATAATAATTATTATTATAAAAAATTACCCAGTTAATAGTCAGAAGCTTCCGACTATTAAAATAGTTTTATTATTAACCTAGAACCTATACTAATTTACACCAATAATAATTATCATACTTTTATTTCTTTTTACAAAATCTTGCCTTGACCAGTGATTGTCAGCACTGCAACACAGCAAAGCAATGGACTTATGAATGAAAACGATAAATAAATATGTGTGGACATTTCACACAGCGCCATCTAGCCCCAAACCATATGAGTAATAAATACTAATAGTGGGTCAACTCTTCTGTTATACCGCAAAATACCTACAAGACCGTCTCGACGTCTAGTCCCTAAAAATAAGCAAGGGTTGTCAGAAAAACATTTTCCTAAGTAGTAATTTTTGTTTCGTAATAATTTATTTTTCGTCACAGTTGCTCGTACAGTGGCGCTTATCACACCGCTTTTAAGTTAATAACCCAAGATATTACGGACGCGTGCTTTTTTTACTTTACATTGCCGCACTACTGTTTTATGACAATATCTCGATTCAGTTATGTCCTCAATATCGTACTACAAGTTATACGTAGTATCGTCATCATCAGCCTTAAGACGCCCTCTGCTGAACATAAGACCCCCACAGAGCGCCACTTTGAGCGGCTACTCGCCTGTATCTATCGGCTCCCCGCAGTTTTCCCCAGATTCTACGAGCGATGTGGGTTGCCATTTCAACTTGCTAATTTTAAGAGCTACGTACATATCGGTCACTTTAGTTCTCCTGTGTATCTCCTCCTTACGGATCTCATCTCGCAGGGAAACACCGAGCATAGCTCTCTCCATAGCTCGCTGCGCGTCTTTGAGCGTAGGTATTAATGAGGCCAATAGTAAGAGACCATGTCTCAGTTCCATAAGTCATCACTGGCAACACACACTGATTGAAAACCTTCGTTATATAGTTATTCGTATTTTGGACGTAAGGTAGGTCGAAGTATTCTTCTTCTTCTTCGAAGTATTCTTCTTCTATTCACGTAGTATGTACAATATACGTATAAGGGTCAATTCACACAGAGCGGCAAAATGCTCGCGCATGCTCAAGCATGTTCTTGGTTCAATTCAGACAGAGCGGCAAAATACTCGCGCAACATCGCCGCCGCCGCCGCCGCCGATGTTGCCAACTATACGATTTAAATCGTATGTATACGACCTTTATGGCCCTGGTACGAAGTACGATCGTGTATCCGAAATCGTCTGTAGGTATGAAAAACATACGATCTTTTCAAATCTTGTAATATTTGTAACAAGATAAAAAAAATGTAATAAATTACGTTCATTATGTCGAAAAGTCAATAACAACAGACTTGAAGGAACCATAAATTTCTTTGTGTTGAGTAGGTACGGTTTTATGAACGCAACCAATAATTTTGTTAAACTTTGTCCCACTTGCACTTTATAGGCACGCAGCGTACCTCGTCACTGGTACGGGAATATGTCGTCTATTCTGCTAGGCGAACATGTAACTTAATTGCAACCGATAGAAACACAAAGTTGTATGGATTTGACAGTTTCGATATGCACTTTATGTGCATAGTTAGTATGGAAATTGTCAAATTAGGAATAATTTTTCTCCTGTTGCATGGCAATCAAAGTTCCATGACCACCCCGCTGTTCTTACCACCTTATTTATTTTATTATTTTACGTAATTGCTATTCAAAGTACACACTACGTAGTACGTATATTTCAATTCTATTTAATTTTATTAATAGTCGTTGATTCGGAGTTGTATGATTTAAAAACGTACTGTTTTTTTTTGCTTCGTGTGGATTTCCCTATGTAATTTGTCGTGATTCTGGTAACCAAAGTTCCAGAAAATTACTCATTGTTTGTATATAAAATACTAAAAGTGCCTTTGCCCGTCATAAAATAAATACATATAAAAATTAAGAACTGCCAAATATTTGATATTGTGTACCCTAAAATATTAATTCGTAGTTATTATAAATTACGGTACTTATTTAAATAATTTGCCAATGTTTCATTGAAATTTCTATGCGTCTTTTTTTTTCGGGTATTCATATCAAATTACGATCTGTTTTTTATTTTTTTTTATTAATCACAAAGCAGATTACAAACACTTATCACAACAATAGTTTCATACTTACAAATAGTTCGGAGCTAGATTGTAACCCAAAATTATGTGAATACAACAGCACTATGTAGTTTTATATTATTTTAACAGGAAATCTATGATTTTTTTGTTTCATTTAAAATAATTATGTACATACAGTGACGAAAAAAAAATGCTAATAAAATTGTTGTTTTCAACTGAAAAGTACGATTCCCTAGAAAATAAAGTTGGCAACACTACAGCCGCGGCACGCGAGCATGCTCGCGCTGCCGCGGCGACGATGTTCGAACACGCGCTCCTGTCTTGTAGGTAAGATTTTAATGTTGCATACTGTTTTCAGTTTTGTCTAAATGGAATAAGGTTTATATTCCAATAGCAGTTAAAACTGCTCGAGCATTTTGCCGCTCTATGTGAATTGACCCTAATAGAAGAATTCTTAATTTACAGATTCAGTATTATACTAACAAAGAGTTTTTGTGCGGCTAAAATCTATACATAAGTACATACACATTTTCTTGAAGTAGGATCTAGGTAGGTACTTCTTAGTAAACATTCAATTTTATCAAATTATATGCAAACAATAATGTACTATAGTTTCCTTCCTATTGTAATGCTTCTTTGTTTTCACAGTTTGTTTTTGATATCAAATGGTTTCCATTCCTTTATGAAATCTGAAACTTTTTTTCTTTGCAAATCACCAAACTCCTTTTTTGGGTTTTTCCAATGGCTGTGGTCAAGATCTAATATGCCAGCAATAATTTCCTGCAAAGCAAACAAAGTCATAATTGGTTAAAAAATTTAATAAAAAACCAGTTGAAAAAAGGAAAGATTTCCTGTATAAGATTTTTAATTACCTCTGCAAATGTTTTTGGGAACAACTGTTGATCTTCAATCACATGAGCAAAGCCAGGATCCATTCCAAAATCAATCCAAAAGTAAGGCAGTCCTTTTGGCACACCTTTTCTAATATTCTTCCCTTTTAGGTCAACAACTTTTTTGT
Source organism: Ennomos quercinarius (assembly GCA_910589525.2). NCBI lineage: Eukaryota > Metazoa > Arthropoda > Insecta > Lepidoptera > Geometridae > Ennomos > Ennomos quercinarius. Next base: position 8,994,952 of record OU342501.1, read on the forward strand.
TCATTGACCATTCTGCTTCACATTCCAATAAGGCCTTCTTGAAGTAAATAGCAGCCATGTCTCCAACATCTCTTGGTAAAGGCACACAGTTTATGACCATGTGTGGAAACCTGTGTAACCTAGTGGCTGTTTCATAGAACACTACATCTTTGTTTTGCGAATTAAAGAACTGTGTAAGTGCTTTTCTGTAGTTCTGAAAGGAAAAGTATTTGTGATAAATATTATTTATTAGAGAAACATCTTGTCTCATCTCAGTATAAGTGATAGGTCCAAATCTACAATCACTACAACCATAAACTGCATTACTAATATTCATTCTTACCATTATTTCTTCCCATACATCTTCATCCAAAGCTGTTACACATGTTGCATGCTGTATTGTTGATATTAAACAATGGTCTTTCACCAGAGACTTTCTAACAGGTACGGCAACATACACTTTAGTCCCACAGCTAACCATAAGGTGTTTTAACATATTTTTAGAATCAACACAATACTCGCAGCCTTCCAAAGACTTCTCCATTTTGATATGTTGCTTGATAGCTCTATTTTTCTCTGCTTCATTGTCTTTGGCTTCATTAGAATTCTTCGATATTTCATCCATGAAAATGTCTTCAAGATCATCATTTGGATTTTTACTTTTACTTGCAATTCTGGCAAGTTCAGCATCATCATTGTAATTGTTGCCATATTTTTCGTTTTCAAACTGTAAACAAACAAGGTTTTTTTTTACTTACTCATGCGTAAACGAAAACAGGAAAGAGAAATAATGTTTAGCTCAAAATTACTTACCATCTGCGCTAAGTTATATTTGTCATCATTGCCAAAGTATTTTGCTCTCTCTCCATGCATATGGGTATCAGCTTTCCGTTTCCCGCCTTTACTCCTTGCATCACCTTTAGATATGTTTGTCAGTGGTCTACTATTGCCATAACTATTTGTTGCTATAAGCATTACACCCTCATCTTCTTCATTAGGCTTAGCATCAGGATTTTGTTTACGATACTCTCTTGCTGCTTCTAATTTTTCCTGAAGTTCAGCTACAAGTTTTGTGTCATTCATAATTTCAGCTTTTACAATCTTTGCAGCCAACTTATTCATTTTCTCATCGCTGAGATACTTCATTGGTTTTGCTGATGTTTCTGGTAGTTTGGGGATAGTTGATGCTTCTTGCTTATACTTTGTTATTTCTTGTACATTATCACTCTTGTTATGACTGCTACTATCAGCTGTTGTTTTTTCAAAACTGTCACCTTTTTTCCAGTTGTAAGATTTCCTATCGTCATAAGTCCTACGGCTGTCATTATCTTTTCTTTTGCCCTGCCTTTTTGAATCTCTACTGCTGATTTTACTATAATAATTATCATCATCATCTTCTGAAGGTTTTAGAAACTGCCTTGATTTATTTTTTGTTACTGATTTTGTTTCGCTGCTTGACTTCCTGCAACAGTCATCCTTATCCATGTGTTTTTGGTACTGTATCAATTTATCTTCTCTTGTGAAACTGCTTTCATCACTTCTTGATTGTTTATAGTTTATGTCATCATAATTAAGTAGACATTGCTTTGCTTTTTCTCTGCTATAACTGCTGGACTTTTTGTCATGTGATTTTGTACAATAGTCCTCATCATCATTTGATGGTTTGATAAATTGCCTTGACTGACGGAAATTTTCTGCAGTTTGGGGCAGCCCTGACCCTCCATCTTTCCAGTAAGGGTTCAGTTCTCTACTGCTAGTTGACGGGTTGTATGAATTTATGTGTTTCTTGTCTTTATCTTCTTTTTTCGGGTGCACATCATCTTTTGTGTATGTTTTCAAGATACCAGTCATTGCCATCCAATCTTCTCGTTCTGTTTTTTTATTCTTTGACTGTGAACTCTCTATTTCTACCCATTCATCAGAAACAGTACTTGAGCTTGAAGCCTAAAACAAATTGTATACAGGGTGATTGGTTCATAGACATTTCTTTTCAGGGTGTGCTTAAACAGGTTTGGGCTATCTTATTGTAACATTAGATCAGCGATTTTATTTTTATTTTTGAGCTATTATAATTTTTTATGCAATTTTGTGAAAATTGGAAAAAGTCCCTGTTTTTGACATTCAATCACCGATTTCTTAAAACACCGGTATTAACTAATATGTTTTTGATTTGAATTACATAAAAATAAACCTCAATGACTACTGACAGTTAAATTTAATCATAATCAACCACAGTTTTTAAAAACAGTGCTTAAATGTGAAACAATTTTTTTCATAAAAATGATGACCCTGGCAAGAAGTTGATTTATTCCAAAATGTTGACTGAATGTTTTTTTCTATAAATTGTTTTAAAAACATGTCCGTTTTAACGGTGTTCTAATGATGTACCATTATTCAAAAAATACTCACAACCACAGGTATACCTACCTATATCATCTAAGCTCACACAACCAAAGACTATATCAAGCTCAGATAAAAGCTGGTATGGAGTATTGCAGCCACATATGGGATGGTTCTGCAAAATACCAGCTTGCGGCTCTAGACTCCATAGAACGTCGCGCCAGAAAACTCATAAACGACGAGGCGCTGGTTGTGGGTAGACTGCAGAGCCTAGAGCACCGACGGAGGGTGGCATGTCTTTCAATTTTCTACCGATTGTACCACGGGGAGTGCGCACAAGAGCTGCACGAGTTAATCCCACCATTTCCATTCCGCCACAGGACTACGAGGCGCGGAGAGTCGTTTCATCCCTATGTAGTAGACTTGCCAACTTGCCGTACCAAGCGTTTCCCTGAGTCCTTCATTATGCGGACTGCTAGGGAATGGAATTTGCTCCCGGCGTTCTTGTTTCCTAACAAATATAACCTGGGTCTTTTTAAGACAAGAGTGAATAGGTACCTCATGAACCTGCGTGCTACACCTTCGGCTGCATCATCGCTTACCATCAGGCGAGATGTAGTCAAACGCAGGCCCATTCTACATTAAAAAAAAAAGATGTCCCTCTACCTTCAACACACAAAATCATCCATTCAATACTTGGTATCACAATCAACGTTAAGCCATGAAGCAAGAAAGCCGTTGAATCAGACGTGTTTTTAAAACAATTCACAGAAAAAACATTCAGTCAACTTTTTGAGATAAGGTGCAGCGGGGCAATTTCGACTTGTAAACTCAAACATCGACTTTGAACTCTTAAAAATATTAGCTAATGTTATTTTATCAAATATGTAGGTAATAAATATATTGGGGCTATAGATCCACTATCTATGTTTCATTTTTACAATCTCGCATTGAAAAATATTCATTCTATAGATTCCAAAATGTGGTTTTAATCAATGTTGTGAAATCAGTTGGGATTCCCCCTCCGAGGGGTAATTTCAACTATTGATCATAGTTGTTCTTATAGAGCTCTCAGCTTGATGTAAGCCGCATGCAAAGGTTCGTTATAGAGTCAGTAATCTAATTAGAACCTTGTTATTGACGTAACTAGGTTAATTTCCGTAAAAAAACACGTGAACCATTTTGGCGGGGTAATTTCAACTGCTCGCCATAGTAAATAGTGATGGGACTCGTTATGAAAAAAAAGTCGATAGGTACCATAGACCTTATAAAAAAAAGCAGGACTGAGTCCCAATTGATCCCGAACCGAGGTACCCATAGGAAGTCGGAACGCTAATAAGTACGAGCGGACACGCACACACTCAAATCATAGGAAGTCTATCGCCTGCCATTACTGCTCCGAACCTCGCCCAAGACGCATAGAAAAAATATTATAAAATGCCGTCTTGCGTTGTGAAAAGTTGTCGGAATCATAGTGGTTTGATAAAAAAAGTCAGGGGATCACTTTTCACAAGTAAGCTTGTTAATATTTCGCTAATTTCTTGCTTTTTCGATAAAACTATTGAGATGCAATCAATACACAAAACCAGCTAGTGTTACCAACAATCAAACTTGCAAATTACCCGGAAGTGTGGGAGAATGACCAAATTATGTTCGAATACAACTTATTCACCTATATTGATCATAATTAGAGATCTGACTATATGCAAATGCATATTTCCATTATGCATATGCATGTGCTGGTCTTTGCAGGTTAATAAATATTGTACCGGTAATGGACTAATCGTGCATATTTGTGCAGGTTTTCTATAATGTAGAAAAAGTAAAGTAACGTAGAAAAATTCGATTTATGTGTTCATAAAACATTTTCAGCAACACCCTAGCTATAAATCTTTGTGCCAAATAAACAGTTTTATTAACTGACTGGCTGACCCGAGCCGGTTAGTTAGTTTTACGCCCTAGCCCTATCCAAAGGAAGAAAGAACTGGGAGGGGAAAAGGATGAATGGAGGCAGGTGCGCCTCTCTTCACCGTCATACATTCATCCTTTTTCCCTATCTTTTTCGCTCTCCCTTTTCTCTTCGCTTTAGCGTACAGGGTATATTCCCAGTTGCCCCCACATGCTTCCCGGTGGAGACTGGGAAGCTATTGCTCCCACTTCATTCGCCGTACATTGCTGCGTAGATCGCCAACCCCTTCATTACTGTCCAAATGTAATCTATACATGGTTCTTGGGGGGAGGGGGGCAAGTGCGGGGGGAGGCAGGGCAAGTAGGGGGGGCGGACTAAGTGAGGGGGAAGGTGGTGGCAAGTGCAGGGGTGGGGGGGAAAGTGAGGGGGAGGTGGGGGCAAGTGTGGGGGAGGGGAGATTGCAGATTCCTTTATTGTGCGTGCGGCTAGGGAATGGAACTCACTCCCGGCGTCGGTATTTCCATCCACTTACAACTTATGTGTCTTCAAATCAAAAGTATAGGTTAATTCTAGGTAGGCGTGCTCCACCTTCGACCTCATCATCACTTACCATCAGGTGAGATGTAGTCAAACGCTAACCTATCGAAAGTAAAAAAAAAATAAGCCATTCAGTTTTGACTACTCTGTTACACTCACGTAGCTTTTTGGTCATACGAAAAGTCACACCAACAACAGAATTTTTTTTTGTCGGATTCGGGTAATTTTCTTCACATGGCAATCCTTTAATCAGTCACACATGTCATTTATGCGGCCGCCATTGCTGTACGTCAGTTCGATGTCAATCAAGATTCATTCCTGCTATTTTTTTATAATTCTATGATAGGTACCTACACCAATATATTTAGGTACTACATCTTACGTCTAATAATACACAAAAACTTCATTTGAATGCAGGATAAAATGTATTTTAAAATAAAATCAGAGCTGAAAATGTAATAAAACACCTTTTACTAAATCTACAATCTCTAAAATATTACTTACTCAAGTAGGTACATTTATTACAATACAAAACGTATGAGAAGCCGGGGTAGGAAATACATGATTCTTTTAGTCAGCATGTGGTCGCGGTGATGTGAGAATAGGACCTACACATCTCTTCCCTTGAGCGCCGTACGAGCCGAATAAGAGAATATCTAGAAAATGGGCACCAGCGTTCTCCTCGGTACATTAAAATCTTCTGCGATTATCAAGCCGTCTGCAATAAGCGCTGTTAGAAGCATTTATCATAAATTAGAATTATCATACATATCATATAGTCGCTCGTATGACTAAAGGTCCTATCTCATTTTTGTCCATTGTTCAGAAAACACGTATTAAGGTTTTGACATTTCCAACTTTCAGATAGTTTCGTTCCTCGCAAGTCCAGCTTTATTTTTATATGCTTTTGTAGATAATTTCAAGTACTTTAATTACACGTTGAAACTTTTAACCTGTTTGCATTCTAAATACCTGTTTTGATTAATCAAAACAGATAGGTCACTTAGTGAAAACTTTGTTTTATTTAAAATAAGCTGTCTGTTTTTAGTTACGACTTTTTTTAGACTAAGTATGGAAATAAATATACAAAATTTATGTTGTTAATGCTTTATTAGTGTGTTTTTTTTTTTAGTAAGTTTAATGCCACAATACTGTATTTAATTCAACACAACACCATAACTTTACCAAGCACCTAACAATAAAAAACTACTTAATCAGCCTCATTTTGAGGTTGCAACAGGTAATTGAATATTATGAAGTTTAATTGTAATAATAATTAATTAATTAATAATTAATTATCTTGTGATCCAAAATTTTAAGAGGTACAACGATTAGTTAGATGGATAGAGAATTTTGCGTTGACTAACATTGCGGTCCTAACTCAAAACAGCCAAAAAGTGAGATAGGACCTTTAGTCATACAAACGACGACATATCATAAATATGCTAATGTTCAGCAGTGGATGTCTTCCGGCTGTTTATGTGTGATAGCTTTATTTTTTACATAGCTTTTACCGCTTAATTATTCCATCGTAAGTATTATGTTTAGCTAGTTTTTTTTAATAGTGGCAAACCAACTACAAAAAATAAATCAAAGAACCTAGTGAAGATGTCGAAAAGCGTCGGTTTGAGTCAAGTTGTCATCCTGAGAATAGAAAGATTATAATGAACTACTTCATAGGGTTATTGTTTTGTAAAATAGGTATTTAAATCGACAAAAAATGTCGATACATGCACATCACTAGTGTTTATTCATTTACATACAAAACCTGGTGGGGCAATTTCAACTACAAAAAAGTCGAAATTACCCCAGCTTGGAATTCTGGAGGGGCTATTTAAACTATCGCCAAAATACTATTAAAAAGCAAATTACAGCAGAAAATATAAACAAGAAACATGTAACAGTCTCCAATTAAATATCTTACTTTTAAAACACTATGCAAAACACATTACAACCACCTTTCTTTTGCAAAACCGCAAAGCACAAATTTTCAAGTACACACAAGAAAAAACGAAAAAACAATGAGGCCCCATATTTCAAACAGTATTAGGTCCAGCAGTGCCATCTACGGTCAAACTCCGCAAACACCTTTGCGCTATCCGGCCATAGCTGGCACTTATTCAAATAATGTATATTGCGGAATAGTCAAAATTTCCCACAGTTGGAATTGCCCCGCTGCACCTTAAATCAACTTTTATGCCAGGATCATCATTTTTATTTAAAAAAAATTGTTTCCCATTAGCTTTGTTTTTTAAAACTCTGGTTAATTATGATATTTAATTAAGTGTCAGTAGTTATTGAAGTTTTTTTTTTCATGTAATTAAAATCAAAAACTTATTATATACCGGTACTCTCAGAAATCGGTAAATTAAGGTCAATAATGGTTTTTTTGGTGATAGTGACGGACAGACAGACAGACATCAGAGCCTTAGCAATAGAGTTTGTTTTACCCTTTGGGTATGGAACCCTCTATATTGCGAACTAATGTCTCGGTTAGATAGCCCAAGACCTGCACACCCTGAAAGGATACGGTCTACGAACCAATCACTCTGTCTATTAGGTTCATGCGGCGAAGGAAAAAAACAGGTTCATGATATTATAATCCAGCGCATTCCACCCTACTTTGTAGTGTATAACAAAAACACAAATACTTGAGTAAAGACGAAGTAAGAAACAACCAACACTTACATTTCTTTTTCTTTTCTTATTCGTTTTGTCTTTATTACGAGATTTACGGTGTTTTTCTTTCATGACTTCAAGATTATATAGTTTATTATTGTAATCAAATAATCACTCTAAAACACAGATCAGTAATAGGCTAGTATAATAGATATCTGTGGTAATATCAAAGAGTATAATTTATGTTAATATGTTTATAATTTCATAATTTGTGATCACCACAGTCAAAGGCACAAATAATCACAGAAATGCAGTGTTGCCACCTTGAAATATGTAAGTACGCCAGATTAACATCAAACTAAAATATGTGACAGTTAATGAATAGTTGTCACCTAGCGTCGTTCGTTTTTAAAACTAATGAAATCCTGGCCTTTATTAGCAATTTTATTAGGAATTAAGTACACATATTACTTAATTAAGTATTTACGGCATCTCCACCGGGAATCATTTTTTTATTTTTTGCACTATCTAAATGTAGTAACCAAATGTGAAGTTTAAAACAGTGTTATACTTAACATTATTTGCTGCATGAATTGATATAATTAAATATTTAGGATTCTGGAGAGTGATAATAATTACTTATAAAACTACATTTCATGAATTATAACAGTTTGTTTGGTACTCATTTTTAATCAGTTAAGTAATCATAAAAACAAAGCTACAAATTAAAATATGATCATTCAAAATTTAAGACTTGCAAATGTTATAATAATTATCTTCTATGACATCACCAAAGTTGCCTGGAAGAGATCGCTTTAGGCAATAAGACCACCCATTGTACTAGCATTACCTATAAGTCAAAATTAAGTTTCTTCGTATATTTAAGTTTATTTGGTGTACAATATAGAGTTTATCTATATAGACGATCTCTATAGTGGACGCTGATACTGAAGATGTTGTTGGTTGTGTTGGTTTATCCTTAAACGTGTCCTTCGTGTTTGTGTCAATAGCTACATTGAATCACTGGACGTAATTGGATCATTTTATATCCAGAACCTTTAATAATTTTTAAAATTCATGGAGTAAGTTTAGAGAAAACTCTAAAGAATTGCGTGTTTTATTCGGAACAGTAGGAGATTCATCTCTCGAATATGTATTGCCAGACTCCATATCGAAAAAATACTAAAACCACTAAAAATAGCGTTAAATCATCGCTTGTTTGAGTGACGTATCTGACATTTTTACGTATCTGAAATTTTAAATGTAGCTCTTATCTACTTTCAAAAAAGTGTCGAACTGCCTAATCAACGTATTTGTAAAAAAATGTCAGATACGTCACTTAGTCAAACAAGCGACGAAATGTAAAAAAAAATACCGCTAAACATCTTGAAAAACCACCAGATCTGGTGGAAAAACCACCAAGGTGGCAACACTGTAAAATGTACTCTGTAGCACTTGTGTGATAATCTCTGTGGTGGTCAGTTGTCAGCTTGTCACTTGGTTAGCTCAGACCAATTAGCTCAATGCTTGGTTAGTGTCAAGCACGTGTGAAGTAAATTATATACTCTTTCGTCAGTGTCACAGTTCTTACCAAGGTACTCTCAAACAAGCGAAGAAATGTTAAAAAAAATACCGCTAAACATCTTGAAAAACCGCCAGATCTGGTGGAAAAACCACCAAGGTGGCAAAACTGTAAAATGTACTCTGTAGCACTCGTGTGATAATCTCTGTGGTGGTCAGTTGTCAGCTTGTCACTTGGTTAGTGTCAAGCACGTGTCAAGTAAATTATATACTCTTTCGTCAGTGTCACAGTTCTTACCAAGGTACTCTGTGGTTCTTACGTAGTAAATTATATACTCTTTGGTCACAGTGTCTAGATTTTTATAATTTGGTTTTTATTCTATATTTTTTTCATGTAATAAATATACAAAACGCATTATAAATTATTTCTGGTTTGCCTTTTCCGCTAAGTGATATCGATCGGCAATAAAATAAATATATTTATAAATCTTCCCGCGGAAAGGGCGTTGCAATAACATTAGAGCTAATTAAATTTGTTGTGAGCTGATGATCGCTGAGGAATGTCAGAGTGTGTAGCTGGCGATTTAGTATTCAGTTTGTGTTCGTGTACTCGGAACTTTGAGTACAAACTACAACTACTATTTAAGTAAACGTGTAATGTTATTTGTTCTACTTTGATGAAACACCAAAAAATATAAACCTATTTTCTTATCGATGTTGATACCACGCCAGAGTAAAGTTGATACGCAATAATAACGTAGAAAGTATCGGTAAGCTTTATATATAGTGTTACTACCATATTTTTCTACGTTTCTGATAATTAATGCGGTTCCTAATGTTAAAAATATATTTTTAAGCTTGTAGCAATGTTTTCTAAGAAGAAGAAAAAGCCTGAAATTTCGGGACCAATCAACTTTCAACACAGGTTACACACAGACTTCGACAAACGAGAGGGAAAGTTTGTCGGGCTTCCTCCGCAATGGGCCTCTCTTGTGGGTAATAATCAGGTACAATTGAAAAAATTCCTATTATTCATAGCCTTACCCCTGGTTTCTCATATGTTTATCAAACTCATGTTAACTTATCAGACTAACCGAATACTGTATGATCATTGGTTGACAACAGCCGGTGATCAACAGGCAACCAATGAGCATTCAGTATTTTTAAGTTGACATAAGTTTAACTTTAACAAATGTATGAGAAACCGAAACCGGGGGAAAGTAAATTTTTCCATGTTCATGGCCTAACATAAACATAATAAATAATAACATGAATTTTGGCAGGAACATGGAAAAGTTCACGTTGTTGCATTGTATTATTTATCAATACTTGTGTTTTTTCCACTGCTTATTTTTAAAATTGGTGGTGTTTTACACATTTAGTGCTGAATTACGATTATGAGATATAATGTGGTGAAACATGGTTTTTCGTGTTGCTTCCAAAACTCCATAGAAGCTTCCATAGAAACTTTACTAGGGCATGACTTAGACTGGACTATGACTACCCAGATTGTGACTATAGACTTGACTTTATGTGAACTATTCTATAACACAATGAAAAATTACAATACTTGACACTGGTTGAATACACTGTGTGGTGCCAATATAAGAAAAAAAAAATTACATTGTTATGTAAAATACATGCACCCTTACAATATAAAAGTTTAGAATAAATGAACATAGTATTTAATAGGGTGGGAAAATAAAATTAAGTAGCTTTTGTCAGAACCAACTTTCTAATAGAGACCAATAATTTTATAACAACACCTACTTTCGTTTTAGATATTGAAATCAACCAACAGACCTCTACCACTAGTTGATCCTTCAGAAATTACACCCACTGAGATACTTGACTTAAAAACAATTGTCAGAGGGGATCACAGATTGATACCAATATCATCAGTAGTCCCTCGCCCTCTTCCTTCTCATGTACCACAACCTCAGCCAGTACAGAATGGTGTTGTGTTGCCGAAAACTTCCAACGTTGCCAGATCAAACTCCTTAAGAAGTACAAGCCCACCAAATATAAGAAGAGGAGATTTCCGAAATCAAGCTAAAGTACCACCGGCTGTGCCTGAAGAATCTCCACCTGTTCCACCAGCACCTCAACAGTTTTCGAGCTTGCGACGTGATCAAAGCAATTATGGTTTGAACAAGGCTATTCCTGAATCTCCAGTGGATTGGAATAATCAACACAGTCATGAACCAATAAGACCATCTATGGAGATAACTGACAATCAACAAGCAACTCTAACCTATCAGAACATACAAAACGCCAATGTGCCTTATCAACACAACCACCCTCCTCAACCAATGCCCCATGGAGCTCATCATGGCCTCAATGGAAATAATGCCAATATGGGTAAGTAATTGTAACAAACTTGCTTTATTGAATAGAATTTTTTAATATTTGCTTGTGTAAGTTTATTAAGTTAGCTTGGCAAGCTTGCAATCTGGCATTAGTATTTGGACTGGCCTGTTAGCTCAGTTGTTAGTAGCTCTGCCTTCTTAACTACAGGCTGTGGGTTCGATTCCCATCCAGAACAAACATTTGTGTGATGAACATAGGTGTTTGTTCTGTGTCTGGGTGTTATATTGTATCCTATGTATGTATTTACACACAAAAAGTATTGTAAGTATTCTATCAGTTATCTGGTTCCCATAGTACAAGCTGTGCTTAGTTTGGGGCTAGATTGCGCAGTGAGAAATGTCCACACATTTATTTATTTCTTTTTTCTATGTAGGTTATCACAGATCTTCAATTGTATTCCAATCTAAATAGTTTGGAGAGCTACTTTTCCGCATTAAAAATGAAAACTTATTGTATGGAATGTGTCCGGTCCAAAGTCTTAGTGCTAAAACTGTGTACTGTCTGTTAAAAACACGGTTATCTATCCAAGGATAACACAAGGGTTGCGGCTGAATCGTATGATACCAGATTCCTTTTTCACATGATCTGAGATCAAAATACTCTTTAAATATGATTTGGGGCTATTCTCATATTTATACTAATTTATTGTATTATATTGTTTAATATTTAATTTTTTCCTCATGTGAGCTGAGTATTTGTTCATTAAACAAAAACAAATTGAAGTATAATATTCGTAACAAACAACGAAAACGAATACATAATATGATACAACAAAATAATGGATTAACATTATGAGAAATATAATAGAATATTACTGAACCAAGATGGAGATGATAAATTAAAAGTTCAGGGCTGTCGTGATTATTTAGAATTATTTATCTAATGTCCACATGCAGCACCAGGGGGTCTAGCAAAGATCCCTTTCCATTAGTGTTAACGCCAAACTAAAACTCAAAATGTATGGAAATGACATTGCCTGCAGAGAACTTTTCTGCAAGTAATGTCGTAGCGTAGCTGATGTCATTCCCATACATTTTGAGTTATCGTTTGGCGTTAACGCTAATGGAAAGATATCTTTGCTATACCCCTCCTAGCGACACTGGTACACTACCTACCTTTTCTTTAAAGTGCAGAACTCATCAAACTATTTCGGTTTTTATTATTACGAAATATTACCCTCGATTGCGATATGCCAGGCTAATTATGAAGGTTTCCAGCCGAGGCGTACCCGCGGCATCAGCACGGCATGCCTTCAGTGCCGGCGGGCGCTCCACCGCACCTGCAACTCGCTGCGTCGAAGCATGAACTGCGCCTCACGCATGAACAGGTATAGATAATGTTTTTTTTTTTGCATTTCTTAATTGCATATTATACAGTATGATTTATAAAAATGTTGCTCCAAATAAGCACGGTAGGTTTGGCATGGTGCTTACGTTCATTACGCCCGCCATAAGTAAAGTTATTATAATATTAGTTATTTATATAAGTAATTCATTTTACAGAGGGTAGGTGCGGTTATAGAGCCTTACTATACTCAGTTTTACACAATTTTTCACAGAGTATTTGTGTATTTCTTTTTGTTATGGTTTTGATTGTGGTTACCCTTACCTTATAGTTGATGGCTTATGAAAGTACTACAGATTAACTCATGTCATGATGAAGATGCATAAAAATATCTCTCATTTGTCTACACTACTATTATAAAGAGGAAAGATTTGTGTATTTTTGTGTGTGTTTGTAATGAATAAACTCAAAAACTACTGTGCCGATTCCAAAAATTCTTTCACCATTGGGTAGCTACATTCACCCTGAGTAACATAGGCTACACCACTACACGTGCGAAGCCGGGGCGAGCCGCTAGTAAGGTAGAAAATGTTATTGCAACAAAGTAATAAACATTTTTAATACTAGTATGTATCACATTACATAACGCATCCATCGGCGGCGGTGTCAGTGATGGTGTAAATGAACTGCTTCCATGTAAGCTTAGTTTTGGTAACGCGATTCGAGATATTGGGTGGTCCGTGGTTTAACAAATTTCCGTCGTGCTAATTACTGGATATCATACTCAGCTAAATTAGTATTGTAAAACTGGTTAAAGACATGTTTTATTGACAATTTTTTTTTTAATCAATATGTGTGGTGTTTCTAATGTAATAAATTATGCACAAGGACCTTGTAATGGTTAGATGAATTTCTATTATTTCGTTTCCTATTACGCCTCAAGTATTTTTACTTCTTCAACAGTACTAGGTGGTAGGACTTTTCTGCAAAGTTCCTCTAGGTAGGTACCACCGCTTTGCCAGTTATTCTGCCGCCAAGCAGTAGTGTGCAAGCACTACTGTGTTCCGGTTTGAAGGGCATTGTAGCTAGTGAAATTACTGGGCAAATGAGACTTAAGAACTGATCTCATAGTCTAGAAATCTTTTTTAGACTGTGTGATGTCTCAGGATGACGTGCGCAGTGCGCAGTGTCACGCGAAACTTTAATTTAGAGTTCCGAGTGATACTGCAATCTGTAATAAGCGGCCGTGACGCTTAACACCAGGCGAACGACTAGCTCGTCACGTAATTCGTTTACATAAAAAAAAAAAAAAAAAAAAAGTAAATAATTAGGAGTTTTCTGAATTTGTCATAACCATAATAAATGGATGGTTGATTTTTCCTAAAACACTTGTTTTAATAGTTCCGCTCAGCGCTCCGCCTTGTGGTGAGTGAAGGCGACCCTCGCGCCACTTTGACTGGGTTCAGTAAAATCGGCGAAGGCAGCACCGGCGTCGTCTGCGCCGCGACAGATACTTCAACAAGACGCCGAGTAGCAGTCAAGATGATGAACCTACGTAAACAGCAGCGTCGGGAATTGCTCTTCAACGAAGTGGTAAGCTAAATGTGTTGACATATTTTATTATTCCTCATATGTTTTACTAGGTGGTCGGACTTTTCTGCAAAGTTCGTCTACGTAGGTACCACTGCTTTGCCAGTTATTCTGCCGCCAAGCAGTAGTGTGCAAGCACTACTGTGTTCCGGTTTGAAGGGCATTGTAGCTAGTGAAACTACTGGGCAAATGAGACTTAAGAACTGATCTCACAATCTAGAAATCTTTTTTAGACTGTGTGATGTCTCAGGACGCGAAACTTTAATTTAGATTTCCGAGTGACACTGCAATTTGTAATGGGCGGCCGTGACGCTTAACTCCAGGCGAACGACTAGCTCGTCACGTCAACCGTATACATTAAAAATAAAAAATGCCCGTCTGCACTAAAGATTGTTAGCTCTAAAGTTCACACATATCCCTCTATGACGTACCTACTGCAACGTATTTAGGTACGCCCTAGAGCGATAAATGCGAACCTAAGAGCTGTTACACTTTAGTGCAGACAGGCATAGCTCTGATGCTAGGGGAGCTATTCGTCAACGAGAAGTCAAAGAATAATTTTTACAGCTTCAATTAGTTTACCGAATGCTTATGAATAGAAGTCTTAGCAAAGTAAGACTAGACTAGAGAAACCTGTTTGAATCGGAAGTTGTGCAATGCTAATGGTGCCGCGGCCGCCTCTTTCTTTCCGCTTGCAACGTTATTTTGTGTTGCCGTCAATTTGGAGGACCTCAAGACACAATGACGAATGCTATTAATTTTATGATTGTCAAAGTCGTGCCAGTTTTTGGCCTTTTGGTTTTTTTGAACCATGCTGTTTTTTTAACTACTTTAAGGTGTCGATTCGTTGTTCTCTAAAGCTAAACGAAATTCAAAATATCCCTGTCTTTTTCATTTCCCTATTATCAGAAGAGTACCGCCTACTTTAAGTTTAGCTTAGGTTTTAACACTAAAAAGTCACTTGGATAACTATTGAGTTGATTATTCTAACGTAGGTACATATGGAGTTAAAAATGTTTTTTCCGACCCCTAACTCTGTAAAGCTATTGTAGGTATGAGAAGAGCTTATGATCGGGTTCAATGGGTTTTTGGGAGACACTTATGTCCAGCAGTGGACTAAAACCTCCTGGTAATGATAAGTAATGTAACCCTTGTCCCCAGGTAATAATGCGTGACTACCCGCACCCGAACATAGTAGAGATGCATGCGTCATACCTGGTGGGAGACGAGTTGTGGGTCGTGATGGAATATATGGCTGGAGGGGCGCTCACTGATATTGTGACCCGTGCCAGAATGGACCCGGAGCAGATAGCTACAGTTTGCAAGCAGTGCTTGAAGGTAAGACAGTACTAGACATACCAGTAGAACTAGCAGTCAATCGCGACCACAGATTATTGTGAAAAAAATCTATGTCTATCTCCAGGGTTCAATTAAACTCTATACCAGGGTTGAGATCAGTTCAGCTGACCGACGGACATAATTTCTTTTGAATGATTTTGTTTGTAATTTACTATCCATCTTCACTGCCATCGTCGTATTTAAGTATCTTCTAGGCAAGCATGCTTCATCGTCGACCGCGTCGTCACTTACCATCAGGTGAGACCGTGGTCAAATGTCAGCCTATCGTTGATAAAAAAAAATGAAAAATAAATATTTCATAATATTATCATCGAAATTTGTTGTACACACAACAAATTTCGATGATAATATTATGAAATATTATGACGTGAAAAAGTTTAAGATGAGATTCAGTAACAGAAAAAAAAGTTAAATATATATTTTAGGCAGATAGTTCAGACTCGGTAATGTATAACAAATATATTATAAAATTTTTATGCCTTGCCCATACAACGGATGAAGCTCTTTTAATGACATTTTTAGATACATCACAACTCCTAGTCTATATTTATTGCGCGCTGTCCTGTAAAAATAATCGTAAGTCATGGCCATGTTAATTACGTTAATTGTGACAGCCGACAATTATTTTCAGCCAGCCACCATTATTTAAGTTGGAACGTCACACTAGGACGGGAAATTCAAATTTTCTTGCATTATTTTGCCAATAATAGCTTAATTACTTAACGTGATTACATTAAAGCTGATTTAACGTAAAAAATAGAATATAACCAACATATTACGATTAAAAGTATCTCCTAGATATCATTGGTTTAGCGACAAATGGCAATAAACAAATTTCTGCTTAGTTTTTCAGTCTATTGCCATTTGTCGCTAAACCAATGATATCTAGGTGATACTTTTAATCGTAATTTATTGATACATTCTATTTATTTGCGCAAAATTAGGTTTCATGTAATCACGTTGAGTAATTAAGCTATTATTGGCAAAAGAATGCAAGAAAATTTGAATTTCCCGCGCTTGTGTGGCGTTCCACCTTAAATAAATACATTGAAATATCCAAAACTGTGTCGCGCGATAAACGGTCTTATTGCCTAAAGCGATTTATGAGCCAACCTCAAGATGAGGTGTGCCTATTAAACTTTCTTTCACCGTCCGCTTTGAAACGCGTAATGTCCCGGCTCAATGGTGCCATTGATGGTGTTTGCGAAGGGAAAGTAGGTTTCCGTCCGCGGGTAATTGACGCCAGCCTTGACTTAGTATCAACTGTATACTTAACTACATTTGTTAGTACAGAAACTGTTTCATGGTTAACTACCTTTCCAACTGTTGATTAGAATAGAACTATTACCTTTTATGTGAAAGTTTGATGTTAATATCTACATTCTTAACGAAGATTAACTGGAAGAAAATGCGCATTAGCATTAAGCTCGCCTATATGTATTCGAATTAATTTTAAGTATTTTCTAGCTATCTAAGTATCTGTTCTTGTTAAAAATCGCTGTTTTTTTGTTAGTTGCAAATAAACATAAGTAATCACACTATCACAATAATAATATTATAAAGGCGAAAGTTTGTATGTGTGTTTGTGCGTATGTTTGTTACTCCTTCACGCTCGAACGGCTGGACGGATTTGGATGAAATTTGGAATATAGATAGCTTATGTACTGGAATAACACATAGGTTAATTTTTATCCGCGGGTGAAACCGAGGGGCGCAGCTAGTATAATATATATATATTTTAAGAAATAATGTTGTAAATAGCGATAAATGTTTTTAGCCTTTTAGTTTTTTATGGATGTTTCTAATAGTTCTTGTTTATTTAAATTCTTCTTATTTCTTCCAGGCACTAGCTTTCCTCCACAGTCAGGGCGTCATACACAGAGACATCAAATCAGACTCCATACTGATGACTGCAGATGGTAGAGTCAAGCTGTCCGACTTTGGATTCTGTGCTCAAGTTTCACAGGTTTGTAATAATCATATGCAATCAGACATTTTTAGTAAATCACACTATCACATCACACTAATATTATAAAGGCGAATGTTTGTATGTGTGTTTGTTACACCTTCACGCTCATACGGCTGGACAGATTTGGATGAAATTTGGAATAGAGATAGCTTATACACTGGATTAACACACAGGCTACTTTCTATCCGGTGAAACCGCGGGGCGCAGCTAGTAAATAAATAAAATGGATCACAACTTCAGGAAGAAACCGAAATGACCGAATGGTTCATATCTACAGCATAGATTTCTATTCATTTGAAGAATCGTTGGTATAAAAAAAAAATGTATGTTCATTATCAACTATGGCCTTTAAGTACCTATGTAACATTTTAACAATATCAGAAAAACAAAATTAATTAAGTACATCGCCTTGAAGACCTATATTTTTCTTCTACTCGTGTAGGCAAGTGGTCAGCCTTGGCCGCTCAAAGGCTTCTCACTTGGCTTAACGACTATTGTCTTACGTCAACAGCCGGGACCGACGGCTTAACGTCCCCTCCGAAGCACGATAGCGCTCATATGTTAACCCACTTTTTGTAGCAGTCACCCATCTGACCGCAGCGAACGTTGCTTAACTTTACTGGGTCATAATTCTGTATGACCACTTTACGATTCCTTGCTTTGAAACCACGCGAATTCCTTGTCTTACATAAGAAATCTGCAAAAATATATTCTCTATGAAATGAGAACGAAACCGCGCGAAGCAATGTGGAATTTACTGGAATTGGCGCGATTTGAACTGTTAAAAATCATATGTTCAACTAAGACGCGTTCCGAAACATCAGCACGTCAAAAGTTACCACCACTTATGTTAGTATTAATTACTCAAAATAAAAATAATTTGAATGTAACGTGAAGGTATTTCTAAAGGTTTTCTGTCAATTTTTAATAATTACCCATATATCACAACATAAATATAAGCCATTCCTTTATTTTAATTTTTACCGGTTTTGGGATGAGAAATCTTTAAGTCTAATTCGGAATGCACTCGAGGGATCCAAAATCTTTGATAGATACAATACAATACAATACAATACAACAACTCTTTATTGCACACCAAATCAAAAGTAACAGACAATAACAAAAAAACATTACGAAGCTTAGTACAATGGGCGGTCTTATCGCTACACAGCGATCTCTTCCAGACAACCTTGGGATGGACAGGAAAGTAAGAGACTATCGTAGTGGTCGGTGGTGCGGCAATTGACAAAAATTAAATTAAATACATGCATAGAATAATATGAATAATTAATATATGTTTACGTATATTATAAATACAAAATAATATATATACCTATAAATAAATATAAAATTACATACTTACATTATATATTATAATATATATATATCTATGAACACTAATACTTACAAATAGCAACATATATAAAGTTAGTGAATACTAAGGGAGTTGGGATGACAAAAAATAGATAGGTAAGTACACTAAGCATATTACAAATACGTGAAGTTATTTACTACTTTCGGGACAGTTTGGGTAAATTTGTGACAAATAGTGGTTTTTAACTTGGATTTTAAATATGTTTAGAGACTGATCTTTCCTAATTGGGACCGGTAAAGAATTCCAAAGTCGAACCGCTTTTGCAGCAAACGATTTATCATAGAACACTGTTTTGTGTAGCGGCATTTTAAGCAAAAGATTCTCTGATGATCTGAGACGGGAAGAAGAAGAGATGTGGAGGAATTTAAATTGCTCTTGAAGATAAAATGGGGTTCTGGGATTGAATAGTACGTTATAAAGAAGAGAAAGAATATGCGTATCCCGACGAAGTCGTATGGGTAGCCACTTGAGTTTAGCGCGAAATTGAGAGACGTGATCATACTTGCGTAATCCAAATATGAACCTAATACAGAAGTTTTGAAGACGCTCAAGTTTATTTAGCTGGTCCTCTGTAAGATCGAGATAGCAGGCGTCTGCGTAATCTAATATAGGGAGTAATAACGATTGTGCAAGAGCAGCTTTAGTGGCAGTTGGAAGAAAATTGCGCAATCTTCTCAGTGAGCCTGCGGACGCAAACATTTTGCGACTCACAGTATCTAGCTGTGGACCCCAACTTAGACAGCGGTCAAATATCACCCCCAAGTTTCTTACTTCTTTACTATAAGGAAGAGACACATTGTGAAGTCACATTGTCGCGGAAGTGTCAACCAGTCTATCCTGGAGATCATGCGCGAACTACCTACAATGATCACCTGAGTTTTAACGGGATTTAAAGTCAGCCCATGCGCCTTGCTCCAACTAGCTATAAGACACAAGTTATTGTTGATGATATCAACAGCATCTGGAAGTTTGTCAAGTGGCGCATGAGTGTAAATTTGTAGGTCATCTGCATAAAGGTGGTAGGGAGAAGTGAGTTTACTAGATATCGAATTTATAAAGGTGGCAAAAAGAAGAGGAGAAAGAACACCGCCCTGAGGCACACCGACTGGCGTATTACACCATGAAGAAAATGCATCTTCTAGGCGAACCCGCTGCCGGCGTCCATAGAGATAACTCTGAAACCAGTCAATCACTGCCGGAGATACGTTAATTGAGCGGAGTAATGCCAAAAGGATGTCATGGTCAACGGTGTTAAAGGCGTTACTAAAATCCAATAATGTGAGGATAGTAAGCTTTCCGTTTTCCATCGCCAGTCTGATGTCATCCGTGATTTTTACTAAAGCAGTGACTGTACTGTGGCCGGGACGGAAACCAGACTGGAAAGGATTAAGCAGGTTGTGGTGGGAAAGGAATCTGCTAAGCTGTCCATGGACCAAACGTTCTAAAACTTTGGAAAGAAATGGAAGGATTGAAATTGGACGATATTGGGAATAAGATGAGGGATTTGATTTTTTGGGTATAGGAATAATTTGTGCTTCTTTCCAAGAAACTGGAACGACAGCTTTCTCAACAGAGTTATTGAAAATGAAGCATAGAGTTGGTAGAAGTTCATTCAAGATTGGGATAATCATGTTACGACTAATTGAATCACCCCCTACGGCGTTAGATGTGATGGATAAAATGCTCTTTTTAACGTCACAGCTCGTGAATTGATCAAACATAAATTCTGGAAAATTGGGATTCGGAAGAGTGGAAAGATATTGTATTGTGTTATTTTTGTCTACTACATCCATAGTACTTGACGAAGAAAAGTGTTGATTAAGGGAATTGATGTCTATATCATTAGGAATAGAGTCTAAACGTGATTTTCCGATTCCCAAGGTCTTAAGAAATTTCCATACTTTGGTAGGATCTTCATTTTCGACTGAATTGTGAATGTGGCGGCGATAAGCATCCCTACACACCCTATTGCAACGGTTTCGTATAGTTGTGTACTGTTTTTTGTTATATTCCGTAGCACGTAGCTTGACCCTAGTCTTAGCTACATTTTTCTTATGCATAAGCTGTTTGATTTCACCAGTAAGCCACGGAGCAGGTAAGTGTTTTAACTTAATGGGTCGCAGAGGTGCATGTGCGTCATAGAGCTGCGTGATTATTTTATTAAAACATAACACTTGTTCGTCTACCATAACAGCACTTGTAACTGGAGTCCAATCGAGCTTGCTAGCGTCATTCCGAAGGTTTTTAACATTAATGCCACTAAAGTTGCGTTGCAGAAGAATTTTTGCCTTAGATTTGGGAGGACGAATTTTATATGATAAGAATATGAGGTCATGGTATGAGAAAGCATCAGCTGAGCATTGCCCATGCTTAACAACATGCTCTGGGGATGATACTATCATGAGGTCAAGGAGGGATGGATTTGAATGTGGAAAGTGATGTGTTGCAGTTAGAGGGAGAATATTCATGTTACACGATTTACATATAGACTCTAAAGCACCTGAACGTGGATCATTCCTTAAGAGGCAGGTATTGAAATCACCCATGATAATACTGTGGTTATATAACGGTCCTAGGTTTTCTAGCATGGCCTCGAAAGATTGAAAATAATTTACGCGTAAAGAGGGGCTATAATAGACTCCAAGTAGAATTTTTACATGTGATAGTGCTACTTCAACAAAAAGATATTCACCAGAGTTAGATGGTGGTGGCTGTGCAGACATATTTATTACCGTATAAGGTATAAAAGAGCGAAGGAAAACAGCAACACCTCCACCACCACCACTGGTACGATCATTACGGATTAAGTGGAATCCAGGAAGAGTATAAGAAATAGAAGGAAGACAAGGTTTTAACCAAGATTCAGAGACTAAAATAGCATGTATGTTATCGTTTCCGAAAGACGCCTGCATATCAGGGTAATGTGCCGGGATACTCTGGGCGTTGATGTGGATGACATTAAAGTTTTTAGAAACATCAGAGAAATGACTTGCTAATGTGTCACATAACATTGGTATGCTAACGAAGCTATTGTCACTACTTGCACTTGTGTCACCTGAGGTACATGAAACAAAATCTTCACTATCTTCATCACTGTTTGTGCTGTGTATCATACTAAATACTAAATAGAATATAAATAAACTTACTTATATTAATATTTTATAAATAAACTAAAATAATATCTAAAATACAATTATAATACTATTGAATACTACACTACTTATGTATATAAGTAGTACTTTCCAGACTCCACCTGCCAGTTGTGTATACATGGATGGAATATCACACTGTAATGCGACAGCAGACAAAACACTTTAATAAAAAAGTACTTACTAAAATATAATATAAAATAAAAACAAAATAAATATTTAAATTAAAAAAAATAAAAAAATAGATGCAGCACAGAAGTATAAATACAGTAGGGTAACTATATACTATACTAGCTGGTACAGAGTATCATTAAGAGATCCTCCACGACGGCATCCAATGCAGCACAGGTAATTTTACATCCTACCTAAAGAACTATTCAAAACAGAGATCTTTATTGACATTCATTTAGTTTGTTAATCATTATGGATATGATTTACCAAAAATTCATCTATAAACGACCAGGCAAAACTAAAGTACACACTTCAGTAAATCAACGACCAAAAGTGCCAATTTGAAATATTTGTATACTGAATTAAATATAATTTTGTACAAAGTTAATCAGTCTATAAATTTTATATCTCCAAGGCTTTAAAAGTTAAGGTATTCCATTATATATACAATTTGATAAAAAGTCCTAGAGGGAGTCAAAATTATTATTATCAGAGCACTTATAATGCAAAATAATCCATGTAAGTTATCACTTACAACACTACGGATACTGACTAAATAACATAAACACGTAAAGCCACCCTATAAATGGAAAAAAAAAAAGAAATAGAAAAGTGACTTTGACTGCTTGACGTTGACACCTTGTTGTTTTGCCAAATTAAAAAAAAAACATTGTCGTACAAAAATAGTCATTGAAATAATTATATGAAAATAGTGGGTAAATCAATATAACTACTTATTTACAAGGGCTACATATTAGACCACTAGACTGACCGCTATAGAACATCTAAACGTTACAGTACACAAAGATCAAAGAGTATACAACGCTTTAACAGTACGGAGAGGATACCTTCAATGATTATACCTACGACCGGCAGGCGATAGGATTTACTTTTTAGATGCAGCTGCTATCACTACCGCTCGTTTTTGTTTCGGTGCCACCACATCCTTGAGTTCCTTAGCCGCCAGTGCCGCCGCAGGACTCACGGCTGGCCTAGCGGCTGGCTTTGGGACAGATGGCGCAGCTATTTTGCTCAGCTCGTCAAGATTGCTAATGCGATGTCTCTTACCATCGGGGCTAATTATGTGAACAAAACCATCGCGTGTCCAACAGCTAGACATCCCAAAGCGTTCCCTTGCGGCCATGAAAGCTGCATGCCTTGGTTTAGTTAAAAATTCTGATATTGTAATGCCCGCACCCTTTAACATCTTCTTTGAGAACCAGATCTTATCTCGCGAGGTGACATCAGTCAATTTTACTAGAATTGGACGAGGCTTATCTACACCGGCTGATCTGCCCATTCTATGGCAGCGATTGATACTACTCACTGTGAAATCTGACAGCTTGAGATAACTGGTAATGCACTTTACAACTACTTTTGCAGTATCTTCCTTCTTCTCTTCGGGCACACCATGCAGGAGTAGAATTTTACGACGACTACGCATTTCTTGAGCGTCTGTGCTTTGTGCTAGCATTAACAATTGCTGTCGTACTGATTGGAAGGCCATAACAGTGAATGACTTGAAGGTTGCAAACTCGGACTCAATTGTTGTGCTACTTTTGGATGAGGGTGACTTTTTGAGTTCACTCTCAAATTCACTAAGCCTCTTGTTGAAAGTGGCCATTACCTCAAAGAAAGGCTGCTGCAATCCTTCCATAGTGCACTTGTGATAGTGATCCAACTGTGGTTGCAATGAGTGTTTGTGATATCCAAAATCGGCCCCCAGAAGTACTTGTGATGGAGATTACACTTTGGCAGGTGAAGTCCTAGGCTACTTATTAAGACTGTGCATTGAACAAGAGCTTCTGATGGCTCTTAATATTTTTAAAGTTAAATTAACACTAGAGGTTGTTTTGCTAGATGTTTTCACACCTACCGCCAACTTGCGTTTTTAGATAATTTGTCTTAGATCATACAGAATACAAAAATTGACGATTCCTTGCTGTGACACAATTTGAACAAGACACGATAACGACGTAATTTCCGTACCGTGTGGAATCTGTGTTTTCACACAGAATTATGGCCCAAGGGCATAATTCTGTGTGAAAACACAGATTCCACACGATATAGAAACCCCGTCGTTATCGTGTCTTGTTCAAATCGTGTCGCACCAAGGAATCGTCAATTTTTGTATTCTGTACAATCTAGATAAATTATCTATGACAGTTTTTGGATCCCTCATGTGCGTTCCGAATCAGTACTAAAGGATTTCTCATCCCAAAAAAAAAACTTAAAATAAAGGAATGGCTTATATTTATGTTGTAAAATAACGAAGCCATGGGTAATTATTAAAAAATTACAGAAAACTTTCAGAAACACCTTCAATTTACATTAAAATTACTTTTATTTTGAATAATTAATATTGACATAAATAGTGGTAATTTTTGACGGGTTGATGTTTCGGAACGCGCCTCGGTGGAACATATCATTTTTGACAGTTCAAATCGCGCCAATCCCAGTTAATTCCACATTCATTTCGCGCGGTTTCGTTCTCATTTCGTAGAGAATATATTTTTGCAGATTTCTTAAGTAAGACAAGGAATTCGCGTGGTTTCGAAGTAAGGAATCGTAAAGTGGACATACAGAATTGGGGTCCTGATCGGTTAGGAACGGCTAGTCGTGCATCGCTATGAGCGCTGCAGGGAAATTACGACTTATCCTCTATTATCCTCCACAGGAGCTACCAAAGCGCAAGTCGCTAGTAGGCACCCCATACTGGATGTCCCCGGAAGTGATATCTCGGCTGCCGTACGGTCCCGAAGTGGACGTGTGGTCACTTGGCATCATGCTTGTGGAGATGGTAGACGGAGAACCGCCATTCTTCAACGAACCGCCCTTGCAGGTACGAGGTTTTTCATTCTGAGCTAACACTATCAGAATTAAAAAAGAAAAAATATAGTAGATTTTTTTTTGTTTGGACAACCAACAACTTTTTTATTAATTAATACAATATGACATACATGTGATACATGGTACTATACTCCTAAGCCAAAAACAGGTAATCACACAGAATGAATTTATAATAATTAAGATAAAAAGGAGAAGGAAAAATAACTTGTAAAAGCCATATAAATATTTGATAAAAACAATACTAGAAATATGTATAAGAATTCTACCTAATGGGTTGTACCGGTATTTGAATTTCATGTGAAATGATTTTTCTTTATTTTTATGATGACATCAATCCAAGAAATATGGCGGTGCACTTTCGAATGGCTTATCTTTCTTATATTTACATTGTCCAGCACCCCAATTCCCAACACATCGAAAACGTTTCGATTCGAAATACACTCTCCGTCTCTTTTATCCTGAATGTAGATAAAGGAGATGGAGAGCCTAAATTTCGAATCGAAGTTTTCGATGGGTTGGGAATCGGGGTGCTGTACACAGTGGACCTTACTTATAAACGCTGCTTATAGTCATTGCTTAAAACTTTCTGTCAACTTTTGGCTGATTTTAAATGTCATGCCCGAAAGAACATTTTAAACACTGATTCAATTTAAGCAACGTTTATAAGTAAGGCCCAGTGTTAGTGTGGAGTAGAGTGTATGTGTATGTATGTGTGGCGTAGGCGATGCGCCGTATCCGCGACATGCCGCCGCCCCGGGCGCGCGGCGCGGCGCGCTGCCCCGCCGACCTGGTCGCGTTCGTGGAGTGCGCGCTCGTGCGCGACCCGGCGCAGCGGCACTCGGCGGCGCGCCTGCTCGCGCACCCCTTCCTGCGCCGCGCCGGCTCGCCCGCGCTCCTCGTGCCGCTCATGCCGCCCGCGCGCTGACTGCACGTGCCGCGGTGAGTGTAGCTCGCGGCGCCACCGTCCGCCGGCGACGCTAACTAAACGTCGAGTCAGAACACTGCTGTCAGCACGGAATCGACTCTTTTTCGTGCCCTTTTCTATCGCTCGGAATCGTCATTTCATAGAGCGAGATAGCCACGCGCGGTAGCACTCACTCTATTATTCACGGCATTGGAAGCGACGATAGAAAAGGATAGAGCATGAAAAAATACGATTCCATGCTGACAGATGTGGTTCAACTCAAGATATAATAAGATATAAGAATAATTATATAGTGTTGCGTAAGCACATCGCTAATTCTTAACCAACCTCAAAAAATAAGCTTCTGTATTTTTTTTTTTATGTGATTGAATGACGTGACGAGCTAGTCGTTCACCTGATGTTAAGTGACACGGCCGCCCATAACAGTTGCAGTGTCACCCGGAATTTTAAAACAATAGTTTCGGGCGACACTGCACTGCGCACGTCATCCTGAGACATCACCCAGTCTAATAATCAGATTACTAGACTGAGTGATCAGATCATAAAGTCTCATTTGCCCAGTAATTTCACTAGCTACAATGCCCTTCAAACCGGAACACAGTAGTGCTTGCACACTACTGCTTGGCGGCAGAATAACTGGCAAAGCGGTGGTACCTACCTAGACGAACTTTGCAGAAAAGTCCTACCACCTAGTAAAGTTCTGTATACCTGTATCATAAATTAGACTGGGCCAACAACCCGAAAACCTGATGAAAAACTACATCGTTAAAGACCTTAAAACACATTAAAACTTAAAAAAATAATCTTTTGTAAATGAGTACAAGTATTTTTAGTGGAGTAATAACACAATGAATTCTTCTTTTTAAAGCTGGTCCCGTAACGAAACGCCGCCGCCGCCTTCTAACCACCGCAACTGTATCTCTAATTATTATTTAACTAAAACAACTGACGATTATGTTAAATAGGACATGCCAAAGTTGTAAACGGCAACTGATCCTCTTATTATGACCGACCTAGTTTTCTTAAGATAACAGCCAACTGCATATTGACTGGGCATTTAGGTGTACCAGTGAATCATTCCATTCCTAAGATATTATTAACTTAACTACTGATAATGTGATATTGGTCACATTCCTTGACTTTTCTATTTTCTTATTAGAGAATAGCCTTATGGGTAAGCCTTCGATACTTAATATTTAAACGAAATTGTTATACATTCTATTTACATTAAATTTTAGACTATAGTTTTTAATGTATAGTGATAAAATCTTGAAATTTCCGCCCCGTCCAATCATTTACAATTATTGTTCATAGATCAAATCCATTTGGTACTAAATATTAATAATCATGTAAAATAAAATTAGATTATAGCATGTTGTTAAAACTTCTCTCAATTATTTGTGTACGTATATTAAAAGTGCCACAAAATTATAAATTGTCTCAAAATCAGTATTAACGATTGCCTTATGTACTTATATTGTTAGTTATTTAGTTCTCGGTAATTAATAATCATTGTTATTAGTAGTTTGTTTTATATTAACATTCCGTATCATACTCTTCTTTATCATATTAGTTAGATATAGTTCAAAGTAGACAAAAGGAAGCCAGAAGTAATCTCGTCGATTATCGTCTTTAATAAAATGTATTTATATTATACATAGATGACATTTATTACGCCTTTATTGAACTGTGATTAAATCCTGTCCGATCCTAGACTATGTTTTATAACGATAATAAAATAAAAATTATTACCCATTATTTATGGCATGCTAAATGTTTTTGGAATAAATATTAAAATCTTGGTTGTGCCTTTTTAGCATGTCTTAAAACATACCCTTAATAGTATTGTGCTTCGAGTTTCAATCTTCTTGTGTGTATTATAAAACTATTTCCTTCTCATTCGCTCGATGACAACTAATTCCTAAACGGTTGTATAAAGCTGCATGTAAATTTTTGATTTAAAATAATATAATTTTGTAGGCGAAATCTTGGTGTCGCTTCCTCGCCGGCGACAAGTAATTTTCCTGAATTTTCCAAATCATTTTTTATGACAGTCTGCGACTGATTCGCTCGATCTGAATATTCGCATAAGTTCGTGGTGAACATTTATTTGTTTCATCCATCAGCTGCTCGGTTTTCTGTATAAACATGCGAATATTTGACTTGTCGCTCACATCAATAGCGAATACTTATATCTGTCGCCACTAAGTAAGGCAGCTAAGTTTTAGATTAGAATACAATAAAATTATTATAAAGTCTATTTATTCAGGGTTTTAAGAATCAATCCACACTTTTAAATCAGCATAACAATATTTGATGTACTTATTATATCAAGTTGCTACTAGTTTTCAACAAGTCAACCCTAAAGTGGTATCTGTTATTAGATAAAATAAGTTCGATAGTAACAGTTGTGCCCAAAAGCCTTAATTAGAATTTAGTGCCTTAAAAATAAGCCTAATTAGCTGTAATTCTATAGTTAATGCACTCGATGTTATTCATTAATTTGTAAGTTTTGTTGTTTCTACATCACAAAAATATTTTTTTTCTTATTAGTGACAGCAATGTATCTGTAATTTATTTTTTGATCAGCATCATTTCTAAGGTTTATGCCAAATATATTGTAATATTATAAAATCACATTGTTAATAAGAGATGTTATGAAATATAGATTTTGAAATAAAAATGTATTTTATTTCTTAACCAGAAATCAATACTATGAATAAAAGTAAATACCTACTAAAGAGATAGAGTAATAAGGTGATAGAGAAACAATCATTTTGTAAATAATGACTTTATTTCAATTAATTATACATAGACATTCAACACTAGAACAACCACATAAATTAAACACTTATTTGTAGAACTCATATTCACTCTCATCTTTCTTGATATTGTTTTTATAACCCTTTTCGAAGTCTTTGGGAAGCACGATGTATCTGAAACAAAATGATAGAGGACTCAAGAAAACTGTTATTAAAATTCGACTATCGAAAAACCAAGTTGCTATTAACTTTTAATATGAGGAAGTCGGTCGATGGACCGATTACGATGCAGTTTTTACAAGAAAGCTGTTGAAATTGAGATGGATAATAATTGTGACTATTGTGAGCGTCTGTAGCGTCAATAATGATCTAATCAGAACTTCGGCCCTGGTTACCACGCGTAGTTTCCTCCGAGAAGTTAAAATTCTTATATTGTTTATAAGGTATGTCTGGAATCGCGGATCAAAAAGACTACGTCTACTGGAAAAGTGGACTTTACGGAAAGCCTCGGCTTTAGCCAACCTACGGCGGTCCGTCGCACTCGCTGGGGAGGTTGATATGTTGTATTTTTCCCAACGACCCCCACTGGGAGTGTTTGTTGCTTATTCTTAATTATTGGGCTAACCACCCTCAGTGGCGGCCGTTGGGAATGAATACGTTGATATCCTATACCGCTGCCGAATACGGCCTGAACCAAACTAACGCAGCTAACACGACGGAGTGGAGGCCGGTGTCTCAGCAGGTTAATTTTTAATGTAAAAGAAAGATTTAAATCATGAAGGATATGAAGCCGTATTCATCAGTCCCTAAAGCCTGGATATGCTACCGTGGCAAGTGATCTCATGTCCAATGATGTATAGGTACCTGTTTTCCCTAACAGCGTGCATGCCAGCCTCCTGGCAGATAGCGTTGATATCGGCGCCGGAGACGCGGTCGGGTCGCGCCACGAATTCCTCCAGGTCCACTTCTTCGGACAGGTTCATTTTAGTCGTGATTGTTGAGAAGATCAGCCGTTTCTGACGTCTGGAAGAATTTGTTACTTGTATAAAAGTATCGCTGTTTATATTTATTATATTTATATATTCCTCTATCATCTTAGGGAAAATAAAAAAAGAACGATAATTATTTTAGAGATGTCTTTGATATAGATTTTACTAATGCTGTAGAAAACTAAAACCACTGTTGTTGTCGTTAATATATGTAACGTAAACAGCTTAATCTGTATACAAAATAATTCCATACAAATCTGTTGGAACAATGTGGGGTGTGTAAAGCCACACAAAGCAATGTTTCAGTTTGATAGGCTGGTCTGTTTTATCTGCCAATTCAAGCATGTTACAAATTTAGTTAGCTGATGATAGGTCAGAATTCCGAGGAAAAATAGTATAATAAAGAATTGCCTACCTATCAGGAAGGGGGAATTCAATCTTCCTGTCAAGACGGCCAGGCCTGAGCAGAGCGGGGTCCAGAGTGTCAGCACGATTTGTCGCCATGATAACCTAAAATATGCAAAATACTTTAGCTATTGTAAGATAGATTAAAATGAACATTTATGCCTTTTGTTTTCCTTCCGTTTTACACCTTTGCCCTATGACTTATTGTCCCTATTGTCCTTAATATCAAAAAGTATACTCTTTCATACTTGCCCTTTTCTTGCATCTAGGTTATATTCACACGTTTTAATAATACAAACATCATGCATACAGTCATGTCCTATTAAATTTAAAAATTTCACAAAATAATAAAAGCTATGTACGTAATTTAGACCTGATCCTAACTGGAGATAGAATGTTTTGACTAAACTGATGTTAATTTGAAAGTATTATTAGGTTACAAGGTGTTTAAACTGACTGACTAAAGAAAATAGTTATCGTGGGAAATGTAATGATAAGGTAATATCATAAGTTCATGACCAAACCCCCGTTCTGCTTGTGAGAGAGGCAATGGTGGTCCAAGACTCTTCCCGTTACATCCAGAGCAAGTTATCATTTCAAAAAGTTGTTATGTCATCAAACATTTACCTTAACATTAGTAGTTTGATCGAACCCATCCATCTGGTTGAGGAGCTCAAGTAAGATTCTCTGCACTTCTCTGTCAGCGCCAGTTTGAGCATCAAATCTAAAACAATTATTTGAGTTATTTGAAATTAAGGGGAGAGTTTCATTTCCTTTGTTATCAAATGCTAGCCAATCCATACTAATAATAGATAGACTGATATTGCTGAAGTTAGGTATGGCATTGGAACCCTGGGAAAGGACAGGATAATTTTTATCGCAATAAACTTATATAGTAAATCTATAACAAACATATGCAAAAACAAAAAATGTAGCAAATCAAGTCACCCAAACCATAATAACAAATTGATTGACACCTTATTTATGAAAACCGGATGAGTAAATTAGGCGCTAAGATTATTATTCCCCTATATAGATATTATACAAACATACATAGACAGCTAAAATATAAACCTTCTTTTTGGCGTTGATAAAGAAAAAGACGGTATAAAGCAGTGTTAAAAATAGCCTATTTGCAACAAAAAAAAATTACATTTGACTTATTTTTTTTAATTACCTCTTTGTAGCAATGGCATCAATTTCATCAATGAAAATTATGGCGGGGCTGTTTTCCTTAGCGAGACGAAACACGTCACGCACCATACGCGGCCCTTCGCCGAGGTACTTCTGTACAAACTCTGATCCAACTACTCTAATAAACGCCGCTAGAAAGTTAAAAAAAACTTATTAGTCACAATAAAGTGAACTGAAGTTGGATGGCTGTGCACTGCATAATAGAATTTCTTCATACAACTTTAAAAAGATTTATTATGTGGTTTTGTTTCATGGTCAAAAATTTCTTCGTTTTGGTAACAAACCTGTAGTGTGATGTGCCACAGCTTTAGCCAGCATGGTCTTGCCACATCCAGGTGGGCCATACATGAGCACACCGCGAGGGGGCTCTATACCAATCTGCCTGTAAAGCTCTACATGGGTCAGAGGAAGTTCTACGGCTTCTCGGATCTCTTGCTTTTGTGTATCCATGCCACCAATGTCTGAGTATTGAACATCGGGTTTCTCATCTATAAAAGAAGAATAGGGTTTTCAAAGAAGAATAGGCTAGTAAAATTACAAAATGGCAAATAAGACTTTATGACCTGATTTCACAGTCTGGTAATCTGATTACTAGATTTTAGATTTTAGATTTAGATTTTAGATTACTAGACTGTGTGATGTCTCAGGATGATGTGTGCAGTGCAATGTCACTTGAAACTTTATTATTTTAAAGTTCCGAGTGACACTGCAATTGTTATGGGCGGCCTTTTCGCTTAACATCACGTGAACGACTAGTTCGTCACGTCATTCATTCTCATAAAAAAAAAAAGCTTTTACTATTACAGTAAGTTTTTTTTTATGTAAACGAATGACGTGACGAGCTAGTCGTTCACCTGGTGTTAAGCGTCACGACCGCCCATTACAGACTGCAGTGTCACTCGGAAATCTAAATTAAAGTTTCGCGTGACACTGCGTACTGCGCACGTCATCCTGAGACATAAGGACACACAGTCTAAAAAAGATTTCTAGACTGTGAGATCGGTTCTTAGATCTCATTTGCCCAGTAATTTCACTAGCTACAATGCCCTTCAAACCGGAACACAGTAGTGCTTGTACACTACTGCTTGGCGGCAGAATAACTGGCAAAGTGGTGGTACCTACCTAGACAAACTTTGCAGAAAAGTCCTACCACCTAGTAGAGATGGAATATTCCTGTCTGTCTCAAGGCAACAAGTTTAATTAGGATGCCATCTCTTGACCATCACTTACTTATCATACTATAATTCAAATAGTTCATTCAGACAAGCTATATTTTATTTGGAGCTAGACTTTTCCCATAAAATATACATAAAAGAAACCATGATGAGTTGCTAGTTGTATCATCATCCTCCTTGTCTTTTCCCATTTGTTATTGGGGTTGGCTCCCAATCTAACCTGTAGCGGCGAGCTACCAGAATTACACGAGCGACTGCCATCTGACCTCGCAACCCATAAGGGACCAGTAACAGGGATGGTTAGACCAGGCGTCAGATTCTATCAGGAGTTGCTAGTTGTATATGCTGTCTAAATTTGGTAAATTCTATAGCATGTATTATTGATTTTTAAAGTGTTGAAAGTATTTTTAATAGAGTACACCCGTAGACTTAGGATGTACAAGACCAATTTGAAAATGGGACAAAAACTTAGGAAATTTTGTGTGTGAAAAACTGTGGTTATGATTAAGATCTTGAATATCTGCGACAAGTTAACTGTAGTATTTACTAAATATTGAACCTACCTACAGGCCCCCATAGTATTTTAAATAAAATAGCAGGTATTTTATTTACTGAGATCTTTTTATAATGGGCATAAATAAAATTTCTGTTCCCTCTGTCTTTTCTTCCCTTTTGTATATTCACTTACCAGCTTGCAACATGGAGATGGAGCTGTCTGCTTCAGGGGGCAGCACATCCACAAGAGCATTGGAGTGTTTGTGCAGCGCCACTGATGCTGATGGCTTCAGCAGCTCACGGTCAATTGTGGAGAGGATGCGGACATAGTAGTTTGAGCCAGTTGTGCTGCCAACTGGAAAGCAAACCGGTCTTTGAATTCAGAACTTATACAGTTCATTTTATTTACTACAAAATTATAATTTATATGGGCATACATACCTATGATGAAATTCCATCAGTATTAAAGTAAAACAATTTTTATTGTAATGGTTAGAAGTAAACAGGCTCCACATTCACAATGATCCATAATCAATCAATCTGATATTATAAGCAAAGGAAGTTTCATCTTTTCTACACAATACAGCTACAATCCTAATTATAACAAATAGGGTCTGATTAATTATGTGTATTTTTAGATGTTGTTTTTGAATAGTAGTTTTAATTTTCACATTGCAGCTATATAAAAATAAGATCATATTGTTTTACCCACAACAGTCTCAACACACGGAATATAGTACAATACCTAGACCTACCTATCCCAGTATTCTGATCTACAGCTTCCAAAAATTGTCCAATGACCAGCGGCACAGACTGTATTCTCTTGACCTCCTCCTGAGCATGAAGGTACTCCTTCTTAAGGTTTCTCTGTTCATCTTTAATATACTCCTCTTGTACCTCCAAAAACTCTAACATACGTTGAAGTTTCTGTGAACAGAAGATAGATAGTCAGGAATCGCGAACTGGACAGGGTCAGGAACTTTCACAAGAGTTGTATAGCAGCCGATGTAAAAACAGGGTTGGGCTCACTTTGTATTTAGTATATAAATCTTCAGATTCCAGCTCATCAAACGACTGAGGTCCAGAAAAAGCTAGGCCTTTAGCATCGGTAGTTTGGTCGTCCTGAAACAAAGAAATATTATGTAAATAGTCAGGAAATACACGACTTCCTTGTTCGTTTCATTTCGATACTAACCTTTTCGGGTACAATGATACCGATTTCTTCCATTTTCGAGTAGGTTTACTGTTTTTATTTCTGAAAATCTCGCAATTCACTCCACATCTACAACACAAATCGCTGAATGTAACAGAGAGTATATAATTTACTACTTAAGTTAAGGGAATGAATGAAAGAAAAAGAAACAGTGTGACCATCTGAAAATTTTAGATTCTGCCCTAAATAAGGTAGAAATTTTGGAAGATAAAAAAAAATTATTTTTTCATAGGTATTTATTTATTCATAAAAATATCAAAAAATTATTGTTTCACAAAATCCATGTAATAAATTGAAAAAAACGAGGTAAGTGTATTTTATTACCGTTACATTAATATTTTTCGTTTTTTACATAATAGTACTTCGATTTTACATTCATATTTCTTTAAATCATGTCTTTGCTTGGCGTGGAGACAAATCTGACTTGTAATTAACTAATACATAAATGTGAAAGTGCTATGAATAGCTTATTTGCAATAAAATACTTTGATTTGTTTTGATTATAATATTCGAAACGTATCATTTTGAAACTTGGTACGTATAAACAAGTTTTATAAATATCCAGCCAAGGGGGCGGGGCTTAGTGGCGCGTCTTGATGACGTAGCATGACCTGATGGTGGTGTGTGCGCTCGACCGGAGCGGCGCGCGGCGGGCGCCTGCGGTGAGGGCTGAGAAGCGCTCCTCACTTTTCCACTGGCATTGAACGTATTAGGGTTCCGTATACGTATTTTGCGTTATTGTTACCTTGTTTACTTTTGTTCTCTTGTCGTTGTATTGTTTAGTTTGTGATAATTAAAGGTTTTATGAAGTTCAGCTAGTCGATTGTTTCTCTTTAAAAATTAGTTCCAAGGCTAGTTTTATAACATCCGAATTGGGATTCACCACGACGCCAAATTGCTATCGGTTTTTGAAAATAGTTTTCCATTCTGACTCTGCTTTTCTGATAGTGCTTAATTTTTGCTTTTGTTCATTCAGTGGCTTTGTGCTATAAAGTTTTTACTTACTGACATGTATGTATTGCTCATTCAAGCAAATAAATGAATTGAATTGAAGTTTTATCGCTGTCTTAGATTAGGGTAGCAAACGTAAAAGTCGTATACGAGATCGAATGCCTATTCTTGGTTTAGAAGCCCAGCTTCAAATGACGATAAATTGCCTAAATGCTTTGAAAGTTGATTACAGTGACGCAGTGCAAGTGTTATTGCGAGTACGTCGCGCGCCCAGTCGGCGCCTGCACCGGATGTACCGGCGCCAGGTGAGCTGACGATCGCCAGGTGAGCGAGTCATGCGGTGCGAGTCTGGACATGTCTGTGCCGCGTTCGGGCACGACACAATCTACTACGGACATGGTTAGTGGAGCAGATGAGAAGCTCGTGAGTGCTATTGATGCCATGCCGGTAAGATTGAACCATGTATTTATTTCGAATTTCGATCCATCTGCGTAATATTGATGTGTGATGTAGTGAGATTGATCATGTGCGTAAGCTAAATAGATGGGGCGACCGTGAGCGTTTAGCACGCATAGGTACTTAATTGAGCAGTGATCATAGTTGGTCGAAGTTCAAGCGTGAGTTCAATAATTGTATCCGCAACGCGTAGATGTTGCAAACATTTTGGTCGATGTTATTAAAGCCGATTCGGGTCTAATGCCAAGCCGTAGCCGGTCAAGTTGGTGAGGTTTCTGTCCATTTGTATGAGGCCTGCTCTGGTTACATCAGTGTCGAATTCATGATTTGTGTAAAGGTCGTGGCTTATGTAATTGAACTCTCGGAACGTGAGCACAGCAGTTCCGATCTCATGATCCTATCAGCAGTACTTATTTGTGCCCTAATAAGCGTGCAAGGTTATACTAATCAGTTGGTGATAACGTAGCTGCAAGTCTTTCGAATCCATATAGGTCGATGCCTAAATAAGAGCAGAGCTACGCTTTTATTGCAAAACGATAGGTCATAAGGCAGGTGACTGTTTTGCAAAGCAGCGTGCTGAGTTACGTGGCTAGGTGATAGGACTTTTCAGCAAAGTTCGTCTAGGTAGGTACCACCGCTTTGCCAGTTATTCTGCCGCCAAGCAGTTGTGTACGGGCACTACTGTGTTCTGGTTTGATGGGCGTTGTGGCTGGTGGGATTGCTGGGCAAATGGGATTTTATAACCTGATTACACAGTTGCGTGATCTTATTACTGGACTGTGTGGTACCTCGGGATGGCGTGCGCGGTGCAGTGTCGCGCGAAACTTTATTATTTTGAAGTTCCGAGTGATACTGCAATTGTTATGGGCGGCCATGTCACTTGGCATCAGGTGAACGACTAGCTCGTCACGTCATACATTCTCATAAAAACAAAAAGTTAATATTTGTCGAGAAACTTGATGACACGATTTTGTAACCGCGGTGATCCAGGGAGTTCCTGTTGTTTTATCATTCTGATAGCGATCCAACTACTTTACTGATATCCGAGCGTCGCTTAGCACTGGTGGTACGACTGGTAGTACCACGGGTACTAAACGGCATTTTCAATGCACTCAGACGCCCTCTTTTCGTGTTTTATGCAAACTACGTACTAGAAGTTTTGCGCGGTAGATTCATCTTACTGTACTACTTTAACGGTTGAGTTTTCCAAGATTACCCTCGAAGTCAATGATAATGTTGTCTCCGACTGATTTATGAATACGCCGGGTATTGTTAGCACCGATACATTGGATAGAGATGAGGTATCGTATACTCGGGCACGAGGTGTGTGACTAACGCAAGTTGATAATGTACTTGAAGTTAAGGTGGACGATCGATTACCGATCAATAAACTGTTCCTGTTCTATCGGTAACAGATGGTAACACTACCCTTGGTAGGAGAGGATAGCACATTTATGTTTCTTGCAACTGAAGTAGATACTAATGTGGTACTATTTATTGATGGTCAGGTTAGACCGAGCGATCACGAAGTTGAGGCCTTAGATAACATAATGAGAGATGCCGAGTAACTTAAGTTTTTAGGACTCCTTTATTGTACTCCTTAGAGCATCTGTGAAGATATTAACGAATAACGTGAGCCCGTATTGGCAATATTTGACTCTGACTGAAATAACTGAAGTGCATAATTTTTCGAGATCTCAGTTTTTACGTTTTTGTTATTTCCTACACCGTATAAAGTCAATCTGTAAACGTGTAGCACATACGTGGTTACAAAGATGTAACAGGTTTGCCAAAAAGTAAAAGTTTGTTGTAGTATTTTTTTGAGTGCAGGTACTGATGATGATGGTGCTTCTGCAAGTGACGCAATATGGTTGCGCTTTCTTGCTGCGTGCAACAGAGTACTTTACCGATGCACGCTGTGTGATGTGCGATAACGTGCTCTCCTGGTGCAGCTGGCGCCGTGCGCTTGGCTTGGCTCTAGTGCACATATCGCTAGTGCCGTTGGTGCTTAAGTGTGTGCCTCAGCTCTGTAGGCAACGAACGACTGTGCCGTGAGTTTGCCGGTGCAGCTGACTGCTTTATTTACTTTGTGTGGTATCGTTGGCAATGTATGACGTGTTGTGCCACGTGTGAGTGCCACGTCATACAAACACTTACACGCACATACACACCCACACGCACATACACACCCACACCCACACACACACACACACACACACACACACACACACACACACACACACACACACACACACACACTGTACATTTCTTTTTCTATGTTTTCTGTGCTGTGTGATGTTGTCGCACAGTTGCCTTTTTCTATCCTTTTTGCATTGCGTGACGTGGTTAGTGAGTACCGTGTCACACAGTTGCTGTTTTCTTTTGTGTCATTGATGTTTTATTTTGCATTGTGTGATGTAACGTGGTTGGTGAGTACCATGTCACACAGTTGCTGATTTATTTTGTTTCATTGATGTTTTATTTTGCATTGTGTGATGTAACGTGGTTGGTGAGTACCATGTCACACAGTTGCTGATTTCTTTTGTTTCATTGATGTTTTATTTTGCATTGTGTGATGCAGCGTGGTTGGTGAGTACCATGTCACACAGTTGCTGATTTCTTTTGTTTCATTGATGTTTTATTTCGCATTGTGTGATGTAGCGTGGTTGGTGAGTACCATGTCACACAGTTGCTGATTTCTTTTGTTTTATTGATGTTTTATTTTGCATTGTGTGATGTAGCGTGGTTGGTGAGTACCATGTCACACAGTTGCTGTTTTCTTCATGTCCTTGCTGTTTTCTTTTGCATTGCGTGATGTGGTTGGTGAGTACCGTGTCACACAGTTGCCGGTTTCTATGCTGGAAGTGTTAATGTTTGTTTAGAAAAGGAGTTCAGTTAACAACGCTGTGTTTGTATAGCAGATTCGTGCGAACCTCGCTGGCACCCTGATGTGCACCGTACTAGCGCCCTTGTGTGCGTCCACCGGTGCATCTGGTACTCTGGTGTTGGCGCCCTGGTATGCGCCTCACCAGTGCATCTGGTGCTCTGGTATTGGCGCCCTGGTATCGCCTCACCGGTGCTTCTGGTACTGATAGCGCCTTGGTGTGCGCCCTGCTGGTGCCAATGGTGCCTTGATGAGTGTCGTGCTGCTGGTGCTGGTGTTGCCTTCGTACCTTGATGCGTGCCATACTGCTGGTGCCTTGATGCGCGCCATACTGCTGGTGCCCTGATGTGCGCCATACTGCTGGTGCCTTGATGCGCGCCATACTAATGGTGCCTGATGTGCGCCCTGGTGGTGCTAATGGTGCCTGGTTTGCGCTCTGGTGGTGCCAATGGTGCCTTGGTGTGCGCCTGCTGGCGCTGATGGTGCCTTGGTGTGCGCCTACTGGCGCTGATGGTGTCTTGATGTGCGCTCTGCTGGCGCTGATGGCCCTGGAGTGCGCCTCAGTGGCGCTGACGGTGCTTTATGCGCGCCTTGGTGCTGCAGTTGTTTTTGTGAGGAGCCACGTGCGCGGGCCTTTGGCCGCTACCTAGGGCGTGTGCGTTAGTCCTTGAGGGAGGTTTATCCTCATGTGCCACGTGCGCGGGTGTTGGCCGCTACCTATGGCGTGTGCAGTTGTTTTGTTGAGGAGCCACGTGCGCTGGCATTTGGCCGCAACCTACGGCGTGTGCATTATTTCTTTTTGTTTTGTTTTGCTAATTATAGCGTTGAAATCTCATCACTTAACTTCATTTTTTCTTGAGAATTTAGAACTTATTTAGTTCTTTTTTTAACTTGTTCTGATGACAATTTCTCAGTGTTCATCTCAACTGTTTGAGTGCACGCTTACAGTTGTGATGCTAAACTGTTAATTGTTTTAAGACATTCCACCACATCCACATTTGGCTCCACATTTTTGCAAATATTTTGCAAATGCTATTACGAATGTTGTCTTTCAGATTGTGATGATCTGCCCATCCAGGATCAAGCGGTCGAGGACGACTCGCCGTCAGGAGAGGCCGTTTTATAAATATCCAGCCAAGGGGGCGGGGCTTAGTGGCGCGTCTTGATGACGTAGCATGACCTGATGGTGGTGTGTGCGCTCGACCGGAGCGGCGCGCGGCGGGCGCCTGCGGTGAGGGCTGAGAAGCGCTCCT
Organism: Ennomos quercinarius; assembly: GCA_910589525.2. Lineage (NCBI taxonomy): Eukaryota > Metazoa > Arthropoda > Insecta > Lepidoptera > Geometridae > Ennomos > Ennomos quercinarius. The sequence goes on from OU342501.1 coordinate 9,034,676, forward strand.
CACTTTTCCACTGGCATTGAACGTATTAGGGTTCCGTATACGTATTTTGCGTTATTGTTACCTTGTTAAGTTTACTTTTGTTCTCTTGTCGTTGTATTGTTTAGTTTGTGATAATTAAAGGTTTTATAAAGTTCAGCTAGTCGATTGTTTCTCTTTAAAAATTAGTTCCAAGGCTAGTTTTATAACACAAGTATAAAAATAATAGAAATGGTATCTTTTAGTTTTCAAAATTTAACCCTTCAAGGGGCGAAAAGAATAGTTAAAGTTTGCATCGAAATGTAAAAAAAAAATACCGTATTATTTTGAAAGACAAGTATAATGAATAATTATACAAAATAAATAAACATGGGTCTCGGCAATTTTTGAATTTCATCTCTTATGGGGGTTACAACTACAGAACAAGGTGCCGCCATCGTAAGATGCTTGCCCAGCTAAAAACGCTGAAGTTGAAGCCTTGTGAAGGTACATTTATTACAAAGTGTAGGAGTGCGCTAAAACGGAACTTATGTCCCGGAAAAATAAACGATTCCTGGGGGATAGTTCACGTAAGCGAAGCTATTGAACAATAAGCAGTAAGCATTAATTATACAGTTCAACGAATCCCAGATAAATTACTACGGTAAGCAGGTAGCAGGTACCGTTTGGGTGCCTTGAGCACGGATTACTATAATATTTTCTAAATTAGATGCACACACCATCAACTGACCTAAGACAGGAATTTTTGGCTTTGAAGTAAATTCGGAAATATTGTTGCGAAATCTAAATTCGTTGACACGATATTTGGTTGGTTGGGGTCGTTACTTGTTAGCAACAATGGTTACTAACAACGGTTAATATTTATACGGACAATATATCCAATTTTACTTCGAAATATTAAAAACTTCCAAATCTGCAAAACATGCCACATTTCTTAAATCGTTTACACTATCTGCCAGTGCCAGTGCAAATGAAAGTCAAATCTGCCAAAATATCAGAAATCTGCCACATATGGTCACACTAGAGAGAATAGATTCAAAATGTTAGAATTTGATAACACACGAAAGGGACGCAATACGAAAACCGGTTACAAGAGCGATAGAGATACAACAAATATGCCGTTGTGACGTGAATACACACAATTTGACATTTAAAATTCAAAACGCACTGTCACTTAACGTTCCAATTCACGCACAGTGGATTCATATATCATACACAAACATTATGCAATTTATGCATGTATGTTTATGTATACTACGACCATGATGTTTTATTATGCCATGATCAATCCCCTGAATGTTAGTATTCTGTGCCGTTATTAAATATTACAAATACAGCTCGCTCCATGATGAGAACCGATCTAAAACATAGTATACGTTTCAAAAACTGTTAACCTACCTCCACAGGTGGGTCAAAATGAGGCTTTTTATTTAAAAAAAAACGCTAGTTCCGCTTCTTTTCTAGATGGCGCTGTAAGTATATAGTTTAAACCTTTCAAACTACAGAGTAGTTTAAACATAAGAAAATGCTTAGACTACCTACAAAGAAATGTCAAATTCAGTTGAGTGGACCACGAGTACATTGTCTGTAGTATCTCCTAAGTACTCTGTGGTGCATTCTTCTTAAGTAAATTGAAGTACAGCAGAACTGCGAGACAGATAAACGTTAATATTATGATCCAAAATTATCCCAAGCTATCGCGCAACGAAAATAAAAACAAACGAAACAGTTTAGAGTTGTCAGTCAGTATTGTGGCACATTTCCTAACCCATTGCCACAGATTAGAGAAAAAAACAAATGACTATACAGATGGAGCATATAATGACTTTTGTGAACACCAATGCGTACCAGGGTCGGTGCAACTTTGCAACATTGCAACCCTACCAAGTGAAGAAATTGCACGAAGTTTTAAGTTGTTTTATTTCTCCGGTGTCATTTTATTTAGTCGTCTTACGGTCATGCGTAGTTCCTTCAATGATAGAAGCAACTACGCATGCTCGTTCAGTGACGTTTCAGTTGATGTTACAGAAAACAATGTTTTTTGTGGTTTTTTTATTATATTTTAGTGTTTAGTCAATAAATTTAACAAAATACTTATTTAAAATAAAGACATTGACGTGTAATGTGTTTGGAATGCATATTCCAATACTCAAGAAGATTTACACAGAACAAATTATTCAGTTTCTATCAAGTTTCTATGGTGCAAATACTTTTCGTGTTTACGATATATTTTTGTGTGTAAGTAGATTTGCGTTCACATAAAACATAAGTAGAATTTTGTGCAGGATTAGAATTTGGTGATTTGATTGCAGCAAATAAATTAAAATTTGATTTTTGGTACTAATCGTAAATCCACAAGAAGGTTATAAAGTTGTTTACATTTCGAAATTAGAGATGATTTTACAGGTGTCGATGAGTTATCGATAATTTCAATATATGTATTATATGTAGATAAACTATACACTAACCAATAATAGGTAGTACCTACTGGTTCAATCCTTAGAGTATAGACTAAAAGCATAGAGAGAACTTCATTATCTGTCAAGCGTACCACTTTTTTGAACACTTTTTATATGAAGTGGACACTTTGATGTGAATGAGTCTGACAGATTTGTATAGATAAAACAGTTGACTGGAGTAGAAAAAATGGTACGGTGATTTTTTGCAAGCGTAGCTAATTACTATATGTTTGTTTCTTTCCTTCGCCACTGACGTAGCGATACGTGTGAGCAGTACAAATATAATATCGTTTTGATTGATCTCTCTATGCTTTTAGTCTATACTCTAAGGTTCAATCAACTCTTTAGATGGGCATAATATGATTGAAATTTGATATAATGACACAGAACAAATAATAGTAAGTAAAACTACTACTGTTTTAATGAACAATGTTTTAAATGAGAACTTAAATAAGGTTTTGTTTGCTCACAGATTCTGCCAACCGTCATGACCACCTTTGACAAACCTATTTCAATGAACTTTGTATTTAGGGCAAACCTACTTATATTAATAATCTGTTGTTTACAATAGCTATTTTGAAATAAAATTTAGTAAAAATACATTCTCTTTGTTTCTCATTAATCTTACTTTACATTCTGGAATAACGTTACGGCAATAAATTAATTAGCTTAGGTTAGGACGGAATATTTTCGTGGTTGACCACTACCTTACCTGGCGATAAGTGACGATGCGGCTTACGATACACATGCTTACCTATAGAAGATACCTAATCACTCCCGACTTAAAGTCACTCAGGGAAAAAAGATCCCAGTTAAAAGCTTTAGTGCGCATAATAATATTATATAGGAATTATTTTTCTTTATGTGCATAATATATGGAATAGGTATCAACCATTTAGTGACGTTCAACCGCTAATAGTCAACCATAAAATGATGATGGAAATGATGTACCGACCAAATTATTAGGCTCTTTTATTTATTTCTTGAACTAGCTGGGCCACAGGCGCGGATACAGAAATTTCTCAAGGGGGGGGGGGTGCAGTGCCGTAAATAGCCTTTTCTGCCCCCTTGTTTTTTAGACATTATAGGTACCGTAGACAAGGCCGTAGCCAGGGATTCTCACTATACATCTACTGAATGTACATTAAATACGCGAGCGAAGCGAGCGTGAAAATTTTTATATTTGCCGAAGTGTATTTTTTTAAAAAACGCGTATGGCAATTCAATTATGAAATACATGTCAGTCAGTACAAACGCGCTTGCTAACAAAATACAGTAAAGACATTAAATACGCGAGCGAAGCAAGCGCGAAATTTTTAAAATTTTCCGTATTGTTTTCAGAAAACGCGTATGGCAATTCAAACATGAATTCCATGTCAGTCAGTACAAACGCGCATGCTATAAAACAAAATACAGTAAAAACATTAAATACGCGAGCGAAGCAAGCGCGAAATTTTTTATATTTGCTGTATTGTATTTCAGAAAACGCGTATAGTAATTCAAACATGAATTACATGTCAGTCAGTACAAACGCGCTTGCTATAAAACAAAATACAGGAAAAACATTAAATACGCGAGCGAAGCGAGCACGAAAATTTTTATATTTTTCGGATTGTATTTAAAAAAAAACGTGTATGGCAATTCAAACATGTTACATGTTAGTCAGTACAATGAGGACCTCATGCTTAGCCATTTTAAGCATTTTGACGTTATATAGACTCTTAAGGCGAGACTGGCCCAAAAACGCCCTTGTAAGAACAGACTTTTCTCTGAGATAAACCACACTTTTAGATATGAAAAAAATATATGTTATTCTTAAGGATGTCTTTGAGTTAAACCATAAAACTTATACATAAAAGGAATAACTTCACTCGATCGAAAAAAAATCCAAAGTTACCTCTATCGTACATTTTTTGAAATGACTATTCGACTTGTTTTATACGAATCGTATTATTTAAATAATTTTTAATGCATTATGTATTGATCAAAAAATTTAAATCATAAATAAAAATGTTAAAAAGTTAATACGGTAATTTTATATGAATTTATATCTTGGAGTCATGGCACCCGAGCGCGTTTTCGGGGCCGCCAGTCCGCTCGCAGAGCCCGTCGACGCCGGACGTATGCCAAATTTTTGCGCTCTACGACGCGAAGCTACACTTATCGTAAATTTTAATTTAAAAATAGAATAATTTAATTTAATTGTTTATTTCGAGTAACTTAACTAAGAAGTGAATAAAAAAAAGATTAATAAAATGGGTATAAAAATGAAAAAAAAAACTCAAGTTATGCATTTAGAAAATCGTACGAGTCCAGGAGCAAACGACAGTAAGTAATTACCTATGCTTTCAAAATATTATACATATACTCACCGTTATGGACAGTTTTTGGCTCACAGAGCAAGAAAGAAAATTACACTTGCCCTACGCCTCAATAGAGACGTTTTACTGCTGGTGGGGACGGGTGGGGGCAAGTGTGAGAAAGCTATGGGCAGCTGGGCTGATGTGGGCAAAAGTATCCAGGTGTGGGCAAGTTTGAAAATGTGTTAGCAGGCATGGGCTAATAGGCAGTTTGTGTGGGCAAATGTGGACAGGCGTGGGCAAGCGTAAGCAGGTGTGGGCAAGTGTGAAAAAGCTATGGGCAGGTGAGCGGCTGGTGGGAACAGATGGGGGCAAGTGTGAAAAAGCCATGGGCAGCTGGGCTGATGTGGGCAAAAGTATCCAGGTGTGGGCAAGTTTGAAAATGTGTTAGCAGGCATGGGCTAATAGGCAGTTTGTGTGGGCAAATGTAGACAGGCGTGAGCAAGCGTAAGCAGGTGTAGGTAAGTGTGAAAAAGCCATGGGCAGGTGAGCGGCTGGTGGGTACAGGTGGGGGCAAGTGTGAAAAAGCTATGGGCAGCTGGGCTGATGTGGGTAATAGTAGACAGGTGTGGGCAAGTTTGAAAATGTGTTAGCAGGCATGGGCTAATAGGCAGTTTGTGTGGGCAAATGTGGACAGGCGTGGGCAAGCGTAAGCAGGTGTGGGCAAGTGTGAAAAAGCTATGGGCAGGTGAGCGGCTGGTGGGGACAGATGGGGGCAAGTGTGAAAAAGCCATGGGCAGGTGAGCGGCTGGTGGGGACAGGTGGGGGCAAGTGTGAAAAAGCTATGGGCAGCTGGGCTGATGTGGGCAAAAGTATCCAGGTGTGGGCAAGTTTGAAAATGTGTTAGCAGGCATGGGCTAATAGGCAGTTTGTGTGGGCAAATAAGGACAGGCGTGGGCAAGCGTAAGCAGGTGTGGGCAAGTGTGAAAAAGCTATGGGCAGGTGAGTGGCTGGTGGGGACAGATGTGGGCAAGTGTGAAAAAGCTATGGGCAGGTGAGTGGCTGGTGGGGACAGGTGGGGGCAAGTGTGAAAAAGCTATGGGCAGCTGGGCTGATGTGGGCAAAAGTATCCAGGTGTGGGCAAGTTTGAAAATGTGTTAGCAGGCATGGGCTAATAGGCAGTTTGTGTGGGCAAATGTGGACAGGCGTGAGCAAGCGTAAGCAGGTGTGGGTAAGTGTGAAAAAGCCATGGGCAGGTGAGCGGCTGGTGGGGACAGGTGGGGGCAAGTGTGAAAAAGCTATGGGCTGGTGGGGACAGATGGGGGCAAGTGTGAAAAAGCCATGGGCAGGTGAGCGGCTGGTGGGGACAGGTGGGGGCAAGTGTGAAAAAGCTATGGGCAGCTGGGCTGATGTGGGCAAAAGTATCCAGGTGTGGGCAAGTTTGAAAATGTGTTAGCAGGCATGGGCTAATAGGCAGTTTGTGTGGGCAAATAAGGACAGGCGTGGGCAAGCGTAAGCAGATGTGGGCAAGTGTGAAAAAGCTATGGGCGGGTGAGCGGCTGGTGGGGACAGATGGGGGCAAGTGTGAAAAAGCTATGGGCAGGTGAGCGGCTGGTGGGGACAGGTGGGGGCAAGTGTGAAAAAGCTATGGGCAGCTGGGCTGATGTGGGCAAAAGTATCCAGGTGTGGGAAAGTTTGAAAATGTGTTAGCAGGCATGGGCTAATAGGCAGTTTGTGTGGGCAAATGTGGACAGGCGTGAGCAAGCGTAAGCAGGTGTGGGTAAGTGTGAAAAAGCCATGGGCAGGTGAGCGGCTGGTGGGGACAGGTGGGGGCAAGTGTGAAAAAGCTATGGGCAGCTGGGCTGATGTGGGCAAAAGTAGGCAAGTGTGGGCAAGTTTGAAAATGTGTTAGCAGCTATGGGCAAGCGGCTGATGTGGATAGATGTGTGGAAGTGACGGCAGGTGTTTTATCTGTTAGGAAGGCTTTCTTGTGTCAATCAACATGCATTAGTTTACATGAAAAAAAAATTGTTCAAAATTATACCTGCATCATGTACTTTTTTTAACATTATAACATTTTAATCGTACCATTCATCATTATTATACCTACCTAATGGAAATAAGGTAATTGAAGTCGTTATTACCATGGGACTGGGTAGGTATTGCAATAATAATAATAACCAAAAATAGCATTAAAAACACGGTTGTATCTCATACGTATTTTTTATCTAATAAAATAACGGTAGGTTCACATTTATTATATTATTATGTCAATCCAGAACATAAGCTAACTCTATTCTCAAAGCGACTTGATCTCCGCTACTGAGTTACATAACGTGGCTAACGAGCGAAACAAGTGCGCGCGGCGCATCGCACACAACTTTTGGGTCGCGTAAATGAATACGTCGTGCGTTCAAAAAGTGCGGCTTGAGGCAGCGTAAAATACCTAAAGATCCGGAAAAGCCTCGCCTTAAGATTTCATTTTTGGGCCACTGCGGTCGATTGGAGACTAAGCGGTCGCCGGGCGGCCGCTTGGCTCCGATAAACACTAAATGCAAATACGCTCGTACGCTGGCAAAAAATGAGCGCTATGTTTTGTCTAATTTTTGATGATACTGGCATGTAGGTACGTATGTGTTGGAATCGAACACTAGGGACGCAGCGGGAACTTATCAGGAGCAAACCGAAAAAATAATTTTCCTGCCTGGTCTGGCCATTCTTGCGCCCCCCAGAGTCTACGCACCAAACATGGCACCGCCCTATTTACGGCACAGGGGGCGCACAAATCATTATAGTACGAGAGTCCAAAAGGGAAGTTTGGGGATGTGGTGGTGAAACACATAAGTATACGATTCATGACCAATTTGTGCTCTCTTTTTTAAATGATGAATTCCATGCACCTATATCTTCCTGGTAAATTGGATAATTACCGCGCTTGGTGCTGGGCTGCCTGCGCCATGGGGGGGGGGGGGGGGGCCCTGGGCCCTGCGCCCCCCCTCTATCCGCGCCTGCTGGGCCATACAGTCATGACGCAAAAAAAGTCGGTTCTAGTTATCAGCTGGGTTAGCATGGACAGTAGACAAAATTGTCTTTCCCCGTTTTACGTCACTTTCTTCATACTTGCTTGGAGTAAAACAGTTTTGTCTACCGGCCGTGCTAAGTCTACTGGGGTACCTAGTATTTTTTCCTCTGGACAGCGAAGATAATTGAGCTTTCCATCATCCCCACAAATTAGAGAAAATTTGCTCTGTTTATTTTAGGTGTCAGGCTTTTATTAAAAATTAAAACTATGTTCAGTGAAGTATCGATATCGATAAAATAGCGTCTCATGACTATTATTCAAAAATATGTATGAAAATAATACACTGATGTTCCCTCTGGTTACTCTGTGCCCATTGCATTCCATTGCCCATTTTTTAGTGGCTTTTTCCCTTTTTTTTTGTTATTTTTTTTAACCTGTGGTCTATGCTTGAAACAGTGACAGTGACAGATTTTGGTAAAACCACAACAGGGGCTATCTATTGGGCATAAAATATCATTTCTTCTTTTTAAATAAAACTCCTCATTCAGTTCACGATGGCATTTTCGAGCTATCCGAACGGTGAACGAAAACCGTTAAAAACGCAGCTTTTGCTCACACATTCCGCTGGATGTGGTAATTTTTGTCGTTTTTAAGTGTTAATTTTGCCACCCGTAGGCTATCCGAACGCACCTTTAGCGTAGCGTAGCGTTATATACATACTCTTTTATTATGAATTTATGTCAAGTTTAGCTTGTCAATTTAGAAAATAAATAACCTATAACTTGAGTCAAATTTTTATTTAAATACAAAAATTATAAAATAAAAGTGTATTGCTTTTTTCTGGTATTACTTTTTTTAAATTTAATAACCTATAAAATAGCCCGTACACGTTCTATAACTAACCCTGAAAAATGGCAACGCCTGAAATGATGAGCGAAGCGGATCAAATCAAGACGGTAAAGCATATTTTTTGATTTTTTGTTATATTTTACAGGGTATTAGTTATGCTTATAGCCGTGTTTACACATGCAAGAACACTCGCGGAAGTCTTGCGCGAATTTGTTGCAATACCGTGTGCACATCGTGTTGCGTTATTTTTCTGCATTATATATCTTGCGAGAAGCTCGCAGACCATACTATCGAGACTTATCGCAGTGGTGTTTACACACGAGAGGAAGAGAGCAACGCGCAAGCTACGTTCTTTGATAAGATACGGCTCTCTTCAAAACTACATGAAGCTTTCAGTAAAGTGTCCGACACTACTGCTGGACCTTGACAGACTCAACCAGTCTTGGACGTGACTCTGCCACGACTTTGATGACTAAAATAACAGCTCTATTATATCTATACTTATTACTTGATATAATTGTAAACATGATACTGGCTAGATATCACATAGAGACAAACTCAAAAGTTGTAATAAAAATTAGTGTAAAAATAAAATAAAATACCTGCCTACTTATTCTTTTTAAGAAGGTTTAAACCAACTTCAATCATCTTAATTTCATAATTCAGAAGTTCTGTTGTCTATCTATGAACTTCTGCCAGTCACACCTGAGTCCAATCAACTTTTTCACATGTTCTTTGTATCCACTGACCAATTTTTCTTCAAAAGTACTTACTGTATTAGTTTTAAATGTACCTACCTACCCTAGGTATCCTATTCTGAAGATGTACTGTTCAAGATGTACACAACTTCTTATATATTATCTGACTACATAGATATTAACAGCTAGTTCCTAAAAATTTTAGCAACTAGCAGTATCATCAATAAACAAGACATCCACTACTGAACATTAGGCCACAGAGTGCCACTTTCAGCAGCTGCTTGCCTCATGCATCTGTTGACTTCTTGGCATTAAAAGAAAATAATTTTATGATATGTACATACATTAGGTGTGGTTTACACTTTAAAACATATTCTACAATATATCTGACCATCTGATTTGAATTTGTTTCAGTTCAAGGACTTCCTTGTGCAATACAACAAACTTTCAGAGCTGTGCTTCAATGACTGCGTACATGACTTCACATCCAGAACGCTTAGAACTGCAGAGGTATGATACAAAAAATGGTGGTTAATAATGGTACAAAAAGGGTTTGACAACTCTGCCCTTAGAGTATAGACTAAAAGCATAGAGAGATCATCAAAACGATATTATATTGTACTGCTCACATGCCACCATACCATTTTCTTCGGAGTCAACTGTTTTTTCTTTACAAATCTGTCACTCATTCACATCAAAGTGTTCACATCATATCATCACAGGCCTTATAACATCTATCACAGATGATTAAAACAGCATCAAAAGTTAGAGTGACACCCCTGCTCATGCCACACTCTGCTATTTAAGGGAGTTGGGCTGGCTCGGGTAGATGCTGGCAGGGGGAAATGCACAATGCACCCCGAGTGGGACGTCAGTGCAGGACTTATCACCCCCACGTTAAATTAGAATTAGAATTAGACCCCTGCTCATGACTAAATAAGCCTATACGGGAGCCGCAGCAGCGACCACACGATCGGCAAACAAAAGAGAGTCTATGGGTGCTGAGTTGTTATTCACGTTATGCCTGCGTGCACGTTTTTGGGCCAGCACCTCCAACCATGCATCATCATGGGTTTTTAGACCATCTGCGGTAGTTTTCCTCCACTGGTCGCGATCTTCGGCAAGATCATCCCAGTTGGTGAAGTTTATGTCAAAGGAGGGCATATCGCGCTTAATATTGTCTTTAAACCTTAGTACTGGACGGTACTCCGGTTAGTACTGGTACTATTTCTCCAAGGAGAATCTCCCTAGGCAAACGAGAAGGTACCATCCAATACACATGCCCTACCCAACGTAATCTTCTCTGCTTTAATAGAGCGGTTATGCTAGGTACCTGTGTGGTTTCAAGCACCTTCTCGTTTGTCACCCTATCTCTCCATGAAACGCCCAATATGCTCCGAAGACAGCGCATATGGAAGGAGTTTAATCGTCGAAGAATATACCAAACAAGGTAGGGGCTAGAACGCAGCCCTGCCGGACTCCCCTGTTCATTTCGAATGAGTCTGAAGTGTTATCATTGTAGACAACTGCACCTTTCATGTTAACATGGAAGGATTGTATCAAGGACAGTAGCTTAGAAAGACATCCAGCACTGTCAAGCACTTTATACAATCCCTCTCTGCTGACTGTGTCAAAAGCTTTGTTTAAGTCAACAAAAGCTATTAACAAAGGGGGTTTCTGTTCTCGGCATTTTTCCTGTAGTTGTTGGAGTGAGAAAATCATATCTGTTGTGGAGCGCTGAGCACGAAAGCCACACTGAGCCTCTCTGGGTATACGCGATCTGCGAGCTTTTGCAGTTTGGCCAAAATGATACGACCAAACAACTTGCCTACTATACTGAGGAGGGAAATGCCACGGTAAGAGTTGCAATCGCCACGATCACCCTTGCCCTTGTATAAGGTGACAATATTGGCATCACGCATATCCTGGGGTATGCAACCCTCAGCCCAACACTTCACAAACAGATTGAATAAAATAGGCGCTACGCACTGTAGCTTGACTACCTCCGCCAGGATACCATCACTGCCAGGACTCTTGCCGCGCTTGAGCTGGTTGATAGCTGAATGAAAATCTGCAGTAGAAGGTGCGTCATGTAGTTCCGCCCAAGTGGGCATTTTAGGAAGTTTATCAATGGTTTCCTGATCGATTTCGACGGGCTCGGGTAAAGCTTGGTGTAGTGCTCTACCCATCTGAAGAGCTGACGGTTACTATCTGTAATGATAGTTCCATCAGCTTCTTTCAATGGAGCAGTCTTTTTAGGTGTTGGGCACAGTGCTTTTCTGATGCCCGAATATAACCCGCTAAAGTTTCCGGTAGATGCGCAGGTTTGAATACTACGGCAGATCTCGGTCCAGTAGTTCACATCATATAGTGTCCAAAAAAGTGGTACACTTGACACATAATCAAGTTCTCTCTATGCTTTTAGTATATACTCTAAGGCTCTGCCCAAGATAGATGCTTGGTATATGAGAGAGAGAGAAAGAGAGTGACAGAGAGGTCAGAGAGGTAATATTCTGTGGAGCCTGGATTATGCTAAGACTCATTATAACTAATTGCAAAATATACTTCAAAATGCGCGTGAGCGTGACCCTCAGGTGGGCCACTACCTGGTCCAACATATTTCGCTGGCCATACAGCGAAGGAACGCCGCCAGCCTGATGGGCACCTTTGGACGAGGGGGTACCGACGGTGGCGTCTAGTTTGATGCAACAAACTGTTAGGTTAGGTTAAGTATGTAGGTATTTAAATTTTATTATTATTGTTTTGTAATTTGACATGAGAAATATTACTCTTCAAAATGTAAATACAATTAACAAAATGCCTAGCAGCAGTAGCCTGTACACATTTTCTGTGAACTTTCACAATTCGCGACACCGTCACTGAGCTGCATTGGTTGAGCATGTCTGCTCATATCCCGGAGAGTGTAGCGAGGAGGGTACGGGGAGTAGAGTGTTGTGCAATAGGTATTTAGGTACAAAAATTATTAATTGTGTCTGGGTGTTGTGCAACCATGATTCTCATAGTTCCTGGGTTGCTATTTACAGGGAATCCTAGGCTCTACATAATGTAGGTATGTGATTTTTGGGAGGGCATATTTATTAAGTGAACTTATCCTTCTATGTCCTTTACAGGAAAAGTGTATATCAAATTGTATGGAAAAGTACCTGCGAGCAAACCAGCGAGTATCACAACGGTTCCACGAGTTCCAGATGCTAGCCAATGAGAACATGATGGCGTTAGCACAAAAATCTGGCAATCCCAGCTAAGTGAAGCTAATAGTTCCTGTTATAGTACAATCTGCATCTATTTATGTTATTTTGTTAGTTGTTTTGCCTTATTATTGGCAAATAAAATATTGTTGAATAGATTTCTGGATTTTATTTCTAATAGTTTAATCCTAAGACTTTAAAAAAATATAGTAATATTTAAGTGTAAACCCAAATTCCAATGGGTATACTTATCAGTACAAATCGGACGTTGCAACCATAGCGCTATAGTTTGTTTCAAATCGCCTGAGAAACTCGTGCACTGCACTTTTCTCAAAAGATTTAAAAAGAGACTGGATATTATGTATGACAAATTGACAACTCGTCATGCTGCTTAAAATCTTTCGTGTATGTGAACGTAGGCCTATATGTACCTAATTCGCAACCTTTCCGAAGGATTGGAAATCAGTAACTTTATTTTGGAGGTACTGTATACAATTCTGATTGATTTTTTAGCATTTCTTTCTTTCTTAGTCTAACTTTGAACATACGACATCTTTTCCCTTGTCTTTTCTTTACTTACCTACCTAAAATGTCTATCAATTTAAAAGACCCTAATGAGTCTGCATTTCATTTATTTATTTGTACACATCCTCTCCCAAAATCTTTTCCTTGAATCTATGGGTCTTATACTTTATCAAAATTGTAAGAAACATATTGTCCATTCCCTAAATGAAAAACCCATTAGGCGGCTTCACATTTCAACAGATAATCCTCTTTGAGCATTGTTTGTAGCATCTTGGTTCTGGAGGAGAAAAGTCTAAAACAAATGAGGATTGCGAGCTGGTGTAGTCAAAGTGGTAATCATTGAATTTCGCTTCGACGCTAAACTTTGCTTCTGTGTCTGCGTCAGTTTCATCTGTGTTGAGTACGTACTTAAGTGGATATGGCCCTGACGGCGCGCTGGTCATGTTCGATGGCTTTGTACAGATGCTGTATTGTCCGGCATGTCTTATAATTCTGATGAGTGGTTGGCCTCCGCCGCTGCACACTGGTGCCTTTGTACAGCTGGGTGGAGAAGGGCAGACAGCGATGCACTTGGACGGCGCACAACACGGCTTGGAGCAAGGGGGTCGGTTGCAGGTTGCTGAACATGCACCGCATTCGCCACCTTTCATGCAGTTATGCTGTTCAATTTTTCTGAGCACTGGACAGGAGATGTGTCCCGGGCGCCAACCGCATCTCAACTGAAATATTTAACCCATTCAGTGCCGGGTACCCTCTAGGAGGGTTCACCTTTTCCGCATTCGCGGGCCCGAGGACCCATCTGGAGCGTCCGTATTAAAAATATTGTTTTCATCGTAAAACAGAACTTTTGGAAAAGTATTATCTTTATAATAACACATATTTACGACGTATTTGCGCGTAAAAGCGTATTTTATCCGCGAACCCTCTTCGTGGGCTCACTCTGGCGCATCTGTAATGCCGAGGACCCTGCGCGCTCGGTTCTGGTGAAATGTATGGCGGTAATATGGGGTATGAGCTCTATGAATGGAGGGAGGAAGAGAATGTGCAAAATGTCCACCCACAGGTAGGGTATATATACCTACCTGTGTGTGGACATTTTGCATAGCGCTGTCTAGCCCCAACCTAAGCATAGCTTGTACTATGGAAACTAGATAACTGATGGAACCTACTTATATGACTTAAATACTTTTGTTTGTAAATACATAGGTACTTATAATACAATACAACACCCAGGTACAGAACAAACATCGTTGTTCATCACACAAATGTTTGTCCTGAGTGGGAATCGAACCCACAGCCTATAATAAAGTTCAGAAAGCAGAGCTACTACCTACTGAGCTATCAGGTCAGTCAATATACAATAGGTAATTTACCTGATGTTGTGGAGAAGTTCTGGCAGTGTAAAGCCATCCCATGTGTTTGGGAACTGGACCAGGTTTTACCTCTTCCTTGTCCAAACATCTGTGCTTTGGCAGATCGCAGCGCCCCAAACAACTGGTTGTAGATTTGTTTGCTGAAATCATTTAGGATGAAATCTTAATCGTATGTTATCTAACCAGCTTATCACATTGAAAGTTACAGTAATGATGAAGTGGAAAGAACGACCGCTAGCGGTCGTTCTTTCCACTTCATAATTACCATCATCAGCCAGAAGACGTCCTCTGCTGAACATAGGCCTCCCCCATAAAACGCCACCTTAGACGCTTATCATAGGGGAGATTTGCCATAAGCACCACGCCTGGCAGGCGGCTTGGTGATCGCAGAAAATTTTAATGTACCGAGGAGAAGGCTGCTGCCCATTCCCTGGATATTCCCTTAGCCGGTTCTTACGGCACGGCACCCATAGGAAAAGAGGGGGTGATCCTATTTGTAAACCGGGACCACACGGTCTTTCAACTTAACCCCCCTTAGCACAGCTTGGGAGTTCACGGATATATATTCACTATTACATTTGGACCCCCTGAGGGATCCACAGACAATCGGTGTTGCTTTTGGACCCCCTGAGCATTAATGCTATCAGATTGATAAAACACATGACAAAACACACACACATAAACACATTATTTATATTCTTATGGCAAGTGAAACAACGCCAATAAGTCAAGTTACTCGCTATTACTTACCTTTTCCACCCCCCTTGCAGCAACAGGCCATATTGTGTCAGATGTCCTGCAACAACATATTATAATTATCCTTTTAAAAAAGGGGTTCAATCAAAGACCTACAATACTTTCTTTACATCCTAGGTCTATGGGTTATCGGCATCAATCGCCTAGAAATACTTGCACGATAATAACTTTAATAATTACTATATATAGTTGACCCGCCCCGGCTTCATAAATTATTTAATTACAATACGGCAAATATAAAAATTTTCGCACTCGCTTCGCTCGCGCATTTCATGTTTTTATTGTATTTTGTTTTATAGCAAGCACGTTTGTACTGACTGACATGTAACTCATGTTTGAATTGCCATACGTGTTTTCTGAAATACAGTACGGTAAATGTAAACTTAGGTATTAACTTTTGAGATGAGCGGAGCAAACTGTTGTTAACCTACTTTAAACAGACTCCCGAGGTCTAGTACAGCTCACACAGCGTCCTATTATAGTTTTAATTTTATTGTACTTACTTAATAATAAAAAGTATTATTTACATGTCCTGACAATCATCCCAACATACCGACAAATGCCACAATATTTTAGTTTTCCCATGGTGTGCGTAATATATATTTATTGCGAGTTTGGTAGCCATGGTTCGCCCCTAACAGGCGAAACTTGTGGTGGTTTGTGCAAACAAAGATACTTACTTGGTAAATGAGTATTGATGGCACTGTCAATACACCAAGTTCTTTAAAAAACGGCCTAGCGGAAACGTCCCATGGTACTTGGACAATCGCCCTATTGCTCGTTTTTGCAGTATTAGGACTCACTCGCACTCCGCTGCATCACCCCACAGCTCAGTACCATACATATACTGTGTTCCACAATCTTAGATTTTTTTATGTAAACAAAGGGAATAACAGTGCAAAAAATATATATTATAAGAGTACTTTACCATATATCTAGGATATAGGTACTGGAGTACCTAGTTTTAGTTATAAATGCTTTACAGATAAGTACCTACCTACCTACAGTGGGAAAGTCCAGGCAATTCTCAGGATCTATCTGACCATACGTAGTAGGTATCCCTTAGTAGACTGTGATCTGACCTCACTCACAATGAACATCAACTGTTGTTATTACTATCCGACATCAGAACATCTAAGGCAAAGTCGTTCGCGCTTGTTTATTACTTTTATCAAACAGACCCATGAAAGTGCTTTTATTATAGAAAAAATCATCTTATTTATTTGACAGCCTCTGTGGTGTGTAACCTGGAGGCGGTGGGTTCGATTCCCGCGTCAGGACAAGTATTGGTGCCCATGAAAAAAAAAATCGCAAATAAGTACTTGTTTTATATCTAGGTTTTGTAGGACCATGGTTCTCGTAGTTCCTGGGTCCCTAGATACAGGGAATCCTAGTTGGGGTCTAGGATCTATATAATTATGTATGTGATCGTTGGGCGTTATTTATTTATTTAACTTACCTTTAAGTTTGTGTTAGGTTAAAAACATTTTAAGAAAGGTTTTCGCCACTATTCAGGTGGCTGTTCAGGGTGTTTTTGGAAATCATAATACTGCTTGAATCAAGTAAATAGCATCTAGATATCTAGATTCATATTTATATTTAACTGATGATTTACAACACAGACACTAAATGTCTGTGTTGTAAAAAGTCGATGTCAAACGTCTACAAATATTTCGTTCTTCAAATGTCTTCCAAGTAGTTTTTCTTGATGTAGGCTATACATAGATAGAAGATCAGATATACGATCTCCATAGCTTCATAGCTTCATAGTTATAATAATTTACATTAGGATTTAGCAAATACAAAGAAATTTAGATTTTATCATAATATATTATTTAGATAATTCTTTTTCTAGAACCGTTAACTTCTAACCCGGTTGCTGCATTTTTCAATAAGGTAGGTAGGTAGTTACCTACTAATATTACGTATGTTACAATTTTATCAATCGATTACAAAATAACCGGTCAAGTGTGAGTCGGACTCGCGCATAAAGGGTTCCGTACCATTATCTTTAAAAACGAGCAAAAAAATCACGTTTGTTGTATGGGAGCCCGTTAAATATTTATTTTATTCTGGTTTTTGGTATTTGTTGTTATAACGGCAACAGATATACATCATCTATGAAAATTTTAACTGTCTAACTATCACGGTTCATGAGATACAGCCTGGAGACAGACAGACAGCGGAGCCTTAGTAATTGGGTCCGTTTTACCCTTTGGGTACGGAACCCTAAAAAGGTTCTCAATTCTGTTGTATTTTTTTGTTAGGTACCTACTACCTACTTCCGCGTCACGCACAGATTGACGTTATAATTCACCTAGTAATTGACGTTAAAATGCAGAGTGCAGACTAAAGCTAATGCCTAAGTTCGACTAGGTACCTATTAAATTAAAGTAATACATACCTACATATTTTTATTCCACCGACCGGCGGCGACCGCAGTTCTCTTGCAACCTTCTCGCGACGCAGACGCAATTTTTTACTACATTATTCCAGTGAGTTTCAAGGTTGACCCGTGGACGTCGGTGATATTATACAACGACGAAGGTTGATGTAGAAATGAAAGCTAGCCAAGTATCCGTTCTCCTCTGTTTATTTGTTGCTTATAACTGCGAATGTTACAAGATTCTGGCTATATTCGCACACTATGGTCGTAGCCACCACATCCTGTTTTCATCGCTAGTAGAAGAGTTGGCTTCGAGAAACCATGAGGTAACTGTGATTAACTATTTCCCAGTTAAGAATATGGCTAATTTGCGCCAAATATCTATACAAGGTGAGAGTGAGGGTGGTTCTAATGTTGACATGGAAGAAAACCTAAAAAATGTGCCAGCATCTGTATTCGTAGACTTCTACAGAGCTTATGATATGGCTATAGCTTTCAAAGAGATGTCGGATAGTAATTGTAAGAGGTTGATGACCCACGCTGATGTAAGACAGATTCTATCATCGGGAGAAAAATATGATTTGGTTATATCTGAACAGTTCGTCACGGATTGTGGTTTAGCTTTTGCCTTCAAGTTGAATGCCCCAGTCGTCGGAATGACCGCTCACATACTGATGCCGTGGACCTATTCAAGGCTTGGTGCACCTAACAACCCGGCGTTTGTGCCTAATCACTTGTTCGCGACCGGATCAAAGCCAAGTCGTTGGAAAAAGATTCAAAGCGCGATTATCAATTGGAGCATGAATGTTTACTTCAGACACTTTATTCAGAGAAGTAATCAAAGAGTTATAAATGACATATATCCCGAAGTTCCGGATCTAGAAACGCTGGGAAATAACATTTCTTTAGTACTGTTGAACCAGTATTTTCCATTAACTGGCTCGCGATTGTATGGAGCTAACGTTGTTGAAGTTGGTGGCATGCATGTCAATGAAAACAATAGGATAAACGATAAGGTTGGTAGATACATACTCACTTCAACATCAATAATATTTATAGACCGTTCACCTTAAGTTGACTCCTGATGTACTTATATTATTTAAAAATTTGCAAGTAAATCATATTTATCTGTGGTGGGTACCTACATTACATACAAGTTTAGATAATGCTTACATATTACTTTACATACTACTTTACATTTACGATAATACTTGCATATTTTTAAATAGATACAAGGTGAGTATGAATTGGGGTATTATCCCGAAAGGGGGTAAATCTACTCCCCAAGGTAGACAATGTTTGTTCTACGACTTTTCTAAATTAATAGTTTTTCATTGAAGAAACGCCATGTAAAGTTTACGCTCGAAGATAGCCCTAGCGCAGCTGGGTGGTTGAACTTCGTCCTTGACCGAATGCGTTCAAATGAGTTTAACTACCTGTGTTTAGAAATGAATTATTATATATAGTATCTTGTTAACTCTCGTAGCGATCGCACGTGCAATTTTATGAGTGGATTTATTTTTTAGTATGGAGGTTTGGAAACACGCAGTTTCAAGTAAGGCTCTCACAACTTGTGGGTATCATATGGTTCCAGTCCCTTTCGGGATAATACCCTAGTTCAAACTCAGATAGTATCAATACATCAGGAGACAACTTACGGTGAACGGTCTGTATTTATATTTGTAAAATGAGTAAGTAGGTACCTAAATACCTACTAACCTACTCTAATGCTTTAGTACATTATGATATAAGAGTGTAATGATCAATGCACACGCATGTCATACGACGTTTTTCATCACAGTTGCGAGGAAGAAACAGAGTTGTACTAGTATTTCTTAAATTCTCGCTATTTGAACACATAGTTATTGTTTAATACAGGACTTAATCACGCTAAAAACATTATTGAGAGTTGAGCAGAGTTGTACTGTTAAACGTCGTGCAGGCTTCTTATTTTTACGCGGCGTCAGAGACAAACCGCGTTGATGGCGCGAACAAAATCGATATCGACCAAAACGAAACGAAACGAAAACTGGAACTGGAACTGGAACTAGAACTGGAACTGTAACTGGAACTGGAGCTAGAACGGGAACTGGAACGTGAACGTGAACTGGAACGTGAACTGGAACATGAACTGGAACGTGAACTGGAACTTGACCTGGAACTGGGATTGGAACTGGAACGAAGCGAAATTAAACGACGAAAATGTACGTATAACTTGCAGTGAGATACAGACTTAGGTACTGAATCGTGCCGCAGTGTAAAGTGAAAAGAACGCGTAGGAAATTTCTTGGATTATGATCCTAAAAGCGGTGGAATAAGAGCCACTTTACGAGCAACTGTAATGAAAACTAACATTACCCATTACCTACTGTAGCCGCTAGCCACCGCCGCGCCGAGAGATAACATCACTGCTTAGTTATGTACTGTTTGAGATAAATGTAATTTTACAAACATCTCGTAAATACATCATTCATCATCATCATCATAATCAGCCCGAAACACATCCAGTGCTGAACATTCTATAGGCATCCCCCATTAAACGCCACTTTGGACGCTTATCATAGGGAGGATTTGCCATAATCACCAGCGCCACGCTAAGCAGGCGGCTTGCTGATCACAGGTTTTAATGTACTGAGGAAAATGCTGCTGCAGGATCTTTCCTTAGCCGGCTCTCACTGCACCCACAGGAAGAAATAGGGTGGTCCTATTCGCAAAACGGGGCCACACAAATACATTACCCACAAGAAATATTGCACGGTACCGTAAGTATTCCACTTTCAATGATATTCAAGGTGAGTTTGAACTTGTATGCACCTCATTGCATTTGTTATAGGTAATTATAATGGTAGGTTCACATTTATCATATATCAATCCAGAATATAAGCTAACTCTATCCTAAATAACAAAGCGGCTTGATCTCCGCTACTGAGTTACATAACGTGGCTGACGCGGGCGAAAGAAGCGCGCGCGGCGCGCGGCGCGGCGCATTGCACACAGCTTTTGGGTCGCGTAAATGAATACGTCGTGCCGTCAAATAGTGCGGCTTAAGGTAGCGTAAAATACCTAAAGTTCCCGAAAAGGCTCGCCTTAACCCGAAATGGGGCTGGGACCATGATAGCCTACAAGGCTGTGAGAGCCTTACTTGAAACTGCGTGTTTCCAAACCTCCATACAAAAAAATAAATCCATTAACAAAATTGCACGTGTGATTGCTACGAGAGTTAACAAGATACTATAAATTCATTTCCAAACACAGGTTGTTAAACTCATTTAAGTGCATTCGGTCTAGGACGAAGGTCAACCACCCAGTTGCGCTAGGGCTATCTTCGAAAGTAAACTTTACATGGCATTTCTTCAATGAAAAACTATTAATTTAGAAAAGTCGTAGAAGAAACATTGTCTAGATTTACCCCCTTTCGGGATAATATACCAATTCAAACTCAGATAGTATATCATCGTTGTCTAAGTTCCCCAGGTTCTAGTTTCACATTACAATTTCACAGGAGCTACAAGATTTTTTGGATAGTGCTGAAAACGGCGTAGTTTATATTAGTTTTGGCAGTGTGGCACACCATTTCCCTCCAAAAATTTTACAAGAAATAATGACCTTCGTCAAGGATACAAATATGAAGTTCGTTTGGAAAGTAGACAATATCACTGATAAGATGTCTCATAAGAATTTGCTCATGAGAAAATGGCTACCTCAGCTGGCTATCCTATGTAAGTGATTTAATATAAATATCTTAATTGTCAACGTAATACCACAGAAATACTGAACATTTTTACTGAATTTTTAGCTATTATAAGGTACCTACATTTCTAGCAAGACACAGTTGATGCAGCCACAGAAAGTCGCAGTTCTTTTTAGTTTTGTGTTTACCTACTTTTAGTAGAGGTCAAAGAAGCAATTTATATTGTTATCTGTGGAACTACTGAACCGATACTGAAAATACATTCACTGATAAAAGGGTAGGTACACTATTTCCGATTGTTGTAGGCAACATTTTTATTGATAGGTACATACAGAGTGATTGGTTCGTAGACAATATCCTTTCAGGGTGTACTTAAACAGGTCTTGGGATATCTTTTGAGCGTACCTATGAGTACCTAACATTAGTTCAGCGATTTGTTTTTATTTTTGAGTTATACAAAATTTTGGGAAAATTGGTAAAATTCTCCGTATTCGACTTTAATACACAAATTTCTGAAAGTACGGTTATTAACTAATAAGTTATTGATTTTAATTAGGTACACAGAATAAACCTCAATGACTCTACTGACACTTAAATTAAATCAAAATGAATCATAGTTTTTAAAAACAGTGCAATGACATCGGACAGCGCGTTGATGATTTAGAAAAAAGTAAGTTATTTTCATCTTCTCTCCCGAGAGAACCCTGCTAGATTTCGGAATAAAAAGTATTATATATACTACCTCGTAACATGGACTCAAATTATGCCAAGTTTCATTTGAATCCATTCAGTAATTTCGGCGTGATGCTCAGCCAAGATACTGACAGACTGACCAATATGAAAATAATTATACTCTTGGCTTCTGCATCGATTATAGAAAGCCCTACAAAAAAAAATTCAAAATATCTTAATTTTACGGAATTGGACCCGTTATACACTTTTTTATTATAAGTATAGATAGATATGTATAGAAGAGTAACGAAAAATTCTAGGTCTGTGGGTATAGATGTCTTAACGTTATAGAAACATCACTCAGCTATTAGAACTTGTAGCAAACGTTTTTGTTTCAGGCCACTCCAAAGTAAAAGCATTCGTAACCCATTCGGGTATGCTTAGTACTACAGAAGCCATGCATTGTGGGGTGCCAGTCATTGCTGTACCGCTGTTTGGAGACCAGTTCTCAAATGCACAAGCTGCTTTGGAGAATGGTTTAGGAGTTGTCTTAGATATTTACACGCTGGATAGAAATAACCTTCGTGCTGGTTTACAAACTGTCCTTCAACACAGGTGAGTATCTATTTTTTTTTTTCTAACACCACTACTTTTGAATATAGGTGCAGATAGGTGGGCCCCTCAATAGGTGAACCGATAACCTGAGAGCCGTTGGATACCAGAGGCAAGCAACCACTCAAAGTGGTGCTCTATGGGGGAAGAGGCCTGTATATTCAGCACTGGGCGTATTCAGATTAATAATGATAATGATGGTTAAGGTGGAACGTGCACTAGCGCGGCAAATTCAAATTTTCTTGCGTTCTTTTGCCAATAATAGCTTAATTACTCAACGTGATTACATGAAAACTAGTTTTGCGGAAATAAATAGAATGTATCAACAAACTATGATTAAAAGTATCTCCTAGATCTCATTGGTTTAGCGACAAATGGCAATAAACAATTTTCTTCTTAGTTTTTCAGTCTATTACCATTTGTCTCTAAACCAATGACATGTAAGTGATACTTTTAATTGTAATTTATTGATACATTCTATTTATTTGCGCAAAATTAGTTTTCATGTAATCACGTTGAGTAATTAAGCCATTATTGGCAAAAGAACGCAAGAAAATTTGAATTTGCCGCGCTAGTGTAACGTTCCACCTTAAATTTTGAATTTGAATTGATTGCATACGTGGATTTTTTGTTTCAGTTATCAAACCAAAGCCAAACAGTTGTCTAACGTATGGAGAGATAGACCATTGTCTGCAATGGATACTGCAGTTTTTTGGATAGAGTACGTTGCCAGACATCAAGGAAAAGTTAATATGAAGCCACCGACTGTGCAAATGAGTGTATTTGAATATTTCATGGTGGATGTTCTATTAATTATCTGTATATTTTTTATCACCGTAATTTACTCTGTGAAAATATTACTTCGTCTTACTTTGAGTAACAGTCATAAAAAGGTGAAAATCGAGTGATGTGTATTTTCCTAAGTACATCACGTAGGTATAAATAGCTGTACTTAGAGACGGAATTTTGGACAATATATAAATTATGTATCCATATTATTGTATTCTATACATGTATTTATAAACAAAAAGTATCTAAGTATTCTATCAGTTATCTGGTTCCCATAGTACAAGCTATGTTTAGTTTAGGGCTAGATGGCGCTGTGTGAAATATCCACATACATATATTTATTACTCTAGTTGACCCGCCCCGGCTTCGAAGCCGTCGAAGGAAGAGCTGTCTGAGCTGGCTGAGGCAGGCGAACCCTGCCTTCCTTCTGTTGCCGTCCCATCCATTCATCCTTTTCCCCTATCTTTTTATCTTTCGCTTCCCTCTTCCCTTCGACAGAATGAGTATAAATATTTTATTCAATGTAAGAACCTTCTACGATGTATTAAAAATCATTAAAAAAAGATTTTTGAAATCGGTAAAGCCGTTCTCAAGTTACAGCGTGACCGGAGAAATAGGGGTTAATTTTTATGAATAATAGATTATATTTATTACTCATTACTTCTTTCCTAGTTTTAGTACCCGTCTACCTATTAGGTACATGACTTAATGACCTAAACGTCAAACGTTTTATGTGAACTAAAAGTAACTACTTATGTATATAAAAGTACATTTTTAAGAACAATGGACCGGAATCTCAGAGAACCAGTTTTTTTTTATCATTATAGGTGTTAATGATAATGATATTAATAAAAAACCCATTAAACTAAAGAGTATTATTATACCTGAGCCAGACCTTAATAAAACTGAAATCGCAAATCACAGCGATTTTGAATATACGTATAGGTACTTAGGACTTTTCTGCAAAGTAGGTACGTACAGGCACCATCGGTCTACTTACCAGTCATTCTGCCGCTAAGCAGTAGTGTGCAAGCCCTAGTGTGTTCTGGTTTGAAGGGCTCTATAGCTTAGTGACTTACTGGGCAATTGAGATTTTATGACCTGATCTCATCACAGTTTAGTAATCTGAATTACTGAGGCTGTGCGGATGTCTCAGGATGACGTGCGTAATGCAGTGCCACTGCGAACCTTTATATTTTAGAGTTCCGAGTGATAGCAGTGTCACTCCAAACTCTAAATTAAAAAGTTTTGCGTGACACTAAACTGCGCACGGCATCCTGGGATATCAGCACAGTCTAGGAGTAAGATTTCTAGACAGTGGGATCAGGTCATAAAGTCTCATTTGTCCAGAAATTTCACGTCATCGATACTTTGAGTGCAATCGGAATCACGATACTCGATATTACTAATATCGCTGTTCAACTGGACAAGGCCGCAGAGCTGTATAAAGCCGTGTATACACATATGTATACTGGGTGTAATTGAATTCTGCATTTGCATCCTTTGCAACAAGGTATTGACATGCGCAGAAGCACTAAATAACTCCATCTAATTTATACAATTTTCTACTAAATCTGCCTTTTTTGTCTCAAGGATCAAGGATGTGAGCCCTCAGACCAGATGCACATTGCACATTGCATTCTATGCTAGATTTTGCAATGCAAAATTCTGTAGCTATTGCACTGCAGGCACCTTCAAAGTTTTTAATGATGGAGAAGAAATTTATTTTGGTTTGATCGCCTTTATCCATAAATAATTTAGCCACTCTTCAAAGCAATGATTGACTGAAGATATAGAAGTTGATAAAAAATATAATGACTCACGGTCGTTAGCCATATGTTTTTGTGATGGCACAGTATTTTTATTTATCGTCATTACAAAATGAATTCTGTTTTTCAAGCTACTTATATACTATTTGAATAAAATAAGATAATTAAATTACTACTGACCGATTTGTTCTTGTTTTCCATATAGATTAGATAATAATTTTTATAGTCTGTTTTGTATGCTTCAATGCAACTGTTTTTATATTGTTTAGAATTATAATGAATTGTATACCAAAATTTACTCGCAGACTAAATACATGAGCAAAATTTATTGTAACACCTAATACTAAACATGTATTTTAGCAAATAAACGTTTTGATTTGATATTATTATACAAAACATCTCATAGGTATTATGAGACATTAATTTAATAAAAAGCGTACCCGTACCTTTATAAAAAATAATTACTTAGTGAGTTTAATTTCAAAACACATCAGCATTATAGGTAGATACTAATTAAATTTAATAATTCTTATAAAGACTAAACTAACTATGTAGCTAAAATAATTTAATTAAGTTTATAAATAACTCTAAACAAATATTTACTCTCGTTTAGTAATTTTCTTTGCTTCCTTTCTTGTCTTTTTTTTCGATACTAATTTGAATATTGTTCTAAGAGCAAATACTGTAAGAAGAAGTAATGTTAGGAATACGGCTGCTACATCAAGGTACAGGAGCTGGTAGAGCGGCGTGTCAGCGGCCGCAGTTCTGAGCTTGACTTGGGGGTTTCTTGCCACGAACTCTGTCCAGTAGACAGCTGTGCTGAGCGGCGACATTGGACGGTCAAGCCACGCTTTCGATAAATTTTTTGCCTGCTCATGGAACCTGAAAATGAACCATGCACCTATCTAAGTATATACTCTATAAATATTACAAGTAGGTATTTTTTTTTAACAATATTAGTTTTACTTAATTCTCTGATCTAAGAAACACCCATCCACTGCTGAACATAGGCCTTCCCGCAGAGCGCCACTTTGAGCGGCTGCGGCCTCCTGCCTGCATCCATCGGCTCCCCGCGGTTTAAACCAGGTCGTTGGTCCACCGAGTGGGGGGCCGGCCTACGTCTTCCGGTTCGTGGTCGCCACTCGAAAACCTTTCTTCCCCGTCGGTTGTCAGTTCTACGAGCGATGTGGCCTACCCATTGTCATTTCTACTTGCTAATTCTAAGAGGTACTAGCTAGGGCTCTTGTCTCTCTCTCTCTTTCTCTCTCTTTTTCTTAGTTCTCCTGCGGATCTCCTTGTTTCGGATCTTATCTCGCAGGAATCGCAGGGAAACACCGAGCAATATACAAGAGCAAGAAACATCTAAAACCCATTTGTTTAGAAAAGCTCACGAAATATAATGAACTAATATAGAATTCAAAATGTATTATGGTCAAAGTTGATGTATGGTGGTTGTGTTGTGTTGTGTGTGTTGAAGTTGTAGTTGTGTGTTGTGTTGTTGTGCTATACGTTATGCCATTTTTACAATGTAGAACTGGCAGAATTAAATTTATAAGAGCATTTGCATTCTCTTTGACTGGTTTTTATTACATTATTATTATCACCCTTTGTGAGTAACACGCCGTTAAAACATAAACATTGAATAAATTTGCTCATGCTAAGAAGTAGGTGAAAGGGCCACCGTTGTTAAACATGGAGGGCATCATTATGTAGCAGGAAAGAGATCTTTATCGTGTGAACACTACATAACACAGATGTGTTATGTAGTGTTCACACGATACTATCATGGTCAATCACCTCATTCTGAATTTATATGTCTAGGTGTAGATGCTTACGATACGACTATAAAGAACTTACTTTGGGTCTAAAACTTTTTTGAATGCATCAAGAAGTGTGTCTTTGTCCAAGACATTAAAATCCAAATGCACGCCAAGGCCACTTTCTTGAATTGCAAATGCGTTTGAGGGTTGATCTCCGAAGATTGGAACTGCTACCATTGGCACGCCGTAGTGTATAGACTCCGTAGTACCGCCCATACCAGCGTGGGACAGAAATGCCAAAGTCTTTGGGTGTGCTGAAAAGTAGGTAGGTATAATAAACTAAGGAAAGTTAGTCGAAACACTCGAATCCATGCTAAATAATTGAAATTCTGATCGTGCCGAAATTTGTTTAAAATATATTTGCTTTGCTTACATTTGTTACATTATTACTAAAACTCTGGCTTCCAAAGTACTCTCAAACTTGTTGAGAATTAATCATAATTACATATATCTGAACAAGGCATGTTCAGATGCATGTTCGGTTACGAAAGCCAAATATGTAGCCATATTTCACGACAGGGAAAATCGTATCGATATCATTTCGAGTTATACCTGTACCTCTTACGTTATTTTACTCACCTAAAATATCGACTTGAGGTAGCCAGTCCGAAATATAGATTTTGTTCTTATCTACTTCTAACGTTGGATCATCCCATCTCCAGATAACTCTTTGAGGTAGTTCAGCGATGGCATCAAAAATTGCCTGCTTTTTAGGGGTAGGCATTGTAGAGCTTTTAACCATACTACCAAAACTAATGAATATCACTCCATGCTCTGCCTCATCTACGAACTTTTTGAGATCCTTAAAATAAAATATTAATTTAATAAAAACTAAATTAGGAATGTGTGTTTATAGGTTTATAGGTACCTAGGTACGTCTATAAGTTTGTGGGTTTGGTTGCAGTGAATTTACAAAAGCTTTCAGATCAGTTCGATACTTACTCCACTTAAGGGGTTTGCTTTCACTACATGGTAGCCACCGACTTCAATGACGTTAGAAGGCAACAATTTCGATCCAGTTAGTACAAAATTTTGATAAAGTAATAGAATCTTAATATCTCGTCCCAGTTCCTCCAACGGAGGAACATGTCCAAATTGTTCAATAAGTGTGTTTCGATTACTCCACTGTGTAAATTTATACCACAATTCGAAATAAGCATCATAAAGTACTCGCTCTACTCTCTGGTACAAAGACGGCTTGGTTCCACCCTCAAGAAAATGTAAGGGTACATATGCTGGATGATCAGGGATCCCAAATCTTTTGTAGTGGAATGGCATCAATACGTGTGAGGTCACTCCCACGACTGGGGCTTCTAATTTATAGGCGATTCCCAATGCACAGTCACTGTTAAACTGTTCGACAATTACAACGTCGAACTTTGGTTTACTTTTCACCAGCTCTTGTACTTCCGGACTGGCTACTAACGCCTTACAATTTGCTCTTCCATAGGATGATAAAATAAATGCTGTTACTAATGTTATAAGATGTGATCGTTGCACCGGCACGTCGTCTTCCAATATCTTCGTGTCTCCAATAAAGATGTCATGGTAATTAGGCAGGGGATTCTTTTCAGGGAAATATGAAATAACGGTTACGTTATGTCCTCTGTGTGCTAATTCTTGTAAATACTTTTTGAACTGTGTAAAATGGCTTTTTCCTTGGTAGGGGAATATTCCGAGAATATTCGCTGTAGTGGCGTAGTTTATTAGTAGGAAGAGTAACACGATTAACGTGTTTGCTTTCATTTTAGCGGGTCAAGGGCGCGGTACGCGAGTATAGAGCGCATGGGTTCGAGCGTCCGACCCAGACTAAGAATTTATTTCAACTGACGAGCCCATGTGCCGACTGCCAGTGATTGCAATAGTGCCGGACTGGACAGACACATTATTTTTCATTTTATGCAAGTCATTGAAGATGACGACATTTTTCACACATGTTTATAGTAAGCTTCTACTTTTTTTCGTGGCTCAGCAGTTTTAACTCTTTATCTAAGTAAAATAAGACTCAACATCGAAATATTGATTAGTTGGGTTAGCAGACAACATTTTCCGGTATTGTCCATTATATTCAAGTCATTGAAAATTACGACATATATGTCTCAGACGTTAGTCGGCAGTGTAGTCATTAGTCAGCAACTTATCCCTACCGTACCGTACCGTTTATCGTTACCTACATAAAAGATAAGGCTCAACCTCCAAATAGTAGTGATATAACGATAACCTGATCCAATTGGTAATACAAACATTATATTTTTGAGGCACATGATTGTGTTGACTGATTATGGAGCCAACATATTATAGTGGAATAAGTTTCAGAGTTTTAGTCTCAAATTGCACTAACCGGTGCAGCTTTCCACAGGTTAAAACGTAAATAACGTGACTCTCATCTTAATTATCATGTGCCTGCTCTGCTGTCGGCTGTCTATAAACCACGGACATAATAATTGTCTCTCCCAAGGCATGCCACTGTGCCCGATTTTCAGATTTCCTGTAGTAGGTGATTGCCAGCCACCTCGCCAAAATGTCATCACTCCATTAAGTCGCAGGGTGCCCTGTGCTATATTTGCCAATACGTGCTCTTTACTCCAAGGATCGGCAGCAAAAGTAAGGTCGTCGTAGTTACTTGACTTTTACAGCAGAACTCATGGCAGCCCCACCCCAGCCCACTTCCACTTCAGCCTGCTAGTCTATTATGCCAGTGACTTGTGTTCTTTGGCGAGCAATCTCGTTCCGTATTCATTCCCTCAAAAAATAATAAAGGAACACCGAGTATATATAGTATATTATAGTAATAGTAATATATAGTATAGTATACCGAGGTATTGTGGTTGTGTGACCACAGCCTATTGTAATACAATGATATATGTACATTACATAATATCCTACATAACATAAACCTACAGTTGATCCAGGGTAACGTCCACGTCATAGTCGAAAGAAAAAAATATAATTGTTTTTCGTAATTATTATAATGATTTCCCATGCTTTACAAAAATATACGGTACATCGTTTTGTAATGTTAAAAATTAAATATCTTAAAAATAACAAAGTTACAAGCATTTTAAAATACAGGAATAGAAAGAGACAGCTCAAACATGCAGTGCTCTTGCTCCTTCATAGTGCCTCATTACTAAGCTGTGGTAGTTTTACATATAGACTCTTTAGTCTTTGGCATGTGACTTCAAAACGTGCGTTTTTAAAGCAACTGTGGGGAATCTCCTGTCAGACAGGCAATGCCCTCTCAGAAGTGGAACGTTTCACTAGCGCGGGAAATTTAAATTTTCTTGCATTCTTTTGCCAATAATAGCTTAAATACTCAACGTGATTACATGAAAACTAATTTTGCGCAGAAATATAATGTATCAATAAATTACAATTAAAAGTATCTCCTAGATATCATTGGTTTAGCGACAAATGGCAATAGACTGAAAAACTAAGAAGAAAATTGTTTATTGCCATTTGTCGCTAAACCAATGATATCTAGGAGATACTTTTAATTTCAATTTGTTGATACATTCTATTTATTTCCGCAAAATTAGTTTTCATGTAATCACGTTGAGTAATTAAGCTATTATTGGCAAAAGAACGCAAGAAAATTTGAATTTCCCGCGCTAGTGTAACGTTCCACCTTACTCCGTGATTTACGGATTTTACTTACTTTTTCAATTATTGTATTCATTTTAAACCTACTTTATGAAAAAAATATTTACTTGTTAATTTTTAATAGCAGACAACTAACCTATTCTAAGAGCTATATCGGCATTAACATCATTAATGTCTGCGTATAAAAATAATGTATAGAATTTAACATAATTTGTTAGCTATCTAATGGTAGGTACCATTAGATAGCTAATCTACCTAATTTAATTAAATGCCTATAATATCAGAGATTTATACCTACATATTTATTTTTACTATGCTTTTACAATTACTATTTCTTTACATTTCAATAGCGGCGCGCCTTCATAGTGCATTCGTCTACTCTCGTGGAAAAATAGTAGGTAGGTATAGTAGGTATAAGTGTAGGTACATGTACCTACATAATTATTATAATGCACACCTAAGTGACTATATACTACCTGTAGGGTTAGCACGGCCGGTAGACAAAACTGTCTTTCCCCTGTTTTACTCCAAGCAAGTATGCAGAAAGTGACGTAAAACGGCGAAAGACAATTTTGTCTACCGTCCATGCTAACCCCGCTGACTACGTGCGGGGAGCCGATGAATGCAGAAGGCAAACAGCCGCTCAAAGTGGCGCTGTATGGGGGAGGCTTATGTTCAGCAGTGGACATCTTCAGGCTGTTGATGATGACGATGATACCTGCGGGGTTAGCATGGACGGTAGACAAAATTGTCTTTCCCCGTTTTACGTCACTTTCTGCATGGAGTAAAACAGGGGAAAGACAACAGTTTTGTCTACCGGCCGTGCTAACCCTACTGCGTGGCAATATAAGCGTAAACACGCATTTAACTTATAGACTAACCTACTTATGTACTTATATTTCATTGTTTTATACTTATAAGCTTTTCGACTGAACTAAATGGTTGACTATACTTTTATTGTCATTATTATTACTTAGTTAACTTTAGTAGGAAAATATGGGAGGAATCCTTATTGCCGTTTCTTATTCGTATGCTCTTGCTTCCTACTACTGCTAAACCAAAGGAACTTAATTAAAACTAAAAGGCCCAAGTATATCACTAGAAATACCCCTAGAATGTCTAAGCCTAAGTACTGGTAAATGGGAACATTTATTCCCGCGGACTTGAAAGATGCGTTCCTGTGGCGAGCTACGAACTCAGTCCAATAGATGGCGCTATCCATTGCTGAGGTTGGACGGTCGTGCCAGAGTTTGGATAGCTGCTTCACGCCGGCCCTAAACCTGAAATTAAATGAAAAAATATGTAAGATCTAAAAAAATCTCTGAACATTGTTCAATAGAACCACGTCAATAAAAGCAATATATTCTGTGCACACACACACACACACACATACACCGCCACATCATCAGCCGGAAGACGTTCACTGCTGAACATAGGCCTCCCCCAAAAAACGCCACTTCTGACGCTTATCATAAGGGGGAGGGAGATTTGTGCACCATGCTTGGCAGGCGGCTTGGTGATCGCCGAAGATTTTTTATATGCCGTGCAAGTAATTTTGAATAAATCCGACATCAGGAAGATTAGTATAAATATACCTACCTACTTACTAAATTAAATTTTCGAGTTCTTTTTACATTTCACTAGGTGGTAGGAATAATTTGCAAAGTTCGTCTAGGTAGCTAGGTATCACCACTTTGCCTGATATTCTGCCTTTAAACCGTAGTGTGCAAGCAAGCACTGCTGTACTGTGTTCCGGCTTCAAGAGCATTGTAGCTAGTGAAATTACTGGGCAAATGAGTCTTATTACCACAGTAATCTTGTTACGAGGCTGTGCTGATGTCTAAGGATGACGTGCGCAATTGCGCAGTGCAGTGTCACTTGAAACGTTCCACGTGACACTTCAATTATGGGTGGTTGTGTCGCTTAACATTAGGTGAAAAGCCAGCTCATCGTGTCATTTTTTAAACATTTCGGACCGTCTATAGGCCATCGGGGCTTTTATACAGTCCAGCTTGTAGTAGATAGTGTACCTATTAGTTTATTAGTGTTTATTATTGTAGTAGTTAGTTTAAAGAATAAAGGCACATTGCCCGTTCTTTTAGGTGTACACTACATTTCAGTTGTATACTATTTTTAATAACGTCTATCCGTGAGGAACTATAATTGGCTTAGTGTTTTATAAGTTAATATTTATATTATTATATCAGCTGTTGGTCTTCCAGAATGAAATAAATAAATAAATAAAAAAAACCTAATTGATGATTGTTATTTTATTATGTTATACGCGCCAATAGTTCTGGTAATACATTATCTAGGGATATACCCAAGATACAGGCTATTGCCTCGTTTGGGGCTCGTGGGTATTTCTTGTATTAAATCAATAAATCTAATGTAATGTTTTTGTAATAATAATAAATACTTATTTTCTCTGGAAACAAATTATTCTCATTACATTCTTATTTTATAAAAAAGCATAGGTAGATAACTGCTTTTGCCCAAAATTACGTGTTATAAACACATAGAAACACTTATTAACACCACGGCCTCTCCACGTCTCTTCTTCCGGATTCTGGAGGACATTGTACCTATATTGTACTGCCGTGGTAGGAATCTACATTTTGGCAAAAAATCGCTTCTATATCATTTTTAATTTAATGCAAAAAGATGCACCATGTACGCTAAGTTACGCTGCTATCCTTTTAATAAAAATTTGTAGACTGTAACTTACTTCGGATCCAAAACTGTGTTAAACTTCTCTAGTAAGAGTTCCTTCGTAAGCTTGGTAACGTCTATCTGAACACCAAGTCCGCTCTCTTCTATCATCGCTGCATTACCAGGCTGGTCTCCAAACACTGGCATAGCGATCATGGGCACACCGTGGTGTATAGCTTCGGTGGTTCCAAGGAGACCACAGTGCGAGTAAAAAGCTAGGACTTTTGGATGCGCTGAAATAAGAGATAGATAGATCTTAATATATCTTAATTATGATAGATATTAATTATGTTTCATAAGAAATATATCAGTCGAGCTGTGCGGACTGCGGCTGTGTTCATTTTCTTACATCGTCTTGCCTGCGCCCGCTATCAGCGGTGCCCCCCACACATGACACGCTCATATTCATAGTGGGACTCACAACTATCATTACATTATCTAACAGTAGGTAGGTAATTGTTGCATCCAGCGATGGGTGAATAAAGACGGCAATGGCTTTTAATTATTAGTCGCGTTTGATTATGGCCTGTGTAGGTACCTGGGTATTTTTTGCATCGCAGGGCTCTACAACTTGAACTGTGAAAAACTTCAGTTAGCCGTCCGACGATGCATCGTGGGACGGCTAACTGAAGTTTTTCACAGTGGCTGAATATGTTTATATAGACTGAATAAACTTCGGGTACCTATTATACAGTACCTATTGGAATCAGTAAACTATGTGCTATTCTGCGGAAGGTCATCTTGTTTTCCTATGACTTAATGTTCATAACACGATGGGTAAACAATTTAAATAAATATTTACATGTAACTGAACCAAAATAGACGTTATGCTATCATCAGATTCGAGTTTTCATGAGGTTGTAAAACACTATGTGACTACTGACTACGACAAAAATAAAAAATAAACATGACGCGATCTTATGATCATGGTTACAAGATGAAATTGTGTGTCACTATAGGGCGACAAAATTAATTCGCTAATTAAAATATTTAAATATTCTATTTATATCTTTTTACCTAGGATATCATTCTGTGGCAACCAGCTAGCTAGATGTATATTTTTTGGGTTGCCAGGCAGCTGTTTCTCTTCCCATTTCCATATTACCCTTTGGGGTAATTGAGACACTGCTTTTATGATTGCTTCCACTTTTTCTCTTGGAGTGGTATTTGCTCTGAGCATAGATCCAAAACTGATGTAAATGACTCCATGCTCTGATTCTTCGATAAACTTCTTGAGGTCCTGGAATACCAATATAGACGGCATAAAGTATTATTCTTTCTCATCATACCTGCCGAACTTTTTGAACTTAACTCTACCCAAGGTATGGAACCTTGGTGTGATAGGAGGAAAGCGTTATAGGTATATACCTAAGTAATCTTTGCGATACGTCGCAATGCCATCGATTCTTATAGAGGAGTATATCGTTATGTTATGATGACGATTATGTTTTGGCCCTAAATTTTAAAAGAACGAAGTGTTGCTCGCCTTTTTTATTTTTGTATCTAAGTACACTCCATTGAAAATCGTGTCTATTACTCTCGGCCATATCTATCGAATTTATACCTACCATAATTTATGTAATAGACCACGCCAATTTAAGTAAATGAACGTAATTGTAGGTCTCGCATATATTGATCAAATTGATCTGGATAAAAGTACACTACCTACTTTTTACCTAACTACATAACTAGTTAGTAGTAGTGCGCACACACCTAGTCGGAGTGAATGTAGATTCTTTGACCTTACTTATTTACTGTATATACTTACCTAATAACATATTAACTATTCAAACCATATATAGCTAGATGACGAAAGAATATATTAGATAATTGAATACGCTGCTAAATATTGCTCAACATAATTTATAAATAGCATTAACAGGTTTTCGTTTCAACAATCAGTGATCTGCAAACATTACTAGATAAGTAAACGTTAGATTAATATATTATTTGATATTTAGTACCGAGAGTCATTTTTTTATTCTACTCTAGTTGAAAAGTGCTTCTAAGTACTTAGTGCACGAATTTTTTAATATGAATAAAACCATTTAGTTTTATTTTTATTGGCAAGACATTTATTTATTGACATTACATTTACTATGTTTTATCTTTATTTTCGTTTATGCAAAAAAAACTTTTTATTGTTATAATTAAAACCCAAATAAAGCTTACTTTCAAATACTTGCATGCTCTAAAAGCAAAAAAAAAACGCTGAACCAACAAGTATAAACCAAACAATATAAAAAATACCTTTATATTGTTTGGTTTATACTTGTTGGTTCAGCGTATTTTTTTTTGCTTTTAGAGCATGCAAGTATTTGAAAGTAAGCTTTATTTGGGTTTTAATGATAACAATAAAAAGTTTTTTTTACATATAAAATATACAATATACAAAGTACCTATAAGTTCAAGTTAAGATCATATTGTATTCGTGTTTTCAGCAAATAAATGATTTCATTTTACTTGAAGTTATAAAAATTCACGTAAACATAAATGCACATTTACATAGATAGGTTAGGTGCTTACCGCAGGTAGATCCTTAAACAATATAAAAAAATAATATATACAATATACAAAGTACCTATAAGTTCAAGTTAAGATCATTATATTGTACCCGTGTTTTCAGCAAATAAATGATTTGATTTTACTTGAAGTTATAAAAATTCACGTAAACATAAATGCACATTTATATAGATAGGTTAGGTACTTACCGCAGGTAGATCCTTAGGTTTAGCTACATGGTAACCACCGACTTCTTTAACATTTGCAGGAAGTAGGACTGAACCAGTCAAAGCAGGGTTTTGGTAAGCCAATAACATTTTTATGTCCTGACCAAGGGTCTCCAATGGCGGCACATCTTCAAAATACTGTGCCAATGTATTCTGGTCTACTCTTTGTTCAAAGAATTTGTAGAGAACATTTAAATACGTGTTAATAATAACTCGTTCGATCCTTTGGTAAAATGTAGGCTTCGTACCACCTTCAAGGAACATGAACGACATGTATGACGGGTTGTACTGTATTCCGAATCTTTGGTAGTGCCATGGCATCAGGAAATGTGAAGTAAGACCCACTACTGGAGCACCCAGCTCGTGAGCAAGTCCTAGTGCACAATCACTTTGAAACTGTTCCACAAGAACAACGTCGAATTCTGCACTCGTCTGCCACAGCTCTTGAACATTTTCATCACCAAGTAGCAGCTTACAGTTTTCAGTTCCAAACCTAATAAGAAAGAGGCTTATTTGAAGCATACTCCAATAAGACCTTTCAAGCGGGAACACACCTTCCAGAACCTCTGTTTTTCCCGCTATACTGATATCATGATAATTTTGAATAGGTTTCTGTTGTGGGAAATGCGATATCACTGTCAAATTATGGCCTCTCTTCGCTAACTCGAGCAATAACGGTTGGAAGACAAAGAAGTGGCTTTTTCCTTCGTAGGGAAACACTCCTAAAATGTTAAGAGAACCCGCTTGATGTAAGCTGACACTGAATAGAAGAATTATTTTTAGCACTGTTAGTCTCATATTTGCAACGTGTAGTGTCTGTTTCGCTACAACAGAGCGACTACCGACTGGTGAACGGCGTGAATGAGTGCGTTGCTGTAAAATTTTATTTATATAAATGATAAGATGCGTGACACTAAACACACATTATTATAGTACCTAGCTAACAACGATGAGATTGGAAATAACGTTATTTACGAGTTTATCTATCTCAAGTCTTGAAGGTTTCGTTAATAAAACACCCGAAATCCAACCGATTCATGCAATATCTATTAGCCTGACATTGATTAAAAACAGCGTTTAATGATTGAGATGATTCCAGACAACTCAAGGTGATTCAACAATACGATGATTTCAAAATTATGTATAAAAACATTTTGATGGTCTGTTACATGAAATATTATATATTATAGGTAATGTATTTATAATATTTTAAGTGTATATACATACACCGTGGAATTGAATTCGATATTTTCCTGAAATGCATGTACTCAGTTTATAGTAGGTAACTAGTTTTACGTTTTCCTTTAGGTATATTTGTGTTTAGCTTTAAATAAACATCTGAGTAGGTACATATATTTCAGTACAATATCAAGTTAAATTCCACGATGTATAAGAATAAGAATAATTTATTTCCAGAAAAAAATATAAGTGTTTATCATTATTACAAAAATATTAGATTAGATTTATTGTTATACTATATGTACTAAGAATCCAACGGGCCCCAAACTAGGCAAAAGCCTGTATCTTGGGCATCTCACTTAAACGAATTATGGTACCTATGTCTACTTACCTGTGGGTACTTAATTACCTATATTTAAATTAGTTTTATAATTTAACTACATATTATTGAAAATAATTAAAACTCATACAATAATAATAAAATAATGAATATAATAACGCAGGGGCGGATCTGTGGCGAGCCGTCGTCGGTGAGTGGTGATACTGCTTACCCTGATTCCAAGGGCTAAAGACCACGAGACCACTCACCTCTGGCCTGGCTTGCCTTAACTGGCTGTCCGGGGACGGAAGTTGCATCAGCTAAAAACCTAAGCTCTGGGGTAGAAGTGTTAAGGGGCGTAACGCCGCGAATGGCGTTCAGTGAAAGTGCAGCACACCTTTTGGCACCCTAAGCCACCAATTTTTGTATTGTTGTATCATTGGCACTAATACGCGGTAGCTACCTACTATATAGGGGGCCCATTTAGTGGGTGGTAAGTCATCACCTGCCTCAAACATTTTGATATGATGAGGCAAAATTGGCATCATCAAAATCAAGTTCAATGATGATGATTTTGGGCTATGAAGCCCAGATTTATTTTTAACCTTTATATACACATATTTATATACATAATAGTTACTACTAGTTAGTTAGTACTTAGTTAGAACCTATACCATGCCGTCGAGATACCCATATAGGTACATATACTCTGTCTCCTTTTCAACATTCTCAATAACCCTCTTTCCCCTGAGTAGCAATTGCTATCACCTTGAACTCATCATCCTTCAGCATAATACTACCTTTTGCGCAGACTCCTTCACTGTTACTGCTATTCGCCTCTGGAACTCACTACCATTAGAAGTCCAGAAAGCCTCATCAATGGGAATCTTTAAATCCAAACTTTACCAACACTTTATATCCATTCAAAATAGTCAGCAAAATTGAGCACTTAAAATACTCATTAAATAAGTACTTTTTTTATTGATTTGATTTAGTAATAGGTATATATAACAAAACTTTATATAAGTAAATAAAATATGTAAGACATTGCATGTATTATATTTTATTATTATTTAAAAACATATATAAACTATTATTGTTATCTATAGCTCAGATATACCTCTTATTATTATTTTTTATTTGGGTAGGTAACCTTTTTTTTCTTTTTTCAACCAGCACTGCCGCACTCGCTCCACACTACACAATGGATAACTAGAAGAAAATGCTACTTAGCATTAAGTTCGTCCATAGAATTCTTGTAATTCTGTGAGTTCGTCTATGTACTTGGTTTGCTCTTGTGCAATAAAGCATTTTCTATCTGTCTATGCCATAGCATGCGTTGTCAGTTATAATTTATTTTATATTCAACAGGGCCTCTTGGTGTTAGCTTCGGCCTACCAGTGCCTTCCAAATGTCCGGGCTAGACCCAAGAATCAAATCAGATAGGAAAATATAATAATAAATAATACACAGAAATAATACCTCTATAATAATACGGGATGTACCTAATGTTTATCAGAACATTATTTATGTGCAACAATTTTTTAAATCCTTCCGTTTGCTTTTGATGATAAAATGAAATAACAATTTATATCAATATAACTCTTTTATCAACATAACCTTATATACATATAATAAATATAAATTATTATGAACAAGATTTATAGGTCCTCCATTAAACTTAAGTTATCATCCACCTGAGCTCAGTCATTCCCAAATAAGTACTTTTAAATGCTACAACTTTGAGCGTTACGATTCGTAACCCTTCGAAGGGCTTATTCGAATTTGACTCTCTTTGATCGTCTCTCTTCGCTCACAGTTTCTTGAGACTGCGTTTCACTTTGACAGCAACAGCAACAGCGACACAAAGCAGATAATATTTTGTAGAACACATAAGTCAGGATGTATAAAACTATTCCTATAAATGCTAGGACATCTAGTTGAAGCTGCTGGTACCACGGTAGAGTTGGGAGCGCGGATTGGAGGTTGGGAGCACCTTTGTGTCGAGCTACGTACTCGGTCCAGTAGATGGCTGTTTCTAAAGCTGACATAGGCCGGTCGTGCCACAGCCTAGAAACTTGTTTAGCGCGGTCTTGCCATCTGAAAAACGTTACTTCATTAGATACCATTTAACTAAGATTGAACTAGTTACTGCCTCCCAAAATATCCTAAACAAGGTTGAATCGAAATGCAAATGACCATGAAAATAAGCCTTCTTATATAAATAACCAACTAGTTAAAATAATTATTGTTAGTATCTATAATTTATATTCCGATCATTATGTGAAAAAGACAAATGAAATACTCCATAATTTACTAAGCTTATTATAAGCTCTAAGCAGGAAAATAAAGGTTTGTGAAATGTAACACAAAATAAATCAAAGTTAAAATATTAGTCGGCATTTAAAAATAGATTGGCTAGACAGACATTAAAATTCTGTGAAAATAACCTGTGTACTTATTAGTTTAATATAAGATTAAACCATTCATCGTCACTAACATTACTCTCTAGGTACAGATAGCATTTCTCAAACGATTCTCGTTAAATTTTGAGAGCAGTTTTTGGAAATTATTCAAAATGGCGGAGCTGAATTAAGCGTCTATTTGGCATGCATAGTTTTAACCCCTTTCTTTCCATTTCTTTTCTTTTGCAACTTGATTTTCAAAATAAGGGCGCAATAACACGTGAATATTGTCTTATGTGAAACTGTCGAAAAAGTAAAAGATTATCAGGAATCTGAGCTAGGTAATAGTGAACTAAACTCTAAAAATTATTTTTGATCCCAACTGATTGAAAAGAGAGGGGTCCTCGATAATTGCGTCTAAAATGGGTCATTTATATTCATCGTCATCATCATCAACAGCCTAAAGACGTCCACTGCTGAACATAGGTCTCCCCCATAGCGCGCCACCTTGAGCGGCTGCTCGCCTCCTGCATCCATCGGCTCCCCGCGGCTTTCACCAGATCGTCATTTATATTCATCATCATCATCATCAACAACCTGAAGACGTCCACTGCTAAACATAGGCCTCCCCCAGAGCGCGCCAAATTGAGCGGCTGCTCGCCTCCTGCATCCATCGGCTCCCCGCGGCTTTCACCTGATCGTCACGTATATTAGGCGCACCTAATAACATGATGACAAAATGACTTCTCATAGAGGATGAAGCCGAGTGTGCCATCACTATATACGCTTAGGATCGCAGGTCGTAGTAAGTAGATGACGATGAAACGCCATTATTAATACAATGACCGAATAACGTATTTTTTTTATCATCATTTGATACTGGCTGCCTTTAAAAACACGAGATAGGTAATTATATTACACTTCTTACATTTTGAACTTACATAGGGTCCAAAGCCGCGTTGATTGCATCCAGAAGGAGCTCTTTCTTTATGTCTTGATAGGAGACTACGGTTGCTAGCCCCGAATCTTCCAAAGCCGCAGCGTTGCCATACTGGTCTCCGAAGAGAGGAATAGCAATCATGGGGATACCAGCCTCGATGGCTTCGATGGAGCTAAGTATGCCAGCGTGTGAGATGAAAGCTTTTACATTGTAGTGCTCTGAAAATAATTGATATAATAATATAAGTACTACCTAAATAGCCATCTTTGACTTTATCTTTTAACCTTTTCATATCTGCCCAAACATTAATATTCTGATCCATTTTTACTCACGTAAAAAGATAAAAAAATTGAGTACCTATTGATAAATGTGTGTGGGTATTTCCTACATACCTATTCCTGATAAAGGGATTTTATTCCGATACGAATCTCTTAGATTGAGGATTGAGATAATGGTAACCGAATATCAGTTACCTATGCCTATAGTATTATATTATCTGTGCCTATGCGTTAGTTGACATTCTTAGTACCCATACAATGCGCGTGAGCAATGATGAGCAAAAGCACATTCAATGATGTAAATCGTTTTCATGTAAAGGGGACATCTATAAATTGATCACATGAATTGCAATTTCATAACAAAATAAGCAGATTGCGAATGACAGTAAATGTTATTGAAATGATTAACTTTAAAGAATTATCTATAAAATATGCAAGTATTAGTGTTAAATAAGGTGTGCGTGACTCTAGAAAAAAAAAACTTAATACGGATGATTCTATTTGTCATGTAAAAATTACGTGACTTCTACAAAAGAAGCCTGGTTCTCGCGATTTAACGGTAGTATACTGCAGATCTAGAATATTTTCTCCTATAGATCTATGGGTAGTACCTAGGTAGATTTGTGATTTGGCTCCTAATTCCTATAGGTTCCTAGGAAACTGCTATTTAGGGACGGTACCTATTAGTGCGGTCCACTGACTGATCACGCAATTTGAAGTTGCAATAATCTTATTACAGAACTCATCAACGCCAATGCAGGTATTGTGTTAGACTCTGGTGAGTGTGGCTCAGTGGTGGCTCGTACGTCTTTTCGAATACCGCTCGGTCTTGCACCAATGACTTTTCCAGTTATGTGCAAATTTTGCACTCGCTCTTACAACGAAGGAACTAATTCCGAGGAAACCCGCATGTTCTAGAACCACAAGGTTCAAAAGCTATATGTCTTTTAGTTACCAATACCCGCACTTGGCTAAAGTTGGCTAGCATGGTGGATTATGGCATGGCATACACTCTCCGAACCAGAAGACGCAGATAGGCCGGCCCCCCACGGTAGACCGACGACCTGGGGGTCTAGCAAAAATGCGGTGGAACGTTTCCCTAGCGCGGCAAATTCAAATTTTCTTGCGTTCTTTTGCCAATAATAGCTTAATTACTCAACGTGATTACACGAAAACTAATTTTGCGCAAATAAATAGAATGTATCAATAAATTACAATTAAAAGTATCACCTACAACATATCATTGGTTTAGCGACAAATGGCAATAGACTGAAAAACTATGACGAAATTTGTTTATTGCCATTTGTCGCTAAACCAATGATATCTAGGAGATACTTTTAATCGTAATTTGTTAATACATTCTATTCTTTACGTTAAATCAGTTTTAAGTAATCACGTTTAGTAATTAAGCTATTATTGGCAAAAGAACGCAAGAAAATTTGAATTTGCCGCGCTAGTGAAACGTTCCACCTTAACCAAAATGTATGGGAATGACATTAGCTATGAAATTAGCTGCGGAAAAGTTTTCCGCCAGCAATGTCATTTCCTATACATTTTGAAGTTAGCGCTAATGGATAGGCATCTTTGCTAGACCCCCTGACCCCCTAGCATGCGCACCACGAGAAAACTTGTCGTCGCTGTTAGAGTGAGACACACTTAGGCGCTACCATAGTCTTGTCACGAGAAAATTTTGTCGCGGTGCGCATGCTAGCTGGGTAGGTCAGAACCGCGGGGAGCCGATGGATGCAGGAGGCAAGCAGCTGCTCAAAGTGGCGCGCTGTGGTCAAGCCTGTGTTCAGCAGTAGACGTCTATCGGCCTGCTGATGATGATACACTCTCTCTGTGATGAAAAGCCCACGTCCCAGTAGTGAGAACGTATTCGACGTTGGAGATAACAGGCACTAGCTATGCGGGAAAGGATAGGAAGATAAATTAGGATTTAGTCCTACTGCAACTAATATTTTCGTCTTAAAAAATATTCAAAAACCATCCAATAGTACCTAATAGGTACCTATATACCTAAAAATAGCCTTGTCCAATTCTAAATAATTAGTGTTTCATCAACTTTATCTTACTCACTTAAAACATCATACTGTGGAAACCACCGCATAGTCATGACATTCCTAGGTAAATCTACTGCTCCTCCATCCCACTTCCAAAGGATCCTCATTGGCAGCTTACGGAAGGTCTCAAGCAGTTCATTTAGTTTGTTACTAGGAAGCGTAGAATCCTTTACCGTGGAACCCAGGTTCACATATATAACGCCGTGCTCAGCCTCATTTATGAACCTCTCGATCTCCTGGAAAATAGTTATTTGCAACGTCAGTAATGTCCAGGTATATCTTACAATGGCGATTTTTAAAAATGTTTATGCAAACGGCTAGAGTGGAACGCCTTGCCTTCACCCTTGTTTCTAGCTTATCTTCTAGGCAAGCATGGAATTACCCATAGTACACTTGGGTGTTCCACGGGCACAAAGAAGTACACGTGGAACACCTAGATAAACCACGTAGATGTTCCACGGGTAAGAAACCCATGCAATAGTAGACTGCGATGAGACAAATGCTTATTATAAACGATATTTATTAGTCGATCAACAATATTCACGATAAACTCTCCCAGTACTTATTTCACGAAAGATACGCGCTTTTACACAAAGACTTCTATGTATACACTAGACAGGACATCTCTAACTTGCACTGTCAACCACTGCAAATATGCCTATGAGCATCTTCTCGCTCATACGATGCTCAGCACTCAAAGCGACTGCAGGTGCAGCAGTGAATAGCAGTAAAAATTATGATCCGAATGTGCCATTGCACTAGCGCTGCGTGTTGTGATCGTTGGTTAGACGATTTAATCTCGTAAAGCGCTGTAGCGGATTTTAGTTTAATTATACAAAAATTGACAACTATTTGTGCTTCGAATTGCTTCTCTAGTACGTAGTACATATACCTCTTTGCTTTTACATAGTATTTTTAGTCGATATGTCAGAATTCTCCTTTTAGAAGCTATTATTGCTTACTCACCGTCGGAATAATTTTGGGTGGTCTAATGTGAATTCCGCCGACATCAATAACATTATCAGGCCTGGCAACACCGCCGAACACCGACTGGTGCGTGTTTACAAACGAGAGACTCGCATTCGATGCGATACTTTCTAATGACGGCAGCTCGTCACCCAAGTACTTATACAGGTACACGTGGTCAGTGACCTGTGAGCCTACATAATATACCCAGTTTGTTATATGATACAACAAGTAACTCTTCAACCGTTCAAAAAACCAAGGATCTTTGCCATATTCTAGGCCAGATTGCGTTACATATGCTGAATTGAAACTGATCCCGAGTCTATTGTACTGCCACGGATGAATGGGCTGAGTATTAAACGCTATGTAAGGTGCACTAAAATTCGCAGCCAATGCCAGTCCACAGTCACTGTTATACGACTCCACTAGTATTACGTCATATCGAGGTTGCGTCCTTATCATGTGTATCACTCGATGATTTTCCATTAGAGTTTTGCAGTCGTCGTTGCCGGCTTTAGTGGCCACTAGCGTTTCAAACGGAACTCGCGACACTTCGTTTACTATCACAGACTCAAACGATAGACCTTTGTACACTTGTTTGTCACTCAATAAAATATCCTTGTACGCTGCCGGAGCGTCAGTCATTTGGAAGTGGCTGATCAGGGTCACTTCATGGTCCCGGTTGGCCAGCTCCCGGAACAGGCCGCGGTACGTGAGGTAGTTATTACGATCCAAGGACGGAAAGATACCGAGTATTTTGTAGCTGTCCGCAGCAAACATTGTGACAACAAAACATAACACAAAAAGTGTTATCCTCGTCATT
Source organism: Ennomos quercinarius (assembly GCA_910589525.2). NCBI lineage: Eukaryota > Metazoa > Arthropoda > Insecta > Lepidoptera > Geometridae > Ennomos > Ennomos quercinarius. Next base: position 9,079,599 of record OU342501.1, read on the forward strand.
TTCGTGGCGGACGCGTTCGTATTGCTGCACAGTGTGATGGTTACTAGGGCGTAAATGGAAGCCGGCTTGCGTGGTTATCTAATAATAGGTAGGAAAGATGCTATGAGGTAATCGTTGCGGTGACGGCACTGCTTTCGTAAGACTCAAAAATATTCGGTGACTACACGAGACTCCGATGGCCGTGACCTTGACGTGCATCGCGAGCGTGCTTTGGACCCGACGCTGCGAGGGTAACTGACTTGATAGTTATTGATACGTAGCAGTTTCGGTATTTCGTTGTGGGATACAAAACAAAGAACTCATTCCTCATTGTTTATGCTCATTAGTAGGCTTGATATTGTTATCGCATTTACGATGGCACTGTTTGCACTCCTGAGGACTGTATCACTAGGGCATTGTTGTGGTCATGCTATCAACATTTCCTGTTTGATTATGAATGCAAATATTGCTTCAGAAGTTACGTCTTTTTGTTGTATTAGGTATTAAATAAATAAATAAAATAAATATGTGTGGACATTTCACACAGCGCCATCTAGCCCCAAACTAAGCATAGCTTGTACTATGGGAACCAGATAACTGATACAATACTTAAATACTTTTTGTTTTGTAAATACATACATAGAATACAATATAACACCCAGACACAGAACAAACACCTATGTACATCACATAAATGTTTGTCCAAGGTAGGAATCGAACCCACAGCCTACAGTTCAGAAGGCAGAGCTACTACCAACTGAGCTATCGGGCCAGTCAAAAGCAGTCGGGTCGGGTCGGGTCAGGTATTTTTTGACTTGTTTAGGTACACGTATAGTATTTACCTATACTTACGTGCTTAAGCTGCGTGACGGTGAATTCAAAGCAAATCTTACGAAGGAAGACGTAGCAGCATTCATACATTTATAATTCAGGACTTTGGATGTCAATAGACTAACAATCAATAGCACTGTAACACACGTGGAAGTTTAGTAGTGGTAATTTGTAGGTATTTGTAGTATATGAACACCTACATTATGTATTATGTGCGCATTGTTCTAGTGCGAGAGGTCAACAGACTGGAAACTTAGCCCAGGGGTTACCATTCTAACGATCATAAAATAGGACTCAGACATACCTAATTTATGGAAATACATACATATATTTCATAGCTTTTTTTAAATGGGCAAAGTGTCTTTATTAGTCTTAACAGCGCAGCGTCTTTTTATACGTTTGACACATTTCACCTGATGGTAAGTGACGAAGTTGTATAAGGTGGAGCACGTTTGCCCAAGAGATGCCCATTCACCCTTGACTTGAAAATACCCAGGTCCAGGAGGAAATACTGTTGCTGGAAGAGCATTCCATTCCTTGGCCGTTGGGACTATGAATGACTCGGCAAAACGCTTAGCACGAACTGGTGGTACACTTACGACGTAGGTAAGGATGTAAAGAATCACCAACCTTTAGTTCTATGGTGGAAAGGGCATGACGGAATGAGCTGATGGAGGCATGCACACACTCCAAAATGTAACCTATCCTGAAAAATCTGATCTGACAGTTTTCACGGCATGAATGAACCGGTATCTTCTAGGCAGGCATGTTCGATCGTCGACCGCGTCTTCGGGTCGTCACTTACCATTAGGTGAGAAAGTGCAGGTAAAATACAGGCCTATCTTAGGCAAAAAGAAAACTCTGGTTGATGCGACGCGTGTTGAAAAGGCTGGCACTTAGGTATTTCGCATAACGAATCGACATTGCAATTCAAGGGGGCAATGAGGCCAGCGTGTTGTGTTGGGTACGCCTTTGCAATGGTAGTGGGCTGGAGCATTTGGACTGTCTATATTACGTGAAAAAATGAAATATATATATTTTTATAGAGAATGTGTATCTATAGTATATTTGATTGAAGGTGAACGCGGCTGGTATACAGTCCAAATGTTTTTATGTGCCCGGTAGTGTAGCTTATTCACACCACACATTTGTAGCAACTCTAATTATATCTTTGCATAATATGAACGAAATATGAAGTACTTAACTCATAACCGATATTTTTGGAAAGCTATCAGAGCATGTCTATAAGATAAACTTTGAAAAATAAATACGCAAGGCGACAAATGAAACAAGCGTTCTACAACATCACAGCGTCATGCCATCAATATAATATGAACACAAGTAACCTGGGTGGGGGTGATCATATTGATTGCAATGCAACCGGAGAAATTTCAGTATTAGCCTGGCAGTCTCTTCAGTAACAAGATGAATGGTCACCAACTTACGCAGTCATGCGTGGCCTTATGATATAGTGTCACAACATGTGCGTCACACAAAACTAGATTCCATATAAAAAGAAAGAATTTATTGTTTCTATTATTGTATTGGAAATTCTGAAAAATAATCAATGAGTCTGAAAAAAGTTTTCGTTCCACTACTGATGTAGGCAATCCGGCACAACACAAAAAAATATCTGAAGCTTCAGAGAAGCAAGGAACAAATACTTTACACTCATTTTTATGTATTTTTTGTTTACAATATTTTGTCTACCGAATACAGTAAACTTTAGGATAGAACATGGAGATATACCTATACGTCACAGAACATTTTGTTTTTCGGTCAAAATAGCAAAAGGAAACCTTTCCGGTATATTTAGTTTCCTAAAACACCTGGTGAAATATTGTGAGCACAAACGGAAAACGAGGCAGGCAGCTAAATAAAATAAAAGCACAAGTAGCTCCAGCAGCGCTGTTACGTAGGTGTCGATCGTGTAGGTGTAGGCACATTATGTATAAGTGTGTATGCGTGTAACTATTGTATGTAGGTTGTCATAGAATAGAGCATAGTTTTGGTAGTTTCGCTTTGCTGCCGCCACGGCGAGACACTGTCGTAGGGTTTCCCAATAGGGCTGCCTATTGGGGCCTATTGGGAACCTTGTTCTGGTTTTACATTTATAAGGCTCCCCAATAAGTTCAATTTTATTGATCAATAAAATTGACGAAACTCTAGATCACTTCCGTCAATGGTTTCTCCATACCTACTGTAAACCGAAAAACATTGACCAATACTAACATGTAGGCATGATCAATAAAATTGATCAATCACAAAGATTGATCAATAAAATTGAACGCGTATGGGGGGCCTTAGTATTCAAAACGTGTTGATTCCATTACATTGCGAAAAAGGGGATTTTTGAAGAAAGGTTCTCGAGTGGCGACCGCGAACCGGAAGACGCAGCGTAGGCCAACAACTAGGTGGACTGGCGATCTGGTTAAATTTAATGATGTCATCGAGTCTCATCGAGATCGAAACTAATTTTCAGTGAAGTTCATGACAGCAAAAACAAAGCACGTGCTTCTAGATTACGTAGGTACCTACTCAATAATACCAGTCCGCACAAAATAGTTCAGCGGTCTGGATCCGGACCGCGGTCTGCCTTTTGGTGACTCTTGGGCTATAACATTTCATCATAGTAGTTTCGGTAATTAGGAAGTAACAGCATATAGAACTACGCCAAACCCACCGATTGCATCAATTTGCAACGTTTCTCGTTAGCATCAGTGGCTACATTAAAAAATATTATCATGATTGTAATAGTTTGCTGTATGAATTGATCACCAAACAATTGCTCTACATAGACATATTGTATGCGATTGCTGCAAATCCTGAAGCACGAGAGACAAAAGCACAACCCTACTAATTGACAGAAAAACGGCGTACTGTCGGATTAACAGGAATTATGGTCATTACTTAGCCGTTGTTTACGAGTAAACGTACTTAGCCCGGCCATTACATGATGTTAAACCTTTTACAAACGCCTGTCGAGCTCGACCAATGCTTTTACTCTGACATTGGCTGACTTTCTTTATTTAAGCCTCATATTATTATACTCTAAGACTTCTTACGAAATTGTCCTTTATTTCATAATATATTGTAGGTAAACACTAAAGCGAAGCTAACTTAGCAACTATAGACTTTCTTACCTAAACCTACAGGTACTTCAACAAAAAGTTGTAAGATTTTTATGCAGAGGGCAGATAAAACTAAGTCCCATTCCGGAACAAGCAAGGATCGAAATATAAGAATTAAAAAAATTTAAACCCGTAGCCCGGCCCCCCTTACTAACTGTCAGCTGTTATATATTTTGTACATAAGTAAGCAATTTTTTTCTTCACATTTCAATCCTATTTCAACCTTTTCGTTTATATAACAAAGTACTCGGTGTTTTAACTCGCATTTAATTTTCATGGAGAAAGCTCTTTAGTTTCTTCAGCTCTCTGTGTCTTTAACAACACCTTTTTTGCATACTCCTAGTAGGTATTTAGACTCTCCATTGTCAAACAGAGATCTATTTAAGTCAATGTAAGTATAAATAATAGGAACCACAGACCTCAACGGTAGAAACTGTAGAAAGTAATTATTACCAATCTGTAAGCTAATGCAGTTCATAAGAACAATCTGTTGTTTTCATGTTGGTTTTCTTTTTGTAGATCAAGCAACAGCTGCTATGGAGGCGATTTAAAAGAACTTCTGCAGGCGTCACTTTTGAAATTAATATAATAGATCAAAAATATAGGCGTCGACTGGCGTCAATGTTGCATCGATGTTTCATGAGCACATTCTTGCGTGAGGATTTTTGTCTGCTATTGATACTTATAGAAGTAGTTTGATTATTGATTAACAAGAGACATAAAGGCCTGCAATGATTGGAATTATGCACAATCTTACAAAATAAAATCCGTTTTTGATATAGATATACCTACAAGTTATACCTACAATAGTGACGAGCATGTCATTGTATCAGAGACACCCGCAAATGCCCACGCCACGCCTGCCCTGCTGATGTACTGGGTGGCGCAAAAGTACTGGCACTAAAGAAAATACTTTTATTTTTTTTATATGACATTTTCTGTCATTCTGTTGTTGAAAATTGTGTAGTGAACAAATGTAAAATACACTGAAAATAAACATGGACCGTTTTACTCCCCAAGAACGTGGAATAATTGTGTCAATGTTCTTACGGAATAATTCATCAGTGATAAGAACACAACGTGAATTTCGTCGACGATTTCCCCACCGTCCGGCACCGATTGGTCGCACAATTTGACGCTTTGCCACACGCCTTGAAGCAACTGGCTCAACATTGGATAGACCTAAGTCTGGGAGACCAAGAACAGGCCGTTCAGCTGAAAATATCGATGCTGTGCGCGAAGATGTGGAAGAGTGTCCAGAAACATCAACGAGGCGACGTGCCACGCAATTGGGCATTTCCAGACGGACCCTGCAGCGTATTTTGGTGAAAGACTTAAAGATGTTCCCGTATAAAACTCAAATGACTCATCAACTGCTGCCTGCTGACCACCGAGCTCGTCTAGATTACTGCCAGCGCGTCATAAACCTCAACCTTGAAGAGGATGATTTTCCTTCAAAATTGGTTATGAGTGACGAAGCGCATTTCCATCTCTCAGGGCATGTCAATAAGCAGAATACTCGGTTCTGGGGCACTGATAATCCGCGCATTATTCAAGAAACACCTCTACACCCACTAAAAGTTACTGTATGGTGTGGCATCTGTGTTGACAGAGTGATCGGACCCTATTTTTTCGAAGACGCTGGAGGCAATGCGATAACTGTCACTGGAGAACGCTACAGAACCATGTTACGTGAGTTTTTGATACCCAGTTTGGACGAATTGGGGCTGGAGCACATCTGGTTTCAACAAGACGGCGCTACGGCACACACAGCGCGCGACACTATGGACTTAGTGAGGGACGCTTTTCCAAGCCGAGTTATCTCTCGTTTTGGCGATTTGCCTTGGCCTGCAAGATCACCCGATCTGACCAGTCCAGACTTCTTTCTTTGGGGTTTTTTGAAATCTCGGGTGTATGTGAACAAGCCACAGACTCTCGCAGCTCTAAAAGAAAACATTCGTCAAGAAATAACGAACATATCGCAGGAAGTGTTACGGCAAGTTATGCAAAATGTCATAAATAGGGCTCAAATGTGTATCAACTCTGGAGGTCACCATTTAAAAGACATCATCTTTAAATCCTAATGGTACGAAATTTAATGGCACAAATATACATTTAAAAAAACCTAAATCTAGTTTTCTAATTTAGAAAAAATGTTATAGCTGAACCAAATAGGGTCTTTACTTTTGCGCCACCCAGTATAACGGTGATGCTGCAAGATTATTCTAAAGACTCCTGGGTAACTGGCACCATTAGGTAACTCTGTTCATTAGGTGACGCATTTGTTATGTTTAAAGGGTTTTTGATAGAAGGTATCTCTTACTACTTACGGAATAATACTACTCGTCTGGCCATACTAAGCGATTAGGTAGTTTAATGGCCGTTTTCATCAAAGATCCCTAAATTTTAAGGGACGCTTAAAAAGGTTTAAGTGACATCTGACAGTAGTTTTGTTTTCACCGGCGATTAAGGGACACCCAAAGCTTAAGGGATCCCCTAAGTTTAGGGGGCCGAAGCTCAACCCCTTAGCGTTAAGTGACAGTTGCAATTATCAAAACGTCTGTTTTTTTTCAATTGTATTTGGCAACTGTTTCTACCCGCATAACGCCACAAAATGTATTTGTTTTAATTTAATCTGATGCATAATATATTAAAAACTTTAATATCAATAAAACATGTCGCTTGTATTTTTGACGATTATTCTCTAAAATATATAAATAAAATAACAAAAATCGGCAACGTACGGTTTTTGGAAACCGTAAAAAAGCATAAACTGTCACTTTACAATTTAAGTGTCACTATGCGCTGTAAAAACGAATTTAGGTAAGGGTCAAATCTAAGGGGCCCATAGCCAAAGGGATTCATAGTTACGGTGTAGTTTAGGGATCTTTGGTGAAAATGGGCATTAGTGTTTAGGTGTATAGGTTAGGTAGGTTAGATGGTGTAGATTTACCTAACTGTTGCAGCCTGTCCTATAGATAGGTTATAGGTACTTAAGATGACACAGTTTAATAATTAATGTTGCCTAGAAGAAATATGCAGATACCAAAAGTGCAGTGCAATGTAGGTATTGTGAATAAAAAAATGCGGTTAATTCATTCCCAAGATTACGGCGCCAACTAAGATCACCTCTATATTAAAGTTTGAGAACTCATTACGCAAAGATACATTTAATTTATAAATAGAACTTTATCAGCGGTGATGGCAGTAAAAATTTATTTCAGTAACAAATTTCTCCTGTGACACTCAATCTAATATATTGACTAATTAGTGACATATTCACGTGAGCCTTAGTTCGACGTTAAGTGCAAAGTGGTTACTGCTTTTAGTGGCATCTATAATGTATAATGTAAGCACTGAGAGTTGGGGTCAAAGCGCGCGCGGTAGGTCTTTGGACAACCTAATGTATGAATTGAAAACGTAATGTGTAGGTAAAAGCTTTGGATAGGGAGTTAATATGGGCGTTACGGTGGACCATGGCGCCTAAACTACTCATTCGATTCTATGACTGAGATCAATCAATTTTTACTATCGCTGACTAATAATCAGCAAAATACATTTGCTGACGTAGTTTATTGAAAATTCTTATAATACTTGATTTGGGAATATCCTGTTACAGGAAAAATAAAATGTGTTCAGAAATTTTTTCGGAGTATATTAACGAATTGTATATTAATGTTTGATTCGGTGATTAGAAGGATGACAGCCAGCTGACGTAGGAGGTGACTCTGGCGAAGGCAGCAGGAAGACCTGCTTGACAACCAGCCGCTGCACCGTACGAGGTAACACCCACCTGAAACAAATCAATGAAGCAATTACTAATTGGGTACTAAGACTTTTACATAAACCAATTTTTTTGAATGTCATCATCAACAGCCTGAAGGCGTCCACTGCTGAACATATTATGCCCCCCCCCATAGAGCGCCACGTTGAACGGCTGCTTGCCTCCTGCATCAATAGCTCTCCGCGTTTTTGACCATATCGTCGGTCCACCTAGTGCTAGGGGGGCCGGCCTACCCTAGGTCTTCAGGTTCGTGATCGCCACTCGCGAACCTGGTTGATCCTGTTTGACTGCATTAAAACTAAATCCAGGAATACTTAAAGCCGCCGGGAATAGTTCCTAAAAATGTAAGCAATCAGCGGGATTTTAACCCGCGCCTTCAAAACGGATTAGACGCGGTAACTGAGCTATGATCACATCCCCCAATGGAAAATATTTGGAACTATAAGTAATATCTCTTACTGTATCTACCGAAATGTGTTTTACACTTTGAGATCCATTCCACGATAGCTTTGATAATTAGAGACCCTCTGATGATACTATGTAGGTACTTAATTAGTACTCAGTTCATGTATTAGAAACACTTACCAATATTCTTCTTCCACCGCTCTCAACAGCTAGGGGGCCGCCGGAGTCTCCGCTGCAGGTTCCTCTGCCGTTAGCACCGCTGGTGCAGATGTTGGAGTCGTGCACCCATGGACCGTATACGGCAGCGCAATCAGCGTTGCTGATCACAGGTATGGTTACGGAGCTCAAGACCTGGCCTGTTCCAATGCTGCCGCCTGAAAATGAGCCAACGTTATTAATATCATGTGAGCATCGTCACCTCAATGTGCCGTTAGAAATTTGTAGATAAAACTTCACAAAGTGTTTTTGACATTTCACACAGCACCATCCAGTTTCAAACTAACCAAAGCTTGTATGAAAACCATGGAAACCAGATACCTGATAAGGACCTGATAGAATACTTAGATACTTTTTGTTTTGAAAAACATACATAGAATACAATATAACACCCAGACACGGAACAAACACCTATTGTTCATCACACAAATGTTTGGCCGAGTGGGAGTCGAAGCTACAACCTATACCAAATGAGCTATCAGACCAGTCAAAAAGGTTTATATTTAATAAAAAAGTTTATAACTAAACTATATATACTAATTTCGTTTAGTTTCTATTGACTAACAACAAGGTAAGGTTTACCATAGTAACTTATATTTTTGTAATGATATTATATAAGCTATCTCAGTCATTGACCCATTATCCATTACTAGTTAGCTGGATTATTTTATTCAATACCTACTATAATGGAAAACCACGTTTCACCACATTATATTACTCTCCCACACTCATGCTCGTAATTCAACACATATTAATGCGTAAAACGCCACCAACTTTAAAGCACAAGTTCTGAAAAAAATTAGTAATACAATGCAACGATGTGAACTTTTCCGCATTCCCACGAAAACTCATGTAGTAGTATGAAAAAAATTTCGTTCCCTATTATACTTATTATCAAACCTGCTTACAACATTTAACGCGAATCGATTAAGAAATGCAACCAGGGGCCGTACTGTGACCTCTTAGCGCGATTCAAATGACGACCTAAACATAACCGCTACAATACAATTTGTACTGTAGCGGTTCAGTTTAGGTCGTTATTTGAATCGCGCTATGAGGTCACAGTACGGCCCCTGTAGAGGAAAACAGCCGGACAGCAAACATACGAAAATTACAAAATCATTTTTATCTTAGCTGAAACGGAGACGCTTCGCTCACTTCGTTTGCTCGGTTGGTACTTGTATTATAAAAGCGAAAAATCGTTATAAACTCACCGTCAGAAGTAAGACCGAACCCAGATGCGATAGCGTTCGATCCCACAAAATTGTTAGAGAGCTCATTGCCACTTGGGAGAGCGATGGGCTGTACGACATCTGTAACGGGAATATAATAAATGTTTTAATATTCCATAATCTTTACTTGTATATGTGCACTTTAATAATTATGTACCTATATTTAATCGGTAGCATAAAAAATCTAAATTAAAGAATGTACTCAGTTTAATTAGGTACGTATATTACTTTATGCACAGAGAAAAATAATTTGTACCATAAAGTTACTTACTCGACAAAACAGCGTTGGTAGGTAAGCGGAGTACGGCGATATCGTTAGCAGCATTCGAAGGGTTCCAGCCGGGGTGCATGACCACGTTAGTGGTGACAATACGCTGTCCACCGAAGAACAAAGTGTTGGAGCCAAGAACGGCGGTCATGGACTGGGCAGTGACGGTGCCATCATTATTGCAGTGAGCAGCAGTGACGGCGAGGTTGGGACCAATTAGTGATGCACCGCAGACCGAGGTGAAGATCCACAATATTTGGATAACAAGACCAATCTGTAGGTATATAAAGAAATACTATTATCAGTTTGTGCGAACATTTTAACGATGCGTGGCGAGCGTTTTATCTTCATATAAACGGGGAGTTGATTTATTGGTAACTAACCTGGTAAGGAAACTGGCTAATGTCCGAGACGGAACCACCAACAATCCTTTGGCTGGTATTCTGCTCTTCTAGGTTCCTAATTCTGGTGGCTTCAGGAATACCGAACTTTTTATGGTAGCCAAAAACAGGGGAGTCACCAGGGGTCACCTCTGCGGAGACCGCGATGGCAAGGGTCAAGATCACTGCAGCAAATATGGTCTTCATTTTGGATCGGTTGTAAATCACCACGTTACCATCCTTTATATACCATTGTTATCTAATCTTAATTAATTAGCCAATCTTAAGCGGACGTCTAGATATCAAACTAAAGATTATTGCTAATACGCAAAACGTGAATTTCTATTGCGGGTATTTTCGGTAGCATAATTACACAGAGTAATTGCGAATTGACAGACTTAGTTGCGATACATGAGGTATTTATTTATAGTGGAGGAGCTCTATAAAGCTAAAAATAATCTTTAAAGCCCATTGTCACTTGATCATGTCAGTGATGACAATAGGGCAGGCCACTCATTGTCAATAGATCCCTAAAATAACTATCCCCTAGCTATTTCCAATATAGAATGAATTCACTTAGATGTGTTTGCCATGCATCCATTGAGAAGTTGCTGGTTTTATTTCGTACCCCATCATCAGATCCTCACAAAAAAGTACGCTTTGTGAATAAAGAAGAATCATCAAACTCGATCACCAATTGCTGGAGATACGATAGGTGTAACATAATTAAAGTCAGAACACAAGATAACAACTGCATAGACGTAAATATAGTATTGATAAAAAAATAGAACATCGATACAGGTATTAAAATTGATGTTCCATTTTTTGATTACTAACTTTATTTGCGTTTAAGTTACATAAAATATATTATTAAAAATATAAATAAGTAGGTGAAATACGACACTGAAATGTACGCTATAATTATATAATCGTGTCTCTGAAACTTTCCAAATACTTCCTGTCAATTCAAATATCACTAAAGTTAATACAATATAGCAATACAGCTCATTGGCGACGATAAATTAGTAAAGGCTAAACTCCAAAGCCTTGAACACCGACGTAAAGTTGCCTATCGGTTTTTTACAAGCTGCATTTTGGAGAGTGTGCGATGGAATTGCACAACTTAATTTCCCCATCCCTATTTTACTATCGTTACAACTAGACGCACGAAAACAAGGCATCCGTATATGGTGGAAATTGGAAATTTCCTCGTATATAATTCAGACAGCAAAGGAATGGAACACCTTACTAGCGTCATTGTTTACTGATACATAATCTGGGAGTTTTCAAGGCTAGAGTGAACTGGTATCTTCTAGGCAAGCATGCTTCATCGTCGACAGCGTCGTCACTTACCATCAGGTGAGACCGTGGTCAAATGTTGAAAAGTTAGCCTACCGTTTAAAAAAAATAAACTATAGTACTTCCTTGAGTTAATATTTAAAACAATAACAATTAAATAAGAGCAACATAAATAAATGAGGTTGGTGAAATAGCACGTGCTCACAAAAAGATTGAAATCAAAGCGAGTTCATTACAGCAGTGCGGTCCAGTCGAGTAGCTAGAATGCGATCCTGCGAATACAAATGGGATTAAAGTTTTAACCCCGAGTGGAGTACTGCTAGGCGCCTGATTATCTCCCACAATATTATTATAAAAATAGCTTCCATTAAGAATGGTATTGTCTAGATAAAAAAAAACTTATTTTATAGCGAATGCTCATTTTGTTTCAGTACAATTTAGAAGCCTGAGTAAGTTGAAGGTTTCGTTATAAGCTATTATGGCTCTTACGTTCTCGGATCCTCTATCTCGCTCGCACATTGCGACTCTTTTGAAGATATTAGATAACTGAATTTACTTACGAAAAATCTGGCTAAACTGTGTTCTCATGAATAACATTATCAAATGTTCAACAAAATATGCATATTAATCCAAACAAGTTTGCATACATTAAAAACGGTATAGAAAAAATTTCTTTGGTACTGTTGTATTTTTATTACAGTCTTTTTAGTAAGTCTTATCTTCATTTTGTGTATAGGCATTAATTACGTCATAATCTCTCTATCATCCTGATTTAGTGTATTTTGTGTATATATTTTCCTAATCCACAATCGGTATCATCATGTCTATAACGCATTGATTTGGTATTGATAATAACTCCAAAAAATTGGATAGCTTACTTAATCAACTGCTACAGTACAAAAAATTAAAATAACTAAGTACTGTTTTAAATTATTACATACAAGGTAAAAAAACTATTTAAAATACCAAAACCATTCGCGGCAACTACGTTAGGCGCCGTTAGACAAACAATTTCTTAAATTTCTTGTCCCATTTTCAAACTGTCATGTTGTTCTTGTACATCCTAAATCTATGGTGTTAACAAACAAAGAAACACAAACTATTGCATTTATTATGATTAGACAAACCATAAAAAAAGTATGTAGTAATATTAGAGATGCGGTAAAATACAACGATGCTCAAGTAGGTTAGTAGGTACTAAACTTTACTTTTTTTACCTGAAATGGCAATAACAGAGCCAGATAAAGGTAACCCAATTTCCACACGACTGGTGAAAATTGCATCTTTTTTACTCGCATATGAATGGGAATGAGAAGTGTGAAGTAGAAAATGGGTCACGGAGGCATCTAAGGCACCCTTACTGAAGGGTGGAGGGTGCGAATGACTTGAGAACTCATTGTGAGGGGTAAGCCGCATAGTTCTTGATAGATAGGCACTAGATGTGAAAGCTACTCACATGTAGCAAACAAAGAAAGGTACATAATGAAATGAAGAGTTGAAATGAGATTTTTAAGTAATTTCTGTTGATTTCAATATTATAAGAACAATAGAAGTCTTCTTGCGTCCTTTTGGATTGCACCAAAAATAGTATCAAACAATTAAGACTTGACGAAAAAAACTAATGAAAACGTGTTCTTTGTAGTAGATAGTGTAGCTAGTTTACTAGTTTTTAGTATTTTAGTAGTTAGATTAAAGAATAAAGGCACATTGCCCGTTAAAAAAAAAAAAACATGATTTTTTTGGTCAATGTAAACGTCCTACGTCCTGTAAATTTACTTTAGAGAACACTCGTAGAGTAGGTATAGAGTTCTCAGCGAATTTACTTTCACCATCATCATCACCAGCCTGAAGTCGTCCACTGCTGAACATAGGCCTCCCCCAGAGAGCGCCACTTTGAGCGGCTGCTCGCATCCTGCATCCATCGGCTCCCCGCGGCTTTCACCAGATCGTCGGTCCACCAAGTGGGGGGCTGTCCTACGCTGCGTCTTTCGGTTCGTGGTCGCCACTCGAGAACCTATCTTCCCCATCAGTTGTCAGTTCTACGAGCGATGTGGGCCCATTGCCATTTCCACTTGCTAATTCTAAGAGCTATATTGGTCACTTTAACTACTCCTAATAATACCGTAAAAGAAGACTACAACATATAAAAAAGTAATGCAGTTTGTTTTTAAAGGAAAAATCCAGGAGGAGATAATATAAAACGCTTGGGGCGGGCGGGACCGGGTGTAGCGTAATCCGCCCGCCCTAGCGCGAGTGTGGGGACGTAGTGCTTGACAGAGGCAGGTGTAGAATCTCCTAATTTTAGCGATTTTATTTAAATTTCATTAAACGTAATGTGTTTATATTTTGTGTTGTTATAATGGCGGGCTATTTAGCTTAGAACTAAAATGAAAATGATCTTTTCTAATTTTAACTTAAAATAAAATTCTACCGGATTAATCTAATTGTAAAATCACAAAAGTCTAAGCAGGCGATATACTACTTCTTACTGTATTAATATTATAAATTGGAAAGTTTGTTGACTTTAATCCGGTAAATACTTAACCGATTTTGATGAAATTTGGATATACGATGGATTAATAGGTACATATGTATGTACCTATTAATCCATCGTATATCCGTATCGTTCGTCGTATCGTTTTAGGTAGACACTTTTTGTCCACGGGTGAAACCACCGGGCGCAACTAGTTAAATCATAAATCTTGAAAACTATTAGACATTTATTTATTTTATTTTTCAATTTTTGGAAAACTAACAGCTAGGTAACAAACACAAGTAAATACACAAATGACAGAAGGCCAATTACAAGTTTCCACCAATAATTATAACTAATAAATACCCTAAATATTATACATACAATACTATAAATTTTAACATAGTAATAGCGTACCTATTATTAACATATAAATATAATAAACACCGAAGACGAATGCACACAATTTCGAGAAAAGGAAAAGAACAAAAGGAAGCGACGATATAAAGGACTACTAATCTATACATACATACAAACTTACAACCGATATATTCTGAATCTTGTCAATTTCAATTAGAATAAAATAAAATAAGATTAAAAATAGCTTTTTTTCTTATTTCATTGTTTCTCGGCATAACAACGTTACGCGTGTGTCGAGAAATTGGACAGAATGGAAAACCTAAGAGAGGCGTATACCCAGTAGTAAAAAATGACATATGTGAAGAATAGCGATTATGTCAACACACACACGTGCTTATAAAACGTGAAGAATCAATAATAACTTAACACCGAGGGCGTAGAACAAAATATAATAAATAACAATAAAATAAAAATAGATTTACTTAATTTTTTTTTAATAATAGAGTAAGAAATTCTAAGCATTACGATTTCGTTGTTTGGTATATAATGTATTTATTATTGCACCCCAATAACTATAGAAGTTAAAATTAAAAGAAAGCTGTAACGACTCCACAGTTTCCATTTCTTCCGGTAACAGGTCAAGTTTAAAAGAGGTTGCACTAAATTTTCGTGTCCACCGACAAATCCACGGCAAAGTGCGCGCCACTATTGTTAGTATTGTTACAAAAGCACTGCCCAGATACTCGACAAAGACTAAAAACATTATATCAGTTTTAACACATGATAAAAGACTGTTTACAGGATTAGGGTCTTCGGAATTACTTATGAGCCTTATTTTCCGTTAGAGTTTCTTTCTCATATAATTATTTTCCGCTTTAGCTGAATTTTCTACCTTAATCGTGTCTAAATTGTTCTAATATTCCTACTCTTTTTCTTTCTTCTTTTGCATTGTTGTACTTGTATTTTGTCGTTGTACTGTTTTGAGTATTAACGAGTTCTAATAGAGTAATAACAACCTATTCGGATTAAATAAGAAGAGATTTTAATAAGATTCCTTTAAGGTTACGTATTGAGAATGACTTGATTTTCAAAAAGAAACTTAATGAGTTGTTGGTGGACAAAGCATATTATAGCATTGACGAATTTCTGAAGGATAAAAATTTAATTTAATGTAATATTGTTAATTATTATAATTTATGATTGATATTTAGTGACACGGACATATTGAACATTATTGTATTAATAGGCACTAAATTTAAAAAAAAAAAACTAAATTGTTGTATTGACAAATATAAATGCTTGCATGTCTTAATGACGGAAATAGAGACACTATACACATTACAATAAGACCACAATTTTGGTATTGCCTATTTCGCAAGATAATAAATTGTTTTAATTGTTTTAATTGTTTAATTGTTTTAATTGTTAAATCTGCGGAGTCCGTGGGACATTTATTTTTTTATTTTATTTTATTAATCACAAAGCAGAAAAACAATGCTAATAAAATTGGTAATAAAATAAAATTTGATCATTTATTTATCCGCTCTGTAGAATTAGGAGGTATTCCCGAAAGAGCAGCAATTGTTAGAGCGTAGAACCGAATATCATACATTTGAATATAATATCATAGAGCTCTTTATATTTCGTTGGATCCATTAACAATTTTATTATTTCAGCCCTAAATCTATATAACACTATTGTATAGTGTATATAGAAAATAGTAGCAATACTTCAACGAATCTGTTTCTATGAAATCAAATAAAAGATGGCTCGTAGAACTGAACACCTTTGTGGCAGCTGATCAAAGTTGTGAAAAGCCATTGGATACAAACGGCTGTTCGTAGTAAAGTTCAATGGAAGGTTTTTGGTACTGGATAGTATTACAACTGAAATACGTATAGAATGGTTGAGGTGGCTGGACGCGAAGGAAACTATAAATATTTGTCTTAAAATTACACATAAATGTCCTACGCCCGTCTGCATTGAAGTTTGACCAGCTTCTAAGCTAGCATTTATACGTATACCTCTATGACATACCTATACTGCAACGCATTTTGATACGTCCTAAAAAGATAAATGCGAACTTAAGAGCTGTCAACCTTTAGTGCAGACGGGCATTAGTGTTACTATTATGTAGGTGTGCTTATTGCATTGTATCATGAGCTACATTTGTTACCTACACTGTGTCAGAAGTTCTACTCTGCGGTTGCGTCCGCATGTAGTTTAATCCAACACGTAAATTCGTCCTTTGGGACGTGTTCCATTCGTGCATCTCCTGTACTCGAATATTTTATTGCAGCAAATTCACTGTTTAGAACATGGGGTGGCGCAGTCGTAAAACTACAACCGCTGCCTTACCTGCGCTCGATGAAACTCAAATTGACTACGGAATAAAATGTATTGCAAAACAAATGAGAGTTGTAATTTTAGAATAGTTTATACCTTCGCAACTTTCATTTTCGTATCAAGAATTGAAACGACTTTCCGATTTAAAATGAATCAATTGTTTTGAACTGACATTAATTTTAAGGAATTTGGTTATACCATTGATTGTAATTAATTTTACAAGGGTCATGCGTATAATTAAAGACTTTAAGGTGACTAGGGCCCCGTTGCCATCGTGTGCGGTCCCACGGTTCTTAGGATCTAATCCTGGATGTAATCAAAACGAATCTCGGTCAAAACGGTTCTTGGCCTGCGGACCCCTGTGCCCCTGGCGAACTTGATTAATTCCAGGATATTAAGTAATGGAACCACGTTGACATGGATGTGAATTATGGAGATTGAGCTTTATTTATTTGAAAATTTTGACTATAACGATTTGCTTTTGAAGTATTAGATAAATAGTTCCAAATACTACTCAATATGACCGCAGGTACCTGCAACTATTTATTGGTCTACAATATGCTCTACAGTAAAATATTTTGGTATATAATGTAGTTATGTAGTAAGCTTTACAATTGTACGAATGTCTGAACAATCTTTTTGCGTTCAATCCAGTTGGAATTTTAAAATAATTTTCTAATAAGTTCTCTTTCTAATCTTCCGTTTTATTTACTTGTCCAACTTTAATGGCTTTTGTATTACGAGTCCGTATATTAGCCGGGTATCCCAACATTTTTCAAGAAAGTTTAATTAGCTTTTTCTTGGGGTTGCGATCTCACCTTATGGCAAGTGATGATGGGGTCGAATATGGAGCGCGTTTACCCAGAAATAACTTATTAACTCTTGATTAGAAGACACTTACGTTGCAAGTGTATGGAAATGCCGACGACGGAAGTGAGTTCAATTCCCTATAGCCGTACGCACAATACAGAAATTAGAAAAGCGTTATGGCAAATTTGTTTTAAAATAGACAGGCCATGTTTAGTTCACGCATATTTTAGTTTGTTTATGCTATTGGTTATTTTCAATGAACTTGGCCCAGACCAATTTAGTCCAAATCAAAGTTTCTGAAGAATTCTGTATAGCAGAAAGATACCTGTATAGGTCTACATACCTATACCTATATATCTAACTTGTTTACACCTTTCAGTACGTTTTAAAAAGCGAGTTTTCGCACAACTCAATAAGTTTTCCAAGGTCCAGAAAGTGGCAAGGGTTCGTACGAGGTAAAGTATTTCCCTAAATTACCTACGGCACGGGGAGAGGCGGGTAATACAGCTGTCACAGACGGACTAGATGAATTTATTACAGGCCTCGCGGCTAATTTATTTACTTTCCTGCGAAAGTTGCCGGCCTCTGAAATACCGGGAAGACCCGGTTACCTAAGGCTTAAAGAAGTTTTAGCTACTTCCTGCCTTTTGAACAAGTCTTAGCGAGTAGGTAATCTTTTGTACATTATTTTGTTTAAGTAGGTAAATCGATTGATGTTTGTACCTATAATATAGTTCATATCTTTATGTTCCGTCAGCTTTTTAAACAAAGTTTTTAGTGAAAAAAGTTCTCACTTACTTATCATATAGGTACCTACTTAAAGATAAAAGAGGTTCCATCATGAGCTTCCATTGTGTCGTTATAGGATCCTTATAGCGTAAAACTTTGATTATATTAGTGTAAACGTGCATTAACGATAAAAAAATTAACTTTACACATTAAGGCTCCTATGTTCGCGGATCCTCTATCTCGCTCGCGCAATGCGACAATTTTAAAGATATATTAAATAATAACTGAGTTTACTTACGAAAAATCTAGCTAAACTATGTTCTCATGAATAACATTACAAATCTTCTACAAAAGTATCATAATATCATAAACGGCATAAATAGAAAGAATCGAGATCGCTTCCAGACCACCTTATTATGATATCTTGTTTGGATTAATATGATATTTTGGTTGAGCATTTGTACATAATATTGTTCATAAGAACATATACGTAGTTTAGCCACATTTTTCGTAAGTAAAGTCAGTTATTTAATATCTTCAAAAATGTCATAGTGCTAGAGGGAGATAGAGTATCCGCGAACATAGGAGTCTTAACAGTAAGGCCACCATGTGGTCCCAATTTGCGAATAGGACCACCCCATCTCTTCCCGTGGGTGACGTAAAAGTCGGCTGAGGGAATATCCAGAGAATAGGCAGCAGCATTCTCCTCCGTACATTAGAACCTTCTGCGATCAGCAAGCCGCCTGCCAAGCGTGGTAATTATGGCAAACTATGATAAACATTCAATGTGGCGTTTTACGGGGGAGGCCTGTGTTCAGCAGTGGACGTTTTCGGCTGTTGATTATGATGATGAACAATAAGACACAAAATTACAAAGCATGAGAGATCTTTCGAGTTGTACCTACCTACTAACATTTTAAAATTAGAAGGTGTTTACACATGCATTTGCTGGGAACTCAACAGCCGTGATGACCCTTTCCTCAATTATAAAATCTTTTTACCCTTTACAGCGGAAATTATGTTCTTTTACTTTCAAGCCGAGCAGAAAAGTGCCTTTAAGTTGTTTATAAGGCTTCACCTTAAAATATTTGTGTATAAAGTAAAATACTTATTTATATATGCGAGAAACGCTTTAATTAAGGGGAGAGAATGTCTTTTTTCAAATTATGTAGAAAAAGGATCACCTAATTGGTAATACGACTTTTGGAAAAGTTACAATGGAGTTCTAAGACTTCAGGAAAATAAAATGACTTCATTTAAATACAGAAAGTGAGGAATAGTATCGAAAAAGTTGTCTCAATTTCAATTCAATTTTCAAAGGTCTTTATTGTACTATTAAATATACATCTCATACGCACTAGTGTACATTTTATCCTAGTGATATAAATAATGCAATAACAAATTATTACGCAAGCACACAGGCTTATTGCAACTAATAACAGAAAATTAAGATTATATAGAAGTGTACATTAAAAAGGCTTTGTATTTTAAATAATAGGTGTACTGGTTATATATGTAAGCTTTAGAATAGCATTACATTTTTAGAAGTATTAAAAAAAAAGTTGTCTGCAGTTAAGCTCCAGTATTCGGAACAATATAGGATAGAGCCCTATGTATCATCATCAGCAGCCTGAAGACGTCCACTGCTGAACATAGGCCTCCCCCAGAGCGCGCCATCTTGAGCAGCTGCTCGCCTCCTGCATCCACTGGCTCCCCGCGGCTTTCACCAGATCATCGGTCCACCGAGTGGGGGGCCGGCCTACAGATCGTCGGTCCACTGAGTGGGGGGAGCCCTATGTATATTACCTATTATTGTATTTCAGCGTCGGAAAGGCTGTGAAACAACCTGGATAAATAGGTAACGCCAGAAATGGCGGGATACTATGCATGAACCTTGCAACGACAAAGTAACACGATAAGCTGCTTAATAGGCTATTTGACTACTTTTATGTCCTTTAGCTATTTATATTAATTAAACAACATTTTACATGGCACAGTAGTATTTATTCTTCACTTTGCAATCATAACAGAATCTTGGAGGGTGATTCGCAATAATCAAATTTTATCCTACCTTCGTCTTATAATCATATTTATCGTATTACATAACAACTACTATTAAACATTAAGGTGGAACGTTTCACTAGCGCGGCAAATTCAAATTTTCTTGCGTTCTTTTGCCAATAATAGCTTAATTACTCAACGTGATTACATTAAAACTATTTTTGCGTAAATAAATAGAATGTATCAATAAATTACAATTAAAAGTATCACCTACATAATCATTGGTTCAGCTACAAATGGCAATAGACGGAAAAACTAAGACAAAATTTGTTTATTGCCATTTGTCGCTAAACCAATGATATCTAGGAGATACTTTTAATCGTAATTTGTTGATACATTCTATTTCTTTACGCTATATCTGTTTTAATATAAGCACGTTTAGTAGTTAAGCTATTATTGGCAAAAGAACGCAAGAAAATTTGAATTTGCCGCGCTAGTGAAACGTTCCACCTTAACAGCTAAATGTTATTTTCAAAAATTTGGTTAAAAACGAATGTACCTAATAATTGAAAAAATATGTAATGTCGATAAATAAATCACGGAGTTATAAGGTTTTAAAGTTTCTGGAGGGGGCTTCACCTGTCCCTTTCTACCAAAACTGAGATCATGTGGAGCTTCCTCTCAGCTACTATGGAGGCATAATTTGTGAAGTCACATGGTAAAGAGATTGTATGTAGAGCTACCATAGAGGTACCACATAGCTTCCTTATGTATACGTATACGTACCACAGCTTAGTAATGACGTATGAAGGACCAAGACCTGACGTCACTGCAAGCTTGAGCTGTCTCTTTCTATTCCTGTATTTAAAAATGCTAGTAACTTTAACTTTTTTCATATATTTAATTTTTGTTTTTACAACAGTGGGTATATATTGTTTGAGCAATGTAATTAATTTAAGCAATAAAGAAATAGCAGTAATGGCCTATTGTTAAAATTGGGGGGTGATATTAGTTAGCGAGAAAAAGGGAAGTGGAACGTAAGTGCTGCTTCTATCTTAAAAGTATTATATACACACTTAACAAAATTAGCTATAAAATAAAGCTTACGTAATTTTTTTTTCAGGTTATTATAAACTTTTAGTGAATGTAAAAAAGACACAATAACCCAGAAACAACTGAGTTTTTTTTAAAAAACACTGCCGGGAGCCGATGGATGCAAGATGCAAAGGGCAACCTGCCGCTCAATGTGGCTTTCTATGGGGGAGGCCTAAGTTCAGTAGTTTCATTTCATCATCAGCCTGAACGCAGGCTGATGATGAAATGAAATTTGCGCTGTGTCTTAGAGCACGTAATGGCACATCTATAAGTACCGCACTGGCATTTGTGGGAATAAAGTAAAAATAAAACTGAAACAGTTGAATATCAATGAAATCCTGGCTCCAGCTTTGACGGACATCATCGGAGCAGTTTCGAAATACCAAAAAAGCACATGCGCGTAAGCGGTTATTTTCTCTATGGCACATGCCAAATCTCAGCTCAATCCAAACCAATGGAAGTGGTTCAAAGCTCAATTTCAAATTAAAGTCAGCGTGTTATATAAGTAAAGCTTGTAATACGAGGTCATCAGTCATTTGCATCCTGTTAGTTTACGCTTTATGCACTATGCGTGCACAATCTTCGATAGCATCTTAGCTTTTCAAGCAAGATAGCGGTCAAACGATAGCCTACTTTACCGTGGGGGGCTATAGATAGATAAAGTAGGTTTTAGTTTTTACCTAGAAAACCTGAGAAAGTAAATATGTTTACCGCTTACCTCTTGACATGAAAAAATAAACTAGATGGACTGTATCATGAACAATGTGTGCATATTCAGAGGCTTCCTTACTCTTTGCTTATACCTGATAAAGTAATTATTCACCCTCCTCCTGTTACTTTTTTACTCTAAATGACCTGTTATGAAGATTTTCTCTTGGTCAAAGATTTATTATAAGTAATAAAATATATACTAAGATAAATAAATCAAATAGAAACCCCAACACAAATTCACGAATAGAACTAAAGAAATACTGCAAATTACGTGCTAAAATATCTGCAAGTACTTATTTCAAATACATAGGTATGTGTACCTATATCAACTGTGGACTAACAAAATTAATTAGGTACCTAGTTAATTAGTTTGTCAGTTTTAAGTGGATAGCTATGAAACAGATATGTACATCAGGCTTATTACTTACTTGATAACAAAATTAAAATAATTAAAACAGTAGCAATTAATTATACTTGCTATTGTTTTTTTTGCTAACATATCATTGGGAAAACCCACTAAATGTGTATTAAAAGATTTAGATTAAACGATACTAAACGAAGATTTTATCGCGTTGATTAATGAATTTTCAATTCAATTAATAATTAATCAAATCTGTTTATTATATATATACCTAACACATGCGTGTAGTTTTATGTGTATTAGTATTATTAGAAAGGTTCTCGTGTGGCGACCACGAACCGGAAGACGCAGCGTAGGCCGACCCCCCACTAGGTGGACCGACGACCTGGTCAGAACCGCGGGGAGCCGATGGATGCAGGAGGCAAGCAGGCGCTCAAAGTGGTGCTCTTTTGAGGGAAGCCTATGTTCACCAGTGGACGTATTCAGGCTGATGATGATGATGATGATGATGATGATGATTACAATATAAATATTCTCTGACGAAAATTGGCATGTAGATATTAGTTGAATATTCACTGTAGTATCTACCTAGTTAATATTCAAACTGAAGTTATAGCGGTGACATTTTAGCTCTTGACAGAACCCGTAGCGTGATCCATTCGACCCGTATTCGTAGGTAATCTCACCTAAATCACTATGTTTTTGTCCAGAGTCCTGTCTAACCGAAAACGCGACAAAGGGACAACACGAAATGTGATTACTCAGCTCGTACTGGGGCTTGCATGTCAGGACGGCAGTGAATTACTGGCTACCACGGTTATTTTTCCTCTTTTTTTCAGGTATACCAACTAAAGTGAACAAAAAGTTACGTTGTCGCACCGCACGGGCAAGCGACGTTAAATGTTAGCACTCGGATGTTGTAAACACAGCGTGACATGTTTCGAATAGAGCAACCTACAGAAATCCCGTGTTTGTTTCGACAAAAATGTATGTAGGTAATTATTGTCGGCCTCTGAGTTCATAACTCTTCAAACTATACCGTTCAGAAATACGAAAAACTTCCGTATTCTTCTCGTTAAATAATGAAATCTGTACTGCATTATTTATCATCATCATCAACAGCCTGAAGGCGTCCACTGTTGAACATAGGCCTCCCCCACAGAGCGCCACTTTGAGCGGTAGCTTGCGTCCTGCATCCATCGACTCCCCGTGGTTTTCATCGGATCGTCGGTCCACCTAGTGGGGGCTGGCCTACGCTGCGTCTTCCGGTTTGTTTGCCACTCGAGAACTTTTCTTCCCCATCGGTTGTCAGTTTTACGAGCGATGTAGCCTGCCCATTGCCATTTCAACTTGCTGATTCTAAGAGCTATATCGGTCACTAGTTATCCAGCGTATCTCCTCATTTCGGATTATTGGCAATAATAAATTTATGATTTGGTAAGATTTTGACAAAAACTTGATTGATACCTAAATATGCATAGGTAAGCAAAATGCTTCCGTAATGACTGGTTGATGAAGTAAAAATGAGTTACGTAGCTGTTCCTTTTGTCTTTCAGTCTTTTCTCACATTAGATGGAAGAAATACGTTTTTATTTTCAATTTCACCTATGGGATGGGATGGTAACCTTTACGACACTTTCTCGTTGACCCTCACTAAAATACTTGTATATTTGGTAGGTTTGCTATGCAAAGTTACAAACACGCAAAACAGGGGTATAGTATATTGTAGGTATATTTTGCAACAAATTATATAATCTATAAATTTTCAGCATAATTCAACAAAATCTCGACACAAACACGGCCTACCGCGAAAGATTTCAAAAAGCAATAAAACCGTTCAACATATTTACCGAGCCATAGTACCGGCAACACCTAGAGCGCACTTATCAGATGAGAGCACACTTACTTGGAACCTGACCCATATAAAACATCCCGTATCAACCGTCGTCGACGCGGATTTGTTGGCACAGTAAAGAATTTAGTGCTCACCCCTGTCTGCTACGACCTTACATATACCTAGGTGGGGTACCTACGTAGAAGTGGGAGCTTGCACTACTAGATTTTACAAAATAACTGCTATTTCATATAGGTGCTTTATTTCACGCAAGTAATTAGACTGATTCTTTTCACCTTGATTTTTGACAGTCGCGGTAAACACTAACCAATGTCCTCAACTTTAATTAATAGATGTTCCATATCCGTACATGGTGATATATTTGGTATACAAATACCTATTCCTAATATATCTATAAAAGCTACAAAGCGAAGTTTTCTACTTAATACTGCTAGCAACTTAGCATCCCCTAAGAACGCTACTTTCATAATTCCATAATCTAAATCTCCGGCCTCGAAAGATATGGCAAAGTTCAACGGAAAGTTATGATTTAAATTGGGCTGCGGCAAGACCGCCTCTCTGGGCAAAACTTATTTTAAAGGGTTATGAATCAAAGTAATACGGCATTACTCAATTAACTGTGGATTCTAGATAAATATAAGTTTGAAGTTAAGCATTGCTCAAGATTTGTGTATATACATTTACAGCAATAATGTGGGTCTAAGTTTCTGTTGAGCTGATAAGCTGATAAATATCGCAAGAGAGCTGAGGAAATTATACTTACGTACTCGTTTTTCATTTACATCGTCATTCAGATATAAGCTTCTACTAACAAAATCTATCTAGCTGGCGGCATACGCGAACCCAATCAGCTTTTCCCATTTCCGGAATATCCACAGAGCTCTTTGAATATTTTAACGTTTTCCCTACATAAAAAAGCAACAATCATGAGCAGAAATTCGTAAAAAAATGTTGGCAGTGTCCCTTTGGTCGGTAAGCAAATCCGGATTAAACACTCGGGTGCTGATTGAACATTCACGCAGTTGAAATTAGAAATGCATTCTACTATCTTTTGATATAAAGTACTCAGTAAACATTACCCCACTAGTTGGACCGACGACCTTGTGAAAACTGCAGGGAGCCGATGAATGCAAGAGGCGAGCAGTCGCTCAAAATGCGGCGCTCTCTGGCGGAGGCTTATGTCCTGCAGTGGATGTCTTGAGGCTGTTGATGATAATAAAACATTAGTTGTTGCAAAAATTGCACATTTTGCTTTATTTTTTGAAGATTGTTAAGGCTGACAGATTTTAACCCGTCATGTCCCAATCCCAACTGGGAATTATTTTAAATCTGATGAAAAACACAGAGGCGATTGCATTGGTCGTTATTTCTCAGATAAATGTAATAAAGCATATTATTGCTTTATCTCAAAAATATGTTACATTTAATAAAAAAAAATAACTTGAACGTATTATTTATACGCATAAATCTAGTTCCCGGAATCGTCATTGTAAAAGTGTCATGAGACAGACAAAATGATTTTATGAAAATAAGCATAGCATTATAAAATGCAATGTAGACCTAGAAAATTACTTTGGCTTATCCTTTGGGAGAGCACTCCTCTTAGCTTTTGTTGTACAACTTTTTTCTTTGTTTTTGTGAAGATAATGTAGGTATAATTTGTAATAGCATCTGTTAACTTACGAATCAGTATTATTTATCGATATTTTTAGTTATTATTGAAATCAATGGAAGCTAAAAATAAAAATTCTCATTTTTACGTTATTTGCTCGATCATTAAATAAAAATATACGTTAGCAATTTTCAGATATGTCAAAGAAATTTAATATTTCCTTTGAAAAGTTAAATTAGGTTTCAAATTCTTAAAGAAATTCCAAGAAATAGTTTTTATTTTTTATGTACGAATACGCTAACGTTTGACCTCACCTCATCTGATGTTATGTGACGGTGCAGTTGAAAGTGTAGCACTTTAGTCTGAATGAGACCCTAAATTATATATTTATGATTTTTATAGCAGTATCGCCTGCTCAGCGTATATCTATATATACACATTAATTTGAAAAGGAATTGGGTTGTGATTCAAATTTTTCCTTTACAAATTAACCGTAAATTATATTTGTCAGGGTTGTGACCAATGGGCGAAACACATTCTGTCAATCAATATATTATTATTATATATTATTATTACGTTATAACCATTTACCATTACGACAATTCATTTTATTCACCACAACCACAAAAAGGTAAGTCGTAAAATCGTCACGTATGACTCCGCACATAAAATATTTTTACAAGCTTACTGCCACCATTTTTTGCGATCTAATGAAAATATGTGACATACGGGTCACGAAATGAAAAAGTTAGTGTTTCCGCCGCAGCTGGGGTTATACCGGTTATAACGAATCTAGGTTAGAATACGGAATGCCGGCTCTAACCAAAAGTTATGGATAATAAAAAGATTGAATGCGCAATCTCGTGTGGAACAACAAATCTAAATAACGCTCTTCTTATAAGCAAAACGAATTTTTGCACTACAGTTATATTAAATTACATATTATGTGTTTCATTTACATTATACAACGTGAGTTTGAATTGGTATGTTATCCCGAAAGGGGGAGACTGGGACCAAGATAGCCCACAAGTTGTGAGAGCCTTACTTGAAACTGTGTGTTTCCAAACCTCCATACTAAAAAATAAATCCACTTACAAAATTGCACGTGCGATCGCTACAAGAGTTAATAAGATACTAAAATAAATAAACAAATTCATTTCTAAAGACAGGTCGTCTAACTCATTTAAGTGCATTCGGTCAAGGCCGAAGTTCAACCACCTAGCTGCGCTAGGGCTATCTTCGAACGTAAACTTTACATGGCATTTCTTCAATGAAAAACTATTAGTTTAGAAAAGTCGTAGAAGAAACATTGTCTACCTTGGGGAGTGGATTTACCCCCTTTTGGGATAATATACCAATTCAAACTCAGATACACATCAGTGTTTACTTAACTTCATGTTTACTATAGTCTAATTGATCTCAGGGAACAACCATGTAAATCTATCGCTGTAATTCGCTGACAACCGATCTTAAAGTCCATAAATACCTGTATAATTAAAAAAATAGGTTCCTACCGAAACAGGTTAGGTACTGACTAACATTGTGCTGAAATCAAGAGAAATGAACAAACAATGGAATAGACATAGCTATTTTGAACAGTCATTTTATTAATTCAATGCTATGCGCACGTGTATTGATTTTTTGACAGTCCTATTGTTTGTTAAAGCTCTAAATTGAATTACCGTGTGCATGCCTATAAAGCCGTTTATATTTTTCCATTGGATTATTTGCACCTGACAATAAAATGGTTAGTTATTTTACAGATACTGTACTACAGTAACGTAACTTAAAAAATATACCTATGATTGTTATAGCAATTACGGTTGCATTGCAACAGTAAGTACCTACTTAAGATAATAGATTATTGGAACGTAGAGTCTAGACTCCCGTGTCATTAGAATTAAATACGAGGAAAACTAGTAAGTACTTAATATGCTTATGTTGAAAACAATAAAAACAACCGTGATTATTATGGTGAATGCAAAATAAAACTTATACCAACTTTATTCTCAGTTCATAAATAGGCCACTCTAAATTATCATGTGAAATCAATGTAATGATGTACTTACCTACGTGAACTAAGATGTTTGAAACGCGAATAAATTATTGTGTATTATTATATATCTTCACCATTGATGTGAAAGCTGTAAAATGTATCACCAAAAGTTTCCCACGCTTTGCGTCGCAGCTCGTAAACTGATGCCAAAACTCGTAAAATTTCTAATAAACCATAAAGTTCGTATTATTTTATGGCCTATTCTTTTTCGATCATGAAAATTATATTGACACAGTTTTTTAGTCAATATTGGAACTAATTTTTTTTTTTTGGTTTTGGATCATGAAATCAGCTCAAAGGGAAATGCGGCCTCTGCAAGGTATTTGATTTTCTTGGTCTTGGCCGAGGGTTTATAAAGTTTAGGACCAAGCACAGGAAGATATTAGATATCACGACTTTTATGACATAAAATGAAGCTAATCAATTATTTATAGGAATGGTGCTTTTTTCGTTACAAAAGACATTCTAAAGTAAGTTGCGGTAGAACTAAATTAGAATTTGATCTAATTGTGACTATACTATAAGCTACAAAATCCATGGTACCTATATTATATAGAAGAAATAAAATAAAATACACAATTCTATTTTTAACGACGGCAAAAATTGCAGGTGCCGTAAATTCAAAGAACAAATCATTTGTATTAAATAACTGCAAATCCAATGCCAATAAGGTTTTAAAAATCAGAGCCCAGAACAATAATACTTACCTACCCAGGATGGCACGCAAATTGAACGGAAAAGTTTCTGCGGCACGCCGATAGAAAATGTCAAGCGAGTCGCAGCGCAGAAAGGCTATTAATTATGTAAGAGGAAATTGAAACCCCAGAGGAAATAGAAGAGTAATAAAATGCAACAGCGATTGCTAGATGAGTGCTGTTCCGCCACCGGCCCGGACAAAACTGGGGCAATCTCACTCAACTTCGCCATCGTGCTTTGTGACTAGTAAATTGATGATATAGTAAAATATCATAGCTTTTTATTATGTACAATGAAAACCAAACTGAATCGCTGATAACAAGGTACTAAAAAGTATAAAAAAACCAAACTCGCGCACGGAGGGTTCCGTACCATTATTTATCCTTGCCGTCTAGTCACAAAATACAACAGAAGTCAATCACATGTATGTACTTCACTTTTTATACCTACGCTCGGCGCTCGCGCTAGGGCCGTCAGCTTTGGCTTATGCACAAAAAAGTATCGTGGTAGTGACACTCGTATCTAGTTGTTTGATTTATTGTTGAGAATGAAACGGGAAGAACGGAAATATAACAAGTTAAATAATAACTACAATATTTCTATTTTAATGTTTTACTGTTATAATATTACAAATTTGTCACAGAAAATATCTCTGAAACAACTGGTAGCGTAAAAAACGACAATTCACTGTTTAATGTTGAATTTAAACAGTGAATTATAATAGCTTTTTTTTGTTGCTCCATTTTTGCATAAAGAATGTTCACAGACGCGTGTATCAAGCGGGTGGCGCTCGCGCTCGCACTACTCTGACTGACTCTGAGACATCGTGTCGGTGAGCGGTGTCTATGTGTGCGTTGCTCGAGCGCACTTACTATGTTGATTGCGTTCTGTACTATATTCTGTGGTCTAGTGTTGAGTAACAGTACTATTTAAAGCAGCGCCATCTATGACTCATCTACTAAACGAGCAAAAAATCACGTTTGTTGTATGGGAGCCCCTTAAATATTTATTTTATTCTGTTTTTTAGTATGAGCTACAGCCCGGTGACAGAAATAGGGTCCATTTTAATGCTAGTTAGTAATCTGTGGATGATGTGGATGGCTGTATATTTAATAATACCACTTATATTAAACCTTGTTACTCTAAATTCTAATGTAGGTACAGCTGTTTGTCATTCCTAATAAATAAATAAATAAACTTTACCCTTTGGGTACGGAACCCTAAAAAGAACAGTTTGTTTGTGTGCGGCTTTTACGCCAAAACGGCTGAAGGGATGTCGTTGAAAGCACACAGATTACTCCTACCCGAATTCTTTATCTGGAAATCTTGTTTGGACTAATATGATATTTTTGTAGAACAATTGTGATGTTCTTCATGGAACATGTTTAGCCAGGTTTTTCATAAGAAAATTCATTATTTTCAAAAATGTCGCAATGTGTAAGCGAGATAGAGGATCCACGAATATACGAGCATTTAAAGAGCACTGCAACATAACAATAATTTTTGTCTCGTTCTCGCAGAAAACGTAGTTGTGAATTTTTATTCGCTACTACGTTGTCACGCCGTTTTCTACGTTTTTTACGTTTCCGCTACAGAGCTTTTTTTAAAAGTATCTTAGGAGGAAATAGTTCTTATTAGAAAACGTCCAACGTGACGTTACCCATACGCTGCGATAAAACAACGAAGCCACTATAGGTACTCATCCTGTCGAAGAGAAGAGGGAAGGGAAAGCGAAAAAGAGGAGAAAAGGATGAATGGATGGACCGGCAAAAAAGGCAGGATATCTAAGCATGATATTTATATACGTGTCAAAATGTTGTCAAGATTTGCCTAATAGGACTGACGATAATGTGAAAGAAATTATGTAAAAGAACATAATTATTTACGTATGAATATGCTGCTGTATACTACAAAATAATCTAAGCGCAGTGCGCCACCTAAATACTTATTAATAACGCGATTATGGAAATCAGTTGACAAGAAGCTTAACAGCGGCAGCGTTTATGTTGATTGGAGTTTCCTGCTATTTAACTTGCGGTAAACATTTACAATAAATTTCATAGTACCTATACACGTGATAGCTAGTATGTAGTCTAGTATTCAACAGTAGATTAAATATAATGTAAAGGAAAAATTTAAATCCCGACCGATGTTTGAACCCATTACTCCATACTGCGTTTTCGTACTCAACAAGTCTAAAAAATAAACAATCATAATTATGTCAGGAAATGTATTACCTATTACCACAGTCCTAGTGTTCACCAAAGCGTTGTATTTAAAAAAATAATTAAATAAACATTATAAGTAAATATGTTTCTTAGCACGACGACGCTCGATTGAATCCAAAAATGCGACGGAGAACACATTAGGTTTTCCTAGTTTGGGTATCAATGTTTTCCAACCAGTATTAAATTAATATAGATTTATTAATTTAGACTGTTTCATGTCTAAACAAACAACTTCAATTTCAACTAAACATGTCTGTAAACATTTAATAAAATACTTTTTTTTTCTTTTTTTTTGGCTTCACACTTAGTGTGTTTAGCCAGTGTCAAGTTTTGTAATTTTTCATCGTATTATGGAAATTTTCACTTAAAGTCAAGTCATAGTCACAGTCAGTGTAGTCATAGTCTAGTCTAAGTCATAATCCAGTCTAAGGCATGCCCTAGTAAAGTGGTGGCAACTTTAGTAGAGGCTTCTATGGAATTTTGGAAGCAACACGAAAAACCACGTTTCACTACATTAACACTGGAATTCATAGTCAAGTTGGGGGCTCCTCTAGGGGATGATTCAGGCCCTGTGTAGCGAATTCTAGTTTTATGCATTTCATAAACAAAAGTAACCCCTAATTTGACATTATCAGGGGCTGGATGCTGATTGTCCGAATTTCGTCAACCAAACGGTCCCCTTGCTTTGATAACGTGCTATTTTTTATTATTGTTTGAGTGTTGTGTTGTGATTTACATAAATATGGAAGTAGATGGTGACTTGGATCTCATAAATGATGAATGGCCGATGGAGGCTTGAATGAAATGCGAATTATATCAGTGCCGAAGCGATATATTCATAATGTAAATACACAATAACTTTAACTTAATACAAACAAATTTTTTTTACTACACTACAAGTTGATGTACCCCCCTTACAACCTGTGTGAATTAATAAAGTTTTTTTTATCATATTAACTTTTCTATAAATAATAATTATAGTGTAAGATAATGAAAGTTAATTTATATGGATATAACGCGGGAACGGGCCTCTCGTAACCATGGCAACCGATCGTCCCACCTCGGACCATGGTTACGAGAGGCCCGTTCCCGCGTTTTATTATCTATCAAAATTCAAAAGCCGCGTCAAAATCATGTCAAAATGACACCCGAGAAAATTTTCATAGACAACATGATTGAAACGCACAGATTAGAGAAAAAATATGTGTTGAACTGCCATTTAGTTAGGGGTCTCTCCAGCGATTGTTTATGAAAGTGTAAGAAGAACGATTCAACATTTAACCTCTACGTGAAAGTTGAATGATGGATTTTGGGGGTTTGTTCACCCGTTGACTATGAATACCACTGTATATCACTTGACCACACTCATGCTCGTAATTCAGCACTTAATGCGTAAAACACCACCAATTTTAAACATTAACACTGGAAAAAGCATAAGTTTTGTAAAATAATACAATGCACCGACGTGAACTTTTCCGCGTTCCCGCCAAAACTCTAATAAAATACTTCATTTCATATCTTTTCGTAATGTCACAAAGATTAAAAAAACGAGAAGATAGAGCAATTCTTCCGAGCAATGATTTTATAGGTATTATATCGCTGCGTAAAAAAGAGGTAATAATAAAAGCTAAAAATAGTAGCAAGCTATTAGTTAGATGAGTTAGTTGTTATCAACCATTTACTTTGTTTTTATTGGTTACAGGCAAAGCTTTTGACCACGCCTGACCACAGAGCTAGAATTTCGTTACTCTATGGTCTCGCCTGATGTTAAGCAATGACGTGGTCTACGATGGCTCATGCTTGTCTAGAAGATATCTGTTCACTCTTGCCTTGAAAAATCTCAGGTATATTAACTGGAAATAAGGGACGCCGGCCCTCCTCCTCGCCGGTCTTTGTTAGCATTCCGTTTTGAATTAAAACCCCTTTTAATTAAAAACGGAATGCTATCAACTAAAAAACCATTTGAGTTGTTTTTTTGTTTCACGCCAATGCTTAACCGACTTGGATAAAACTTTGCAGACAAGTTCCTAATTATGTATGTCCAAGATCAACGTAGGATACTTTTTGTCCCGCAAAATTAAGAGATTGCGCGGGAAAATGGATAAACAGCGAGTGAAACCATGGCGCTCTAAAGTTCTAAGTTCTCAGTTTTATAAATATTGGTCACTTTAATGTGGTTATTATATATTTATGTCCCAATTGCACTAATGAGTTAGTTCACATTGAAACCGCGATAGACATGCGGTTTATGGTAATTATAATCCAAAACTGATTGCTGTAGTTCGAACGAATGGTTCTCGGCACGCCGCGCCACCGCTTCCCATGATGGCGCTCTGCACCTGTACAGGAGTTTCTCTACGCCGCCGCTTGACGGAAATCCTATACATTGAGTCTCGTAACGCCGCGCCACGCCTCGCAGGCATTCCCGTAACTACGCGCACGCCTATTATTCAGTTTCGTAACGCCGCTCCATAACTTAAGGGGCAGTCTTTGGCGAAAACTACGTTAAATTATTATATATGTATGATTAGTATTATGAATTACAAGGTGTGATATCCCGGGTACCAGGACCAGGATACCAGGATACCAGGATGACGTGTACAGTGCAGTATCATGCGAAACTTTATTATTATAAAGTTCCGAGTGACACTGCCACTGATATGGGCGGCCGTGTGGGTTAACATCAGGAGATCGACTAGCTCGTCACGTCATTAAAGCCAATTAAAAAAACCTAGTTTGTTAGGAGTTTATATATATGTATTAGGTTACGATGGGGCTGCCATAAACACTGTTCACTCTTGACTTGAAGACACCCAGGTTACAGTTAAGTTGTAAGATCAGTATATACCTACCCATATTTTAAGATTGTAATCCATTTTATATTACGGTGCGTCTTTTGGTAATTGTTAACGAATGTACGGAGCACATTTCTACATATCATATCAATAATTTGTAGCCAGTTCGCCGAAGACTGAGCGTCAACTTCCTAATGAGGCCAAGAAATTTCGTGCGCACCAAGTGGTGGAACTTAAGAGCGTTGTAAACTTTCATTCGTCGTCATTAAAAGTTTCAAGTTAAAGATTTGTGCCAACATTAATTAGCTAGACACTTATGGAAAAATTTGTACGTCTCGAGTCTTAGCGTTCGCAAAATAAACGAGGCTGACGGGTACGAATGTCTTTTCTTAAAAGTTTTCTTTGAATGAATTGTTAACTTTTAGACTCGCTTGCTTAAGTCCACTAATGAGCTGAGATGGCGATAGTTACTTTTTATCACAACACACAATAAACATTTTAATTAAATAATGATCCTCTTTTTAATTGAATTTTCCCTTCCGTTGCCATTGAATTGAAATTACTATTAATACATCATCATCATCAACCTGAAGACGTTCACTGCTGAATATAGGCCTCCTCCAAAGAGCGCCACTTTGAGCGGCTGCTTGCCTCCTGCATCCATCGGCTCCCCGCGGGTCTGACCAGGTTGTCGGTCCACCTAGTGGGGGGCCAGCCTACGCTGCGTCTTCCGGTTCATGGTTGCCACTCGAGAACCTTTCTTCCCCATCGGTAGTCAGTTCTACGAGCGATGTGCCCACTGCCACTTCAATTTGCTAATTTTCAAAGCTATATCGGTGACTTTAATCCTCTTGCGGGTCTCCTCATTTCGGATCTTATCTCCCAAGGAAAACCCGAGCATAGCTCAATAAAACATCATCATTTCATCATTGACAGCTTGAAGACGTCCACTGCTGAACATAGGCCTCCCCCAGAGCACGCCACCTTGAGCGGCTGCTCGCCTCCTGCATCCATCGGCTCCCCGCGGCTTTCACCAGGTCGTCGGTCCACCGAGTGGGGGGCCGGCCCACGCTGCGTCTTCCGGTTCGTGGTCGCCACTCGAGAACCTTTCTTCCCCATCGGTTGTCAGTTCTACGAGCGAAGTGGCCTGCCCATTGCCACTTCAACTTACTCACTCTAAGAGCTATATTGGTCACTTTAGTTCTCCTGCGGATCTCCTCGTTCCGGAGCTTATCTCGCAGGGAAACACGGAGCATAGCTCGCTCCATAGCTCGCTGCGCGTCTTTGAGCTTACTAATGAGGCCAACAGTAGGAGACCATGTCTCAGTTCCATAAGTCATCACTGACATCAATACAACATCAATAAAACATAATTATACCCAACTAAATACATACCTGCTATTAAACCTAGGTTACTCATTATTATGATTTTAAAATCGATACAACGTAGACAAGGCCTTATAAATAGCAGAAATAGAAGGAACCTCCAGGCTAGGTGACGGAATTTGCATAATAACATGAGTATTCTCCGAGCGCCTGTCAAGTCAGATCAAATTGATGTCCATGGACATAAACTCCTGAGGTAATCCATTAAATCTAGTCTATCTAGACTTGTATATTAGATAATAATATAGTATATGTATTACACTTACATAAAAGCTGTTATTTAAAATTGAGCTTCGAAGTAACGTTAAATATAATGCGGTTTTCCACTTTGTACTTATGATAAGTTTTCGACGTTTTTGACGCAACGCTACCCGGAACGCTACAAAAACCTTTGACATCGCAATTCCCAAAATGCGGTCAACCACTTATTTTAATAACGTATCCCAGCTATGAAATTCTACTGTTGCACGTGACAAAACTTCATATACTGCTCAAGTATCGCACAGTTTCTGAAAGTGCTGCGAAATTTTACAATGTAAGAGCACATAGAGTGTGCACTAACATGAAGTAAACAGAGTGTGCTTGGATCACGATCGGGGCATAACTCGTGCGCGTGATGTCTATTCCGCGGGACTCGGGAGCCGCAAGAACTTTAATTGTAGCACACTAACCGCTGCACGCTGAACCACAATGCTCACTTACTTTTCTAACACTCGATGGGTATGGTTGTGAATATATGGTAACTTTTATAGCCATCTTCACACACCTCAAACCTCCAAAATAGCGTATTATTGGTGAGGCCTGTGTTCAGATGTCCATCTTCCGGCTTGATGAACTGACAAGATTGTAAGGCCGTGGACGTGGGGCCTCTGTGTTTGATATCAATTCCAACTGAATACCGGTGTACATTATACACTCGGTATCCAGAAAAATACAACCCGGGGTTGTTCAAGTCAAGAGTGAATAGGTATTTATTACTAGACAAGCGTGCTACACCTTCGACCGCATCATCGTTTCCCATCAGATGAGATTGTGGTCAAACGCTAGCCTAGTCAATAAAAATCAAAAAAACCTGAGAAAAAGGTAAGGACAGACAGCAACAAAGCGATCCTAAAATAGTTTTTTTTTTAAATGGGCAACCAAACCGTATATAGTTTATGAAAGTGATTACCTACTTAAGTGGCACGGATGGTGATTACTGAATGCATATACTTATACATTTTTAGACTCTATTTCTTACTAATTTTAGTACGTAACAAAGCTAGAAAATACTTACAGAATTTTCATTTTCAGCTGCAATCAACTTCTAACATTTCTTGCAGCGTAATTAAACTCACGGCTACACCAGACATGTCTAGGTCTTTGGCGTTGCTTGGTCGTTAGCGAAGGGAGCGAATGGAGCAATACCGAACCACAAGAAAACAATTTAGCGTTTCTAGGGGCAAACCCGGGCCATGTTCGGAGGTGCAAAAACCGCTGTGAATGCGACAGCTGACCCTGAGTTGCCAGGGGCGTATTGAAGGGCACGAAAACTGTGTCCCTGTCAACAATTGTAATTGATGATTTAATTTAACTGCTTACCTAGCTAAAACTTATAGAGTACCATAATGATTGGTCATTAAATCTGCTTATTAAACAGCACCATTATGCTATTAGAAGGTAAGCAAGTATGGTATGTAGGTATGTAGGTACCTACATATTATTCTTTTCTTTTTTTTTTCTTATATTTTGGCTCCACACATAGTGTATTTAGCCAGTGTCAAGTATTGTAATTATTCATCGAGTTATGGAATATTTCACGTGTAAAGTCAAGTCTTCAAGTCTTAGTCACAGTCCAGTCTAAGTCAGGTAATCATAGTCCAGTCTAAGTCATACCCTAGTAAAGTGGTGGCGACTTTACTAGAAGCTTCTATGGAATTTTGGAAGCAACACGAAAAACCACGTTTCACTACATTATATCACTTGCCCACACTCATGCTCGTAATTCAGCACTTAATGCGTAAAACACCACCAATTTTAACCATTAACACTGGAAAAAGCACAAGTTTAGAAAAATTATACAATGAAACGACATGAACTTTTTCAAGTTCCCGCCAAAAACCCCCATATTATTCTTTTATTAATGATAAGTTTACGAAGGTATTCCCGGAATAGTCCAGACTTACAGTATATTGTGTCCTCTAGCATCGTATCGTAGTACTTGTAGTAGTTTTTTTTTTATCATAGACATAAACATTTACAGGCAAAACAAAAAACGCTAAAATAATAAATTTAATCATAGGCACAGTACAGCTTTTATAAACTTGTTACGTATTTATTCATTGTTCGATATAAATGCTCTTCATATAAATGCAGATAAAAAGTCTTGCGAGAAAATAAAATTTGAACCACAAGAATATTAAATCAAAAGAATATTTAAAAAACTATTTGCCAGCAAAAGATGCGATATCCAGTTTAATTTTACTTAAGAGTTTATCTTAGCGGTTAAATCTGAGTGAAATTCAGTTAAGTTTGTAGCGGTGGAGTAAATTAGACATCTGAGTCTTAAAACTCAACGGTCCTAGATTTATTAGAAGTGAAAATTATTATTAACCCTACATTTCTTAACTCGGTCACAGATAATATAATACCTGGTACTCGGTGCAATTTAATATTAAACGCGGCGCGGTAACACACGTGAATGGCAGGAGTGCCAGACTGATCGATTGAACTTTCGAGCCACAATTAATGCGACGATTTTTCACGTTGACATTCTACATGAAATCCCATATTAGTTACCCATATTCCGTGTCTGGGTTGCCCCTAACCGACAGGGATTAATGGCTAAAGCAATTAAAGTAGTAAACAGCAGGTGCAGTGAGATTCCGGTACCACCCCCGGCAAACAAAATAGTGTGGGAAAACAGCCGCGTTTGCTGCCGAACTAAATGATATCACACAGGGCGTAATTAGTACGACAGTAAGTTTTGCAGATTATTAAATATAAGAAGTACAAACCCCTTACCTACTAATAAGTTGATAAAATGCGGCAATGCATCGAAAACGTTTCATTGATGTTTTTCGAGTTTCTATACTAGAAGAGGCTTTATGGTCGGTAGAGTTCACTATATCATTACTTTTCAACCTCCTTTAACTTCATTTCAATGTCCGTAATAGGTTCCAGGGTTTAGGTAGGAGTAACCTGGTAAACGACCCTACCAGGCCGTTATGTGACAGGCAAGTACGCGTACCTACTAAGGCCTGATTTTACTAAAGTAGAATAACTTTTATTCCAAGTATAACTTTCCGAGAACGATTGGTCGTTACACGATCACGAGTATAACCATTATAACACCAATTGTTAAAAGAGTCCTCTCTAAGGGTAGGCAACGCACCGGCAATGCCTACGGTGTTGCAGATGTTCATAGGCGGTGGTGTCAACGACTATGTCAGCCCTATACTCCGGCTGAGTATGACATTTGACGTGTGACATAGTAATTTCACCATGACTGGTAAATCTACAATTATAGCCAGTTTATACTATAGGTATCATTTAGCAGAGAAAATAGAATGAATAGTCAGCCTAACTCTTATTTATGATGCCTAGATGTAGTAGGCTATGGAGAAAAAAAGAAGCTTCAGCGCAAGCTGTCCAGTTTGCACATCCATGTGTATTAAACATAAGAAAGTAAATGTAAACGGAACTAGTCGGGTAATTCCGCTGGTTTTTCGAACTATGTGCGCGGTGTGTAACGCGATACTATTTGCTCAAGGAAATAATCTCTTAAGGCAAACAAGCATTGCACTTTATTTGAACCGATGTGTACTGTACGTGCGGTGTGACTGCAGCACTGCAGTGTATAAACACCGCACCGTATATGCTGTTTTCAGACGACTATATTAAAGAGATAACGGTGTTTGCGTAAGAAAACGGAAGCGGTTTTAGGTGGATTTACCTTTATGTGGAATATGAGGATATTATATTTTGATAGAAATTGCCAAGGTACAATGTTATACGATTGTGAAAGCCACCATCAACGAACGTAGCTTCACGTTATATCTGCTGAAACATTTTAGATGATTTTTTGGATCCAAGTAAAAGTAACGTTATTATAGAGCAACATAATTTGGGCAATTACTGGGCAAATGAGACTTTATGATCTGATCACTCAGTCTAGTAATCTGATTACTAGGCTGTGTGATGTCTCAGGATGACGTGCGCAGTGCAGTGTCACGCGAAACTTTAATGTTTTAAAGTTTCCAGTGACACTGCAGCTGTTATGGGCGGCCGTGTCGCTTAACATCAGGTGAACGACTAGCTCGTCACGACATTCTATCGCATTAAAAAAAAACAAATATTATCACTATGATAATATAGATATGTCAAATTTTTATTGATCAGTCATAATGAAATACATTAGGTATAGGTACAATGACGGTAGATTTATTATGAGAAAATTATATACAAATAACTTTTATTAAAAAAAAATATCACGCGCTTTTTAATATGAAACCGAGGAATTCATATGAATTTGTTTTCCTTATTACAACAATAAAGAGCGATAAGTATAAAAAGGAGCGATAAAAGTATTTTCCGCATGAGATCTTATGTAAGTACATAATATCCGAGCTATCGTTGATAAATCGTCCCGGTAATCTGAAATTGAGATTATGTCCAGATCTGGATACAAGAAATCAGAGGAAACGTGTTTTAATGGTTCACATTCGTTACTTGAGGTAGTTTGGACTTAGTTACATTAATTATTAGATGTGTAAGTAAACACGGTTTATCTAAAGGACCTCTATTTTGTCTTAATCATACGAACCCGGCTTTAAAAAAATAGTTACATTCTTGCGCAGGCTTCAATAAAACTGAACCGGTTCTACGTGAGTGATAAAAACGCCATCTTTTGGACTGTACCGGTTCGCACGCGCCAAAGTATAAACGCTATACTACATTATTGCCTTGCCATAAAAACCGGGACATCGGCCGAGTTAATTTTTCGTGTGGTGAGCAGGCACGTGCCGTCCGGATTTATGTCCGGGCCGTGCCGACGCGTATGTACACTGCCTATAAAAACGTCCCACTGACCAATATGTTTGACCTAAGCTTTTGAGTTAAATGTTAAATTATGCGTTTGGGAGCATTTATATACAAAAAAACTTAAAACGGCAATTTTTTTCTACTAGCTGTAGTCTGTCTTCATTTTAATTCATATTTATTTTATTATGTTCTTCCTTACCTACAAAAAAACTGATTCATCGATCTGGCTAGTTTGAACTGACTAACAAATCTTTTTTAGAATTTAGAAGGTTCTATTTTATTTTCAGAAGAACACTGAAGCATTTTTGTTTCAGTGCTTTTTTACAAATGATCTTATGCGAATACCTTGAAGTTCTATGTTTACCATGAAAATATTTATTATAAATAGTATAACAGTACCAATATAAGTACAGTGCAGTGACTGCAAAAGAAAAATCAACAGTCAATAATAAACTAACATCGTTAACCTCACATCAAGCATGAAGGTGAAGAAAACTACCCTGCTCACCATCCCTGTAATGAAGTTAGACAGTTACACCCTCAGGAGTCAGTTTTACTGCCTACGCGTTTACGGCTACTAAACTTAACTACGCCTAAACGATTCAGACTGTACTCACTCTGAGAACAGTATGACAGAGCTGAAACTTCAGTACAGAAATATCCTTTTATTCACGCATACAAGTAAAAATAATAATTCATTTATGCTACACGTTACCGCATTTGACAATATGACGACTACCGTTTATATAAATTTAATTGAGAACTGGGTTTTAACGGTAGAACCTTTGTGCTTACTTTCATTAATACCAATGACAATGATGTGAGAGTAGTTTCTCCTTCTTCTTCGAGAAGAAGAAGAAGAGTAGTTTGCTAGTGACTAACGTCTGACTAAAACAAATAATTCAGTAGCAGCATGAATGACTGCTACTTTTTGTGCTTCTGTTTCAAGTTGAACCAATTTCAATAGCTTAGGTACTTTTACGTCATGTACTGTACCCATGATGTGCACTCAACGGTGTTTTATGTACAAACTTTTGCAATAAACCGACTTTTGGTGAAAGGCAGTCATTTACATTATGGAGATGGCATTAAAAAGCTGCGTATTTATTTTATGATGTTTTAACGCTTTTATATGTATTTGACGTTGCGAATATAGTTTAGTTATCATTAAATTATATTTTCCACGCTCTAATATTTCGTCGAGTACCAAGATGATTATAGAAGACTGACGCATAGGTTGCCGTACTACAGGCACTCTTCAAGGTAACCCTTAAAGCTAAAAGTACTTTTTGTCTCAGCATTTGACCACGTCTATATCGATCGTAGTAGAAGCACCGGATACATTATTATTCTCGAGGAAAACCTCGTTGTGGTCTCCAGGGAGGTGTCCGTATCGGAGAGTTGCATCCTGCAGACCCCACAGCTCTACGTATAAGATACTGGCCCTCTTATAAAAAGAAGAAAAAAGGACAAAGTATCAGCAAGTTGTAAAATTAGCCTAAAATATAAATCAACCTATCGCTTTGGTAATAAATAGAGTTCAACTTTAAAAAAAAAATCTTATGCGTTATAATTTGTTCCGAGCCAAGTTTTTGTCTTTATTTTATTTGGCGCACAAAACAGAATACAACCAAACACAAGAACAAGAAAAAAAATTACATACATTTTGAGCTAGATTATATCCTAAAACATGCGTACACATCATGATTAACGAAACTGTAATTAGAATAATTAGTAAAATAGTTAACTATGTATATTTCTTATGGTATCGATTTGAATCTTAAATGAAAAATAATCATTCTAAGTTCCGAAATAATAATTAAAACGTCTCTTTTAAATTTTGCTAGTTTTTGGTCTGACGAAAGTACATCACAAAACGTAAAATCCAGATCTATGACAAAAAAAACTAGTAGTAAAATAAGAGTGCTAAAATATGTTGCATGTTAGCCATGTACATAATATCTAAGGTTTTATTCGTAATTCGTTAATCATTCGAAACAAATGAATATTTCATTGAAACGCCAAAACGTTCAATGATTACAAACCTGCCTTGGAGCCAATGGTATAGTTAATTGAATTGGAGAAACCCTAAAGAAAAACACGGATTTTAAAAAGTTATATAAAGAAACATCCACGTAAGCCAAAATGAGCGCAACGCAAAGTTTCCGATTTAGAATTCAATACCAAAAAATAAAATCAGGTGGTTCGAGTTGGCAATTGGCGGGTGTTTGTCGTATTGGCGCGAGTGTGCGCTTCCCGCCGTGATCCGCACATGAATGCAACGAGAAGTGCTGTCCCGGTATATGCTTGGTCCCGGTTTAAATGAACTGATCCCAGTTTTTGGCTATTCCAGTTTATAAACAACTATTTAGTATTCGGCTAGTTAAATTTCCAATAATACCTGAAATATTGACGCTTCGACAAAGAGTATAATTATTATTAACGCCATATAATACTTGAATCCGCATAATATTATGCATCGTGAATTTATATTAGTTTAACTTTGATGTTCAGCTATTTTAACAGGCAAGTTGACACATGTCCCATTCATTTTTTCCGATCTTGATTCAAGTTAATGGACAACACTATAGCTGATGCACATTGCATACAAAGTGTTACGGACATAGATCGAAGGAGGCCTGCCAATCTCGATTTTTCCTACTTCCCGGCTATATCCTGCCTGTGGATTGTAACAGCGGATGCGACAAAGACTGATTCACCGATCTGAATATAGAACGTGATTCGATTCCAGTTAGTTTGAGTTTTATTATAGTTAGTTTCACGAGTGATCTTAATGTAGTGAGAGCAAGTTATGAACTAAGCGTGTTGCATCAGATATGAGTATATAAGAGAAAAGGTTTCACATTAAAACGTTTAACGCTTTTTCTATTTATAGATAGTGTTCAGCTTTAAATATAAATTCTATGGGAACATAATTTGTGTTGTGATTTCGTTCCGATCAAACGCAGAGCAGCTTGCCTTTACAAAAAGAGCTTAGATTAAACTTCCAACATTGGACAGTCCACTTTTACGGATAAAAAGTGGTTTCTGATAAAATGTTTTAACAGTAAGTTGGAGCAAAGGTATAGTTTATTACGAAACTTGCCCGTTACGGCTGTATATTTACTTAGCGCTTGATTTTTTGTACACTTTGAAAAGCTGTTTCTGAATTGATTTTTCAGGGCGTCACTCTACTACCGGTTTTATCTTAGTGTCGCTGCACACGAGCCACTCGCGACAGCCACAAGCGCCGCCACGAAAAGCTAGAAGCGGCTACAGAGGTAGCTGAAGCGCGCGACGTCACTTGTGGCCGGTGGTGGACACTTGCGGTCGTTGCCTGCTCCAATTTTTAACCAAAGCATTCAGTATCATAATGGACTCTGATATAAATAATTCTATATCCATATTTATTTAAATAAACAACAGACTACGTGCGTTCGTTGCCGTCAACTTTACAGGTTTACTGAGGTAGGGAGGAGGGAGAGAAGGGTGCGGAATCGCGCGAGTGGCGTGTGGCGGCGTTTTG
Organism: Ennomos quercinarius; assembly: GCA_910589525.2. Classification (NCBI taxonomy): domain Eukaryota; kingdom Metazoa; phylum Arthropoda; class Insecta; order Lepidoptera; family Geometridae; genus Ennomos; species Ennomos quercinarius. Next base: position 9,123,186 of record OU342501.1, read on the forward strand.
TGTCAGCGTTTAGTGGCTGGTGCGGGCCACAAGAAGCGAGCAGCGACGATTGTAGCGTGTGGCGGCCACCGGCGTCAACCGTTTGCGGCGAGTCCGTATAAAATGTATGAAAACTATAGGAAATATACCGGTGGCGGCGTTTTGTGGTTGTGGTCGGTGGCCCATGTGCGGGAAGCCTTAGCGATACCTGTTTATGCGCACATTGCTCAGGCACTAAGGGTGAGTTTTTCGATTTGTAGTTAAGGTAACCAATGGTTAAAAATGCAAACAAATTCTAACCAATGGTCAAAATTTGTTAGCATTTTTAACAATTGGTTACCTTAACTATGGATCAAAAAACCTACCCTTAGTTATATTAGTATCGATTATCTATGAATTATTTCACAGAAGTTGAGATTACGTTTTCAATTAAAAGGAGATAACCAAAAAATATTTTTTTTTCATGACAGCTCATACAAAAACAAACCGAGCTTATGCCATTTGCAACGTTATTTGTATGAAATTCCGTCAACCCAGTTATCTTATTACTGAATATTATCAGAGAACTGCAACCGGGTACAAAGTTGAATTAGATTTTTAAATTGTAAATAATAAATAAATAAATAAATGCTTTTTATTTGCCTTGCAAAAAAGGCCTATAAAAGTATTAAGTTCACTAATCCAGTTATGACAATAATTTTTACTACACACATTACTTACATACATACATACTGCTACATTGTGTCAAGTTATAAAATCTATTCGGTTCGGTTTGTACTGAAACCTGGTTATGTTAATAAGGTTATATAGGTTGCTCTACTGCCCGCGCTCGGTGAGTTCTGATTGACATTTTTGCATTTTTTTATCAACTGGTGCATTTAGTTTTCCATTTCCTATGGTAATTAAATAGAGGAAGGCTGTTAGAGTGGCTCGAGGCTTCTCCGCCCCCACGCTTTCTGTACTTCTTGTTGCCGTCCCATTTATTTGAAGTATTTTCAATTAAGCTTCAAAAATTAAGCTGTGATTTTGTAGTTGACAATTTCACTATTTGACAAGTTTTTAAGTACAATTCGTGTATTTTTTAATAAACAAAAGAATTTATGTTTTTTTTCAGTTTGATGGCGATCTAATCTATGATAATAGTATTTTCTGGGCAAATGTTAAACAATGCTCAAAGTACGTCCTGTCCATATCGTAGATAGATAGATAGATAGATAAACTCTTTATTGACACCAAGATAACAATAAATTAAAAAAAAGAAAATCTTACAAGTAGGTACAATGGGCGGTCTTATCGCTAAAAAGCGATCTCTTCCAGACAACCTTTGGATGGACAGAGATAGGTAGATCGTAGGTATGTTAACAATACATAATTATATGATTATGTAAATTCTATCTTTAGTTTTAGAAACAGTTACCTAATAGGCTCAAGCAATTGCTTAATTATAAGAGGCGTGTGACTCACTTTTGTGTGTGCAAGGATCTCACGAACCTACTAAGTGACCTGTGTAAACTATATTCACAGCCCACTTCAGATTATGATCGCAGGATAAATAACAGTACTTATGATTAGCAGCTTTTGAAATGATGCTATTAACCCCCACATTATGGGAACTGTCACAACAAAACGTTAACGCTTATGAGTTGTAAAATAAACACAGGTTTTTATAAGCGCGGTTCTCAAGAGGCTAGGGAAAGAATGAATGAAATATGAAAGCAATAAAACGCTCGTTGAGAAATAGCTTAACTCTGCTGTGGGAATGCTCGTAATTTTTGCAGAGGCGAGTTAATGTCGACAGATTTAAATTAGCTCTTTAAAAATTGCGCTACTGGGTAATGAGCACAACCAAGTCTATCATTTAAAATGTAGCGATTTAATTTGCTATTTTTAAGTTGGTACTTGAATTGTTACGAACTTCTTATCAACTATTCATAACTATAGTGACTCGCAGTTTCATCAGTGCCAACACGAAAAATTTACCGGTATAAAAGAAACTTTTTTTTTTTAATGTGATTGAATGACGTGACGAGCAAGTCGTTCACCTGATGTTAAGTGACACGGCCGCCCATAACAGTTGCAGTGTCACCCGGAACTTTAAAACAATAAAGTTTCGCGAGACACTGCACTGCGCACGTCATCCTGAGACATCACCCAGTCTAGTAATCAGATTACTAGACTGAGTGATCAGATCATAAAGTCTCATTTGCCCAGTAATTTCACTAGCTACAATGCCCTTCAAACCGGAACACAGCAGTGCTTGCACACTACTGCTTGGCGGCAGAATAACTGGCAAAGCGGTGGTACCTACCTAGACGAACTTTGCAGAAAAGTCCTACCACCTAGTGAAACCTAATAATATGTATCACTCTCTTAACTATGGCTATGCTTAAAATGTCATCGATCTGTCGCTCCGTTGCATGCGTGAAAGAATGAGGACAAACAAACAAACGTCTTATACGAATTTATAATAAGTACCTTATGTGTCCCACGGGTACCTTTTTATTCCCGTAGTACCCAATAGATGCACCATGCATGGGTGAAAAAACGACAAGACGGGTGCGCGATGGGCTAAAAATGTAGTACCCTTGGTTCACCAGCAGTACCTACGTAATAACGATTCACATCATTGTGTACGTAGGAAAGTTTGAAAATTGTTGTCTAATGAAATATACCTAATCTAAAGATAACCCTCGTTATACCTATCTATAATATAGTCTTCAGATATGTGCTAAATCAAATCAGAACCCTATTGAAGGCAGCATTGTCCAACAAAGTAAGTTTAACGAGTTTATAATACAGTCTTCAAACTAGTTTAGTTACCAGCATTCTAACCTTTAAACAGACAAAGCTAACATTGCCATCGTCTATCGTGAACAGCGCGAATAATTCGCGGTCAATTTTACTAATTTATAGACAATTGAGTTTTCGGTAATAACACGATAGATTTGTTCCGAACAACACCACCATTGCAACATTTGTGCCATTAAAACAGCGTGGAATACACAATCAAATTATTGGAACAATCGCTACACCAATACAAACTATTAGGCTCAGTGCTTTACCTATAGATGCAATTACTGATAGTGTACCTACGCAACGGCTTTTTGACATTTCGGCTTTGAAACGGTTTAGATAGAAACGCTAAAGGAATTACGTGACCGAAATAGAGTAGCACTAAAACGCGAGTTTACATTTTGATTTTGATTGTCATCGTAATGAAAATAGAAATTAAATTGAGACGTGACTAGAAAGTACATGCTCAACTTGATAGCTAGGTATATAATGGATTTATATGAATATGTATAAGTAATGGAATAATACAAACACTATGTAGAAACATTGCTGATCTAACGCAAAGCAAAAATATCGATTTCGTTATAGTTCACCGCTAATTTTAGTGCCAATGCATTTGATAAATTAACACAGCAGATGCAGGATATCTCATTAAGCCGCATTGTCGTTCGTGTCCGGCTATATAAAGTTTTGATTGCTGAGTTGATAATTGAGCATTGTAAGTGTTATTGCTGCAACCGGCCTAATAATAACGTTGGTAAATGAAAGCAAGGCGTGGCAGGGCCGAACCGGTTTCTAGGCAAAATATCCTTGTGGCAGCTGTAAGGTGATCTAGTTCTTAAGCCGAGTGCAGTAGAATGCGGACGCTGCTCACACCTTGCTGTTGAACTGCTGAACGAGGAAGCTGCGCGGCATTTTTGCTTTTATTTAACCGTGTAATAGGAACTAATTATTTTGCATAACTTAAATATTCATTAATAGTTGGTTTACTAGGTGGTAGGACTTTTCTGCAAAGTTTTTCTAGGTAGGTACCACCGCTTTGCCAGTTATTCTGCCGCCAAGCAGTAGTGTGCAAGCACTACTGTGTTCCGGTTTGAAGGGCACTGTAGCTAGTGAAATTACTGGGCAAATGAGACTTTATGATCTGATCACTCAGCCTAGTAATCTGATTACTAGACTGTGTGATGTCTCAGGATGACGTGCGCAGTGCAGTGTCACGCGAAACTTTATTGTTTTAAAGATCCGAGTGATACTGCAACTGTTATGGGTGGCCGTGTTGTTTAACATCAGGTGAACGACTAGCTCGTCACGTCATTCAATCGTATAAAAAAAAGTTTATGTTACCTATACTATTCTTAGAGGATAAGGAAGAAAAACTATACAGGTCTGCTTACAGATATGTAATTCTATATTTACAAGTTCCGCTTCAGTCGACTGACGCACTTCTTCTTTGCGATCCCTCTTCCACTAGTAACAAAAACAACATATTTAAACCTGTCCATTAACTCACAATATCACAGCGAACAACAATTAAGAAATGCTCCAAGGCGACCCACAACACCGGGCGCCCCTTCGATGACTCGGCGAGTTGCTAATCGATGCGTACTTTTTACGTGTTGCGGTCGTTACAAAACGCCGAGTCCCTTTAATAAATTAGATTTATACTTTCTGGAAGGAGTAGGTGTAGCCGTCGGGTGCTCTGTTCAGACTGAACTTGCCAGGAGGGAAGAAATGGGAGGGAGGAGGCGTCGTTGGCTCGTAATACTGCTGACGGCCTTGAGACTGGACGGGGGCGTTGTACTGCTCGGATTGCAGGCCACTATACTCAGCCTGCTGAGTTCCTGGGTAGATGTTGTTAGTCTGGTATGACTGTTGCGGCTGCTGGTATGACTGCTGAGGTTGCTGATATGATTGCTGGGGTTGCTGATACGATTGCTGTTGGTACTGTTGAGGTTGAGGCTGAGGCTGAGGCTGAGGCTGGTACTGTTGCTGAGGTGCTGCATAGTTCTCCTTCTCGTACAGCTCCGGATAGTATTGACCGTCATCCTGATTTGGCTTGCCACCGTAGTTACGGGGAGCCGCGGGAGCAGTGTACTGCTGAGGAGCACTGTATTGTTGAGGTGCTTTGTAATCCGGTGAGTTGTATCTCGGGTCGGGCGTGTATCCGGGAGTGGGTGCGGCGGCCTGCGGCGCGGTGGGGATGTGATCACCGACGGCTTGGAACCCATTCTTTCCGGCGATGTAGTTCACGGTTTTCCTCTGACCGCTAGGGTCAATGTAAGAGTAACTGCCTTTCCTGTTTCCTTCCGCATCGGTTTCTTCTTTGAAGTTGATTCCATCCTCTTGCTGGTAAGCTGCACCAAAAGCTCCGTTTCCGCTGAGGTATCGCGCCTCCTGCACGATAGCTGCTGTCTTGGGATCTCCCGCGTATTTGGGGACACGCCCAGCGCCCTCATACTGGCATGTCACGGCCGCGATCACAAAGGTAAAAACAAAGAGCCTGTTCATTTTGACGGATCAAAACGTGCACTGCTCGCGTGAAAGTAACAAAGTGTGTCTTTGCGGGCGAGTGAACTTATTTTATATGGCTAGTGAAGGCCTTGAGTTGTATTGGAAGGGCCCGCGGGTGCGACCGCGAAAATCTTGCTTGTACAAGATCGCCCCCATCGGATGCGGCACATATCAGGGAAGTGACATTACCACGTGCAGGTGTCGTCGGCCCAGAGCGAGAGCGCAGGTCGATCCTATGTACGTTTAAATGCTAACGGGTTGCCAATCAATTTTAAACGAGGCTCGACGAATATTTAGATAGAGTAGTGTGCTTTTACGAGCTTTTAGGTAGACTAACATGTTTTGGGCTAGGGCATGTTCTAAAAGCGGTTTTAAAGTATTCCTAAAATTACAAGTGCCCTTTCAATTCGCATTTTATAGTTTCAATGTACTTATTTCGAATTTCGACAGAATAGTAAACGAACGAGTTCAATACTGCAAAACTGTATTTAAAATCATCGATAATATAGTTGCGCCGACTCTACTGTATCTACAAAATTTGCCGTAATAAGAAAAACCATATCAAATCAAAATCAAATATTTCTGCATGATTCTTTATCCTATGTTCTAAACAATAAAATACTCAATATCAAGCCAAAATTAAACAAATAAAATAACAATAATAATAGAGAATATAATAGAGAAGTAAAGGCCGTATGATATGCATGATAACTGTCTGAAGGTTCAATTACACAAATAGTTGTTAACCAACTTAATCAAATGCTAGATCTACCTAGTGAAGAGTTCTCACAGTAATAATTCTGCAAGGCAACTTTGTCGTCTCAGTGAGTATTTTTTTACGTAGTTTCATTGTGCTAGATGTGTTAATTTGATTCCACGGGTGCATTTTATATAATCACATAATTTGTAGCAACCAATTTACGTCATTATGGTTTAAACTCTGTGGAAATATATTACAAGCGGCTATGAATGTGCATTGTCTTCATTTCTATTCTACCTCTATGTAACTTAAAGCATGTGTTGTATTATACAAATAAGTAAGTAGGGACGTATATATTTTAGTACCGATCATTACGCGTGACTCGACTAGGTCGTATTTGAGCTAGATCTTTTATATACCAGGTTTAATAATTCATATTGACACATATCAATATGAGGAGGAAAGAAATATGAAATATGAAACGTGTGTATGTCCTTAATAGTATCTATGTAGAAAAAAAATTACCTTAGAGAATTTAGCTAAGGAGTAATAGTATAATATGTTATTAAGATAAGGTGTAGGTATTTCTACATTAGGTAGGTATATAGACGCATGAGACGATTGAACGTTATTTGAATCAAAACCAACTTTAAATAGCTCTACGCCCAATATAATATATATCTTTTATTTTATTTTATTTATTTCGATAATACAGCGTTACATTTTTTAAACTATAATAAAACTGTAATTGGGCTAAATCTGTACACTGAATATTTTTTGACCATTATGCCGTTTTGATTATATTTATACGTCTTTATCGATATAGATGTAGATTTTTTTAAATAGTTTGTCTGTCTGTCTGTCCCTTTAAACACGCATCACGCTGGAACTACTGAACGGATTTCGCTAAAACTTGGTATGGTAATAGCTAATTTTTCAGAATAACGTTTAGGATAGTTCGACTATTGTTATGTTTTCTAAAACTACCAAGTGTGGGTTGCACGAACCTATAAGGATGTAATTTTTATGCAAAATTTTTTTGTTTCTATGTTATTTTTTATTTATTCATACTCATCCTGTCGAAGAGAAGAGAGAAGGGAAAGGGAAAAGATAGGGGAAGAGGATGGACAATAGAAGAGAGGCTAGCTTCGCCTGCCTCCCTTCTATTGCCGTTCCATCCATTTACCCTTTTCCTCTATTTACAACAACTACTACTAACTACTAACCCTATGAACAGGGTCAGGACGTAAAACTAATTAACCCGAAGCCGGCGTGGGTCAGCTAGTTAAAAATAAAACTTTTTTGGTAGTACATAGTAAATATATCGCAGAGCCTGATAACGAAAGTTTTCAATCAGTGTGTGTTAGCAGTGATGACTTATGGAGCTGAGACATGGTCTCTTACTGTTGGCCTCATTAGTAAGCTCAAAGTCGCGCAGTGAGCTATGGAGCGAGCTATGCTCGGTGTTTCCCTGCGTGATAAGCTCCGGAACGAGGAGATCCGCAGGAGAACTAAAGTGACCGATATAGCTCTCAGAGTTAGTATAAGTTGAAGTGGCAATGGGCAGGCCAGATCGCTCGTAGAACTGACAACCGATGGGGAAGAAAGGTTCTCGAGTGGCGACCACGAACCGAAAGACGCAGCGTAGGCCGGCCCCCCATTCGGTGGACCGACGACCTGGTGAAAGCCGCGGGGAGCCGATGGATGCAGGAGGCGAGTAGCCGCTCAAGGTGGCGTGCTCTGGGGGAGGCCTATGTTCAGCAGTGGACGTCTTCCGGCTGTTGATGATGATGATGAGTAAACATATATTATTTTATTATCTAACTTTTAAGTTTTGCAATGCCTAGGGAATTTAGTTAATGATAAAGCTTTATTATTCCTAAACTGTAATTTTCAATCTCAAAATATATTGTAGTCAGTGCATTTATTATTATAATGAAGCCAATTTAAAAATTGCCGAGTTATTGTCTGACCTAAATAGATTCTTCAAGGTTCGGTCCCACGTCTGCCGGGGAGGGTTCGGCAACGAAAATGTAGATGTGGATACTGAAGCGCGAAACCGAGAGCATATCATTCATGACTCGATGTCTTGGGTTGTTGTCCTCTCTTCTACAGTTTTCATTACAAAACCTCTCGTTGTATGTATCAAATATTTTTGGTCACCACACAGAATAGAAAGAAAACAATCTGTGAGCTTATAACGTGCAACTGTGCAAAGTCGCGTCACCATCCGGTTAATAATAATAATAATTTATGTCAAATCTTAAGATTTTTCTGCAAAACTACTTCACCTCGTTCACGTGTTCAAGATCTGCGTATTTCGGTTGCCGCCGTCACTATGGCCAAACCCAGTCGGTAAGCGCGTCACATAAAGATTTTTGATACCAGATCGCGTGATTAGACCCAACTCCTTTTAGGAAAACTGCCAAAATTTACAATTTACTGGGTGGGTACTGGGTATGCACAACGGTTAAAAATTAATCGTTCCGCTTGGCACGTGGCGAGTGACCTTGATCTGAATTCTTATGCTTATAGCCTGACGCCTGTGTAACTCGTACATTGATATTATATATCTTAGTCTCGTCTATCTAGTCTCGGTTTACTTACTTATGTAATAATACCTGAGCTTCAAAGAGATATAAGCAGGTTTAATGTTCAAGGGCATGGAACGCTTGAAACACTTAAACAATTTAAATCAGAGGCAGCTTTATAAGTAAATACTAAATCGGTCAATACTCATTTCATTTTCATGGAGATAGATCTTTTCCCACTCTATTATTTTATTCTCATAATAATCAGCAATTATGCTGAATCATTGTATCAAATTAGTCATTGTGACTTATGTTGTTCAATCTAAAGTGATTTTATTATTAGCTGCAATTTTTACTCTATTCATTTTGATTGATTCATCGCATAAGGCGCGGTCTACTACGAACTAGATTTATTAGGAGTTTCGTATAGTATTAATTATGACATAATTACATAGGTAGTTACAATCTAAATTACTGCTGTTGATGCGGCCTTCTATGCTGAAGAAAGAAATGCAGCAACATTATTAGACAATCATGTTTTTTCCTCAAGACATGCCTAATCTTGGAGCATCTTACTCCAACAAATCATTCCCACCTATCATAAAAAACCCCAGCCTACATTGCCACTCTTGCTAATAACTACCCAGGCCCTATTTGGGTAGATGTGCGAAAGTAACGCACGTTTTCATTACAAAGGGCACATTCAGCGGCACAGGATCCTTTTGTACGTTTATCAAGAGTCAGCCAAATTGGACAATCCTTTGTGTGCCAGCGACGTAAACTCTCCTAGATAACGTTTCAAAGAACAATGCATGTGTCATGAAAATTCGTTTCGACCTTCGATAGTTTGCGTGTTGATCTCAGGAAATGTTTTAAGCGTATTACGTAATCGATTATTGATAGGTACTTTTTGTGAGAAATGTGTGAACAAATAGATTGCGCATGATGTGTAGCAATTTTGAGAGTAACGACCGCGTTGATTTTCGAATGGTTAATAGACGATGTTGTATCGTCAATAAATAACTTTTATTTTGAAATAGTAATCGAAACAAATGAAATGCGTTTTCTGGTAATTATATTTTATGACAAATCCCCTGCTTGATTTAGATCACGTAATTTCGAAAGTATTTATCAAAATGTATTATAAGCAATTGTGTCAATCTATGCACATGCCTTTTAAATAAAGCAGATAAAACTGGCCAGTAAATCCGTAAAAGTAACCGTAAGACAGCCATGCTTAATTGCTTACCGAATCGGTAGCGGCCTTGATCACGGGCAGCCAGTGACCTTTGCGACAGCAATGGCATTTAGTCAAGTATTCATATCAATTATTAGACTTGTTACATTAATTATTTCCTGTGTAAATCTAATAGGTTTTATGATAAACAGTGATTAAACAGTTTGGTTTTGTGAGTTGTAGAAGGCGCATAAAGGGTAATAGGTACCTCTTCTACGTGTTGCTACCATAGACCTGGGTCATACAAGACCAACAATGATAGTTTGACAAGAAATCACAAGAAATTTAGTGTGTTGTTATAATTATGAATTATTTATGATATTCAATATTTGCGCCAAGCTAACTTATAGCTTTTACTAAATATTGAACTTATAGGCCCCCATAGTTTTTAAATAATATAACAGGCGTTTTATTTATTGAGATCCTTCAAAACTTTGGAGTAAGTTTGCTGAATAATAAAAAACTGAAACACTGAAATATTGCGATATATCTGAAGGAGCATTCCCGATGTAGAAAATAAATAGGTTTTAGCCAGTTTTTTTATACTACACAAAAATTAACAAAATATGATAAGTCATACCTACATAATGCAACAAAATAGTTGTTCGTGTTAGTATGTTTTGTAACGTCACATTCGCTCACGGAATAACATGTAAAAGCTGCAAATATGGTATTTTGCACTTTGATAACGAGATTATGGAACATGATCACAAAACGCTCTTCGTCGTGAAACAGATTAAGGTGATATTGTGCTATTCTTGTGCTAATGAATACTCGCCCAAAATAATGGTAAATCCGCCATTATTTAACTATCTCTTTTCCTCTCGGGCAGTGTTTACTTGATTTGTACCTCCCGCTCCCACGCTTCGTGAGTCTTTTGAGAGTAACGAAAAATTCTAGGCATGAGTTTGCTACAATATTTGTGATCCAGAACAGAATACTATAGTATAGCACTTCCTTAAAAAGTGCATCGACTTGTAACCTATAATAATTATAGGCTTGGCCAAAAATAATAAGCAACTTCTTTTCATACGAATGCTTAGTTTCGACATTTTTTAAAATGATAAATAATAAATAAATAACGCCCAGCGATCACATACATAGATCCTGGACCCTAACTAGGATTCCCTGTATCTAGGGACCCAGGAACTACAAGGACCATGGTCCCACAACACCCAAACACAGAACAAGTATTTGCGCTTTTTTTTCTGTGCACAAATACTTGTCCTGTCGCAGGAATCGAACCCGCCGCCTCCGGGTTATGATAAATTGCGTGAACCAATAAAATCACAGATTAAAGCTTCTTTATTCTAGGAAAAGCAAAACAAGACCGACGCAAAGTTACTTTTGTTTCATAAATGTTTTACACTGCATCAAAATATGTTTTGTATTGTTTAACTTTAATTTTTAATGAGCATTAAATTTATATCAAAATTGTAACTTTTATGTACCTACCTAAGAACTGTTTTTTTAAATTATTATATTAAAGAAGTGCTTATAATACTCTGGATCAATGCTCGATACAATGAATCCTAATGATACAATGTATCGTTAGGGCTGCTATATAGAGTAACTAATATTTAGAAAACCAAGAGTGATTTCCTTATCAAAGATGATTTGAGCGTTAAAATCGCCATGAAATTGGGTTCGCAGCTATAAAAGGAAGACCAAGACCAGAAGTTCCAGAAATACCAGGACAAAACTATGGGAGATTTTGAAACTAACCCGTTTTGTATTATTGTAGTAGCAGTGTAAACATATTGAAGTTTTCATTTTGTTAAGGTTGTGGTTAGGTACGAGTGAAGAAAACGACTTCTACTGCGAAGCTCTCCCGGGCCGGTCGGTCCTTCCATTTACTTTTGTACCGGAAATAGAGCTCTTATCACATGTGCTCGAATCTCAGCAGGTGTAGTGGTCACCGTCTGAATACGGTCAATCGATTTGTTCGAACTACTTGTTTGAGAGAATTTTATTATAGAAAGGTATACTTAGGTTTACACTTGTGTTTTTCTTTGGTCAGAGATGTTATTAGAAGGCTAAGGGTGGGCTTTTTCCCCGATAGTTAAAGTAACCAATGGTTAAAAACTCTAACAAATTCTAACCATTTTAATTTAATTTTATTTGGGATAACAAACAGTTGTACATTTAAGTATAGAGTCTTAAAGAGTAGTTTAAAATAATAGTTTAGCCAACCACATTATCCACATATTACAAAATTGAATAAAAAAAATCTCACTACATTCAGTTTTGTGCTCGTATATCATTTGTTGAGTCGAGTAAAACTTCTATCACGGATCTTCTAAATCTAACAGCGGACAGTGCAAAGTCATCGACGTGTTCTAAATAAGTATTATAAGTGTTAGATATATATTTAAAACAGAACCAATGGTTAAAATTTGTTATAGTTTTCAACCATTGGTTACCTTCACTACGGATCAAAAAACCAACCCTTAGTACCTATCAGTTTTAAAAAGGTTAACCATCTGCATTTATTCTTTTATTTCGGCCATAAAAAACGTTTTAAAGCCATAATGTGTATTAATATATACCCACTTTTAGTTTATACGTTATTTTGTTATACGCTTCCGCATGGACATACTGACGACATCCCAAACGTATTTAAGTATACATTTTGAAGCTTATACTTTTTGTCTAAAAAAAAAACAAACATTCAACCATTACATGCCAGTATGTTGGAAGTAGACATAGTTTTAAATAAAATACAATAACATTTATTAAGCTTCCACAATGTTTGATAATACGAACTGACAAAAAAACCCGTAGTTCATATAATGTACTGATAGAAACTTAATAAACTTAAATTATTGTATTATTACAATAATTAAAAAGCTATTTTCTTCGTGGAGCTAAAATGACGTTCAGCATACGTAAATGTATACTTATAATAAAACTGTAACAGGTCCAATTCTGTACATTGAAAACATTTTTTGGTGGGCTCCCTATTATCGAACTCATAATACGAGGTAGGCTAAAGGATACTTTTAATTCCGAAATTCAGCACGGTTCTGTCGGGAGAGGAGATGAAAGTAAAAATATATACTAGTTTGGAATTCATTAACTCGTGGTTCGATTTCATTCATTTTTTATAGAAAGTATGTATCTACTTCAAATATTGTCCCGTAAATATTTGATGGTCATCGGTTTTGTAGTTCAGAGGTTACAGACATCCAACCTTCGGTATTAGGTCCAGAACCATCAAACAGTAGGGAAAGTTATCTAAAAATATTAATCTTCCTAAAATGTAGGACCAGATTTTCTACAAGCTATACGCAAGCACTAGCAACACTCACGTCAGTCACAACACTCACGAATGGAAGTCTCTAGAAAGTTAAGTAACAACGCTTTGTTTTGTTTGGTCAGGAAAGAACGAATGGAGATTAATTTATTACGTCTTCGAGAAAACATGGAAAGCGGTGGAAAGCTCTCTATTAAGACGACCGGGCGGGCAGGACGATTAATTATGATTTCTTTTAACGCCACCGGACGCGGTCGGAGCCTTTATTGCGTGTAGTGAAGGGAACTTGTGACTTATTTTTTTAAGAACAAGTTACAACGTGTTTTTTAAAAATGCAGTGATAGTTGTCGCTTGGTATTATTATTAATAGTTATCGCTATACTATTAATACGTTCTACAATGGGTATAACACGTTGAAATGAAATCATTATATGGGGCTTGGCTTGTCCAAATTCTGATTTCCCGGTGGTTCTTTCCTCACAGAGGCTGTGGGACCGACCGCTCTGCGAACTAGCACGGAAAAATCTTTTAGATACGTGTCCTAGCGTCGCTGATCGTGCTCGGCTTCTCGCAGTCTCTGTGGGGGAGTCAGGACTTTGGTTACAGGCCATGCCTTCTTTCAACACTGGTAACCTTTTAGATCCGACTACTTTTCGTTTAGCTATCAGCTTACGTTTGGGCGCAAGATGCTGTGTGGCCCATCGCTGCCAGTGCGGTACCGCAGTTGATCAGCTCGGTCATCACGGTCTCTCGTGTTCAAAAAGCGCTGGTCGAATTTCGCGCCACGCTAGTCTTAATGACATCATTCGCCGGGCTTTTACCACCGCCAATGTTGCAGCCATTCTCGAACCGAATGGTCTCATGCGTGACGATGGTAAAAGACCCGACGGAATGACTCTGGTTCCCTGGAAGATGGGGCGGCCTTTAGTGTGGGACGCTACTTGCGTCGATACTATGGCGCCGTCACACCTTCCCGAGACACACGTTAGGGCCGGCGCCGCGGCTAATTCTGCTGAGCAGCTAAAACGGCGCAAATATAGTAATCTCGGTAGCGGTTACATATTTGAGCCGTTTGGTGTTGAGACCCTGGGTCCGTGGGGACCGGGAGCTCATCCCGTTTTCCAAAGTCTATCAGAGCGCCTGGTCGATGCGACGCTTGACCAAAATGCTGGCACTTATTTGGCCCAACGCACCAGCATTGCAATTCAACGTGGCAATGCTGCTAGCATGTTGGGTACGCTACCTACCGGTAGTGGGCTGGAGCACTTGTACTGTCTATAGGCCATCGTGGCTATTATACAGTCCATTAGTGTTCATTGTAGTAGGTAGTGTAGCTAGTTTAGTTTAGTTTTTATTATTGTAGTAGTTAGCTTGAGTAATAAAGGCACTCCATTAAACTCCACAGATATAATATATGATATGATGTTTTATATGTTTTTGTAAGATATATCATATAGGTACTGTACGTTATTCTCCCATATTTTATAGCCACACATTTTTATGAGCATACGTATTCCAAAGCTCATATTTCCCTCGTCCGTGAAACGTCATCGTCATTTCTTATAATAATTACTTTCTCCGACTACAGGCTGAAGATTAATATCACCTAATTGCCTATCTATTCAGTGTGGTCCTTGCTTTAAGAGCTCAATTAATATCTATTAGGAATTTTTCGCTCGATTTCACCTTAATTAAATTCATTGAGGAATTTCTTCTTAAAATGCTGTTCTTTGAAAATAAAGTGGGCCTAATCCGAGCTCGGTGAGCGGTGATGCGGTGAAATGTAGGTAAGTACGTTGTTGCGACTTTTTCTTTGTCAAAATATATACGAAAATGAAAAGGAATCCCAAAGGATTTCTAATTCCCTTTCCCTTTCCCTCGACATACCTTTTAATAACGAGAAAAGATATCATCATCATCATCATCAGCCTGAAGACGTCCACTGCAGAACATAGACCCAAAGAGCGCTACTTTGAGCGGCTGCTCGCCTTCTGCATCCATCGGCTCCCCGTGGTTTTCACCAGATCGCCGGTCTACCTATTGAGAGCCGCGGCATAGTTTTCCGGTTCGTAGAAATCCATGCTGATATTATAAATTCGGAAGTAAATCGAGGTCTCTGTTGCATAGACACGGATTAATAGCATAAGTAACACATTTTGTTATATTTTAGTAAGTCTTTCTTTTTAAATACTTAAATAAGTAAATGCTTTGTATCTTTATTTATTTAACAGTATCTCCGAGTCTCTCTTTTCTCTATTTGTTACCTGAACTAAACAGTTGAACTGATCTTGACGAAATTTAAAGTATTAGAAATGATTTGTTTGTTTGTCCGTTGTTTGTTTTCACGATAAAACGGCTGTTCTGACTGAGGTAAAATTTTTCACGCAGATTGCTTATACACATAGAATTCATAATAGAAACTATTTATCTCGGAAATTAAGAGTTCATGCGGGAAACTGGATATTACCGTGTGAAACCGCAGGGCACAAGGTAGGTAGGCACTAAGTGTTATTGTAATTTTACTGTAAGCATTACAAGTTATTTGACGGCCCCAAAGTGCCCTCAAGTACCTACTTAAACAATTTGTCACTGTCTGATAAACTATTCTCTAAATTTCTCTTGTTACGGCTTTATTTCCTAGTTGGTAGGTAGGAACACCAATAAAAAAGATTAAATGGAACAGCTTGCTGCGTAGTAAGTAGGTCGACTATTGATATGAGAGCTTTGATAAACTGCTACTTATCACGGTAACTGGCTTTTGAGACATACTATTGTAATATTATTTATTCTGTGGCATACCTAGTTCTGCAGACGGTAATTCTCCAAAGCAAAATGATTCTAACCTTTTTGTGGTTATTAAATACCTATATGTTCAAATATTTTGTTTGAGTATACGTTTAAAAAAATGTAGTATTCAGTGGTACGCTCTGTGCGAAATTTCATCAAAATTCACTTTACCTATTAAGTCATATCTCAAATCACTAAAATAAATACCTAGATACTTTGGCCATACCTACGTAATTTAATTCTGTAAAATTGTTAGCTAAAATAAAATAATACGTGGCCCATTCTATCGTGTTTTATTGGCAAGTCGTTTTTCTTCGGTAAATGAACGTGCTAATGGGAGCTGTTACAATTTATAAAGTCGAGAGTGCTCGACCTATTGCAAGAATTTAATACAATATCACCATTTATTATCATTGTGATTTATTGGACTAAATAAATATAATTATGTTATTGAAAAAGCGGCAATTTTTTTATGCTTACTCTAACGCGACTAAAGTGCGCGCGAGTTTAGAGTGGTTGCCAAAAAAGCGTCCCGCACTACCACGTGCAATCACTATTTTCATTCCAGAAAACAAGGAATCCGCAAGGATCTGTAGCTGATATGACCATTTCATTGCAACTGGGACTAATCATCAGATGATGATGCCTGAAGACGTCCAGTGCTGAACATAGGCTTCCCCCAGAGAGCGCCACCTTGAGCGGCTTCTCGCCTCCTGCATCCATGGGCTCCCCGCAGTTTTCACCAGATCGTCGGTCCACCGAGTGGGGTCCGCCTACACTGCGTCTTCCAGTTCATGGTCGCCACTCAAAAACCTTTCTTCCCCATCGGTTGTCAGTTCTGCGAGCGATGTGGCCTGCCCATTGTCATTTCAACTTGCTAATTCTAATAAGAGCTATATCGGTCACTTTAGTCCTCTTGTGGATCTCTTCGTTCCGGAGCTTATCTCGCAGGGAAACACTGAGCATAGCTCGCTCCATAGCTCGTTGCGCGACCTTGAGCTTACTAATGAGGCCAACAGTCAGAGACCACGTTTCAGTTTCATAAGTCATCACTAGCACCACCAACCAATGACACAATTTTATACCTAGTGATAAACAGCAGTCGCGTTTCTGAATTTAAAGTTATAACTGTCGGTTGCGACTTACGTCAAATAGAACTTGGGAACCAGTAACCACAGATCTAAGTTATCAGAACTAGAACTACCTACACTGTGTAAGTTTTTCATTAGCCCTTTGCCCTATATCAGATCACCTAATATGGCCTGTATATACTGTACTACACTGTATAAACATCAGAAGAATAATAAATATACCTCCTACTCCCTCCCTATACATTCCTTTTTCAATCTGCGGAACACATTAAGATAAAAAGTGGATGGCAGCATAATGTCGCCATATGTAGGGCGCGGGGAAGAAAGATGGAGGCATCTTCCAGGACCATTTATTTAATTAACTATCTCACTGAGTCAGTTTGCGTTACCATTGACTTCTTTTATCTGTGTTGATGACTTCGAACCAAACAAAGTTAATAGAAGTTGTAGTTAAATAGAGGTGAAGTAATACGCACATAGTAAATAGTATAATACCTATAGTAGTTTTATGTTACGTGAATTTGTAACGTACTTATCTAAAAAATAAATGAGACGAATGTTTTTAATTTTTTTGATGTAATAATTATGCCGACTTACGCTATTGAATTGGGCACGCCTATAATGATAGTTGTAATTTGAATAAATAAATTTCTTTTATTCTCCTCAATGTAAATTGCCATTCATTACCAAAAGGCGTTGTTATCTTAAACTTACCTATATTGGCAATGATCCCATTTAATACGGGTAATTTACAGAATAGTTGAAATGATAACCTTTGTCAGGAACCGGTATATTTTAGCCGCGAAATGAAGGGTAGTCTGTAGTACCGCTAGATAACACGGACATTTTTATGCCCCGTTTCTATAGGTACCTCCAGGTAGAGGTAATTTGAGATAAGGGCTATAAATGTCTAGTGTAACAATAGCCTAAAAAGCCTGTCTCTTAAATTGAGCGGAGAAACGTGTTTCTGCTCGGTGCGCACAAAATCTGTGTATCTAATATGGGCTGATAGGTTTGGCACGTGTTTTGTAGCTTAACTTTTTATTTTCTGATGAAATGAGCCGAAAAATATGAATGCATAACGTTACCAACATTTACTTGTTTACTCGTATTTATAGCTAGCTTGCCCGCCCCGGCTTCGCACGGGTTAATTAGTTTTACGCCTTATCTCAGTCTAAAGGAAGAGAGAAGAAGGAATAAGATAGGGGAAAAGGATGAATGGATAAAGGTAAAAAGAGCGCGAGCACCTGCCTCCTTTCACCGTTTCATTCAAAGTTTCAAATAAGTACATATTTTTACTTTCATTCCGTCTCCCGCGGAAACCATGCTGAACTTTGGGATCAAAAGTATCCTATAGCCTACCTCGTAATATGAACTCATATCATGCCAAGTTTCATTTGAATCCATTCAGTAGTTTCGGCGTGATGCTCAGCCAAGATACAGACAGAAAGACAGACAAAAATGAAAAAAAAAAAATAGTTTTGGCTTTAGTATCGGTTATAGAGGGCCCTCCAACAAATTTTCTCATAATATCTTTAATGTACAGAATTGACTCTGTTACAGTTTTATTATAGATAGATATTTTGGTACACAATTTGCACAAATTAATCAATGTTGAGGACAACATAGCAGCGTAGGCCGGCCCCCCACTTGGTGGACCGACGACCTGGTGAAAGCCGCGGGGAGCCGATGGATGCAGGAGGCGAGCAGCCGCTCAAGGTGGCGTGCTCTGGGGGAGGCCTATGTTCAGCAGTGGACGTCTTCAGGCTGTTAATGATGATGTTGATGAGGACAACATGTAGGTAAGCCGCCTTTGTTTATGCTCGGGTTTGTTATGCTTATGCTAATGGTAGGTATGATTCGATTAAAACCAGAACGTATAGTGGTTATTATACTGTTACATGTCTTATATAAAAAAAGCTAATTTTATTTAACGACCTCTCAATCTAGCCCACTAATAATTATAACATAATATAAATGTAAGTTTCCTTGCGTGGAATAAACCTTCAATATTTTTGAATAAATTTAAAATTCATGTTTTGATAATATTCGCCTAAATCGAGGATATCACGCGAACTCGCCTTTACTCGGACTAATTTGTCCTAGTTAAAATACAGTGGTACGTGATAGGAGCGTGTGCCTACATTAAATAATGTCTTACAATATTGTGGAAAAAATTAGCTATATTAACTACGATGAAAGTTCAGCATTAGGTAAAAGTTATTGTGAAGTTATTTTAGTTTATAAATAAAATTGTTCTTGTCCTTGTCTTATTTGTTTAAAGATTCATTCCTTACTCACTTTAAAGTGAGTAAGGAATGAATCGCCCCGCTGCCCTAAAACAACGTTGCTAGATCTAGGGCCCTCTACCATAAATAGCTAATGTATGCCACATTACAATTTTGCAATTCTAGCATGTTTTTAAATATGCTACCTGTCTTATTGCACAAGTGTATAATATGAATTTGAGCATATATTATTCCATCTTATTAAATAGTTTGTGTCAGGCCATATTATGGTATAGTTGAGCCAAAATGAAAAATGCAAAAGCGAGCGAAAGAAGAATTTCACTGTTTACAATTTTGTGGGAGAATGAAGATAGAGTACCTACGGTTTAAAGTAACTTTTCCTTTATTTCCCCGAATTTTGTGTAGGCGCATCTGCTAATGTTATTAAGAGGAGTAAATAAATTGTCACACCGTACATCTAATTATTGGGGCGTTACTTCCAATTACTCGAGCAGATAGGCAGCTGGGTGCTCAAGAATCTCTTCTGACGCGCAAGATGCCACTAGGGATGCGCTACCACCGAGGTTGGTTAATCGATTGTGGCTGTGATGCGGTATGAATGATGTATCGTAATAATTCATCGTATAGATTGGGTTGGACCTCACTCTATGAGTGACAGCTAAGTAATTAAAACCACTTAATAATACGTAGATATATTAGATTGTGGAATTAGCTGTCTTTATTGGTAATGGGTAGTCACCAACTAGCAAAGGGTTTTATAAGACGAAGTAAAAGATCCCGTAACTATGACTGTCATGAAACAGGTGATTTATTTATTTAAAATATTCTATTTTAGTGACTAGACTATGTGCCTAGTGGATTCACAAGCGTTCTAGAAACGCGTTTTCATTCATTTTCTAATGACTATTTAAACATTTGTGATATATACAGTACTGTTATAATCGATCGATTCAGGTATGCTTGAATCGATGGTTTTTCGATGGAATCGTACAACTCTAGCGCCGTCAAATATTGATTTACCGCTCCCGATACTGAAATGGAATAAATTCGAATATTAATTTCGCATAACAATGGCACCAAACAAATTAAAGTGTGCCAGATGTCTTCCGCAGACTCCTTTCCTTATTTCCATTAAATAAATTGTTGATTTATTTTAATTGAAGCCATTTCGGTGACCTTTTGTTGTAGTGATTTTATGAGGTTTTAATCTACAGCACTGATCCAGCTAAAATATTGAAAAGCCTCATTTATAAATAGCTATATGATCGCTTTGTATTTATCTGCCAAAGAGTTATTGGAAAGCAAAATAATAGATATACCTATATACTTTGAGTAATATATTATGTCATCATCATCATCAACAGCCTGAAGACGTCCACTGCTGAACATAGGCCTCCCCCAGAGCACGCCACCTTGAGCGGCTGCTCGCCTCCTGCATCCATCGGCTCCCCGCGGCTTTCACCAGGTCGTCGGTCCACCGAGTGGGGGGCCGGCCTACGCTGCGTCTTCCGGTTCGTGGTCGCCACTCGAGAACCTTTCTTCCCCATCGGTTGTCAGTTCTACGAGCGATGTGGCCTGCCCATTGCCACTTCAACTTACTAACTCTAAGAGCTATATCGGTCACTTTAGTTCTCCTGCGGATCTCCTCGTTCCGGAGCTTATCTCGCAGGGAAACACCGAGCATAGCTCGCTGCGCGACTTTGAGCTTACTAATGAGGCCAACAGTAAGAGACCATGTCTCAGTTCCATAAGTCATCACTGGCAACACACACTGATTGAAAACTTTCGTTTTCAGGCTCTGCGGTATTTTGGACGAAAAGATAGGACGAAGCTTCCCGAACGCTGCCCAGCCGAGTTGGATTCTTCGCGCCACCTCTTTGTCGAAGTTGGACCTACCTAATTGGACAATCTGTCCTAGGTAGACATACTTGTCGACAACTTCGAGAGTATCGTTCCCAACAATTACCGGTATAGGTGGAACATGAGCATTAGACATGATCTTTGTCTTGTCCATATTCATCTTAAGACCAACCTGCTGGGAGACTCTACTGAGGTCGTTGAGCATGGTGCTAAGGTCCTCGAGCGATTCCGCCATTATGACTATATCATCGGCAAAACGAAGGTTAGTGATGTACTCGCCATTTATGTTGATGCCAGATCTTTTCCACTCCAAGAGCTTGAAAACATCCTCCAATGCGTTTGTGAACAGTTTCGGAGAAATAACGTCTCCCTGTCTCACGCCTCTTTGCAATGGAATTTGTTCCGTACTCTGGTCCTGTAGTCGGACTGACATAGTGGCCTTACTGTACAAACACTTCAAAACTTCGATATACCTATAGTCAATTTGGCATCGCTGCAAGGACTGCAGCACCGCCCAAGTCTCGATTGAATCGAAGGCTTTCTCATAGTCCACAAACGCTAGGCATAACGGCCGATTATACTCTTCGGTCTTCTGTATAATCTGGCGCAGCGTATGGATGTGGTCTATGGTGCTAAAGCCTTTTCGGAAACCGGCTTGTTCGGGAGGCTGGAATTCATCAAACCTGCGTGCGAGACGATTCGTAATGACTCTCGAAAACAGCTTATACACATGACTCAAGAGCGAGATGGGCCTATAGTTCTTCAATAAGGTGTTATCGCCTTTTTTGAAGAAGAGCACCACCACGCTCTTGTGCCATGCCTCTGGCGTTATACCTTCAAGGATGACAGAATTAAATAACTTCTGGAGGACTAAAAGTACCGGTCTACCACCCGCTGTCAGAAGTTCGGTCGTAATTCCATCTTCACCTGGTGCCTTGTTGTTTTTAAGCTGTTTGAGGGCCATTCTAATCTCGTACAGGCTGACGTCCGGGATATCTTCGGTATAGTGTCGGACTAACTTGGCTCTGATGTCCTGAGCTGTGTTAGTAGCGGGCTTACGTGTCGAGGTGTATAACTGTCCATAGAAGTTCTCGATCTCTCTCAGAATCTCAGGCTTGGATGAAATGACGCTACCATTTTCGGTCTTCAGTTTTGTCATTTGGTGTTGCCCAATAGACGAATCCTTTGCGAACACTTTAGAGCCTTGGTTCCGCTCAATTGCGGCCTCAATACGTGAAGTACTAAGAGCACGCAAGTCGTGTCGCAAGGAACTCCAGATTCGTCTATTGAGTTCACCGTAGGCTGACATATCAACTGAAGACTGCAGCTTCATTTCGCTCCGGTCGGCCATTAGCTCAAGAGTTTTTTCTGAGAGCTTTTGAGTCTTCTTTCGGCGTTGGGTCTTAAAGAATTTCGATCCAACAGCTTGGACAGTTTCCACCAACCCGTCGTTTAGCTCGTCCACTGTGTTACAGTCGGCTAGGCACTGGAAGCGATTTTGGAGTTCCAGCTGAAAGCCTTCGGGGTTTTGGATTTGGACAGGATTTGGACGGAGCGTAGACTTCACCAGACGTGACCTTTCGAGCTTAACATTGATATTCAATGTGCCTCTAACAATACGGTGATCGCTACCGGTTTTCACCTTGCTGATCACAGAGACATCATCGAATATGTGCTTCTTGGTCGTCATGATGAAGTCTATCTCATTTTTAGTGGAACCGTCGGGACTTATCCACGTCCACTTCCTGGATGGCCGCTTCTCGTAGAAGGAGTTCATCATAAAGAGTCCCTCCTTCTCCATGAAGTCAGCCAGCCTCTGTCCTCGAGGGTTCCGCTGCCCGTATCCAAATGGCCCCACTCTCAGCTCATCGCTATTCCTTGTGCCCAACTTCGCATTGAAGTCTCCCATCACAACGGTGAAGTATGTTTCGGAAGTATGCATGGCTTCGGATATGTCCTCATACATAGCTTCTACTTCATCGTCTGAGTGTGCCGATGTCGGCGCGTATACCTGTATAACCTTCAACGAATACCGTTTGGTTATTCGGAGTACCAGGTACGCTACCCTGGCCGACACACTGTCGACTTTGACCACGTTGTTGACGAGAGACTTGCGGACGAGAAACCCGACACCCCCTTGGGAGAGTTGGTCTCCCTCCCGGTAGAAGAATAAGTTACCGGAATTTAGGATTATCGTGTCCTGTCCCTGTCTTCGGACTTCTGACAATCCCATTACATCCCAGCGTAACTTACCCATCTCCGCCTCTAGCTCGACCATCCTTTCGTCAGCCTTCAGTGTGCGCACGTTATGTGTTGCCAGGGCCAGGGGTCGTCGTTGGGGTTGGTAGCCGGGCGTATATATTATGTCTATTTTCATAATTATACTTTATATATAGTTTCTCCTATAATTATGTTAATTAGTAATATGTTGACTTAACACAGATCTTGACGGGCCAGCAAATTTTAAGACAATGCCAATATATTGTCGCACTCACTCCCCTCAGCACATTGACTGGTTCAGTTCTAGAGCAAGTTTTTTTTACGTTTTGTAAGTTTTAAGTATCTGTTTACTGAAAAGTGCCATTATCACCAGCAAAGCTCTTAGCTCTTAGAATTAGCAAGTTGAAGCGGCAGTGGGTAGGCCACATCGCTCGTAGAACTGACAACCGATGGGGAAGAAAGGTTCTCGAGTGGTAACCACGAAACGGAAGACGCAGCGTGGGTCAGCTTCCCACTAGGTGGACCGACAACCTGATCAGAACCGTGGGGAGCCGATGGATGCAGAAAGCAAGCAGCCGCTCAATGGCGCTCTATGGGGGTCTATGTTCAGCAGTGGACGTCTTCCGGGTGAGATGATGATGATAAAATTATAAATATAGTGACAAATGTCAACAAAACCTGTAAGCTGTAGCCGTAACTCAAAATAATCTCAATGGCCACATAAGCCATTGCTTTATACTCACCGAACATTAGCGTCACTTGGTACGTTAAACACGCAATCTAAATCAGCGCGCACATTAATTTACCATCAAAACTGTTCGTGATAAGCCTTTACGAGTTAATTAGGTTATTATATTTGTACACATGGACAGAAGAAATAATATCTTAACACGTGTTTGCTAAAACATGCGATGTGGGTGTGGCTCGTGTGGAGTAGTGCAGGAATAGGTCCACATCGGTTTAAATTCGTTATGTAGTCTGAACAGATTGAATTTACCCCCAAGTTCGAGCTTAACCGTTCTTTGGAAAAGGTCTCAGTTCAGTAAGTGGTGAACCTAGGTTAAAATGACATCTAACGACTGTGATAAGTTTTAAATATAGGTTCTTTTTCGATCTGTGGCAAGTGCTGTTGTGAAAACGTGTAATACAATCTTTTTAGATTTAAGAGAATGTTGAAAACAGTTGAAAGTTAACCGTGAGAAAACGGTAAACTATCAACTGTTTTCAACTGGAGTATTCCCTCAAAATAATATCTTTCATTCCCTGTCTCTATAAGTGGAAACCTTTGTTACCGTGCGAACCTAACAGTTTCCATATAGATGAGCAGAATTCTGAATATTTTCAGGTAAAATACCTACATATTTTCTCGCCTCCGCTGAACAAGTGTTGGTTAACCCATTTACATTTATATGGCAGAATTGGAGTAACTTACGTTTAATAACTTTGCACGTGTAGGCTCATTATGTGGTAAACGTAATGTATTTATCTTAAAGTTTAATTCGCTATGTATGTAGATAAGCAATATTATGGTAGATACATTATGATTAATTGCGTTTGCTTTTAGACGATGAAACGAAGAAGAATATTTCGAAAGACCTCTGTGACTGTGTATGAGGTGCTTGTTTGTTTGAGAAGTTGAAGAACGTAGGTCATGGGTCCTTTCCGAGTCCCGATCTACGTGGTTTTGAAAAGTTACTTTAATAATTGTAAACTTAAAATTATCCAATTAGTATTTTCAACGTGTAATTTATATATTGGTGCATCGTAAAGTACCTAATTATAGTTTTAAGTGCTGCTTTAATATTTGTTTTCTAGAGTCTTTATTTAGGTAGTACTTATTCCGCTTATTCATTTTCATCCCACTTTTCCGTCATAACGTGACTGCCTAACTAGCATCAGACTATGTACAAAGAAAAACACAGGTTCTCAATCAGTGTGTGTTGTAGTGATGACTTATGAAACTGAGACGTGAGACTCATTAGTAAGCTCAAAGTCGCTCGGGGAGCTATGTTCGGAATTTCCTTGCGAGATAAGGTCCGAAAAGAGGAGATCCGCAGAAGAACTCAAGTGAATGTGGCTCTTAGAATTAGCAAGTTGAAATGGCAATGGGCAGGCCACATCGCTCGTAGAACTGACAAGGAAGGAAGGTTCTCGAGTGGCAACTACGAACCGGAAGACGCAGCGTAGGGCGACCCCCACTAGATGGACCAACGACCTTGTGAAAACCGCAAGGAGCCGATGGATGCAGGAGGCAAGCAGCCGCTTAAAGTAACGCTCTTTGGGGGAGGCCTATGTTCAGCAGTGGACGACTTCAGGCTGTTGATGATGATGTGGGGATATGCGGACTGCCTCTAGTCTTTTTAAAACTCAACAGCGTGGCCTTTTCGTTACTAAAATAATGTTTTGGTTACCGTTTCATTTTCACCAATAATAATTTAATTGAAAAGCCACTGAACTAAATCAAGCATCGTTGAAACAACTACTGATAAATTTACAGCTGAACTTTTTCAGTACATACCTATTAAAGGTATAAATCTCTGCGGCAGCAAATCCGACATACTAATGGATTGTTCGGCAAGCATGGCGCGTGCCAGTTGGAATGGTGCCTGTACACACTTGCCTAGCCACTAGCCAAGTATACACACTTGGGCAGCTACTAGCCAAGTCTACTCAGCCGGACGCCTATTCTTGAGCGCGTACCGGTTAACGCCGAGGATTGAATTATCTGTGTTGCGGTTGCCAACCTTGTTTAGGATATTGTTTATTGTCACTAAGACTTAACTGTAGAATTGGGGTGGCGTTTAACTAACTGATTTACAATCCTTATTGCCTACTTAATGCGGGGCCGAGAATAATCGGGGTGATGTTATAATATTGTGGTAAGGTTTCACATTTGAATTTTTTACAATTTTTTACCCCCTGACGTAATCAAACGCAGGGAGTATTTATTATAATACCTATTACTTAAAAACGGTGTACCTGTATGTCTATGTTTTTATCTGTGGCATTGCATTCCCAAACGGATGAACCGTTTTTGATTTTTTTGTTTGAAACACGTTTGAAAGGTGACTTTTGACTGATTGACCCAGAGTGATTTTTCTACTAAAAGTTTGTTTAGTGTCAGAATTTTAAAATTTTTTATTTTCTTCTCGAATAACTTTGAGTAGCTTGATTTAATTCAATTTTACAGAAACGGAACTCCGTTTCTGTAAAATCATGGTCATGTTTCTGTAACGTTAAGATCCTCGTTGCTTTATGATTTTATGTGGTACCCATTCGGATACCGCATTGAGCATCATTGCTCTTGCTAAATACAAACTTAGAGTATTTAACCACTGGTTCGTTAGTTCGAGTATACAAAACACGTACAAAAAAAACTCGAAACATTGACACATTCCGGATCACAATAGCGCTTAAATACATTCCAATACCTTCACGTGATATTCGCGTATGAAATTCTATGAAAATAATAAAAAAGTTGAAGCGTGTCGACGACGGCGTGCATCCGACATTCGCATTTTACTTGCAAATTGCTTATATCCATCGATATCGGGACGCCACCCATCCACCGTGGCCACAGGCAGTAAATAGCTCTGCATAATGTAAATATTCAAACTAATTTAGTTCAAACCATTAACACGTTCATGTTGAGTGTTTCATAGTCATTAGTAGGTAGCGGTTTTTGAAATCTTCTACGTAACTCAATATAAAAATCAGGGATATTATTTCAATGGAATTGCAGTACCCCGTTGATAATTACGAAAGGTGCCGTCCTATATTATTTTAAGGAAGGAAGATAAACGTTTCCATCAAAGAGAATATAACCGCTAACGCTGAGTCTCCATCTGGAAAATGACAGACCCCAAAGAAAACTTGACTGTTACCTACATCAATAAATCAAGGCATTTTTATAAGACTTCAGATAAGTAATCTGAATTAAACTATCTGCACCCCGCGGTTTTATTCACGGGTATTATATATTTATTGTGATCTATGTATCAGGTATTTTTTACCTTCGAACCAAGAAATTACGACTGAAAAGAGATAACTTTAACTAACTTATTAATCTAACCTGCAAAGTTCTTTAGCGTTCCTTGAGTAAGGTTTCCAATAAATCTTTTCTTAGTAATCTTAAATGCGGTCTGTATTTGTTCTGTTATAAGAAAGGTATAGCTTTAAGTTCCCCCTGTCAAAGTCAAGAACGGTGCAGTTCCACATCTTGCGTACAATTGAGAATTTCTTATTCAGTTATTTCTTGAGAAGTGTTTGGGATTTCCTTTTGGGGGAAGTTTTAAGCCGGCAGTAAATTATTCTATCGACAGGTGAGGCCGTAAAGGCAAGATTTACGCCTACGGGCAACATCGGGTAGCCCGCGTTTGATAAGATGTATATTACGCAGCGAGTAACGTTTCTTATAAGTATTCATCGGGGATTGACCCGACGGGAAGTTGTGCCCGATAAATTGGAAAACTTCATACTTTGCCTATCAGCGATGTGGGCTTCGATTGGGAAGGATTACAAAGCTTCGTACTTTGAAACTTGAAGAGAAAAGTTAATAGATTACTGTGCCAGCACGCTGTCATATTTTGCAACAACAGAACAAACATAAATTTTCGTACCATACTGGTAGATAGCATTATTGGATGTAGTGACGACAGAAATATAGCAATACCCGCTGTGACGAACCGTTATGCTTTTACTTCGCGCAATAAAGCTCGTTTAAAACTTTCAGAGTGTTCGAACTTCAACTGAGGTACTGCCAACGCAGTCTAAATCATTGCTAGCTTTGTTGCTTCACCCAAAACAGAAATTTATTTGGTGTAATCATTTTCATTTTGCAAAAAAAAATAGTTAACTGGTTTCAGTCGAACGTGCTATCTCAAACTAGGTTATAGCAACGCATTCGATGAAAGAGCTACAAGCACTTCCTAATTAAATGCTTCTATTTAAAACTAAGCTCCGTAATTAATAAACTAAGTTGGAGTTTAAAGGCTGAAAAAGAGCTACTAGCGATAACTAGTTTAAAGGCACCCGATATCAAAACAAGTACAGCTTGCAACTCCCAACGTTAAATTAGAGCGCAGTGTGTGTTAATTTGCTTTGAAAGGCAAAACTGGAGTTCGTTAAAACTAAGGAACCGTTGGATTTTGAAAGGTCGCATCGTTAATGTCCCAAAGTAAACTGGGGCGGGGCGGGTACAGGCCGGCTTCGACGGGAATCAAAGCTTCGCAACTTGCCCACTCGATTACCATAAACAAACGAGAAAGACGCTCCTATGTTTTAATGACACTGTTTTAAAGCTTACAGAAGCTGTTTCAGAGTTTTGGCGATAAATTAACGATGCTGGAGTTGATGTTGCGCTTGCACGTACATACTCGGCAGCGTATAATGAAAGTTCTCATTTTTTTAGGCGCAGCGTCCAACGTAACTTTCAGAAATGCTTAGCGATTTACGCACAAATAAAACAAACCATCGTACTACGTGTTCAAATTTAGATCTATAGATCGCTAACATCGCTCGCAAAATTTTGATAAAAATAGATGTTTTAAAGCATGTTAGTTTTTCTGACGCGTACTAATTTTGTGTCCTTATAGAAAACGAAGGTGAAACTATGAGAGCTTACGTTGAATAATTTAGCAACCAGTTGGTTAACAAGAACATAAACTGAATGTAATTTATGTGTGCATTTATTCAGATTGAGGTTTTTTTTTATAACATGGATGGACAAACTAGCTGACGGCCCGCCTGAGGTTACTAAAATGTTACCTTATTTAATAACCTTTAATAAAACCAATAGTGATAACTAATAATTATTGTAAAAGAGGTAACAGTGTATAATAAATAAACGCGTGAAATTCGGACGGATCGAAACAGTGATGTTTATTACCAAATCTATCTGTTATCCGACGCGGCCCGAAAAGGATAACTCATCAAACTTTTTCAATCAAACCAATTAAATAGATGCCGGACAAATATTTATCCAAGGGTTTGATTACTGTTGCGATAGAATAACCGTTAGACGACATGGAAAGGCAATAGGTATCCAAGTAGCCCCCATTCTGAATGGATGAATTTATACAAATAGTCAGTAGAATCATGCATTTGTTTCAATTGTGTCAGCTTTGCCAACAGACGCGACTTTATGTAAACGCTGCGGAGTCGGTGATATGTGGATGGCTTCGGAAATGGGTCAAACATTTGAAACTTTTTTATTAAATAGATATAGGTAGTACGATCGGTTCGAAAAATGGTTGAGTTACTGCCGATAATTTCGTGTTACAGAAAACAGGTTGAATTGTGCATATTTTTTGTTTTGTTTGGCTATCCAAACACATGAGTAGAGTAAATTTTGCGAATAGGGCAAAAAGTCCCAACTAGGATTTGAACGATTTGAAATTGTTTTTCATCATCATCATCATCATAATCAACAGCCTGAAGACGTCCACTGCTGAACATAGGCCTCCCCCACAGAGCGCGACTTTGAGCGGCTGCTTGCCTCCTGCATCCATCGGCTCCCCGCGGTTTTCCGGGTCGTCGGTCTACCAAGTGGGGGGGTCGGCCTACGCTGCGTCTTCCGGTTCGTGGTCGCCACAAATTGTTTTTTCTCGTTATTTCGTATGACTGAAATACGAATAAAAAAGGATTCAAATATTTTTAGTATGGGCAAATACTTACAACAAAACCTTTTTCACATTAGTGTACTGTGCTTTATTGTCAAAACCTAAACTCAGAATAAATAATAGTACTACTCCGAACAATTTTAAACCCCATCACCAGAATATAATATGAGGAGATGCCGCCGGCTCGAATTGGCACAGCATTAGCATAACGACCCACCGGCCGTCCTAATGAATGGCCTTGCAATTGAAACAATAGTGGATTAACGCCAACTCGCTTATCTGCGGACTGGAAACCTGCAGATTCGAGAAGAAGGATGAATCAAAGATAACGTTTAATGTGGTTGAAGTGTTTTATGAGACAGTTCGGGGCTATTTTATGGAACGTTTAAGTACGTACTTGTAATCTTTTTTGAAAAATGGAAGCAATAGGTTGTGTGTTGTGTAAATGTGTTTAGGTTGTATCCGCTCATCTTGCTGAGCATCTCGAAAAACCGTTCCGTACAACCAGTTATTCTTCAAGGCTTGCAGATTTATACATAATATTGCATAATATGTCAGAAATTATGTAATGGAATAAACAATGCTTCCATAAATACTTTTTAGTATTAAAATTCTATAAAAAAACAGAATGGAATTTAAATCATCAAATCATTCCAGAATTGTTTTGCTTGCACTGTTCAACAATTTCTGATGTATTGTACCAAAGTTATGCTACCAACAACCGAAATTATAGATCGTTGGATAATGAAGGAGTGAAAAACTAGAAGATCTTAGATCTTCATGGTATTTCAACGCCATTTTTCGTTGAATACCAAACCTATAGTAGATCGGCCTTTCAGGTCCTTTCCTTAGGTCGTGAAAAAATGCTGGAAATTGAATTGTG
This sequence comes from Ennomos quercinarius, assembly GCA_910589525.2. Classification (NCBI taxonomy): domain Eukaryota; kingdom Metazoa; phylum Arthropoda; class Insecta; order Lepidoptera; family Geometridae; genus Ennomos; species Ennomos quercinarius. Next base: position 9,153,903 of record OU342501.1, read on the forward strand.
TAGGCGGATGGCACGAAAAGACTACGACCGCATTATTGAGACGCCATATTGAAATGACGAGAACAGGTCGAGTACCAAACGAAGCATCGCTTGAATTTAAGTTGACTTTGGTCTAAGATACGACATAATGCAAATCGATAACTTATTGAAGAAACATTTTGCTCATTTTTCAATTCCAATTCACTAGTTTCTAAATTTTGTGTACCGTCATGCGGGTAGATCTTTAAAAAGAACTCTGTCACCGCTCCTACGTTGTTCCCGAAGTTTCAAATAGCAAGAATGGTACTTATTAGTTATTAGACGCCAAGGTTCACTATCTAGCTCACTGTTTAAGCTATTAATCACTAAAAGAAAATTTCATTCATACGTACATGCAAATATCGCTACCTAAAAACCGTTACGTAATACCTAATACCCAGTGACCCAATAAAGACAATACAGTGTCCAATGAACTCCACGGTTAAAAATCCAATTGTATGCGGACGGTCCGCGCAGCAGCTGCGACCGCATTATATCGCCGTGGCAGAATTAGTTCAGGAGCTCGTGTTCTCTTTTAAAGAATTGAAATCTTTTTGGCTATGGAAAAAACCTGACTTACAGCATCAATGGTCAGGCCAATGTGCCTTTTTACATATCGCATGTAAGATTTTTTAGACCAGTGGATGGCTTTTGATATTTTTTACGACTGTTTACCAATGCCCCCTGAAACAGCAGCATTGAAGTTATGATGGGAGTCCTTTGTAGTTGCGACGAACGTTGTTGCGACACACTAGTGCTAAAACCTTTTTGTTGAATCGGTTTGTATTTATTTAGGTTCATTTAAAATTTTTACCTGGTTAAAACCGCGAGGAACCGTTGGGTGCTACAGGCAAGTAGCATGGTCAAACTCGCACTCTATGGGGAGGCCTATATTCAGCTGGTTGAACAATCATATTGTGATTGGGTTCTTGAAACCAGAGATTAACGCATCAAACGCTACCCATCTCGATATCAAAATTTGCCTAGTTTTGGAATATTTAGGAGTACCAACGACACCAAAAAAGACTATTTGTGAGACGGCAAAGGACCTGGAGACTACATGCTAATAGCTTTTCTCTCTGATATCCTCTAACCTTAGTTTCTCTAAGTAAATTTCCTCGCAATTGAGTTATCCATCGTCTTCCAATCTATATCGGTCGGTCCAACCGGGTCAGCTCGACGGTTGATGAAATGCCTCGCCGCTCATTCTCACTGCCACATGTTCCAGGCCAGGGTCTAATATTTGATGGATTTATTGTGTGGCGTTTAAGGCAGAAGTTATATTAAGTTACTAAGCACGCTCCAACTAATCGAGTTACATGGATGAAGGTTACAGATGGTGTTACTGCTGCCATAAAAGTGGGTTGAGATATTTAGATATCAGGATAAGGCGTAAAAAGTGCCTCTTTTACATATTTTTTTTTAGTTTCAGAGGTATGGAATAAAAGTCAGTTTAGCCTTGATGAATATTTTCCGTGATTGTCAACAAATCCGATACAATCGACAAATAGGTGCGTCGCTTCGTAGATTATAGTCAAAATCAAGAGCATAGCAAGATTGACAGCCTCCGTGGTGTGGTGGTTGAGCAGGTCAGCTCATAGCCAAGAGACAGCGGGTTTAGTTCCTGGGCGTCTACATACAGGGAATCCTAGTTAGGATCCAGGATCTATGTGCATGATCGTTGGGCGTTATTTATTTATATTTATAAGCAGCAGTTAACTGCTTTTGCCAGTCATAATACTTGCAGACAAAAGTGGCTATCATGCCTCTTTTCTAGGTGTGTTTTAATAATAAACCCATAGTTCTTTTATATTAATGCTCTAATGGCGTGAAAGTTTATAAATATATATATAGTCAACCGTTACAATATGTACCTACCTCATCATCATCATCATCAGCTTATACTACTCTATTATACTGCTGGACATAAGCCTCTCCCAAGGCACGCTACTGAGCCCGGTCTTCGACTCTATTTTTCAATTACTACTACCTTACCTTTTGTTACCTTGCTTGTAGTATATCATCGCTCCATCTCGCTGCAGGTCGTCCACACGTCAAAGTCACGGTGTCATTTGCATTATCTCTGACTTCTCTTTCTCTTTCAGACTATTTATTGCACAATTGAGGTGACCCTTAGTTTTTTTAAAGTAAACGAATGACGTAACGAGCTAGTCATTCGCCTGATGTTATGCGTCATGGCTGCCCATAATAGATTGCAGTGTCACTCGGAACTCTATATTAATATAGTTTTGCGTGACATTCCACAGAGCACATCATTCTCAGACTTCACACAGTCTAGTGCACGCGTTTGACTCATCTAGAGATTTTATTTTCAAAAACATTTCATAGTTTATTTATAGTGTACTCATAGTACTCTCCTACACCATATAAGAAAACCTTGTGAACCTATGTAGTTTGTTTGCACGTTGTTTATTCGTAACACCATTTCTAATTATTTACTAACGTACAAAAAGAGCACGATTGTTACGACACTACACCACAAACGTGTAGTTTCATTGTTAAGTTTTATAAAGGATAAATTGGTTGCACTCATCAACAACGTTGAATAAACTTAACTGCAAAATAATGGGTGTCCTGGAGAGAGCGCGCTTTGTGCAAAATTTCTGAAGCAGACAGTAAAACAGGACAGTTATACATTCATTACGTGCCATTTGATGACGTATGTGTATTTATTCACACATGTTTACTATTGTACAGTATGAAACTGAGCGCGATAAGTTTTGTATTCTAAAAAGCAAGATTGGCTCGTGAATTATTTATTAATCTATAGTATTATAGTTGAGAGCTAATTGTTTGAGTATCTACCTAATGAAAATTATTTGATATTCTTTTAATAAATGTTAAAATAAATTACATATACAATTATTGGAGCTACATGTTATTTTCAATACTGTTGTACTATAGAATAGTTTAGAAATAAAAACACATGGGAAAAATTTAAAATAAGCATTTATTTTAATTTTAATACATTTTTACAAAATGAGCACCACCGTTAGGTAAAAAGGTAGGATTAAGAAGAAGTTGCAATAGGGAAAAATACAAAAACTGACATTGCAGTCTTGGTACTTATAAACTAAAGTATTTTACTAAGATTAAATAATATTTATAGTTATTTTTATGGAACAAAATTATATGTTTAGTTTTGTACTAAACAGGTATATATAGTACGTAAGTGCCAACAGTCGTTTGTCCATGTGTAGAGGTGGGTCCTTTGATTGTTTGCAATGACCGCCTTCAAAATTCTCTCGTATCTGTTAAGCTTTTGCCACAATATTTGTCTTTCCTGAACTCACTTCAGGGGATTTTGTCATTACACATCTCTTCGTGCGCCCTACGCTGTCTATAATCCTCTTTTAGCTCGGAGAATATTTAAATTTGAGGCTTTACAAGGGTCTTATTAGGTTTAATTTTTCATGTTATTACAGATTTAATTTTACCTAAACTGAAATCAGCAGAATTAAAACATGCCAATACAAAACAAATTTGTATTATACGTATATAGCTAACATGAAACTGGCAATTAAAGATTCTACCCAACAAAGGCAAAGAAGCCTTTGTTCGAATCCGAATTGATTCAATAATGTAAAAAGACCGAAACAATGAGAAAATATAGGAAAGTCGGTTAACGAGTACATTAAAGGCGCTACGAGCATTGTCGAACTCGATGTTGATTAGCGAACCCTTTATCGCTAACAAGATCCGTCTAACTTTACCAATTCGGGGGTCGACAAATCGAAATCGCTTTAAGCAAAACAAGTATTAATTTTGTATCGGGATGCCGGTAGTGTTGGGCGGGCGGCGCGCAGTCTACGGCGTAGCAGCGAGCTGAGGCGGCTGGAACTCACCCCCGCCCCGGTCAGTCGCGCCCGCGGTGTTGATGCCGTGCCACGTCTCCCGGCACCGCACACCTTGCACACCTTCCTTCATTCAAATCACGACACACGACCAAAACACTACATTATTATCCCGTATCACGTGTGCTACATACCCAGTGCAACTTCATTTATGCATATCAATAATAACAGACTATTGGGAGTTTATGATAACACGATGTGATGGTTTAGTGTACTTTGATATTTGATTGCCAAGTGGATTGTAATATTGTGGATGTTCTCAGAGGCTGTTCATCGAGAGATATGAAAAGTATATACGAAGGTGAGTTCATATTTCCGCATTGGTGCCAACTGCCATACAGCACGAAGTCCACGGTGCATTATTCCTAGTGTAGTAATTTAATTATGTCATTTCAATATCCTATTTTACTTATATACCTATTCCTTATATCTAACTAAGTTATTCAACCTGTTTTGTATTTAAAACATAATACAAAAAAAGGTTGTATAAAGATGAGTAAGTACGTACTTAATACTTAATAATACCATTGGTTTTGGAACAATGAAGTGTATTTTGGGCCTTATCTGAGACTATAACTAAACTAATTTATATTCTGGAGACAACCCGGTTTGTTGAAACAATAATCTCCAAAGAAATTTATGCAAGGATTCAACCCCACCGAGTAAGAATCAAATGTCCAGATAAAACAAACAAGAACACCACATAATTATGTTGGTTGATTGACGAAGGATTTAAATCACGCTATAATAATAATACTTTTTTTGCATCCTTTTCAAGCCCGGTGGGTTATGACCTTAAACGTCTACTGCAGATTGTTTAACAAGTATCCACTAAGTAAGAATCTTGGATAAGAACTAACAAAGAGCTTTTAAAAGATAATTGTTTTCTCTTAACTTTACGGATTCAAACAAATAGAAAATAGAACTAGGGCAACACTGTAATTTTAATCTTATCTAGATATCTTTGGGTAAGTCCATTACTAAGAGTGTTAATTCTTCTATATTGTCTACCTAACGAATACATGTGGTATGCTATGTAGTCTTATATAGATATATGCATATGTGTGCCGCCCCTTCCGTTGGTTTGACTTCAGTTTTCTGACTAGGCACTTCAATTTAGGGGTCGGAAGTATATTTGGAAGGTTCAGTTACCCCTTAACGATATCTTGAGTTTTCATTTTATTTTCATAAACGTTAACATATGAGAGTGGAGTTCAAGTAGCATCGTTTTAACTGTTCATTACTGACGTACAATTATTGTTTACACTTCCAGTTACGATGATGGTTACAAAATATTATTTTTTTATAATTATGGTATTGTGTTGGCCATGTGGTCCCAGTTTGCGAATAGGACCACCTCATCTCTACCCATGGGTGCTGTAAGAGCCGGCTAAGGGAATATCCCGGGATGGGCAGCAGCAGTTTTCTCGGTACATTAAAAACTGCTGCAATCACCAAGCCGCCTGCCAAGTGTGGTGATTATGGCAACCCCCCGTATGATAAGCGTCCAAAGTGGCGTTTTTGGGGGAGGCCTATATTCAGCAGTGGTCGTCTTTCGGCTGGTAATGTGTGTATTATGTAATGTCATTAAGTCGGTATGTATTATATTAAGTATGTAGTATTTAATAAGAAATGGCTTGTCTACATAGGCTACCTAAAATAATTTCGATTTCAGATGCATATTTTTGAAGTGTTTCTCGCCTAACTGTCCTACACGTGGAAAACTTGGGCTTGGAGAGTGTCTTCCTTATAAGGCACCTCAACTGTTAATATTATCTGATAATAGTTGAGGTGCCTCACAGTTTTACTCTAGCGCTTTTTCGTAGAATCCTTAACATCTCATTTGACTTTAGGCATACCTACTGTGATTATTAGCATAATGTTTTTACACTAATAATCACAGTAGGTATGGTTAATTACCTAAGTAGGTATAGAATGATTACAGTATAATTAAGTGGTATATATAATTTTGTAATGTCATAACATTTTTTTTCCAGAAAAAGTAACACCATTTGTCTATACAGTTTATTTATTACCATCTTTGTAGTAGGTATCATCTTTATTTAATTTTGGTCAAGCATTATGTGTGTGTAGCTTACCTACGGAAACAAATAAGTAAACAAAAAACAAATGAAAACCAAGGCATGACGTCATTACAATTATTAACTAAATGTTTTGATCTGCTCGCGGGTTGGCGATGACAAAATACTAATGTATTCATAAAGTAAGCAAGCTTCATAGTAAATACCTGCTTACCAAGTTCCAACTCTATAAGTTGCCGTTTATCGACGAAGCGCTGCCGGCGCAGCGTAACGTTACGTTAAGCGGTTTTGGTGCTGCAAATCTTTTTAAATCCAAAAGCCAGTCGTCAAGATCGCATGTCGAAGGGGGAAAGAAAATATCCTGTTGGAATAGCGCAGATGCTCGGATTTCGCGGCAAGTTTCCAGCAAATCCGAAATGAAAACACACTGCGGATGTAGGCCATCCTGTCTCCACCGCAAGATAAATTCAAAAAGGATTCCCTCACACACACATTACCAACTCAATAAGGATTAAAACTTCATTCTGGGGGTGAAAGCTTTAAAACTTTTCGGTAAACGGGGTTTATCCCTTTTAATTGCGTATATTTACATGACAACCGCTCTCGCTGTCTCACACCGTCTAGAGTGTTTTAGACTAGCGTAAGTATTTTCAAGACTTATAGATCCTTATTAATATTTAATAGTGTGTTTAAAGAAGGCTGAGTTGTTGAAATCTGAGTTTTACCTCTTGGAGATTAGGTTCAAAGGTGGATTAGGTGAGCGGAGGTCGGTAGTATCCCTCATCCGGGTCGACCCACTTAAAAGCACTTATGTTTACGGTAACTTAGTGACCGTGGAAGATTATTTCGTACACGTTGCTTAATAAATTAAACGTATCTTTTACCCTTAATTCAATATTCACGTTTACTTGACCCGATGTTTTCTTAATGTATGTGGTAAAAATATTTGAAAAACCAGCTTATGATTAACATTTTTTTTTATTTACTGCATTTACGTCGATCGTTTAAGCATCCTTTCACCGAATTTCTTACAAAGAAATTACAGTAGGTAACCTCTTTGCCGCTCAGAAGTTAGTCCTTGCGTCTTGTCCTATTATCTCTGTTTTTTTACATAACTATGTATGAGAAAACCTTTGATGCGTTTTTGACAATTCAACCTATTGTCTAACACTCTAAGTGATGCGCAATCACCGTAAAGTTTCATTAACATACTCTACTCTATAGATTTTTAGTTCGTTTTGCACAATAATTCATTGCCAGTTTTTTTTAAATTTGATTTGTGACATTGGGTTTGCTCTCGTGAGCCTTAATTGAAACAGCGGAGTGTTAATAATTTTTATCAGATACTTAAGTAATAATATGTCCGGTAAGTATAGAAGTTTTATACATGACTCCTCTCAAATTTTTCTTCTATAACATACTTGACCAACATGCTATAATGTAATTAAAAATTATGAAGCAGTTTGATGAATTAATCCTTTTTGTTCACATTTATAACATTTAAACCGAGAAATGGTAAGTAAGAGCACTTAAAATCGTAACACTTTATTTAGCACGACGCTGGAGAAATCAGTCAAATAAGCAAATAAATGTAGGTGCTCTCCCTTCAAAGACGCACTTAAGTGGGTAAAGTCCCGTAAATATATTGTAAAAGGGAAGTCTCCCAAATAAACGTAGCTCTTTATAATTGGGAAATAGGTAAAGGTTCAGAAGTCCTCCAAAGAAACGTGACGTTTGTATGTACTTACAGAACAAATATGTTAAGTATACATAATAAGGCAGAATCATTTCAATTGTAAGTATAGATAGATAGATAGATAAACTCTTTATTGACACCAAAGATAACAAAAATAAAAAAACAGGAAAACTATTAGTTTAATTATTATTCACTAGGTGGACTGACGATCTGGTGAAGCCCGCGAGGAGCCGATGGATGCAGGAGGCGAGCATCTGCTCAAAGTGGCGGAGGCTCTGTAGGGGAGGCCTATGTTCAGCAGTGGACTATTTCAGGTTGTTGTTGATGATGATGATGGTGATGTTTCAATTATTCAAACCAGATGTACTGAGAAATGATATTTATGGGCGGGCGTGATGCTTTACATCAGGTAACCGACTAGCTTGTTTTCATTTATTAATATAAATAAAATTAAGCTTACCTACTTGCTGATAACTTTCTTCAAGAGCTTTACTCCTATTCTGACTTTAAGCTTCTTTCAGCCTTAGTGACCTATCTTTGTTGGAAGCCAGCAATTTTGCCCCATAGAATCGCATAATGAATGAAAGGTTTCCGTTTTCTGCTACCTACTGACAAGTATATGGTTTTGGTATTCTATACCTAAGCATGATTAAATCTTGGCACCAAATGTTCCTGTGCAACATTTTTTCGTAGCTCATAAAAGTTACACAATTTAAAATCTTCAGTGAGCGCAGTCAAGCCAAGTGCTATCATCGTCAACAAGTCAGGTGGACCTTATGACAATGAATATGGTTGACCTTATGGGAGCATTAGCGACCAATTACAGGCCAGAGAGCTAACCAGTGTAACCTATATGCTACCGTTGCGTTGCGTCGACTGACACTACACGTGAGACGGGCCTGCGTCGATGAGAGCGCTGCCGACTTGGACGTTTAAATGCAAGACAGGGCCATAAGTTAAGTGCTACCACTGAGCCGAAATGTAAGACGGGCTGGCTACGCCAACAGGACTTCTGTCTACAAACTTGGTGATTCTATGCGAGTGAAGGCAAACCAGCATAAAGGTGGTGCTACCGTCGAAACGTGAAACGGACCTGCTGCACCAACGAATGCGATCCCTACAACCATCACAAAGTTATATTGACATGGACTGCTACAGCATAACGCTGAGTTGGAGCTTAGGACCTATTTGTGGCAACGTTTTTTTTTACCGTTCACTTTTGATAATAATTATATGTATCTCTTTTAGATGTTGTCACGTGTAGCGCTCATGGCACTACTAGCCGTTTCTAACTGATTGGTAAAGTTCGCTGTGGTCACTAATCTGATGGGTGACCGCTACAGCAAAAGGTGGTATTCACAACTGAGCACTACTGTGCTTCGGAGGGCACGTTAAGCTGTCGGTCCCGGCTTGTTGTCTTAAGACAAAAGTCGTTAAGTCAAGTCAAAAGCCTTTACACGCTGGAGGTGTGCGCTTGGGATTCTGAGCGGCGCACACTTTCAGCGGTCGTTGGCTGGGACCTCTCGTTGCCAAGCGTGGTAAACGCCATGCTCGACAGCGAGAGAGTGTGGCAGGCAACAGTCTCCTTCTGTGTAGCGGTGATGTCGCAGAAGGAGGCTGCGGAGCGGGTCAGGCAGGATGATACCAACTCTGACCCGATCCGGCGCAGACGGACCGCGGGAGGCGTTTCGCGCGCTTTCTCCACCCTCCGTAGTGGGGTCGGCGGCGGAGAGTCGGGGGACTCTCCGCCGTGCTCACACGGCCCCACACGTCTGGTGGGTAACCGAGGTGTAAGGTTACCCACCCACTGGCGCAGAGGCCCGAAAGGGCCTACCGTCGGGGCGAGATAGTGAATGCTAACGCGACCCTATCTCGCCCCATCCCGGCGGCGGACGGATCATGGGGGGGTTTTAGTGAGTTCGAGTCCCACATACCCCCTGCCATCACCCCCGTGGTGGCAGGGAAGTGCGAGGGCATTTCCCTCTTCAAAAAAAAGACAGAAGCCTTTGGGCGGCCTAAAAATTCTGACACCAGGGCTGACCAGTTACCTACACGAGAAGAAGAAGAAGAAGATGTTATTACAAATAAACAGTCATTGTTTTCGTTCTTTCTGTTTTTCTACACTAACGGATGCGTTCCCGACAACCATCACAAAACTATATGCTACCGTTGAAATGTGACTCGGCCTGCTATGCATCAACGGATGAGATTCTGGCAACCATCACAAAGCGTTGAGATGTGGGACAGATCTCCTACAGCAATGGATGTGATCGCGACAACCATCACAAAGTTATAAGTTCTACCGTTGAAAAGTAAAATGGACTGCTATGCATCAACGGATGAGATTCTGACAACCATCACAAAATTCACAAAGCGTTGAGATGTGGGACAGATCAACAACAATGGATGTGATCGCGACAACCATCACAAAGTTATAGTTCTACCGTTGAAAAGTGAAATGGACTGCTACAATGTAACGCTGAGTTGTGGCTTAGGGCCTATTTGTGGCAACATTTTTCTTTGGCCGTTCACTTTTTGATAATATATTTCTTTTAGATGTTGTTACAAATAAACAGCTTTTCTTTGTTTTCGATCATGCGTTCCCGACTTGTAACCATCACAAAGTTAAGGTGCAACCGTTTAAAAGTGAAACGGACTGCTACACCAACGGATGCGATCATGCCATCCAGCACATCACAAAGTTATAGTGCTACCGTTGAAAAGTGAAAGAACTGTGATTAATTAACCATCATCATCATCATCATCATTATCATCAGCCTGAAGACGTCCACTGCTGAACATAGGGCCTCCCCCAAAGAGCGCCATTTTGAGCGGCTGCTTGCCTCCTGCATCCATCGGCTCCCCGCGGTTCTGACCAGGTCACCGGTCCACCTGGTGGGGAGCCGGCCTACGCTGCGTCTTCCGGTTCGTGGTCGACACTCGCCACTGCCACTTCAACTTGCTAATTCTTAAAGCTATATCGGTGACTTTAGTTCTCCTGCGAATCTACTCATTTCAGATCTTATCTCGCAAGGAAACCCCGAGCATAGCTCTCTCCATAGCTTGCTGCGCGACAATGAGCTTACTCATAAGGCCAACAACAACAGTACAACAGTAAAAGACCACATCTCAGTGCCATAAGTCATCACTGGCAACACACACTGGTAGAAAACTTTCGTTTTCAGGCTTTGCGGTATTTTAGGCGAAAACATTAATTTAAAAATTAATGATGCGCTCTATTGAAGCCCTAACGTTATATAGGTTAAATTCTCCCAGAAATATGTTAGAAATATTATCATTAGCGTACTTTTGCTTAAATAATTATAGCATTCTTGATAAAGTCTGCAGGTTGTCATTTCAACGAAATAAAACTTTTATGAGTAAATTAGGAACTAATTATAACTTTCGTTTGAGCGGAAGGAAAGACTGCTTTCCTTAATTTGTAGTTAATTAATACTTATTCGTTCTTAATAATTTCACAAATAATTTTAGTATACTTCAGATTTAATTTAACTGATTAAAAAAGAAAAAAATATCACGTCTTACTTTTATTATCACAAAACATCTCGTAAAAAGCGTTATAAAATTTGTACGTGACGTCAATACTTTTTCAATTATAATATTCTCTATTTGAAAGTCAACTAGAAATTCTATATACAAGGAAAAATGTTCCTGAAATTATGGCTCGCAAGTGGCTCTTGAAACAAACGGTGTTATCAAATCAGTGCACCCGAGTTAAAGTGCCGGTGAAATAGAAGGGGGCACTTATTGCCCCCCCCCAAATAACTCCCACTTCGAAAGAAAGGGAAGAATGAAGAGGCAACGGTTCGGTTCGAGCCATTCGGAGCGCTTTAGCGAAGGACCCGCTTGAGTGAGTTAAGAAATTAGACAAAGTTATGGCCTGACCTTGGAAACTATTTGATTGCGTAGGAAAAAAAGCTTAAAACGTATTAGAAATTTAGAGAGACAGTCGTCAAATACTATCCTTATAAACAATAAAAAGGCAGATACATAGTACACACACATACCCCCCACATAGGGGGGCCGCCTTACGCTGCGTCTTGCGGTTCGTGGAGTGCCCATTGCTAAATTTCAACTTGCTAATTCTAATATAATGTGGCCTGCCCACAATTCTAAGATATAGATATAGTAGGGATCTCCTCATAGAACATAACTAAGTACATAATATAGGTAGCATAATATAATTTAAATAAGAGTATATGTACCTTCTTGATAGCCGAGTCTCCTTTTTTTTTTTTTTGAGGGGGGGAAATGCCCTCGCACTTCCCTGCCACCACGGGGGTGATGGCAGGGGGTATGTGGGACTCGAACCCACTAAAACCCCCCCGTGATCCGTCCGCCGCCGGGATGGGGCGAGATAGGGTCGCGCTAGCATTCACTATCTCGCCCCGACGGTAGGCCCTTTCGGGCCTCAGTCTCCTTTGCTTACACCAGGCAACCTTTGGTTACATCTCTCTGAAGGAAGCAAACTCATTCATTTATAAACACCAGGACCAAACTCTAATAGTGCGGTTATTTAACCGAATAAGAGTTACACATTATGATTATTCTTCAACATATTTTTTCTCAACGATAAATCTATGAACATTGTTTTTCCTGTAGTTATTTTATTATCAAAGGTCAGATGTTGTATAAAACTTTTTTGACCGTTCTCAATAATGTATGTTTCTACGAAATATATGATGGATCATTATTAACATACATTAGTTTTTAGACTAACCATACATAATATTATATTACTAGCATTAGACTAGATAATACTTGATCTTAGACATGTAGGTAAACCAAAATTTACATTTGTTTATAAGTACCTACTGGTACGTACCTATATCTGAAATCTCGCCAAAGATCGTGTTTGTGCTAACACTCGAACCAGAAATCCATTGTTATTGAAATTGGAAATTAGAATTCAATTTATTCGCGAAGGAACGAATGATCGATTCGTCGTCAGTCATTACGGGTTCCGTAGCTGAATATTATTATTGTTTCTGTTTTACATATTGAACAGTATAAAACAAAAACTAAAACCGGATGAAAATAGTAACGCTCGGCTCGCTTCTGTTATCGTCCTTTGGTTCAATAACTTCGTATAATTTGTGTTTTTATTTTTGGAATTGTGAATGGAATAATGGTGTTGCATGTCGTAAATGGATAGAAATTTTTTAACTTTTATTTGAAAAACACGAAAGCTTTATTGTAGCAACTGTCGATGTGGTTTCAATAATTTTATCCAATGCGGCGTGTAAGAATATTTAAACAGGCGTTTAAAAAATAATGTAATAGAACCTCCAAAAGTAATGCTTTAAAACATCGAAACGAAAATATTCGGCGCTTACTTAAAACGCGTGAAAATTCCGTGCAAAATAGTTAATTACGATCAGTGAGCTCAGTGGTGCATTTAACGAATGACTGAGAGTTAACGCGCCTTCTGTCGGTCGGCAATGGAGGTTGGATACAGGGCTGCAGCTTATGATTTCAAGTTTAATAAATATTTGGAAGAAAATGAAGTTTTTAGGATGTCTAAATTAAAACAGAAAAATTTTGATTGTTGTAGCGAGTAACTAAGAAATCAAACCAGTACTATACCTACTGTTGAATCTCGAGTATTAATATAATAATTTAAAGTTTAGATAAACAAGATGTATAAAATTAAATTCTGATAAAAATTTACAACTGTGGCTGTTTATCGTAAATGTATCAAAAAAAAAAGTTGGCATATAGACACAATTCTGTAAAAGAAATGTTAAAACAATTGATGAGAAAGTGGGATGTCTCAGACATAAAAACAAAGTGCTGACAAACTGTGTAGCCATATTGGCTTTCGACGAGGAAATACACAAATTGCCGAACACTTTCCTGTTGAAATCGGAGTAGATTTTTATGAGAAACGGGGAACTATTACAGCCCTACGGGAAATTGTGAGGCAAAAATATCCCACTGTTCTTCACGCCCCGCCGTATGCTGAGGCGTTTTGAATATTTCATGCTCGATAATTTATTGCATGATTTAGTGTACGAGGGCCTACTCCCGATTGCAGGATGCCTTCCGCGCATTTCCGTGTCGAGCGAATCTCTTTTTTATAGAATTTACATACAGAAATAGTGTACTTTATGTTGATGTAGTGCGCACTAAATTTAACAATGCTTCAATGCTTTTCATACGAAAACACAAATTGACTGTTGACCTGTAATATTTATCACGGGTTTCCAATTGTCTATCATTGCTATAATTTAGGTGCTGACATGCTTGGGTCAAATTCCTTAAATCATATGGAAGTTTAAATGTAACCACATTATGTAACCGTCCGAAATAGTCCACGAGGCGCAATTTAACATCATCTAGCATAGGCCTAACTTCTATTGTTAGACCATAATTGAGGGGAATTTAGACCTAATGGGGGACACACGATAAGCAGAGGGAAACATATTTCTCCTGACACTATCTCGCTTGCCATAATAACGTCATTTGTGTGAAACACATATTTAATAGCGGCCTTTATAGGAAATGGGCTAACGAAGGAAGTCAATCTTCTTGACGTAAATCCTTGGGAAGGCTATAATTCAAGTTTATGGAGTGTCGGTACTTTTTCGGGGTAGAATTTTAGGAGGTGCTAAAGTTTTATATCGACTTCTTAAGGTTTTAGTGAATAGATTTAGAAATGAGTAAATCCATTCACATTGTAACTCGCAGATGTTTTTGAATTTGTAATCGCTCACATATCTAGCTGCATTAACAATTCGACCACGTAATCAGAGTTTGTATGTTATGTTATGTGTTATTATGATAATGTGTTTTTATAAGCCTATAAAGGCTCTATATCACTAGGGCACCATTGTGGCCACACCGGGTTGGATTCGGTCGCTATCACCGAACTGGTTGCGAAACCAAGCGGAAACAAGCTAGGCGATCATGTAACTTGATTGCAACCGATAGAAACACAACAATTAATGGATTTGACAGTTTCAATACGCAGTTTATTTCCATAGTTGAAATAGACTGTGGAAATTTACAAATTCGGAGTTGTATTTGTCCAGTTGTATTGCAATCAAAGTTCCGTGAGTTCCACAGATGATGTATCTCCATACAGGGCTTTATATTTTGAATAAATATTGACATAAGTGGTGGTAGCTTTTCACGTGTTGATATTTCGGAACGCGTCTCAGTGGGACACTATGATTTTTGATAGTTCAAATCGCGCCAATTCCATATTCATTTACGACATTAAGACAAGGAACTCGTGTGGTTTCGAAGTAAGGAATCGTAAAGTAGTCATACAGAATTAGGGCCCAGCTGTCATTATTATTTTTTATGTGTGGACATTTCACACAACGCCATCTAGCCCCAAACTGAGCATAGCTTGTACTATGGGAACCAGATAACTGATCCAATACTTTTATACTTTTTATTTGTAAATACATACTTAGAATACAATATAACACCCAGACACAGAACAAACATCGATGTTCATTTCACAAAAGTTTGTCCTGAGTGGGAAGCGAACCCACAACCTACACATCAGAAGGCAGGGTTACTACTAACTGAGCTATCAGGCCAGTCAATAATAAGCTTCCGCCAGACAACCAGACAAGCAGACAAACAGGCCTTCGTCATCTTTGATGTGTAAAACGTTATACACACGGCATGGCTGCAGACATTTGCATTAATAATATAAGAAAGAATGTTTAGTTTAGTTTAGTTTTTATTATTGTAGTAGTTAACTTGAGTAATAAAGGCACATTGACTGTAAAAAAAAAGTAAAAAAAGAAAGATTAGTAGAACACGATATTATATAATACACGATATAGTTTGAGAAGAATAATATTTAAATTATTCAATTATAAATACTACTAAATAGAATCAATCAAGAAGTTGGGTCAATTACAAAAGTATACGTACCTACAAAAAGTATTTTATTTATTACACCATATAATTTCACGGTTGATATTAAAAAACCATTCCAAAGATATCAAACACCTTTGAAATTACCAACAAATACGCACCACCGATTTCATTAAATTTGTTATCAAAAAGCGATTTAGGTTACTGTGTCAAGAAAAGTTAAAGCCAATATTTTCTTCCATTAGCGGTGACATGTTAAATACAGGCTAAATACATACACATATTTTATCGGTCTACATCAAAAATGGATCGGTAAACTTTGTCAACGAAACCGGGGGCTATTGTTAGGCACTTCAGTTTGTTTACTATGTAGTTATTTAAAAGTTAGGCAAGACTCGTTACTTAATATGCAGAACTAAGATATAAAGTCTGCGTTATATGATATTGTTGGAATATAATCTTGTTTTGCTGTTACAAATATGAAGAAAGTGACGGGAAGTGAGCAACGTATCGTAAGATAAATCATCATCCTCTTTGCGTTTTCCCATTTGTTATTGGGGTAGGCTCCCAACCTAACCTGTAGCGGCGAGCTACCAGAATTACATGAGCGACTGCCATCTGACCTCGCAACCCATAAGGGACCAGTAACAGGGATGGTTAGATCAGGTGTTAGATTCTATCAGGCATCTGACTACCCGATAACGATTGCCATGGATGTTCTTATGACAACCGGGACCAACAGCTAAACGTGCTCTCCGAGGCACGGAGCGATAAGATTTTTTCGGGCTGAGCTTTATCACAGAGAGGCTTGGGCGCAGCACGATGGCAATAGTTTCTTCAAATACCTATTGAGTGTAAGAAAGAGTTAAAGTCTTCTTGTGATAGGGCTCAGCCCGAAAAAAATTGACGAGATCGATGTTTCGTATTCCCCTGTTTCCTCCTCCATAACTGAACCGATTCAATTGGAGAGTCATCATCATCATTAACAGCCTGAAAACGTCCACTGCAGAACATAGGCCTCCCCCAGAGCACGCCACCTTGAGCGGCTGCTCGCCTCCTGCATCCATCGGCTCTCCGCGGCTTTCACCAGGTCATCGGTCCACCGAGTGGGGGGCCGGCCTACGCTGCGTCTTCCGGTTCGTGGTCGCCACTCGAGAACCTTTCTTCCCCATCGGTTGTCAGTTTTACGAGCGATGTGGCCTGCCCATTGCCACTTCAACTTACTAACTCTAAGAGCTATATCGGTCACTTTAGTTCTCCTGCGGATCTCCTCGTTCCGGAGCTTATCTCGCAGGGAAACACCGAGCATAGCTCGCTCCATAGCTCGCTGCGTGACTTTGAGCTTACTAATGAGGCCAACAGTAAGAGACCATGTCTCAGTTCCATAAGTCATCACTGGCAACACACACTGATTGAAAACTTTCGTTTTCAGGCTCTGCGGTATTTTGGACGAAAAGATAGGACGAAGCTTCCCGAACGCTGCCCATTCGAGTTGGATTCTTCGCACCACCTCATTGTCGAAGTTGGACCTACCTAATTGGACAGTCTGCCCTAGGTAGACATACTTGTCGACAACTTCGAGAGTATCGTTCCCAACAATTACCGGTATAGGTGGAACATGAGCATTAGACATGATCTTTGTCTTGTCCATATTCATCTTAAGACCAACCTGCTGGGAGACTCTACTGAGGTCGTTGAGCATGGTGCTAAGGTCCTCGAGTGATTCCGCCATTATGACTATATCATCGGCAAAACGAAGGTTAGTAATGTACTCACCATTTATGTTGATTTCAATTATGTCCACTCCAAGAGCTTGAAAACATCCTCCAATGCGTTTGTGAACAGTTTCGAAGAAATAACGTCTCCCTGTCTCACACCTCTTTGCAATGGAATTTGTTCCGTACTCTGGTCCTGTAGTCGGACTGACAGTCGATATACCTATAGTCAATTTGGCATCGCTGCAAGGACTGCAGCACCGCCCAAGTCTCGATTGAATCGAAGGCTTTCTCATAGTCTACAAACGCTAGGCATAACGGCCGATTATACTCTTCGGTCTTCTGTATAATCTGGCGCAGCGTATGGATGTGGTCTATGGTGCTAAAGCCTTTCGGAAACCAGCTTGTTCGGGAGGCTGGAATTCATCAAACCTGCGTGCGAGACGATTCGTAATGACTCTCGAAAACAACTTATACACATGACTCAAGAGCGCGATGGGCCTATAGTTCTTCAATAAGGTGTTATCGCCTTTTTTGAAGAAGAGCACCACCACGCTCTTGTGCCATGCCTCTGGCGTTGTATCTTCAAGGATAACAGAATTAAATAACTTCTGGAGGACTCAAAGTACCGGTCTACCACCCACTCTCAGAAGTTCGGTCGTAATTCCATCTTCACCTGGTGTCTTGTTGTTTTTAAGCTGTTTGAGGGCCATTCTAATCTCGTACAAGCTGACGTCCGGGATATCTTCGGTATAGTGTCAGACTAACTAGAGAGTATTCTAAGCTAATATTTATGATCATTATGTCTTTTCAAAGAGGTTGCACGAAGAATCCAACTCGGCTGGGCAGCGTTCGGGAAGCTTCGACCTATCTTTTCGTCTAAATTGCCGCAGTCTGAAAACAAAAGTTTTCAACCAGTGTGTGTTGCCAGTGATGACTTATGGCACTGAGACGTGTCGTCTTACTGTTGGCCTTATGAGTAAGCTCAAAGTCACGCAGCAAGCTATGGAGAGAGCTATGCTCGGAATTTCCTTGGTATGAAATGAGGAGATCCGCAAGAGAACTAAAGTCACCGATATAGCTTTGAGAATTAGCAAGTTGACGTGGCAGTTGCCCACTGCCACTTCAACTTGCTAATTCTCAAAGCCACATCGTTCATAGAACTGACAACCGATGGGGAAGAAAGGCTCTCGAGTGGCGACCACGACCCGAAAGACGCAGTGTAGGCCGGCCTTCCAGTAGGTGGACCGACGACCTGGTCAGAACCGCAGGGAGCCGATGGATGCAGCAGGCAAGCACCCGCTCAAAGTGGTGCTCTTTGGGGAAGGCCTATGTTCAGCAGTGGACGTCTTCAGGCTGATGATGATGATGATGATATCTTTTCTCGTTATTAAAAGGTATGTCGAGGGTTGTTTACATTTTGAACAAATTTACTTTTTACCTTTCATAAGTCATTCCATATTGAGATCGACTCATTTCCTCACAAGCGGGACCACCATTAGCAATACAAACAGGGTATGAGTTTCAGTGACACCTGCGCCTTAACGCGTTCGTACCCTTTCCGGTAGGGTGTCACGTATCTTGTCCCCAAGATTATGTGTTCTGCTCATGTCTGTTTTGGTTGTGTCCGTTGGATATGGCCATCCGTAGCCAGTTATGTACAAGCTGAAGGGTTGAGTAACGTTCGTGTCCATGACTCGTGACAGGCCTATATATAACTGATTTGATATCGGTTATATAAAGGTTATAGTTAATACAAATCCATTCCAATACATTAACAACAAAAATTGTAATATATTAGGAAACCTTTGCTAAATATTTACGAAGTAAGCATACTCCTCTTTTGAACTTGACTAGCGTGTCTTGATTTGGTATCGTAAATTTACGGATAAATGAAGTTTCATCTTTTTAAAGAAGATGTAAGATGTAGGTATATTGGGATCCGGCAAATTAATAACAATTACTGCAAGTAATTAAACCTCTTTAATATAGATAATTTCGTTTATAATATAAACAAATTTGTTATTTTTTTAGATATTGTCTCATCTGGATCCTTAAAAATTGCTAAAAAATTAAAAAAAAAAAGTTTTTGCTTGAAAATTGCTGATAAATTTACAAAATACTTTCCATTAAATCGCAGAACCGACAACTGATGGAAAAGAAAGGTTCTCGAGTAACAACCACGAACTGGAAGACTTAGCGTAGACCCACTAGGTGGCACGACGACCTGAGCAGGACCGCGGGTAGCCGATAGATGCAGGAGGCAAGCAGCCGCTCAAAGTGGCACTCTACGGGGGAGGCCTATATTCAGCAGTGTTTTCAGGTTGCTGCTGATGATTACGATGATCTAAAATAAATAATAGAATAACGTTTTGTATCGAAGTAAAAACTTTACCGTAATCTAATTCAAAGCAATACATAAAAACAGTGTATGGCTAAACAGAGGGTACGTATACCTACAAGAAATCGAAAAACTTAATTAGGTCGCCTTGTTCTCCTACAAAACCACAGGGGCCTTGCCTAATGCGATTGGTACTGGAATAATCTAAAGGTACAGTCAGCAACAAAAACAAAACGCCAAGTCGAACCTCAACCATGCTATGTTATATCAACACAGTTCTTCGTAAACACCCGTGAAAGCTTTAGAACACTATCTTTCGTAAAATGTAACTAAATATACCTACGTTCAAGAAATCATTTTAATTCACCGGTGCATAAAAATAAATAAATACATACAAATTTAAATTAAATTTATATTGTACAAATTTTAATACAATTTATATAAAAAATCTTACACTCATAAATTATCAAAAAGACCCTTGGCAGAGGGGAATGTTCCCAGAAGGCTGGCTGCATTGCCACGCTGTATGGCAATGCTGATTTTTTGTGCAAAATAAGAGCCAGCCTTCTGGTCACTGGTCGCCTCCACCAAAAGTTTTGCCAAGTCCCTATATATTTCAAAAGCGCCTGGTCCCCACGGTCCCATGGTTTCTACCCCAAACGGCACAAACATGTATCCTCTGTCAAGGCTTCCATATTTGCGCCGTTTGAGGTTTTCAGCTTTAGCAGCAGCGCTACCAGCCTGATTTTTAGTTTCGGGAAGATGGGACGGTGCCATAGTATCGACGCAAGTTGCATCCCATACTAATGGCCGTCCCATCTTCCAAGGTATTAAAGTCATTCCGTCGGGCCTCTTGCCGTCATCGCGCATAAGTCCATTCGGCTCGAGAACGGACGGTACGCCGGCACTGACAAAGGCCCGACGAATGACGTCATTCAGGCTGGCGTGTCGTGGAATACGTCCAGCACTCCTGCTACATGCTAAACCGTGGTAACCAAGGCGGTCGACTAATTCGCCACATAGGCATAGGTGAGGGACTTGGCAAGCGGCTCCTAAACGCAAAGATACGGCCAATCGAAAAGTATTATTGTCTAAAAGGTTTCCAATATTCTTTGAGGGTAAAGCTTGCAACCAAAGGCCGGACTCCCATCGCGATACGGCAAGAAGCCGAGCACTCTCTACGGAACTAACAGACGTATTAAGCAAGGTGTTTCGTTCTATCTCGCAGAGGGGCCCGTCCCATTGCCTCTGCGAATTGGGAGTCTTAGGCAATGGCTGGCTTGGACAAGCTGCTTTCCAAGTATCTACAGCCTCAGCCATGTAAGTTATGTCAAAGTGTGCCAAACTGGGTGATAAAATAGCGGAGATTAGTTTTTGGGTACTATGGACTGAGGAGAGGAAAGCTGGTAATGAAACAATAGAAATTTTACTGATACCAAGGCCACCGATCCGGATCGGGAGTGCGGCTTGGCACCATGTACGATCATCAAAAGGAGTATTTAGAATGGCGGTGAGAGTATCTCTTAAGATATTGTCAAGCTGTTGTAAAAGTAAAGGTTGATTCCAAAGTTGACAACATCTCAAGGCATACATGAATTTAGGTACAAAAAGACAGTAGCGAATAATAAAATAAGCCATATGTATATTAATTTTGAATAGGCGGTCCGAAACTGATCGAAAATTTTAAATTTTTTCTTCAACAAAATCTGGCAAAGCTTCATCTAAGATTGGGGATCCTAGAAGACGAAGTGAACTGTCTTTCAAAACTATGATGTTTGGGGCTATTTTCTGAAATATATCTATTATGTCATTTTTGTGAGTAACTGAATTTGGAATATAGATCTCGCACTTAGAAAAATTAAGCGTTAAACCTATAGTTTCAAATTTTGATATCAAAAGCTCTAGGTCTCTGGAAACAGTGTTCACATCGCCTCCCAAAGTTCCGTCGTCCAGATACCATACATTGAATTTAGATTTCAAACTATTAATGATCGGATGTATAGCTAAGCTAAAAATGGCCGGTCCAAGCGGATCACCTTGTTGGCAGCCGACTTCTGAAGAGATCAAATTGTTTTTGTAAATTAATTTTGAAGGTTTTCCATAACAGTGCCAAAGATATTTGTATAAATGGGGAATTTGGTCTTTTATTTCGGTCAAAAGAGTGCCTCTATCTACTGAGTTAAAAGCATTCTTTACGTCCACCTTTAGTAGCACCTCTCCTCCTTTGTTGGATAGAAAAGTTCTTAAAGCGTGAACTGCCGCCTCACAGCCCCCGCGTGAACCAAACCCTAGTTGGACGGGTTGGAAATATTCACGAAGTGATTCGCTAATACGTTTACAGCATATTTTGGCTGTGAGGCGACGATAGAACGTACCAACAGCAATTGGCCTAATACCCCCATCTTTTTTTAGCAGTGCGCAGAGATTTGCCCCATATAAGATTTCGAGTATTTCACTATTGACTTGGCCACAGAGCATGAAATTAGTTAAAGCTGTTAACTGTTTTAGCAGAGCGTCGCCGGTCTCCCCACTACCTCCACTAATTAAGTCCTTAATATGTTGAGGTGTGAGAGCATCCAGGCCGCCTGCCGAACCGCTTGGAAAGGAACCAAGCGCACTGGCTACGTCCTCAGGCGTTGCTACAGGGATATCATCAGTCAAGTCTGGGGGCGAAAGCACGTTAAGATCTGCTACTGAAGGTGGATGCTTGTCTTTTAATGCCAACAAGGTTTCAGGAGTATTGGGTGCGATCGTGTCGTTGGAGAACAGGATTCTAGCTGAACCTTTTATATCGCCATCACTTAATCTGTTTTCAACCATACTGTAGGATATGGAGGGAAAAGGAAACAAATTAGAATTTCGTCCCGATGTGATAAAAAAATTTGGGGTGCAAGTTGAGTTTAGCAAACAGTTCTTTTTAATTCTGCTGGTAAGTGACGACGTATCCAAAGGTTTTTTCGAAACATGTAAAATTCTGAAAGGGAAAGTTAGTAAGTGCTCCCAAGCCTGAAGCGTATTATTAGATATCGCACTTTTCAAATCTCCAATAAGACATCGCGCTACGGATAAACGTGCTCCGCGCGGGATACGACGAACTACTGGTAAATTATTTTTAAATTCACTAAGTGTTTGCCAGAAGGGCTTAGTAGACGAATCTTGAACTGGGCAGGCATTTGAAATTTCAGGTAGTGAAACATCAGGAGCTGTACGGTGAGCCCTACCTGCATGAATTTTAAGCCCACGTATACCCTTGAAAAAGCGGGGCTGAGAGCACTGGTTACATTTATATTATTTATAATAAATTTCTGACCATTCCTTAAAATTAAACAAGAATTTGACACACTGCTCGTAAATAACAGTCTGTAATTCATCATTTTAAAATAAATCACATTCATGAGAGTTTTAATACTAAAAAATAACCATTTGAAATAAATGAAAGGGCAGCTTATAGACAAACATGCAAGCTTATAATATTAGGTACTGACCGTATTCACGCATGAGCGTCTAGGTAATATAAATGCCAGATATGAAGCTGATGAGTCCTGTCTTTTAAAATTCTAGGTTCCGGAACTTTTGAGTTTGACCATACCTGATGGCTATAACAACTTATACATAGATAAATTATACCTAAGCTGGGTAGAAACAGCCGTTAATAAAATCAATTGATTCCTCAATTCAACTTGTGGCCGCATTGATCGGACTCTCCGACACTTGGTTGTGACCGCTGTTATTCAAATCGCATATTAATATTCATGTCATTACCAGATGCGAGCTACCTAGTGTCGTTTCTGTTGTGCATACATAGTGCATACACTAAATCTAATTTGATAGTAAATATACTGCTATCCCTTTCATATCGACCGAAATAACACGGACTGATAGTTTTAGAATTGATGTCAAAGTGGATTTCGTCTAGGATGTATATTGACACCACCAACCAACATATCCGACCAAAATGCCGACATCTATTTGGTACAACGAATGAGCATTGCAATTCAACGAGGCAATGCTGCCAGCATGTTAGGTACGCTACCTACTGGTAGTGGGCCAGAGCATTTGGACTGCCTATAGATCATCGTTGCTATACAGTCTAAATAATTTTTTAGTTTTTTTGGGTCCAAAACTTCTGCGAAGTCACGCTTGAGTTAGTTGGAGTTCTGGACACAACTTTAAGTTTTGGACACCCGATGACCCTGAATTTATATACAGGGTCACCGGGTAACGAATTTGTCATGAAAGTCGCGGAGAGCTATGTGTTTTCTTCAGCAGCCGTAAAACTGGTGTAGTTCACCCTTCGGACTCCATAGTATAATATAAGACCACAAGCAAATTTACATCTTATGGTACAGGAGATACTATCCTACTTCCGCAAAGGATACAATAAAAGTTTATTTTCTAAAAGTTATATATTTTGTTTCTATTCACAGTTAAATATTTTTTCGTAATAAAAACAAAGAACGAAATAGAAGCGACCATAACAGTAGCAATAACAATAACTCCTGTAACATGTGTTAGTAATCCCGTAATATGCTGCATGTAGTACAAATAGTGACTATACGGTTATTATTATAATAGTAGGCATTCACAGTGCTATATTCTCAAAAACTTGGAATGAGAAGCTTCTTTTTTGTCTCTATATTTTTTACGTGTTGTATATTTTATATCCGTGCATAAATTTGATAAAAATGAACATTTCATAATAGTTTTTTACATACAGTTTGCGGATCATTTTCACAAGAAAAATGAGAAAAAAGAAAAATGCGCATAGCTTTTTCAGTTACTTGGTGAACAATTTCGATACTAAAATACCAATACATAGAAACATCAATAGAAGCTTATGATAAACTGAAAAAAAGACGTTTGGAAGCTTTTCCTTTACGTTTGAATTTTCTTTATAAAATGATGTTATTGAAATAAGTTTGAGAGTACTACTACCTATATTATAGCATATTATACCTATATTATAGGTAGTAGTAAACTTAATCATTGTACTATATGATTAAAAATTAACGGTACAACATTAAACAAAGCCGAGCCATTAAGAAACGGTCAAATCTAGTGAAATATTAGCGGGGGCCGAAACATTTTTCATCCGTTTTTCTCGGGAACCTGAACTTCATGAATATTTCAACCGGGATCAATTATTAAAATGATTTACTACTCCTGGCTCGGCCGAACGACGCACAGGGTCAATATATGCTGAAGTTTCATGATACTTTATGCAAGTAGTTTGAGATTTTCCTGAGAACATTTTGCTTGTTTTTGCATGAGCGGATTTGTGTACCTGATCTTTAAAGTAATTTTCTTTTTGGTTTGTCGTAATTATGATAACTATTGTTAACGCAGTCCTATTTCATGTCTATTAATATCCACGCCACGGTCGCTTAGTGGGTACAAAAATATAATGCTAAAATTTTCGAAATCAATGGAGAATGCGACCATAACTTAGTTGGAAGAGTGGGATGGTGCGGGTTTGAGAGTTGTGTCCTGCGGCTAGGACTTCACGCAATAGGTATTTAAAAACATAGAAATAAGAATTCCTCAATGTTTGAAAATATTTTTGCCATCCCTTTGCTACCAGCCGCCCGCCCCGGCCGCGGCGCGCTCACACCAACAAACCCCGTACCTGTGACGTTACGCTCGCGCTCACACACACCAATGGCGAATTTCGTATTTTCGTAGATTTTAGGAACTATAATAGTTATTTTGCGGGTGAAACCGCGGGGCGCAACTTACAGTGATGTAATGACTTTGCATTGAGTCTTTTCCATTTTCTTATTATTTCATTCGGAGTCTAAGCGTATAGAACAGTATCTCGAATGTCTTTTATCTAAAGCTTTGCTTCGAAGTAGAAATCTTTATCCATTTTAAAAGTCTCAAGTTGCATTTTCCAAAGTAATGGCTCAGTTTGCGAATCTCGAAGGAAATTTGGTAACGAAATTCTGATGGAGGTCGGGTGTCGGAGCCCACGTACTACGTGTCTTTGAATAAACGCTGAAACGCGAGGCCGGGTCACTGGGGCATAGACGACGCAGTATTACCATTTTGTTTATGCCTCATTACTGATTTTTTGGTAGTTTTTGTAGTATTTTGTGAAAGTTGCGTGCGCTCAACGTTATATTCGCAGATTATAAAACATATTCAGAGGTGACAAATTGGTTGTATGCAGAGTTCAATAAATATCAGGTTCGATACACGCTCCATATGCGTATGGAGCCTAAAGAAGTTTATGAAGTTTATGGAGTCTAAAGAGCTTTTCATTTCAGTATTGCAATAATTACTCAGTATAATGCCCTATTCAATTTTATTTCCAAATTTCTATTTCCATTTTGATCCTCTACTGGCAGTTGGCCCACCTCATTTGGAACACAGTCCTACATTTTCTCTTTCCAACAGATGTTTCTTGCGATGAGATGTCATTCACCTTCTAATGTATTTGCTCGTTGTGATGCGGCTTTCCTTGTTTCCTTTTATTGCTGACGATTACTTTTTTCCAGGTAAACGTGGTACTATTACGGTGAAGATAGCTGTGAATAGGATACTTATAATGAATGGATGTAAATACCATGCATGTTTTAGTAGAGATAACCATATTAACGTTCATAATATAAATGTCGATATCGATACTTTTTATGATATGCATCATCTCTTAAGTTGAATCAGTTTCGACACTATACCTTCGCTCTTGCACAAGCTTATAAAGTACTTAGACGCCATAAGATTTACCAAGCTCTCGAACATGATTGAAAATGTATCCTGTTTAAACCTCCCAAGCCCCTAAGCGCATGATTACATAACACCTCTAAGCAACAGAGGGATGTGATAAAATTGTGATGCGTCATAGCTTAGCGTTTTTTTCTCATAAAAGTTCTTCGCTGGCAAATCTATAAATACATGTTACAGCATTTGAAATCATTTTATAAACGGTTTTGCGATAACAGCTTTCCTCTATTGAGGTGTATGTATCTTGTTGAATAGTATTTATAACACTTTAAAGAACTGCAATGGAATCAGAATAATCGGCATAAGCATGTTTAAATGGCAATGAGCAGGCCACAGTGCTCTCAGAACTAACAACTGATGAGGATAAAGGGTTCTCGAGTGACGACGAACTGGAAGACGCACCGGGTGGCCTCCACTAGTGTACCGATGATCAGGTCAAAACCACGGGAAGCCACTGGATGCAAGAGGCGGGCATCCGCTTAAAGTGACTCTCTGAGGGATGCCTATCATATCTATGGGGGTTGTTCAGCAGAGGTCGTCTTCAGGCTAATGATGTTTATGATGACAGAGTATTAGACATACATAAGTAAAGTAATAGTCCTATTTGTCCGATGACGTCAAGTTCCATAGATCTATTGTACAATGAACATACGACGTTAAATAAAAACAGAATGATGGTAACGGATTGAATCCCTTTAGATAACTTTATCTTGTAGCATTGAGAGATATCCTGCAAAAAGTTTAGCACTTAAACGACAACTATTTTCATAGTAGGTATCTGATGCACTGAACTCCTCGTATCAGAGCAGCGATTTGACGCGTATATACTGCAAGCAAACAGACATTGGATTCAGCAACAGTTCGAAGTTTACAAAATGTAGTCATTCTTTATTTAAATCCTGTTTTGACTGATGGTCGTCCTTTAAAATAGGTTCTTTTTAATTCAATTTAGAGTTCTACTAACGTAAAAATGAGTGGTTATCTGTTTGTTTGCGAAGGTTGCTATCAGGTTTAACTGATTAACGTGACCATTTCCACATAGATTTAGACCCAATTGTGAAGGCTTTAGTTGACAGTCCTTAACTTACTAAAAATATAGCCGTCTTTTACATTGCCGTCTATTTGACAAAAACAGCAACAGTTTTAGGAGTTTTAGATCTGACATCTAAAGACTAACCAAAGTTTTATCCCGGAAAGTTTTAGGAAAACAGGTAGAATGCGAGAAAAATCACAAGCATATAGAATAAAATATTTAATTTAATTTGCTTTGAAAATGTTTCCGACTAGCAACCATGCAATGCTCCTGGGATGCCTCGGGTACACGCCAAATATGTGTCATAGTTTAGCTTGGCACAGTTTCTAGAAAAATTAAATTAAACATTTTATTTTCCACTTTTATTATTCAGAGGTATTACTATAATGTGGAGGTACGCATACTATGTGGGATGTGCGTCCTAAGTTTTATTTAGTTACTTTCTGTTAAACAATGGATAGTACAGGAAAACCCTTATTATAGAACTTATCACCGACACCAAAGTGTGGTCTTCGGCCGTCTACGAAACCGGAGCTTCGTAACCAGTTACGAACGAAGACTTTTTCATCTTTGTACGTAACCAGTTGAAAGTCTTAGCTTAGTCTATCCATTATTTAGATTATGTCATGTAATCTGCATTTATAAATCAAGATAATTAATATACTTACCTGATAAATAATTGTCGCTGTAGTAAAGCCCAAATCTCGGTCGAAATTTTTCTTCTAATAGTCTGAAACTCGGATCTTGACTGTTGTTCTAATTAACAAACAAAATATTACATAAGTAAAATTGAAGATTAGATAATGTTGGTGATGGCAAATATTATAGTTATGGTAATGATAAATAAATGAAGTACCAAAATTGTTCCATTCGTTTGGAAACTTTAGTGTTACAAATCAACACACAGAAATATTTAGACAATAAAAGCTATAACACACTTCATACTTTGAAGATTACAAAAACATCCCGGATCTAAAATAGTTCTACCCAAAATAATGGGCAAAACAACTTCAATATCGAATATAGTTGGGTAATACATTAGCCAGCATTCAGTGTCGGCGAACCAGCTTCAATTTACATGCCTTTATACAGCTGAACAGTTTTCCCATTCACTGACCCCAGTCGCGGTCTAGTTTTGTTCCCGCTTCCCTTCGACTAAAGAGTTATTTATATGTATAGTGTAGCAAATATATTTGCTTGACCTGACAATGCTGATATATGATATGAGTTTTCTCATAACCGTGACCTATTTTGGAATATGTTTGCCATTTTGCTTATTAGGTCTACGTATAATCATTGAAGGCATACTGTAGAGTATACAGTATACCCAATTGTGATTTTAATGTTGGTTGTGCTAGAAAGTTCTTATGCTTTAAGATGAATTAACAATGTTAAAAAATGTCTTAATATGTGACTTCTATCTTGCATGCATTATGATTCAATTTAACAAGCTTCTAATCACCAATTGGGCACAAAATAATAGTGGGGCTCCACTATTATTTTGTGCCCATCGCTGTGGAGACCATGGGCAGTTGGGGAGCGGAAGCAAAGAACTTGGTTGCGGAGCTAGGGCGTAGGATGGCCGAAAAGTCGGGTGACTCCCACTCCGGTGCGTTCCTGGTGCAAAGGTTGGCCATTGCCATCCACCGCGGCAACGCAGCAAGCGTTATGGGCACCTTTGCACCGGGAAAAATAAAGGGGTGGGTTATTGCAGTGACCTAATATTTTAGAATAAGAATAGGATTTTTTTAGGTATATAATAATATTAATGTATTTTTTATTTAAATATTAATTATTACTTGAATAAATTTACCTAAGTATTTAACAAGTCTTTTAGTTTTCTGATTTTTAGAATCTGGGCTTAAGAAATTTTGGGTCACCGCTGGAACCGCCCTGAGGATATTCTTATATAGTTCAAGGACTAAGCTACAATAGTACAAGAGCCTATTATCAAACTTTGAGCCATCAAGTTAGATTGCTTAGATGTTTCATCAAGATACCACCAACAAGCTTTTCAGCTACGACGGAATTTAGACTTCAAAATGAGGCCATCTTCCTCTCATTATTATTATCTTAGCGAGTTTCATAAGGAGCCAATTTACTGTTCCGTTTTATATGGCTTTATATTCCTTATTACATTTTGGCACTTTGATTACGTTCATAAAATGACAGATATTAAGGTCTTTGAAAAAAATCCGACAATAGCGATTGTGAATTTAGATTTTTTTTCCAAAATCTGTATATTTTTGAATTTTAATGTGTAATAAGAGTGGATTATTATCCCTTCAGTGTTTATCAACGTGCACGAGTGTTGGATGAAAAATGGTTCCAAGTTTATATAACCATGCATTTTCGTTTACCCTTCAAAGGCTTTTTATAGTTTTCAAAAAAATATCCACTAGGTACAGGTACGCTAGTTAATATAAAGAATTTAGAACGCGTACTGGGACTCCTTGGCGTATTTACAAAGAGACGTTTACCTGGGCTTGCATTCAAGCGGGGGATTGTGCCTCGGCCGAGTCATGATAAACGATGAAAAGACCTGCCGGCTACCGGACACTCCATTCATGTATATCATTGAGTGAGCACCAACTGCGCAGAAAATGACATTCTTACATCGCTCGCATGTAAAGTAACTTGCACATTCCGCCATGTGATAGTTTAGTATAATAGATATACTAGACTCAACTAGACTAGAAGGGCACCACATGGTCATTATTGCGTCATTGTTTCCTGACAAACATAATCTAGAAGTTTTTAAGGTTAGAGTGAACCGGTATCTAAGCAAGCATGCTTCATCGACGACCACGTCGTCACTTACCATCAGGTGAGACCGTGGTCGAATGTTAGCCTATCGTTGATAAATAAATAAAAAAACGGTTTCACCCACAATTTACCCGAATTTCTGTGGAAATACTAAAGTTTCCAGGTAAAAAACTATCCCTTGTTGATCTCAGTAGTTTACCTGACTGCAAAGTTTCATCCCGATAGAAGCATACTATCAAACAAACAGACTATAATGGAAGTAAAGATAGATATTAATATAATGATTTAACAATTTTTAATAAAGTTTTTTTTCTCTCTATAACACTTGAAAGTAACGTTATACGAGAGGACGCTCGTAGCAATTGCTACGCGTAGCTATAGTAAAAACATGTATACCTACTTCTTCTACGAAACTGTGAGTATAAACTATATGGAGGTAAGGATAGGGATTATAGGGATTTAACAATTTTTGATAAACTTGGTCTTTCTCTAGAACACTTGAAAGTAACGTTATACGAGAGGACGCTCGTAGCAATTGCTATGTATAGCTATAGTAGAAACAAGTATAACTACGTTTTCTACGAATCTGTGTCAGACACACGTTTTCGTAGAGAATGTGGTTATGTAGTGTCTGTGTCTAAGTATTGAGATAGTTGCAATGTCGATTCTGTGTCTACCTCGTTATGTTGAGAGCTGTGCTACTATATTTATTTTATATATATTATTTTAACTTAGCTACTTTTCTTTACGGGCAATGTGTCTTTATTCTTTAAACTAACTACTACAATAATAAAAACTATACTATGTATTGTAACTACTAGGTTATTATACAACCTACTACAAAGAACTCTTGGACTGCATGCAGAGCTGCGAAGGCCAATCAGCACAACAAAACAGCAAGACAGTCAGAATCAGCAGTCACATCAGTGCCACTGGAGCAGCTGTGCCAGCAGCCTAGAGCCTCACTCCGCTATTTTACGGAGCTGGGGTGGCTCGGGTAGATGCTGGCAGGGGGAAATGCACAATACACCCCAAGCGGGACGTCAGTGCAGGACTTATCGCCCCCATGTAGAATAAGAGTAAGACAGTCCAAATGCTACGTTTATATTATTACCACCATTCAATATTTCACAGGCCCTCATTAGAATATCATCATTAATGTCAAACTTTACGGCTTTTTACTTGTAATGCTTTCAACCACTTTTGTCCAAACTCTTCGCACACATATCAGCGTGCGACCCTATTAGATTCCATAGTTTTTTTTGCGTCTCGCGCCTAAACTTTTTTGTCATCTACTTCTTGTGTTCAATATAATATATTCTTGTTCTTGTTGTTCAGTGTATGTTTCACTAGGTGGTAGGACTTTTCTGCAAAGTTCGTCTAGGTAGGTACCACCGCTTTGTTAGTTATTCTGCCGCCAAGCAGTAGTGTGCAAGCACTACTGTGTTCCGGTTTGACGGGCATTGTAGCTAGTGAAATTACTGGGCAAATGAGACTTTATAATCTGATCACACAGACTGAAGTCTCAGGATGACGTGCGCAGTGCAATGTCACGAGAAACTATATTAGTTATGAGTTCCAAGTGATACTACAATCTATTATGGGCAGCCGTGACGCTTAACATCAGACAAACAACTAGCTCGAACCGTCACGTGATTCACATACATTTAAAAAAATATTACTTATTAGTGTTG
Source organism: Ennomos quercinarius (assembly GCA_910589525.2). Lineage (NCBI taxonomy): Eukaryota > Metazoa > Arthropoda > Insecta > Lepidoptera > Geometridae > Ennomos > Ennomos quercinarius. The sequence continues at coordinate 9,185,666 of OU342501.1, forward strand.
ATTAAGTTTTCCATCAGGCAAATAAACGTCTGAAAACGGAAACACCTTTTTTTGTGTAACACCTTTTTTTTTGAGGGGGGAAATGCCTTCGCACTTCCCTGCTACCACGGAGGTAATGGCAGGGGGTATGTGGGACTTGAACCCACTAAAACCCCCCGTGATCCGTCCGCCCCCGGAATGGGGCAAGATAGGGTCGCGCTAGCATTCACTATCTCGCCCCGGCGGCGGTAGGCCCTTTTGGGCCTCTGCGCCAGTGGGTGGGTAACCTTACACCTCGGTTACCCACCAGACATGTGGGGTCGTGTGAGCACAGCGGAGAGTCCCCCGACTCTCCGCCGCCGACCCCACTACGGAGGATGGAGAAGACGCACGAAAGGCCTTCTCCGTCCCGCGGTCCATCTGCGCCGGAGGGGGTCAGAGTTGGGTACATTCTTATATAACACCTTGCTCCAGCCGCCTCTATAGTGAACTATTACAGATTACTTTATGTAGTATCGTCATATAAAATAACACAATTTTAGAATAGTCATCCAAGAAATACTTCACATTTTCGACCAAAACATTCGCCGTCACTCTTCCTGTCACGCCATATCAGTCTTATTCACCCCTTTAAACATTTTTATTCGTATATTTGCAAGAGTTTACTCGATTGTCCGCGCTTCCTCGACTGTGGAGTGCGATAACACGTTAAAAAGATGAAATATACGCGGTCCGACCGGTCGACAGTCAGCGGGCGCGGGCGGTGTAACTAGTCGTAAAGACACCCTTTCATATCGGTGTCACTCGTGTTTATGTTTAACCTTTTGGACGAGCCACTTTTCTGCGTGCTTTGTCATGTTAAAAGCGTAATCTTTCATTAGGATTTTTGTGTGAATGAAATTTAGAATTAGAAATAACGGGATATTTATTGCTGGATAACATTTTGTGACTAATAGAAGTGAGTTAGAGAATCTAGCCCAGTTATGTTCGTTCGAGGAAATGAGGCAATGGAGAGAGAGAGAGAAACAGAGAGAGCGAGAGAGAGAGAGAGTGAGAGCGCGAGAGTGAGTTATATACCAATCTATACCAATAAATAGGTTCCTACTGCGCGAACACGGGCCTTATCTAATAGGGAACTGGAATAGATTAGGCCGCAATCCACCAGGCTGGCTAAGTGCAGGTCAGTGGATGACACAAAAGTCCTCCAATTTGTTCATTCTTGGATACTTATGCCGGTTTTATCACGATGTATTTCCTTCACTGTTGTTATAGTAGGTATATTTTGAATCCCCTGAGAAACTCGTACATTGACCTTTGTGCGGACTGCAGCGGCTCTCAACCTATCTTTTGGTGGGTCGCTTTATATTTTCAAATCCCCTGAGAAACTCGTCCATTGTAACATGTCAAAACAGGTTTAGCACCACTGATTGACCTTGTCTCGCAAACCTCCTTGTACCACGAAACGCGGTAGATGCGTTAACGACAGTGAAGCGATGCATAATTGTATGGAAAGCGATACTGTCGCTTTTTTCGGGGCTAACATAATACCGGGGGAGCAATGCACGAGTTTCTTAGGGGATTTGAAACGTACTATAGAGGAAGTGCAAAATCCGCAAATTACTTGTCATTGGTGCAGGGCCGAGTGGGACTCGAATCCAGGTTTGGTTTGTAAGCCGCACGGGCTACCGCTGTGCCACAGTCGCTCTTTGTTCGAGAATTCGTTATTATTATTATTATATAGTTGAAACAAAAAAAGTTCTGACGCTAGCTCGAATGAATAGTATTAACTTGGCTTTACTTGACATAACTTCAAATCAAGCTTCTCTCCATTTTATATGGTGTCTCGTCATTTGGAAATAATGTTGCAAATTATTGAGACTATGGACAAAGTTCTCTCTACCCTGCCAAAGCTTGAACTACATAGATGTGGAACATTGTTGCCAAATAATTACCTGACTTCCACGAGATATAAAATACGTGGGAAATCGTTTTTGAGTAAGTAAATACTTAAACTGCAGCAAAGCAGCTCCACCAATTTCAAGCTGACATAATTAAGAACTATGGTGTTATGCGTACGCTATCTACTAAATAGTAAAACAGTATTAATATTAAACTGTAAAACAAGGCATGTAAACCCATCATAAGTACATTATTATACACAGAATAATTAATTTTACACGGATCAAACGATGTGGAGGGTGCATCGGTTGGACCTCCATGTTTTACAAATTTGATTTCTACAATTTTGATGATTTCTCATTTGGTAGGTATACGAATTTTTTTATCTTGACCTTTCGTGCTAGGGTGTTTATTTTTTTAATAAACGTAGTTCGATATTGAAAGAAATATAAAAAAAAAACAGAAAAAAAAAATAAAAAAACTTCGTGTTTAACGATTCATCAAAGTTTATAGTAAAGAAAATAATGCTAAATATTGTTATGGTAACTACTTTAAAAACTTTTCAATACCTAGGTATATATAGTAACTTTCCAAATTGTATTTGTCTAGATTATGGGGTTCATATTGAAATTGTGTGACAAAGTTTGTAGATAAATAAACTTTTTGATACAGCAGAAACTAATACCAAACAACCCTTTCCCTATATCTCACAAACACAAATATAATACCGATGTTAATTATTTTCCTCGAGCGATCCTTATATTCCTTATCTCTCATGTTCGCAGCGTAATATTGATGTCAGCACATGTAAGTGAGACTCAGACTGGTGACGTCATTATTTGCGACTGGGTCGACTTGCCATCCATTTCATTTTCTTCGGATGAAAGGAAATTAGAGCAGAATAAGCCGTTTTGTTCAAAGACATGTTATCATATATAACGTGTCAATATATCATCACATCAACAGCCTTTACACATATACTTGACTTCTAAATATAGGCCTCTCCCACTGCCCCATACTCTTTTTAAATTATTGATAAGTAAATTATAAGTAATCGCCCTCCCCCCCCCTTTTTATGAGTGACTATCCCTTCACAGCAGTTGCAAAGTTGTGCCGCATTTGGCGGAAACAATAGCCAAAAAAAGAAAGTAAATTATGGTCAATATATTTTTAGGTAATACGTTTGTATGTTAAATAATTATTATAAGCTTGTCTATAAATATGTTTTTAGTTTTAATGTAAAATATTGTTGATAATTACATTTTTCACAAATGTACTCGTATTGCAAAATACTAGCACATTTGCCGCCTGTCTTCTTCTTCTCGTGAAGGCAAGTGATCAGCCCTGGTGTCAGAATTTTTAGGCCGCCTAAAGGCTTCTGACTTGGCTTAACGACTATTGTCTGACGACAACAGCCGGGACCGACGGCTTAACGTGCCCTCCGAAAGCACGGTGACACAGTTTTACCCTAGCACAGGCACCTTACATAGTAAGGCTTATGTATAGTTCCAAAGATTCATATTGTATTTTAACATTATGTAATTTTGAATAAATATTATTTATTTATTTATTAGAGGGGGATGTTTGCCATAATCACCACGCTTGGCAGGCGTCGTGGTGATCGCAGTAGTTTATAATGGAGAGCGAAGGGAATGCTGCCGCCTATTCCCTGGATATTCTCTTAGCCGGCTCATACGGAGCCCACGGGGAAAAATGGGATAGTACTATTCTTATGCCAGGGACCATACGGGTAAAAAGTAAATCTTGTAATTTCGTACCACATCAGACTGCGAGACAGCTAATAATAGAAATGACATATTTTTGAAATCATAACTGAACTGCTCGGAACTTGAGAATTGACAGAACTTTTAAGACCTCAAACAAATAAGGTGAAAGCCCAAAATTCACAAGGTGTTCAACCCTTTGTCCTAGTTTCATAACACAAAGTCAACCTAATCTTTGATTGGTTAAAGATAGGCCTCCAACGTTCTGCCTCGAGGGAGCTACATAAATGTTAACGGCCTGCCGACGTCGCTGTGACAGTTTGTCATTTGCCAAAGGTTTCCTCTATTTGTGTGCGGTATTATCGTAATTTTTCCTTGTTTTTCGCCGTCTGTAGTTGTTATTGGATATATGAAGAGAATTTGTAAGCAAACATGTATTACAGTGAAAGCCAGCTTAGCTAGCATTTACCAGAAAGGAAAAAGTAGTAAATTAAAATTTTATTTTATTTCTACATGTACCATCTCTACTGAATGTTTTAGCCGGGCCGGTTGATAGAGTACGTTTTTAGGGTTCCGTAGCCAAAGGATAAAACGGATCCTATTACTAAGGCTCCGCTGTCCGTCCGTCCGTCCGTCTGTCTGTCTGTCTGTCTGTCTGTCTGTCTGTCTGTCTGTCCATCTGTCTCATGAACCGTGATAGTTAGACAGTTGAAATTTTCACAGATGATGTATTTCTGCTGCCGTTATAACAAAGAATACTAAAAAACCGAATAAAATAAATATTTAAGGGGGCTCCCATAGAGCAAACGTGATTTTTTTGCTCGTTTTTATAGATAATGTTACGGAACCCCTTGTGCGCGAGTCTGACTCGCACTTGGCCGGTTTTTATTTAAAGCAATAGCTTTACATTGGCAATAAATAGAGTAACTTTCAAAATGATGGGTAGCTACTGTAACTTTCAATAATTTAAAGTTACTCTTTCTATTAAAAAAAAAACTCGTATCTAAAACAGTTACCTACCCATCAATCTGGATGAATGGTAGGTTAGGCAGAAAAATAAAATATAGGATAAAGTATGGAACATTTATAGTTATGGTAAAATATGCTGACACCGCGAGGCGCCGGTAGTAATCGCACAAACAAATGCTTTATTAATTAATTTCGCTAGACTTCTCCATCATCGATTAATATCTCGATGATACTTTATTGTACAGAACAATGCTATCACCACAATGCGGTCTCTCAAAACACGATGCTTAGGTAAAAGAGGCATATAATTTACGTCCATTGTACGGAGACTGTTACTCAACGCCCCCTACCGGCTATAAATTAACAACAGGGTGGATAGATCCATTGAGGAGTTCGATGTACGACCGTGACTGCATCGCTAGACTGCATTTGAATAACGCAAGAGATAATGTATTATCTGGAAAGCGATAAATCAAGGCTTATTCGGTGATTCCCGGGAAATCTAAGTTCCTGAAAGAGTCTGTTTTTCGAAATCATAGGGTTGTATCGAGCGTAATTGAACGTTACTTGGGGAAGTTAACAAATTACTATATATTAAGGTGTACATTGATAAGTAGATCAACAAATATGACTGGCCTGTTAGCTCAGTTGGTAGTAGCTCTGCCTTCTGAACTATAGGTTGTGGGTTCGATTCCTACCCAGGACAAACATTTGTGTGGTGAACATCGATGTTTGTTCTGTGTCTGGGTGTTATATTGTATTCTATGTAAGTATTTACAAACAAAAAAGTATCTAAGTATTCTATCCGTTATCTGATTCCCATAGTACAAGCTATGCTTAGTTTGACGCTAGATGACGCTAAAAAAAGTCTGGTGGACCTTGGTACCTATCGATTTAATGTAATGTATATTATTATTTTTGTTGCCCGATTTTGTCTATTATTTTCAGTGAGATAAGTAAGGCTAAATTAATAAACTAAACTTAGTGTGAACACAATTATGATCTTTTTTAAAAGCGCATTTGTAAAGGTTTTTTATATTAATTAACATTTTTTATTTTGAAACTGTAGTACGTAAATATCTCCGAAAAGAAAGGTAAAATCAATCTCTTAGGGGTTAAGCTTTAAGGCTTCATCTAAAACAATACGGAATAAAAAAATCTACATACTGAGACATAATTAGCAATAACAATACAACATATAAAAGAAAGTACCTATAATAAAGTGTCAATTCTAATGTCTTTCTTTTCCAGTTCTAACTAAATTTAATAAAAAAAATATTGTAGGTAAGTGACGAAAAGAAAGCAACCCACGTTTCAGCAGTATAAAACCGCAGTAATCGTCGAAATACGAGTAGAGTACCATCCAATTTTAGTGTTATTGATTGAATGACCCGCAAAAATACCCCTCTACGGTACTTGTTGAAATGTATAGAATAACTGCCGAGCTTTCGATGAAACGGCTCCCCTTTACCATAAGACTACACATCGCAAAAACTCGCTCAATGCGACTTTGCTCTGTGAATGTCGGAAAATGTCTCAATTTCGTTTTTGGGAATTGAAGAGAAAATAATACTAATCCTTTCGCTGACGAAGCAGCGCATTTGATGGGAGGAAAAAGGATGATTGTAGTATGTTATGTTAATATAATAGCTATGGACTGAGATTTAATTGTAGCCTTCTTATCTAAGCATATTTGTATTATAACACAAATGACTTGAGAAAATTGGTAGCCAAAACACAATGGAATTCTTTTTAAATCCCAAGATTATCATTGTAAAATAAGTAGGTAAATAGCTAAGTTATTAAGTGTGAGACTCTAATAATATTCAATTTAGTATTAGTGACAATAATTTGCTAGTCACTTTATTTTTATTTACCAACATCAGCTAAATAACCGTATCTTTTCATGTACGTGCGATGAACTTCGAATGGCATAGCCGCGCGAATAACAGTTTTTCGTATCGCCCATTCTGACTTTGGTGCTCCGTAACTCTAGTAACCTATATATGTATGCTAGGCTTTGTTCTAGGTCCATGTTTTCTTCTAATGCGATCGTTATGCTCGCGTGTTCACTCCAATTTGCGTCGGCGCCTTATCGTTGAAGCTAATGTTCAGTGTAATGCCACTTCCGACATAAAAACTGTTCCGAACGAGTGAGGGGAACAATGAGTACCCCATATTTGAGCCTGTTTAGACACCATGTGGGAAAACAACTCGATAGTTTACTAACTTACACCTAAAGTTGAGGCTATATTTTCATGCGTTGTTACGAACGCTTCCCCGGAATTAGTTTCGATGCAATCTATCTGTCTAGAGTTTGTGGATATTTTAGGGCACTTTCGCGTTTATTAGGAAATCTGTGGGTAATACTCAAGTATCGATATTAATTGCGAAATACTAACGGAATAGATATAGTCCTTTTAAATTATATGCAAATCACATTTTTTATGGTGTATATTTTAATTTATATATAGCGATATGCAGTCTCTGTAGGTACTATGTATGAGTAGGTACTGTGTTACTATGACTGATTATATATCAAATAAGCAGGATTATGTATTGTGTATACTAATTATTATTCTAATATGTCTGTATATACGTATAGTGTGTTATGTGTAGATCAAGTGTAGGTATTTAGAGAACAAAGAGAAACCGTAGAACTTTCTTTAATATCCACGTCATGCGCACGCTTTATTCCTAGTCACGAAAGCGACATTTTTATTAAACATCTCGCATATAAATTTGCAATAAAATACGTAGCATTTCGCGTGTCATCGCAACCAGGTGCGCGTATCGGTGTTTGTCCCGTCAGCAAACATAACGTGGGGCCATTACTACTGCTGCGTACCGGCCCGTAGTATAGTACCTCGCAGTCACGGCCGCGCATCTTGATATATCGACGATCTGAGACACGAAAGAAAACAGTTTTTCATTGATTCAGTGCCACATCTGGCAAAGAAATGCCTCGGGCTTTCCATTCTGATGACCTGACTTGACATTTTTATTGCACACCATATTTCCTGCGGCCTCGGAGGCATTCGCTTATGGGACCCGGTGTAAAATATTGGGAAACTCGAAGGAGGACGGTACTGATATTATGATATTACTGACACGATATATTGAAGAAGTTTTGACATCAATGGGACGTTCCGTAGTCGGTCGGCTGCTTCATTTTTTTATAGCTCTTGTTTTCTGTTTTATGTCGAACTTATGTCTTGAATCACGCCCAATATGTTTGATGAAACCATAACAATAGGTACTACATGCGAGACAATCAAATTTTAATTAAATAAATAATTATTAAATAATAATATACTTATAGTTATAAAGAAAGATTCCTATCTAAGCAAGGTGAACAAGACCAGTAAAATAAGCAGGACTTTCCGTTTATTCCACCTGCCTGTCGTTAATTACCCCAACACCCAGTCTTTCATAAGAATGATGGATTTAACATTAACAACTAATTCCAACTTACTCGTTTGTTTCCACAAAAGGAAACTTTTCCCAAGAACTGTCAAACTTCGTCACGGGGTGCTCTTACAACAAAATACAATTTGTCATGATTGATCAAAGAAGTTGGGCAAAACAAAGACAGGAGAAGTAACAAAGGGGCGTCTTTTGTCAAAGAAATTTTTTCGGGAAACTGTATTGACGGTGGCCTCCAAAGTCCGTGGTCAGGTCCGTTCAGAGTAACTTTTTCAACGCTTTGTTGTTTAAGTTTATTTACTTTTGTTTATCTCTAGTTGGTTATGTTTAGTTAGCAGATGTTTTGTTTTAAGGTCAAAACGAAATCTGTTAGCATCGAAAATCGAAGCGTCAGAAAGATTTGGATAAACACTACATTTTACCATGTCATGTCATTATCATCATCATCAACAGTCTGAAGACGTCTACTTCTGAATATAGGCCTCCCCCAGAGTGCGCCACCTTGAGCGGCTGCTCGCCTCCTGCATCCATCAGCTCCCCGCGGCTTTCACCAGATCGTCGGTCCATCGAGTGGGGGGCCGGCCTACGCTGCGTCTTCCGGTTCGTGGTCGCCACTCGAGAATTTTTCTTCCCCATCGGTTGTCAGTTCTACGAGCGATGTGGCCTGCCCATTGCCATTGCATCTTGCTAATTCTAAGAGCTATACCGGCCACTTTAGTTCTCCTGCGGATCTCCTCGTTCCGGAGCTTATCTCGAAGGGAAACACCGAGCAAAGCTGTCTCCATAGCTCGCTGCGCGACTTTGAGCTTACTAATGAGGCCAACAGTAAGAGATCATGTCTCGGTTCCATAAGTCATCACTTCATTCTATGTCATGTATGATATGAAAATTTTATGGAAAATAAACACTAATGACCAACCCAGTAATGATGTTCTGCCGGTTGTGCTACTATTCTTTGTTTTGTATCATTTGCGTTGTTATGCTTTGGTGTTCAGTAATGTATTTTTGTATTGTATTGTATTCAATTAAATAACAAATCTTAAAGTTGAAACATACCAGCGCGGCGCAATCGCGCGGCAGGCAGCGCGGCTTACCGCGCCGGCCTGTTCCAATCTTTACAGGATTTTATAGAAAAAGATATTTAAATACAGGGCAATGTGATTTTAATTAGAATAAAAAAGCAGATTCTGCTACACGACAGCAACAACATAAAGCCGATTACTTATCCAATTCAAACTGACGTTTACCTTCCATATTGATGTTATTCGTACATTAAAAGCGTACCTTAATAATGTCGGAACGGAATATAAATGTGAGTTTGTTCCAATAAAATACTTGTAATTACCTTTGATCGTGCCTTTTCTTTGGAACTCTTTGAAACGACACGTGCAAGCAATTTAGGGCGTATCATCAAAGAACGTCGCTGGCATACAGGTTAAGTTGGCATGAGGATCGAGTATGAATGTAATATTTTTATTTGAAGCCTCCAGTTTGGAGAATAAACACTGCGATAAATATTCATGAGCGAAGTAAGCCTTCTTGTCATGGGCCTTGAGAGCCTGATGGATGGCGCCTCGTGCTTTGCTGTCTTGCTTTCGGAAACTTTTATTTTTGTGTCTTTTACCCCATTTTGAAACGTTTGTCTGAAATTCAGGTCATTTAAGGTGGAACGTTACACTAGTGCGGGAAATTCAAATTTTCTTGCGTTCTTTTGCCAATAATAGCTTAATTACTCAACGTGATTACATGAAAACTAATTTTGCGGAAATAAATAGAATGTATTAACAAATTACAATTAAAAGTATCTCCTAGATATAACGGTTTAGCGACAAATGGCAATAAACAATTTTCTTCTTAGTTTTTCAGTCTATTGCCATTTGTCGGTAAAGCAATGATATGTAGGTGATATTTTTAATTGTCATTTAATGATACAGTATATTTATTTGCGCAAAATCAGTTTTCATGTAATCACGTTGAGTAATTAAGCTATTATTAGCAAAAGAACGCAAGAAAATTTGAATTTCCCACGCTAGTGTAACGCCACCTTTAACTAAAATTAACGTTTTCCTCTGGGTGTATAATAATTGTTATAATCTAGATTTTTTCGAGTGTTTGTCCGATATAGGTGCCGAATCCTCTGGCCAGGTCATATCTATGCCAACGTTATTGCTAGAAACAAAGGATAAACTAAGATTATACATAACGGAAAATAGGTAATTTCCTTGATAATCCTATTTCATACTCAATGAGCACGTGTACAATATAATCGAATACGATGAGAAACAGAAATATAATCCCCAATATAAGCATGACGCGAAGATTTCCGAAAGAATTTCCTGCATTCCACGCAATATAGGGACCTATACGTGCTAAAGGCGTTGCGGAAACACCTATCTCATATCAAGGAATTTCCTTCAGGAAAATATATTCTCGGGACAATACGGACGCATTTTTGGCACATTTATCTCCTTACTCCTACCACGATATAAGCTATAAAGTATTTACATTAATCGCATTGGTTTGACTTATCTTTTGATCAGGAGGAAAGTAGCTCTAGAATGTTTCATTTCTATGTTTTCTGTACATTTTGGGTGTAATAAACATTTTATTATCGGAAACACGCTCGGCCCCCTTATTACGTAACTCGCAACAAGTTTGCAACACGCATAAATTCGCAATCATTGCTGTCAAAACGTCACTTTGGCAGAGCAGAAAGCGATTGAGCGCTAGATCACCGCCTGGCGGACAATCGATGAACTAAGAAGTGTATTATTTTGTTTCCGTCTATTGCTGTTCTGTTGCTAGTGGCGCTAGTATCAAAGGCCAAAGTGAATCCAGCGACAGGCGAGCAATAGGCGGGTGACTGCGACCGATTGCTAAGTGTTTGCTGTCGCTTTGTTACTGCTGTTGCTTTGCTGTTGTCATTTTTACATAATACGGGTGTGGGTACATATTACCTGAGTTCCTTAGAAACACCGTGCGCATGCCAAGTCAGCTGAGAAAGTGTCTAATGGTGGTGTTCTTTCTTGGCACGTTTATCTTGGCATCCCCTCGCTAGAATAACGATGGTTAAACGGTTAACATCATGCGTATCCGTTCTGAGCCAGTGCCAGGCACTTGATAGATTTTCTTTTCAAAAGGCATTAACATTTTCCGCCTTAAACAAATAGTTGTTTCTTTGGATAAGAAAGATTATGTATAAAATATGGCCTTACTGTTATGCAGTGGTAATTAGTACCAAAATAGTAATGTTAGGAATTATGAAGTGTAGAGTTTTCTTCATTTTATTTAAAGTAAAGTGTACCTTTAAAGTATACAATAATTTTATTAACACAAGTAATGCTAAGGTATAACAGTCGTACACTTTTGTGTTATTTTAAGCTTTACTCATCTATTGTTATACAAATTAAAAGCGTCCACGGGAGGCTATTAGCTTAAATGACGCCACTGAATATCATATGACTTCAAAATCAAACTGTCAAATAGCTGTTAATTTTGGAATGTTATTTAGCGCTTCAGAATAATATTACCAACATGTTTACCAGGCCGGCGTCACGGGAATGTACCAGGATTGGCGGTTAATTAAATATTTAAAGGCTTGGGACGTTACGGCGTGAAACCGTTGTTTCCCATTTGTGAGTAAAGTTGCCTGACAGTTTATTGACTAATATATATAAATGCTATTTAAAGATTTCATAAAAAGTAAGCACCGAGGCCGTGTGGTCCCGGCGGTGTGAGCATGGGGCCACCCTATCTCTTTTTGCAGGTGCCGTAAGAGCCGGCCAAGGGAGTATCCCGAAAATGAGCAGCAGCATTCTCCTCCAAGCCGCCTGCCAAGCGTGGTGATTATGCCAAACCTCTATAGCAAACCTATGATAAGCGTCTATAGTATAATATATCGTTTTATGAGGAGGCCTGCATTTTTTCAGCAGTTTATGTTTTTTGGTCATCGTCCATGTTTTGGGGTGTTGATCTGAAGCACGATTAAACTCAAAGAACATAAAATCACGTTGTGCTAAATTTACATAAGTAGAGTATAATGTTTGACTCACTGATATTTTTACAATTGAATTTTGAATGACTTTTTTTTTATCAAAACACACTTCATGGAAGTAGTTTAAATGGGACACGCTCATGAAATAGTAACTCTATCAACGCTGAATCAATTATTATCTGCCGCACTTGAATTTTTAACACATATTGAAGCTGTTGGTTTGTTCAATTTGGACAACATGATAAATATTATCGCATTGACCCAGTTAAATCTATCATAGTTGTTTTTAGTTTTATATTTTGTAAATAAATAGAATTGTTAATGTTATAGAATAGAACAATAGAAAATTATTTTTGAAATATGGCTAACAATAAAAAATTTTGAAAAAACGTTCTGGCATAGGTAACCATTATTTTGATAAGCGACTGAACGGTCTTGACCTAAAACTAACATAGCCGTGTAGACAAAGCTAGAAATAAAAGGAGTTTTTGTTTCTGAGCCTTTACTTATATTTCCATAAAAAAATATAAAATACTTTGGGTTGACCTTCTGTTTTTGCTTGCCCTAAATATTTTTTTTGGTCTGTGATCTTATTGAATAATACGTAATTATTATACATCATCATCATCATTAACAGCCTGAAGACGTCCACTGCTGAACATAGGCCTCCCCCAGAGCACGCCACCTTGAGCGGCTGCTCGCCTCCTGCATCCATCGGCTCCCCGCGGCTTTCACCAGGTCGTCGGTCCACCGAGTGGGGGGCCGGCCTACGCTGCGTCTTCCGGTTCGTGGTCGCCACTCGAGAACCTTTCTTCCCCATCGGTTGTCAGTTCTACGAGCGATGTGGCCTGCCCATTGCCACTTCAACTTACTAACTCTAAGAGCTATATCGGTCACTTTAGTTCTCCTGCGGATCTCCTCGTTCCGGAGCTTATCTCGCAGGGAAACACCGAGCATAGCTCGCTCCATAGCTCGCTGCGCGACTTTGAGCTTACTAATGAGGCCAACAGTAAGAGACCATGTCTCAGTTCCATAAGTCATCACTGGCAACACACACTGATTGAAAACTTTCGTTTTCAGGCTCTGCGGTATTTTGGACGAAAAGATAGGACGAAGCTTCCCGAACGCTGCCCAGCCGAGTTGGATTCTTCGCGCCACCTCTTTGTCGAAGTTGGACCTACCTAATTGGACAATCTGTCCTAGGTAGACATACTTGTCGACAACTTCGAGAGTATCGTTCCCAACAATTACCGGTATAGGTGGAACATGAGCATTAGACATGATCTTTGTCTTGTCCATATTCATCTTAAGACCAACCTGCTGGGAGACTACTGAGGTCGTTGAGCATGGTGCTAAGGTCCTCGAGCGATTCCGCCATTATGACTATATCATCGGCAAAACGAAGGTTAGTGATGTACTCGCCATTTATGTTGATGCCAGATCTTTTCCACTCCAAGAGCTTGAAAACATCCTCCAATGCGTTTGTGAACAGTTTCGGAGAAATAACGTCTCCCTGTCTCACGCCTCTTTGCAATGGAATTTGTTCCGTACTCTGGTCCTGTAGTCGGACTGACATAGTGGCCTTACTGTACAAACACTTCAAAACTTCGATATACCTATAGTCAATTTGGCATCGCTGCAAGGACTGCAGCACCGCCCAAGTCTCGATTGAATTGAAGGCTTTCTCATGGTCCACAAACGCTAGGCATAACGGCCGATTATACTCTTCGGTCTTCTGTATAATCTGGCGCAGCGTATGGATGTGGTCTATGGTGCTAAAGCCTTTTCGGAAACCGGCTTGTTCGGGAGGCTGGAATTCATCAAACCTGCGTGCGAGACGATTCGTAATGACTCTCGAAAACAGCTTATACACATGACTCAAGAGCGAGATGGGCCTATAGTTCTTCAATAAGATGTTATCGCCTTTTTTGAAGAAGAGCACCACTACGCTCTTGTGCCATGCCTCTGGCGTTGTATCTTCAAGGATGACAGAATTAAATAACTTCTGGAGGACTAAAAGTACCGGTCTACCACCCGCTCTCAGAAGTTCAGTCGTAATTCCATCTTCACCTGGTGCCTTGTTGTTTTTAAGCTGTTTGAGGGCCATTCTAATCTCGTACAGGCTGACGTCCGGGATATCTTCGGTATAGTGTCGGACTAACTTGGCTCTGATGTCCTGAGCTGTGTTAGTAGCGGGCTTACGTGTCGAGGTGTATAACTGTCCATAGAAGTTCTCGATCTCTCTCAGAATCTCAGGCTTGGATGAAATGACGCTACCATTTTCGGTCTTCAGTTTTGTCATTTGGTGTTGCCCAATAGACGAATCCTTTGCGAACACTTTAGAGCCTTGGTTCCGCTCAATTGCGGCCTCAATACGTGAAGTACTAAGAGCACGCAAGTCGTGTCGCAAGGAACTCCAGATTCGTCTATTGAGTTCACCGTAGGCTGACATATCAACTGAAGACTGCAGCTTCATTTCGCTCCGGTCGGCCATTAGCTCAAGAATTTTTTCTGAGAGCTTTTGAGTCTTCTTTCGGCGTTGGGTCTTAAAGAATTTCGATCCAACAGCTTGGACAGTTTCCACCAACCCGTCGTTTAGCTCGTCCACTGTGTTACAGTCGGCTAGGCACTGGAAGCGATTTTGTAGTTCCAGCTGAAAGCCTTCGGGGTTTTTGATTTGGACAGGATTTGGACGGAGCGTAGACTTCACCAGACGTGACCTTTCGAGCTTAACATTGATATTCAATGTGCCTCTAACAATACGGTGATCGCTACCGGTTTTCACCTTGCTGATCACAGAGACATCATCGAATATGTGCTTCTTGGTCGTCATGATGAAGTCTATCTCATTTTTAGTGGAACCGTCGGGACTTATCCACGTCCACTTCCTGGATGGCCGCTTCTCGTAGAAGGAGTTCATCATAAAGAGTTCCTCCTTCTCCATGAAGTCAGCCAGCCTCTGTCCTCGAGGGTTCCGCTGCCCGTATCCAAATGGCCCCACTCTCAGCTCATCGCTATTCCTTGTGCCCAACTTCGCATTGAAGTCTCCCATCACAACGGTGAAGTATGTTTCGGAAGTATGCATGGCTTCGGATATGTCCTCATACATAGCTTCTACTTCATCGTCTGAGTGTGCCGACGTCGGCGCGTATACCTGTATAACCTTCAACGAATACCGTTTGGTTATTCGGAGTACCAGGTACGCTACCCTGGCCGACACACTGTCGACTTTGACCACGTTGTTGACGAGAGACTTGCGGACGAGAAACCCGACACCCCCTTGGGAGAGTTGGTCTCCCTCCCGGTAGAAGAATAAGTTACCGGAATTTAGGATTATCGTGTCCTGTCCCTGTCTTCGGACTTCTGACAATCCCATTACATCCCAGCGTAACTTACCCATCTCTGCCTCTAGCTCGACCATCCTTTCGTCAGCCTTCAGTGTGCGCACGTTATGTGTTGCCAGGGCCAGGGGTCGTCGTTGGGGTTGGTAGCCGGGCGTCTGCCGGGGATTCTTCGCACCCCTTGCGCTGCCGTTACCGTGGCCGCTACCGTAGCCACGGGATAGCAGAACTGCCGGGGACTGGGGGCCGTTTTTATTTGTGCTTGTCATTAGGGGGGGGGGGGGGGGGGTTTGCCATAATCACCACGCTTGGCAGGCGGCTTGGTGATCGCAGTAGGTGAAGATTGATTGCCACCAAGACCGAGGGGAACGCTGCGACCCATTCCCTGGATATTCCCTTAGCCGCCTTCTACGGCACCCACGGGAAGAGATGGGGTGGTCCTATTCGTAACTGGGACCACACGGGGCAATTATTATACAAAATCAGTATAATTTATTATTTTATTTTTAACTATGGTACGTTAAACACATAAATAACACATTAAAAAAATCTCAATATAGCACCAATTTAAATAGCACCTAAATAAAAAACGGATTAGAGCTATTTTTGAAACAAAATAGTAATATAAATTTTAATATATTATCTGAAAACTTTCTTCGAGAAAGTTGTGTGTACCATACAGAGCAAGAAAAACTTACTGCTACTCTAAGAAAGGCTTCTAAAACGCAGAAGAGGTTGCACGAGTACATAAGCCTTCAATAATAAAGTATAAATGATGAGGGAATGGTGGGGACGCCCGGGACGGGTGATCCATTGCAGGCCCGCAAAGATTTATGATAAGAGCCCAACTTTTGGATGTCGCCACCCATGGAGCTCGGTCTTAGCTCACGATACCCGCTGAGAAGGTACAGTACAGTAGGGCAGATATTCTTACATTATTAGACAGTCACCTGTCATTTATTTCCTCTGTTCATTGAGGAAACACGCGTGGCTAAATTAGCTGATAACTTAAGTAAGCTGATTAGATAGCTGAAGAATTAGCTGATAAGATAAGTAATATTATTCCGAAGAAAGTGGTTGGTATTTATTGGTAGACTAGCGGCTCGCCTCGGCTTCGCACGGACATAATAGTTTTCACAGTGCACGCGATGTAAAGAATAATTTAGGTAATTTGGTTCCACCTTGGGTTACATTATTGGAGTTTTAGTGTGGATCCCTTATTTTTTTTGAATATATAATATATAGCTTATGTCACCCGGGGATAGTGTAGCTTCCCAACAGTGAAAGAATTTTTTAAATCGGTTCAGTAGTTTCAGAGCCTATTCAATGCAAACAAACAATCAAATCTTTCCTCATTATAATATTGTTATCACACTCACACTAATATTATAAAGCTGAAAGTTTGTATGTGTGTATGTGTGTTTGTGTGTATGTGTGTATGTTTGTTACTCCTTCACGCTCAAACGGCTGGACGGATTTGGATGAAACTTGGAATATAGATAGCTTATGTACTGGATTAACACATAGGCTACTTTTTCTCCGCGGGTGAAACCGCGGGGCGCAGCTAGTATTATATAGATGTTATGGATTAATAATATAAGTGATGCTATATGGGGGAGGCTTAGGTTCAGCAGTGAACGTCTTCAGGTCGATGGTGATTAATATAGGCTATTTTATACGTATACATTTTAACCTGCTGATAATTACAGCTCAGACATTATTATCAAAGTTCATTTCAGGTTACAATATAATTATGTAGGTCGCAATGATACCTTAATTTGTAATCTATTGTAAAAATATCAATCAATTGCAATCGATATGTAATATTTAGAGAAGTAGTGTAAGCATTCAATTTCAAATTTGAGTGTATTGAGGCTAAACTAAAAAATAATCCCAACGGGAGCTCCAGTTTTCAAGGTTTTCGATTTAAGTTTATCGGTTTACCGTGAGCATGTGCTGAAGATAGAGATGCGACATGTTAACACAGGCTAACTGACCTGCCATTGTCGTATGGCCAGCTCCGATATACTCCCGACGTTCCGAACACTCACTACCAACCAAAATCGAACTCCAACTTCTAACTTATAAAGTCTGAAATCACGAAAAACCCGACTAAATAATCATTCATTTAAATGGCATGGTTTTGACTCGAAACTGGCTATATTCTGACAATGTGGAAAGTAAATCTGGGTTATTTTTTGAAAATGTATTGGAAATGAAAGATCTCTTGATTTTTCATCAGATTTCTTACGCAAGCGGTTTAGCAACATGGTCGTTTAAACTTCTTGTTTATTAATTTCCCAAGTGTTTCGGGTTTAAAAGACGAGACAAGCCAATTACAATAGTGTAGGGCCGTGTGAGCTACCAGTTTAGCGGCGCGTGGCCGTTATCGGCCATGACACAAATATATTTTTGAAAATCTAAGATATAGCCGCTCAGTTGATTAATCGTTTTAACTTCAGTTTCATCGGCAAAGTTTAAGTATTGGTGATAAAGCTTAGACCAAAAAAATGTTAAAAATTTGTATCATAATGTTGTTACAGTGCGACCGACCTGTGTATTCAGTGGAACACTCTGTCTTCTTTTTTTTACATCATTATGAAATGACAAACCAACATACAGAAACGATTATAGCTATACAAATCATGTATTTAAATGCCGTAATTAAAAAGGGCGTGATGACCGCAGTTGATGGTTTGAAAATGGGATAAGTTTAAGTAATTGTGTGTGTGAAAAAACTGTTGTTATGATTAAAATCTTGAATATTTGTGACAAGTTAACAAAAAAAAAGAAAGTTAAATATTGAACCTACCTATAGGCTTCCATAGTTCTTTTAAAATAAAATAGCAGGTGTTTTATTTACTGAGATCCTTCAAACCTTGGAGTAAAAAAGCTAAATAATAAAAAACTGAAATACTAAAATATTGCGATATATAGAAAGGAGCATTCCCAATCTAAAAGAAATAGACAGGTTTTTACATCCAGATACCACACCAAAATTAACAAAATATGACTATTAATACTGCAATAAAATTTGTGGTTTTGCTGTGATACGTGTATTTGTTCGGGTTAGTATGTTTTGGAACATCACACTCACTTATGAAATAAAATTTAAAAGCCGCAAAAATAGTATTTTGCACTTTGATAACGGAATTATGGTAGTACATGATCAATATGCTCTTAGTCGTGAAACAGATTGTGCCGATACGTGCTCTTCTTGTGATAGTATTCTGACACATCCACCATTATTTCACTATCTCTTTTCCTCTCGGGCAGTGTGTATTTGATTTGTCCTTCTCGCTCCCACGCTTCGTGAGTCTTTTGAGGGTAACGAAAAAATTCTAGGTCTGTGGTTAATATACGGAAATATCCACGTGCCGAGGAACGTACACAAAGCATGGCACAAAAGACGACTTAACCATAACTCGAATATTTCGTTAAAAATTTTCTCTTTGTATCCACGTAACCGCATTATTTTATTTCATACAATGAAACAACGACCCTCGGAGTATTTACGCTGACATACTTGCGGAAATTGATATATTATAATATTCTACCTAACACATAATTCTTGTGTTTTAAAAGGTGTAAAACCTTAATTCCTGGTAAATTTAAAGATTCTGAATGAATAGAAGTGCTCTTTAGGTTTTAGTGTCCCATTAAATATGAATGAAATTGTTAAGTTACCATAAAATAAGTTATTTTTAATTTAAGTACCGTTTATTGCATTGTTACAACTTAACACCTTCAGAGTTTCCTGAGAAAAAAGATATTGACTGACAGAAAAAACTAACATCTAAGGAATACTATTAGGGTTCCCTTTTCAGAAAAAGCGCACGGAACCCTAATCACATTATCAATGATTGAAACATGGCTGATAAATAATAAGATTAATTTGGCTTGTAAATCAATATAGGTACTTGTAAAGAAGCACAATCGACTTATTTGTAGAACTTGATTGACAAGCTAGGTATAAAATTGCATAACACACTCTAAATTAGAATTATTTAAGTATATATTTGAACACAACAGACAGCTTAGCTCACTAAACTTCACCTCAAACGAAGAGATCGGATATTTTAATACATAACGCTACTAAGTTCTTTAACTCAAAAAAACTTAATTATCTATGGCCTTGGACCAAACAGTTTTTTTAATAACCTACTGATTCGTTTATCAATATTTTTTTGCTTTATCGTACATTCACCACGAAGAATTAAATATCGTTTCAGTAACACTGAGCTCAGTCGTATTCAAACAGCGGTCGGAGATGGACTTCCAAGGCAAAGTTGTTGTTATCAGCGGCGCGAGCGCCGGCATCGGAGCGGCTGCAGCTGTTATGTACGCCAAACAATCAGCGAAACTTGTGCTTGTCGGCAGGAACAACCAAGCACTAAACGAAGTCGCAGTACAGTGTGAAGAAGCTAAAGGAATTCGTGCTGCGGTAATAATAGCTGACTTAACAGACGACGATGAAGTGAAGCAAATAGTAACGAGGACAATCGAAGCCTATGGACGTATAGATGTCCTAGTGAACTGTGCAGGTGTCGGAATTCGTGGATATATAACAGACGGTATCGTACCTTTTGATAAAGCCATTTCTTTAAACGTACGTTCAGCATACCTTCTAACTAGCCTAGCAGCACCTCACTTAATCAAGACGAAAGGGAACATAGTGAACGTGTCAAGTGTTGCAGCATTTGGGCCGATTGCTGGTGTCAATTTTATGCCTTACTGCATATCTAAAGCCGCAATGGATCAGTTCACGAAATGTTTAGCGTTGGAACTTGGGCCAGAGGGAGTACGCGTGAACTCGGTCAATCCTGGCTGCACACGGACTTCTTTTGCGGAAGCTGCTGGGTTTACTAAAGAACAAGTGGATCAACTTTATAAAGCCCGTGCCAGTGCCTATCCACTACGTAAGTTGACTGAAAAGGAGGATGTAGCCGACCTGATTCTTTATCTATCCAGCGATCGCGCCCGCAGTATTACAGGCACGACTCATGTTGTAGATAACGGTGAAATGTTAGTGTAGCTCGGGGGATTGTGGTTCTTGTTCTAAGGTATATAAATTTGAAGTATAGTGAAGCTCTTGTTTAGATATAATTATGTTTATAATATCAGGTTTATCTGGTTTACAAGTTCGTGATACTCAAAAGACATTTCTAAATGTAAATAAAACATAAAACTAACCTAATAGCTTGTTTTTTTCAATTTAACATAATGTTAATATTTACTGCATGCATAAATGAATGATTACACAATTCTTATGTAAAAAACGGAAAAAAATAAAAGCTAGGGAAGTTCTTATACTGAGAGTCTCGGTTATAAATTGTAACATATTTAGTAATTTGTGGTTTCGGCAAATATCCATAAAGTGTTGTAAGCTTATCTAAGGATTCTTCTTGCAGGTAGTGTGAAAAAGACTCTCAAATTAACTATGACCTGTAATGTGATAAATGATGATCCTATCTAGAAAATGGAAAGAATAGTTTCAAGACTTTACTTTTTACTTGTGTGATATATCCTTCATGTTTGCCATAGTTCAAAATTCTAGGTTACCGGAAAGTACCCTATTGGTTTTAATGAGGCGAAAAATACGAATAATCAATTTAGGCCAAAAATCAAGATTTTTTGTAATAATTATTTTCTTATTACAGTGTTAAAAGCCTGAAATCTTTACAGTATTATGACATCATGATAATGACAGGATCTTGAGATATATAGAAAACAATGTGATTCAATACGAGTTCCGTTTTTTTTTTCTAAAATGGGTACGGAACCCTAAAATACTTTATTTAAAGATAAATTATACCGAACGTAGCATCAGGGCAAGAAGTAAATGCAAACGGTTTGCAACCTTGACTTTTAATATGTATATTTTTTGCGTCACGATTCACAGTATTAGAGATTGTGTATAATTATAGTTTGGTTTAAAATATGCCTTTTTGAAGTCTAGGTTAGGATGAGTTGCAGTATCTACGAAAAGTTGGCCCGTAGAC
Organism: Ennomos quercinarius; assembly: GCA_910589525.2. Taxonomy (NCBI): domain Eukaryota; kingdom Metazoa; phylum Arthropoda; class Insecta; order Lepidoptera; family Geometridae; genus Ennomos; species Ennomos quercinarius. Next base: position 9,207,000 of record OU342501.1, read on the forward strand.
TTAGATTATGGTGTTACTAGGTGGTATGACTTTTCTGCAAAGTTCGTCTGGCTAGGGTGTACCTACCACCAGTTATTCTGCCGTCAAGCAGTATAGTGTGCAATCACTACCTGTATTCTGTTTTGTAGGGCATTGTAGCTAGTGAAGTTACTGAATAAATGAGACTTTATGATCTGACGTCACAGTCTAGTAATCTTATTACTAGATTGTGTGATGTCTCAGGATGACGTGTGCAGTGCAGTTTCACGCGAAACTTTATTATTTTAGATTTTCGAGAAACTTAGAAGAGAATGTGAAGCTATTAACCTACCTACACCTATAGGTACCTACTACACCTACACCTACTATGGCTACACCTTACTACCTCCCTATTCCTTCCCTCTTACCTTATATTTTACCTACATGTAACGACCAATATGACAGTACAAGTTGCAACACATGTTAGTTTATAAAAATCATGTTTAATGTTACGGTACTTATACGGTTACGGTTACTTTAAACATAGCAGTAACTTTAAACGGGATTATACTATTATATACTCTGTGGTATTACCCAGCTTCAACGCTGTCTAAGAAACTAAATCAATTCATCTATTGATCCACCTATGAGGACGTTTACTGTAATTCGCTGGGTCAGCGTAGTATGATCTGTCCACGATTTTTCTTTAAGTTGGAAGATCATTATCAATATCAGCGTGAAGATATCCACCGCTGAATATAGGTCTACCCCCTATAGAGCGCGATTTTGTGTGGATGCTTGCCTCTTGCATCCATCGGCTCCACGCTGATTTGACCGGATAATCGGTCCATCCACTACTTTTACAGTTAATTGTAATATCTTGATAACAAAGAATCTTTGTAGGTTTTCAGTGTTTATTAAGGCTAAAATTTTTAAGTAACTGTTATCATTATCATCAGTCGGTGTCATATATTTTATCATCGTTTAATTCACTATAATTTCACACAATACAAAAAAGTACCTACTTGTTAACAACATTTTTTTGTTTAAATACACCTACCTAATTAAGTAAACCATACAATCTTATTGTTACTCAAGTAAATAGTGTCGCTATTTGTAATTAATCAATTATGACAACCTAAACTGTAACAATAATTTTAGATGCGTATAAGGTAAAACATGATTCATCTCAACTGGTATTGACTGGCTCTTGTAACACAGGTTCCTCCTAGTATAAGAGTTGGTCGTTCATAAAGTTGTCGTTCATAAAAAGTTGTAACAATCATCACAATAATCATCACAATCATCACAATTTATTTAATCTAAGAATAAGTAACACTATCAATATATGTCAGATGGTTGTTTCGAATTTGTACCTACCTAATAAATCGAACATCCAGGCTAGCCTACGTTGCGTCTTCTGGGTCGTGGTCGTCACTCACACTCACACACAACACAACTGATGGGGATGAAAACCTTTCAACCCCATCAGTTGTCGGGTCTGAAAGTGATGTGGTGTGGTTGAAAGATAAGACCCGACCGCTCTGGCTCGCTGCTCTTTGTTGGTGCCGGACCGGGTGCAGCTGAGGCGCGCGTGCGTCACGCAGCGCGTGCTTGTCACTCCGTGGGTGCGCACGCAGACCGCACAGTTTGCTCCCACGGCCCAGGCCGTAAATCTGCTCAACGCTCTTATTGCTCAGAATCCAAAAGTTGATCTATTTTTTACCAACTTAAATGTATTTGTCGCCCTATCTATTAGTTTTTTAAGTGATTTGTAAGTGTTCTCTGGTTTGTTGCACGTTTTGGTTTTAGTTGTAGTGCACAAAACAATTAAAGATTAATAAATAAATAAGTCATCTGAATTTTAATCCCCCCGCCCCGGCTTCGCACGGGTTAATTAGTTTTACATCTTAACCCTGTTTATGGGTAAGAGGGAAGTAAAAGGGAAAAAGATTCGATTCCCTTCCATCTTTCCTTCGACAGGATGACTATAAATAATTTATTTAATGTAAGAACCTTCCACGAAGTATTAGAACACATTAAAAAAAAGATGAACGAAATCGGTCGAAAGTTATCAAGTTATAGCGTGATCAGAAGAAATAGGGGTTCATTTTTATAAATTATATGTATACATATATATTTACCCCCTTACTAATAAACACTGCATAACAGTGGAATAGCTACTCGGTGCTATCACTTGTTTTGATTTTGCTCATTTCAAACTTGATAGAAAGAAACAAAACACTAAATAACTATTCCTCTGCTATACAATGTTTATTGGTAAGGGGGATAACCCCCTTACCAATAAACATTGTATAAACCTTATTTCACAGACTTATCAACATACACCCAATACACTACTCCAATAACAAGAATGTACACACATTAAGGTACAAGTAGAATATAGAGCAACATAAACAGGTCAGCTAAGACGGTATCCTAATATAGACCCTGTGTTATACACTATTAGTCTTGATTTCATATGAACTGAGCTGTATCGTGTGCGATGTAAAGCAAAAGTTATGGTGGAAACAAATGAGTAGCAAATTGAAATATGTACGTTATAAGGTACTGTAGCAAGGCTAAAATAAAAACAGTCTGTTCTGTAAAGTTTTTAGGTGGGTTTGGAAGGGTACCTAATGCGAGTAGGTAGACGCGAGGCAGGCAGTAGTCGCTTTGCAATAGAGAGTTGACGAAGTTACTCCTTCGTATTGAGCCAATGTAGATGAATTGTTTTTATTCTTGGTTAAAAAATATAGGTTATTTTATAGAGAATGGGTAAACGTGAACGTGTGTTAGAACATTGATACTTCCCATGTGATATTATTATGTCGTCAAACGTACGCCCATTTTAGCAAAAAAAAAAACATCAACCCGCACTTGATCAGAGGGTGGATTGTAATATACTCTCCTCTTGTTAGAACACCTATCAATGGTAGGTACTTCTCAATGACAGTCTACTACATCTGGTCCGGAGACAATCAGCCAAGTACCAGTTGTACCATCAATGGTACCAGTGGGACAATTCGGTTCCGATTGTACCATTAATGGTACTTCACAATGGTACATCTGGGATGGCGATCTCTGTCTCGAACTCTAGCAGTGAGAACACAATAAAGGTCTGATGATATTATTGATGGTCTTCTAAAATTATTAAAAATGTGAATTTAGAAAACAAAGGTGGTGCTTACCGTATCTATTTATTTAAAAAAGTTTATGTACACAAAATGTGACACTGTTCACGCCCGTAAAAGCAGGTACCTTTAAATAAATAGAATAACGTCTGCATCACAATCTCTTTGTGTGGGGAGACATCGGTGCGTATGGAACGTGCGCTGCGGTACCCTCAGGGGATTTGAGCAGATTTTTCAATTTTTATTTGCTCCTGTAAGTGCCGACGACACTGCCTACATTAATGACCAGTAAGGATATCTGACACAAAAGGATCGCACTACATATTTGATGATGTGTTGATATTTAATTGTGCTAATGCCTATTTTTGTAACGTAAAATATACAATTTTTATACTGTTTCTGAACTTATTTTCAAGTAGGAAGTTTTTTTTTTGTAAAAGTGTAAGTACATAGATCTTTGTTTCTTGACAGTATTACAGCAGTGTAAAGATTTATGATTTATATTAGCAGTATCACCTGCTTCAGGGATGCAAGTTCGAATCCCGGTCGTAGTTCATATTTTCCCTTTAGGTTATAAATAATTAATATTACAGTGAGATTATATTGAAACCATAGTTACATGATATTCATAATTCCTGGGGTAGTGGGTCAAATTCTTAATCTCTCGGAACTCTTTTCGAAGAGAATGAAAAACACATGTGCGCATTTTCTAAGGGCGGGTTTTTTATCCGTAGTTAAGGTAACTAATGGTCAAAAATCCTAACAGATTCGATTTTTTGACTACGGTTCAAAAAACCCACCCTTAGCGTTAGGCACATCAACCAACAGTCCTTACTGTTGATTCCACGGCGACACAATAGTGGATGTTGAATGTGCATTCACTATTTTCGGGATTTATACGTTTATACCCATCGACACTTCGTGTTGCGCACTTTTTGGTTCAAACAAGTATGTTCCCCCTCGAGGCTGAACCTGAAATAAACATTATTTTACATGGTTGCTCCTACCTATTTATAATTAATCATTTAATGTGTCGTAATAGTTTTTTTTATAACTAAATAGGGCCGCATTTGACCGCAATCTCACCAAATGGAAAGTGATGAACGACACAGTCTACGATGGTACATGCATGCCTAGAAGGTACCTATTCAACGCGACTTGAAGAGGAAAACAATTCAGGATTTTTTATATGCAGAGACAGCCCACGATTTCAACCATAACTACTCTTTTTTCCATGCGAACTCAGAAGTTTTTCAGAATCGAAGTATATTATAATGGTAGTTTTTATTGGTCTAAAAACGTGTAAAGTGACCTGTGGGCAAAACTTCATCCAAATCGGTTGGGCGCTTGTAGTCACAGCCACACAAACAAACAAACATACACACAAACAAACAGACACCATTATAACGTTTGTCAGAATTATAAGTAAATGTTTTTTTAGTAAAGGTTGATTGTCCGCAGTTTGTGATAGTATTATTCAAAAATGTTTGAACCTAAAACATTAAATAGAGCTCATTAAAAATAAATACAAGAACCCAATTCCGCTTTCTCGTGCTCCGTAAAATCTCTGACTGAAAATAACGTAAAATACAAATCTTGTCACGCAAAAGAATTTTACGGATCATTTTGTTCAGTCGAGTGCTTTAACGGTCGTACGATGTAAATGTAATAAAGCAAATGGCTCCTCTTCCACTCGCATGCGGCCCTCCACCCCCGCTGTAAAATATTTTCATGCTTTATTAACTTAATAACTTGTGTAATTTTTTCTAAATAAATTGTTGTCGCCAAGAGTAATAGCGACGTAGAATTGAGTTTAATAGTAGCTGCATAGTGCATAGTGTTCTAGTTTCTAGTTGGTCTTTAGTTTGACGCTCGCACAGCAGTCAGTTTTCAATGGAATTTCCTGTAGTTTTCCAGTCGCACCGACGCACGCGTGGACTACGTTTATCACTATTAAAAAAATATTTTATGCCCTTCTCCGTTAAAATTTGCAATTTACTTTCTATAATAAATCGAAAAATCTCAGATGCTCGAACAATTGGGTCAACCGCAAACTCCGATCAACTGGCAAACATCAATCCGGCGTTAAAAAAACGCTCGGATTCCACAAGCAAACTGTCAAGACTCGATCGACAATAATTAGTTGGAGTGTTGAGCGCGAAGGAAGCCCAAGATTGATGGCGGAGGCACAAAGGTCTGGCGGTGATGAATTGCCTGATATTAGGTCATGATTTCGGGACGGTATTTGCCTATCGGGACCGATATCGGCCTTGCATTTTTTGTCTAGGGTTGTGTAAGGTGAATGCGGAATTAGCTCTGAGAGAAATTACTTTAGGGGAATTTATGCGGATATTTATCCTCGACCGTTTGAAGTTTGAAGGGTATTGTTGTTACAGTTTTAAAGATATAAGCATACCTTTAATCATGCATGTGGAAATTGTTTTCAGCCGCAACTTTTGTTTGGATCACGTGGAACAGGGGTGGCCAAAGCGTCGACCGCAGGCATTTGCGGTAGCCCGCTACTCCCGCTAGTCAAAAATTGCCATTTTATAAAAGTGAACGTAATGATCAAGAATGAATAACAATTGTTTTGTTATTTCATTGAGTTTATATTATAGTAAATGCATTGAATTTACGGTTTAATTAGCTGAGCCTCACCGGCTTAGCATGGGTTAGTTAGTTTTAGCGCCTTAGCCCTGTTAATTTTTTCCTTCTTTCTTCCCTCTTCCCCCCTCGAACTGAAAAAAAATCAAATAAAAATCAGGTATCGGTAGATCGCTGGGTTATTTTAAATTATAATGTAGACCGTATACTTCAAAAGTTGGACCACCCCTGACGTAGAAGTTGCTTTGTCGTGGAAAGTATTTGAGTTATTTGAATGAGTATAAATATTATTTGATAGGACAATGAGGGATACTTATAAGAGCATATTCGATTAATTTTAAGAAAAGATTCACCATTTCATGTAGTTGTGAGCTATGTCATTAGGCATTACGTAATTTAATAGTCCAGTATCTCAAGAGTCTCAACTTGTAAACCAACTATGCCAGGTAAACATTTCCTAACATATTCAAATGTCTTTGAATCTGTGTGTACGTGCATATGTGAGAATTGATCGGACGTACCGTGAATTCGGTCAACTCGGTTTATGCAGAACAAGCTCTATATTATCAAAGTTATGGTCTAAATTCGGCCAATCCGGAGATATGCAACACTTAGTTCGGTTATTATGCAAATCATGTGCTGTGGAAGTGCCACCACGTTACCTAGTTCCCTTTACTTGAGAAGCAAATTATGATAAATGAAATTCTGCAATATTCAAACAGTTGATCTTTCGAGTGGAGCGTTGCCGCGTGATTTGACGTTTTTATATCCTTTCCGTGAGAGCCCTAGTGGATTATTGGGGAAGTGTCATGGTTCATATATTGGTATAGCTAAATATTAAATAATAAAAAATAAATACCAGATTTTATTGACGTATAAGCACTAACTTACTTTGTATTGTAAAAAGTTAGGTTTATATATCTGGTTGACTGTACAAAAATATTTATTTTTTTGTAGGTAATTGCAATAAATTACTATGGACTAGTCACCACATAGTTTTATAATGGCATTTGTTTTCAACCCGTATGCTATCCATGGATATTTAAATTCAGTTTCATTAACGTAATGATATGAAGGCAATATACGAATAACTCTTACCGATAAAACAAAACAATATCGCCGTAACAACCACTATGATGTTTGTTTATTATTTTCCTTTACAAACTCCATTTTATACAGAAATAATTATTTTCTTTTTTGTCTGTGTCACAACCACTTAAAAAACATAAAATATCTAAACTAGGCCTAAAAACTAAACTATACCTACCTAAGAACTTAAAATACCTATTCAAAACTAAAATAGAAAACTTAAAATAACTCGTTGGTCGATGGAAAAGTGCCCAGAATGCTGGCAGCATTACCACGTTGAATGGAAATGCTTATTTTATCTTATTATTTTCTATATTTACCTAGTGTAGTTATTCTAGTTAATTTTACCAAAATAATAGACATTTAAGGTGGAACGTCACACTATCGTGGGAAATTCAAATTTTCTTGCATTCTTTTACCAATAATAGCTTAATTACTCAACGTGATTACATGAGAACTAATTTTGCGCAAATAAATAGAATGTATCAATAAATTACAGTTAAAAGTATCACCTAGATATCATTGGTTTAGCGACAAATGGCCATAGACTGAAAAACTAAGAAGAAAATTGTTTATTGCCATTTGTCGCTAAACCAATGATATCTAGGAGATACTTTTAATCGCAATACGTCAAGACGACCGAACTTCTGAGAGCGGGTGGTAGACCGGTACTTTTAGTCCTCCAGAAGTTATTTAATTCTGTCATCCTTGAAGGTACAACGCCAGAGGCATGGCACAAGAGCGTGGTGGTGCTCTTCTTCAAAAAAGGCGATAATACCTTATTGAAGAACTATATGCCCATCTCGCTCTTGAGTCATGTGTATAAGCTGTTTTCGAGAGTCATTACGAATCGTCTCGCACGCCGGTTTGATGAATTCCAGCCTCCCGAACAAGCCGATTTCCGAAAAGGCTTTAGCACCATAGACCACATCCATACGCTGCGCCAGATTATACAGAAGACCGAAGAGTATAATCGGCCGTTATGCTTAGCGTTTGTGGACTATGAGAAAGCCTTCGATTCAATCGAGACTTGGGCGGTGCTGCAGTCCTTGCAGCGATGCCAAATTGACTATAGGTATATCGAAGTTTTGAAGTGTTTGTACAGTAAGGCCACTATGTCAGTCCGACTACAGGACCAGAGTACGGAACAAATTCCATTGCAAAGAGGCGTGAGACAGGGAGACGTTATTTCTCCGAAACTGTTCACAAACGCATTGGAGGATGTTTTCAAGCTCTTGGAGTGGAAAAGATCTGGCATCAACATAAATGGCGAGTACATCACTAACCTTCGTTTTGCCGATGATATAGTCATAATGGCGGAATCGCTCGAGGACCTTAGCACCATGCTCAACGACCTCAGTAGAGTCTCCCAGCAGGTTGGTCTTAAGATGAATATGGACAAGACAAAGATCATGTCTAATGCTCATGTTCCACCTATACCGGTAATTGTTGGGAACGATACTCTCGAAGTTGTCGACAAGTATGTCTACCTAGGACAGATTGTCCAATTAGGTAGGTCCAACTTCGACAAAGAGGTGGCGCGAAGAATCCAACTCGGCTGGGCAGCGTTCGGGAAGCTTCGTCCTATCTTTTCGTCCAAAATACCGCAGAGCCTGAAAACGAAAGTTTTCAATCTCTGTGTGTTGCCAGTGATGACATATGGAACTGAGACATGGTCTCTTACTGTTGGCCTCATTAGTAAGCTCAAAGTCGCGCAGCGAGCTATGGAGCGAGCTATGCTCGGTGTTTCCCTGCGAGATAAGCTCCGGAACGAGGAGATCCGCAGGAGAACTAAAGTGACCGATATAGCTCTTAGAGTTAGTAAGATGAAGTGGCAATGGGCAGGCCACATCGCTCGTAGAACTGGCAACCGATGGGGAAGAAAGGTTCTCGAGTGGCGACCACGAACCGAAAGACGCAGCGTAGGCCGGCCCCCCACTCGGTGGACCGACGACCTGGTGAAAGCCGCGGGGAGCCGATGGATGCAGGAGGCGAGCAGCCGCTCAAGGTAGCGTGCTCTGGGGGAGGCCTATGTTCAGCAGTGGACGTCTTCAGGCTGTTAATGATGATGATGATGATGATTCCATTTATTTCCGCAAAATTAGTTTTCATGTAATCACGTTGACTAATTAAACTATTATTGGCAAAAGAACGCAAGAAAATTTGAATTTCCTGCGCTAGTGTAACTTTCCACCTTAAATCAACGCAATCTGTAATACAGCCTATGCAAACACATAAATATAGTAGGTACTTGAGTAATGGCCACAATCGATATTGTTGTATTGCAATGGCATTATCCAATCCAGTCGCACCGCTTGGGTGGCTTGGGGCAGGTAAGTATTATAATCTCTGTTTGCATTACAAATGGCGTCTAATTATTCCATTGTCTCGTACATACAGGTGGATAATTGTAACCGGATTTTGGAATAAATTATAATAGGTATAGATGTGTGCGATGTAGATTGAAATTATATTTATTTATATATAAGTAGGTACACATAACAAATTACAATCAACGACTTATTCAAAAGAAAGAAAGAAAGAAGAAAGAAAGAAACACTTTATTTATAAATGTAGACACACTAACAGTTCAGTTCTGGATTGTAGCTTAGACTATGTGTACTCAGAAAAAATATAAATTGTACAATTACTACCGAGACATGCAGATGGGAGTAGGCACCTATCAGCATATTGTTGTTATGTTTACTTTATCTCTGTATTCTAAATCTGCGTGGTCTATGGGCCGCAGGGTTGTATGCACTCTTATCAATACTTTTATAAGTACCTACTATAAATTTTTCATAGTTTTTTAATGATTAGAAATCAAATATACCTAATACCCATTTGGCCCAAAAGCTGAATTAAAATTAACCAGCGAAAGGGGTGAGTTAGATTTATATTTCAGCAAAAGTAAATATAATATTATAAAAGTGAAAAGTTGTCTTTCGTTTGTATATCTTTTGCGCAAAAAGGCTGATATAATTTGGATAGTTTACATCAAATTGGACTGTCCAATTAGGTAGGTCCAACTTCGACAAAGAGGTGGCACGAAGAATCCAACTCGGCTGGGCAGCATTCGGGAAGCTTCGTCCTATCTTTTCGTCCAAAATACCGCAGAGCCTGAAAACGATAGTTTTCAATCAGTGTGTGTTGCCAGTGATGACTTATGGAACTGAGCCATGGTCTCTTACTGTTGGCCTCATCAGTAAGCTCAAAGTCGCGCAGCGAGCTATGGAGAGAGCTATGCTCGGTGTTTCCCTGCGAGATAAGCTCCGGAACGAGGAGATCCACAGGAGAACTAAAGTGATCGATATAGCTCTTAGAATTAGTAAGAAATGGCAATGGGCAGGCCACATCGCTCGTAGAACTGACCACCGATGGGGAAGAAAGGTTCTTGAGTGGCGACCACGAACCGGAAGACGCAGCGTAGGCTGGCTCCCCACTAGGTGGACCGACGATCTGGTGAAAGCCGCGGGCAGCCGATGGATGCAGGAGGCGAGCAGCCGCTCAAGGAGGCGCGCTCTGGGGGAGGCCTATGTTCAGCAGTGGACGTCTTCAGGCTGTTAATGATGATGATGATGACACCAAATTGCTATAATGTGTTTAACATACCTATATATATTATAGTATAGTATCATTATCGCCTGTGACATAAGGCATTCTTTATACCCAGAAATCTAGTTTCCTGAGGAAATTGAGTAGACTCTGGGTACTGCGGAGGACCTCTATTTTTGTTTGTATTGTACCTAGTACTTACTGAATGGATGAACCAGTTTGATTATTTATCTTTTATCTTTTTCTGCATCACTACTGTACTGTACCTTGCTACTAATATTTTTAAACAGCTTTCGTTAAGCAAATCAAAGCCATTCTGATCCACAAAGACGGAGCACACTGCAACTGTTATGGGCGACCGTGTCGCTTAACATCAGGTGAACGACTAGCTCGTCACGTCATTCATTATCATAAAAAAAATAACAAAAACAAGCCATACTTAATAAAAATACATAGGCACCACGTTTCACCTGTTTAATTTAGTATAACATAATGAAAGCAGAAGACAAATTATTTATCAGATTTGGGAGAATCTCTGCCAAGGAAAAAACTACTCGCCGTCCCATATAATGAGTCTCTGAACCTCGCAGTTTCCTTAAGACACCAATCCTTGGTCATAGAGTGAAATGAAAATTAATGGTGGTCGGGAGTATTTTTTCGTGTAAGTTTGAGTACACACCATTACTTCCGTTTTTGGCACGGCACCCTCATTTATTATGTAGGTACGTTGGGTAGTAAAATGGTAAGAGCAAAAATGCAGATGGAATGCCGAGCTTATTCCTGGCCAGTGTAAACAGATGTCCCCATGATATAAGCTTTGATCTCCGTTTGTACGTAATGGAGAACATTTTGCGCAACTGAATTAAGGCCAAATTTCATTAAGCTATGTTAGGTAGATGACTTTTTTAGTACGTCGCGTTGGATAACAAGGTTTCACAGTTCTTTTATAACTAACAGCGAGTTTAAAAGCCATCTCAGTCACCACGTTCAAGTTACAAAATCCAGGTAGAGCTCTGTCACCATCCGCTTTCCGTGTAAGACCAGTAGGTACTTTAGCTTATAAGCTGAAAATTGATTACTGAGTATGTTTGCTAAATATTCAACATTGCTGATAGTCCCTTTGCTTACAGCGTTTCAAGCCTCAGTTGGCTCAACGTGAATTAGAACAAATTTCTCGTCAAGGTTCAAATGTTCCCATGAAATTAATTCAGAAAAAATAAACCAAGTCAAGCTTTCTTCTCTGCTTCAGGTTAGAAGCCTTATTCTTTTTTCTAATTGGATTGATGAAGCGGGTCGCACGAATCTGTCAGAGAGATAATGAACGTTGCGAAATGAACTTTTTCTTTTCGAATAACTATTTTCCGAGATAGAGCAATTCGTATTTCCCCCAGTCGAAACAATGTTGGATGAATTGTAGCCATAAAAGTTGCGTCAACTGAAGTCTCATAATCGTAAAAATGTACGAACAGTTGAGCTCGTTTCTAAGCTTATTTCAGTTCAAATGAAACAACAATATGGACCTGTTTACTACTCGGATTAATTTTGCTGAAAAGTTTAATGAAATTATTTGCCTACTGCTTGTGTATTTTGTATCCTCAATGTTTTAGTACTAATTTAACTGCATTGAAGCAAATTTATTTTTAAATACTTGTTTATGTTATATTATACATGTAAATTGCTTTACCAATAAAATGATTATGATTATTATGATTATGATTATTATAATTTTGTTTTAGGCACACTAAAAATGTGCTAATGTGCGCTTCGAAAGCGTTTTGGGAGCAAGGATCACTTTGATTAAAACAGTTTCGTTGGAAGTTGGCTGTATAAACCGGCTTGTAGTAGAGGATTGATCTACCTATTAGTCGTGGATGTTGTAAGAACTGAATTTTTATATACCAGCATAATCGATGCTGTAGGGTCACTCCCAGGGACGATGTTAAGCTCGGTACATAAGAGACTAAACTATCAGACTAACAACATCAGCTATATATTAAAATGGCAGCGGGATGAACAAGCATGCATACTTATAGTTTAACCCGTGAGAAGGCGCGCTATGAGCATTTTGCTCACGAAACTCACCTCACCTAATTGTATGAAAACTGTACAAAGTGAACATTTTAAGTAACTTTTATTTAAACTATTGACTGACAATTGTTTTTATACACTGGAGGAATTTTTTGAGTGTAAATTTATATAGGTTTAAATAAATATTATAGGTAAAATTACAATTAACAGGAATGAATTGAACAATCTTAATTTTAATAAAAGAACGATGTAAATAAATGAAGAAATGTATTGCTTTAGACTATTAAGTACCTATGACATGACTATGTTTAAAATGTATATGACGTTCGTTCGATACTGGTTTGAATTAAATCAAGCCAGTCATCCCAGCCTATTGCATGCTACAATGGCATGTTATAGGTGGGACTATATAAATGTAGCAGTAAGACCTGCATCCTGTAACCCTGTGACAGCAATAAATGAATTATGAATTATGAATTATGAAAAAGCGTCCAGGTACCTTCCTAACTAATCAGCCCCTATCCTAATCACGTGCCACTCAGTGGCACCCGTGGTATAGTGCTTATTTTGGCGAGTACCAAAATGCAACATTTCGATCATGGCGCGCATTCCAAAGAAAAGCAATTTTTTTTGGTCGTAGCACTTCGGTCTTTTTCATGTGACAGTCGTTTTTCAAAACACATTTGTCAAGATGTGATGGAACAGTATTTTATATTATATTACTCATTTTGAATTTTTATGAATTTTTCTGTAAGTTTGCTAAAATAAATAGGAGCCCAAAGTTTAGAAGATTTTTATTTGCATCGATAACTGCATTACAGAAAGAGTTTTGAAACAGTGTGATCGCATTGCTTACGCGTGCCAATCCGTGTAATGTTTTAGGGCGCGCATCCCACGCGCATCCTCACGGGTTAAAACACGATTGAAGATGTTTTTTCATTAGCCTTAAATATTATCACGAACTAACTACTGTTCACTTAACCCTATATGCTAGCACTGATCCATGTAGGTAGCAATCGTACCAATCACAAATCAATCAATCAATCTGATATCTGTATAAGGGTGGTTACGTAGGCATATCATGTTTTTAATATGCACCATATTAAAGAAATTCGAAACGTATATATCTCAATATCTCGAAGGATCTGATTAAAGCGTATCACCAAAGGCACACGTCAAAGGTCCTTTTAAAACAGAGAACGTCGTCGGCTGCACGTTCATGTAATCTACTCCACCTTATCTCGAGTGTGATTGGATGAAATTAGAGGATCGTAAACACACGTGATCCGAAGCGTTGTTTGCGCGCCTCTCTTGAATGGAGGCGCACTATTCAGGGCTTGATGGAACACAAACTGTGTCACGTGGGGCTGCCGAAAATTTAGTAGGCTGGGAAACGTGGAGAAGGTATTTAATGCTTCTATTATCATTAAATTTTTATGGATAGATACAATAGGTATATTAACTCTTTTTTGAAAGACCACATTCTTAACAAAACAATAGTATAATTACATATAGAATAGAATAACATTTTATTACTAGGTGGTAGGACTTTTCTGCAAAGTTCGTCTAGCTAGGTGGCCACTTTGCCAGTTATTCTGCCGCCCAGCAGTAGTGTGCAAGCACTACTGTGTTCCAGTTTGAAGGGCATTGTAGCTAGTGAAATTACTGGGAAAATGAGATTTTATGATCTGATCACACCGTTTAGTAATCTGAGACTGTGTGATGTCTCAGGATGACGTCCGCAGTGCAGTGTCACGCGATTTATAATTTTAAAGTTCCGAGTGATCATCAGGTCGACTAGCTCGTCACATCATTCATTATCATAAAAAACTTGAACGTATTGAACTTTTATACGTATTAAACACACTACATAATATGCTCATAAAGTATTGAATTATTGGGCGTCGACTCAGCATATTGCTGGTTGCGGTTGACAACCAGCACTGTATTTCAGCCGAAACCCAGAGAGTGAGGAACCAATCCGCTATTCGAAAAAGAAGAACTTACTTATCTAATTACAAATGAATTTGGCTGCCATGGAAAACTTGGCGTAATCATAGTACTAGATATTAGTAAAGTTGTAGGCAAGGGTGTATGAGTATGTATAAATTATACTCCTTCAATAGATATAATTATTTCGTATAGTAAAAAGTTAGTTAATAAAACCGAGCACGAGTACGTTAATTCATAAAGAGAAAGAGAAAATATTCTAGGTCTCCTACTAACGTTATGCAAACAACGGGAAACCATACATTTACCCATTTTTTATTTATTTACATTAACCCGCACTAAGCGTTTTGCTATGCACGTTATAGTGCGAACAGCCAATGAGTGGAACTCCTTGCCGGCGTCCTTGTTTCCAGCTAACTATGATCTGGGTATCTGCAATTCGAGAGTGAACAGGTATCATCTAGGCAAGCATGCACCATCGTAGACAGCGTCATCACTTTCCATCATGTGAGACAGTGGTCAAATGCTGTGCCTATCAACAATTAAAAAAAATTATAAAAACCACATCAATGTCTTTCTTTGTTTCAATGAAGTTCTGGCTATATAGAAACTCCCAAGTAAATTATTTTTTTAACGTTTAACAAATCCGGTGGGTATTATATTAAAATAGAACAGTAAGTTCTCGAAATAATCAGAGTAGCATTTTGCACTAATAGTCTAATAATATTTAGTTAGTAGTTGTAACTAGATTAGCCCGCAGCTCCTAGCCTGTAGTGTTTGTAGTTGCAAACGAACTGCCTTGTGCTGGTAATGGGCTTTCGGACAGGTATAAGTTAGCCTATGTCGGCCGTCGGGAAGAGAGTTTCTGGTAGCGCTGGGCTAGTTTGGAAACGGCGGAAATTAGATTAAGTACTATTACATTACGAACGAGCCTGTACGAGATTAGAATGGCCCTCAAACAGCTTAAAAACAACAAGGCACCAGGTGAAGATGGAATTACGACCGAACTTCTGAGAGCGGGTGGTAGACCGGTACTTTTAGTCCTCCAGAAGTTATTTAATTCTGTCATCCTTGAAGGTACAACGCCAGAGGCATGGCACAAGAGCGTGGTGGTGCTCTTCTTCAAAAAAGGCGATAACACCTTATTGAAGAACTATAGGCCCATCTCGCTCTTGAGTCATGTGTATAAGCTGTTTTCGAGAGTCATTACGAATCGTCTCGCACGCAGGTTTGATGAATTCCAGCCTCCCGAACAAGCCGGTTTCCGAAAAGGCTTTAGCACCATAGACCACATCCATACGCTGCGCCAGATTATACAGAAGACCGAAGAGTATAATCGGCCGTTATGCCTAGCGTTTGTGGACTATGAGAAAGCCTTCGATTCAATCGAGACTTGGGCGGTGCTGCAGTCCTTGCAGCGATGCCAAATTGACTATAGGTATATCGAAGTTTTGAAGTGTTTGTACAGTAAGGCCACTATGTCAGTCCGACTACAGGACCAGAGTACGGAACAAATTCCATTGCAAAGAGGCGTGAGACAGGGAGACGTTATTTCTCCGAAACTGTTCACAAACGCATTGGAGGATGTTTTCAAGCTCTTGGAGTGGAAAAGATCTGGCATCAACATAAATGGCGAGTACATCACTAACCTTCGTTTTGCCGATGATATAGTCATAATGGCGGAATCGCTCGAGGACCTTAGCACCATGCTCAACGACCTCAGTAGAGTCTCCCAGCAGGTTGGTCTTAAGATGAATATGGACAAGACAAAGATCATGTCTAATGCTCATGTTCCACCTATACCGGTAATTGTTGGGAACGATACTCTCGAAGTTGTCGACAAGTATGTCTACCTAGGACAGATTGTCCAATTAGGTAGGTCCAACTTCGACAAAGAGGTGGCGCGAAGAATCCAACTCGGCTGGGCAGCGTTCGGGAAGCTTCGACCTATCTTTTCGTCCAAAATACCGCAGAGCCTAAAAACGAAAGTTTTTAATCAGTGTGTGTTGCCAGTGATGACTTATGGAACTGAGACATGGTCTCTTACTGTTGGCCTCATTAGTAAGCTCAAAGTCGCGCAGCGAGCTGTGGAGCGAGCTATGCTCGGTGTTTCTCTGCGAGATAAGCTCCGGAACGAGGAGATCCGCAGGAGAACTAAAGTGACCGATATAGCTCTTAGAGTTAGTAAGTTGAAGTGGCAATGGGCAGGCCACATCGCTCGTAGAACTGACAACCGGTGGGGAAGAAAGGTTCTCGAGTGGCGACCACGAACCGGAAGACGCAGCGTAGGCCGGCCCCCTACTCGGTGGACCGACGACCTGGTGAAAGCCGCGGGGAGCCGATGGATGCAGGAGGCGAGCAGCCGCTCAAGGTGGCGTGCTCTGAGGGAGGCCTATGTTCAGCAGTGGACGTCTTCAGGCTGTTAATGATGATGATGATGACATTACGAAAGCCTATTTGAATTTAGTTTGTAAACTATTGTTCGTTAGCGTTTGAAAGGTGAAATAAGTGTTGAGATGTAGATGGAGGCCTCTCTTCACTCTTAGTCGTAAATATTTGTGGGTAATTAAAAAAAAATATCCTATTTTTATTCGTATGTATTGCTTAAAAAATAAAAATGATAGAAGCGCGTCTTTCAAAGTATACATACTCATTTTGCCGAGATTTTTTTTAAATTTTTGGTTTAAAAAGTACCGTACCAGTATTACATTACCGTATGTTGTTCTAGCTAGAGTGTAAGCTATTTGCATGTTTGCAAAATTTTATCGAAATCGGTTTAGCCATTTCAGTGTGAAATCCATACAAACAAACAGACACCGTTTTACTTCTAAATAGTAAGTAAGACACGGTTTTACTTCTAAATAGTAAGTAGGGATATAGCAAAACGATAACATCCTCAATAGAACTAAGAAAAGTAAATCAAAAGTAGGTACATGATAGGTACCACAAGAAAAATGTTCTATGGAAACGAAGTGCTTTGTAAAAAACGAACATATAATTTTATTCAAGTAACTAAATTATTTAGGCCCGATTTCACCAAACTAGAATAAATTTTATTCCAGGTATAACTTTCCGAGAACAACCGAGTTATGCGAATATAGCCCTTATACCACCAATTTTGTGAAGGAATAAGACTTATTCCTTGGATACAATCAAAATGGCGTCTTTTTTGTGTAATTTCATTTGTCAATTAGCTGTATCCAGGAGTATGGAATAGCCGTATACTTGGAATAAACGTTGGTGAAATCGGGCCTTAGACAATAAACTTTTTTGGTATAACATAAAAACTAAGCTACTGTACTAAAGTGTATTCACTTACTTTATTATACAAGATTACTAAGAACTAAGAAAACTGTGCCAAATTCACTCGCGCTATTTATCAACTTGTGTCTTTTAGGAAGAAAATCCCGGCAATCACTCTTCGCAATTATCCTCGATTTTTTGGAGGAGACTAATTAGTCGAATGGACTGAAGCGTTCAAGGTAATTAACTTTAATGATAAACGATGGAGTTTCAAGGCCGGGAAGGGAATTACACAGTTTACACGCTAATGCACAGCTTGCTTTTGTAAAAACGTCAGATGAACGCAATAATAAGAAAAAAAAACAGTTGAAAATCGTGACATTATTGAAGAAAAAAAAGCGCGTTGTTGTAGTTGTAAGAAAAACGCTGCTAGTTAAATAGGCTTTAAAACTGTAGAAATAATATCATACATGATGTAATATGTAATTTAGTAATAGCTATCATCATCATTACCATCATCATCACCATCAGGACCTGGCTAAGGCACATAGACATAAACAGGGGATAGTTGGTTAGTTTCGGCCCCGTAGAGCAGTGTTTGTCAGACAGAGCTCTAGCTAGAGTGACAAAAACGTCACAATGTACTGAGTGACAAAGATGGCGCTATACAAAGCTGACACTAGCCGATTATCTTCCTCTGAGTGACAAAAATGACGCTCTACGAAGCCGCCACTGACTGATTCTCTTTGGCTTGATGCATGTGCTGTACATATTAAATTATTGACAGTTAATCATGAGAAGCGATGGTGGCCGAGCGGTAGCATGTGCGCTTCGCAAACTTACGGCACCGAGTTCGATCCTCGGCCCTGCACCAATGACTTATCTAGTAAGTTATGTGCAGTTAGTGATGCCATCGCTCCGTGCCTCGGAGAGCACGTTAAGCCGTCGGTCCCGGTTGTCATAAGAACATCTATGGCAATCGTTACGTGTAGTCAGACGCCTGATAGAATCTGACACCTGATCTAACCATCCCTGTTACTGGTTCCTTATGGGTTGCGAGGTCAAATGGCAGTCGCTCGTGTAATTCTGGTAGCTCGCCGCTACAGGTTAGATTGGGAGCCGACCCCAACAACAAATGGGAAAAGGCAAAGAGAGAGAGAGAGTTAATCACGAAGTCCAATTCTGTCAGCTCTAACTCCAAGCCAACATTGTAATGTGAATATCACATAATTGTGACCCACATCAGTCGCAAATCCGTGCACATATCAGCAGTAACATCGTGCGATCTGTTTGTGACACGTGCCTGTTTGCGGGCGGGCCACTGTGGTGCTCTGCGATCTCGCTGTCTGAATGATAATGTGGATTACAAGCATTGTGTACTACAAGTATTACCAGTACTATGTGAAAGTGCTAAAAATAGCCCTATTTGCAATATATTATTTGACTTTGATTTTGAATATGCCTCAAAGATCAATTGGTAGTCTCTTCTGTAGGTACTGTAGGCTGTGTCACAGATTAGAGGAAATAAAACCAGCCAAGTGCGAGTCGGACTCGCGCACGTATGGTTCTGTACCATTACCTATAAAAACGAGCAAAAAAGTCATGGTTTTTGTATGGGAGCCCCCTTAAATATTTATTTTATTCTGCTTTTTAGTATTTGTTGTTATAGCGGCAACAGAAATACATCATTTGTGAAAATTTTGACTGTCTAACTATCACGGTTCATGGGATACAGCCTGGTGACAGACAGTCAGACAGACAGACAAACGGACGCACAGCGGAGCCTTAGTAATGGGGTCCGTTTTACCCTTTGGGTATGGAACCCTAAAAAGCAAGTTACTCTGTGGGCTAAGGAGTTAATTGTCACCCATGACTCTTTAGTGTGGTAAACACATTATTATAGTGTTGTGCATGTTGAGTGTTAAATTAACACTGTTAATCTGACATTGGCTCAGAGACGCGCAAACGTCCACTCTGGCGGCCGGCCCTTGTGAGGAACACAGAGTACTTTGTTATTTAAACGGAAAGTGAGACTGACGCTCGCGCATAAGAGCGACGCATAAGTCTCTTAGGTACTCAAGCAGTATATTCAGTTTAATCATCAACCTGAAGATGTCCACTGCTGAAAATAGGGTACCTACCTCATAGAGCGCCACCTTGAGCTCCTGCTTGCCTCCTGCCTGACTAGGTCGTCGGTCCACCTAGTAAGTATTTTTTTTGTTTTTTTTTGTTCTTTGTTGTTTGTTTTTTTTAATTTTTTTAGTAATAATGTGTCCCTATAAATAATAACGCGCACACACTACGTAATTATAAGATGTTTTTTCTTTTGTCTGGGTGTAATTATTGTAATATATGTATTTTGAAGCCTGAGAATGCCATCATTAATTTTTTTATAGAGATCCTAATCACTAACAGCATTCAAAAAAGAATAAAAGTAAACACAATCAATCTCACCGGTTACTCTTTAATTGTATTAGGTTGGTATTTCCGTGCGGATACAATTGCCATAATAATGAGGGTTAATAAAAACCTTGATTGGATCGCGTCGCGCTTGACAATCAGATTAAACATGGACACAAGTGGGCACAGCCACTGGGTGCATTTTGATTTATATATTTTTGGAACAGGGGAACAATACATGTTTCCAGCCTAGGATAGTATCGTTTTCCGCGAGAGCTTTGCGTTTTCCGGATTAAAAATGGGGGCATTTTAAGGTTTGATTTTCATATAGACTGTGTATCTATAGTATGTTTCATTTAAGTAAGGATTTAAGACATACCATAGACAAAATAACCTCTTCTGCCTCTAAAAATAAAAACTACTATAAAAAGAAAACTAAGAGTTAATAAATTCATGACATTAATTTGTTACATTCAGAACGTATTCGATCCAATAAGGTGATTTATTAAAAAAACTAGTTCCGCTTTTTTTACTACATGGCGCAGTCAGTACATAGTTTAAACCTTTCAAACCACACAGTACAAATAAGAAACAAACATAAGAAAATGCTTAGACTACCTACAAAGAAATGTCAAATTCAGTTGAGTAGACCACGAGTATATTGTGTGTAGTATCTTCTAAGTAGTCTGTGATGCATTCTTATTAAGTAAATTGAAATACAGTTGAACTGAGAGATAAATAAACGTTAATATTATGATCCAAAACAAAACCGAGCTATCCCGCAAAGAAAACGAAAGAGTTTAGAGTTGTCAGTCAGTATCGTGACACATTTCTTAACCTAACCTGTGGTATATGCTTGAAATAGTGACAGTGACAGGTTTTGGTAAAACCACAACTAGCGCCATCTATTGGGTCATACATAAACTACAATTTCTTTTTTTTAATAAAACACCTCATTGATTGAGTGGCTCACTCCGATACTCAGGGATTGGGTTATTACTTTTTACTTCTTCGTTATTAAAAATGTTTATAAAATAATATCTTTGTATTCACAGAATCGCAAAACTTCAACCAACAAACGCCGAGCAGAAATGAATGTAAAGCCTCATAAAGTTTTTCACCGCAACTGCTAATGGAATCGGTCGAGATCTGAATAAAAGTTTTTCAAAACAAAGAAAAATTATGCCTCATAATGGGATTTTTTGCTCTTAATAATTACACTGCAAATATTCGTATGAATAGTTTTTAAGGAGTTTTTTTAGTAACTACAAGCAGCCTGTGGTTTTACCCGCACTTCTTCAAACCTGTATACGATCTTTAGCACCCCATTTGACCTAGGGGTTGAATTTTGAAAAACCTTTCTTAGTACAAGCTTCTATAAAAGGAAAATACATTTCTTTGAAGTCTTTAAGTCTATTGGATTGGGCGGTACGTTGTCTGTCAGTCAATCACTCAGGACAAAGCCTTTAACTTTAATTAAATTTTAACTTACTAAAATCGCGGTGTATTATTTCTCCACGTTAAATTGCCTAAAAATAATATTAAGAGCAAGAACTTTAAACATCCTTTTCATTTAGCAAGGTATATTATTGACGCACGGACTACATTTCTAGAGAAGAACATGGACGTATCAATCACCCTCAATGAAAAGAAGTCATATATCGACTCGATCCTTAAAAGATGGCTGCCCTTTGACAGATGTTTCGACAGAACAATTTTTTGGCGGCAAAGAATCACACCAGTTTTTTTATAAGATTAGTAGCAAACAAGCAGGCGGTCCACCTGCTGGTAAGTGGGCACCGCCGCCTATGGACATCTGCAAAACCGAAGGCATTGCCGGTGCATTGCCGACCCTTAGAGAGGACTGTTTTAACACTTTTCTTGAAGCTCCCCATACTGTAGTATAATGTACTGTACTGTAGTGGTAGTGTAATCCGATGTTGGTAGTCACATGGTAGATATTTGATTTGATTGTCACTTGGTTTTGATCATCACCAGCTGGAAGACGTCTTCTACTGAACATATAGGCCTCCCTCATATAATGTCAGTGTTAGCAGCTACTTGCCTCTTGCAAACAACAACTCACTAGTTCGAGAGTCTATGGACACATTAAGATGTAAAAACCCTTTTATATCAATAAATGATTATTTGATTTGATCTGTTTGATTTGATATCGGCTCTAGTCCAGTTTCTTCATGTAGGTATACAGAGCGTTATATTTGAGGATCTAATCAAACTAAACTGTAATAAAATGATTTCTGGCTACCTCAGTATCTTCGAAATTGAGAGCAAGCGACGAAAATCTGACATGTCGGGAAAAGGTTCATGTTGATAGTTCATATTGTAATCAACGTTGTCTTTAATTTAGAGTTCCGAGTGACACTGCAATCTGTCATGGGCGGCCGTGTCGCTTAACACCAGGTGAACGACTAGCTCGTCACGTCATTCGTTTACATAAAAATTAAAAAAAAAGTGACAAGGCTATGAGCAGAAGCAAGCCACCTATAAATAAAACGACTTAAACGATTTCAATTTTATCAATTTTACTAACACTGTTTTAATAATACTTAAATACTTTCAATTCGTTCTCTAATCGTATTCCGAGAATTCGATATTATCCGCGCCCGAGGCGATACGTAAGCGTTTCCCACAAACGATAAGAGCTTAACAAACGTCTTTCTCGTTCCGTTTTTAAAAAAAGAAACCGATACAATGTTGCCGAAGATTGATGGAGCTATCTGAAACGAGATCGGGGACTCTATGGTGCCGTCGCGTCCGGCCGCTCCGAGCCGGTGCTGTGCAGAACTCGGCACAGATGCTATTTAAAATCAAATACGTGTTTGGTGCCCTTGCTCGTAGCTATTTCGTGAATTAAATATAAATTTCCAGTCCTTCGTCCATTTGCAAATGTATCTAGCTGGCCACAATGTGAAAAATGAAGTTTCTATTTTGGATCATGCAGTTACTTAATGTGGTTCATAGTAAATGACTATTTTCACTATAGATAGGTACCTAATACTAAGTTACACTCACACCTATAAGTTATTGGAATCATCATCAACAGCCTGAAGACGTCCACTGCTGAGCGCCACTTTGAGCGGCTGTTCGCCTCCTGCATCTATTGGCTCCTGTGGATTTAATCAGATCGTCGGTCCACCAAATGGGAGGCCGGCCTACGCTGCGTCTTCAGGTTCGTGGTCGCCACTCGGGAACCTTTCTTCCCCATCGTTTGTCAGTTCTACGAACGATGTGGCCTGCCCATTGCTATTTCAACTTGCTAATTCTAAGAGCTATATCGGTCACGGTAGTTATTTATTGGAATAGAATATGGATTTTTACTTAATATAATTAAACGTATCTATATACCTTGTTTAGGTACCTATATGTTTCTTTGATTGTGTGGATTTCACGCAAAAACAGCAGAACCGGTTTCAATGGAGTTTGGCGCA
Organism: Ennomos quercinarius; assembly: GCA_910589525.2. Classification (NCBI taxonomy): domain Eukaryota; kingdom Metazoa; phylum Arthropoda; class Insecta; order Lepidoptera; family Geometridae; genus Ennomos; species Ennomos quercinarius. Next base: position 9,230,410 of record OU342501.1, read on the forward strand.
CATATAGCTTATATTACCGGGAACAACATGGAATATTTTCACCCCGGAAAGTTGAAAGTCAAGGGAAAACGGGTAAGTTTTCGATGAATCCGCCGGGCACAACTAGTTGATAATAAATTAATTATTGTGTAGTCACAAATAAATTAAACAAGAAATCGAACTGCGCTTTATCTTAAGCGGACTATATTGGATCTCAGCAAAAAATTGTAATACTAAAAGTGAATAAATCTTGGTATTGTTCCCATGTTTCCGGCTCAAATGTACTAGGCGTGTATAACTAACATGGAGTTATAAATGTCCTCGTTAGAGTGCTTGGCTTACATGTGATGTACTGCAGCATTACTCGAACTGGTTACGGTAACATGAGCAAGAATAACGTATTATTATGCTCAACAGGTTAGATTAACAAGTTTTCCATAGTGCGTTGTTTTGCATCTCGATGGAAAAATGGCCATTAAATATTATTAACGTCATTAAAGTTTTGTGACATGATAAGGTCAGAGATTAGATTTTTTTTATGTCAATGAATAATGTGACGAGGTAGTCGTTCACCTGATGTTAAGCGTCATGGCTGCCCATTACAGATTGCAGTATCACTCGGAACTCTATAGTTTTGCGTAACACTGCACTGCGCACGTCATCCTGAGACTTCACACAGTATAGTAATAAGATTACTAGACTGTGTAAACCGGAACACAGCAGTGCTTGCACACTGCTGCTTTGCGGCAGAATAACTGGCAAAGCGGTGGTACCTACCTAGACGAACTTTGCAGAAAAGTCCTACCACCTAGTAAAACTGTTATAAAAAAAATAGAGTATGGATTACAGAGACCCTCCAAAAATTTCTCAAAATATTTTCAATGTACAGAATTGGACCTGTTACAGTTTCAATGTAAGTATACATTGGGTCTTAATATTTCAGTTGGGTACCTATCCAATATTATGTTAATATGCGTCCCAATACAGCGTCCGTACCATTGTCCCTTACACACGTAATTGGTCGTGCCAATCGAAGCATATACATTTGAAATGGCCACCTGAGCCCGGGTGTTTGTGCACTGCCTAATTGAAGGGAGGCCTTGAATCCGCGTCAGTGGATGCCCTTTGTCGTCGAGTTAATGTGCTGTAAATTAATGTTCTCTTTTATTTAGAAATCGAGGAAGTCATGGTTATGGTTCGATAGAGATGTTCAAATTGTTAGGTATGGGATAAAAGGTAATATCGCCTTTAAATTCATTCCAACTATTCATTTCATTAATTTCAAAAATTATTTATTTAATAATATTACATTATTGTTATCACGTACAACCTAGCGCCAGAAATCTAAGCTATAACTATCTTAAAAAAAAATTAATACGTTTTACAGGCTAAAGAACGCCTTTTTAAACTTTTAGTACAAAATGTTGATAACTCACAAGTTTTCATTAAGTCATAATCGAGGGTAGTCACATATAGTTTTAACATAATTCATCTTTATACGTACTACTAAGCTACTTCATACATTTATATTATGGAAACTATTGGGCTGAATAAAAACGCTTTTATATTGATACGTTTTTGCTGTGTTTATTACAATAGATAGTAGAGGCTACCATACAACATCGCGAATCGGAGAGCCTTTGCTATAAAGCATACAATAACATGTAGAACATTGAGGAAAGCCTATGATGTAGACTCTACCTTAGAGTATAGACTAAAGCATAGAGAGATCATCAAAACAATATTATATTTTTACTGCTCACAAATATCGCTACGTCAATGGCGAAGGAAAGAAACAAACATATAGTAATCAGCTACGCTTGCGATGAGCACCGTACCATTTCTTTCGACTCGAGTCAACTGTTTTATCTATACAAATCTGTCAGACTCATTCACATCAAAGTGTCCAATTCATATAAAAAGTGTCCACAAAAGTAGTACGCTTGACACATAATCAAGTTCTCTCTATGCTTTAGTCTATACTCTAAGGACTCTACATCATAGAATTTCTCCTATGCTCTACTATTGTAGAGTATCTATAACTAACTAATCATTTTTTTTTGTTTCAGGTAAAACAAAGAAAACTACTCAATTTAAAAACCAGCTTCCTCATCAAAGTACATCGCCTTGATTTGCTTAAACAAACCGTCAGTCTACATTTTGGACTTAAAAAGTGAGTAAAAAATTCCATGCTGCTACAAAATGCTGATGTTGCTGTATCTAAATTGAACTTTATATGCTGTTCGTTAGGTATCATAATTGATAGTCGTGAGGGGTAGTGGTTATCAAAAGGGTATTCTAAGCATAGGAGTCCGTCGGGTCGTAATTAAAAGTGTATTCTGAGCCGTTGTTTTACAGCGACCCGGCGCGGCGCGGTGCGGCGTCTCGAAGTACTGTAGTGTGCACAATGAATATGTATACCCATAACATCATAAAAAACGTGAAGGACAGTCTGCCTGTCTTTTTTTCAGACGCTCTTTTCACGGTATCTGCCTGTAATAGCCAGTCTGGAATAAATGATAGTGTATAATCGTTTTGCGCTCTTTCTAAAGACTTTCGGAATGTTGATTCAGTTCAGTTCCAGAAACAGGAGGATTTGTTATGATTGTACATTTCTTTTTTTAGCAGTAGATTAATTGGCGATGGAAATGTACATTCAGGAAACGACGATAATTTTAATGATTGCCTAATTTCGTTTTATTTTTCGTTCTCGTTATTTTCACGTAGGCACTTTTTGCATAAAAGAATTTGCAATTCGAAATATGAAGAATAAATGTAAAATGTGTGGACATTTCACAGAACGCCATCTAGCCCCAAACTAAGAATAGCTTGTGCTATGGGAACCAGATAACTGATAGAATACTGAGATACTATTTGTTTGTAAATACATACATAAAATACAATATAACACACAGACATAGGAACAAACATCGATGTTCATCACACGAATGTTTGTCCCAGGTGAGATTCGAACCCACAACCTATAGTTCAGAAGGCACAGCTACTACCGACTGAGCTATCAGGCCAGTCGTATTCTTAAATTATTACAATATTATTCCTAGAGTTGAACCTATAATTAAAACTAAAAATAAGTCTACTCTGAAGCGGCAAATATACAATTAAAATGTTTTCATGTTTGCTTTTGTTGCTAATCTTTGCATTTTTTGTTTTGGTTGGTATGGGGCAGGAGCTTGGTCGAATCACAGGAGTTAAAAATACCTATAACACACCAAAAATGAAAGAAGGTTTAGATTTAGACATATATCTTAAAGTAAAATGCCTAAACAACCACCTATATGTTACGGTACTTTCAACTTTATCAAGAAAGGCAAGCTCCCATAAATATATAAGTCATTGTAGGTATCCAAGCTACACACCGTGGCTACCGAAGCGGCAACCCGTCCTGACGCATCGTCTTGCTACCACCCCACCACTCGAGTTCAAGCTACGAAGACTGCGACGCACTTGTATAAGACTTGTATGCACGTGACGTTGTGAACTGAATATAGCTCTGAAGTTGGCCGTATATAATGCTATTTTCTTGTTTTTCTTCTTTTTTCATATCAAATATTACGCTTACGCTTGACTGCTTGACCTTTCACCTGATGTGTGTATTAAAATAAATAGATTTATAGACAAATTTAAAACAAATTCTTGATTAGACCAGTTAGTAAAAGTTTAGAAACAAAAATGTCTTAAGTACTTATAAATTACTTTTTTATTGCTTAGTGCAACCCGCCCATATTTGAAAACGTAAAGTAGGTGTACTTAATGTTATTCTGAAAAATTAACTATAACCATACCTTTCAGCAAAATCCGTTCAGTAGTTTCAGCGTGTTCAAAGGGACAGACAAATAGACAGACAAAAACTGTTGCTATTTCTATATCGATTTTTTTTTTTTTTTACGGGCAAATTGCCTTTATTACTCAAGCTAACTACTACAATAATAAAAACTAAACTAAACTAAACTAAGCTAAACTAAACTAAACTAGCTACACTAGCTACACTACCTACTACAAAGAACACTTAGGGACTGTATAATAGCCGCGATGGCCTATAGACAGTCCAAGTGCTCCAGCCCACTAACGGTAGGTAGCGTACCCAACATGCTGGCCGCATTGCCACGTTGAATTGCAATGCTGATGCGTTGGGCCAAATAAGTGCCAGCATTTTGGTCACGCGTCGCATCGACCAGGCGCTCTGATAGACTTTGGAAAACGCGATGAGCTCCCGGTCCCCACGGACCGGGATTATATCGATTAAGAAGTGTGATACAATCAAAATTAAAAAAAAATATTCAATGTACAGATTTAGCAAAGTTATAGTTTTATTATATGTATAATAGAAGATAGATTAAAAGCTAAATTGAACAAAGAATGACCAGATGGCCTAGCATGCGCACCGCGTGAAACATTGTCATCCGTGTTAGAGTGAGACACACTTAAGCGCTACCATAGCCTTGTTACTGTCTCTCACGAGCACGAGATAAAGTGTCGAGAAATTTTTGTCGCGGTGCGCATGATAGCTGGGCAGGCATATAATTTTCTTTAAAAAAAGCAGTCTTTATGAAACTTTCAGTAGGTGTAAACTAAGACAATAAATAAAAAGGCAACAGACTTTCTTCCTCTTCTATTTACATTATGTTGAAGCTTGAAGCTATAAAACGTTAAAGCTATAGAGTAAAAACGCTAGTTCGTTTAAAACTTTTAATGGCCGTTTGTGCTATGGCATTCTATTCATAAGACTTAATATACCTGTTAATGGTCAGTTGCAGCCCACATTTCTTTATTTACGCCACCAATTAAGCCATTCATTCTACTAATAGTATTTAGTATTAGTAACAACCTTATTACGGCCCGCTTTTGATAAAATAGCTCTTAGATTTTTTTCCTCGCGCCGCGAAAGGAACTTGGGCGTATGTTTAACGAACAAGTTAAATTATGAAAAGGCTTTCGCATTCATCTATGAATGGAAAGAACCTTGTTAGGGCCGCTTCAGATGTCTTAAATACCAGTTATGAATGCGGCGTGGCAGGTGGTATGCGTATATTTAATTAATTTTCATAGTTGACATAGTGAGAGCAAAGTAGAAGTTATTAGGCCATTAAGGTAGAAAGCTATAAGTACTTACAAGCAATGTGCCTTTATTCTCTAAACTAAATACTACAATTCGCACAAAGCGGTTTGATTTGACATTTATAATCCGAGCAGCCAAGGAATGGAACACCTTACCAGAGTCTTTGTTTCCCGATAAGTACAATCTGGAGCTCTTCAAGTCGCGAGTAAGTGGTGGACTATTACAGAGTATGTCGTATAATACCGTATGTCATCCCATGACGCTTTGGACCAATAACATAAAAATAATAGTGGGAAATATCTAGACAAGGGTGGCAAGAGACTGAGGAGAATAACAAAATTAAACAGTTTTGTCACTCCTATAGGAGGCCTATATTACTGAGAAATTACGGGCTGAGGATGAAGATGATGATGATGATGGTGAACTAATAGATGGATAAATAATCTAAGGATGTACAATAGATACTTACGCTTCTTAAGTATTACATACAGTCCAAATATTCTATAGATAGTGTAGCAAGTTTATTAGTTGTTATTATTGTAGTTTTCTTTTTTTTTTACAACTATATAGGCCCGCATTTGACCGCAATCTCACCTGATGGGAAGTGCGATCTACGATGCAATCTACGATGGTACATGCTTGCCTAGAAGAAAATATATATAATAACCGGTTATTAACAATGAAATGTGGAATTAGATTTACATTATTTGGTGATTCAGATTATTTGGTGTTTTGGTGTTTGGGTTTGGTGTTTTGGTGGTTATTTGGTTTTTGGTGAACCTGTATATCTATTCGAAAATTATAAACATCAACATTTTGTCTTACGTAATATTACTTCCAAAACACGCTGTATTTAAAAACCAGCCAAGTGCGAGTCGGACTCGCGCACGAAGGGTTCCATACCATTATCTATAAAAACGAGCAAAAAAATTACGTTTTTTGTATGGGAGTCCCCTTAAATATTTATTTTATTCTGTTTTTAGTATTTGTTATTGTAGCGGTAACAGAAATACATCTGTGAATTCTTTTTTATTTATTTTTTTATTTTTTTTATGCTTGAATGGGCTCATGGCTCATGGCTCACTTCATTTCAATTGTCTAACTATCATGGTTCATGAGATACAGCCTGGTGACAGACGGACAGACAGACATACAGATAGCTAGACAGACAAACAGACAGACAGACGGACGGACAGCGGAGATTCAGTAATAGGGTCCATTTTACTATTTGAGTACGGAATTCTAATAAACTTAGCTTGTATAAAAGAGGTTTACACTAATTTGTAACGTGCTAAAAAGCTTTTCAATATTAGTTTTGAATATAGTAGGTATCAAAGGATGTAAGAGTATTATTTGGTGCTGTTTAACATTTTGTGGTGGCTGTGTGGCGGTGGCTGCATTATCTGTACGGGCAGATAGTAGCATAGTTATTTGATAAACCAGCTTTTGAATAATGGACGAGCCCTGAAAGCTATTAACAATTAATTGTTACAACGCTACTAATCAATAAATCTACCACAGCCTTACATAAGTGCTATTTAAAGACGAATAATAAAAATAGAAGCAAATGAAGCTTGCTTTGATACTAAACGGGCTTTTAAAAGTATTTTTGTACAGGTACAGTATTATAATGGACACTACGTTCAGACGGCTCTTGTCTGGCTTAATGGTCAGTCTAAAGGCCCCGGCTCCCTGCCTCATTAAATTTGCATCAAAAAGGCGGCCATTCATACGCTCCTTACCTATGTAAACACTACTAGACTATATGAAAACAGCAACTTAGTTGATAGGTATGACCACTGTAATAATTCGATAGTTTGGGAGAAACTGCGAGCTATCTTTCCAATCCTGCTACAATTAAATAGCAGTCAAATGAGAGAGCTTAAAGTCAAAATCATAGTCGAATAATTTATTGCAAACAGGCTAATTTTTAGCACTTTTACAAGTCAAAATAAGAACACTAAAAATAATTTCAATTAATGTTATGTAATTAAAACTATCAAGTGCTGACATAAAATACAGTTTCGCTTAACATAAAGGGTTAGGATCGCTATAATAAGAACTCTATAGTGGGAAAAGACATCTCATTATCAAGCTTAATAATACATTATCACTAAACCTATATTTACCTTACTTTTGAACCTAGTTCTGATCAATATTTAATTTTGCAACGTAGGGTTTTATGGCTAATTATTATAATAACTAGCTTGAATAATCAACGGTGATAACGAAAACGTATACATAACTATTTGTTAAGAATCTTATATACTTACACTTAAAAGTATAAAAACATTTCTATTTATAAAATGTAGGTAGGTCCGCAGGCTAAAAATTAATTTCCTCAAGTTGCCTGGCTTACATTTGCTACGTACTTTTGAATAGAACGAAATTCTTCAGAAGGAGAGTATTGGAAATATTTTACAGTTTTCAATTCAAGGATGCTTCAAAGTCAGGCGTGAGTGAAATAAGCATTTCGTTTACTTGGAAACAAGATTCTATGTTGGCGTTTTACTGTGCGAGGTAAATTAAAAAAAGGTTAGGAATAGGAAGAGAAAATTGTAATATAAATTTCGTTATCATGGTTTTAAGGAAAGTGTTCAGGATAATTATTTTATACTTAAAAAGTGTTTTGATCTGAGCAAAATTAGCTACTTATCAAAGTAAGTAAAGACAAAATATGTTTGACAAAATATTCCATCGTTTTTTGCAGAGTTCCACTCTAGCTGAAAACAAGCGTGTATCAAGCTATTCTAATAATACTTTTATACATAGAAATGATAATGATGTGAGTCTTATTTACTTAGATTAATATTATATCCTGACCAAAACCCACTCCCACCCAATTTTCTTTTTTTTTTAATTCTAAAATAGGCATACGTTTATAACTATAACTAGTAAATGGCTAGCACTCACGTAATTTTAGTCGAACAAACTCGACCGGTGTAGTTATGAATACTACTCACGTTAGTTTCTATGATATTATAGGCATACTTTTGACAACAACTCACCTGATGGTAAGTGACGAAGTTTGCGTACGTTTTGTTTATTTATCTACGCTAAAAATCACATCATCAGCTGGAATACGTCCACTGCTAAACACAGGCCTCCCTCATAAAACGCCACTTTGGACGGATATCATAGGGGTGTGCCATAATCACCTCGCCTGGCAGGCGGCTTGGTGATTACTGAAGATTTTAATGTGCCGAGGAGAATGCTGCTGCCCATTCTCTGGATATTCCCTTAGCCGGCTCTTGCGGCACCCATGGGCTCGGGTGCGCCTAAACTAAACGGGATTAATCTATACTTTCATTAAATTTGAGTGAGATTTTCAGTCACCATACCTATATATGAGGAGATCCGCAGGAGAACTAAAGAGACCGATATAGCTCTTAAAATTAGAGAAAGAACCTCTCTCTTAGAGCTTGATTGGAAGTGGAAATGGCAATGGGTAGGCCACATCGCTCGCAAAACTGACAACCGATGGGAAATAAAGGTTCTCGAGTGACGACCACGAACCGGAAGACGCAGCGTAGGCCAGCCCCCTATTAGGTGGACCAATGGAGGCCTATTTATGTTCATCAATGGACGTCTTCAAGCTGTTGGTGATAATGATACCTATATACACTTGCACAGATTTAGCTCAGAATAAAGATATAAGTAACTATTTATGAAGACCATTAAGGACTAATCATGTATTCTTGTTTTTTCAGCGACAAGCATATTGTATTGACAAAATAAATCACCCCATGGACAGTTTGGCTCTTATTCTCTGCAGTTTTTATTCCGCAAATAGTCGGAAATCAAAATAATGTCTCCAAGTTTTTTTTCATCAACCGAATGAGCTCATGAAAACGCTAACCCAATTGCTTTCGTTAGCATAAAAAACTTACCCGCGCCATAACTTATTCATAAAGTTTTAGCCAAAGTGCCTCAATTCTTTATTTTGTAAAGTATTATCCATAATTTTCTAATCTAATCCAACTTTGAGGCTTAAAATATAGCAAGGTGGGGGAAGGTGAAGAGGGAAATTTGCAAATATATTATCTGGGAACTGTTATTACTCAGCTCTCTTGCATGCCAAGTTCGTGGGGCATATTGCGAAAGTTTTCATTTTTCTCTAACCCAGTTCCGCTGGCTCCACTGGCCGTGTCAACTTTCATACGCAATGGAATTTTATTATCACCTTACAATTCGGGCAGATTTATGCAAACAACAGTTTTTTATATGAGCGAGACTCTTCAGTCGGAATTTCCCAAAGAAAATTTCACATTATTTCCAGCAGAATGAGTGACGTTATTAAAGTTTCAAGTGGTTATGAATCTCAGAAGTTCTACCGTCGTCCCTTCCTCAAATTATTGTCTTCAAACCATTCACAAAAGTCCACCAGTAAAGCCAGCTTTATATTATGTAAACGTTACAGAGTAAATAGCTGTCTCATAAAACTCCAGTGCATCTTGTACTCGTATTTTATGTAGTCATAGTAATACAACTAATGCACAGCAGCATCTGCATTGAAGTTTATGTCAAAAGTAACAGTATTCCGCGTCGAGTCATAAAGCCAGCTCATATCTGTTGCATACAAAATTACGGCATTTTTATGGGAAAGCATCTCGTGGGATACGGCAGGCACCTCATAAACCTTGCTGGCAAATTCAATTCAATATTAGATACTGGTTTATGACGTCATTTTGCATAAATGGACCGCCTTCGGTGACAGCGACACCGTAGTTTATTCACGCGGTAGGTTTATGATGTTATTTTTGATGTTTATTTATGATGTTTCCATGCGTACTATCCACTGCCTTATGGAGTAGATCTGGTACCAAAGATGCATTGTAAGCATCAATCGTAGTCTAAGTGACGTAACTAATGTAAAAAATGAATATTTATTTTATATCATCATCACCATCATCAAGTGCCCGAAGACGTTCACTGCTGAACATAGGCCTCCCCCACAGAGCGCCACTTTGAGCGGCTGCTTGCCTCCTGCATCTATCAGCTCCACGCGGTTTTCACCAGGTCGTCGGTTCATCGAGTGAGGGGCCGGCCTACGCTGCGTTTTCCGGTTCGTGGTCGTCACTCGAGAACCTTTCTTCCCCATTGGTTGTCAGTTCTACGAGCGATGTGCCCTGCCCATTGCCATTTCAACTTGCTAATTCTAAGAGCTATATCGGTCACTTTAGTTCTCCTGTGGATCTCCTCATTCCGGATCTTATCTCGCAGGGAAACACCGAGCATAGCTCTCTATAGCTCGTTGCGCGACTTTAGGCTTACTAATGAGGCCAACTTATTTTATATAGTTTAGTTAAAAAATAAGAGCAAAATAACACCCTGAGATTAATCATGAAAAATAGGACCTTCCAACAACAAGACCTAAGTACGATTCTGATATAAATATTATATTCTTTTAGCATGCACATCGATTACGTGTATTATTACAATGTTGAAAGCTTTTTCGTTCGTAGTATATAACTTTCCAAATCATAAAAAACTTATTAAAATATTAAAAAAACTTTACACATAAATGCAGAGTAGATCCGAAGTATAACTTTACCAAGATAGCAAAGTTAACTCCAACTTTACGATTTTATTTCACCTTTAAAAAGCTGAAATAGCTTTCTACGTACTTCTACATTTTAATCGTATTATAATGTTGAAATATCCATTTGGGGCGAACTAGTTATACAAGATTTTCCGCTTTAAGTTTAGGTTATTTTTCATGGGGACATTCTGCAATATGGCTCACGTTCGGAAAGTTCAGGGGTCACCCGGTCAAAGGAGCTGAAAGAATGTAGAACTTTGTTATTCAGCCCTCGCTCGCCTCCGCGATATGAGTTACTGGTTCGTTGAACACCACCTCGTCCGTGATAAATTGAGCCTTATTTTATAGGCAGTACGACGCACACTTAGGACGTCTTAAAGATATTTTTTTAAGTGGAAAGCCATCTTCTTTGAATCTAGTTAATATTAATGAAAAGTGTTAATCAAATTTTATTTAAGCAATGTACATGTACAGCAGCATTCTCCTCGGTATAATATTCTCGGATCACCAAGCGTGGTAATTATGGAAAGACCCTATGATAAGATAGATAGATAGATAGATAGATAAACTCTTTATTGAAAACACCAAATTACACGAACATTTAGAGGGAAATCTTATAACTAAGTGTCACAATGGGCGGGCTTATCGCTTAAAGCGATTCCAGACAACCCAGATAAGCGTCGTTTTATGGACAAGACCTATGTTCACAAGTATTTGTCTTCTGGCTTTTGATGTGTGTGATATCATCATCGAATTTTTGGTAATATCGATTTCCTTTTATGGCTGAACTTTATTGCTTATCTGTTTATTTTCTATCATAAATTAAATAAATAGCAATTGAATTTATGCTTATGCAGTAACATTATCTTTAGATTCCGTACTATTTACTTCAAAGAAATGCAACGAACCAAGTTGACTTTTAAGCAACTTGAGGTTGTTCATATTAATAGTTCCCTGTATCTTGCATATTATTTCAAATAATCTGATTGTAGAAACTTCTACATCATTTTAGAGGTATTGTGCATGAATCTGAAAATAAACATCAGCAGCATGCATTACGAGAGGCATCATAGGCCACTGCTACAACGTACGTGTACTGTTCAGAAGGCAGAGCTAAGCAACTGGGCTATCAAGCCAGTCGATTTTCTGAGGGAACTCTTATTAAGGTTTTTATTCTACCAGTCTTAGGTCAACTTTCATTTAGCTATAGTATAGATATCTTGTAAGTATATTACTTTAAACACTGCATTGCACCAGCTAGGGAGTAGTTGCATAGTAATTAGCAAAACGTTTAACGGCTGTTCTACGCTTCGCTTGCATTACAAAATTGAAAATGTTCTTCTATGGGCTATAAAATATAAGTAACACTTTTAATTGTAACATTAGCCAAATATTCGATAACGTGCACGGTCTTTTTGTCGTAAATATCCTTGTCAAATAAAAACAATAGAGTGTCCATCATTCATCATCATCATCATCATCATCATTGTCAGCCTGAAGACGTCCACTGCTGAACACACATCATTCTATATAGATACCTAATACATTTAATTGCAGCACTGTACAAACTAACACGAACAATAACAAAATCAACGTAAAAACAATGTTGCTTAAAATCATCGGTTGTTTTCTGTTTGTTCCGTAACATTGGTTTAATTTAACAGTAATTCAGTGGACGGCCGCTTTGTATTTCAAAATAACAAATTACAAAGTGAATGTAATTCGTCGTAATCACCGTTCGGGAAAGGAATTTAATCAAAGGGAATCGATGATTGCCTGAACCAATTGGGTGTAAAGCTTGCCTTTGACTCACACATAATTAATGGTACGTGACGTAAGTACATACTGTATATACATAGTAACACACGCGTTCACGCTAGAAAAGCAGCATGTAAAGAATTGCACGTGTTATTTGTTTGTATGTATAGCTATTTACGATGTGTAAGTAAAAACTGAAATACAATGGGATGCCCGATGCCGTGGCTGCAGAGGCGGTAGTGGCACAGTCCGATCAGCAGCATATAATAGTAGCAATAATAATAAAAGTAGCGTAATAGTAATAGTAGACTTTATTACTCAATTTTAACGTTAAAGACTCGTGTTTATAAATAACTGTTGTTTTCTCTTTTAATGATCATTATTTTATTGTTTTGTATTTACTAGTTTTAGGACCTCGGGTGGGCGAATTAGGAAGTTGTAACGCCCACTCGGAGAGTATGGCATCTGTTTGGGCCGCTTAATTAGTTAAAAAAGTGATGGATTCCAACCTTGTAGTAATTGGGCTTAACTCATTCAAATGACGCGCCAAAAAAGCTACGAAGCGCGCGCGCGCAAACCAGCGTCGTGCGAACCCCGTAAGAAGGACGATGACAGCGCCTGCTCGCCGGCCGGAAAGACAACAACTCTCAAGTTTGTCGGATCTGGTGTTTTGAGTATCGGAAAAACATAAAACTCTTGTGAATTTAGTGCTTTGTGCCAATTGGAACTGTTCTAAACTGGATCGTAGGTTTTGTGGTGGAATAGCGAGAAGCACCTACAGGAATAAGGAGCGGCAAAGGGCGCACCACGGGCGTGGATAACGTGGACGTGCCACTTGGGGATCCCCTCGGTTGTGAAGACACGCTGCACACCAAGGAAGGTCAGTGATTAGGCTTCTTTTTCTGCATGGTGGAATCTACTACGTTTGTACTTAAGGGCCCATAGCTCCAGGTTTTTCTCCAAGGCAGCTTGCCATCTTAGTTATCGGTCAATGGCCGTCACAGCATTCATTCAAATAAATAGATGTGCTTCAGAGGGCACGTTCAGGTTTCGGTCCCGGCTGTTGTCGTAAGACACATAATTGCGCAACGAGCTATGGAGAGACATAGTGAATAAACCAATATGTGTGATATTTTAGTGAAATTAAGTTTTCTTAGCTTCGACCTATCTTTTCGTCCATAACACCGCAGAGCCTGAAAACAAAGGTTTTGGATCAGCGTGTGTTGCCAGTGATGACTTATGGAACTGAGGCATGGTATCTTACTGTTAACATAATTAGTAAGCTTAAAGTTGCGCAACGGGCTATGGAGAGAGCTATGCTCGGTGTTTCCCTGCAGGATAAGATCTGCAATGAGGAGATCCGCAGGAGAACTAAAGTGATCGATATAGTTCTTAGAATTAGCAAGTTGAAATGACAATGGGCAGGCCACATTGCTCGTAGAACTGACAACCGATGCGAAAGAACGGTTGTCGAGTGGCGACCACGAACTGGAAGTCGCAGTGTAGGCCAGCGTACTCTACTAAGTGGACCGACGATCTGGCGAAAACCGCGGGGAGCTGATGGATGCAGGAGTCGAGTAGCCACTCAAAGTGGCGCTCTCTTGGAGAGACCTATGTTCAGCAGTGAACGTCTCCAGGCTGCTAATGAATTTGATGAAATTTGTATGGAACCAATGTCAATTCAAATAAAAAAGAATGTTCCAAATCGGTTAATAAATGACGGAACTTTGACAAACGCAGAAAGAAAAACAAACATTCGGATTGCGAACCTTTTAGTTTTTTGAAGTCGGTTGAAAATAGACGTTACAAGACGTGCAGTGCATCCATTGTCCCATCAAGTTGCTCCAACCTAGATTGTTTTCAGTGGGGTTCGTTGTTCTTATTCTTATATTTATTTAATCTTTATTATGAAAACCATATTTCCCTTTGTAATAATAATGGTTACTGTTTTACTGAAATTTCACAAATGAAACAATAGTGAGTTTGATAATATTTTTTGAAATACTTCATCATTCATTCGTCGCTAAGGCTAACAATTTTTACTGAACAAAATAAGAGGGATTGTTTGATTTGTTCCTCATAATCTGTCTCTCCAAACTTTGCCCAGCAGATTACAATAGCTCTCTAAACACAAACCGTTTAAAAATTTACAGCCGTCATTATTTCTGTTCTGAGAAACCTCGTTGTGGGCACAACATTAATTATTAAAGCCGTCCTCCCGAGCCTTGATTTTAAGAGCAGTTTAAAGACTTAAAAAAGAGAATATCCGCAATTATTTATTATTCACGAACGTCAACTTTTATTGTGAAAATAAACGTGAAAAGTCAAAGGTGCAAATTAATTTTGGGTTCATTTGGTAGCAACTCGGTGTTGCGTATTCATATGAAGATAACCACTTTTCGGTGAAAATAAATAAACAGGCATGCACACCTTGCCAATTTGATTGTTGAATTATTCATGATGTCTCACATGAGCCCACCTGAGCGAGGGTGGTAGCCAATACAAAATAAAACCAGTACCTAAGAGCGCAACAATACACATACAATAGGAAAGCAGTATGAGCATTCTAGACTTACAAACATATTTGTTAAATCTTAATTTTTGTATTATCGATTACCTATATCGTGAACATAACAGTTTAGCTTTGGTGCATCATAAATCTTTTGTTCTTCCAAAAATATTGTTTTGATTTTGATGTTTAGAAGATTATAGTTCAGTTAGAAAAGTCTTTATTGCATAAAGCTTCAAGATGTTAGTGTTCAGATAGGTATAATTATTGTAAGGTTATGCTATCAGTTTTTAACATCCTTACTGCCGGAACGCTAATGTAACGCGAGCTGGGAAAAGGAAAAGGCAGGTAACTGAGACAGTCTCATTTGAGTTTTGAGGGTGAAAATAAAATGTAAATGCACGAAAACTTGGATAATCATTATGATTTCGTTGGCATAAAAAGTAAAATTATGGGGTAGGTAGAGTTTTATTTATTGAATTAATTGTCATATCCCTATCATATTATTGTCAAATCGCGCTAGTGAAACGTTCCACCTTACGGTGAACGTTTCACTGGCGCGGCAAATTCAAACGGGGAATTCGCGTTTTATAATAAGCAGTTATCAGACGAATGAGTTTATAGTGACGCATGTCCAAGATCTAACCCTAACGTAACTGCCCTCCATGTAACACCTCCTTGTGGTAATCTAAGACTCTGAGAACTCTACGTGGTCTGTGGCGTCAAGACACAGATTAAAGAAAAACCAAATAATTTCTTGTGTCAAGTAAACATATTGTCATCAAAGTTGGCATTTAATCTGTAAAAACGGCAACAAATTATAATTTATGACGCAATTTTATGGTAATTAAATGGCTACGGTTTATAGTTTCCTACCAACCATCGATGAATTCTATGCGGAACTTCAGGAGCGCACAGATATTGCAGAGAGCAGGCGCTATGAGCGTTTCAATGCGGTCTTACTTCTCCAACGCATGGCTCGAGGATATCTCATCAGAAAACACGTGAAGTGGCTTTCTTATAACGCGACTATAATCCAATGTGCATTCAGAGTACACCAAGCACGAAAAACATATAGAGCTGCCTTGAGAAGAGCCGTGAGGAGCAAACATGCTCGACACTATGCCCTGGCCGCGAGAAGGGTTCAGGTACATACCAGTTTAAATAGATACAGTATTTATAGCATTGTCTACAATCTTATACTAACGTAAACAAAATTTGAAAACGTATGAATGGCTCTCAAAACCCATACGGGATTTGAACCTACTGTATTCCATTTCTTCGCGATCTTGGCCCAAGGATACGGGTTGATTGAAAATATTAGTCCTTAATATTTAAGCAACCATCGGTGGTGGCAACAATAGCTTAGCGGAAGAGCGTTTCAAAGTGGATAAATCTTATAAAGAGGTAGCTGGAAAAACATAAAATCTATACGGTACATCATTTTATCGATTAGCGGGATGTTAAAATAATTATTACTTCATCAGCTAGAAGACGTCCTCTGCTGAATACAGGCTTCCCCCATAAAACGCCAGTTTGGACGCTTATCATAAGAGGTTTTCAGTAATTACCACGCTTGACAGGCGGCTTGATAATCGTAGATGGTTTTAATTTACCGAGGAAAATGCTGCTGCCCATTCCCTGGATATTCCCTAAGCCGGCTCTTACGGCACCTACGGGAAGAGACCGGGTGGTCCTATTCCCACACAGCCGGGACCACACGGCAGTAGACAGAGTAAAACTACGTATTTTTTTTGCAGGCTTTGTATCGAGGTCATTATTCAAGACGCACGAAATTCTGTTATCGGCGCTACCGACGCTGGTTAGCCAATGTCAAGGAACGCGGAGAACGAAAAGCAGCAGAAGCTGCTGAATTTGGCATCAGAAGCCGAGCCGATGACCTGAGGATATTAGAAGACGAGGCCCGAACCTGGCTAGCATTCGTCGTCTTTAAACTTCACCATTTACTGAGAACGTACGTCACTGCTGGTGTCTTCTCAAAAATAACTTCCAACGAACTCACCGAATTCGAAAAACTACTGAAATCAATCCACTACACAGAGTATATGAAGAGATTGAAACGTAAATATGATGAGTTTGTTAGAAAGCACCGACCGAGGTTCTCCAATAAAAGGCTATTTCCAATAATAGGGGACGGCGCCGACTATTGGTACTTATCGCTGGCGGAAATGTATGAATTGACCGTTCCAATGCCGAAGAAGCTAGATACTAGACATATAGCTACACATCATGGAAGTGTACATAAAGAGCCGTTTCTGTGGAGGAAGGTGAGGATTCCAGCTCTTAGTGAAGGTAGAGGTCCGTATACTCCAACTCGATCTCCACGGTCACCTCCTCCGCCAGCACCGACCGCCTACACTCCGACCGGCAGCGGTGATGCTCCTCGCAAGGATCCTCGGTTCCATATCTACGTGAAACATTACACTCCTCAGCCGGCCCTATTTGATTACGTCAATTTCCAAATAAACGCTCTGCTCAAAAGGAAATGCTCCATTGAAAATATAGATGAGTAAATTGATTATTTTTGTACTGAATTTAATTTTGTTTAATGTCAATTTGGACGTCAACGGCATCTGAACGATCCGTTAGAAACCGCTTGGTTTTTTTATATGGTTGCGTATTATTTCTCCCTTTATTTTTCTTGCTCGGAAATCCGTAATCAGGCTGCTAAGTTTGGAAGGGTCGTCCGGAAGTTGCGGGCCGCGAGCCTTTTGTTGTTACGCTTTTGTTGTTGTGAATTTTACACTTGTAATTTATTTCAGGAAACGCCTTGGTGAGAAAGAAATTACGTTTAACTCTCCAAGGAAAATGTGTTTTTCTAAATTAACATTTCGGTCGTATAGATTCTGAGGTTGAATGTTTTATTTGTGTTTCGTTGACGGATATTTTTGAGATTTCGTATTTTGAATGAATGATGACCTTTTCTTTCGACATTTATGAACGACTGTAAATAAAAACGCTGGCAGGTATTACAAACGTTTTATTTCTGGCTGAATATAAATATTGTCATAATGTGATCAACAAACTTGCAATAAAACTCAACGATCGTAACTTCTTATTTAAATGAAAGTCTTCTTATTTGGAACGTATATACTCGCCAACGTTAAACTAAATAATACAACAGGGCAATGCTGCCAGCATGTTGGGTACGTTACCTACCGGTAGTGGGCTAGAGCATTTAGATTGTCTAATTGTCTATAGGTCACCGCGGCTAGTGTAATATATTCTAAATGTATTTTTTTGTAGTTAAACAATAAAAACACTATGCCCGTAAAAACTAATACATATCCATACTAATCCCCGCTTATAACTCTATTTTTTTTTTCATGTTTGAATTCGCTCACGTTTGACAACATCTCACCTGATGGAAAGTGATGATGCGGTCTATGTAGGAGCAAATTTGCCCATTAACGACTGATTCTCTATATAAAATTGAAATATTATTGTCTGTTTGTTTGTGTGGCTTTTCCCTCCGAAATAGCTGAACTGATTTGGAAGAAATATTATATATTGCAAGGAATGAACATAGGATATCAGACTCAACTTTTTAGCCTGAAATATTGAGAAATCAGGTCATTGTGGGCAAACCATGGGGTGCCCATAGTTACAATAATAATAATCTTTTAACTTTAGGGTAACGCGCACAGTTATTCAAAATTTGCTTTATAGTAGTAACATCACACCAATATAAAATAGACGTAGGTAGCTTCACAAAACAAAAGATCTTCATCTATTGTGCCACGAATAGTTTGTTCTCACAATTTGTACCTACTTGCTTTTTACAAGTCTCTCCTCGACATAACCTTCAGTTGGCGTCTTTGAACTCATTTGTCTGACAATACCCGTTTGACTTGGAAAATTTATTAGGGTCAGAATAATGCAGGTTTGTGGGTTTCAGAACCGACTCCTTACTGCACAGCCCGACTTAAGGCGGGCACCCATTTGTTAGATGTATAATGGTTGACCCACTTTACTTATGTGCCACGGGCCGCTCGAGCCGGGTGTGATTTGCGCTAAA
The DNA here is from genome assembly GCA_910589525.2 of Ennomos quercinarius. Classification (NCBI taxonomy): domain Eukaryota; kingdom Metazoa; phylum Arthropoda; class Insecta; order Lepidoptera; family Geometridae; genus Ennomos; species Ennomos quercinarius. Next base: position 9,249,314 of record OU342501.1, read on the forward strand.
ATAGATAGCAGAGACAGTCCCAACCCTATCTCGGGTACAATAGATTCAATCGAGATATAATCTAAATTCCTTATAGCATTTTAAAATTCAAGGTTGCGTAAACGCAGGCTCGCGATCTAGGTTTATTTTTCGTGAAGTTTGCATCAACTGTAACTGTCAGCCGCGCCGCTCTCTCTGGGAGGGTGTTAGGTACATGAATAATGTATGGGGTAAATTTGCAAGTGTTTCAATTTACACCCGCCGACACTCCATGCCGGGATACGCACCGAGTAGTTGAAGTGCGAAAAAGAAAACAACAAGTACGAGAGGCACAGGCGTCGATATAGACAGTATTGAAGATCTTATTATATTGAAAACATCGCTTCTTGCTTGTGCTAACTGTATCTATATTGTTGTGATAGTTCGTTAAACTTTCATGCGATAGTACTACAGGTGGCTGGACTATTTAAAATATTTAGCTATGGGTTATCATTATCACTAACAACCTGAAGGCTTCCACTGCTCAACATAGGCCTCCCTCACTGAGCTCTACTTTGAGCGGTTGCTTGCCTACTGCATCCATCGGATCCCCACGCCGGTTTCGACCAGCGGGGAGGTATGGGTACTATATTATAATTTAACGAGTGTTAATGTGCTCTATACCAATTTTATATAATTATATTATACTTATCTCTCTAAAGATTATTACTGTGATTCATTAATCTTTAACATCATCATCATCATCATCATTAACAGCCTGAAGACGTCCACTGCTGAACATAGGCCTCCCCCAGAGCACGCCACCTTGAGCGGCTGCTCGCCTCCTGCATCCATCGGCTCCCCGCGGCTTTCACCAGGTCGTCGGTCCACCGAGTGGGGGGCCGGCCCACGCTGCGTCTTCCGGTTCGTGGTCGCCACTCGAGAACCTTTCTTCCCCATCGGTTGTCAGTTCTACGAGCGATGTGGCCTGCCCATTGCCACTTCAACTTACTAACTCTAAGAGCTATATCGGTCACTTTAGTTCTCCTGCGGATCTCCTCGTTCCGGAGCTTATCTCGCAGGGAAACACCGAGCATAGCTCGCTCCATAGCTCGCTGCGCGACTTTGAGCTTACTAATGAGGCCAACAGTAAGAGACCATGTCTCAGTTCCATAAGTCATCACTGGCAACACACACTGATTGAAAACTTTCGTTTTCAGGCTCTGCGGTATTTTGGACGAAAAGATAGGACGAAGCTTCCCGAACGCTGCCCAGCCGAGTTGGATTCTTCGCGCCACCTCTTTGTCGAAGTTGGACCTACCTAATTGGACAATCTGTCCTAGGTAGACATACTTGTCGACAACTTCGAGAGTATCGTTCCCAACAATTACCGGTATATGTGGAATCTTTAACATATCGCACCCATATGTGACTGATTACTAAGCAGATGAAGCAAGATTGTGAGCCGTTTCCTATTCAAAATCCAAGAACAGTAATTGAAACCACATACAACTATATGGATTCATTTATGCTCCGTATTAATACTTTTGAATTAGATGTAGGTAAATTCTCTATATGTGCTTATCTTATACCTACTTCTATCATACTATGATTATTTTTTTATATCCTTAATATTCATTATAATAATTAGTGATTTAAATCAATTTCACACCCATTGCATGAATAGCTAATTAGCTACTCTACTCTCAAACTATTAGTAGGTATACCCGCGTAGATATGCATAGCCAACACACCCAAGCCGTTGCCGCATGCCATTCTGTTCGCAGTTTTCGATGGCGCTACATCTCTGTTTTGTTTTATATTTAAGAGTCGTGTGTGTCGAGGGCTGCAGCTTAGCAACTTACTAGCTGGTTCTATACGGAAGTTTTTCAGTATGACATTATAAGCCACTGTGAGGGAGAATGTGCTTGCACTTGACTGATTTTTTGGAGTTTTTACGGTGAGAAGTGGTTTTTGATGTGGTTTCGTTAAGCTTTTATTTCGTACAGTATGCAAAAGTTTTTAAACAAAACCACAGCATAAATATTATAATACAGGGTGCAATTAAATTCATTAGCATAAATTGAGAACATGATAGTTTATCATTTATGATTATTAAAGAGTACAGAGTGCAAATGAATTTTTTATTTTAACAAAAATTATAAAGATTGCCGGCGCCTAACACAATTGGCATGAATGATTTTAAGACTTAAAAGTTTTTGTCACCTTGTATTTAATAATTAATAACAGTACTTAATTATTTTAATTTAGTTTTGTACTGTAGCAGTTGATTAAGTAAGTTATCCCATTTTTTGGAGTTATTATCAACACCAAATCGATGCGTTAGATTTAACAAATGTTGGTCCACACGTGACCGGTGTCAGGAGTAGGTACCCAGGTTCAAAGGATGCTAATGAATTTAATTACACCTAGTATACGTAAAACACTTGCTTTTGCTAAAGTTTTAAATCCAAAGTTACACATCTTCTTTTGTAACTTTATCTTTGTTGAAATAGAAATAAGGAATATAACATTATTCACCAAAAACACCTAAATAGATACTCGAATTGAATACTAAGTTATCATTCATTGTTTGAGCCTACGTATTTTATATTTTCTGCGTAGCCTTATAAAACACCCTTTTCCAAGTAAGGTCATATTTGTAACTGTATCAGTTTTGTATTCTATTGTTTAGTCTTCACCTTCATGTCTTCTTCGTTTTTCAGTCATGTTCATAGAAGAATAAAGTAATAAAACCGTTTATTAAATATATATCTTCTTCAATAGGTAGATAAAAAGACTATTACAGCACGATCGTGTTTACGTAACGAATATTCTTATTACAAGCTCGAAATATAAGGAAGCGATGGAATTGCACAACTAAATTCTCCCATCCCCATTTTACCATCGTACAACTAGAAGCACGGAAATACGGCATGGTAGAAATTACTTGAATAGTACAACAAGCATTTGATTCCTCTTTTAATTTATAATTTGGACATCAAAGGAATGGAATATCTTACCAGCGTCATTGTTTCCATTGCGTTGTTGTTATTGTATTATGTAGTCTGACAGTTTTAGGGCTAAAGTTAACCGGTACTATATCTTCGAGGCAAGCATGCTCTATCGTCAATCACGTCATCACTTACCATCGAGTGAGACCGTGGTCAAACAACCACGAACCTATCTATGATAAAGAAAAAGACGCGGACTTACTTGCATTCCAACCATGGCTTGGTCTCTCGAAAGATTCTTAACTGGACACGAATCGATAGTAGGTCGACCACGGGACGTTCCGTGATCTGTTTGAAAAATGCGATAGCGAGCGGTACGCAGTAATTAGTGGGCGAAGGCGCTCGGGCGCGTGCCGCAATGTATGCAGTACGTGACCATTGTCCTCAGGGTTATGGTACGTGGTGCGGGCCTAAATTTATTTTAATAATAGTCGTAGTACTTGGTATAATAGGTATGCTCTCTGGATTTGTAGTAACGACTTGTTAAGTGGTTGGCAGCAGTTAGTTACTCTGTATTAGACCTGCTTTTTAGTCAGTCTGATCATAAAGGTTTGATATCTAGGCTGAAGGCATGAAGAAGATAATAATTTCAACAGCATATTGACCGACTGAAAAACATAAACGTAGATCGTGTATAATATAGGTAATATTTATTTGTTTGTTCTATAAAATTTATTCACTAAAAATACGTGCACTATACTAACAAAGATATACAAAAATTTAATCGTAGACAAAAATAATAAATTGTTGCAACAAATCAAACTGTAGCAATTTTACTTGCAAACAAAAATAAACATTAAAACTTTTGATTGAAAATACCTGTAAACACCGCACATAAACCCGATTGTTAATTTCAATTACGCGTGTGTGTTTTGAATTTACTGCAAATGTTAGAAGCGATGAATGGATAGGTCTATCTCACTCACTAGTTGTTTAGATTTCCCCACAGATTAGAGAAAAAAAAACAATTGACTATAGATTTCCCATACGAGACGTGCGGCTTATCACAGCGTAGCTTATCGCTTGCGCATGTGACGTGCACGTTCCCGCTACTCAAAAGGCTATCGAATTTTACGGTCACTTCCCCAATATACGCTCTGCTGTACGAATGAAAAGTACGCCTGCTTTTTTTGTAGCGTTTTTGTGTAACTGCACGAGAGGGTGATAAAATTGCGTATCAATTTTTAGTCGACCGGCCGTTGGTGGCTTGCGGTCAGTTATGAAATGGAACAGGATATAAGCTTTTAATTTTTATCGAAATTACTATAGTACTTATTCTTTAACTTAAGTACGTATGTTAAGTGCATTTGTGCTTTGCATATAAATGTTACCTACTCAAATCAAATAATAAAAAAATAGCATATGTTTTGTTCGATACATAATACGATATGAATATACGATACGATACAGTTAGGCTTTTAACGCACCAAAAACACAATGATTTTGTCTACAAGTGTGTTTGTTGTGCGTGTGAAGTCTCAGGAAGACGTGCGCAGTGCAGTGTCACGCAAAACCATATTAATTTAGAGTTCCGAGTGATACTGCAAGCTGTTATGAGAAGCCGTGATGCTTAACATCAGGCGAGCGGCTAGCTTACCAAGTGATTCATTTTCATACAAAGCAAGTTTCTGCAAAATATTTCAGTTTGAAGAAAATTGCCGTAGTTTAAATTAAACAAAGCGAAAGGTCACACAAGAACACAAAAACAAAATAGTTTGTCAGCTGAAGTGGGGAACAATAAGCGGAATTAAAATAATTAGATAATTTATACAGCTTTTATCTGAAAAGTGTAGAACTTGTCTCGTGGTAAAGAAAACAATACAATACTTTATGAATAGAAGCAGCGTCAGACTGGTGACGCTTAAATCTGGGTGCAATGGCGATTGCCACCCGGGCCTTGGCCTGCGCGGGCCCTCTGCAGCACGATGTTCACCCAAAACTGTTTTGTTGCTTCTTATGGCGGAGAAAAATAAGACAAAAATCATAATAACTTAAACTTTTTCATATAATACAATCGTAAAAGTAGATTGCTATCTACTTTTACGTAGTCAACATTATCTCAGTAAGGATGACGAGGATAGCAGATTCTACGAACTTGTTATTACCAAAATTGCTGAATCTTCACTTTAAAAAATGTTGATCTGGGTTTAAGTTACGTCAAGATAGTTATTAAGTACCTAATGGGAGCTTCTTGCCCAGATAATATATGAAGGTATCATCTGCAGGGGGTGGTGGCCCTATAGTTATATCATCTGGGGCCCTTGGGCCCAGTCCAACGCTGAATAGAAGCATCTCAATTTTCTTTCTTGAAACTATTCATTTACTAATTAAGCTACTAACTTCCACCATTCACCCATATCCACAAACCGCAGCCATGCGTTGCTCCATCGCTCGTTGAAGCCGAACGAACTAAAAAGCGATCCTTTAGTACTTGAAACCTGGAACACTACTCGTCGACACGTTGCCTTTGCGTTTGTACGTGTAAAACGTATAAACAAACATGCGCATAGTCGAGGTGCGAGTGCCTTGAAAGGAGCTGGCTTCAAGAGCCAATAGGGATGCTCGCGGTTGCGGAAAGAATCTTGAGATTCATAGTTCATTATTAAATCCTCACATTTTGACTTCAACAGAATAAGTAACAGTAGGTACATAAGTAGGCCGTGTGGTTCCGGCTACGAATAGGACCACCGTAAGAGCCGGCTAAGGGAATATTCAAGGCATTTTCCTCAGTACTTAAATTCTTCTGCGATCACCAAGCCGCCTGCCAAACGTAGTGATTATGGCAAATCCTCCCTACGATAAGCGTCTAAAGGGCGTTTTATGGAGGAAGCCTATGTTCAGCAGTGAACGTATTTCGGGCTGATGATGACATATGTAAGTAGTAGTTGTTTATGATCAGACTACCTAAAAATCAAAAAGATACGAGGGCAGAACGACTATAATGCAGAAAGACTTAAATGCAGAACGATTAAAACGTAGCAAGACTAAAACGCAGAAAGACCAAAACTCAGAAAAAGTAAAATTCAGAAGGACTAAAATTTTGATAACCAGATAAAAGTAATTTATTGGATAAAACAAAACAAAATGAAGTAGGTACCTATGTAAGCCAAATACTGAAATGTGCTTTGTTTCAGTTGGTTTATAATTTAAGAACCGGACTTTTTTTGTTAAATACATTATCTAGAATACTGTACATCATTCAGACTCAAATCAAACATTTTACACAACCTATAGTTTCTTATATATATATCCTTTGGTTATCATACATTTATTTGCCCTGTATAGGAATCAAACGCTCGAATTACAGTGCAGAAGGTAGAGCTCTAAGAGAATTTAGCCAACTGCTCATTCATTCGAGGCATACCTACTAACTGAACTATAAAACCAATCAAATTCAAAGTGGCACTTATGAGCACCCATGATGCTAAAATATGGGTTTAAAGTATTTGATTTCAAATTAAAATTGAAAAAAGATTTTCCCCGATCTTGAGAACGTACACCTGCCGCCAACACTATTTGTCATTCTATTTCAAACCTGAGAGTATTATGACGGAACCTCGGTAGCTCTACGACACCTACTGAAAGCCTGCACTCACAGGATACGATTCATTTCAACGATCTTAGAATTCATGCTCATAATAGTGTGACTGGGTCAAATAGCACGCTTATTTGTAACGCTATTACCTTGAGTGAGTGATAACTTAAATGCATTGCGATTATGGCTACCTCTTGCTCATTTTCTAAGCCAGATTCTTGGCCTTTATTCTCCCACTACATTAATTAACAATAGTTATTTCTGGTTCAGTCAGTTATTCTTATTATTTTAAGACAAGAATTTAGATAGGTATATAGTTCATAGAAAACGTGAATTTTTCATTAATACTGTAATTACACATCTTTGCACATCGCTCGTAGAACTGACAACCGATGGAGAAGAAAGGTTCTAGAGTGGCGACCACGAACTGGAAGACGCAGCAAAGGCCGCCCCCCACTAGGTGGACTGATGATCTGGTCAGAACTGCGGGAAGCCGATGGATGCAGGCAAGCAGCGGCTCAAAGTGGCGCTCTATAGGGGAGACCTATGTTCAGCAGTGCACGTCTTCAGGCTGACGATATTGACTGCAATTAGGTATGGCAGACTATTTGTAATTTATAAATATGCCAAATATTATGGCAGGTATAATATCATAGAACACAAATACACAAATACAAATAAAAAAAAAAACAAACAAATTAATCAAATTAATTAAATAATATTATTAATTAATTTACAAATTAATTTAATTTAATTTGCATACAAATACAAATTATAAAGGTACAGTACATTGGTATAATTAACGTTTTTTAAATTGTAATTGATTCTGTAATATTCGAGAACGAAATGTATACAAACTTTTGCACTTTTAGTGCTGTTAGAGAATGGTGCAGTGCAGGATCGCATTCAGTGAGTGATGACTTAAATGCATTGCGATTATGACTACCGTTAACTACAGCTTTCATAGACTGTAGGTACCTAATTACACTCGGTGTTGTTTAGTGCGGTGAATTACGCGGCGGGTTGGCTATTATAACTCGAGTTTCTAGGAACGGATCAAACATTTTGTAAATGTCTGCTCTTGAATGATTCTTAAATACTAGGTGGTAGGACTTTTCTGAAAATTTCGTCTAGGTAGGTACCACCACTTTGCCATTTATTCTGCCACTACTGTTTGGCGGTTTGAAGGGCATTGTAGCTAATAAAATTACTGGGCAAATGAGACTTTAAGATCTGATCACACAGTCTAGTAATCTTATTACTATACTGTGTGAAGTCTCAGTATGACGTGCACACTGCACAGTGCAGTGTCACGCAAAACTATATTAATTTAGAGTTCCGAGTAATACTGCAACTGTTATGGGCAGCCGTGACGCTTAACATCAGGCAAACAACTGTTTCGTCATTAATACCTACGAAAACGAAATTTGGACCCTATGTTGCTTTTTGTATTGTGGTAAATAAAATACATAGTACTGAATGCCTATAAGCGTAGGTATACGTGGTTTGCATAGTTACGAAAATATCTAAAAAAAAATTGTAGTACTTATTAAAAAAAAAATAACGATAAACGATCACATACGTAGATCCTGGACCCTAACTAAGATTCCTTGTATCTAAGGACCCAGGAACTACGAGGACCATGGTCCCACAACATCCAGACAGAAAAAATATATCGGAGTTCAAAGAAAAATTGATGTGTAGAAGTATTAAAAATGGTTACCATTTTTCAATAACCGTACCTATATATAATACCTGCACCGTACCGTGCACCGTGTACCGTGTACCGTGTATGTCGGTTTCGGTTACATATACAGTCAGTTGTCAATCGGTCAATCGATAAAACGGTCGGTCGATTGGTGAGTCGGTCTGGCAGGCAGTCAGTCAGTCGAGACTAACAAAGTGAAAGAGGATACTTTTTAATAATAAATATGCAAGAAAAGTTGCAATAGGTTTATTATGTTAATGAAATTACGTGACGAGCTGGTCGCTTGCCTGATGTTTAGCGACATGGCTACGTGTCACTTGGTAATTTAAAGTTTCGCATGTCACTGCACTGCGCACGTCATCCTGAGACATCAGCACAGTCTAATAATCAGATTACTAGACTGTGAGATCAGGTCATATTTGCCCAGTAATTTCACTAGCTACAGTACCCTGCACACTGAAACATAGCAGTCTTGCACACTACTGCTTGGCGGCAGAATAAACTGACAAAGCGGTTCACCGACCTATGTACTAGACGAAATTTGCCAAAAAGTCCTACCACCTATTAAAGATGCGTAACTGTACAAAAATCACTGAAATAAATATCTAAACTAAAAGTAAAAGTAAAACTAAAGTTAATTTTTACAAGTGTACCTATTGTTACTAATTAGCTGTTAGTTTTTCGATGAAAATAAAATAAAATAAAATAACAATACTAACATTAAATATCTTGTAGCTAACATGGCTTACATCAAATATATTCAAACGTGTAATTTATATTTACATTATTCTGTAACTAAATGGAAATGATATTCAGATGTTTGTTTGTTGTCTAACAAACAGTAAACTTAATAAAATTATCAATGTATTGGTAAAACTAGACAGAAAAGAGGAAAATGATACACATACTTTCAGTACAATTTCATGCTTGTATTAAACAAAAGTACTCCGGTTTTACTCATAGTTTACCCACCCATTTTCCTTTTTATTAGATTGAAAGTTTTTTGAAGTAAAAGAAAATCGAATCAAATATTTAAGCTGACGTTCATCATCATCATTATAATCATCAACAGCCTCAAGAGGTCCACTGCTGAACATACATAAGCCTCCCCCATAGAGCGCATCCATCGGCTCCACGCGGTTTAGTCTTATTACAATATGCACGCATTGCTTTCTTCTACATCGGTACATCATCATCAACAGAGACCCACCTTGAGCGGCTGCTCACCTCCTGAATCCACCGACCACCCGTGGTTTTCACTAGATCGTCGGTCCATCTAGTGGGGGGCCGGCCTACGCTGTGTCTTCCGTTCGTGGTCACCACATCGGTACAGCCATTTGAAATTAAAGCGTCTCACGTGTACATATATCAGTCAGTATACCTATTAGTATAGGGATTATTTTTGTCTTAAAATTTAAGTATTGTGGAAGGATTTTTACTACACTTAAGATATACCTACAAAGATATTATAGTCCTAAACTGGCAGCGGGCTAATACTTAGTACAAAAATATTGTTCTACAGATTTTCACAGCCACTGAGTATGTGATTACGGTTTAGTTGGAAAAGCGCTTAATCCGGTGAGTGGAGGGCGCAAGCTCAAACCCCGCTAGTTGCTAAAATTTTAGGGACTATATTTATTATTGAAATTAAAGCTTTGAATTTGGAAACTGTTTTGATTTAAGTTAAGGTGCAATTCCGTGAATCGCGCCCCATCGCAGCCGCACGTCATCGTTCACGTGCGGCTGACGTGCACGGCTGATGCGTCTATACTTGCTCTATGAGAATGTATGGCACTGATTCCTATGTGTGCGACAGATGCACGCGTCTATGCCCATACATTCTTTTGTTACATCAGCCACACGCGTCAGCCGCACGTAGGCAATCGCACGCGGCTGCGATGGGCCACGATGCACGGAATTGCACCTTTAAACCGTGCCTCGATCAATGTTATATAGTCTTAAATGTTACCACTAATGGATCGATTAGATTATATAATACTAGTCCACGGATCGACGTTAAAGCTATCGAAACGGCAGTTGACAAACTTAGCAACAATATCGATCGGTAATATCAAGGTTAAACTTAGTTTAATCTACTAAGCGGCAGGTTTAACGAGAAAACATAATAGAATTCTATTGTGGTCGATATTGACCTTGCATCCCTCAACATATTCTTTTTGTTTTGATATACCTATATGGTATACTAGGTGGTAGGACTTTTCTGCAATGTTCGTCTAGGTAGGTACCACTGCTATGCCAGTTATTCTGCTGCCAAGCAGTAGTGTGCAAGCATTGCTGTGTGCCGGTTTGAAGGGCATGGTAGCTAGTGAAATTACTGGGCAAATGAGACTTTATGATCTGATCACACATTCTAGTTATCTTATTAGCAATAAGATTACTAGACTGTGTGAAGTCTCAGGATTACGTGCGCAGTGCAATTTCACGCGAAACTATATTAATTTAGAGCGCTGAGTGATACTGCAATCTGTTATGGGTAGCCATGACGCTTAACATCAGGTGAACGACTAGCTCATCACGTCATTCATTCACATAAAAAAATGTGACAGCTACGGATAACACGCGTTCTTATTATTTTAGTACCAGGAAACAATATTTACAAAAATTATTATGATTGAAGTCTAAGCATCTTGCTAGAATATTCTACGTAAATAAATCGTAGGCGTTGCTACGCGTTTCCGCCATGTAACTCACTTGCGTAGATCTTTTCGTGGAATAAACATGTTTAAGATAAAATATTCTGTATGAATTGAAGTAATTTAAGTTACGAACGTTGAAATTTGTTTAGGTGGAAAGGTCAAGGTCACGCACTCCGGTTACCAGGCGATGTCAATGTTTCAAAAGTAATTAAGGCTCATTAGAATTAAAAGGTCCGTCAGCCGTTTCCTAAATTTAATTTCGCAATCGTTAAATTCTCATAGATATATGTGGGATCTGTGGAATGTATCCGGGCGAGGAAGTCAGAGATGAGTGTAGTCTGTATCCGAACGAATGAATGAGTGAAAGAGGTGGATGTGCGAGAGGGAAGGAAGACGAATGGACGATTACGAGTAAGGTTGCGGTGTTATTATTAAATATAAAATAAGAAGATAGAAGAAGGGAAAAATAAAAGAAGCATTCTCAAGACAAGCTGTTTTTTAATTTCTGCAAGAACCAATCCCACAGTTTTGGGGGCCCCTCCGGGATAAGAAAACAACGGCGACGGCGTGGTTTCTGACAGGCGTGGTGTTACGGAATTTGTTACTGTATAAAGGTGAAAACGACGATGACGACGGTGACAGGAGACAAATTTGAAGATGCTGCCAGTGGTGTACCAACGATGCATGGGGCTTTTACCGAAGCGCTACACGGGATGACAAAATTTAGCGGTGACGATAATACTTATTCATCTACAAAATGGGCGCAAGATTTGGAAGATAATGCTGAGATTTTCAATTGGACAGCGCAGCAGAAGCTTATTTTAGCTCGCAGAACGCTCATCGGCACAGCAGAGCTGTGGCTAAGGTCTGAAAAGGTGTTTCGTAACTATGAAGAGCTTAAGACGGCCTTACAAAAAGAATTTCCAGACCAGATAAATTGCAAAGAAATGCATGAAATAATGGCGGCGCGTAAAAAACGTAAAGATGAGTCGTATTACCAATATATGCTGACAATGAAGGAGTTAGGAAAAAGAGCAAGATTTCCTGACTATGTGGCTATTCAATATATCGTGGATGGTATTATTGACTACGAGATGAATAAATCTATTTTATACGGCGTTACCAGTTATCCGGTGCTAAAAGAAAAATTGTCAATTTACGAAAAGATGAAGTCGAAAAAAAGTGAACATGAAGAAAGTCGAAAGAAAACTGTAAAAAGTGAGGCTAATTCTGTGACGCGGCGATGTTTTAAATGTGGAGAAGTTGGTCATTTGTCAAACGCATGCAAGAATGGCGTAAAATGTTTCAAGTGCAATGGATTTGGCCACATTGGAAACCATTGCAAGCAAGTGAAACAAGCGGCAACTACGTCATCAAGCCGGAATGTTGGCAACTCTGTCACTAATACGAAGCAGTCTATGTTCGGAGCGATGACTACGACCAATGAGGAAAGCGGTATTTCATATTCTGCGGTTGGCAATCGAACGAGTGACGTCAGAATGACGGCGACGACGAGTGATGACGTTAGCGGCGTTATGTTAAAGTCAAATGATAATGATAACATGATGGAAGTTATGCAGATTGATAACGAAAACAAGAGAAATACGTCGGGAAAGCCGTTAAAAAGTGTACAAATAGGCGGGATTAGCGTACAATCGTTCGTAGATTCGGGAAGTGACGTAAATTTAATTAAAGTGGACTTTACTTCGTTATTAAAAGGTGTTAAAATGGAAGAAGATTTTATGATGCTATCCGGACTTGGACAATCGAAGGTGTATTCGTTAGGGAAGATTATTACGAGTGTGGTATTAGATGGACAGTGCTATAATGACGTAATATTTCATGTTGTTTCTGGGGATACTATGCCTTATGATGTTTTATTAGGTCAAGAGTTTTTGCGAAATTTCACGATGATAATGAATGACGGAACGAGGAGATCCGCAGGAGAACTAAAGTGACCGATATAGCTCTTAGAGTTAGTAAGTTGAAGTGGCAATGGGCAGGCCACATCGCTTGTAGAACTGACAACCGATGGGGAAGAAAGGTTCTCGAGTGGCGACCACGAACCGGAAGACGCAGCGTGGGCCGGCCCCCCACTCGGTGGACCGACGACCTGGTGAAAGCCGCGGGGAGCCGATGGATGCAGGAGGCGAGCAGCCGCTCAAGGTGGCGTGCTCTGGGGGAGGCCTATGTTCAGCAGTGGACGTCTTCAGGCTGTTAATGATGAATGAATGATGGTTGTGTTACGTTGTTATCTGGACATGGTGATAATTGGATGGGTGAGATCAGTTGTTTGTCAGGGTGTGTAAATGTTGTTGTAGGTCATGTGAGTAATCCAGCTGTGAAGAGAGAAGTCTTACAGTGTGTGGAGAGCTACGTACCTGCTCAAACCAAGGAGGCACCCTTGCAGCTCAAAATCATTCTGAAGGATGACATTCCAGTGGCTCAGAGACCCCGAAGGTTATCATTAACTGAGCAGCAAATAGTTGAAAATCAAGTTAGTGAGTGGTTGCAAAATGATGTTATTCGGGTGAGTTTCTCAGAATATTCTAGTCCATTAGTGCTGGTTAGAAAAAAAGATGGTTCAATACGTGTTTGTGTAGATTATCGTTTACTCAACAGCAAGATGGTGAAAGATGAGTTTCCACTACCGGTGATGGAGGACCTGATTGATAAGTTGGTACTTGCTAAAGTATATAGTGTTTTAGATTTAAAAAATGGGTTTTTTCATTTGAAAATTAGTGAAGAGTCAATTCCTTATACCTCGTTTGTGACACATGAAGGGCAGTATGAATTTTTACGTGCTCCTTTTGGGTTATCCATTTGCCCAAAATATTTCACAAGATTTATCACGATAATCTTTCGAGAGCTAATAGCTCAAGGGATTTTAATAGTGTTTATCGATGACATTTTGATTCCAGCTGAAGATGAAAGCCAAGCAGTTCAGCGCTTGAAGCAAGTTCTGGATGTAGCTTCCCAATATGGGCTGCAGATCAATTGGAAGAAAGCTAACCTGATTTGTAGAGAGATAGAATACCTGGGACACAACATACAAGCTGGTGAAATAAGACCTAGTTCCGATAAGACGGATGTAGTTGTGAGGTACCCTGAACCGAAAACGTTGAAGCAGCTTCATAGCTTTGTTGGATTGACGTCATACTTCAGGAAGTATATTCAAGATTATGCAATCATAGCAAAACCCTTAACTGATTTATTAAAAAAGAAGGCGAATTTTGAATTTAACGATGAACAGAGGCGATCATTTCATGATTTAAAGATGAAACTAGCATCACCACCAGTGCTAAAGATATATAATCCAAAACTGAAGACAGAACTTCATACAGACGCATCATCAGTAGCATTTTCTGCAATCTTGATGCAGCATCATGACAGTGGGCTCCACCCAGTTCATTACATGAGTCGTAAGACAGATGAAGCTCAGAGTAAGTATTCCAGTTATGAACTAGAAGCATTGGCGGTTATAGAAGGAGTAAAGAAGTTCCGCCACTATCTTTATGGGATTGAGTTTAAGATAGTTACAGATTGCCAAGCTTTCGAGTTGACTCTACGTAAAAAAGATTTAACACCAAAGGTGGCTAGATGGGTCATGTTTCTGAATGAGTACAATTTCAAGGTGGAACACCGAGCAGGCTCTAAAATGGCGCATGCAGACGCGTTAAGCAGATACCCCTGCGTAGCACTAGTAACCAGTCTACAAGATGAAATAAGAAATGCTCAAGATAAAGATGATGGATTTAGGGCCATAAAAGAAATTTTAAAAGGGAAAGAAATGACTTATCAAGACTACTGGATAGAAAATAATATTTTATATAAAGGAGAAGAGAAGAAACTCGTCATACCAAAATTGATGGAAAAGGAAATAATAAATAGAGTGCATAGCAATGGTCACTTCACCAAGAAGAAGATGAAAGAATTGATAAATAAAGATTATTACATAAAAGATATTGACAAGAAAATAGAAGAATTTATAGCAGGGTGTATACCTTGTCTACTAGCAACCCGAAAAGCAGGAAAACAAGAAGGATTCCTTAGTCCTATTGAGAAGGATAGTATTCCTCTGGATACTATACATTTAGACCATATTGGACCGCTGACGGAGACCAAGAAGCAGTACAATTATATCCTCACAATGATAGATGCATTCACTAAGTTTGTTTGGCTATTTCCTACAAAGACTACATCAAGCAGTGAAACTTTGAATAAGTTGAAAACACACCAACAGACTTTCGGGAACCCCAGAAGAATAATATCTGATCGTGGAACTGCATTCACTAGCCATGAGTTCCAGAACTACTGTGAAGAAGAGGATATTCAACATATCAAGATTACCACAGGTGTGCCACGAGGAAATGGGCAAGTTGAACGGATTCACCGGATAATGATACCTGCTTTAACTAAACTGTGTATTGAAAACCAAGGAATATGGTACAGATATGTAAGCAGACTGCAAAGATGCCTAAATAGTACATTTCAAAGAAGTATAAATACTACCCCATTTAATCTGATGGTCGGAACTAAGATGAGATGCAAGGAAGATATAGAAATTATGAATTTACTACAAAAAGAAGTTATAGAGCACTACAATGAAAATAGAGAAGAACAGAGAAAACTAGCTAAAGAGCAAATATTGAAAATTCAAGAGGAAAACCAGATTAATTACAACAAAAAGAGAAAGGAAAGTTCAAAATATGAGATAGGTGATATAGTTGCAATAAAAAGAACTCAGTATGGATCAGGACTAAAATTGAAACCCAAATACCTAGGACCATACAAAGTTACTAAAACAAAAAGGAATGACCGATACGACCTAGAGAAGGTGGATGGCTATGCAGAAGGGCCTAACCGAACTGCCAGCTCAGCAGATCAAATGAAAAAATGGCCTCAGAATGTAGCAGCGTCTTCTGATTAACAGGTATCTATGATTTGATGTATGTAGAGTGTGTAAAGGGGTAAGCTCAGTGTACTGCTAGCTGTGTGAGTGGGATGGATAAATAGAGTAGTATGACATAATCTTGTGTATTTAAGCTGTTACTAATGTTTCATTCATTATCATCACATGTAGAACTCGAATATCACAACTTTAATATTCTATACTGTACTTAGGTAAAGTTGTCTTTTATTCAATGAGAGCTGTGTAAACCTGTGTATTTACTATGTAAGATGTCTAACTAACAATATATTATGATGTATATTGCTAAATTATGACGAAAACTTACCATTATAAGCTGGTATTTGTAACTTAAGTTGAAACCTAAATTACCTACTATGTATTGTGTTAAGGTGTTACACTAAATGCCTAAATTAACTATTAAGAAATATGTACAAGAATAAAATATTGTTTTGCTGATGTAACGATGGTAAATAAGATTATAAAGTTAATGTGTGTTAGCTGTATTTAATTAGTGTAGTACCTATTATTTTAATATTGTTATAACAAGAGTGAATGATGTTGAAAGTAGTAATTGTTGAGTATGATGGCAAAGCATGAAAATAAAGAACGAAGATCATGAAGGATGTACCTACGGTGTATGAAAGAATAGTATGAAGTGAAGTATGTTATGATGTTGCCTAAGGTGAGGATGATAGACTGTAAATGAAAGATGTATGCCCGAGGACAGGCATGTATTCAGGACGGCCGAATGTGGGATCTGTGGAATGTATCCGGGCGAGGAAGTCAGAGATGAGTGTAGTCTGTATCCGAACGAATGAATGAGTGAAAGAGGTGGATGTGCGAGAGGGAAGGAAGACGAATGGACGATTACGAGTAAGGTTGCGGTGTTATTATTAAATATAAAATAAGAAGATAGAAGAAGGGAAAAATAAAAGAAGCATTCTCAAGACAAGCTGTTTTTTAATTTCTGCAAGAACCAATCCCACATATATTTCATAGATATTTAAGTTATTATTGTTATTTAAAATATGTACATTAAATCAAAATAAAATATAGAAGAAAGTCGCATTAAATTTATTACACTTTTCATAATTGAGCTACTTGTAGATAATTACATATTATTTTTTTTTATTTTCCGTGACAAAAGTTCCGTTTTAGCCCACACATTACAATGCATTCATTACTATGTAATTAATGTAGTTTCGAAATTTAAAGATATTAGCTTCATCGGCTTAGGCTGTGTGGGCGTCTTACGATGGGACCTTGTCCTGTATTTTATACCTTTTTAAGGGATGAAATTCAAAAATTTCGAGCCTCGTATCTGTTTATTTTGTATATTCTTTATACACGTTAAATTTCAATATGATACGGTAAATTTTATGACATAAAAACTTTAACTACTTGTTTCACTCCCTTAAGGGTTGAATTTCAAAAAACTAAAAAGTACCATTTTATTTATTTTATACTTGTTTGTATGTGCTTAGTTTTAAAACGATACGTCACGTAATGTAGGTTTTTCATACAAATATATTTTACTGGTTTCGCCCTCTTGGAGGTTGAATATTCAAAAATTCTTTCTTAGCACGCGCCTACGTCATAAAAGAAAGCCACCCTTCAAATTTCAAGTCTCTACATCTAGTGATTTGGGCTGTACGTTGCCTGTCAGTCAGTCAGGATAAAGCCTTTTATATAATAGATTTAAGATTTATAAAGTGGAAGGTAATATTTTTAGAAATGTTCAACGGAGTGTTAATTTGCATAAGAATAGATGAACAGTTAAAAGTCTACGACTGTCATACGAATTACATTGGAGAGCTGAAAAGGTTATACTCGTAAGAGCATTACTTAACAAATACGTACATTTAATATTACATTGGAAACTATCAGTTATTTATGTGTATTACATATCTATGTTATTAGTTGCCTGTGAATCCTGTTCCAAGTGAATGACGCTAATACTAATTCTACATGTCATGGTTGACAGCGGGTTCTTAATGATACATCAAGTGCCATATATATCTGTAATAATTATTGTTATCTACGACGACATGAGACATCCATGTGCTTCGAATAGAGTCTTATCAGGAGATTATCCAGAAATGTCATAACTGTTTCTAGTTCCGGTCTGGTATTAACACTTTATTTTCAATCTGCAATTTTTAGTTGAACGGAACACTTATAGTTGAACGGGTACATCAGATGTACCCGATCAACTTATAACACCCCTTTGGTCTTGAGCTAAAAATATACCACAACGCAAAAAAAAGATACCAAATGCCAATGCCAATGGCGTAGAAACTTGAAAACAAAGATATTTTAGTATTAGTATATGGTATTTTATTATCTGTGATACTACTAAGAGAAACATTTCTTTGTGTTCCTAGGTGGATGATTAGCAGCTCAAATAGGAATTTCATTAAAAAAATGAATAGCAGTGGGTCATCATACCGGAATAGACCGATGTTTTATTAAATCGTTGCTCACATGTGACGTATAAACCAAGCAGCCGCTCAAAGTGGCGCTCTCTGGGGGAGGCCTATGTTCAGCAGTGGATGTCTGCAGGCTGTTGATGATGATGATGTAAAGTATAATATTCACATAATAGATACAAGCTAATCTATACATATAATAAAACTTTAACAAGGTCAATACTGTACATTAAAGATATTTTGAAAAATTTTGTGGAGGGCTCTCTATAATCGATACTAAAGCCAAAACTATAATTTTTTTCATTTTTGTCTGTCTGTGTGTCTGTCTGTGTGTATCTTGGCTGTGCATCACGCTGAAACTACTGAGTGGATTCACTTGGTATGATTTGAGTTCATATTACGAGTTAGGCTATAGGATACTTTTAATCCTGAAATTCAGCACGGTTCCCGGGGGAGAGGGTATGAAAGTAAAAATTTAACGCGTGGTCTGAATTTCTTCATTGTTTTTGTTGAAAAGGGGGTGTTTTAAATATTGTCCCGTCAATATTTCAAGGTCGTCGATTTTGTGGTGCAGAAATTACAGACATTCAACTTTCAGTATTAGGTCCAAAGCCACTACTATCTAGCCACTACTACTATGGAAAAGAGAGAAGGGAGGGGGAAAAGATAAGGGAAAATGATGAATTGATGAAGGTGAAAGAAGGCAGGCGTCTGTTTCCTTTCACCGATCCATCCATTCATCCTTTTCCCTTATCTTTCCCCCCCTTCTCTCTTCCTTTAAACTGAGATAAGGCGTAAAACTAATTAACCCGTGCGAAGCCGGGGCAGGTCAGCTAGTATAATATAAATCTGTATTTGTAGTTGAAGCAAAAAGTGTAAGGTCAAAAAAGATTGGAAGATAAATAGGCACGTGTTATTTCACAAATAGCAATGTCTCTGTTTCCTTAACTATGACGAACGGCAAAAGTTCCCAAACAGCCTATTCCAGCGGCAGTTCAGGCAACTTTAATATTTAGCTCTATTTAGTGGAAACTACGAGATGTTCTTATCCCGCCTTGAATTACTTTCATATCCTGTCTTATACGTGTTCCATTAAGAGACAGGAAATATTATGGAAGGAATAGGATATGATATTATTAGGAAAATATGATTATTTTACTACCAGCGCTAATGTAATCGGCTGAAATATCACGAAACAATGTTTTTTCTTTTCTTTATTCTAGATTGTGTATTTTTTCCTTTGCTTCTTTTTCAAGTATAATAATAAGCTTAGTAATGCTTAGAATATAAAAGTGAAATGTTCTTTTGTTGATTTGGGTGCTAATACGCCAAAATTTTTTTGTGAATATACTATGGTACAGGTATGTAAGCCTGTGCTAAAAAATCTACTTTTAGTTTATTACTTTTCTTTATTATTAAAAACAGTTTTCATTTCATTGCATTGAACCACGCTTACCAAAACAATTTCGTTGAATTATGTACACCAAATATTATTTTTATTTACTTTTTTTACAAACCTTATTGCCTAACCTTGCTCAAAATTCTCATTTCAAAAACCTTACCCCGTTAAATATCTCACGTTCCCCTCCCCATAAATTCGTCTCCCATGACGTCACGTATGAGACGAGTCCCATACACCGCTATAATTCAAACTTACGTACTGCTATAAACAAGCCAAGATACGCTGTCTGACGCCTTTGAATCTCACTATTTTTAGGGAAAGTACATAGTCCTTGGAGACCGTTGGTGTTTCTTTTATGTTCACCGCCATCGACGTTATGCCAGGTGCAATCTACTGATTGGGACATAGTATTTTTTTTAAATTATGATGAAAAGTTAATAACACGATATACTGGTGGTGTATTGTTGGTGGTCGCTTGTAGAACTGACAACCGATGGGGAACAAAGGTTCTCGAGTGGTGACCACGAACCGGAAGACGCAGCGTAGTCCGGGCCCCCACTCGGTGGACCGACGATCTGGTAAAAGCCGCGAGGAGCCGGATGGATGCAGGAGGCAAGCAGCCACTCAAAGTGGCGCTCTGTGGGGGCGGTCTTTGTTCAGCTGTGGACGTCTTCAGGCTGTTGATGATGATGATGACTAGTGTTTCATTGACCAAAAGAACAAAAGCAAAGTGTCTGATTCTACTCACCAAAATCGTAATGCGATATTGTGTTAATATTTTGTTTCTCATGTGAATATTAATATTTTTCCCGTGAAATTGTTGGTTTAGAAAGTAAGATTACACAACAGTTTTATCTCCAAAAAATTACGTCCTCCAATTTTTTGCCGGCTTCTACTCACACCCTTATTTTATCACGTCATAAACAGGTTGTTGCCAAAATATAAAAACGCGAAACTTTTAATATTTGTGAGGAGTTGGCATCTCTTTTAATTTCCTTTTCATTTGAGATATTTTTCGGCACATCAATCTTGGCAGCACGAGTAGGCTGTGGTAGCTTTATTAAATTTCCGAAGCGCCAAGCCGTCATGTATCGGTACGACGGCGACGTCGAGAAATGATGGAAGCAGTACTATATCTAACAGGAAAATTAAAGATTTATTTCAAACTATACAGATGTTTTGGCACTATTATTTGGCATAAAAAGTATATTATTTTAAACAGCTTCTGTGGTGTGGTGGTTGAGTAGGTTGGAAAATGACCCGGAGGCGGCGGGTTCGATTCAAGTCGCGTTTGAATAGGTATCTTCTGGGCAAGCATGTACTATCGTAGACCGCATCGTTACTTTTCATCAGATGAGATTGTGATCAAATTCGGGCCTATTCAGTTATAAAAAAAAGATTCCCGCGACAGTTCAAGTATTTGTGCACATGAAAAAAAGTGTACAATCTTGTTCTATGTCTGGGTGTTGTGGGACCATGGTCTTCGTAGTTTCTGAGTGACTACAGGGAATCCTATAGTGTCCAGGATGTGATCGTTGGGCGTTTTTTATTTTTTTTTAGTTATTATGTGATCTTGATATTATCAGTATGCAAAACTAAAAATAAAACTTAATCCAAATTAGTTCAGCTGTTTCAGCGACTTTTGCGCTAAAATGACCTGACACAAATAAATGAAAAACAAACATAATAACAAACGGATAACGATAGTAGGGATTAGTTTAAGATATTGAAGCAAGTATGAAGATATAGGACATTGCTTTGAAAATACCTTTTGTGCTAAGCTTATATATATGAGTAGTATTAGCGTCTAAAAAAATTGTCTTTTCTTATAAACAAACGGCTACGCCTAAAGTGCTACGGAAGCTCGTAGTCTCTCGTAGCACATCTACGACAAGTCTATGTAGACTGGACGTATAATATTATGTACTTGCTAGACTAGTATACGTCAGTTTCGCGGTACTAACTGTGTGACTGGAGTATGCTGTCTACTTAAACATGCTACTTTGTGCGCGCTACAAACCTATTCAGTGGTGCGCGCTCATAATTTTTTTCTTTTACAGACTTATACGACCGTATAAGCACTGTCAACGTCACGTCTTGAGATTAATTTTAAGTCATGTCAAATTTACGTGCGCTTTAATATCGCAGGATATGTGTCGCGATAATTACCCTCGTGCACACATGTGTCACGTGATTAAAGGGATCAGGATTGAGCTGTTAGCTTCGTTTTATACAAGTTCATACGTTATGAGTTATGGGGGAGTAAATTGTAATAAACTTGTCATATTGTTTGATGTGAGACAGGAAAGTTGTGATTTGTTGTTTGCCTGCTTTTAAAAAACCAGGAAGAATGTGGTAAGCTCAGTTTATAATAACCCTCTCTTTGTCTTTTCCCATTTGTTGTTGGGGTCGGCTCGCAATCTAACCTGTAGCGGCGAGCTACCCGAATTACACGAGCAACTGCCATCTGACCTCGCAAAATATAAGGAACCAGTAACAGGGATGGTTAAACCAGGCATCAGATTCTAACAGGCTTCTGACTACCCTTAACGATTGCCATAGATGTTCTTATGACAACCGGGACCGATGGCTTAACGTGCTCTCCGAGGCACGGAGCGATGGCATCGAAAACTGCACATAACTTACTAGATAAGTTCTTTATAATGAATAATGAAATATAAATAGTACTTTATATAATGAATCAGGGAAAAAACCCGATCCTCTGCATTATTTAAATCAAGTACGGTGCCTCATAAAAAATGTGTTTTTAGGTTCCCCTGTGTAGTATGCAGATTGTGAGGACGTGATCTGAAAGCCGATGGCCGCGACCTGCGGCTGACAAGCCGATTAGTGGCTTATGGCTACGGCTACCGTCACTTTGGCGGCTACTGAAGGCTTTCTTTGATTTTTCACACGTTTTCCTTACATTGGAAAATTGAGATGTTTAACAGACGCGCTTATGCCACCCATCTGCATTAAAGTCTATTAAAATACAACTTAACTAAGCAACACTTACACTTTGCGTAGGCCGTTCCTTCACTGGTGAAAACCGCGGGAAGCCGATGGATGCAGGAGGCGAGCAGCCAATCAAAGTGGCGCTCTCTGGGGGAGGCCTATGTTCAGCGGTGGACATCTTCAGGCTTTTGATGATGATGATAAACCACTAAATGCTTCCTAAATCAGTTTCTAATAAGGCAACTAGCCGGATAGCAAGTAAGCTTCCTTCCCCGAATCCTAACTAGACGATTGAATTTAGTGTAATGTAATTACGGCATTAGACCTAGTGGTCCTGAAACAAATGTGTTTCCATGTTTACATGGACCATTCAAATTAAAATGTAATTAATCTCCAATCACTGCTATTCAAGAGCCATTTAATTAGTTTAGCTATCAAAATTATTTTGTCAATATAACATTGATTTATAATTGAATAGTCTTCAACCAAATTTGTTTGGTGACAAGTATTAATTGAAATATATGACGGTAGCTGGTGGCATCTGCTCGGGGGTTTAATTAAGGAGCTAATGTACTGCCGCCGCTGTAGGAAGTGATTGATGTCCCATGAATACAGTTTGGGAATTGGCAGTTATTTGTCTGTTAACTGACGAATGGTTTGCGATCAATTATTGTTTATTTTAAAAGGGAACTTTATGCTTAACTTAAACTTAAATATCCTTGGAAACCTGTTTCTTTAAATCATAGCAATACAGGTTTAAAATTTGTAGTGCTATTATTAGGAGAACCAGTGTATCTTTGGCTGCAGCATTAACCTGGGACTTTTCAAGTCAAGAATGAATGGCCATTTCATGGGCAAACGTGCTCCACCTTAAATAACTTCGTCACTTACCTTCAGGTGAGTTGTTGTGAAACGTATGCCCATTTAACCATAAAAAAACGAACAAAGTATTTTCAAATATTACAACGATATTATAGTTCCCGAATTGGAAGGCGAGGGTTCATAACCCACTGTTTGCTATATGAACTAAAATATTCTAAAAGTTAAAGTTAAGTTCTTTCTAAAATGATGTCCGGTACGTATGTATTGTAAAAAAAGCTAACGTAGAGAGTGCGATTCAAACTCAATAGCGGCTGTGAAGTCGGCGCCAGACGCTGTGCAGTAGCAAAAATTAGATGTGCGTGGCAGAGGTAAGCGGTGAGCCCAGCGTGCGGAGGGCTTAAAGTGCACTTTACAGCCGCCATTGAGTTTGAATCACACTCTATTTACTGTGCAAAGCTTGAGCAGCCTCTGTGGTGTGGTGTTTGAGCAGGTTGGCTCATAACCCGGAGGCGGCGGGTTCAATTTCCGCAGCAGGACAAGCATATTAAAAAAAGCGCAAGTACTTGTTTTGTGTCTGGGTGTTGTGGGACCATGGTCCTTGTAGTTCCTGGGTCCCTAGATACAAGGAGTCCTAGTTAGGGTCCAGGATCTATGTATGTTATCATTGGGCGTCACTTATTTAAAAAATAATTGAAAAGATATAGCTTATAAAGTAGCTAGGGTAGACTATAGTACATAAAATAACGTCCTCAAAAAAACAAATTTAAAATATATATTATTTTAAGTTACGACTCAATCTACCTAAGTTTCAACTTTTTATTTGTATTCCATTGTCCACACCGTCACTTATCATCGTGTGAGATAGTGATCAAAGGCAAACATATTAGGTAGGTACATTAAAAATAACATAAAATAAACAAAACGCGAAGAAAGATAGAATGAGACAGATATAAAATTAAAAGTTTGATGAAACACCTTGACCCTCTAACCTTTTAAATCGAAACAAAGGAATCAATTAAGCCTACCTCTCTAGCCTTTTCAATTCAAGGAACACGTTGAAATCGTTAATGGAAAGCGACAAGGCTTAAAGGCCCTAATCCCATTAAATTTAAGGAGCTTTGAGATGATAATGCGTAATGTAGGTGATTTCTATTTCTGGGAAACTGATTTCTACTCGGATTCATCTAAGATTCATGCGAAACTGAGCTTATTGCAGATTCATCAGTACTTATGCAAAGTACTGATGAATGTGTTGTACTGATGGTGTCTGCACGACCATAATATTTTGCACTAGCGGCCTGCCCCGGCTTCGTACGGGTATATAATAGTTTTCGCGATGTAAGTAATCTAAATATAGCCTATATTACTCAAGGTGAATGTAGCTTTCCAATGGTGAAAGAATTTTTGAAATCGGCACAGTAGTTTTTGAGTTTATTCATTACAAACATACACACAAAAATACAAATCTTGCCTCTTTATAATAGTAATAGTATAGTGTAGATAGTGTAGAAGTGTAAAAGTGATAGTGTAGAAGTGTAGATGTAGATTACTATGCATTACCTAATACCTGATTGACTCTTACTGCTGATTTACTAATGTAGAGTTGTGTAACATGTACCTACCTATATGGCTTTAGGTGGAACGTTTCACTCAGCTCGGCAAATTCAATTTTTCTTGCGTTTTTTTGCCAATAATAGTTTAATTACTCAACGTGATTACATGAAGAATAATCTTGCGCAAATAAATAGAATGTGTTAGCAAATTTTAATTAAAAATATCACGTAGATAGTTTAGCGACAAATGGCAATAGACTGAAAAGCCATGACGAAATTATTTTATTGCCATTTGTTGCCAAACCAATAATATCTAGGTGATACTTTTAATCGTTATATTTTGTTGATACATTCTATTTATTTACGTTAAATTACTTTTTATGTAATCACGTTAAGTAATTAAGCTATGATTGGCAAAAAACGCAAGAAAATTTGAATTTCCCGTGCTGAGTAAAACGTTCTAACCCCCTAAAAAGATAGACTATCACAAACACAATAAATGATTACTAGTTAGTATAAGTTACGATTTTGATATAACACTAAACGTTTGACAGCACTGAAATCTGGAAACCTTAAAAGAAGAACTATCGACTTACATGAATAGAGTCCGCAGCGTTCGATCACGAGGTGCCCCTTCAAATCGGCATGTAAATGCAGAGGTGCATAACTCATGCAGGACAGGATGCGGGCAGTCGGCCTGACGTGAGTTATGTTGCCTCGTGCAGGGTGTGACGTCACTGCTTGGATATTGAGAGCTTGGAATTCCTGGAGTTAAATTAGGATATAACGTAGATATTTCGAACAACTTAAAGCCTTTAAACTTGAGAGAAGCAGTGCATGAGAATAGTTAGTGTACATTTTCGACTGGCCTGTTAGCTCAGTTAGTAGTAGCTCTGCCTTCTGAACTATAGGTTGTGGGTTCGATTCCTACCCAGGAGGCCAGGACAAACATTTGTGTGATGAACATCGATGTTTGTTCTGTGTCTGGGTGTTATATTGTATTCTATGTATGTATTTACAAACAAAAAAGTATCTAAGTATTCTATCAGTTATCTGGTTCCTATACTGCAAGCTATGCTTAGTTTGGGGCTAGATGGTTCTGTGTGAAATATCGACACAGATACCGAGTATCGTAAAATAAATATATATTCATTTAAAAACTGTTTATTTGGCTCATTCTGACTAATACCTAGTACAGCCATAGTTCATTAGAATTTTCACTTAATAACGCACTAATCTCCACCACCACCGACCACGAACCAGAAGACGCAACGTAGGCCGGCCCCCCACTAGGTGGACCGACGACCTGGTCAGAACCGTGGGGAGCCGATGGATGCAAGAGGCAAGTAGCTGCTCAAAGTGGCGCTCTTTGGGGGAGGCCTGTGTTCAGCAGTGGACGTATTCAGGCTGATGATGATGATGAACGCACTAATTACTAAAGATTTATTTTCCTTGTTCTGTTCAGCTAAATCAGTTTGATTCAGCTAAGTCCTTAAAGGTAATGATAATTAATAATCATTTATCTAAACAAAGACACGAGTACCTAGCTACTAACTTTAAACCTTCCAACCACTCAAACTGTACACATAATTAACTCCACGTATGAATAATCTCCACTAATGTTTCGGCACTAATCCAGGTGCTTCACTAGGTGAGCTTAATTTGTCTTCGTTACGAAGACGTTCCACTCTGAGGGATTAGGCGGTTCATCGCATCTTAATAGAAGTGGCGGAGGCCAATTTACCGTGAAAGTACGGACGGTTTATTAAATTATGGAATTGATTTGTATTGGACGCGATTTGCGGGACTTGTTTTAGTTTGTAGCTCTGTTCTTTTTGTTTTGTGTTAATAGATTGCTGTGTTTTTCTTGATACGAAGTTATTGGTGGATAAGCATGGCTTAGGAAGTGTGCTCATCATTATTATGAACAGCCTGAAAACGTTCACAGCTGAACATAGGCCTCCCCCACGGAGCGTCACTTTGAGTGTCTGCTTGCCTCCTGCATCCATCAGCTCCCCGCAGTTTTTACCAGATCGTCGGTCTACCTAATGGGTGGCTGGCCTACCGGTCTTCCGGTTCATGGTCACCACTCGAGAACCGCTCTTCTTCATCGGTTGTCAATTCTACGAGCGATGTGGCCTGCCCATTGCCATTTCAACTTACTAATTCTAGCTGTCCAATCTGTGGTTATGAATAATCCTAAAATTGAGTTATGTATTCTAACTACTTTACCTACATGTATCTTTGTGAATTCAGAGACGTTTATTTCATCTCCCATACTTACCACAATAGAACTGAACGTAATGCGTAAGTATTTAGACGTTACCATTTCACTATATATTTTCACTATTTGAAATTATTACGATCTATTTTCTTCCTTTTATAGATTCAAATGTCTGGCAAACGTACGGAAACGATGATTTTTCCGAGCCATCTAATAAGCATGCGGATAAAAAGTGTAAATGTCGCGAACTTCCGCTTTTCTTCGTAAAACTAGGTCATCTTACTGTGTTTCCGTTTGCACAGCAGTGTGTTTGCTTGAAAACTTATTAAAGTATTGAGTGAATTACGTTTGTATATTGACGCACTTATGTTGCCCTCTTAAATCCTCTACGGGTCTATCGAACTATTATCAAAACTTGGCTTTCTTGGTAAAACTCCTAAACCATTCTTAACTATAACTTTCATAGTTTTGCCATGTGCACCTGCGGTTTAGGTATCTATTTACTACAA
This sequence comes from Ennomos quercinarius, assembly GCA_910589525.2. Lineage (NCBI taxonomy): Eukaryota > Metazoa > Arthropoda > Insecta > Lepidoptera > Geometridae > Ennomos > Ennomos quercinarius. Next base: position 9,276,992 of record OU342501.1, read on the forward strand.
GACGTGCGAATTAGGTACCTAGATCTCTTTTTACTTAAGTAACTAATATTACTAATGTCTAGATTATAGATGGTTCTTTCATATACCTATAGATATCTGGTGAAAACCGCGGGGAGCCGATGCATGCACGAGGCGAGCAGCCACTCTAGATGGCGCTCACTGGGGGAGGCCTACGTCCACCGTGGACGTCTTTAGGATGATGATGATACCTATAGATAATCATATTGTTGGTTTTTTAGCGGAATTAGTAAACTAGATATTCTTGTTTCATTTTGTTTATAAAAATCAATATAATTAAATATATGACATTTTAATTTAAATACCTAGGAAGTTACCTACTGGCAAATTGTAGTACCTACGTACCTACTAATAAATTAATTTTATCATTAACAGCAAGTAAATTGTGCAGGTACCTACTTTGAACTAATTTGTAGTATTTACAAACAATTTATTGATGTAATAGGTACTTAATAAGGAAATCTAGGATTTAATGTTTAGAACAATAAATTATACTGCTTAATTAAAACTCTAAAATAATCATTATTAGTAATCTTATTCATTAAATAAACAATCATTCGTTTATCTTGGTAATAATATAAACTAGAAATCGTACATATATACCAATCGCTTAGACAATAAAGCTGCAAATTCTAATCATTTGCAGTAAATACGTAAGCAAACACGGAAGATATAATCAATAATAACACGTGGAAAAGCTTTCCGAATTTTCTTTTAATAGCGCCATCTATTGGCACTGAGCTTCATCCCATGTTAGTTCCAGCAAGATTCACGAGGTGGCGCTACTGTGACTGGACTTCATGACACGTTGCTCAAGTGGTTCGCTCCCACACTGACAGAGGGCGCTTTACTAAAGTTTGTGTTAACATTTACAATCTTACAAAACGCCTCCTTATAATTATTTTTGTATAGGGGTTTATAAGGCGGCAGAATGAAAACTTTAAATGTTTTGGGATGACTATAGATAAACATACCATAATCATAATCATTCAGGACACTCTTATCGTATAAACGAGTTTGTTATCTGAAAATTAAAAAACACTCCATCGTTCTCTGTATCAACCAGCTGGGTTGGCATGGACGGTAGACAAAATTGTCTTTCCCCATTTAATGTCACTTTCTTCATACTTGCTTACCTGTCAAGTGGAGTAAAACGGGGGAAAGACAAGTTTGTCTACCGTCCATGCTAACCCAGCTGGATGATCTACGGCTGACCAGCTGAATAGAAAAAAGAGAAATTATAATGCTGACCCTATGTTCAGCATTATAATTTTTCTTTTTTCTTTAAAGTGACGCTCTATGGGGAGGCTAGATAGAGCGCTACTTTGAGCGGCTGCTTGCGTCCTGAATCCATCGCCTCCCCGCGATTCTGACCAGTCCCCGTATTGTGTAACTCATTCGTAATCGATTGGCTTAGACGGTAGCCCCACGGGTCGATTCGGTTGTCGGTCCACCTGGAGGGCAGGCGTACGCTGCGTCTTCCGTTTCGTGGGTTTTTTTGTACCTGAGTGTAACATCAACAACAACTCCTATTACACGCAATAATACGCGCTGTTGGCTCTTCACGCCATTCATTAAACTTAAAAAATATGTAGGTAACAACTTAAAAAATATCTAGGTATCCAAGTCTTATTACAACTAAGAAAATAAACAATAAACTAAAAAAATAAATAAGCAATCTATGTCAGTGGGAAAAATATTACAATATCGTTTTCTCTCCTATTCCGCAATAACACTAGGCAAAAAAAAAAAAACACTAGGCAATAGCCCAAGTTATTATCAATGTACATCTGGTCCAGAGAACAAAAGTCAGTACCTAAGTACCAGTTGTACCATCAATGGTACAACTGTAATGGTACAACTGTAAACTAGTAAAACAATTTGGTCCCAAATGTGCCACAGGCGCGGATGCAGAAATTTCTTAAAGTTTTTAGCAAAAAAAAAAAATTAAAAGTTTTGATAAATTAGGTGCATTAAAGCCACTTCCTAAAATGTACCTAATACGCTACGTCAACAATAGCACTCTCTCACCTGATGTCATGTGATGATGCGATCAATGATGGAGCAGGCTTGCCCTATTCTTTAATTAAATTAGTACCTCATCATTGCAGTCATAGCATGTTTTGTAATTATTTTAATAGTCAGTACTGTGGAATTCCACTGGCACATAAAACTCACAAACACTACCATTTGCTGATTCCATACAAACACGATAACCGATAGGATCTGAAAAATACAGGCGTAACTGCATTATTAGCTGGCACATTCATTTGAAAATGAAATACTTACCAAGCCGTAACGTAGAGGTGGAGTCCATTAGGTATATGCAGTATGGTTGATGTCCGCGGGGTGATCACGGAACTTTGATTGCAATGCAACAGGAGATATTTCATTCCGAATATGAAAATTTCCACAGTAAATATGCACATAAACTGCGTATTGAAACTGTCAAATCCATACATTTTTGTGTTTCTATTGGTCGCAAATGATCGCCTAGCTGATTCTTGAATTTGATAGTTTTTTACTTTTTAACTTTTTACTTTAAGTTAGTTTCGAGTTTTTGAACATAATTTCTGTATCGTGGAATTGATCTGAAGTGTAAACCGCAGATAAGACATAAGTAATATCCCCATATTTTCCCGTGTGTGCCGTAAAAGCCGGCAAAGGGTATATACAAGAAATGGGTAACAGCATTTTCCTCGGTACATTAAAATCTTCTGCGATCACCAAGTCGCCTGCCAAGCTTGGTGATTATGGCAAATACCCCGCTATGACAAGCGTCCAAAGTGACGTTTTATGGGGGAGGCCTGTGTTCAGCAGTGAATGTCTTCCGGCTGATGAAGAGAGAGAGAGAAAGAGAAGACTATCTAGATAATTTATATCTAGTCATCTTGTCCTTATGGTTTTCGCAGCCACTGCGAACATAGCTCAGTTGGAACAACGTCTCATATCCCGCTGGAATCCGAAATTTTCTGGAACTATAAGTGCCTGTAGACCGATCTAATGTCTTTTTATCTTTTTTATGAACGAGACCGTTAAATAAATACATGATAATAAAATTAAAATAATGCCAGAATGTCTCTGTAACTTCCTTACTGCTACCATTTATATAATATGTCTGTGCTTGTTCTACTTTGTGGTTTTTTTAATACTAATTATGCAGATAAGCCTTCATAACTGTGTTGTCGCTGCAGTTCTAGGAACTAAGCGGTGCGGCGTGTGTGATTGGTACTTAGCTTGAGAGTCAGAGCAATGAGAAATGTAGACTATACAAGTTTTTTATCGCCTAGCTGATTCTTGAATTTGATAGTTTTTTACTTTTTAACTTTTTACTTTAAGTTAGTTTCGAGTTTTTGAACATAATTTCTGTATCGTGGAATTGATCTGAAGTGTAAACCGCAGATAAGACATAAGTAATATCCCCATATTTTCCCGTGTGTGCCGTAAAAGCCGGCAAAGGGTATATACAAGAAATGGGTAACAGCATTTTCCTCGGTACATTAAAATCTTCTGCGATCACCAAGTCGCCTGCCAAGCTTGGTGATTATGGCAAATACCCCGCTATGACAAGCGTCCAAAGTGACGTTTTATGGGGGAGGCCTGTGTTCAGCAGTGAATGTCTTCCGGCTGATGAAGAGAGAGAGAGAAAGAGAAGACTATCTAGATAATTTATATCTAGTCATCTTGTCCTTATGGTTTTCGCAGCCACTGCGAACATAGCTCAGTTGGAACAACGTCTCATATCCCGCTGGAATCCGAAATTTTCTGGAACTATAAGTGCCTGTAGACCGATCTAATGTCTTTTTATCTTTTTTATGAACGAGACCGTTAAATAAATACATGATAATAAAATTAAAATAATGCCAGAATGTCTCTGTAACTTCCTTACTGCTACCATTTATATAATATGTCTGTGCTTGTTCTACTTTGTGGTTTTTTTAATACTAATTATGCAGATAAGCCTTCATAACTGTGTTGTCGCTGCAGTTCTAGGAACTAAGCGGTGCGGCGTGTGTGATTGGTACTTAGCTTGAGAGTCAGAGCAATGAGAAATGTAGACTATACAAGTTTTTTACCATATAGAAAAGAAAGAAGAATAAATAGAACTACTTCGCAATTGACATAATATATTTATGGTATCTTTGATGTAGTTAAATCTAGTTATATATCTTTGAAGTACATTTCAATAGGCTCTAAAAGAGCTTAAAGCTACGTATCCACCAAAGATGTGCGAGGTAGCTCTGGGCGGTGCGAGGATGCGCAGCGAGGCTGTGAAATGGTGTGAGTGTTTCCACCGGAGATGTGCTAGGCCACTGAACGGTGCGAGGATTCGTAGTGAAACGGTGCGCGGATGAGTGGTCTGAGGATGTGTAGCGGGTTCGTTCGTCGGCGGGAGCGGAGCGCGCGCGCCTCTGCTCGCACACATCCCTCGCAACACATCCGTAGCACACTTTTCCCCCTTGTTTTGCATGTACAAAAACCTCGCTCCGCTGAGCTGTTTCTACTAGACCTGCGCCGAACGAGGCTAGGTAAATTAACTGATTCTAGTGGTTCTTGACAAACATATCCGTGGCTACCCATCCTCACACATCTATGGTGGAAACGCAGCCTTAAGCTCTTGTTTTTGCGCTAAGAAAAATAATTTTAAAATTGGGTGCATAAAAAATTCTTGAAAATCTTTAGGTATTGTGTTGAATAAGCAACTAACTCAACAATAGTAGGTGTCTGCTAAATCTAAAAACGATAAATATAATAGAAAGCACAAACACGAGTCTTTTTTATCCAAGTTACTGAGCTTCAAAGTTGTTTTTACACCGTAGCTCTTGAACTATAAGTATCGCGTAGGCCAGTCGTTGTTTCACCGTAGGCGAACTTTATCGCAGCCGCAGTAGAATTAAGCAATTACATGCAAGTCCTGAAACTTTACAGGAAAATGAGGGAAACCAGCAAAACGCCAAACATAGTTTTATTTCTTGAATTTGCAATTCAATTGGTCTGGCTACTTTAAATGACTTTGGAGCGTCATGCCGTTGGCATAATTGCTTTCAGAAGTATGGTTTTTCAAGTTGTTTTGTGTTAGATCCACGAACTTACACTTCCTTGTTTATAATAGCTACGACAGCTTCGTTTGTACTAAGAAATTGTTTACCATTGCCGTTTATGTGTAAGTACATTATCTGACTGGTCTGTTAGCTTAGTTAGTAGTAGCCCTGGCTTCTTAACTATAGGTTGTGGGTTTGATTCCCACCCAGGAAAAACATTTGTGTGATGAACATCGATGTTTATTCTGTGTCTGTGTTATATTGTATTCGATGTAGGTATGTATTTAAAAAGAAAAATATTATATAAGTACTCCCATCAGTTATCTGGTGGCCATAGTGTACAAGCTATGCTTAGTTCGGGGCTAGATGGCGCTGTGTGAAATGTCCACACATATTTATTTATTTTATTACCTGACTACTGCAAAAAGAAGGGTTATACTGCCTTCATAATACTACACAAGTCCAACGGAATAAATAATAGTATATACTGGTAATTCTGCCTTCTTGTGGGTTCGGTTTCCACTCAAGGCAAACGTTTTGCGTTATGAACAATGTTTGCTCTGTGTCTAGATTTTATAAGTATTCAAAAAATAAGCATACAAGTATTCTATCAGTTAACTTGGTTGTCATAGTGGGTTTGCTTATAAGTTGAGTCTACACGGCGCTGTGTGAAATGCCTTCAATCTTCATGAACATGTTTTATTTTCAAACCACTACCACAGAATAGATGTAATATAGTCTACTTCTACTTCTCCCAACGTTTTTTCGCTAATAAAATATTATCTAAGCCACAGTTAACCTTTTCATCACACCCCCCCCCCTCCACACACACACACACATGCACGTTATTGAAACTGTACAAAATAAAAATCAAAACATAAAAATTTAAGAAAATAAAAGAAAAATGACGGAGATAAGGATGTAGATGCAGATGTCGGTTTAGTAGATTTTATTAATTTTATCAATCGATTTATGCAAACGAAAACGAAGAAGAGACGAACGAGTATCGATGATTGGTCTATGCTCCTATTACTTTATAGACATTTACGCTGCATTCTGCAGAAGGCATCTGTAGATTGCAGGAATGCACGGTACCATTTGCGTTCTAGCGCGCGGTGCGGTTACTCTCCGCATAGTTAGATTAAACCGTTGTTTGCCTTTCTGTTAGCGAATTGGCGTTGAATTGAACAAATTTTCATTATACATAGAACAATTTTGACTAATATTTTAAACTTAAGCGAGTGTGTGGGTTTACAATTCAAGCTCGTAAGGACAGCACCGGGTTCGATCCTCGGTCCTGCACCAATGATTTATCTAGTAAGTTATGTGCAGTTTTCGATGCAATCGCTCCATGCCTCGGAGAGCACGTTAAACCGTCGGTCCCGGTTGTCATAAGAACATCTATGGCAATCGTTACGGGTAGTCAGACGCCTGATAGAATCTGACACCTGATCTAACCATCCCTGTTCCTGGTTCTTTATGGGTTGCGAGATCAGTTGGCAGTCGCTCGTGTAATTCTGGTAGCTCGCCGCTACAGGTTAGATTGGGAGCCGACCCCATTAACAAATGGGAAAAGACAAAGAGGATGATGAAAGAAATATGGCCAGACTACTGCCAGCGTACTAATTCTCTGAGCTACGACGACTATATTGGTTTCTCTATCGGACCACTTTACCTCTTATCTTTCTGCTCTTAATTTTAAATCCAATAAAAGAAACAACGATTATTTGCTTTGCGCTAGACAAACAACGCGCGCAATCAAATTTTAGATTTGACGCAGGCAAATAACAAATAGGAATTGTGAAAAATATATTAAGTTCGTTCGCGGTTCGTTTGTAATTGCTTTAAAAATTGTGAAAAACGTATTTGGAATATTTTTCCCGCACGCCGTATGTTGGAGTTTGTGTCGGACTCATTCAATTATGCAAAGCCACCATTTGTTAACAGATTTTAGGGTAATTCTGTGAATGTCGCCTCGGTTTTATGCTAATCAGCTTAGTGTCCGTTATTTATGTGGTACATGCTTACAAACATTTCACGGTACTGTGCCAGCTACCGATAACGATTCACGCAATTAATTGCAGAAACACTCACTAGCGTGATTTAACGTAGTATTAATATTCGGTCAAAATTGTATTTGTTTAACGGTTATTTTGTGTTAATTTAATGCAAATGGCGATAAGCGCTTGGAACATAACCAGCGCTGGAGTTGTTTAATTTGGCGGCTAGCCAACGCATTAACTTAGTTTTTTTTGGATTTAACATTTTTGGCCTAATCGTAAAAAGTTAATAAGTCTTTAAAACCTATAATAACGAAAAAAGCGATTGTCAGCCGCACTAAGACGTAAACTGTCACTTTCGAAAATAGAACTAAATACATTCTAATAATGAAATTTGCTTTTAGTGAACGTGGTAACGATTAGTTTTAATTTTATACAGCTTTCCACATTACCATCCAATATAAAGGGTGTAAACGGAAAAGATGCGCATCATGATGTGGAGTTGCTACGACGTCTACGCGGTGTCTACGGTGATGCTACGAAAACGCTACGTTGACGTCACATCTTTTTTAACTCTTACTTTCTTTTTATTGTGAAAATGCTAAACATTATTTTAATAAAGAATATCATAAGTTAGTAGAGTTATTAATTATATCAGCTTATTTTTTAGGGAGCTCAATTTGCTAAATGGCGTTCTACTATAATCTGCTCTTAACTATATCCCTACTTAATTATAAAAGTAGCAACAAAATGAAATTATTAACCTAAGGTTGTTTTTATTCTGGAAAATTGAGAGTTCTCGCAGAAACTGTACTATTAAATTTTGAACTAAAGTGGCCGATATAGCTCTTACAATTAGCAAGTTGAAATGGCAATGGGCAGGCTACATCGCTTGTAGAACTGACAACCGATGGAGAAGAAAGGTTCTCGAGTGGCGACCACGAACCGGAAGACGCAGCGTAGGCCGGCCCCCCACTCGGTGGACTGACGATCTGGTGAAAGCCGCGGGGAGTCGATGGATGCAGGAGGCGAGCAGCCGCTCAAGGTGGCACGCTCTGGGGGAAGCCTATGTTCAGCAGTGGACGTCTTTAGGCTGTTGATGATGATGATGATGATGAAGAAATTTTCTGGGTTTTGTAAAAAATTAAATAAAACGGTTTCAGGTCAGGTCAATCAACCTTTAACATTAAGCAGTAATTGTTGACTGAAAATTTCAATTACTTCTTTAACATCAGCGGCAATCTTATCGGTTTACAAATTGAACGCCAGGTATCCGATTACTTTCATAATTGATTGTAGGTTGTAGCTATTATTGTGTACATTACGCGCTGTATAGTATATCACGTTAAATTTTTGTACCTATATGATTCAATACAATTAATTTTTATTTTTAACTATAATATACAAAAGAGCGAGTGTGGCTTAGCGTTTACTCAAGCGACTTTACAACTGATGCATCCTTCAAATTCTATTGCACCAATGACTATCAATGTGTTAGAACTCACGTTTACAATGGAGAAGATAAACACCGTGAGGAGCCCGTATATTAGAAAATCTCACAATACGCTTACGCTTACGCTTATGCTAACATTTTATTGTAGCACGAAACTGCAACTGAAACATCGTCAATATATAGTCACCCCCACTCCGACCAGCTCTCAGCCAACAATACGAGATCATGACGTGTGACATTCTCCAACCCGCACTTGACTAGCGTTCTGGATTATGTCCTAATCTTACTCTACAAGAAACTCTGCGTGTACCAGCAGTGGGAACTGGGAGTATTGGGTTGATGACGTTATAAGTACATAAATATAAATGAAATTGTCGTAATTTTCTACCAATGTTGAATCTGATAATACAACAAACAATAAAACAAACAGATACATTTCTCTATATAAGGGGCGTTCGGTTTGAGATTAGTGTCGTTTTTGGCATTTGCAAAATTAGCGTTGTTATAAACCGTTCGGTTTGAGAATTTCGCCAATAATGCCACTTTGACCACTTTTACTCATTACCCAAAACGAACGCAAAATAACCAAATGCGGTTTGTTATCTCAAATGACAAAAAACAAATTGGTGGAATTTTACATTACACACGTAAACTTACGTCTTCCTTCTGACTTCTTCATGCTACATCATTACGATAAATACAGTTTTCACAATAAAAATCAGTAATTTTTACACAACTGCGCCAAAAATTCTACGTCAATCTCTAATGTCAGAAAACGATCACTTTTAACCTACCTCCACAGTTGGGTCAAAATTGGCAGTTCAGGATGGCATTTTTAACTGTTTTCGAGCTTTCCGAACGGTGAACGACAACAGTTAAAACGTAAATTTTGCTCACACATTCCCAAAACAAACGGTGCATGTGGTAATTTTTGTCGTTTTTAACTGTTAATTTTGCCACTAGTAGGCTATCCGAACGCAGGTATAGTCGAGCAAACAACAGGCATTTTTTATTTACAAATACTATAAAAAGGTTACTAATAAACTATTAATGCATTTTGCGTAAGCCAAAATAATGGGGCACCCGTACTAGTTTCATGTAGTCACGGCAGAGGTCGCTTCCGCGTCGAGTCGTCGCCACAAAAACTGAGCAATTTTCTGATAGCCATCTGACACGAGAATGGTTACGTTTGACATGCCATTTATACTTCCATTTGTCAAAGTATAAGTTTGGTGTCGCATTGTAGGGTTAAAGATTGTTTGGGGCTAATTATATTAATGGGTTAGTGAAATTTTTTGTGGATAATTTTGGACAATTTTAATCGACATAGCTAGATGGTTTGCTAAAATGAGCATACGTTTGACAACATCTCACCTGCAGTTGTCTAAGGTGCAGCACGTTTGCCCATGAGACGCCCATTCACTCTTGACTTGAAAAGACCCAGGTTATATATACCAAGGAGAAAATACTGTTGCTGGAAGAGCATTATATTCCTTAGCCGTTCGGACTATGTATGATTCAGCAAAACGCTTAGTGCGAACTGGCGGTAGACTTACGACGAAATTTAAATAAAATTCAATGTTTTGCTTTGGTTTCAGATGGCAAATGAGGAAATCGGCTCAAAAAGGTATGTAACACTTCTTTTAAGCAGCGGTTTCTTCGTGATTAGGCATCAGTGTTGAAATATTACCCGTAATAGCAGAACACAATAGCTCTAACATGCACAAGCCGGACTCCTGGAAACGTTTGAAGAAATTGCTTATAAATTATTTGTGCCGTAAACGACCGCTTCGCCGCTGCAGTTCGTAAACTGTTATTTTCGAGCAGTTATGGCACAAAGCTGGTATTAAATGCAATTTGATTTAAATTGAAGATTAATGAAGTAAAACTGGTTTGATTCTCGATATTACACAACAATATTGCCTTTGTTTTCATAGCTTTATTATTGAAATAGAAATCTGGTTTAGTTTTATTTTTTCATTTTTACATACGAAAATAAATAATGATTATAACAAGTTACAAAGTGTCTGTTTGTTTGTAGATTAATTTTTATTTGTATTATTTTTACATAATAATGCATGGGTGCTTTATCATCACGTACCCAGTAGGTGACATGCTGCCAAACGAATACCCATGCGTCGGGTATAGCAAAATAATCTGGTCAAAATCCGTTCAAAGAAACATCGATCTTAACTTGGTAGGTTTAAATATCGATTCAGTTTGAACTTCAGCTTGGCGCCTACAGCAAAGTCAACGCACAAAATGACCGATTTGACTGTTATTAATTAATGTTTATTTTATATCGTATTATTCTAACAATTAAAACGTCAGTATATTTGAATGTTTGTGGGGATTACACATTTTTTTGTGAATATATCTTCGATAGAAACTGAGTACAATTGGTACATTCAAATTTTCTTAGGAATGTTTGCGATTTTTTCCTATCGAGCTAAATTCATTTATTTGTCATAAAAAACTTAAAGATATGTATTACATGATATATTAAATACAAATCTCTACATGCTCTATTTTTGCTGAGGAACGTGCCTAAAATCATCTTGTTTGCTGTCTAAACCCTTCGCCTTTACCCAACCGATTGCGCACTTTCTCGACTGAGAATATCTTGGTCTCAAAAACTTAACTACAACGCGAATACCGTGAGGTGACTCAATCTATAAATGCTTTTATTATCTACATCCCTATCAACTTTGGTTAGACCTTGTTCGAAATAAATCCCAAACTATAATAGGAATCCATACAATCACTTGCTTAAATTCAAACTCAAGCAAAACTCATGGGCCGCTCCCCCACTCAATACTTGTTCAAATAATCCCCTTTGTTAATCCTCTAGTATTGGTATGGGTAGGTATTTATAGGGATAGATATCCGTGTTTGCGCCCTTAACACTGTAATTAAAACAATAATTACAGCTGCAACAGTGCTAATTTCGTGTCAGTTGTTCTTGAGGGCCCTTTGTGTCCATTCGTTTGAGACTCAAAGGAGTACACGGGGGGTCCCAGACTCATATGAGATCGTATTTGTGCAACTGGTCTACGCAGTATACAAGGTTTGGAAGCTATCAACAAATAAGATTTTAGAAAATCCTCGAATTTCATACATAGAGTTTGAGTAATGTAGATGTTATCTCAGAATTCATAAATTCATACTTTTGTACGATTGCGATTACAGTTTGTTGTAATTTATCTTGTGATCATAAATAAGCGCTACACGCCATCCATTTATGGTCGAAGGAATACCATTCCTTCGATTCGCACAAAGTGGTTTGACTCGATATTTACAATCCGAGCAGAAAAGGAATGGAACACTTTACCAGCGTCTTTGTTTCCCGATAAGTACAATCTGGAGCTGTTCAAGTTGCGAGTGAATAGGTATCTTCTAGGCAAGCATGTACCATCGTAGACCGCGTCGTCACTTTCCATCAGGTGAGTTTGCGGTCAAATGCGGGTCTATTTAGTTATAAAAAAAAATGTAGACTTTGGACACTGTTGTCCACAGTACTTCTACGTGCGAATCAATGGTGCGGAAAAGCTCTATCGATTTTAAACTACCTTTATGTTGCAGTTTGTTAAACTTATATTGTTATTGGCTTTTCAGAGCGCTCCTTTAGAGAACCCTTTATGCTTGTGAAGTCTTTTCGAATGTGCAATTGTGTAGACTGCAAAGTGAAGATTTTGGCTGAATTTGTTGATAAACGTACGTTTCATGATTTGACTCGTTTCATTTTATTATTCAAAGCTTTTTTGAGAAATTGGGCTGCTTATTTTCATTGATATAGAAAATAGAGATCATAAAGCCGCACAAAAAAATACGTTTTGTTCTACATTATATATTAATACGGAATAAGTAGGAAGTTTGACTTACACTCTCACTAATGTCTGTCGGAATACTGTTGTTTTCTCACTAATACTGAACTTGGCATATTGACACTTTTTAGTAGTTTTCATATATATATTATAAAAAGATAATAAAAACAAAATTCACTCCGCTTTTCAATCTATTCTTCGTCGCTCGGGCACAAGGAAAAAAGAACAATTGCATGTTTGATGACGGAAAATTACAAACTTTTAAACTGAAGTCTCTGAAAGTTCAAGCAAGCTTGGTGCTCTTGAGTGTCGTCACTTTTTTAATAAATTCTCGTAGTTTTAGTAAGGAAAGGCTAAAGGGCAGGTTGAGAGCTGTCGAGTAGAGCTTGACGAGGAGTGAAATAATTTAATTCCATTGCTTTAAATTTTGAAAGCTTAAAAAAAAGCTTTAAATTTTGAAATCGTAAAACCAGGATAGATGCCCCGCTTTTTGAAAAAGCCTCGTAACTTTAAATCTATTGATTTATCAGGAATAATTCCTGTGATAATAGCTACATAGTCTAATCTTTTATCTTACATTAGAATCTGATTTTGGTGAGCTATAAATGACTGATTGTGCAGAATTTAAGTTTACCCAGACCCTTTTTTTTGGGGATAGTCACCTATTTATATGAATAGATGCCCCCCCATGAAAATGAGCAGGAGGATAGGTGCCTGTACTGTGGCATAGTAGCCTTACAAAAGAAAATACTTTATAAATACTATTAAATATGTTTATGTATTCTTTTTATAATATAACAGGCATAAACATACTTAAATAATATATTTTCTTTAAGAAAAAATCAATGGAGTATTTATTTTTAACATGAACAATCATAAGTAAAAATAGGTAATTATACCCACTTAAGATACATTTCTGTCCAATTAAACTAGACTAATTGACCCGTCCTGGATTCGCACAGGTTTATGAGTTTTACTCCCTAACCCTGTCAAAGAGAAGAGGGAACGTCAAAGAGAAAATGATAAAGGAAAAGGATGAATGGATCCCCTATTTTTTCTTTCGCCCTTTTACCTGCCTGCCTTTGCTACCCGATCTAACTATTCCTCCTTTGTCTTATCTTTTCCTTCTCCCTTCAATATTCCTTTCGACAGAATATGCATAATGTGCTTAGCCTATGAACACGTTATCTAAGTAACGTAAAGGTAATTTTTCAAGATATTGAAATCATTATTTCACCATTGTTGATTATTTTTTACTGTTTAATAAATCATATATTTACTAACTAATAAAAAAATATTTCATAAAAATCTTCTCTTTTGCTTCGTGCAACCTGCACATGGCCGTTTTTTTAAAACATAAAGTATTACAAATGATATTCCCAAAAATTAACTACAATCACTCCAAGTTTCATTGAAATCCGTCTAGTTGTTTCAGCGTGATGCGTGTTCAGAAGGACAGACAGACAGACAGCCAAAAATAAAGAAAAAAGTTGTTTTACATATTTAAACTGTAAATAATATGTCTTTTTTGTGATATTCGATCTTTAGTTACCGTTAAATATGTATCTAAGAAAATTTCAATATGTAAATATATAAAAAAACATTTGTAAAACACGTCGACATCATCGGTGGTGGATAGATGCCCCTAAGGGCACCTATACCGCCAAAAATTGAGGCGACTATCATTTTTGATATGGATAGATGTCCTTTTATTTTTAAATTAAACTAAATACATTAGAACGATTGTTGACACCTAGGTGTATACTCAATAAACCAATGTATTGATAAAATAAAACTTGAATGGACTATAATTACTGATTAGAAAGTTATGTAACTGTAAATACTCCCGTTTGAAACTATGACGTGGTTTTCGCTTTCGCTGCGGAGATGATCGCTCATACGGTCGAGATGCGTCTATTTTGCGAGATGCTCTGCGGGGACCCGAGGTTTGTGGCGTCTACGCTCCTTATTTAACTTATAAATTTTCTGTTGCGATTTTGGGAAGTTAGATTTTTTGATAACGGGGCACCTATCCTACTGAGGCATGTATCCCGGTTTTACTCACACTGAGAAGTTTTCCGTTTAGGGTATTATAATATTATTATCAAAGAACATGGTCTGGTCGACAGACGTAGGTTAGTATGATCCCCAACACAATAAAAAAAATGTGTGGACATTCCACACAGAACCAACTAGCCCCAAACTAAGCAAAACTTGTACTATGAGGACCAGATAACTGATACAATGCTTAGATACTTTTTGTTTGTAAATACATACATAGAATACAATATAACGCCCAGACACAGAACAAACACCTATGTTCATTTTCGGGTGGGAATCGAACCCACAACCAACAGTTCAGAAGGCAGAGCTACTACCGAGATATCAGGCCAGTCAATAACTTAAATACCATACATAAATGATCTATCATTAAAGAGGATCTTCGAAATCCATTTTATGAACTAGAAGGTATCATTCCTAACATTATCACCAGTGATCCTCATCATAATACCCCAATTGTGGTACATCAGTTGCTGTTTTGTTAAGGAAATAGGTACTTAACCGATATAGATGTTTCTGGTTTCTTTTCTCGTAAATTCTATTATCAAATCTTGACTGTATGTTCAAAACTATTAAAAAGAACATCAAAATCTATATATAATTGACTGAGATTTCACATAACTTACACAGATGTATACATACACCGAATTACGAGAAGGCTGTTTTCGTTTAAGTCGCGTTAAAAAAAAAATATACCTATTGCAGTACGTTATTTTCTGCGATGTTTACTCTCTTGTTTTGATTTTGTTGGCTCATTATACATATGTCATGAATTTATTAATTCATTCTTATTTTTATAATTAAAGTGGAACGTTTCACGAGTGCCGCAAATTCAAATTTTCTTGCGTTCTTTTGCCAATAATAGCTTAATTACTCAACGTGATTACATGAAAACTAATTTTGCGGAAATAAATAGGATGTATCAACAAATTACGATTAAAAATATCTTCTATATATCATTGGTTTAGCGACATATGGCAATAAACAAATTTCGTCTTAGTTTTTCAGTCTATTCCATTTGTCACTAAACTAATGATATGTAGGTGATACAACCGATGGGAAAGAAAGGTTCTCAAGTGGCCACCACGAACCGGAAGACGTAGCGTAGGCCGGCTTTCCACTCGGTGGACCGACGATCTGGTGAAAGCCGCGGGGAGCCGTTGGATGTAGGAGGCGAGCAGTCGCTCAAGGTGGCGCTCTCTGAGGGAGGCCTATGTTAAGCAGTGGATGCCTTCAGGCTGTTGATGATAATGATGAACAAAAGTTATGCAAGTAAGTAATATAAATAAAACACTTTACATTCTTGATCTTATAATTAACACTATGGATATTTTTTTTAACCTGTGGTAGCCTGCATCTAACCACTGTCTTACCTGATCGTAAGTCGACTATGGAACATGCTTGCCTAGAAGATACGGTTTACTCTTGAAAACTCCCACATTATATTTTTCAGTAAACAGAAACACTGGTAGTCCTAACAAAGAGGATTAAAATCGCAACTCAATTTTACGTCTGACGCAATAAAGAAATCTACAACACTTTCATAAACAGCCGCACCAGTTTAACATTTAATTACGGCACCCATAACTGACGTGATTGCATTTCCTGCAACTGACGTATAAGTTTATTATTTTGCCAATTTGAAACGATATTAAATTCTTGGCAACGGAATTGGAGCGTCAGTAGTCAGGCTTCAAGAAGTGGTGGTGAGTAATTGCAATACATACGAAATTATAATACAGGTCGTGATGAAATTTGGTAGACTATACGTACCTTCTAGGTATGCTAATTTTAATTTGCTGGCTGCTTATATTAGTATCGCATTTAAATTTCAGTGATAGAATAGTGTGGGGTAGCTTATTGAGCTATTATGAATTAAAAGGGTACATTTTTATCTATCCGCAAGTCGTTTTCGATTGGATATGTACATATACTCAAACTCCGAACTCCACATTTAGTATTTACAGTTTCGTATAAAACAAGATTCTGTTGCATAATGACCAATTCTCTGATTGGCCAATCACTTAATCCCAAAATGACCAAAACTAGGTGACTGATGGTGACTTAATCTGTCTGCCGCAGTATGAAAAAATATATTTATTCGTAATCTTTGCAGTGATAGTTCCCCTTATGTGCAGTTATACTGAATAGGTAATAAAAAACAGAACTTCTAAAACTAAAACAGATCCACCTCGTATGTCTAACTCATGCAAAAATCCCTTCAACTCGCTACATTGTTATCTTATTCACTTAGCAAAGTTTTCTATTCGCCATGAACTCTCGTTGAACTCGGTTTCAATAATGGCGCGGGTGTTGCAGACGTCAAACTTTCTCCAACCCGCTGCCGAGACATTATGACGAAATCCGTTGGGAACTCTTAACCGTCGAGCTGCCAGGTGCATCGATCGGTCCCAGGCAGCTCTTGACACTCGAAAAACTTTCCCGATGACCGGATTCAAATATTTTCACTAAGTGTAGATCCACTTCGAGCGCTCTTTTGATCTGAGGACATCTTTGTGTGGAACTCTTTTGGTCGGATTTTTCGGTAAATGCGCATGATCCGTCGTTAAGTCAAAGCGTTCACTCTGCTCGGTGGAATTGGTAGTGAATAATGTTAGGGAACTTTGAATATTTGAGTTTTTTGAAGATTTGTTTTCAAGAGCAGGGGGCGTACCGTGAGCTCTTAGCGCGATTCAAAACAGAGCCTACACTGGATCGCTTGTCAAAATCCCCATACAAAAAAAAACAAAGCGATCCAATATAGGCTCAGTTTTGAATCGCGCTAAGAGCTCACGGTACGCCCCCAGGTATTGCCTAATTGTGGTAAACATTAGAAATTAAAATTAGGTCCCCTCCCCCCTTTTTGTTTTGGTTTCCTGCTTAATACGTCACTAAGAAACTCATGGATTAAACAACTTTTAAGAATGTGTTGTTATTTGTTATTTTCTATTTAGGTAGTTTAAAAAACTCTCGTCAACATTATAAATTTACTATTTTCTAATTTTAACTGAAAAATAAAAATAACTTAACAGAATTACTACTAGGATCTGGATCAGTATCATTTACTTTGTGCTAGTGGCCTTTAAGTTGAGTATTGCTCTTGGAAGTTTTGTTATTCAAGCAACCGTCAACTATTAACTATAGGCATACCATAAATCTAAGTCTAGATACGTCATAAACACGTAAAAAATCACAATTCCAACTTAAAACTGTAATTTGGTAACATTCAGCGAAGAACACGCAATTAAGTTTTTGAAATAATTACAAGGAACAATTATTAAAGTGGCGGCAGTAACGTCAGCTGTTGCCCTTGCGAAGTGAAAATGATACAATGAGAAACCAGTTCAATAGAAGGGTAACACTGAGCTACGAAATGTAACCAACGCTTCAGTGAAAATTCACTTACGAGTCGATAGCATCTGTAGGATAAAACACTGCATGCTATTTAATTTTCTCAGACGTAAAATGTGGCCAATAAGTATGAGTCAGCATACGTCCTTATAGTTCGCTCACGTTGTGACTACCATTATCAACAATAACCATAAATTTTCTATTTTGCTAAACGACCCCGAAACAGGGTCGTGTAGCAATTAACGTGCCAGGGTACTTTTAGCTTTACTTCTAATACTTTTGGTACTCTTTTCTCTTCCAGAGTTTGTTATTCAACGAAAGAACATTTCTTTTTAAACGCCATCAAGACAGTTTGGCGTCGTAGTTAGCACGATTGTTGTCTGTGGTGAAACTTTGGACGTTTAGACGTTTATGGACCATCTGCTGCCGTGATCGTAGGGTTCGGAGGGTTTTTAGATGAGTTTGAATGGTGGATAAAAAATTATTCTGCTCTAGATCTTTAGAATAACATTTGTGGCATTTTTTGCCCAAAGTGTCTAGGTACTTAAATTAACGATTAATGCAAATAATCTGTTTCGTTTATAAATCCAAAAGGAATCCCTTATGGAATTCTGTTGGTTGTTTTAAGTCGTTAGTTGTTTGAGTAAAACATTAGTAAAACTAAATGAAACCAAAAATGTTTTTTTTTATATTTTCTTAGTTTTTCTCTGCTCACATTATGATCCATTTCCATTTCATTTTATATTTCGGTTGACTTTAAAGCCGTTTTTCTGATGAACAATTTTGGCCCTTTGTGAAATAAGTAGTATGCAAAAATTTAACAAAGCCAGAAATAAATTGGTCTAAAAAGTGATATTCATGGCAGATTTAAAATGACTGATATCTATTGTAGATTCTTCAGGGGCTCAATTTTAATAGAAAACTTCAAAGGCCACAAATACTTCTGTAACGGGGTGTCCTTACGGCTAGCTCGCCTGGGCACCTCGTTATGTTGGTAAGTCGAGCCCTCGCGTCACCGAGAGGCGGAACGACGGATAGACCTACCTAAAAGGGGGTTAAGTGTGGATTTGGTCCAGAGAAACACGGATCACAAGGTAATAACGTACAGGTTCGTATATTCACTATTTCACAAAGGTTCCGCTTATGCTATACTTAGTTGCTATTTATTGGACGCTGTACACCAGATGCGCGCGGGAGGGTGACGGGACCTGCGCCCGCGCTTCCACGGAATGTTCTCGAGCAGGAGCGCGGCGGCCTGCGAGAACCACGGTACGGCGACGGTAGGGTGATACGGGTACGGCCTCACGGTGAGGGCTACGGGTCACGCGGCGTAAGCCCGGGCCACGCGCACGGAAGGCCTCCGGGGTACGGGAAGATAGCTCACGGCTGAGCCACGGCGATAACGCGCCGAGTACGTGAAGGATGCGCGCACGACGGCGTGCGGCGGCGGTCGTGGGGTATGTTATTGCAAGGGTCGGGCGGCAAAAGCCGAAGCCACGCGCACGGAACTCCTTGCAGGGGGATGGGGGCATGCAGGTCTAGGGTCTGAGGGTCCTGCGGCAAAAGCCGAAGCCACGCGCAAGGAAGGCCCTCAGAGTGCGAGGAAATAGCTCGCGGTTGAGCTATATTGGTTACGCGGCGAGTACGCGACGGGAACGCGGTGGGCGCACGACGGCGTGCGGCGGCGGTGTTCGAGGGGTATGTTAGTGCAAGGATCGGGCGACAAAAGCCGAAGCCACGCGCGCGGTCACTCCTTGCGGGGTAACATGCATAGGGACTGAGGATCATGCGGCAAAAGCCGAAGCCACGCGCAAAGAAGGCCCTCAGGGGTACGGGAGCGGGGTCGGGTTGCGACGAGAGGTGATCGTGCCAACATCAGCCGAAGCGCGCGCACAGAAGGCCACCCCCCGCCGTGTTAGTAGGGAACGGGTCAAGGCGATTTGCTAGATGCTTTTGCTGCGCGGGAGGACTCGGTGTAGCCGGTTACACGTCCGTACACCGCGGAAGCATCGAGCAAATGCCTTCGTTGCAGCGGTCGGCGTGGGTTTATATAGTATCGGTGCGACGCGGCGCGCGTTCGTGTGTGTGTGGTACCGGCGGGTCTGGCGATCGCGGCGGTGGGGCGCGCGGGCGGCGTGTGGGGGTCTGGGTTGGTTTGCTGGTCGCTGCAGGTCCGTCACACCCTCCCGTCTTCTCTGGAGATTTTTACCTGGGGAAAAATCACCGTTCCGGGTACATACAATGTTCTTAAAACTGGTTAATTACACTATCGGTTCGGGTATTTATCATGCCGTGTTTACTGACAGGAGGAAGATTATTCAGTGGAACATTCATTGTGTTCTAATACCTTTTTACGTAGGAATATTAATTGAACAATCTTATTCAAAGCGGGTTAGGCATGAGTAAATATTTAGCGAGGTACTAACAAATACTAGTGATATCTCTGGTTTACCTAAACATAATATCTCTGGAATAATCAAATATCTGGCGCATAAAAATCTTGCAAAATTAAACATATTATATAACTGGATATAATTACAGGTAGAAAAAACTTTTGCGTACGACTTCCGATAATAAACTAAGTTTTTTCTTTGGTGCTGGTATTAATATATTAGCGTAAGTACCTTTTGTACTTGGTTATTACATCATAAAAAACATAAAAGACAGGTTAATATTAACAAGAAAGTGGTATAAGTAAAAATAAAAAATGACCGGATACTACTAAGTATGTTCCATAGCTATAAAAATTAGTCAGGTACTGGCCTTTTGTTCCTGTCCCGGGTGTGGCGGTGGCCTCCTCTGTGTCCTCTTCTTGTTTTCCTTTTCCGTCTGTGACCTGGGTTGGTTTGCGGGTCCGGGGGGTACAGGGTTTCATAGTGCTGTATGGCTGGCTGGGGGTAAACTTCATTAGTAAAGTTTACTGGGTTGGTGGTCGGATTCGGTGGGCAGGTTGTGCGTTTTTTAACATATTTTTGCGTTTTTATAAATAGCGTGTTCGAAGTGCCGGCTGTTGATATATCCTGGTGGCTTTTCAATATATTTTGTATTTCGCCTTGTGGTACGCCTTGTTTTCGTTCTGGCGGTGATTCTGGTTTTGGATCAAGTGCGTGGTATTTTGTTGTTCTATTTAGTTGGCCCGCTTTTATTTTATTTTCTGGGATGCCTTGGAGTGGTACTTGTTCCATTTTATTTTTATGCCGGTCTTTCTTATCTTGTTTTAGTTTGAAAACCGGGTTTCTGGAGAGTTCATCGGCTATTTTGATTTGGTTACTACACTTACTACTGGGTCTGTATTCTATTTTGTAGTCGTGTTGTTCTGGTGTGTCGTTTACGGTTTTTGTTATTGTGGTGGTTGCTATTTCTTCTGGCTTTTGGTCTTTATCGCCATTTTCTTGGTTCGGCGTCCACTGTATTGTTGCACCCATTCTTTTCATTATATCCATGCCTATTAATATCCGGGTTATCTCTGGGTGGTGCAGCATTTGGTGGTATATTTTCCTCTCTCCTATGGTTACTTCTAATGGTAATGCTTCTTTTATCACAATTCTTGCTCCATTTGCCAGTACTGCGGTCTCTGATATTTCTCTTGGTTTCTTTTGTTTCACTATGAATTTTTTGTATATTTCTTTATTTACGTAGGATCTTGTTGAACCCGTATCGACTAACGCGTCGTACTCGTTTTCTAGTATTTTGATTTTTACGAATGGTCGTATGTCTGCTTTTCCTTGGTTCTGTGTGTTTATTATCAGGGATTCTATGTGGTTGTTTGGCCTTTTGCAGCACTTTGTGCTCTGGGTGCCGAGTTTGCCACATCCACTGCAGAACAGTATTTTCTTCCCTCGGCAATCTTTCATTGAATGGCCTGGTTTACCACAACTCCAGCAACATTCTTGTTGTTTGTAGTTGTGGACATATTTTGCTGTTCCTTCGGGCCGAATGTGTTCTCTGGGTGTCCACTTACTGTTTGTTTCTCTGGTTATCTGGTTCTGGTCTGGTGCTTCGCGTACATATTGGGATCTTTGACTGGGTCCTTCAAAATCTCTGCGGCTTTTTTCTGTTATGTTTTCATAATCGCTGGCTAACTTTATTAATTCATGTACGGTGCTAAATTCTGAGTATTTTATGTAGTATTTGTATCTTGTTGACATGTTTTCGTATATTATTTTAAGCTCTTCGTCCTTGGACATTCTGCCGTATCGGCGCATTAACGTTTGAATTTCGATCAGGTAATCGGTGAATTTTTGTTGGTAATGCTGCTTTTTTATTATTATTTTTCTTAGTAGTTCACTCTCGTGATCGCGGGTGAGGAACGTGAGTTTGAAGCATGTAATGAAGTCATTAAAAGTTTTCAATGATTCCTTACTGTTTCGGTACCATAACACAGCTTTGCCTCTCAGGAATCTGGGTAATACTTTGAGCACTTTTTCTTTATCTATACCACTGGATTCGATTAAGTCATCTAGTCTTTCTAGGAATTCAACGGGGTCATCGTTTGTGTTAAATTGGAGGTTCCATCTTTCTATGCCTCGATCGTATTGTTCTAGGTAAATCGGCATATCGGGTTTTTCATTGATGTTTTCGTCTGGACGGGACATGGTGTCTTTATATTCTAGTTCCGGTTCACTGGTGCAATCGCTTTCTATCTGTGATTGGGCGGGTGTAGGGTGGGTCGGATCTAGTCCTGCTTTTATGGTTTCGGCCAAGGTATGGCGTAGATCCTTAACCGTTTGGTTCTCCGTTATGAGGTTCCTCTTCCTGCACTCTTCTTCCAGCTCTGGCTTCTTTAGATTGTAAATCCACGACGTTTTATCGGACATTTGGTGCGTGATTTATTGTTTATTTAATTTGCGTATTAATTTTTTTCGTCAGGACCAACTTATCCCCTCCGGGTTTAGTTCACGGGTTTTTGAGTTGGGCGCCAATGTAACGGGGTGTCCTTACGGCTAGCTCGCCTGGGCACCTCGTTATGTTGGTAAGTCGAGCCCTCGCGTCACCGAGAGGCGGAACGACGGATAGACCTACCTAAAAGGGGGTTAAGTGTGGATTTGGTCCAGAGAAACACGGATCACAAGGTAATAACGTACAGGTTCGTATATTCACTATTTCACAAAGGTTCCGCTTATGCTATACTTAGTTGCTATTTATTGGACGCTGTACACCAGATGCGCGCGGGAGGGTGACGGGACCTGCGCCCGCGCTTCCACGGAATGTTCTCGAGCAGGAGCGCGGCGGCCTGCGAGAACCACGGTACGGCGACGGTAGGGTGATACGGGTACGGCCTCACGGTGAGGGCTACGGGTCACGCGGCGTAAGCCCGGGCCACGCGCACGGAAGGCCTCCGGGGTACGGGAAGATAGCTCACGGCTGAGCCACGGCGATAACGCGCCGAGTACGTGAAGGATGCGCGCACGACGGCGTGCGGCGGCGGTCGTGGGGTATGTTATTGCAAGGGTCGGGCGGCAAAAGCCGAAGCCACGCGCACGGAACTCCTTGCAGGGGGATGGGGGCATGCAGGTCTAGGGTCTGAGGGTCCTGCGGCAAAAGCCGAAGCCACGCGCAAGGAAGGCCCTCAGAGTGCGAGGAAATAGCTCGCGGTTGAGCTATATTGGTTACGCGGCGAGTACGCGACGGGAACGCGGTGGGCGCACGACGGCGTGCGGCGGCGGTGTTCGAGGGGTATGTTAGTGCAAGGATCGGGCGACAAAAGCCGAAGCCACGCGCGCGGTCACTCCTTGCGGGGTAACATGCATAGGGACTGAGGATCATGCGGCAAAAGCCGAAGCCACGCGCAAAGAAGGCCCTCAGGGGTACGGGAGCGGGGTCGGGTTGCGACGAGAGGTGATCGTGCCAACATCAGCCGAAGCGCGCGCACAGAAGGCCACCCCCCGCCGTGTTAGTAGGGAACGGGTCAAGGCGATTTGCTAGATGCTTTTGCTGCGCGGGAGGACTCGGTGTAGCCGGTTACACGTCCGTACACCGCGGAAGCATCGAGCAAATGCCTTCGTTGCAGCGGTCGGCGTGGGTTTATATAGTATCGGTGCGACGCGGCGCGCGTTCGTGTGTGTGTGGTACCGGCGGGTCTGGCGATCGCGGCGGTGGGGCGCGCGGGCGGCGTGTGGGGGTCTGGGTTGGTTTGCTGGTCGCTGCAGGTCCGTCACACTTCAAATACTTTTATTTACATTTGGCCAAAGAACCTGCTTTAATTTCAAACAAGCAAACCTAATTCTAAAGAATCTCCACTTTAATTTTAAATAAGCGAACCTAATTCTTACTTTAAATTTAACAAAACTTTCAGAACTAAAATATAATTTTTTGTTTTAACCAAATTCGCGTAATCTTGAAAGTTTTTTTCAACATATTTTTATGGCACCTTATTCTTTATCTTAATTCAAAGTTCTGGGTTGAATCTTACGAAAAAGTAAATAATTGTTTCCATTTCACTAAACTATTAAGTAATTAAATGGAACACGTTACTCACTTCGTGTTTGCTGTAAAATAAATCGTACACCAGATTATTTAACTTAATATTTCGGAATAGATATTTCAAGGCGAGTAGAAATTTGACGAGACGCCGGTATTAATTAATATCGTCCATTAGCATCGCTTGCTTCGTCTCTCAGAGAGTGCTCTATCGCTCTAAATGCAATTAGTTTACGTTGGAGCCGACACCGCGCGACACCGCCGACACTGCGCGACACCGCTCTCTCTCAACCTAAAATATAATTCCATTTCTAATAAGATTACAGCGTCGAGTGTTCATAAGAAAATATTGTATAGTTCATAATGAAATATGCGACAAACTTTTAGCCTCTATTTTATCTAATAAAAGGATAGTGCTATTAACGTCACACTTTCAAAAGGATCCCGGTTTTGAACTATGTTATAGTGCTTTAAACTTAGTAGCACTTTTGGTTCTGATTAAAAATATGAATATGCATGTCTTATTACCCACCCACTATAAAGATGTGTTCAAAGACATTATCGGATATTTTTACGGATTTATACGGCTGTAAAAAATGCAAACAGGGCGTTTCCTGGTACAATTTCTTTTCTAAACCTAAATTTTCAAAGACCACGCCAAGGAGAATGTTATTATTAAAATAATTTAATGTTTCAACAAATGCACTGAGAGACATCGCACGAAAGTTCAGGCGAGAGTAAATGGCATTAGGCTTCTCTCCGGCTCAATGACTCGAGCTCAGAGTCAACCTATTTGGTGTTGGGAAAAGCAAGACTGAGACGTGTTTTTATTAAGATCTTTTTGAAATCAAAAGGATTTTCAAAACTTCTTAGACTGAATTAATCAGATAGTCAGCTCGCGGCCCAATTGGGCTACTATAACACATTCGATTTTGAAGTTCAACAAAATTCCAGTAAACGCCCGCTCACTAAATTAATTGCGATTGCTAAGGTTCTACAGAAAGCCAGTTCTATTAGCACGGGAAGACTTTTTAATAAACGATAAGGGCATATATTTATTTTTAATATTCTGTAAGATATGTTTATATGCGAACAATTTTGCAATACGACAGTTGTACGTTGCAGTGAGAGTTTGTATGACGTTTTCACTAAACTACCAGTGTAGGTATTAGTTAATTAGTTCGCTATAAACCACAGAAAGTGACAAAGTAAAGAAGTAAACTATGCCTTCACACGGCCAGCACGTAATATAGACAGCTTAAGATGTACATTTGTAAAACATCTTTAATGACCATGTATTTAGGGATTGTTTAAAAAACGAGACTACAAGACTGCAAGTTTTCTTCCCTACGCACCGCTCTACAACCCGAGTGCCGAGGCTGGGCTTGTGTCAGGTCTAACGCAAATTATTAGCGCAACTCGAACCCCCGCTCCACCTTTCTTTCGCGTCCAGCTTCGCTCCACCTACCCTCAATAGATTCATTAAGACTCTAACGAGATCTACGGAGAATCACGGGCGCTTTGTTTCCTTTAATAAGATTTATCCCAATATTTCTGTAAAAACTCGAATAATTCACAATTGGCAACCGGATCAATATATAATTTGCATACAAACGCGTTTTGATGAATTCCAACATGCAACAGAAATGAAGAACCGATTAAAAATTCACCCTTTATAACCTACTCTACAGACAGCTTTGATAATTAGGCAGGATTCGCCGCTTTTGGCATATTTAACTACATACGTTTAGGGCGCTAAATTGAAACACCCATCGAATTCTGGGGAAAGTTATATAATAATTATGATATAGGTACATATTATATTCGTTCCTTTGATATTCTCTCGTCATTTTATGAGTAAATTAGGAAACTCCGTTAATTGACTTGGCTAGGCAAGGGGAGTGACTTTATTATAGGTAGACTCTGAATGTATACTACTAAACATCTGTCTATTATATGTTCATAACTAGAACAAATTATTTACTTGAACTTTTACAGTATTAGGAATTTGGCTCCAGACCGTTGACTGATGCACACTGTAAGTGCACCTACAATGACCTATCTATACATATGCATCTATACACTGTACCAATAAATCTAATAAAAAAAGCGTCGTCTAATCACAGCAGCAAAATGTACTTGAAAATCTTCATCGTCTCAATTTAAATTCAGTTTTAAAACGTGTTATAAAATAAATAATAATTAAAACTCCCCTACTTTATTCACAGGAAACATCGTCTATCAAAGCATGCAACAAATAAGCTCTGCAAAAATGTTTACGCTACGAAAATTATTCAACGTTTAACATTGGAAATTTGGTATGCAAATGTCGACATTAAACACCTTTACTGTAGCACTAAACGCAAATCGATCGGAAGAGCCGAGACGAGCCTGAATTCATGAGAGGTATTTTTCAAGCCGACTGCAGCTACGCGATAAGAGAACTCTCGAAATGTGACCGAATTTCAATCAAATTTATGAGTTATAATAATGATTATAGGCACTTTATCTGCGCGCCGCATAAAATTTTGCAATTTGACTGAAAAGGTGAACTCTAGTGTAACAAATTTGCGCGCAATCGTAAGGCGTTGATAATGATTCGGAGAATTAATCTCGTGCAAAAAAAGAAAGCTCTGGAAGGGGAGTCGCGTTGAAATGAGACGAAACGTCGATGGATTGCCACCCGTTTGTCAATGTTAATATTTATTAGGTTACGTTTTGGGAACGATTTAGATATGAAATAATTGATGATCGTTGGTTCATCCTTATTTTGGTTAACTTTCCTTTGTTTATGGCAAAATAATGTTGTAGAAATTACTTGTTTTATTTGTGTGTAAAATTGTTAGAACTTTAATGATTTTTTATCTGGTAAGATAGATAAATAAACTCTGTACATAATAAATACATTTTACAAAGAACAAATGATTTCTTTTTTCTACTGAGAGTGGGAAGTAATCCTCATGGATCCCGCAGGGCACGGGCCCGCGGGTATGTCCGACTCCACCAACTCCACCATGGCGACCTACAGACTAAACCTCCCTCCCTATTATTAGTCACTGCAGACATGAAGTCAGCACCATTTTTTCACATTATCTTTTTTATTTCAGCATAAATATTTTATTACAAATACGCTGCGTTTTTTTATTCTCCGCGCGAGAATTTACAAATTTATTTACTTAATATTCTTAATCTTTTTTTTATACCTTAATAATTTACATTTGAAATTTTTTTGATTATGAGATACCTATTAATTTACAAAACTTTGAAACATTATTATTACAGCTAAGCTTTCCAGAAATGAAGAGAGATGACAACAAAATGATTTACAAAGGTGTTAAGTTATATTTTTAAAAGTTACTCTGCTACACATTTTGATATAACAGAAGTTAACATTTGCACAAAATAAAGTCACAAATTCTACCTTAATAAAGGAAACAAAAACAAAAGAGAAACCATTAACATCTGGCATATAGAACACAATTTTTCCGATATAATAACTTATTATAACACTTAGCGAAAGTCACAGAGTGAAATCTTTGTTTTCGGCACCCCGGGGCGATCTGGACCGCTTGCAGCGATTGAAATTTAAAATATTGTACCCTTTGCCATTATGCGAGCTTATTCACCCTTGAAATATCCCTAGGGGGCGCCAGGTACTACGATTGGGGAAAATATTTTACACTTGTTACTAAGGATGTCGCTTTCAAGTCTACCATTACCTAATCCCATCACAACGTCGAACTTATCTTGTAGGTGATAAGACTTATATTTGCGTGCGCAGTTTTGTGAATATTTATGAAAAGCACTTAATTAGTGTGTCGAGGATGAAAAATTGTTATTGAAACAGAGTTGATTGAACTGGTGATTCATAACTATGTCATTTTGGATGCGATGGTAATGAAAATACGATTAATCACAGTGCTCACTCACGTCTCGATGGGATTTTTCACTGAAATTGCAATTCAATCTCTTGCAATCTCTTTCCATGGATGTCGCAAAAGCCTGCTAAAGGGTATATCCAGAGAATGGACAGCTGCATCCTTCTCGGTGCATAAAATCTTCTGCGATCACCTAACTGACTGCCATACGTGGTGATTATGGCAAGGCTATGATAAGCATCCAAAGTGACGTTTTACAGGGTAGGCCTGTGTTCAGTAGTGGACGTCTTCCGGCTTGATGGGATTCTGCACAGACTGAACACAACTAAATGGTTCCATAAACGTTTGTGTTCGCGAAGTCTACCGTTCGCAGAACTAGGTATAAATACTGTGTTAGTTCTAACAATTATTATTGTAAACAGACATCCCAAATTTACTTACCTATGCTATTTAAGTAACAGGAATACCATTTCCTAGGCACGCTACCTAATTTGCTAACAGAACTGTTCAAAACGTGGAATAGGGACGATACAAAATTAAATGTTTACTAAGCGTTCTGTACGTTATAATTAAGCAAATAACTTCCCTCATTACTGGGCATCAAATACCTATTCTGTATTATGCTGTACTCTATGGCGAACCAGTTATGAAGGTTTGCCGCCACACTCTATGTTGGTTAAGAAAACTGAATTGCTGCGCGATTTTGTTGTTGACCTTTTTTATTATCATCGTACGGTACTTGGCTTGTCTCTAGCGTTATGTAGTCTTAGTATTGTCGATTTATAGCACCTTTTGTTTCTATAAGTTGGTCATTTTACGATCTTGAAGTTTTACCATCTTACCATGCAGCTTGGAAAGAGCTATGTTTGGTGTTTCTCTACGGGATAGGATCTGAAATGAAAAAATCCGCAAAAAACTAAGGTGACTGATACAGCTCTTAGAATTAGCAAGTTGAAAAGGCAATGGGCGGGCCACACAGCTCGTAGAACTGACAACCGATGGTGAAGAAAGGTTCTCGAGTGGCGACCACGAACCGGAACAAGCCGGGCCCTAATATGTGGACTGACGATCTGGTGAAAGCCGCGGGGAGCCGATGGATGCAGGAAGCGATCAGTTGCTCAAAGTGGGAGTGGGTGGCTGCTCTGTGGGAGGCCTATATATTAAGCAGTGGACGTCTTCAGGCTATTGATGATGATGATGATGCACCTTGTCATTTTACCACCTCACCAGTTAGTTTACTAGTTTACCACCTCAGACGTGGTCCCTTATCTGTTGGCTTCATTAATAAGTTCAAGCTGACTCATCGAGTTACGGAGATAGCTATAGCTTGTAACTACCCTGCGAGATAAGATTAGAAACTAGATCCGCAGGAGAACTAAAGTCACCGATATATCACCCCATTATTGGTTATCACTAACTACCTAATAGCCACACACCCACATCTATCTTACACGACCTGGAGGACTGGTAGATAATGTTATTTAGCATTAAGTTTATCCATGTACACTGTACAGTACACCTTTGTGCAAAACCATTAAATAATAAACGAATAAAGCTCTTAGAGTTACCAAGATGAAATGGCAATTGGCAGGCCACCACTCGCAGAACCTCAGTTATGTGAAGATTTAGAAGCTCAGATACTGCTTACATTCTATTGCAAAAGGTGGGTATTCGTAGCCCGCATTACTGCACATTAGCTGCGGACCACTGAGTGGAAGGCCAACGTTTACTTGATAAAATAAATTTGAACAAAACAAACGCATCCGGTGCGCCAATATGAATCCTCTGTGAAGTTGTGCTAAGCGGAATGGAAGCGGAAAAATGGTGGGCTAATATGCGGATACTTCGCGTTCCATACTCGTTTAGGGATACTCGATTGCCAAAATGTGAAAATATGCGCTATGCACGCGACTATCTCAGTTGGAAAAGAATTTTGGGCCATCTTATTGGCTGCAATATTTTCACTAGATTTTTTCAACCCTCACCTGCTTCCGAGTACCTCTACCTATTAATATAATAGCCACATAACATTCTGAGAAATGCACAATTTTTTCGGGTTAGACATACTATTTTGCATTTATCGTATTTTGCATTTATCGCATAAAAAGTTTTGTTATTAAATTAAAACTTAATAATTTTTTTTACTGTTTTTTGTACTATGGAATATCATCATCATCATCATCAACAGTCTGAAGAAGTACACTGCTGCTGAACATAGGCCCCTCCCACAGAACGCTACTATGCGCCGCTGTATGCCACCTGCATCCATCGGCTCCCTGCGGTTTTAACCAGATCGTCGGTCCACCTAGTGGAGCCGGACGCTGCGTCTTCCGGCTCGTAGTCACCACTCGAGAACCTTTCTTTCTCATCTGTTCTCAGTAAAGAATACATACTGCAAAATTATATTGTCACCGATAAATACAAAAGTAGTAGAAAGATACACAGTTTCAAAATATAAAACAGCAAGCAGTTCCAACCTTTTGTGATTCAATTAAAGGTCGTATCGGGCAACGAGCATTTATCAACTAGTTCTAAAAGGCTTGTCACAGATCCGATATTGTAGGCTTTAAAGTTGCAACTAAGCCAAATTGAAGTGTCGCAAGTAACGACAGACGATATGGGGTACCATTCGTTAGCCAACTCTTTTGGTAATGCGACCCCTGGATAAGCCGGGTGCACTGTTAACATTCTTTTCAATAATGATGAGAGGGGAGATGCGAGTACCCTGCGTCTTGTTTATTGGATTTTTTGTTGCAATCTACATATGAATGGGAACACCAATCTGTCGGACGTTGAACACCATTGAGTCGCCATTGTGACGCTATCGAGATGGTTACTTAATCTATTCTGTGTACATAAAAGTTTGATCAATGAACACGACTCTGTTATCTAATTAAAGCATATGAGTAAATATTTTCACTCAGCTAATCTATTGATAATTTGAGTTCCAATTTTAATAAACTGCCTGCTAATAAATTTGGTTGTAGGTTGAACATTTTCAGGTAAAGTTTCGATAGGATAAGATTAAACTTTTAAGAAATATGCAAGTTGAAATTTATCGAATAGGTTAGAGTCGACTCCCAAGTTTTCCGTGGCAAGTTTAAAGTTTCACTGCAAAGTAACACGCGTGTTGGTCGCTTTAATAAGTCCCGCGCATGATAAATAGGATCAAGTGCGGGGACGTACGTATCTTTTATCCTTCTCTATGTAGCTTAAATTAACCTTGCATCCTTGTCTAGCTAAGGGGTAAAGGATTTAAAACACGTTTGTGGACTAGAAAACTTAATGAAAGTGTGGCGGCTGTAGTCTGTAGTAGTGAGCATCATTATCGACGGCTTTGCCCCCAGATAAAATGCTTTTTGAACCGTTATGAAAACGTATGCCGCTTTGGGGTTAAACCAGACGAAGTGGAATAATTTGAATAAAGCTCCGACGTATAAGTTTTATTTTAATCTGCAGTTGGAACTCCGATTTGTTTTTCATTCCCTGGTTGACCTAGTCCTCTTTGTGGGAAAGAAATATCTTTTTAATGCATATTTAAATTCTCTGTTGACATCTGTTTCATATTACTGCAATGGAGTTTCTGTTTGCTTGCAAATAGTATTTGTCATTAAATATTTATGAATACGGTTATTGTAGGTATGTTATTGCAGAATGAGTTAAAATTTAAAATTTGCTTGCTCGTTAAGTCCTCTTATGTATTTTTGTTTTACTCCAGGCATGTGTTGTTTGCAAAGTTTGATTGCCTTTTCCTCAGCTTTTAATTCGTATTTTGTCCACAAGTAGTTAAAATAAACAACTGCTTATATTAATAGATAGAGATGTGCTTTTAGCCTGAAGCTCATAATATTTTTAACTAGAAGCAGGCCACTGTTTCACCCATGCTTTTCATAGTCTTTAACACCCCTTGACTTCTTTAGGAGTTGAATTTACAAAAACCCTTTGTTGATAAAATTCTATACTAAAGACATCCTTCAAGTAAAATGTCTCTCTAGCAGTTTGAGCTGTAATAATATATTTTGTCTGTCATGAGATCATGAGAAGACTGCATTCAGGACAAAGCCTTTTATTAATAAGTAGCTGACCCACCCCGCCCCCCCCCCTTCACACGGGCTTATTAATTTTGATGTCAGCGTTTCTTTCCGAATTATTAATTTTCCATATCATTGTATTGTCCACATTATTATTTTTCCAAAATCTGTTTTTTTTACATATTCGGAATTTTCCGCATTACTAAAATTCCATATTCTCAATTTTCCATATTTTATGGAAGTGCAATCGTGTACGCCTTATATCAGTCTAAAGGAAGAGAGAAAGATAGATATAGATAAGAAGTATAGATATGTGTAGTAGAAGATAGAAGAATTCTTATATACGTTTTAGTCCAGTAAGCCAGCTCCAAATTAAATGGCCTCGTAGCGGATGTTTTTTCCACCGCTGTAACAACATTATAAACTGTCAACAAAGCGTGACGCACGTGCCATTTGGAGGGAACATTGCTATGACGGTTCACTGTCGAAACTTATAAAATCGTTTATCATAATTTTGTTACAAATAAAAATGTTACTTATAATCATCATTTCACATAATGTGATTTAACATACTTTCACTACATCTAATTTTCTTTATTATAAATCAAAATTAATAATAATCCAAATTTATAAGAATGAAACTCATAAGGCGTATATAACATAACAGTACAAATTTATAATGTTCTTTTACAATAACTAACTTAAATCATAAAACAAAATATCAATAATACTGTAAATTATGTGACTGGAACTGTTGATTGTTATATATATCTTAATCAGTTATAAAAACGTATTACGGCAAGCCAATTTGCTCTTCAATCTATGCAGGTACTTTATCCAGTCAAAACAATCAAAATTAACGTGTGGACTGTAGGTAATTGTAAAATAACTTATATTTTCTCATGTTATGTTGATTTTAGTGTTGTTGGTGAACTTTGTTTAAATCAAATAGAGGTTATCTGAAACTTAATATAGATGGTTTCTGTAATTTTTTATATAAGCATAAGTGACTTCTGGCACTTCGCCGGCCGCTGCCGCGGCACGCTCGCTACGCTTCGCTTCGCTCGCTCGGCTCGTGCGTCGTGTGGTCACAGTTAACCTAACGCTCCTCCTCGCTTCGCTCGTCGTCGCACCTATTTATGACTTTGCCTTAGACTAGTATCTTAGTATCTTTAGGGTATACATGCATATCTATGTAATGATTTAACTACCTCAAAATTATTATTATGTTAACTAAAAATATGAAAAAAAACATTATAAACAATATAATTATGAATGCTGATTATTATAAAATTATAAGTAATGATATTTATAATAAAAAAAAATATGATAAAAAAATTCTTAACATTGATATTATAACATAAAATTTTATAAATTTAAACATTATTTGAATAAATTGTATAAGAAAAAATCAATATAAAAAGTAACTATTATGAACAAAGTTATTTATAAATAACCACCATTATAAATTTCATCATTATTAAGAATGAGGTATGTGAAATGAAATTATGAATAATGAAATTATTAGTACAGACGGTATCCCTGCTATGACACTGGAAACACCATATTTTAGTTGCAGCTTAACTTCATTATTTTGCTGAGGATCCAAGCTAAATGCAACCTTATCCACATCAACTTATGAATGCCAGCCGTTAAGGGGTAATGAACTCAGACGGCATAAGAATTAGACACGCACACATGCTTTTCATTAATAGGGGCTGGTAGGTATAGTAACCGGCAAGTGTATCGAAGACTTAATTTGAATTTCGTATGTGCCTTGATGAAACTATTTTCGAGTATTTTGCAAACAGTCGGGACGAAATACGTTTAGTTATAACAAGTTTAAGGGCTTGTGCAAGGCCAGCGTGAATTCAAGCTAAAACCACAGAATAGATATATAGTACTAGGCCAAAGCGAGGATGAGCTAGGGGCCGAGCGGCAGGGGCGGTCTAAGTTAAAATGGTTCCAACGCTCAATAGTTTAGGTAATTTATTATTACACTGAATATAATGGGTATTTTAAAAATCCACTATACATAAGCCCTCCATTATATTTAGTTCAACTACTACACAAAGTTTCATGACCTTATTTAAAGGATTCATTGAGTAATCGCTGTTTATTTGTCCGGTTTGGAGGTAACTTTGTAATTTTTTTGTATCGAGGAAATTTTATTAATTCGTGTTTGCACTATACATTTGCAGTAGCATTAGTCCTGAACTTTACCATATATTAATTTCAAAGTCATTGTTGCATTATTGTTGACAGAACACTGCTTCAAGCTAAGCCTTTTTAAACATTTTGGCGTTGTATTGGCTCTTAATATTACTTTGAAACTTTAATTGGGCATGATGGCGTAGACACAGAAGTTCAAAGTGAAAAATATTAATGAGAAACACTTACAGAAACAAAGTGAGACCTCACGTAGTAGGTATACTAACTAAACTTGTTATAATAATTGTTCAAGCAAACTGTTAACTTGTAACTATTCACTAAAGTTATAACACTCGTTAGCGATAGCAGTTAATAGAAACCTGCAGTTAATGTTAGTTCGTTAACAAACGTTCAGGAGGTGAAAGGAATAAGGGACAATACATAACTAATAAAGAAGTTAACAAACATACATACAGACATCGCCATCGCTCCCTACTTATTAAATCAATATTTGTAAAGTATATAAGATTTTAAACTTTCATGGTCACCAGGTCATACACATTTTATCCCGTTATCACACTAATATTATAAAGGTGAATGATTGTGTGTGTGAATGTTCGGTAACTCCTATACCGATTTTGATGAAATTTGGATAGCTTATACGCTGGATTAACATATAAGACACTTTTTAACCGCGGGTGAAACCGCGGGGCGGAGCTAGTTACAAATACTATAGCAATGTCAAGCAGTTTCAGCAAAACCTCAAAGCTTTTACATAACGGATGAAAAGCTGAACTTGGGCTGGCCACGTATGCTGCATCGTCTTTAGCCCACTACGTTTCTACTGTTGAGATACGGGCCTTCTCTAACAAGGAGCGAGTGTAGATAGTCCGCCACGCAGCCCAAGTGCGGATTGGTTGATGGAAGTTCAAGAACATAATTCTTGAACATGCCGCGTTTCCTCACGAGGTTTTCCTTCACTGTTGTAAGAACGAGTGCCACATATGCTGGATAAAAAAAACCATCAAGTTATGTATAGCACCCTGATACAGCAATCTGAAACTATGACAGACTATATAAAGTTAAGTACTAATTATCCCAATTATAGTATTAGTTTCCTTGCGGGACAAGATCCGGAATGAGGAGATCCGCAAGAGAACTAATGTCACTGATATAGCTTTTAGAATTATCAAGTTGAAGTGGCAGTGGGCAGGCCACGTCGCTCGTAGAACTGACAACTGTTAAGGAAGAAAGTTTTTCGGAAGACGCAGCGTGGGCCAGCCCCCCACTAGGTGGACTGACGACCTGGTCAGAACCGCGGGGAGCCGATGGATGCAGGAGGCAAGCAGCTGCTCAAAGTGGCGCTCTTTGGGGGAGGCCTATGTTCAGCAGTGGACGTCTTCAGGCTGATGATGATGATGATGACTAATTATTATCTCTGGCTCGAGAAATTAGATGTAGCTTACTATAATAGTTAGCTACATCTAATTTAGATTTGATCTTGAAGATACCTGATCACACTTGACTTCAAGACTCCTAGATTATTCTAGCAGTCTTGAAGTCAAGTGTGATCAGGTATCTTCTAGGCAAGCATGCACCATCATAGTCTGGGTCATCACTTTCCATCAAGTAACAAACCTTCACCGATCTGAAAAGGTGCTTACAATATATAGGTACAAGAAGCTATACCATTGGACCGAGACAAAGTGAAGTCATCAATACACAAGGCTCCGAATGTTAGGGTACAGTACATTAGTAGTAAATTAATATACCTATTCGATGGTATTGGCGTTATGTAACTCAGTATATAAGCTTCACACAAGTCGCTAAATTTATTCTTTACTCAATTGCTTGTAGGGGCACTACCTAATAACGGCTGAGTTCCAAAAATAACCGTAAAGTAATAAAATACAGTCTACAATCTAATACTTCTTCCATTTTCGAGACTCTCAAGAAATGACAAAGGTATTAAACTAATTAAAAAAAAGATTTGGTAGGTAAATAGATAAAGATTTTTATTGATAACACTACACTACAAAAACAATTGGTATTCAGAATCCAATTCAATTCCGATTCAATTAGTATAATATAGAAAACTACAATAATATGCAAAAAAAAAACTACACTACTAAGATTAGAAATTAGTTTGATCATGTACTTACATACATAATGCAGTACTAGTTTATTAGTCACATAATAATATCAAAATTAGTATGTGGGTATTTAATTTACCTAGGCGTTACCTTGTGAAAACTCTACTAGCAGCTCATTTTAGTAGAGTTACACTAGATATTTTTATCCCACATCGATATTTATGAATTAAATATTTAGACAACCCTAGCACCGACCTAGGGTTGTGCTGTTGTCTGTTCAACTGAAAGCGAGCTTTGTAACTGCACACATTAATTATTATGTGCTATTGCCCTTCCCTCTCTTATTGGAAGTCTTTCGAAACACGCAATGCTCATTTGACTCGGATCACTAACATCAAGGTTTTGTGATTGGACGGATTCCTTTTTCGATCAAAAAGTCATAATATTATTCGATCAAGTGAAATAGGCCCTCGGCTTGAGTGAAAACGAATTTAGACTAATCAAGATTTGTGGCGTATGAAAATGTGAATCGAAATTATGTGACAATCTGAAATCGTACGATTTTGTGGAATTTCGCTAAAACACTAAGCTAACAAAATTTGTTAATGCCATTTTTATGTCATTTCAATGAATTCTTTTTTGCAATGAATATGGGTATCATTTATGGCTGTATTCAATGAAGTATTTCAATAGTTAGATAATATACTGTACACCTTTTAGTTTTGATATTTATACATATTTTTATATTTATACAAATAATAATATATTAAAGAGGTATTTATTTAAGATGTTTTTGAACTAAGCCCTCGTTATGAGCCTTTGAATAATCTAAGAATAAATAAAGGGAGATAAGTTAGCAAAAGTGAAAATATAATCAAGCTTTTTCATCTCAACTAAATTTCGTTTTCAATAATTACATTGCACAGCTTCAAAGTAAACTTTAATTTAACACACACACAGGCAACGGTTCATTAAATTTCATCCAATGCTTCAATAAATCCATTCCTAGTTAAGTTATTATTGCAATTGTTTCATACGAATGAATATACCAGTATTATCTCTAAAAATTAGAGAATTGATTTGAATTCGTCTGTTTTGTAGGTCCCGCGGGAATGAAATGCAATGTTCGTGTTATAATGGTTAGTTAGCTTAACGAGAAATCTGTCACAAATGTTGTAATGTATTGGACATATAATTATGTTATTCAAATTCATAATTTATAATAATCTATACTACATTATCCAACGGGCGCAAAATCAAAGTTATGATTGAATAGATTTAATAAGTTTAATTAAATTTAACTAATTTTACTAGCTTTATATTTTTGTTATACTTAGATAATTTTACTATGTTTATAATAATCTAAACTATCTTAAGATAAAATATAAAATTAATTTTAATATTACAGTTTATTAGTGTTACAATAACTAGACTTATCTGAGATTAAACTCTGGGAGCACTCAACTGGTTAATTCAAATAAAAAGCAATATGATTATGATCAGAATCTCGAAGTTTTTTCTAGCGAAGGGCGTCTTACCCCACCCACCTTTTCCACGTTACAGACCAGAACAGTAAGGCCGGTTTCCATCTTCAAAAAAATGTCTACAAGAACAACATTAAAATCAAGCATCATCAGAGATATGCGTCGAGAGGGAAGAAGGACGTTAAGATGTCAATAAAAACTAACATCACTAGGCTAGTTGCCTGCTATTAATAATTAACAACAATATATTAATCTCATAAAGTAGGTTAAAACTGAATGCAATAATTGAAAAAATAAGTAATATCGGTTAATAAATGATGAATGGATAAGCTCCCTTTCTCGCAAAACAGGAGATTCCCCACAGTTACTATCAAAACGCACGTTGTGAAATCACATGCCGAAGAGACTATAATATGTAAAGGTACTACAGCTTTGTAATGAGGTACTATGAAGGAGCAAGAGTGACGTCACTGCATGTTTGAGCTGTCTCTTTCTATTCCTGTATTTTAAAATGCTTGTAACTTTGTCATTTTTTGAGATACTTAATTTTTGTTTTCGCGACTGTTTATTTATTGAGGAATATTATTAATTTAAATCATAAAAAAATCCTAGCCTATTGAAATACAATGAAACACAAAAAAGGTTTTCTTTTTATTTTCTTTTTAGTTAAGTGTATATAATTATTATGTTAGGTAATTACGACTCTACGTGACCTAAATTCTGTTTTTTATTTATAACTTTTTATTACTCACTTATTTTGTTTTCTTAGGCTTAGTGTACATAGATATACGTATGGTGGATATTCATCCAGTCGTTATGCTTTGATTTATTAGAAATGCACTTGTAACGGTCTATTTCCTATCCCCTACTCCTTTCCGCATGCACGCGCGCACATTGCCGTCCTGCTCTGACGGCCGACTATCGCCGAGCTACTACGAAGTGCGCTCGGCTCCACCCGCCAAATCAGTAATAAAAATGGAGAACTCCCGCTGTGAGCTACAACGTGCGCGTGCGATCTTAATAATGTTAGTTTGGTGAACTATTGCCAATTTCTAATACTTACCGCTATCTGTGAACGTTATGAACTTTAATTATTGTGATTTGCTGTGAAAATACGTCAGACGTTTCGTGTGTGAGCATCTACTCGCCACGAGGTGCTAGGTCTCTTCGTTAAGACCTAGGCACGGAGGCAAGGAGTCTCAAGGACAGCTGACTCAGGATTCATCAGGTACGTGCATGCTTCCATTCCTTAGAACTGCTGTATTGTACTCCTGTGTTTTATCCTCTAGCAGCAGTCAGATCGTTACAAGTGCTATTTTTTTTTTTTTTTTTTTTTTTTTTTTTAAACACACAGCGCCATCTAGCCCCAAACTAAGCATAGCTTGTACTATGGCAACCAGATAACTGATACAATACTTAGATACTTTTAGTTTGTAAATACATACATAGAATACAATATAATACCCAGACACAGAACAAACACCGATGTTCATCACACAAATGTTTGTCCCAGGTAGGAATCGAACCCACAACCTACAGTTCAGAAGGCAGAGCTACTACCAACTGAGCTATCAGGCCAGTCGACGTTAGTATTAGACGCTATTAGATTTTGTGTAGGAATATCTACTGTCTAGGCATTAGTACAGACTTCTAATTCGCACCATACAGTCCACTTAATATTAACCCTGTTTTGCTACCGTTGTGAAACCCCCCCGTAAACTTAGTTTTACACCCTCTGTGGTGAAGAAAGGAAAGTAGAACCATTTCATAGAATTTCCCACCATAAGTTCCTTCGAGCCGGATATTTCCGGTTTTTTCCGTCTATTTAAATTCATTTCACTACCACCAAGAGAAATCTCATTCTTAAAATATACGTATCGCAGTCACATAATTATAATTTGCTTAATTGTATCCGCTATTTATTATATTCGCATACCGCTATCACACGTTTCATACTTGCGGATCTATCTAAACCGCACCGCTAATCTATTATTTTACTGTAGGAGTCAAATTATCGAAGTATTCGATCGTATAATTTTATCTAAAACTACCCGCTATTTGTCGTTATTTCGGCGCCTGAGTCGTTCTGTTGTCCGTTCTCCGCCCGCTCGCTCGACTCGCTACGTAGGTAATCTACGCTCGGCCGCACGCCGTACTAACTGTTGCACAAGCTGTGTCATACAGATAACGTTGTAGGTTCTATTCAACCGGAAAACTCACGACTACTATTTGCTAGTCTGTGTCAACCTATTTTTATTTGTAACTTAATTACTCCGCACCCGCTTTATTATTCACCGTTACGTAATATTCGCTCGTAAACATGACAGATAAAGGAAAGGAAGGTTCTCCGGTGTTTGAGGAAAGTTATGATGAGGACAAATGTCAGCAAGTTATGCTCGAATCTAAACGCGAAATGTTATTTGCACGCATGCAAGGCATCTACGACATCGCTAAGAAAGTGGATACGGGTTCTGCCACTATAAAGTTGTTGATACGCAGCGCGTTTAATATCGATCACTTACACAAAGATTTCGAAAAGGTGTTAGATTCGTATAACGCTATTTCGCTGAAGATTAATCCTAATTACGTCATTAAGTACCAAGAATGGACTAATTTTGATATCATGTACTGTTTGACTAAGGAAGTTATCGAATCTCATGCTACCCCCACTAAACAATCTGAATCGCCCCCGCAATTAGAAAAATCTAAACCTAAACTTCCTCCGATTGAATTAATGTCATTTAACGGCGATGTCCGTACATGGCCGCTATTTTACCAACAGTTTAAAAACACTATTCACGAAAATACTTCGTTGTCAAATAGTGATAAGGTGTACTATTTGGTAGGTAAACTGACTGGTACCGCCGCCTCTGTTTGCTCCCGATTACCCGCTACCGCAGAGAATTACCCTATTATTTGGGAGGCTCTAGTGCAAAAATATGATGACCCCAGATTACTCGCTAGCTCTTATCTTAATCAGTTGTTGAGTTTTAAACCGCTATCCGCTAATACCGCTACTGGCCTCGAATCATTTTTAGATACTTTCGATACGTCTGTAGAAGCCCTTAGGCAACTGAGCCTCGGCGACTTATCAGATTTTATTATGCTTCATCTCGCACTCCAGCGACTTGATTCGGAGACTGTAAAGTTATTCGAAATAACATACCGCAAAGATAAAATTCCTAGCTATTAACCTTGTTGAATTTGTAAAGGAACAAAGCAAAGTTTTGTCAAGATCGGCTGGTCCTACCGTTCTGCCGCAAGCGCAGCGCAGAGCTCGCAATACGCACATCCCTGCACCTAATAATAGACAAAGTCAGACCAAGTCATTTGTAAACACTGACTGGGTGTGTGGTGCAAGTGATGAAAACAAATGCAGTTTGTGCCATCGCGATAAACACGATCATTTATACCGCTGTCCTTCTTTTATGAAAATGTCGCCATTAGATAGATACAGATTCATAAAAAATAATTCATTTTGCAATAATTGTCTAAGTGTGAAGCATAAAACAATAGATTGTATTTCCAGGAACACTTGTTCCCATTGTTCGGCCAGACATCATTCGCTACTCCATTTTAACTCGCCCGCTAACAACAAAAATGTTGAAATGAAGCCCGCTAATAATTATGTACCCGCTATCGCACCCGCTCCCTCTCATGACCAACGCCATACTGCGTCTGGGCATGGAACTCGTTCCGAGTCCTATGCTCGTGCTCCCGCCAAGGACCTTGCGCCCCATGCGCGTAAGGTCGACTCTTATTCGCCCGCACCCGCTATTGATCCGAACAGTAACACATCGGTCTGCACTGTGTCATATGATCACGATTCGCACACAATAACAACTGCG
The DNA here is from genome assembly GCA_910589525.2 of Ennomos quercinarius. Classification (NCBI taxonomy): domain Eukaryota; kingdom Metazoa; phylum Arthropoda; class Insecta; order Lepidoptera; family Geometridae; genus Ennomos; species Ennomos quercinarius. The sequence continues at coordinate 9,318,646 of OU342501.1, forward strand.
TTATTGGCAACCGCTAAAATAAAGGTTTATGATAGCTTAAACCACCCTCACTTTCTGAGATGTCTAGTCGACCCTGGCTCTCAGAGTGAGTATATTTCCGCTGCATGTAGCAAGCGTCTATCGCTTCCTATTTCCACGCAGAGCCGCTTTTCTAAAGTCCAAGGTATAGGAGGGGCCACTCAGAAAATTCTGGGAGTGACTTCACTCAAGTTTACTTCTCGCTTTGAGCACGGACATGAGTACCACATCGAGCCCATGGTAGTGGATAGTATTACGTCGCAACTGCCAGACTCGCGCGTCGATGTCGGCGCTCTTGGTCACTTACGTAACCTACCTATGGCGGACGATGAATTTTCCGAGCCCGGTCCTATTGACCTACTTCTGGGAGTAAACATCTATTGTCAAATTCTCCTATTTAATAAAATTAGTGTTGATACTAATTTACCCGCTGCCTTGGAAACAACTTTAGGTTATATTGTCATGGGAAATGCACCTGTTGTTTCCCCCCGCTCCTCCTCGCACACCTTTTGTGCTTTCACTAGTGACCCGCTACACCAACTTGTGGAAAGGTTCTGGTCCATTGAGGAACCACCTTCCCAGTTGTTTCTAAGCCCCGATGAAAAGCGCTGCGAAGAAATATATACTTCGACTACTACGCGAAATAAAGATGGTAGTTATGTAGTGCAGCTTCCATTTAAGGATGACCCGCAAGCACTAGGTAACTCTTACATAACCGCGAAGAAAAGATTTTTATCACTCGAAAAGAAGTTTCTACGATCACCTGACTTGCATAAAAAATATAATGATATTGTTATTGATTATCTCGACAAGGGTATTTTATCACGCACTTCTCCTGACGAGTGTACGTCGCCTGGTTATTACCTACCGCACCATCCTGTTATTCGCGACGATAAGTCCACGACTAAACTTCGCATTGTTTTGGACGGCAGTGCAGCGACTGATTCAGGGCTGTCACTAAATGATATTCTGTATAAGGGCTGCAACTTGCAGGCTGATATATTTAACATTTTATTAAATGTTCGCATACATCGCATTGCCTTTTTTGCTGATGTTAAAATGATGTACTTATGCATACATATGCATCCGTCGCACCGCTGTTACCAAAGGATCTTGTATCGGTTTTCGCCGACCGATCCATTAGAAACTTATCAGTTTGAGCGCGTCACTTTTGGGCTTCGGTCTTCCCCAATGTTGGCTCTCCGTACATTACGCCAACTGGCACAAGACGAAAGACAAAAGTGGCCAACTGCTGCTGACGTCATCGAAAGGGATGTCTATATGGACGACCTTGCTTCTTCTGCTCCATCGGTAGATTGGGCAGTCAAGACTGCGCAGGAGTTGATTCAGATGTTTAAAGCTGGTGGGTTTGATCTAATCAAGTGGACTAGCAACTCGTCCGAGTTGCTGGAACACATACCTGTGACACATAGACAATCTGAATCAATTTCATTCGATGACGATGACGCGTTCAAGATATTAGGGCTACGCTGGCTCCCCGCATCTGATAATTTTACATTTTTGATTGACATTCCGCCATCCGCCGCTATTACTAGACGCGCTATTTTATCTTTGACCGCACGTCTTTATGACGTATCAGGATTCGTTGGTCCTGTTATTCTGTACGCCAAATTGATAATCAGGGAACTGTGGCTGTTGCACATCGATTGGGATGACAAGCCGCCCTGTGATATCATCAGTTTATGGCAAAGATATTTATCTGAGCTACCGCTAATCTCGCACCTCAAGTTCCCTCGCCATGTAGGAATTGAGGAAGATGATTCAATCATCTCGCTCATCGCTTTTTCGGACGCAAGCGAAAAGGCGTATGGCTGTGTTATATACCTACACGTGTGTAACGGTGACCAGCCACCGCGCATTTCGCTTTTGTGCTCGAAGTCTCGCGTCGCATCCGCGAAGCCAACAATTACGCTGGCTCGCCTGGAGCTGAACGGCCTAGTGCTTCTCGCTAAGTTATTACGCGTCGTTCATGACTCGCTATCCGCGCGTTGTCACATTGATGTAGGATTAAAAATAGCAAGCTAAGCGTATGTGAACGTATAAATGTAACTGAAGTGTGGGAGTTTGTGAACGGATAGGGAGAGAGAGAGACGCAAGATGTGAATTAATGGTGGTGAAAGTTGTTTTCTGCGGTGTAAAAATTAAAATAAGTTTTAGTGAAAATACAGCCGGAATTTGCTGCCTCAAGCCCGCATTGTTTCATTGCCACGACAAACTTTCAATTCTATATTGTGGGGGCACGCACGGGATTTGGCTACAACGAGAAATTCAATTCGTCGGATGGAACGACCGCGTGGTGCGTGATGGCGGCATTTTGTGCGGCGTTGTGGTGAAAATATAGATGAAATTACAATTATTGGTGTTGAAGAAGACGTCAAGACGGACGCGTTAAGACGTATTATTGTGGTGCAAAGAAGATATTTTGAGCGGTGGAGACGTTTTGCTACGAGAATGTCGAAACGTAGTGACGAGGTTATGGCGGTGCCGGCAGTGCAAACGGCGTGTGCGGCAATGCCTTCCTATCAAGATGGACTTATACCAAAATTTAGCGGTACTGATAAGACATATTCGGCGAGCAAGTGGGCGCAAGACGTCGAGGAGAATGCAGAAATTTTTCAGTGGTCAGCACTGCAAACTCTTTTCATAGCACGACGATCACTTACCGGAGTAGCGGCTATGTGGCTGAAAACTGAAAAAGTATTTAAATCGTTTGAAGAACTGAAGAGCGCGCTTATAAAAGAATTCCCAGATACGATTAACTCTAAAGAAGCCCATGAATACTTATCCACCAGAAAGAAGCAAAAAGATGAGACGTATTATGAGTACATGTTGCATATGAAAGAATACGGTAAACGAGGGAAAGTCGCTGATTATGTAACTATACAGTACATAGTCGACGGGATCAGCGACTACGAGAATAACAAAGCTATCCTTTACGGCGTTACGACGTACAGCGCTTTAAAAGATAAGTTGGCTATCTACGAGGCTATGAAGAAAAACATGATGAAAACACCAATAAAAGTGCAAAGACGCCCAATACAATCATCATCATCAGCAGCACAAAATCGAGATGATGCAAGACGCTGTTTCAAATGTGGAGACCGAGGACATTTATCTACATCATGCCAGAAGGGAGTAAAATGCTTCAAATGTGGCGCGTTTGGGCACACTTCACTCCAATGTAACGGTACTGCCAACATAGCGAAGTTTAATCAAGATGGCAGAAGAAGCGATCCATCTTCGTTCGAAAATCCACAGAAAAATCAAAGAACGATGTGTGCGAAGTTGCAGCGAACGGCGGCGCGAGAGTTTGAAATTGAAGGAACGCAAACGTCAATGTCAGATGATTATCGCGAACGTCATGCGGTGTTGAGCGTAAACAATCAAGAAAACAACAGAAAATCGACGAAATTAATAAAAATAAGTGGTGTAGAAGTTGAAAGCTTAATTGATTCAGGCAGTGATTTAAATCTTGTGACGGACGAACTATTTTTTAGTTTAAATGAGGGACATTTCACTAAAGAAAACTTGCAGTTAACTGGATTAGGTTCGACGAAAATTAGTGTGCTAGGAAAGTTTAACAGCACGATTAGCATTGATGGATGTATCTTAAATATATTATTCTATATAGTGCCAAAAAGTACGATGCCTTATGATGTGATTTTAGGTCAACCATTTTTAGAAAAAATTACAGTTGTTTTTGACAAAGGTTCAGTCAACATCATTGCTCAAAGTGATGGTGGTTTGTTGCAGTGTTTGATTTCAGAAGTTCACCCTCAACCTAAGTGTTACATACCCAGTGATGACATCCGTGTAGCAGCCCAGGAGTTAGTGCAGTCATACAAACCTGCTCAAGTGAAGGAGGCACCTATTGAGATGAGGATTATTTTGAAGGATGAGATACCTGTAGCTCAGCGGCCAAGGAGGCTGTCGTTGTATGAACAGAAGATAGTAGATGAACAGGTAGAAGAATGGCTGGATAAAGGTATTGTAAAACCAAGTTTTTCTGAGTATGCTAGTCCATTGGTATTGGTCAAAAAGAAGAATGGTTCCATCAGAGTGTGTGTTGATTATCGTAAGATAAATAAAAAGATGGTAAAAGATCAGTTTCCTTTACCTGTAATAGATGATCATCTCGATAAGTTGTCAGCTTCGAAGATATTTAGTAAACTTGATTTAAAAGATGCATTTTTTCATCTGAATATTAATGATGAGTGTACAATGTATACATCTTTTGTTACTCAGTCAGGACAGTTTGAATTTACTCGTGCACCTTTTGGATTATCAATTTGCCCTAACTATTTTACACGTTTTGTTAATATTATTTTCAGGGAGATCATAGCAAGAGGATATTTACTAGTGTTTATCGACGATCTCTTGATTAGTGCTGAGACATATGAAGAGGCGTTACAAAGACTGAAGGAGGTGTTGACTGTGGCGTCAGAATATGGCTTGATTATAAACTGGGAGAAGAGTGATTTACTGACTACTAGAGTGGAATACCTTGGTCATATAGTGGAGAATGGGACGGTGAGACCTGCTACAGAGAAAGTGGATGCTGTGATGAAATTTCCTGAACCACGGACGGTAAAACAGGTACAAAGTTTTATAGGATTGACTTCCTATTTCCGTAAATTTATCGAAAGCTATTCAGCTATAGCCAAGCCGTTGACAGATTTATTAAAGAAGGAAAAACAATTTATTTTTGAAGATGAAGAAAGATTAGCATTTAATACCTTAAAGAAGAAGTTGACAGAGAAACCAGTTCTAAATATTTTCAGTCCAGGTCTAAGCACAGAATTGCACACTGATGCTTCACAGCAAGCTTTTTCAGCAATTTTATTACAGAGAAATCCTAATGATCAACTATTACATCCGGTATATTATATGAGCAAAAAGACTACAGACGCTGAGAAAAAATATTCAAGCTATGAGCTCGAGGCTTTGGCTGTGGTGGAAGGTGTAAAAAAATACAGAAGGTACTTGTTGGGAATACCATTTAAAATTGTGACGGATTGCTTAGCATTTGAGATGACCCTAAGAAAAAAGGATTTGACAACCAGAGTAGCGAGATGGGTTCTACTTTTACAAGAATATGACTATACCATTGAACACAGGTCAGGTACCAGGATGAGGCATGTGGATGCACTTAGCCGTAATCCCTATGTTGGAGTGGTAACAAGAAGCATTCATGAACAGCTAAAGAAAGCTCAACAAAGCGATGATAAGCTACAAGTTATAATGGAAGTACTAAAAGAAAAAACCTACTTAGATTATTATCAGCAGAATGGTATACTTTACAGAGGAGAAGAAGGGAAAATAGTGGTGCCAAATGGGATGGATTATGAAATTATAAAAAGAGTACATGAAAATGGTCATTTTGGAAGAAAGAAGATGATAGAGTTGTTAAATAAAGAATATTACATAGAGAACATAACAAAGAAGATAGAGGAGGTTATAGTTTCCTGTATTCCTTGCATATTGGCCACAAAGAAAGAAGGAAGACAAGAAGGGTTTTTAAACACTATTGATAAAGAAGATATCCCGCTAAGTTGTTTACACTGTGACCATATTGGTCCGCTTTCTGAGACTAGAAAACAATATAATTATATTTTAACTGTGGTGGATGCATTTACAAAGTTTGTGTGGCTCTTTCCAACTAAATCAACTACAGCTAAGGAGACGATTGAAAAATTGAGATTGCATCAAGAGATATTTGGAAACCCAGGTCTTCTTATTACTGATAGAGGAAGTGCGTTTACTAGCAATGATTTTGCTGACTACTGCAAGACAGAAAACATTAGTCACAAAACCATTACCACAGGAGTTCCGCGTGGTAATGGCCAAGTGGAAAGAATTCACCGTATCCTGATAGCAGTACTTACCAAGTTATGCATAGAAGATGAGAAGCAGTGGTACAAGCATGTCGGCAGAGTACAGAGGTGCATTAACAGTACATACCAGCGAAGCATTGGGACCAGTCCGTTTGAGCTGTTAATAGGAACCAAAATGAGACAGAGAGAAGATCTAGACTTAATTACTTTATTACAGGAAGAATGTAGAGAACAGTTTTTACAGAAGAGGGATGACATGAGAGCAGAAGCTAAGATACAAATTCTAAAAGTGCAGGAAGAGAACAGGAAGACCTACAATAAAAAGAGGAAGGAGAGTAAGCAGTACAATACTGGTGACCTAGTCGCCATCAAGAGAACACAGTTTGGAACCAGCATGAAGTTAAAAGCTAAGTATCTAGGGCCGTACAAGGTGGTGAAAGTCATAGGCAGGGATAGGTATGCAGTGGAGAAAGCTGAGTATGCAGCCGAGGGTCCCTGGAGAACAACCACTGCAGCAGATCACATGAAGCACTGGCCTGAGGTGAGTGACTGAACCATTGCCTAAACTTTCATTTATATTTCTAAACTATTCCAAAACCTAAGATCTATTCTATTTTACTGAATCACAGAGTGTGAGGCACTGTATTTTGGGTACTAAAAATAGAACTATTGTGTGAAAAAGTAGGTACTTACCTAAATACCTATAAACTTATAAGATGTTTATGAAGCGGATGTATAAATACTTTTTGAACAAAACTTTTACTGTATTTGAATCTAATTTAGTGTAAATCTATAATATAAACCAGAGGTTAATCTAATTTTGTTGTAGTTAACTATAGAATAGCTATTAATTAAAACTTAAAACTAATTGTGTGAAAAAACCTAGAAATAAGATGTAAATTAACCTAATGCTAAAACCTAAAACTTATGCTAAGAATCTATTGCTTAAAACTAAAATAATTATTGTGTTAAAACTAAAGGAAAGATGAAAGGAAATGAAACCAATGTTTTGTTGTGAGAATTTGTTTATTTTATTGTTATAATTAGAAAGAAAATGTAAAACCTAAAAGGAAAAAAAAACTTGTGTTAGTGTAGTGTAGTTGTGTAGTAAGGGTTAGTAGATAAATATGATATACTGTTAGAATAGATATAAAAATGATATGTGATAGAAATAAATAATTTTGTTGAGTTGTTGTAAGAAAGATTAGTAGCTCTTTATTTTGAAGTAGGTTAAGAAGCTGTGTTATTGTTAGTTAAAATATGTAAATAAGATAGGAAGAATAAATAAAATAATAGGTAGATAACTTAAACATAATGTAAAAAAAAAAATATTGTTAAGATAAGCGGCCTTGTAATAACAGAAAGTAACTTTATAATATGTAAAAGGTAGAGATAGATGAGTTTTTTTTTGTTTTGATGTTTATAATACAATGTAACATTTTGAGTCTGGAGGCCAGACATTACAGGATGGCCGAGTTGTAGGATTAAAAATAGCAAGCTAAGCGTATGTGAACGTATAAATGTAACTGAAGTGTGGGAGTTTGTGAACGGATAGGGAGAGAGAGAGACGCAAGATGTGAATTAATGGTGGTGAAAGTTGTTTTCTGCGGTGTAAAAATTAAAATAAGTTTTAGTGAAAATACAGCCGGAATTTGCTGCCTCAAGCCCGCATTGTTTCATTGCCACGACAAACTTTCAATTCTATATTGATAACGTTTTTATATTTTCTGATTCTACAGTTGCCCTATGTTGGGTAACTTCCTCTCCGCATAAGTTTCATACTTACGTCGCGAACCGCATCTCCGACTTTCAGTCTACTTCGCCATCGCAAAACGTATATCACGTTGCAGGAGTTGACAACCCTGCCGACATGGTTTCCCGTGGGCTTTTGCCCTCGCAGATTTTAAATAATGACCTGTGGTTCTTCGGACCCTCTTGGATGTCCACTCCGCTGCCAGATTGGCCAATTAAGATTTTCTCTCCTACTCAGAGTCAATTGCCTGAAGAGAAGACCGTCTCTCATGTCACTGTGACGAAGGAGAAAAATCCTCTTCTCATTTTAGGTTCCAAGTTCTCGTCTTGGCTAAAGTTCCTGAGAGCCACAGTTATCGTGCTTCGCTTTTTGAAAATAGTTCCTCGCAATGACGTAATCACCGCCAAGGATCTAGAAACAGCCGAGAATAAAATAATTCAGGCTGTTCAGCAAAGCAGCTTCGCTAGTGATATACGTAATATTCAAAAGAACCAATCCTGTTCTACCGCTTTAAGAAAATTATCGCCATTCATTTCTGATGAAATTGTACGAGTCGGAGGGCGACTGTCATATTCAAGTTTGGATTATAATCAGAAACACCCCGCTTTAATGCCTAAAAATGGGCACATCGCTGAACTAATAGTAGATTGGTACCACCGTGAAAATAGTCACGCTGGGCCCCAACTACTTATGTCAATTTTACGACAAAAATACTGGTTTTTATCCGCTAGGCGCTTAGTGCGCAGCCGCATTCACAAATGTGTTCGTTGTTTTAGGCTTAATCCTAAACCTACCTTTCCCGCTATGTCAGACTTACCTAGTTGTCGCGTTGAGCCCTGCAAGGCTTTCACTCATACAGGTGTCGATCATGCAGGCCCCCTGTATATTACAATGGCTAGAAAACGCGATCAGCGAAGCCAAAAGGCATATCTGTGCGTCTTTGTGTGCCTAGTCACCAAAGCCGTGCACATAGAACTAGCGTCAGATCTTAGCTGCGCTACCTTCTTGGATTGCTTCAAGCGCTTTTTATCCAGACGTGGTCCGTGCAGCTTTTTATACAGTGACAACGGTAGAAATTTTATTTCCTCGCAATTCTTTTTAAAGGAATTGTTCGAATTTTTTAAATCTGACCAATATTATATTACTTTTAACAACGAACTCGCCAAACACAACATTATTTGGAAGAACTCACCTCCCCTAGGAAGCCATTTCGGTGGCATTTGGGAGGCGAATATAAAAAGTATTAAATCGCTACTTTTCCGCGTGATTGGGAAGCAGATCCTTACCTACGAGGAAATGCTTACGGTCCTCAATCAGGTCGAAGCTGTCCTGAACAGCCGACCGTTATATGTTTTGAGCTCTGATCCTTCAGAGCCAACCGCCCTAACGCCATCGCATTTTTTATCGACTAAACCGCTAGCTTTCTTACCCGCCGCTGATGTGAGTGGAGAACGTACAAACCTTTTGTCTCGTCATGCTTTGATGGACTCGCTAGTCCAAACATTCTGGAAGAGATTTAAAAATGAATACCTCCATAATTTGCAAATGCGCGAAAAGTGGAACACCGCTAGTAATCCACTCACAGTAGGCACTATTGTTCTTCTGAACAACGAAAACGCACCTCCATTGTCTTGGAAAATCGGTAGAATTTCCGAGGTTTTCCCAGGCAAAGACGGTCGAGTGCGTTGCGCGCGAGTGGAAACCTGGGATAGCTCGTATGTTAGGCCGACAACAAAGTTGTCGCCGCTCCCTATTCAGTAGGGTGACCATAACTTTTTCTTTTCATGGATTTATCCAACTCCGCTATTTATATTTATTGCTTTTCTATATTTACGCAACCCAATTCGCTACGCTATTTTGTTTTTAATATTTACCGCAACGCTATTTTTTATTCTTTTGTTTGAAGGATGTTCCTTCAAGGAGGGGGAGATGGTGGATATTCATCCAGTCGTTATGCTTTGATTTATTAGAAATGCACTTGTAACGGTCTATTTCCTATCCCCTACTCCTTTCCGCATGCACGCGCGCACATTGCCGTCCTGCTCTGACGGCCGAGTATCGCCGAGCTACTACGAAGTGCGCTCGGCTCCACCCGCCAAATCAGTAATAAAAATGGAGAACTCCCGCTGTGAGCTACAACGTGCGCGTGCGATCTAAATAATGTTAGTTTGGTGAACTATTGCCAATTTCTAATACTTACCGCTATCTGTGAACGTTATGAACTTTAATTATTGTGATTTGCTGTGAAAATACGTCAGACGTTTCGTGTGTGAGCATCTACTCGCTACGAGGTGCTAGGTCTCTTCGTTAAGACCTAGGCACGGAGGCAAGGAGTCTCAAGGACAGCTGACTCAGGATTCATCAGGTACGTGCATGCTTCCATTCCTTAGAACTGCTGTATTGTACTCCTGTGTTTTATCCTCTAGCAGCAGTCTGATCTCCTTATCATTAGAAGATCGTTACAAGTGCTATTAGATTTTGTGTAGGAATATCTACTGTCTAGGCATTAGTACAGACTTCTAATTCGCACCATACAGTCCACTTAATATTAACCCTGTTTTGCTACCGTTGTGAAACCCCCCCGTAAACTTAGTTTTACACCCTCTGTGGTGAAGAAAGGAAAGTAGAACCATTTCATAGAATTTCCCACCAACGTAGTATAATTTCAAATTCTTTAATAATTATTATCATAAAAAGTTATATTACCTTGAATTACGACTCTGTAGGTTTAATTTAGTTGTAAATAAAAATAATGAATATCATGTAATTATAAAAAACACGAAATAAAATAAGATTTTCTTCATTTTAGCTGGTTTGATCCCAAATAATTAATCAACCGTGAAGAACATGATAACTTTACGAAAGAGTAAAGTTATTTGAAAGATTTTGGTGCTACTGCATCTTTCGTGTAGGTACTGTCAGCTATCTCGCGCGATCGTTAACTTAATTAGAGAGCAACCAGCGAAGAAAGTATTCAAAGAAATTAGCCGGTTAATTTAAGTAATGATACCGGATAATGTAATTACTAATTAAATAACTGAACCACAAGATTAATGCCAAAAATTTCATCATCATCATCAGCCTGAAGACGTCCACTGCTGAACATAGGCCTCCCCAAAAGAGCGCCACTTTGAGCGGCTGCTTGCCTCCTGCATCCATCGGCTCCCGACGGTTCTGAGCAGGTCGTCAGTCCACCTAGTGGGAGGTTGCGAATGTTACTGTAATGTTAATTGATTCGAATCTAATATTTTACGTGATTTTGAAGAAATGTACAATGTAAATGTTACAAATTACTATAGTTTTTCCAAGCAGGCATTCTTATTTAAATTGACTCTTCTTCTTCTCTCTTATTAATAGTAATAATTTCAAAATGTTCTATATACTGTAACGAAACCCACGATAATTATTTATTTAAGTACATATCTATAAATATTTTGTGTGTCTATAACAAAAGTTTTCTAAGTTAGCAAGTTGTCAGCAGTTGACAAGTTTTAAGTGGACAGTTGTTTAGGATAACTTTTACGATGGTAATGAATTACTTATAAAGAGGACAAGACTTGGCGTGGCAATTTATTTTACCTAAAATAAAACGTATAAAGAGTAAGGGCGGTTTTTATTTATGCAGGTGGAATGCTCAAACACTCAACGTTTCTACTGACAAAATGTTAACAGACTCAAAATAAGACTCCTATGTAAATAAATAAATATGTGTGGACATTTCACACAGCGCCATCTAGCCCCAAACTAAGCATAGCTTGTACTATAGGAACCAGATAACTGATAAATTACTTAGATACTTTTTGTTTGTAAATACATACATAGAATACAATATAACGCCCAGGCACAGAACAAACACCTATGTTAATCACACAAATGTTTGTCCTGAGTGGGAATGGAACCCACAACCTATAGTTCAGAAGGCAGAGCTACTACCAACTGAGCTAACAGGCCAGTCGACGTTAGTTCTTAGACTTTTAACTATGTTTACTTGTGTAATATGTGTGTGATATATAGGTACCTACTAAATAAGCAAGTTTAATCTCTGTATAAAACAGGATAACTTTGTGAAATTGATGAAACAATTTCTATAGGCCATCGCGGCTATTATACAGTCCATAAGTGTTCTTTGTAGTAGGTAGTGTAGCTAGTTTAGTTTAGTTTAGCTTAGCTTAGTTTAGTTTAGTTTAGTTTTTATTATTGTAGTAAGTAGCTTGAGTAATAAAGGCAATTTACAAATTATTTTATAAACTAATATTTATACTTCAGTTTAAATTTTCATCATAATTCCAAATTGGATTTCCATAAAAAATTGTACAAGTTTATCCCATAAACTTTTAAAGGCAATTTCTGTACACATGAACTCAGTGTGCAGCATTAGGGCTTTGCGATTTTCCTAAAATGTAATCCAATATAATCCAATAAATGGTTATGATTTTCCAGTTTATTATGAAACATAATTTTTAAATCACACACCTATAAAAAGTGGTAAAGGAATAAAGAACTCTGTCTTGTTTGTGTTTGATACGTCCAATCGTCCATACTGTTAAAATATTACATTCTAGGTGAAGAAATGTCCTTCAAACTTGACATAATATGTTTGCACTAGTTTCAGTCAAAGTGTAGACTGGTTTGTAAAATGTATAGTTTCAAGAAATTCTTTGAAAGTTGCCTTCATAAACTTGCAAATGCTTGAAAGTTTGGTATAGTTTTACAATAGATACCTACCCACAAAATGGAGTGGAGAACTAAAGTGACCAATATAGCTCTTAGAATTAGCAAGTTGAAATGGCAATCGCCGCCAAATCGCTCGTAGAACTGACAACCGATGGGGAAAAAAGGTTCTTGGGTGGCAACCATGAACCAGAAGACGCAGCGTAGGCCGGCCCCCCACTCAGCCATAACCACCACCCTTGGCAGGTGGCTTGGTGATCGCAGAAGATTTTAATGTACCGAGGAAAATGCTGCTGCTCATTCCTGGATATTAACTTATCCGGCTTTCGCAAATCAGGACAACAGGCCAATGGTGATGTTAATAGTTTATAATTATAGTTAATACCGAAAAACCGAATCACCCAAATCTTTCAGAAAAACCAATTATGCAGAAAATTCCGTGAACTAAAGCTACCAGCTGCGCTGACGTTTCATTTATTAATACAATTAACTCAGAACGTATCGGACTTTGTACTTAAAGCTTGTTTAAAAATTTAGCACCAGTTTTCTCCCGTAAAGTTGTTGCTCCCGCGAGCCTTCCGTCTTAATTATTACTTTGGGAAAATTAAGACTGTCGTTTACCCCGGGAGTGCCCCCCAAGTATCCCGGAGTGCCCGACGAAGGTTTTGCTCTTCCATTTATCTAAATGTACTTTGTCTTGCTGTGATGTTCTCAATGTGTGGAGAGGCTTTGTTGTTATTTCATTCGGAGAATTTGGTAAATGTTTACTTGTTAGACCTTTTTGTGGTCTTGTTTTCGTATCTGTGTCTGTAGTCGACAGTAAATTCCCGTATAGAAGAAACTCTGTAGTTATTCATAATATTTTTATTTTATTTTATTTACCTAAAACTGTATTATAAAAAAGGTAACATAGACGAGTTTTCAATTTTCGCTACATCTTACCACCTCCAAAAATGTTCGATCAAAGTAAAAACAAAGTTATATTCCATTACTTTTTACAGTACTTTGTGGTTTTTATAGCCTCATAAGTAAGAAAAATAATCTGATACCTTCAAAACTTTAGCTGTTCTTTCCTCTCTACACCTTTATCCTCCCCAATGTCGGCTCAAAGTAATGACGAGCGTTAAGTACATTACCTATTGTAGTACTTTGAGGCTTCTACAGTCTCGCGAACGTATGAGCCGCTTTTACTCTAATTATGAGCACGACACTTTAATATTATTCCGTAATGCGGGGACCAATGCCATCCTTTCCCTTTAAGAAAATTAAATATGAGCGTGGAATAAACAAGTCTCTCTGGATAATTAAAAAAAGTTATATTATTTTTTTGTCTCTTTAATTACCTATGTGTCAAGAAAGAAACAACTAATACATAATTAACATATTAACATATTTTTTAGACCTACAATAGGCGAAGGGCTCTCAGCAAATATCACTAAACCGATCCTATCTAATATTTCTTACAATTAATTCCAAAAAAATACTATTTTAACGCCCGTCGGATCCCAATCAAAGTTAACGTCGTAAAGCAAACGATAAACGCCACCGGAAAACTTCACACAACAGCTTAAAGTCGTCCACTGCTGAACATAGGCCAACCACAGAGAGCGCCACTTTGAGCAGCTACTCGACTTTTGCATCCATCAGCTCCCCGCGGCTTTCACCAGATCGTCGGTCCACCGAGTGGGAGGCCGGCCTACACTGCGTCTTCCGGTTCGTGGTCGCCACTCGAGAACCTTTCTTCCCCATCGGTTGTCAGTTCTACGAGTGACACACAGCATAATATTATATTGGCCAATTTATATTAATTGTGTAATTATGTAAGTATTATTGAATCAACAAAAACATTTCCAAATTTTCGGTTAACCAATATGGCAAAGATTTTCGTTTGCAGCGCGCAAAATGCGGTTGACTCTCATTTTCATTGCAGTTGTGAATAACAAAACTTTAATCCTGCGGTGGAGAGGATTAATGCTAAGCTCGGGTAATTAATTAATGCGCACACCATTTAAAGGCATTTCTTCCATAAATTGGACTATGAGCGAATAATAACTGTTGTTACCATTGACTATAAATCCAGTTGACCAATGATACAACTTCCCCTCATACGAAAATTAGTGGTGTATTTCAACCACACATTTCTAATAAATACTATGAATTTCTAATAAATCATGGGAACCCGTTGATGTCTTTTGTTCCATCCAGCTCCATTCTTTGTAATTTCGTATGACTTTGTCTCGTTTTGTTATTAGCTCGCCCCCTGTCCGCGCAGGTGAGTCGTGTTTGTACAAGAAATTGTATTCAGGAGCTATCAACGGGCTTTATAATCTTTGGTGGTTAGTATAGAAACATAGTATAAAGTACTAATCTAGTATAGAGTACCTATTACTTTTCGTTAGCTATGTTCATTCGCCTGATGTTTAAAGTTTCACGGCTGTCTATAACAGTTGCAATGCAACCCAAAACTTATTTTAATTGAAATTATTTTATGTAAGTTCACAATACGGTTATTTGTAATTATAATATTTTCGAGAAGTTAAGCAGACGATAGCACGATTTTTGAACGATACGCTTTTAATACGCGTGCTGGTGTGGCGAGCATAATTCAGTCGGACTTTTTAGAGACTAAATCCAGTAGAAACTAGAGACCGATGGATAGATCTCTAAAGGAAGCCCTGGTTAGGTGCATGAATTCCACTTTACAGGCAGTTTCAGACTGGTGCGATGCCAATCTATGCCAAATGCAATACGTCCAAGATCCAGGCACGTCTCTTGCCTTGCAAAATGGAATACATTTCAGCGGCGCAACAGTACTCAGCTTTTAGGTATTACTCAACACCCATACTATTATTTATTAATGATGTCAAGTTTTAAGACACTTGGAAATGACTTCAAAAGAAATTTCTTCGTCAAAATCTCACAGTATTATTATAACAAATATCAAAAGTTTATTTTGTCTTGGAAACAATTAGTAAACTTAAATCTGACGTCAATTCAACGTAGATGAGAAACCCATTTTTTGCGTTAAAAATTTTGCGACGCGTTTTGAGCCAACGCCTCCAAAATGTTCATAATTTTATGGTTTTCATAGAGCATCAACGTTAACTTTTATTATGGAGGCAGTTTTTTTGTCGCCATAAAACGTTTTCTCCTAGTCTGAGATGTGAACGAAGATTAGCACTGCATCTTTAATTAAAATCCGGTTTACGGTCTCAGCCGTTTTATTTTACATTTTTAATTACCCATTGCTTTAACATCCTGTTTTCTACAATATTGCAGGACTTATAAGCTGAGACAGCAAATGGGGAAGCATGTTTGGGTTAAACATAAGTTTTATTTACGTGAACCACAGGTATAAAATATGCTTTAATCAGTATTTTGTTAGTTTTCTGCAAAGTTCGTCTAGGTAGGTACCACCGCTTTGCCAGTTATTCTGCCGCCAAGCAGTAGTGTTCAAGCGCTACTGTGTTCCGGTTTGAAGGGCATTGTAGCTAGTGAAACTACTGGGCAAATGAGACATAGAACTGTTCTCACAGTCTAGAAATATTTTTTAGACAGTGTGATGTCTCAGGATGACGTGCGCAGTGCGCGGTGTCACGCGAAACTTTAATTTTGATTTCCGAGTGACACTGCAATCCGTAATGGGTGGCCGTGACGCTTAACACCAGGCGAACGACTAGCTCGTCACGTCATTCCTTTACATAAAAAAAAATATTTTTAGTTTTGATTCTGCGAAATTTCCATTATATTATGGTTCATAAGAAGCTTATATTATTGTTTTGTCTTACTCAACAGACTGCGAACAGGCGTTTAAGCTGATGGTAGCAAAAGAATTAAATCCATGCATGTTCCACACAAAACCCACGTCTACTTAGCAAACGACGCTAAAGGACTGAAAGAAAATATTGTTGCAAAGATAAAAGGCGGCTTACAGTGCTTTGCGTATGTTTTTATTTTGCTGTCTGTCCCAAAACTCCACAGATGTGACTGAATTTGGAACTTAGTAGTTGACTGGATCCGTTATTTTTCAGCGTTGTACGACAACGCCACCTCTTGCCATGACTGTCTACTTTGCGGACGACTTTTAGCTTTCTTTTTCCATATGTTTTGGAGTAGCTGTCATACGCTTTGTGCACTGTATACTATTCTTAGTCTCTAGAGCACTTGCGCATTTATTTTGAAAGAGGAAGTAAATATTTATGAAAACTCCGAATTAAATCCGTCTTCCGTTTACGACGTCGTATTGTTCTTTGCCAGACGTTTGGGTGATAAAATTGTTTGTGCGGCTGTTGACGTCGAATGACTAATACTAGCGAAATTAGCAAAATAAGCGTCGATTATTTATTACCTTTTTAAGTTAAGTTAAATTATATCAAACAGGTTTTTCGAGAGATGAATATAGGCACAGTTTAAGTAATAAGGTACTACTTTTTTAAATATCAATTTAATTATTTATAACCTGGATAGGTATTACTATTTACATCTGAGTGTGCTGGTCGTTAAAATCTTTAGATATTGTAGTGGCATTTCAGTTCAGAAAACATTGCTGGGTGTATAGCGAGTATGGTTAAATTGTTAAGCTTGGAATAGTTGTTATTGACAAAATATTTTTATTAACATAATATTTTCCTTTATCAAACATAGATCAAGGCACGTACCATTGAGATAGCATGGAAATACCTAATATAGCGGAGTAACTTAGCCGGATGTGAGCCATATTAGGTTATCTCCTGAGACCGAGCTAATGTACCCACCTACTTCAGACACCGTCGAGGGGAATCAATAATCCCATAACATACTATTACACTGAGAGCTGATGGTCGGGGAAGGTAAGTTACTTTACGAGAGCGGTCTTCGTTGTCTTATACTATCGTGTATTCTGTGGCAGCACAGAGTTAAGCTTACTCAGTGACTGTTTTCAGCTTCACCCGCGTTAGTGATTACTCTCTTACTGGAACTGTACAATTTTCTGTGACTTTAAGTATCTAACATCAAAATACGTTTAGACGTTTAGTTCTGCTCTAAAGTAAAAAAACTTCATCCACGAAAGTGTATGAATAGGACCACCCCATCTCTTCCCTTCAAATTACAGTATTAGGTAAAGTCCATTATCACTTTATACGTTATATCACAGATGATGTAATATGAAAACAATTATGTTCTCCCAGTTTTAAGATTACGTCAATTATTCTCTATCTGTCTGTGTTAGGTTGTTGTAATAACTAGTGTTGGAAATAAAAACAGAAGCACCGCTCTTTTTTTATTCTTCATTCTTCATTATACTTTCTTTCTGTAACTTTTCACGAACAAACCAAAGCTTTTCTGCTCAACCACCCGATTCACCTTCTCGTTCTATCACGTGCCAGTCAGTGTTGCTAACCAGAAAATATTGATTTTGTTCCTAATTTTTTTAATTAACTTGCTAGAATTATTATTGTTTGTCTACCAACATGATTTAAAAAAAAACTGTTTTTCGATTAATAAATTCACGACACTAGTTTATATTTTTTACTGTACATGGCTCTTAGACTATGTCCTTCGAAATCCATTTATGAAATATCGCATAAAACAGTCGACGGGTTTATTTATTTTTTCCTCCGAGATCAAATAGCTTTTGTCCTACCCCTGTTTACTTATTCAAACAAAATTACATATGCCTGTTTCTGGATCGCCAATGGTCGAATTTTTACGCTTAGGAGATAGTGTCATGAATATAAATCTATCGTAAAGGACACCAAGGAGAGGTTAGCCGACTTTACGGCGTATCTCACTTTGCATTCTTTGTACGGTGGCTTTTTATGGACCCCTTTATGGAGTTAGGTCCTTTTGCATAAAGCTTTTGGTATTCGCGGCAGTAGTTCACTACTGAAATCGGCTTTTCTTTAGTGGTTTGCGGATCAAAAGGAGACAATCTTTGTGATTGCGAATTTTTATTAAAATATACGTTTTAAATTAACAAATAATTCGTCAATATTCGTAAAATACCCCCACCCCCCACTCGGTGGACCGACGACCTGGTGAAAGCCACGGGGAGCCGATGGATGCAGGAGGCGAGCAGCCGCTCAAGGTGGCGCGCTCTGGGGGAGGCCTATGTTCAGCAGTGGACGTCTTCAGGCTGATGATGATGATAATGATGATTCGTCGCGTCATAAAGTAATTTTCAAATTAAATCAGTTCTTACTAAAAAAATTGTTTCTATTTCTAATTATTTTTCTATTCATAAAACTAAGCAGGTTCCATTTTTAACGTTAGTCCCAAAAACCTAAACCTTGAATAAACCAAAAGATTTTCCTAATGCGGTACTACTACTGACCACCGTCCTTCCTGAACCCTGAATTTTAGATGATTGCGGTTATACTGATAGTACGAAATGGCCGAAGGTAAGGGCTGGGCTAGGATACCTTGTCGTGATTAGTAATGGACCCGTTTCTATACTTCGGCCTTGTTTGTTTGTAAAAACATCATTGTCGTATTGTTTACCTTTTTGGAAACCTATACTGAAAATGTAATTTCAACATCACTGCAATTAGTTTTACAATTATTATTAATATCTAAAAATGTACCAATTCGAAGTGTCAGACAGAATTAAAATGTTGTTTTGTGATGTTGCACCCGCCCTATAACTAGCAGCGCCCCGCGGTTCCACCCGCGTTCCTACGGAAACCGTTCCCGTTTTTGAGATTAAAGTAGCCTATGTTTTAATCCAGGGTATAAGCTACCTCTATACCAAATTTCATCCAAATCCGTCCAGCTGTTAGAGCGTGAAGGAGTAACAAACATACACACATACACACATACGCACAAACTTTCGCCTTTATAATATTAGTGTGATGTGATGTGATAACCGCAACGTGGTGGTTTTCAATAAGACTACAATTTTTTGGCAAGTGCGGATACTTCATTTAACACCATATTAGAATTCATCACACAATAAAGAAGACCTTCGTAATTCTTTCCATTCAAAGGTTGACTGGAAGAGATTGCTGTAGCGATAAGTAAGCCTATTATTTCTTTCTGTATCCGATTTCATGTCTGGTGTACAATTAAGAATTTTTGTATTGTTTCAAAATCAACTCTCGCATCAACCGATACATTTGCCCTTTTTCTCAATTTTTTCTTTAAAGCGTCCTTCAACAGCACTTTAGAAGTAAATGTAACGAGCCAATTTATTAGGAACTAGATAAACGTCGACTTGATAAACTTGGAAACAAGTGCTTAGCGCTCGGGTAGATGTTTAACGCCGAGGAAGATCCCTGTTAACTATTAATCCTATTTTCTTTTGCTGGAAGATAACGAAACTCATTTAAGATATCTCGCGAACGCTTGGAAGGCGTTTTGGGGTGCAGCATAGGATGAAACAATAGTGGGCTGGAGTAGATTTGGATTTATAACTTTTGATAAATCTTACAATAGTATAGATAAATGCAAATAAATATCATTATTAAAATGGTAATCATCGTCATCAGCATAATAGTTATAATGTCTAATAACTGCTCCAAATAAACGTAGTCTTAAAAAAATCTGCTGAACCTTGACATAAAGATGCATCTGAAGGATTAAATTATCTATCCATCTTGATCTCGCAAGAGGGATAAATAATTTAGATTTTTTATTTGTTAGTGTACTGGTAATTCTTTTTGCTTGATTATTTGGACCTTCGGTTCTGAATCTGATCACTTTTAGTAAGATCTTATCAATAACACAGTCTAGAAAACTTTTCTAGACTGTGTGATGTCTCAGGATGACGTGCGCAGTGCGCAGTGTCACGCAAAACTTTAATTTAAAGTTCCAAGTGACACTGCAATCTGTTATTATGGGTGGCCGTGTCGCTCAACACCAGGTGAACGACTAGCTCGTAACGTCATCATTTACATAATAAAAATTGTAAAACCTATTTGACGAAGAAAATGGTAACATAATATAACAGAAATAATTAAAACTGATCATCTGGATACCTGTCGCTGTTCCTATTACCTACGTATTTCGTCCCGAGACCAAAGGTTTCCCTTTATGTCTAATAAAATTTTCTTCAAAGTGTTCTTAATTGAAAATTCAAATTTATGCATAAGCTTTGATTGTGAAAGATAGCTTCGTCCAGGAGATGGGATGGAGATTCAAGCCTTTCACATTCCCCTGGCGGGATTGTTGGCAAATTTGATGATAATTACGTAACAGATTAAAAGGAAACCCATTTTAATTAATTCACTGTTAATCCGTACGGATGACACCGGTGGATTGGGCCGTTTTGCGGGATAAAGTACGTCATTTCTGGATTACAGTAAAAAAATACTTTAAAAAAAAGGTTGGCATACTGAATATTTCCCATATTAGTATCCAATCAACAAGCTTAGTTAAGCTTCATAGTAAACAACGCTTGAGGTGACAGGATTTATCACTGGGAACACATAAAAATAATTTAATAGTTTTTGTATTGAAACACTATCCATATTGCAATTTAGTATTAAAATGATCATGAGCGTGATTAATTTTAAATTGATCAATTTCCGACTGTGACTCACGAATAGTTCACGCAGTGAAATCGCGCGCATTTCTGTAGTCTGATGTAATGATCATACCACACTAAAATTATAAAGGCGAAAGTTTGTGTGTATGTGTGTATGTTTGTTACTTCTTCACGCTCAAACGGCTGAACAGATTTGGATGAAATTTAGAATAGAGATAGCTTGTATACTGTTTTAGCACATTGTATACTTTTTAACTGCAGGTGAAACCGCGGAGCGCAGCTAATAATAAATAAAAGTTTCGTCCAAAATACCGCAGAGCCTGAAAACAAAGGTTTTTGATCAGTGTGTGTTGCCACTGATGGCTTATGGACTGAAACGTGGTCTCTTACTGTTGGCCTCATTAGTAAGCTCAAAGTTGCGCAACGAGCTGTGGAGAGCCCTACGCTTGATTATGTTTCCCTGCGATTTAAGATTCTTAATGAGGAGATTATTTTAGGTTAGGGTTTCACTTTGCTATTGCACCAAATCTTAGATTAAGATGATCATTGCTCCCGAAGCCATAAAATGTGTACTTATGGCTACAGTTCAAGGACGGAAGCTTAAAAGTGCGAATAAAATCTACAATTTATTGGATTTAGAAAAATATTACAGCCATTGTGAATTATTAAGCAAGAAAATAACGAAATATTCTGTTTCGTTGTCATCAACACTATGATGACAACGAAACAGAATATTTCGTTATATTTTTCCTTAATAACTTTTTTTGCTTAATATTTAGGGTGGGTTTTTTCACCGATAGTTAAGGTAACCAATGGTTAAAAACTCTAACAAATTCTAATCAATGGTCAAAATTTGTTAGAGTTTTTAACCATTGGCTACCTTAACTATTGGTGAAAAAACCCACCCTAAGTGTTATTTATCCAGCCCGGCATTTTTGGAGAGCCTCTAATTCGGTGATTACTAAAATTTTAAGGAATATAATATTTAAACTGTTAGTACCATCCGTGTTTTAAAATTTTTCCTTTACATAATCAAATTAATGTTAGTGTGTTCATAAGTTAGTATTTACAACGAGAGATACCCGCTTCTAATCTGTTTATTTGCGGATACTGTTATTTTTCTGAGATAAACAAAATTGAATAATTTATGAATAATGAGCCAGCAAACAAGCCTAAGATACTTGTAACTAATAATTACAATAGAATTGTAGATGTGATGATATGTTCATCATTTTATATCATTTTCATTGCCAGCTCAAATCATGGTGAAAAGGCCATACATCGAATCTAATTCTAGTGCAAATTAAAACGACACAGACTCTTAGAGCTGAAGAGAGAGCTATGCTTGGTGTTTCCCTGCGAGATAAGCTCCGGAACGAGGAGATCCGCAGGAAAACTAAAGTGACCGATATAGCTCTTAGAATTAGCAAGTTGAAATGGCAATGGGCAGGCCACATCGCTCGTAGAACTGACAACCGATGGGTGAGAAAGGTTCTCGAGTGGCGACCACGAACCGGAAGACGCAGCGTAGGCTGGCCCCCCACTCGGTGGACCGACGATCTGGTGAAAGCCGCGAGGAGCCGATGATTGCAGGAGGTGAGCAGCCGCTCAAGGCGGCGCGTTCTGGGGGAGCTTTATGTTCAGCAGTAGACGTCTTCAGGCTGTTAATGACGAATGATGATGATGATGATTATAGTCCAGGTGTGAGAATAGTACCACCTCATTTCTTCCCGCTTCCTGGACGCAGTAAGAGCAGGCTAAGGTAATATCCAGGGAATGGACAGCAACATTCTCTTCGGCACATTAAAATCTTCTGCGATCACCAAGATCAAGCGTGGTAATTATGGCATAAGTCCAAAGTGGTGTTTTGTGGGGATGCCTATGTTCAGCAAAGGACGTCTTCCAGCTGGTGATGTGATGATGTGAATGCGCTACAAAACCATTAACCATAATTTTAATAAGCTTCATACTGTAGTGTTCGTATCCAACATCTAACAGTTTAATAAGTATAAATGTCAGCTCCTGTAATTATATAATCAGCTATTCCTTCTATCAGTGGAAACAAGGACCTTTAATATCACATAATGGTATAATGTGGAGCATTTAACTATTCATTATGTAGGAATTGATAATGTTACCATTATATTTTCTGTACTAGAATACATTACAATTTCTCTATAACCTATTTAAGAAAGTTAAGCTATGTTTAGCTATAATTATGTATGTACCTAAGCTAATATGTTAGAGAAAAACGAACATGAAGAAAATACTTAAGGCACCCTACTTCAAAGGTCATTGAGGTTATAGAAAATGGCCTTAACAAAAAATCAAAAAGATAACTCTGTGTCTAAATTTTTTAGATGTATGTTTAATGCTTGCTTAAAGTGTTAAACTTTCGGGTATAACTAAGATTTTTCTTTGAAATTGATACTTTTTTTAGGCAAGCATGCACCACCGTAGGCCGCGGCATCACTTACCATCGGGTGAGACAGTGGTCAAATGCTATGCCTATAAATTATAGAAAAGTACAATTTCTAAAAAAAAAATTAATACGACGTATAATACATGTTTTTAGTGTCATTAAACCATATTGTTGTTTGTTAAGTAGAACGTTTAAGTACGTTTGTATTTGAAATGTGGACTGTAGAGTACCGAATCTCAAAGCTTCAAGTACATCGTCAATGGCATTGAACTGGTCTTCTTAAGAACGACAATTAAGTAAAAATGCCAATTAAGTCCAAGAGATGTTCTATAAAGCGGAGACATTTCCAACCCCTAAATCTTACCATTTCTACGCCCACGCTGCTTCAATTAAAAAATCGACAGTGTCACATTTTTAAAACAAGAATAGTCTTGTAATTACTACTTAGTACAAACAATTAAGTTATTTATAAAGTTGCTAACAACGGGTCTTAAGTAAAACTTAAAAGTTCTTTTGCTTGCTTATTACGCTTTATCTTTTTTTGTAAGTATAAAGACAGAAAGTTCTCAGTGCTCTACCTTCTTTAAGAAATTAACGAGACATTGTGAGATAGTCTTTAATAAAGTTATTATGAAGCTGAAAGTAAAATAACAAGTATAATATAGGATTAGTGTAGAACGATAACGCACACTTGCATAAGATATGCCGTAGTCTGTGCTTCACGGTAAAAGAAAATGTGTTTGTCGCAAGATAATATAATTGTAACAGACTATAAGACGAACGATTCTGTGTTAGATAAACGTGGCGTATCGTCAAACATAATTATTATCAGCCAGGACACATCCACTGTTGATCAAAGGCCTCCATAATGCAAAATGGAAATGAAATGGAATGGAATGCATTTTTAAATGGCTACATATTCTGACATCCATAATCATTTCTAAATTCTTTCAAAATTGGATAGTGTCATCCACCTACCGACACTTGGCCACCGTGATGAATTATGGCCTACACTTTTTCACCGTGAAAGAAGACTCGTATGTCCAAGCTGTAAAATGAAACCTTCATGAACGTATTGAGCTGATTTGAAGTCTTCATTTTTATTTTAAGGAGGCTAGCAGCGCAATACGAATACGTAAAAGACTTACAGATTTTCAAATAACATCTCACAAAATATTTATTAGCTAGACAATCCCACGATGTTACCCGCTATTTAGTCATTTTCCTGCGGGACAAGCTAATCTACAATAAAAAACATATAAACAGAAAGACTTAATTTTGCCGAATACAAAAATCCCATATTGATCTCGGTATTTGTATGAATCTGTGTGCAAAATTTCACCGAAAAAAATTTCACAAAATTCAAAAGCCACACGTGCAAACAAACTGACGACGTATCACTTTAATGTATTATTAGTACGGATACGGATAGGATTTCAAATTAATAGAACACTTAGTTTTTGGCCACACGTTCACCACTTACCATATCCCGTACGCACAATAATTTTATCGAACTGAAAAACATAATGCTGGTTATAATCGATTAAAAAATGACAACGTTTATCAAATTTTCGTCGCACAAAAATTATTTTCCAAAAGAGTTTAATCCATTTACGTATATAAATGCATTACCTTTAACGCCATGGCACAAAGCCCTTAATTGAATGAGCCAGAGTGCACCAAATGGGGCGGGAGTGAAACAAATCGGCACAAAATGATAATTTACCAGAATTTTGGCACGTTGTCGTTGACTTTATAACAGTACCACAGTTAACGCTGTTTTTAATATAAAAGAAGATTAAGATCCCAAAAAAAATACTTTAGTTGCGAAACTATACAAAATATTATTTTATAAAGAATTGGGACTTTAACTATTTTTTTATAAATTGTTACTTATCTCGTTTATGTAAGTACTACTGTTATGGCCGGCCGTGTTGCTTAACATCAGGTGAACGACTAGCTCGTCACGTCATTCAATCACATAAAAAAAACTATTAATTTATATTTGAGTATTATTTTATTTAACCTCAGAATGGGATCGACATAGTGGAAGCTACTCAAAAAATGGAAAAGTATAGTATGTCCAAGTCTGATTGTGCCCACATCTCATTGTGTTTATGTCTGATTTAGTCCAAGTATACATATGACGAAGAAGAAGAATCGGCTACATTAATTTCCTAAAAAAAAGTACTAGGAGACAATACTGAGAGAGGATATTTGAAAAAAAAAACCAGATTTTTTTAAACATCTTGATTTTATAATGTAGACGGTGTTGTAGTTACAAATTAGAGTCACTTTCTAAGAACAAGTGTCAATAAATTGTAGGACTAAAATAATTATATCAAGTATAATATCATACAAGCAGTTTCCCTGCTAGCCTAGCTAACAGGCGGGATCTTCATCATTTAATTTTGTATGTTTAAAAACAAATATTACGTAAAATATCTGTTTCATTGGGGTGTCGCAATCGGATGCGCAATCTAGGAATGCGCCCTCTTCCGGACATAAATAAAATCGGACGTTTATTTCATAACGACGGAACTCTGATAAGGCGAGTTCGTGAGCTTCCGTGAAGTAACTGAGTTATCTGTTCTGCTGAAAGGCAACTGTAAGTAGATATTCGAGTTTCTGCCCAGTTGAAAGGCTTGGAATATATAAGTCTTTAGTACTTAATAGCAATAATTGAGAACCTTGTAGTTGTCATTTTTAAATCGTTTTAAAAGTGTCTTGGTGCTTTTGATCACGCTGCTTTTAGCAACACATTCGTTTTGTCACATGCAGGTCCGTTTTTTACGTGTCACCAATTATTTTATACATATTGTTTGAATATGACCACAATCTGATGTTAAAGAACAATGGAGTCTAATCGTTCACTTATGAATAGTCTAAGGGTTATCTTTGACTATTCAAGGTCAAATGATTGGAATACGCTTATCTAGAAGATCTATTGTATACATATTATTATACAGAAAATACATCGGGCTAATTCGATTATCCCACGGAGTACTCTACTTCTGGACTTTCGATTGACACTGATTATTGGGACACATGTATAAAGGCACCTTTTTTTGGACGGATAAATACTCAAAGATTGAAGACATACTTAGGTTAAATCAGGGAACACAAACCCCAGCAAGGTGTTTGAATTTAAATCAGTAGTTACTCATGATGAAAACGAAATGCTTCTTGCGTGACCCTTAACCATGACTCTTGTTTTCCGGTGGTAATTGGCCTGTCTCAACAGCGTTAATGTAAAAAATATTCTTTAATATAGCAAGCAAGTAAATAGGTACATATTTATGACGTCTAAAAGATTTTCCACTCATTTGGCTCGCGGCCAGTGTTGCGGTACTTTGTTTGCGCCGCAGGTGTAGAACAACCGATATGCGACAAAAGCGGCTAAAACTGTAAGCTTCCAACTAATCTTTTTAGCCTTTGCTGTCACCATTTTTACTCCAAAAAGTCCTTATAAAAGCTGATATAATTTAATAAAAGCGTTATATCTTTCTCGGGTCACGTAAGAGGTCGCTTCGGGGAAAATTACATTTTGTTTGGCCACGTCCGTGGCGACACGGGACAACTCAGTTAACGAGTGTTCAGGATTCTTTCATATCTCGACAATCTCTTTATAGATATACGACTTTGATAAATACCCTCGTAAATCTGTAAATGGTTTAAAATAAATAAGATTTTTAAGTTGGATTAAAGCGTGTTGAATTCTTACAGAACAAAACTTTGAATTCGATTATAGTAACAAAACCGTTACTTATGATGTGGAATTTATGACATTTGATTATAAACAAAAATATTTTAAATACAAACGGGAATGATTGGACATCTAGTGATAATACAATCAGTATCCCTACTTAAATCGAATTTCATAGTCAAATGCACACACTCCAATTAGAAGCAAATGTTTTGTACTACTAAAATCTCTTTTTTTTTAGTATACATTTTTTACATGAAACCGAAAAACAAGACCGTACTAGCAACGCAGTGAGTAACGCAAAAGAAATGTAATTTGAATGTGCTAAGCGCAAAACAATATATGTAGATAACTACATGAAAGTTTCGTCATACCGACTCCCGCAAAAGCATTTGTATTTAACATTTCTAGGCACATTGACGTAGCTATATGTATGTAGGTATATTGCTACATTATTTCGACATTAACGAAGTTTCGGACATCCACACTCTGGAACTTTCCAACACTGGGATTTACGGGAGTAAAACGCCACAACAAAATGTTAATTCAACCCTTTCGGGCGACGAATGAGGAAAATTTGACGGAAAGTATCCCAAAAACTCTGCTCGGGTGTGGTCCTAATCAGGTATAATTTGAATTTTATTGTAATCTGACACGTACCTGAATTTCCAAAGGATAACTTTTTGTGGGCATAAATAATACAAATTGTGAAAAATAATATATCAGAGTTGAATGTAGAAGCTATTATGAGGTTTACCAATTTTCATTCAACGTTTGACAAACTTTGGCAACTCTCTAACATTTTTTTATTATTTGATAGGCTTGCGCTTGACCACTATCTCCCCTGATGGTAAATGACGATGCGGTCTAGGACGTAATGCGCTCAAATAAAATCAAATCAAAGTTTTTTATTGCAAATAGGCTATTCATAGCACTTTTACAAGTCAAATGAGATTAGGTAGATACTTAAAATACTTAAATTAAATTATTGTAAATACTGAGTAAGTACATAAAATCACAAAGTGCTCAATGTCAAATATTATCTATAGCAAGCCTATTATAATAATGTGAGTTTGGAAAAAAGAAGTTCTCTTTTCCACTACAGGTGTAAGCAATCCGGCACTATGCAGAATAGATAACTGCGATCCGTAGCTTCGATTACTCCTAGAAGATACCTGTTCACTCTCGATTTGAAGACTCCAAAATTGTAATTTTCTGGAAACACAGACTACAAGCGTTACAATCGTTAACATGTTATTGAAACAAAACTTATTAATAATTATATTATAATATTTCCAATTAATGATTTTCTACAAAAATTAATCATGGTAAATATTTTAGTTCATAATAAACTTTGTATTACGGCAACAACTCCAAGTAACAAGCCTTAAAGTAAATGTAATGTTACCGCGAACTGAATCACTCCTACGCGTAAATAATTCAATGTACTCTACCGTAGTAATTCAGTGAAAGGAAATGAAATATTATGTTTTCTTTGATATGGAGATCCTAATGTTGAATGTTGAATCTAT
This sequence comes from Ennomos quercinarius, assembly GCA_910589525.2. Lineage (NCBI taxonomy): Eukaryota > Metazoa > Arthropoda > Insecta > Lepidoptera > Geometridae > Ennomos > Ennomos quercinarius. The sequence continues at coordinate 9,347,067 of OU342501.1, forward strand.
TTTAAGAACAATACGGGGAACAGAATTACGTGGTCACCGTAATTTCAAATTGAGACATTGTTTTAAGAATTCCAAAATTCTAACATTGCTACTTATAATTACTTTCGATTTTATCTACTTATTTCAATGGAGCTAATATTTATTAGGATCTGTGTCATTATTCAATTACTGAAAAACAGTTGTAAGATAGACCCATTTTGATAAGTGGTAGGTATAAAAATAATAATTGTGGGTTCAAAACACACGAAGACGATACGTTAGACACGTCCCTTTATAAACGCAAGTTGTTTTAAAGAGGGGAAAAGTAATCTTCCATAATGCCTTGTTTTAATTTCAAACCGTAAATAATAATTTGGTCAATTTTCCACAATTTCGGTTGCGTGCACAAAGTTTTTATTACAATTTTATTGTTATTTAGGCGTGTTTGTTCCTTGTTTCAGATTACATCGGAGGTTTTAAGGAGCCGGGCGCTAATGTGAGTTTCCGAATTTCACTTTGTTTATTATACGAGAGCGTAATTGAATTTGGTCCGTTTTCTTACTAAGTTGTATATGAAGGCGAAATTACGAGTATGAACGTAATCGTAAATAACGAAGTTTCGTGTCCAGCAAGTCTAACTAGCTACGCGGGAAATAATAATAAAACCCTAAAGCAGATAGGCTGCGTAATGCGAAAGAGAAACTTGCCGGACAGAGTGCAACTTTTTAGAGAGGGGACGTTTTAGTCAACAAAAAGGTAGCCCAAACTATGAGCGTTAAGAAACTTTTATGTGTGGGCGCTCCATTTAACCGCAGTCAAGAGCTAATCCCACTAGCCGGCCCGCGGCGAACAACGCACCTGAGACTGGGCTTTTTATTTCTGTTTCACATTTCCACCTAATTTCAGCCGCTGAGGCTGCCGAGGTGGGCTGAACTTTGTCGGGCGTCATAAATTTATTTAACGGCCCGAAGGCAATAAGAGGCGGAGTGTAAAAAGAAAAATACGATACCAACGTGCCTAGCCGTTATTGCAATTAAACAGAGGAAGTAAATCTTTCAATACGAGCGGCGAGCATTCGCCTCCCGTTTCCAGCCTTAATTTATCGCTTTGTTTTAGTCAGTAGCGCGTCCCATTGACGGATAGCGATGTGTTTGATTAAAAAACGCAACTTGATCTTTGCCACCCCTTTTGGCTCGAGTGCAGAATACTAATCCTGCCGCACTCAGCTTAGAGAGTTCAATAAAATACTCCCCTGTAGGTAAATTTTTATTGCATCTATTTAGATACGCTAATAAATTGTTGTCGCTTAACAACACCCGATGAATCATTCAAGGACTGTTACTCGAATACAAATTTTAAATGAGTAATTCAATTTAAATTTTCATTTACAGGTTATCGAACGGTATCTAAAGATCACATTGAATTGAATTTAATATTCTCTTTGAAAATACTGAACGATTGAAATTATAACATCTGCGTCGTGGGTATCGGAGCGGCAGCAATTCCTCGCATTATGCCGTTGATTTTCTTTTCCGATTCTTTTTTCATTTCTCGAAGGAGCTTCGATAAAGCGTCGGATTGGCTCACATCCTACTGCCGGCTCAATTGCTCTACACACGTATTTAATTTGTTCTGTGTTGATTTGTTTTGCTTGGATAACTTCATCCTTTTTATGTAGACGATTTGAAACCGATTTTCTTATGCCTCTTGAAATTACCGGAAGGAAACTTATGTATGCCTTTGTAAGTAAAATATGCTCTTTCACACAATGGTTTCTCAAGTAAGTATACTTAAGGTAGTTTCATGTCGAGTATTACTTTGAGTTCACTTACCAATTTTCGTGAGAGCTTGCGGGTAAACCGCGCATTTTCTGCAGTAATAGGAAAATGAAGGGACGAGTGTTAAATTCAAATTGCTTAATGGTTCGGAAGCAAGCATTTCATTTTCCATTCGAATTGTTGCGTAATTTACTACTGCGTACGTAAACGACGCGAGACTCCTTTTGTTTGCAAAACGCTGAAAAATGGCGTGAATTTTTTCTAAATGGATTTTGCTAAGCGATGAATTGACAGTACGGAAACCTCAGCAATGATTTATCTGTCGTTACAATATTAAAAATAAAATAAATTTCCGTAATTAAAAACTGCTTTGTGAAGCTCATATTTATATCGGATTCTTAATGGATTATCCACATTATTCGAAGTTACCATTTATCAATTATTTTATGCTATAGTATGTACAGAAAAATAAGATTAAAATCCATAGTTGCACCATAAAACATTTTGAGTTACTGCATTATTACCAAATCTATAAGACTCAAAATAACAAACTCACATTAGGTTTCTCTTTCATTATTAAAACTGTAATTGAATTTTATTGACCGGTAGTATCCATTTCCAATCGGTGCCATTAAAAATCGGAATTACGATCATTATGGCGATGGAAATTCGATAAACAGAAACTATTTCAATTAGCCCCGAGTCCGGTGACAAAGTATGGGCGTACAGGGCCAACTTTCTAGAGGTACAGGTATGTTTACAAGCGCGTGATTAATTACTGTGCTAATGTAGGAATTTTCAAACAAATGAGGTATTATCAAAAATGTCTTATAGTAAAACTGTAAAAAGAAGCAGAATGTAGAGCTCAGAAAAGAAATCATTCTAACACTCTCGACATAAAAATATAGGTTTTAACAAGTACCTCTTAGTGAAATAGCTAAATTTGTAAACCAATAGTGTATTATTTTATGCTAAGCGTATACAATAGCTATCACGTAAACGTCGGTCATATGTAACCAGTTTATGTTCACGACAATGGCATGGTATTATCGAGCAGGAAGTAATAGAAGATAACAGGATATCATTTCAGATGCAACTGCAATAAATATTGTAAAATTGTAAACTTGTGCTTCAATAGATACAGGCCGTACCACAGAAAACGTTCAAATATTCATAGGTCGGTGGTATCGATTGCAAGCACCGTGAGGGCCGTCCATCATAAATACGCCCCAATGAAAGATGCTATCGGCAACCGCACCCGCACCCGACCGGTCAAAATAATGTGTAATGCCGTAGGATTTTATATGCGGGTTTGTTGATATAATATGGGAAATTGTTATTTACTTTTTGAACGGGCTAACATAGTGATGGGTCAGGCAGGGGGTAGTTTGGATAACTTCCTATAAAACAAAGTCTGCAAAACAAGGTCTGCAAGGACCGCATCCGATATTAATTACGTTTCCATTGTGTAGCTGAGTCCAAAATAAAAGTGTTAAAATAACGGTCATTTGTTTCACTGCTGTTAGTAACGGTTGTTTGTGAAATTACTATGCGCAAGTGAGACTTAATGATCTGATCACTCAGTCTAGTAACTATTACTAGACTGAGTGATCAGATCATAAAGTCACAGTACACACAGTACAGATACAGTCTAGTAATCTTAGGCTAGACTGTGTGAAGTCTCAGAAAGACGTGCGCAGTGCAGTGTCACACAAAACTGTAGGTATTAATTTGGAGTTCCGAGTGATACTGCAATCTGTTATGAGCAGCCGTGATGCTTAACATCAGGCAAACGACTAGCTCGTCACGTCATTCATTTACATTAAAAAAATTACATACTTTGAATAAAATAATATAGGAAATACACAAAATGTTGGATGAAGAAGGTATATAAGGAATTCCGTAAAACCTACAAAAAACATACAGTGTTTCATATTAACTTGGCCGGTGTGATTCAATTGAATTTGATGTTCGACAACCGCTCTACTCTTATACAATTAATTTGAATTGCTGTCAGTGTACGTGGTTTTCAAGTTAAGATTGCTATACTAATTTGAGAGCAATCTTGTACAAAGGTTGACTGGTTTATTAACATTATATACGTAAACAGCACAATAATGAATACAGCCTTATGATAGAAAGAATGAGCAATAATGGCAATTTGTGGATGTAATTCTCGGGAGTCTCAGGCAATTCTATCTAATTTTATATTCACGCAATATAGATATCTCTATAAGCGCTAGGGAGTAGTGTTTTGACTGCCAGATAATCAAGCAATGGCTTGAACCGCGGTCTTAAAATTTAAAGGACAAATATGTCATTTCAAAATCTCAAGAAAAAATAAAATAAAATCTTCCCACATATTGCGGAATATGTGGGAAGATTTTATTTTTATTTTTAGATTTTATTTTTATACATATACTTAATTAAAACACGTAAAACGTACTCGCTAGTGAGAGCATTTTATTTGATTAGCACCTCTTAATTTATTCCGAGACTGCGCTGTTTGTTAGGTACCTTGCATAAATTGTCTGTTGGAGTGCTCCAACTGAACTCAAGTTTACGGACATCCCTGGGGCACCGTTTATGAAACCAATTATTTGGAGATACAAATTGAAAAGTGCAAATGAAGTTTGCGAAACGAAAATAGTGCGGAGTTTCTGTGCGGCTTATTAAAAGTTTTATGTCTTCCAATTTCATATTTTTCAGTTCGTGTTAAGAAACCATAAATACTACTAGGTGGTAGGACTTTTCTGCAAAGTTCGTCTAGGTAGGTACCACCGCTTTGCCAGTTATTGTGCCGCCAAGCAGTAGTGTGCAAGCACTACTGTGTTCCGGTTTGAAGGGCATTGTAGCTAGTGAAATTACTGGGCAAATGAGACTTTATGATCTGATCGGACAGTCTAGTAATCTGATTACTAGACTGTGTGATGTCTCAGGATGACGTGCGCAGTGCAGTGTCACGCGAAACTTTATTATTCTAAAGTTCCGAGTAATACTGCAACTGTTATGGGTGGCCGTGTTGCTTAACATCAGGTGAACGACTACCTCGTCACGTCATTCATTCGCATAAAAAAAATCTTGTACTATCACCGCTCTTTATGTTGATATGGCACTTTTTTTGTTGAACATAGCTTACTTTACCATAACATTAGCCTTGAGAAGTATCACATTATGCTCAAATGCACATTATGTACATAATAATCATCAGCCTAATGACGTCCACTGCTGAACATAAGCCTCCCCCATAGAGCGCCACTCTTAGTGGCTGCATGCCCCCTGTATCCATCGGCTCACCGTGGTTCTGACCAGGTCGTCGGTCCATCAAGTGGAGGGCTGGCGTTTGCTGCGCCTTCTGGTTCGTGGCCGCCATTCGAGAACCTTTCTTCCCCATCGGTTGTCAGTACTACGAGCCATGTGGCCTGCCAATTGCCACTTCAACTTGCTAATTCTAAAAGCTACATCGGTGACTTAAGTTCTTTTGCGAATCGCCTCATTTCGGATAATTATAAATTATTTATTACAAATTAGTAAGTTATTTTATTCTTTGACTCATAGTATTTGTAGGTATAGGTGTATCAGTAAGGACAGTTGGGATATTTTTGTCGTTTCTGAAAATCAATGTGCATCTGAACAGTTAACATGTATAATTTTCATAGAACCAGCAGCTTCATTCCAGATAACAAGAACCAATCAGCATAACTACATCATTATTATTGTAGGTAAGCCTATATCAGCTAATATCCATACTACAGTATAACACTATAATGTATGTAATAGTTAATTTGCAATTACCTAGTAACCATTCAGGATATAATCAGCTGGGTTAGCACGGACGGTAGACAAAATTGTCTTTCCCCGTTTTACGTCACTTTCTTCATACATGCTTGGATTAAAACAGGGAAAAGACAGTTTTGTCTACCAGCCGTGCTAACCATACAGGTACATAATTATCATAACTATGTGCCACCTTTTTAAGTTATTATGTTAAGTTAGTATAGCACACTGAATTGTATAAAACGTGGTAGCCGTGATTCTGAGACGAATCAAAGCCATGATTGCATTATAACTACAGAACACAAAAACCATCCATCCAAACCATCGTTTCGCATCCAGATAGAGGCGCCCTGTTTGACACTGGCTAAATACACTATGCGTGAAGCCAAAATATAAGAAAAAAAATTGTATACACTGAGAATAGACTACTTCAGTCTCATCAGTCTCTTATGTAAGCTACAATAATATTGAAATTGAAAAAAGCGAAAGATAACTATCAGAATATTTCTTCATAACTCTAATATTACTTATTCTTTCAAATAATTTAAATGCTCATGGAAAGGACTTTTAAAGTGTAAACTACACTTAAAGTATAATAATATCTAGGTTCTATAGATGTCACCACGGCTGCCTAGTCAAAACATAGTCCTTCGCAGTCGCTGGGGCATGTAACCATAGCTCAGTTGGCAGAGTCTAATCCGGTGAGTTGAAAGGCGCAGGTTCAAATCCTTTGGGAGTTATAATATCTTTGAAATTTAAATGATGGTTTTTATAGTTTATTTTACACAATATTTTTGCAATTGATACTATTATGTTTATAGCTATAGTTGTCCCGTATTAGTGTGGTAGGTATCTTTAATCATGGTATCAGATCGTTCCGACTCACTCGCGTCTCCACTCCAGCTATTACCGTCTGAAATACGGGCTGATTATACTACGCCTTTACTGCGATAAAGTACTAAATGATAAGACTCTTCAGTGATTCGATTGCTTTGTGCAAGTCACTTGCATTTGATATACCTAAATGTACTAGCTAGGAGAAACTGAAGTTGGTAATCTGAGTTTAACATTTTATTTATTTATTTTCAAAGCAAGAAATACAAATTAATGTTTTTAACTTTTTACATTATAACCACTTCAAACGATTTTTTTTGTAGAAAAATGTTTTACAGCTATATCCGGCCATTTATCAGTTACCCAAGAAAAAGAAAACAGCTTTGACTTGTGGGGTTAGTTTATTAAAATCATCGATAGTAAAACAACTGAACAATAAAATTGCCATTTAAGGTGGAACGTTTCACTATCGCGGTAAATCCAAATTTTCTTGCGTTCTATTGCCAATAATAGCTTAATTAGTCAACCTGATTACATGAAAACTAATTTTGCGCAAATAAATGGAATGTATCAATAAATTACAGTTAAAAGTATCACCTACATATCATTGCTTTAGCGACAAATGGCAATAGACTGAACACTAAGACGAAATTTGTTTATTGCCATTTGTCGCTAAACCAATGATATCTAGGAGATAGTACTTTTAATCGTAATTTGTTGATACATTCTATTTCTTTACGTTAAATCAGTTTTAATGTAATCACGTTGAGTAATTAAGCTATTATTGGCAAAAGAACGCAAGAAAAGTTGAATTTGCCTTGCTAGTGAATCGTTCCACCTTAGGATTCCTTTTCTCAAATTTAATTCGATAAGTTCTTGAAGTTAATCTTTATGCGCCCAAACGTCTGTAAAAAACCATTTGAATCATGAGCGGGTTTGATTGCGCTGGTATGTTTCCACATTTATATTTCACGTAGATGGTCTACACCGTAGATCATATTACTTAGAACCACTCAAACATAGTTGTAATCACCGTAAGAATAATGCCCATTTCTTAAAACAGGAATAATGGTATGATTCTTGAATCTTGTAAGTTCTACTGACGGAAGACCCGCATTTTTCTAACGGTCCATCCAATTTACATATTTACATTACAAATTACATTATCGTAGTTTTTCCTTCGGTTTTATATATGTTTTTGTTTTATTGAATCTCGCAAATAGGCAAGTTTTCATAGTCTATACTTATAATAAAACTGTAACGGGGTCAATTCTGTACATTAAAGATATTTTGAAAAGAAAATTCTGGAGGGCTCTCTATAATCGATACTAAAGCCAAAATTTTTTTTTCTTTTTTGTCCGTCTGTCTGTCTGTCCGTCTGTCTGTCTGTCTGTATCTTGGCTGAGCATCATGCCGAAACTACTGAATGTATTCAAATGAAACTTGGCAGGATTTGACTTCATACTCCAAGGTAGGCTATAGGATACTTTTTATCCCGAAATTTAGCACGGTTCCCGCCGGAAAGGGGGGGAAAGTTAAAATGTGTACTTATTGTTAATTCATCAACGTGTGATCCGATTTCATTCATTTTTTTTTTGTTGAAAAGAGGGTGTTTTAAATATTGTCCCGTAAATATTTCAAGGACGTCGGTTTTGTGGTTCAGAAATTACAGACATTCAACCTTCAGTATTCGGTCCAACGCCACTCCTATCCTGTACTATGGGAAAGAGAGAAGGGAGGGGGGAAAAGATAAGGAAAAAGGATGAACTGATGAAGTTAAAAAAAGGCAGGTACGCCAGCACCTGCCTCTTTTCACCGTTTCATCCATTCATCCTTTTCTCTTATCTTTTTCCCTCTTCCTTCTCTCTTCTTTTACACTGAGATAAGATGTATAACTAATTAACCCGTGCGAAGCCGGGCGGGTCAGCTAGTAATTCATAAAATAAGAATTGTATTATGCTTTACTGTGTGATCTCTGCAGTAATAATATTAAGTATGACATGTGTTATGAAATGTGAGCACCTCACTGATACATACAGTTATTAAAATTGCAATAACTAGAGAGCCAAAACACAAGGTGCGTCTCTCCATCTCTCCATAATCATGCAAATGACGGCGATCCTTGCATGTATGCGTGCATGCAAATCCGTAAAGTAACGCAGGTGTCTGTTTACCAAACTGATTTAATAACTGGGCTCATCCCGAATCGAATGATCGGGCCTGTGTGCGGAATACCAATGTACTGTTACAGCGCATTAGTACGTTAGTACGATAGACGAATGGCAAATAGCTCAGAGTTGGATTGGGATTGCTTATACTTAGCCTATGTAAGATATTTATTGTGTTGGCGTAGATGGAAGATGTAGCAAACGAGAGGAATCTGGTATGGTCATCCTTCAAGGCCATAAAGATCTTTTTCATTTCATTTTGCTAGTATACAAAGTAAATAGATAAAATTATCTTAATAACAGATTTTTTAAATTTCGACTAGTGTGTTTCATGGGTTTTTTTACTTCTTTAATCGCAACGCAACGCACCAATCATACATCTTTAAATTAAACTAGACAAAAAAAATACGCTTCGCCCCCGATGTGAGGCGTCATTTTTTTAAATGCTCTGTGTACTCTATATAAAATATATTCTTGTCGTCACGGTAAAGTAAGGTTCATTTTGAAACGGAAAAACAGCCGGAAAACATAATTTTTCCTTTCGTGTCACAGTCTAAACAAATGTCACCGTGTCATTTCGTAGTCCCACCCTGTCCCTGCGCCCGAGTCGCATCGCAACTGATAAGAGAAGGGTGAATGCACGAGTGCGTTCTAGCTTCCACCTTGGGGTAGCATTGATAGGGGTGAATGGGGTGGGGGGAGGAATAGCAACGTGATTAATGGATTCGAGCGGCACGATAATGATAATGACTCGTCTGCGACCGCGGCATCATTGGAATCAATGTGGTGGTCGGTTCGTTTTTGCATAGTTGCCGTGTGAATGCGTTGATGAGAGGGTGTCGTACTTACGTACATAGCTAAGCCTATGTCTAGATAGTTCTATGAGTTTATTTGAATGGTGCGTTTTGTTTGTGATGACGGGATTGTGTTGTGTGTTGTTTTTTCACAGATTGGTGATTCAATTTCAAGCACATTCGAAATAATTTTGAAGCATGTAAATTTAAAATATAATTAATAAACTCTTTTATGTAAATTTAAAAGGTATACCTTAGTCAAATGCTTTGTCTATTCATACTTATATTCATTTATTCTGTTTCCACATGTGCATTATTGATCTTATATTAGACATAGGTCATAATTATAGTAACGACATGGATCCTGCTGGGCACTACAGATTATATTGTGAGGGTAGGATTATGAAAATGAATATAGAATGAATATAGCTTGAGATTGAAATACATATATTATACTAATTTTACGATTCAACAGTAACAAAAAAAGTTGATCAAAAGGCTAAGGCCCTATAAATAATTAAAAAAAAATATAAACTTAAAAATAATATGTTATAAGTAAACCAAACGGGAAGTTTACTTTTTTCCTGTGCATAATAATGTAGAGGTAATTATCAGACTTTTCTTTCAGTCATGCAGTCTTTTATGCTATTCAAAATAGACAAAAAGTCGAAGCACTTAGCCGTTTTGAATCGCGCTTCCATTATCGACGCTGCGGTTGAGCGCATCCCCTGTCGTCGAAAATAAAACAAATCCTATGCGCAAAATCATTCTGTACACACCATACGGTTCGGTGCGCAATTGTAGGTTCACATAGACATAGTAGTAACGGTAGTAGGGTATTTTCAACTATATAATTTGATAGCCATTTCATTAATTAAATCATAGGAATGCGACAGCATGCACTGTGGCCACTCATTCATTTTATTTTTTATCGGTTGTATAATGTATATGTCATTTAATTTTTTGAAACAAAAACAAAAACTTAATCATAAGTACAACTTATAATTAAGTAATAAGTTAGCTTTCTCACTTCCTGCTCTCCTGGTACTTCGTTTGACTTAGATCACGTTTCTATACGCTTCAAATTAATTTGATGTAGGATCAAATTGATTTTTGGAATCGGATGAACATTTGTTTGGGCGGAACCCGTTGGGACTTAAAAGCTACCCATGTGGTATTTGTTAATATCTCTTCATTATGGCTTCTTTTCAATAGTGAAATAATGCTTAGATATAGTTATGTCATCGCTCGTAGAACTGACAACCGATGGAGAAGAAAGGTTCTTGAGTGGCGACCACGAACCGGAAGACGCAGCGTAGGCGGGCCCCTGCTCAGTGGACCGACGAACTGGTGAAAGCCGCGGAGAGCCGATGGATGCAGGAGGCGAGCAGCTGCTCAAGGTAGCACTCTCTGGGAGAGGCCTATGTTCAGCAGTGGATGTCTTCAGGCTGTTGATGATGATAATAGTTATGGCGTAACTATCAAGATATGAAGATCGAGGAAAGACGTCTGCGTGGTGACCTCATTAAGACATTTAAAATTATTACTGGCAATTACATCCTTCCGGGTATCCGTGATATTTATTTGATGAGACAGGGCAGACCTACGCGAGGGCACTCACTACTAATTAGTCACACAACAGCTCTGACCAACACTGCACATCACTTCCTCAGTAATAGAGTGATTCAAAACTGGAACAGGCTACCAGAAGAGGTCATTGCTGCTACCTCTGTGAATAGTTTTAAGAACAAACTCGACAACTGGTTACGAACGAATAAACTATATCTGTTACAAAGATGAACATTACAAGTGGATCCAACACTGTGGATATATACACATCAGCAGTCATGCTGCTCGTCTATCAACCAATAATAATAATAATTCGTGCTTGCGTTGATTCGCCTTACTAATAAAACACTGATAAAGCAATAGATCACGTCACTATTGCCTACCGCCTATCTAAATCATCTTTGATAACATCTACAAACTGTTGAAAGGAAAAATTAGGTAAGTAAGTTTCAGAGTCATGCCGCATCTAGTGAAATAGGCACCAGTCTAGACAGTTATCTATTAGTTGTAGTGCCTCTCCCTTCTATCTAACCTGCTCTGTGCCTGTGCGGGGCACGTATATTGTATGTAGATTAAATTTTGACAGTCGACTTATCAATGATAATGCCAGTAGCCAAGTGCGGTGTCGGCTCGTAAAGCGGGGATAGGTTTCAGCGAGCTGATTGAAATGACAGAGGGCTTATAGATCTTTATCAGCCTTTACGTGGAATTGGGATTGAAGTACGGTGTCCGCTATCTTTTTAATTGACTGAGCAAACGAAGTGAGCGAACTCGCGATTATTGCTTTCGTCTGTCCAGATGTGTACAGGTTCTACAGGTCCAGAGTTTTTTTTGTCGTCGGCGATTTTTGATTGGTATTTGTTGGGGTATTTTCCCCAAAAAGGGGGAAATTTGCTGCCACGCCATTTAACAGTTGATTTTGATAATATTTGGATAGACCATTCAATACCCAATTCTAAACAAGTATGCCTGATACTTAGCGGCCAATTTTGATATGATAGGTATTTGACCGGAATGTGTGTAAGTAGGTAGTGCGCAAGTACATCAGTCGTAGATCATCTGAGATGCGGTGGACTGGATGGACTGACCATACGGTCATAACCACAGGGAGCCGATGGATGCAGGGAAGCAAGCAGCCGCTCAAAGTGGCACTGTGTGGGGGAGGCCTTTGTTCAGCAGTGAATGTCTTCAGGCTGTTAATGATGATGATGTAAGTACTAAAAATTATTTCCAACCAAATTGTTGCAAATAACGTTTGTGCTCGCGTGGTCCACCGTTCGCAGAACTAAGTATTCAGCTATAGATAGGCCATAATGTGAATATTATATATTGCTATTCACACATCATCACATGTATTGCATTACGTCGTTTGAAAAACTCATAATTATGACAAGCAAGTCCTTCCTTACTTTGCGTGCGATGTCTAACAAAAAGTCGCTAGACCACTAGGTTCATAACTTCCATGCTCCATAAGTCAGTAACGGAGGTGGATAAGCCTCGAGTAAATCATCGGGCGATGAATACGGTCTGCGAGTTGCGCAGATAGCGTTAAATATGGCGAGCGAGCTCAGCTTACATAGGTATCACGGAAATTGTGTGACGTTTATGCTAAATATGAAGGTTTCAGTTAATATGATGAGAGAGGAAAATTTAGATTGTTTTTCATGGGTTTAAATGACTTTTTCCATAAGGTCGTATTTCATAACTCTCCAAAATTTTAAAATTTTAAATTATAGCTGGCAACGTTTGCAGTTTCTGACCATTATCTTGTTTTGTTGAATCGAATTTAACCAAAAGTTACAATAATAAATCACAAATAAATAATATTATTATGTATATATAGGGCATCTTTTATTAACGCATTATAGCAGTGATCAATCCGTGATTTAGAAAAAAAACTATAAATAGTCATTTTGGTCGCTCAATTTTGTTCAGTGTCACGGTACGTTTTGTATTGATAATTATATCAAGAACTATCAGTAAAATACTACGAGATATACAAAGACTTCTATGTTACACTGGACAGCACATCTCTAACTTGCACTGTCAATCACTCCAAATATGCCAATTGGCATCTTCGCGATCATACCAAGCTTGGCACTCAAACTGAGTGAACGTGCGGTAAAAAAAATTTAAACTTGCCCAGAATCCTAAAAATGCCAACGTGCATACTTAGGTATTGTAAAAACCGGTCGGGGAACACAAATAAAGTCGATGGAATCACTTTTCATAAGTAAGTTCTGATTTTGGAATAAATACACACGAATAATAATTATTTCGTCAATTTGTAATGGCGCCAGATCATGCTTCACGACTAGGGATTGCGATCCGGCTTTTTTTTTTCAATCGGACAGATCCGGCCGAATTTCTATCGATTTGACCTAAAAAAATCCCAGACCATAATATAACGTGAAGTGTCGTTGAATAGGTAACTTAAAGTTAACAATTATAAAAGTATAAAAAAACAGTAATCTTATATTTTAATAGTGGCTGTAATTAAGGTTAAAAAACAATTTCGCTTATCCTCCGTGTGTGGGAAAGTTTTTTAATAGGTATTTTAAAATGAAAGTAAGGTTCCCACAAAGATATTATAGGTAAACCTAATTTTTTTAATGGTTTTTTTTTGTCTAATACAAGTTCGATGTACTACATCAATTTTAAAATTATACATCCGTAATAATAATTAGACACCAATTCAGCAGCCAAACATTTAATCTCTACGATCTATCGGAATAACTAGGGCTACTCTATAATCTAGAATAACTTAGAATAAATGTCTTTTCTTTCTTTCTTTCATTTTTATTCTTAATTGTTTATTATTATTATTTAGTTTTCTGTCAAACTGGTCAAAAAAGTTTTCTGTTTTCCGTCTATCCAAAGGACATATTCAGTCAAAATGTAATATTCTTGGGCTACAGTTCGAATTTTTCAATGTGGTATAGTGTGGTGGTTGTGTGGTTTTCCCTTTGACGGGCAATGTGTCTTTATTACTCAAGCTAACTACTAGAATAATAAAAACGAAACTAAACTAGCTACACTACCTACTACAAAGAACACTTATGGACTGTATAATAGCCGCGATGGCCTATAGACAGTCCAAGTGCTGCAGCCCACTACCGGTAGGTAGCGTACCCTAACTTGGTCAATATGGCCGGATCCGGCCGGGTTAGAAATTTGGCCGGATAGCAATCCCTAGACGCGTCATAGCATAGAATAATAGGCGAACAGATATGTCATATAACAAATAGCAACATCGCCTATTTTTTCCCCGAAAAAAGTTTGACGGGTCTGTTTAATATAACCACCCAAATAACAGAACCGGTATTGATTTAGTTTTTAACTGTTTGAAAAGTAACTAGTTCAGATGCGTTAGCTATGATGGACCATGTTCTATGCTTCATTAAAATTCATTTAACAGCTTTTAGGATTCCGTAGTACTACAAGAAAACTTACATGCATTAAATCATATCTGTTCAAAAGTTCAAATAGTACAAATAATCTTTTTTTTTTGGGTTCCGTACCCAAAGTTACTAAGTCTCCACTGCCCGTCTGTGACCAAGCTGTACCTATCTCATGAACCATGATAGTTAGACGGTTGAAATTTTCACAGATGATGTATTTCTGTTCCCGGTATGACAATAAATACTAAAAAAAGAATAAAAAACGTACGTAGAACATATACCTCTTAGTTTGAAAAAAAAATCATAAGAATATGTACCTATTTTTGTGTCTAGTTTAAGAAGTTGTAACCTTAACCCATTGTAAATGTACTATTTTTTAACTAATACAATACAAACAGCTTTTCTAACAAAGATCTACAAAACTTTATGAAGTTACCTAATAATCATAATATCATAAAGTTTGGTAGGTATAAAATCTATGTCCATTCTGTATGTTGATACTCTTTGTCTTTGTCTATAGGCATAACCATAGCTAAAATGCAAACATTTTCTGCTCCAGACGGCCGCTCTAGTACGTAGTACATAGAACTCTTTGGAGATATACCAGCTTTATTTCTACCTATAGATAGATGCAGCCATAGAGACGTAGATCACACGCAAAACATAACGCTCTGTACAGATATTGATAAATTAAATTGCGCTGACCACATACACCATGTTAATAGGTAAATAATCTGGCGTACGTATCTAACGTGATAGTACTCCCCTAATAGATCTAATTTTGATGAACACGTTAGGGCTAGGGTGAAGTACTAAAGTGATTGAACTCTACGTATACATTTGGTTAGTGAAACGTTTTGTGGAGGAAATGATTTACATGAGGTTGGTGAAGCGAGTTTATGAATTTTATTTTTGCAATGCTGCATATTGGTACGTTATTCAACACTAAAATTCTGTTGAATAAATAAAGAGTAATAATTTTATTTTATTTTAATAATATTATAACAAGTTAAGATTGCCATTTTTTCATCATCATCAACAGCCTGAGGACGTCCACTGCTGAACATGGCCTCCCCTAGAGAGCGTCACCTTAAGAGGCTGCTCGCCTCCTGCATTCATCGGCTCCCCGCGGCTTTTACCACATCGTCGGTCCACCGAGTGGGGAGCTGGCCTACGCTGCGTTTTCCGGTTCGTGCTCTTCCATTTTTTTAGTAATCAGATAAAATACACCACAAAATACTGAGAATAGTTTATTTTTTAAGTTTGTAACTTTGGTAAACCGAAGTGAGAAAAAAAATGTTTTTGTAAGTTTATAATTTATTAGTTGGGGATAACTTTTATTAAAAATACCCACCCCCAAGAGAAATACAATTACGTTAATCACTAAGTATGTCAAAATATTATCATCAACAGCCTGAAGACGTCCACTGCTGAAGATAGGCCTCCTCCACAGTGCGCCACTTTGATCAGCTGCTTCCTGTTTCCTGCATCCATCGGCTCCCCGCAGTTTTGTTAAAATATAATAATAAATTAAATAATAAATAACGCCCAACGCTCACATACATCCTGGACCATAAGTAGAATTCCCTGTAATTAGGGACGCAGAATTTGCGAGGATCATGGTCCCACAAACACCCAGACACAGAACAAGTATTTGCGCTTTTTTTTCTGTACACAAAACTTGTCCTGTCATGAAAACCAAACACGCCACCTCCGGGCTATGGGCTGATCTGTTCAACTACCACACCACGGAGGCTGTGTGTGGAGGAAATGTTTCCTTAAACAGCTAAACCTATTTCCAAAAAAAGGAGAAAGTTATGCCAACATTTTCAGACTTACCCCAAATTAAAATCAATAACCCACCACCATCAAAAGCGAAAAAGGCATAAGGGCTCGAACACAAATCATGAACTCTTTATGCAAATCCGCACTCAGGGCAACAGGATTACACGCGAGCATCTGTGTGTACACTCACTAATGAGATTAGCGACACCGAGAGCGGAATTGTGCTAGGCTTTGGTGTCAGGTGAATATGTGCTTTAAAGGATCAGGCGGTCGTCTGAAATTATTTTACACAGGATCAATTTATGTGAATTAAAACATCGCTTTGACCACTTTACGCTTGATGTAGGTAGAAGTTAGCGGAGCAATTGAAATTCGTTGAGCTATTTTGGAGAGCAGCCTCATAAAAGTCATAACAGAGACAGCAAAAAAATCATCACTGTTATGATTTTTATAGAGTTTAGCAAAATGGAGAGCTAAGTAGCAATATAAAACAACAAGATTTTTACCAAGATATAAATGGGACTTATGAACTGTGAGATCAGAATCTTTTTTAGACTGTGTGCTGTCTTTGGATGACGTGCGCAGTGCGCAGTGCCACGCGAGACTTTAATTTTGACTTCCGAGTAACACTGCAAACTGTTATAGGTGGCCGTGACGCTTAACACCAGGCGAACGGCTAGCTCGTCACATCATTCGTTTACATGAAACATGAAAACCAAGATATAAATGTAAATAAACTGTGCCTTTTTGTGATTTTTCACTTTATTAATGGAACTAATGCAACAAAAAAAAGATATTTCCAACCCCAACTCTAAATAAACTGCGTAAAAAAACTAGTTCATAACATAATACCTTCCGTGACCTACCCCATCCCTATTCAAAGTAGGCACAAACATGAAATGATGGCAGACAGGGAAACGTATTGGAAATGCATCAATGTAATGAAAGCGAACCGATGTGATGCAATAATAGCCGTATGACACGGACAAATAACAATCCAATACGACGAAGTTAACAACAACACAAATACCACTAGGATAGGAAGATTTTTTCAATGAATTGGTGTAAAATTGTCTAGAAATTATGTTATTTAACACGAATTTCAAACAGGCAACAGCTATTATTATGGCTTAAATAATTTTAATTATGGTAAAGATAGAACATATTTGAAATACAGGATACCACAGAATGTATCCGAATTTTATAGTCTTCTAGGAAATGAGAAGTAGGTTGACTGGTAGATAATGCTTTATAGCATTAAATCATCCTTGTACATTGTTTTGTGCTAAAGTATAAATAAATAGATAGGTGTGTGTGATCGGTAGTAGTCTACAACAGCTTGGCTCATCAAAAGTTGCATGCATATTCGTCCTGACCAAAGCAATCAACAATTTGGGTGAAGCATCCAAGAACGAATAAAACTAGATAGCGTCTGCCAGGTTGCATGTAAACTGCCCATAATACCATACAAGCGCCGTATTACTATGAAAACTTGCCTATTTGCGGGATTTAATAAAACAAAAACATATAAATAACCGAGGGGAAAACTACGATAATGTATGATATGTAAATTGGATGGACCGCTAGAAAAATGCGGGTCTTCCGTCAGTAGAACTTACCAGATTATAATCATGGTTTTTACCATTTTTCCTGTATCAGGAAATGAGCATTATTCTTACGGCGATTACAGCTATGTTTGAGTGGTTCTAAGTACTACGGTCTACGGCGTAGACCATCTGCGTGAAATATAAAGGTGGAAACATACCGGCGCAATCAAACCCGTGATTCAAAAGGTTTTTTACAGACGTTTGGGCGCATTGAGGTCTTTGGGTGGCCCGCAGTCAATTCTGGCCAATAGCATAATTGAACTCTAAGCTAGAAAATCCAAACTTGTTTTTTTTTATTGATTGATAGGCTCGGGCTTGACCACTATCTCACCTGATGGTAAGTGACGATGCGGTCTAGGATGTAACGCGCTTGCCTAGAAGATACCTGCTCACTCTCGATTTGAAGACTCCAAGATTGTAGTCCTCAGGAAATACAGACGCTAGCAAAGCGTTCCACTCTTTGGCTGTTCGCATTTCCAGAAAACGAGCACTTAGTGTAAAAAAATATCCTATGTTAATTGTACCATGAGCATGTCTTTCATATGTAAGTTTTAATCTCCAAGTCTTCTTTATCGTTTACGTTTAAGTCTTACTTGCCCAAGTATGCGTAAGCATTAACAAAACCGATCGTGGCTCCAACTCTACAACTCCTATTACTCACACGCTATTTAGCAGTTAACGTGCCCGCCGATTTATCAATGCGACATTTATATTCTGTTAATCGTGTTTGGTTATTGAGCTGATAGGGTGAAATGCAACGGTGGTGATAGGTATGCGGTAATTATTGGGGGAAAATAGCTTTTAATGCACAAAAGGGGAAACAGAAAGGTATCAATAGTTCAATAATAATTTATATTGACAGAAACACTCCGGCCTTGTTTTGAATGGGTAACACCGATAACAAACTTTCCCTAAAAATTAATTAACCTCTAAGTCTCATCGTTAGCTATTAATAAACTCCAGGTGACATGTAGATAAATGCTACTCTCTGATACGAAGTTAAAAAATCTCAAGACAAAAATTTCACATTGAACTTATAGGTCTAGTTAGGTCTGATTTGATTGTCACCTATATGACAGTCATATATTAATATGTGGTGGAGTTTCATATGCCATCGTTAGTCCCATTGCATAGTACTATCGATAGCATCCCTCGTCTGGCTGGATTATATTCTTTCAATTATTAGACAGAAGATCAAATAATGACAAAATAATGATAAAATAGAAAAATTCTTAATAGTATTCACTCTAAACATTCTCACAGGCACACAAAAAAAAACACACACACACAAAAAATATAACAAATTAAAAAAAAAAAAAAATTGGTACCTAAACGACGTATTCTAAACTACGGACCCAAATTTTTTGCTACTTACGGCTTTGCACTATTAGATCTCTAAAAGTTTCTTGAAGTTAGTTGTACTTTGAAAAGGAACTGAGTACACAAAAGTAAATAAATTTGACCTATTTATAGAGCAAACGAAAGCAACAGCCACCTCGCGTGACCTCGACCTTGTTGAAAGCAAACATTCAGAATAAAAGCTTTGCAGAATGTTCAGCGTTGCTGTAAGAAATATTTGTAAAATGTTAAAATCTTTTAACCAAAGGCAAATTTAATTTCGTCATAATTTCGTTATAAAATTCCGTTATTTTGCAATAAGTAAAAGAAAACACAGTTAAAGTAAGTACCTTGAACGTCGATATTTAAATCAGATAACGCAGACTATGCTTCCTCAAAAAACGGTTTAAGAAAAATCTACTAAGGGTCTTGAAAGTTTGCCAACCTAACCCTAAACAGAACAAGTTTATCTACCAGCAAAGCCAGAACAAACAACGTTACCTACTTTAATAAACCAACAGCACAATAGCGAGCACTTGTTAGCGATCAAATAAAGAAAAGAGCAAACCCCTCAAGTGAATCAGCGTTCGAAAGCTATAAAGACAGTGTTACACGTTAGCAACAGCAAACGGACGAGAGGAAACTGAAGCATGTTATGCTTCATAATAGAAGTGTTTACAGCTATGATAGCTGTGCTTGATTGGTCCAAATTTTTGAAATGATGATCTGTTATAGGTTGTTTTTGTAGTATTTGTGTGTGTACGTTTGTTGTAGTGTCGTTTTACTAGCTTTTTTAAAGTTACAGTATCAGGTCTCCAGATGCGTGCTTGAATACTGCCTTCATTATTATTTTACGTTAGAAACAAACATCGCGAGTCGGGAATCGATTGCACAGAAGCACGGGACAACCCCTTATCTGAGCGGTGCGCACGTGTGAACCCCGCTCAATTTTAATTTCATGCTCAAACAATGACGCTATCGAGCCGGCTATTATTTTGTATAGTCGCCAAGGGTTCAGTTCATCTAAATCCGCCAGATAAGCTGCGAGCTCTTTGTCGCCGTCTGCGCTGATAGCTAATTTGGAACGTCCCGCTCGCGTTCTCCCGTCGGCGTTGTATACGCCACGACCACTTCAAATCCGTCATTATCGTATCGAATCTCTTAAACCCATCTCCCTTTACGACATATTTAATTTGATAACCTCCGTTGTTTGCGAAACAACTTCAATAATTTTCATTTGATGAGATTACTACAATTTGCATTCAAATCACGAATACAATCGAGGAGTCATGAATATTACGATTGAATTTTTTTTGCACATTTTGTGTATTGTTGCGATGGTAATTGTGTCTTTTACATTTATTGCCGATCTAAAACGCTTGTAACAGGTGCGTAGGTACTAGATAGCGTACTTAAATCTATTACGCGTATTGAAATTACTGGAACCTTTTTGTTACAAGGTGTGCGCTGTGAAGATTCATTTAGTATAATATCTGTATCCACTTGAATAAGAGCGTCGTTCCCCATCGGCGATGATTTACAAAATTCCCAGCATGAATCGCATCATCGCTAAACCCCTGTCTGTGTTTATCAAAACACTTAACGATTTAATATGTTCGCTGAACTCAGCTCTCCCCCATCGGTACATTAGCGCTACATGTGCCAATGTTCACGTGGATTATTGTTATTAATATTTTGATGAGTTAAAGATAAATTCGTATCACCAATACGCAGTAGACAATCAGTAGAAGGTATTAGGGGACTCAATTATTCAGATATATTATTTTCAGAAACGATATTGTCAGAGATTAGTCCGCTTTTTCATTGTCGTGCCATTTTATGTTATGTCTATTAAATTCTTAATACCACAAGAAGAGCGCTGCTAATACTTTGGTTTAATTTAGATGTATTGAATTATTATACGTTTGCCGCTCCTGACCGGGGATGCCGTAAAAGAGGAAAATCAGTAGCCCGTTAAAAAAATAAAGACTTAGGTACTTTTTTATTTGAGATAGGTACTATATTATTATCAATGAATACAATACAATACTAAAACACTTTAAGTACTTTACTTTTTTATGACTGTAGGAATACTTAAATCTTAGCTCAGAATTTCATGGCCCTAAAAATTTTCGCAGCTACTGCGACCATAGTTTAGACCATGGCTTAGCCAACTCACCTGGTTAGACGCTTTACCATCTAAGCCTTTGATGGTAAAGCGTCTAACCAGGTGAGCTGGAAGACATGAGTTCAAATCCCACTGCCTAGACGCTGCTAGCACCAATGCAATTCCACAAAGGGCTTTTAGTTTCTAAAAATTTTAAAATTACTTTACTTAGTTGTGTTTTTAATGTTACACTTAGGAATACAGTTCAACATGACAACTTTTTTCAAAATTTTTTGACCTTTGAGCTGTCGATTTGATTGATTACAGGTCACGGTTCAGGTACTAGTATAGGCAGCAGATTCACTGCAAATTTTTTTGTTTTAATGAAAGATCATGTCGACGCCTCCATCCTATTTCACGGTTCACAAAATTTTAGCGACCGGTAAAACCGAATGCGTAAACGGATCAGCGTTAACGATTAAATAAATAAAAAATCATGACGTTTTTTAAATTGTTCAAAGTTTGATGGTTAATATTTTAATTAGTTAGTAATAATAATGGCAATATAAGCAAAAAGTTTATTGTTCTTCATATCAATCTATGATCATAATAGGTTAACATATTATTTATCTTATCTATCAAATATCTTATTTACACGACAACATTTTTATATATCTGTTAATGATTAGTTCGAGTCTGGTCAAAACTTAACTTGGATTTTCGCCGTGATTTTTATCGATGTGGATTTTCTACATCTAGACAAGTTGTAATAGGGGAACTTCTAATAAGAAAACTTCTAATAGACCGTTTGTGAGTCCGATCTACGTGGCGATATCGGGTAAATGAGCTAAAACGGACCCGAGCGGCAGTGATTGCGTGCTGTCTCGGATGTAATTTTGGTTGCCGTTTTTACACCTTCAAGGAATTTATGTTACTGGAAAACTTTACCGGCAGAGTGTGGTTAATTTTTAAAGCTAGAAATCTAATCGAATGCTTCTTACAACGTACAAAATATCAGGTTCAAAAATTCCGATTTGTTTGGCATTATTTAGGATAATGGGGCGTTTCACACCACGTGTGGTTCACACCGTGGTGTGAATCGGCCAATTGCTCTAAATGTATAGGCTCTTTCGGACCGCGCATCCCCATCGCCCCATGGCATCGCTCTTTTGGATCATTCTCTGCTATTATAATAGCAGAGAATGATTCACACCGCGGCACTTAACTACCACTTTAACACTTGGGCGATTCGGACCACAGTGTGATACGCCTATTAAATTAGAAAGAAAGAAAGAAAGAAATACTTTATTTGCACAAATTATTGTACACAGTAACAACATGAATACCTTAACCTTTACCTGAAATACCATCAATTTTCTAATGCCTAGAATGTAATTTAAAACTATTGCATGTAAAAACACTGAAAGAAAATAAAGATCGTAACGTAATAACTGTTTAACATTTCTTCATTATCCGTTAAGTGAATATAACTAATTTTGCTGTTTAAACTTACAAGTATATATAACGGGATAGGTATGCTTTAAGTAAGCATGTACCATCGTAGACCGCGTCGTCACTTTCCATCAGGTGAGATTGCGGTCAAATGCGGGTCTATTTAAAAAAAAAGAAATAATAAAGTAAAGTATCACATCATCAGTCCGAAGACGTCCATTGCTGAACATAGGCCTCCCCCATAAAACGCCACTTTGGACGCTTATCATAGGGAGGATTTGTTATAATCACCACGCTTGGCAGGCGGCTTGGTGGTCACAGAAGATTTTAATGTACCTAACAAAATGCTGCTGCCCATTCCCTCACGGGAAGAGATGGGGTGGTCATATTCGCAAACCGGAACTGCACGGCATCTCGTATGAATTTTTGAACCTTATCGTATCATGCGCACATGCGCAGCCATTACGCGCTTGTAATCAATATTCCCCACAGATTTCGATATTATCTACACAGCACGAACAATGCAACGTCTGTCTGTACGCTCTGTACATGATGGAGGCTCATTGTTTACATTATCTCAATTAAGTCTACGTTTTGTTTACGATTCCTGTTTGTGGAGCAGCACTTTCGGAGATTCGTTTGTCTGACTCTTGCATTCAATTTTGGATGTTGTGGCAACTTGTGTTTAAGTGATAAGTCAACAAATTTACAGCTGTACATGTACAGTTGTATTTTGAAAATGAAATATTGTGTTAAAATATCAACGTTGCTTCCATATTTCACTAATAGTTATCTATTACTCACTGGTTGAACGCGCAGGTATTATACTTCCATTATAACAGAAAACTCTGCCTCTTCCAAACTAAACTACCATCTACTACCATCTACTACCATCAACCGAGAAACTTGGAACTATAAGTAAAAAGAACAATATTCATTTTAAAAACATAGAAGCGGTTTGAAATCACAGCCGTAGTTCACACAAATGTTACGTTTTCATTCAAAACCCATTCGACCGCAGATCCTATGGAATATTTAAAACGAGATAGGTTCTTGCAGCGGCCGTGATCCGTTCGCAATCGCCGGCTAATCTTTGTTTGATTTCAATTAACGCCAGCTCTGCGCTGCAGTTCTGTTCTACTTTTTAGTTCGTGCAGTGAAGAGGAAATACAATGAACATAGTAATGGTATTGTATATATTCACTGACAACCGATGGGGAAGAAAGGTTCTCGAGTGGCGACCGCGAACCGGAGATGCAGCGTAGGCCGGCCCCCCACTCGGTGGACCGACGATCTGGTGAAAGCCGCGGGGAGCCGATGGATGCAGGACGCGAGCAGCCGCTCGAGGTGGCGCGGTCTGGGGGAGGACTATGTTCAGCAGTGGACGTCTTCAGGCTGTTGATGATGATGACATATTCATATTTTATTTTCTGTAGGCATGATTATTAGAGCATACATTTTTTGTTAAGTGTAGAGAATTTATGCACAAAATAGAAAAGTACAGAAGTCAATCAACATAGTAAGTGCACTCGAGCAACGCACACATAGACACCGCTCACCAACACGATGTCTCGGAGTCTTTCGGAGTAATGCGAGCGCGAGTGCCATCCGCTTGAGACACGCGTCTGTGAACTTTCTTGTGAAAAATGGAGCAACTAAAAATAGTTATTATAACTGTAACAGTGGACGGTTGTTTAAATTCAACATTAAACGGTGAATTGTCGTTTTTTAAGCTACCAGTTGTTTCAGATGTCTCGGAGTCTTTCGGAGTAATGCGAGCGCGAGTGCCATCCGCTTGAGACACGCGTCTGTGAACTTTCTTGTGAAAAATGGAGCAACTAAAGATAGTTATTATAACTGTAACAGTGGACGGTTGTTTAAATTCAACATTAAACGGTGAATTGTCGTTTTTTAAGCTACCAGTTGTTTCAGAGAGGAAAGTAGGTAGGGTTTGCTTGTTTTCAATAAACTAATGAGGAAGATGTAAATGTAACATACCCGCATTTTCAGCCTTCAAAAAAACTTGCTAAAACTAAAACTATCTAATTGTATTCATAACTGCGAAAAAATATTTCGATATCAAAGGAAGGGTTATGGTTTTAGCAGTCTATGTATGTATGTATGTTTGTATTTACGTATCCATGGATGATAAAAAAATACAGTCATCTTCCGCATTACAGTTATGATAAGTAGGTTCCTACTGCACGGCACGGCGAGCCGGCCGCCCGCGCAGCCGCCGCCATCCCTAGCGCGAGCGCCGAGCGTAGGTATGAAAAGTGACATACATGTTATCGCTGACACCTTATTGACTTCTGTACTATTTTGTGATTTATGTGTAAAGATAATTAATGATATTTATTCATCTTGTTCCTTTGTTATAGTAGTTAATATGATGATTAACTGATGAAGTCATGTTTTTCATAACTTTAATCCAAAATCAATTGAAAATGTCAAAGTGAAACCTTTTTTTATTTATATATAATCCCCTTTTCATTTACTCAAATAACTTGAGTTGCCCTTTATGTTTATAAAGAAGCTAACAAGAAAGTTTCTGGTAAAGTAACAACGTCTCATAAGAAACCCTGCTCACGTACAGACGCCTTAAAAATGTGGAGCTTTAATCCATAGAGTACTTGAAAGCATTACTATTCTTCGACAGTACACTTCCTTTTTTTGAACTGTGTAAGTATTACAATGTAAAACTTATTCTATAACTAAGAGAAAACGAACGACAAATAAACATTAATATGTTGGTAGAATAATGAAATTATGGTTTTTATAACAAACATTCACGTACTTCATCATCAACAGCTTGAAGACGTCCACTGCTGAACATAGGCCCTCCCCAGAGAGCGTCACATTGAGCGGCTGCTTGCTTCCTGCGTCCATCGGCTCCCCACAGTTTTCACCAGATCGTTGCTTGGTCCACCTAGTGGGGGGTTCACGTACTTAGATAAAATTTAATAACGAACTGTTTTTGGTTGACATCTTTTTTTTATCTTGTATTATATCGGCTTTATATTTGCTCTAAGCTTTCAAATTGTTAATACTAAGATATACCTAGCTCATTCAATGACCAAGGTTTAAATAAACGCATACAGTTTAATATTCCACAATCAACCAATTCAAACAGTGCAATCCATGGAATGCTAATGAAGGGACTATTCAAGAAGGGCATCGGTAGGATATCTGCAGTCGAAATACCTAAGTGGTGCTATTTCAATTATCTCGTTGATTCCCTGTGCACTGAAACATCATAAAATCTATGATGGTTAGTTAGCACTGGTCGAGTAGTTGTAATAATGACATTTATATGAGTTATAATATAAAATCCTACTAATATTATAAATGCGAAAGTTTGTGTGTGTGAATGTTTGTTACCTTATATATCTAATAATAAAATAAATAATGTTAATCCTGTTTAATGTTATTCCTGTTTTTGGCTGTAATGTTATGTAACATTTAGTTTTTTTTTTGTGTTTACTAAGAGCTGTGGAATAAATAAATAAAGAAAATAAATAAATAAATAAATAAATCTCCATAACTATTAAACCAATTTCGATGAAATTTGGAATGCAGATAGACTATACGCTAGACTAATGTATAGGATACTTTTTATGCGTGGGTAAAACCGCGAGGCGCAACTGGTAGAAGTATAAATCTAACTGCACGAATACCTATTAGACTGAAAGATAAATTTTATATACCTAAATAGTAGTACATATAAGTAAAACTAAGTGGCGCTCTTTGGGGAGGCCTATGTTCAGCAGTGGACGTCTTTAGGCTGTTGATGATGATAAGTAAAACTTCCGTAATGATGAAGAGGCTGATCCACGCGACATATTACAAAATTTATTCTTTCATATTGTGATACTCATCACTACTAACCAGTTTTTTGTCAACATGCTACACCTTTGACTTTATGTGGTGAGTTGCAGTCAAAAGTCGGTACACTTCTATTCTTAACTTTTTTTACCATAAGGCACTATTACGCTACTGGATCCAGACACTGGTTTCGTTTAAACTCCTATATTCCCGGAATGCGTATAACGACCAGCCCTCCACGCGAGCCAACGTGTCAATGTATTGAATTTCAAAGATGATTAATAGCATTACTTGAATTCTCGGACTGAATGCTATTCGATTTGTTATTTTGAAGACTATCTGATATATTCGATAGTGAATCTATTGTAACTAGGCCTACGACTAATGAATTATTGCGGATGAAAATTAATGGATCCGCGTGAAGTGACCCATAATTTCGATTTTGATTAGTTATTTTAAGTAACAACTTTAGTGTACCTACTTGAATAATAATAAAATGTCTACTATGATATCGTTTATCAATGCTCGAATAGCTATTTGATTGTTTATTCAGTAACATGCTGTGGTTGATGGTTGTTATTTGTAATAGGTGACTGCTACTTACAATTTAACCGTATTTTTTATGAGTGCTACCGTGTTTGAAGGGGTACATTCAGAAATTGATTCCGGTTGTTATCGTTATACTAATAAGACACTAGCCGGGACCGGGAGAGTAAGGAAAGTAAGAAGCTGAGCTACATTTTTGAAGCCAGGCTAACCATACTTGATTCACGACAAAAAATAAATTATTTAATGCCTCAGTTTGGTATCCTTTAAATCATTAATAATAATAACACCCAACCTCCTGGACCCTAACTAGGATTCCCTGTATCTAGGGACCCAGGAACCACAAGGACCATGGTCCCACAGCACCCAGACACAGAACAAGTATCTGCGCTTTTTTTTCTGTGCATAAATACTTGCCGCGGGAGTCTCACCCGCCGCCTCCGGGTTATGAGCGCACCTGCTCAATCACCACACCACGGAGGCTGTCATTGAAACGCTTTTTAAGATTGCAATGACTAATTTTAAATTGAATTGAGATTTTTTTAAGTTACGTTAATTGCTTTTAGGATCTATGTTGAACTTTTATAAATAACTACAGGCTATAAATATAACCGACGACCTGGTGAAAGCCGCGGGGAGCCGATGGATGCAGGAGTCGAGCAGCCGCTCAAGGTGGCGTGCTCTGGGGGAGGCCTATGTTCAGCAGTGGACGTCTTCAGGCTGTTAATGATGATGATGATTATATAAATATAAATACCTACATACATACGAAACTAAACAAAAATTCCCACGAACTTTATCTCATCTTAAAATAAGAAATGATAAACACGTACACCTATGTACGTATGTGCTTACTACGAGGTGAATAATAGTATTTTGGGGATGACTTATAACATAACATTTTACTGAACAAAAATCTTATTTCACAGTGTGTGCACATGGCTGTATATCTTGTCTGATTTCTCTAGAGCGCAGACAAAAATATTTTTCGAGCATTAGTTATGCCTACTGTTATCTCATTTCACATAAATAAGAGCAGTTTTCACCTTTCACAGTTTGCGAGATCCAAGAAATGTTTTTTTAACACTGCTTAAGTTCGTAAGTTTAATTAGTGAATGTGTGAACTATGTACGATACAAAAATCTTTGAGCTGACATAAATAGATAGTTAAAATCTTTATTGTACAACAAATACACTTAAATATACAGAGAAAATTAAATGACTTATAATGCTAGTACTATGGGTGGTCTTATCACTTAAAGCGATCTCTTTCAGACAAACTTCACGTAAATAATATAGTGGCAATGTGAATAATATAGTGTCAATCTCTCAAAAATTTGGGACTAAAAAAATATCTATTTTTTTTAAAGTAAGGACGAAACCGTAGATTTAACATAAAATTAGCGTTATAAATAGAATCTAGGCTAAAAAAAACCATAATAATATTTTTGCTTTTTATTTAAATATGTATGTAACACTCAAGCGAAAAACAATAACTTTCTATAGGTAATATACGTCATTTTGACTAATTAAATGTCGAGAAGTTCGTCATTATTGCGAGATTTGTCACCAGTAGGGCCTAGCACGGCCGGTAGACAAAACTGTCTTTCCCCTGTTTTACTCTCAATTCAATTCAATTCAATTCAATTCAATTCAATTCAATTCAATTCAATTCAATTCAATTCAATTCAATTCAATTCAATTCAATTCAATTCAATTCAATTCAATTTAATTTATTTATTACTCTAAGCAAGTATGAAGAAAGTGACGTAATGCGAGATTTGTCACCAGCTTATACACTGCTCTACATTTATATAACGCAGCACTGCATTTCTAAAATGTTTGCATTTTAATTTGCTTCCGTCTCCTGTTTCCAGGCGTGCATTTCCGAATTGCTCTTTGTTTTCCGGTTTCAATTAAAAATACTTTTAGACCGCTTAGTAGACGACTCGTTAAGAAGAAAGAATAAAGTATAAAAACAAATTAGGTATAACAACATTGATCATGTAAATTGTTGTTGCTGCATTAGATTCGCTTTTACAACGATGAAGGAACGGTTTTACCAGGAGTAGCGCATAGGAAAGCACGACTAGCCGTTTCTAACCGATCGGTAAAGTTAAGTAACGTTCGCTGCAGCTACTACTTTGATGGGTGACGGGGGATGGGGGCTACAGCAAAAACTGGTATTTACAACTGAGCGCACGGTAGTGCTTCCGAGGGCACGTTAAGCCGTCAGTACCAGCTGTTGTCATAAGACAATTGTCGTTAAGCCAACACAGAAGCCTTTAGGCGGCTTAAAAATTCTGACACCAGAGCTGATCACTTGCCTACACGAGAAGAAGAAGGAAAACCAGTAGTTTCGGTATGACGAAGAATCACAATAAAAAATTTAAACTTTTGTATTTATTGTAGCTATGAACATCGCTGACACAATTGCGACTTGTCTTTTTCCACCAAATGACCAGACTCTTGTTGATTTTAATTAAAGAAACACGTATTTTCTGTAGACTTACTCAGTGCAGTGCTGCATGGTGGGTAAATCAAAGACAACAATAGCTAGGTCGGATTGTCTGCGTGCATGCGGTGAGCACTTCGCGCCACTTTCGCTACTTTGTGGATTGTGGAGCGGAGCCTGCTACGGAGTCGACTCGCGAAATTAGATCGTACTGGTGGTAAATGTAGTCCTGTATTTTTGAACGAACTGTGACTAAGAAAAAATCAAGCGTACCTAAACAGGTACCATTACGTATTTACGTTAGTACAGGGTAATGGTGCCGGTTTACCGTTTTTCTAGTGTATGTCCTGACACGGATACAAATATTTTTCATTATTAATATGAGATTTTACTTGGTGCGCGGGCTGTTTTCCGCAACTAGGCCGCACAGCGGCCTTTTTTGCGTGATGAGGTGGCGCACTCAATCCAGCCACCCAATGTCCTCCAGGAAGGCCAACAGTCCTCCGATGTCGGCGCAGGCCTCCTGGGTAGTTCTGGGCGCTCCGAGGAACGCCGCTCGCTGCAAGGCCACGCTACTGCATTCCAACAGCAGATGCGTGGCAGTTTCCTCTGCCCCCAGGCATCCTCTGCACAGTGGGCTGTCTGACACCTATTGTAAACAGGTGTTTATTAAGGGAGCAGTGACCGGTGACAATTCCGACGACACGTCGTAATTTGACCCGTTTAAGGTTCAGGAGTTTTCTGGAGTATCTCCAGTTCAAAACCGGAAACGCCTCCTTCGACTGCCTGCAGTCCTTGATACTTGCCCAGCTGTCTTGATGTAATTCCCGTGTCTTAGAGCGTATCCAGGATCTGATTTGGCTGAAAGGTATAGGGATCATCGGCTCCGGTCCTACAGGGCGCATTACCGAGCCTCTCCTTGCCAGTTCATCAGCCGCATCATTACCTCTGGAGCCACTATGTCCCTTGATCCATTGGAGAGTAACCGTATTTCTACTACTTACTTCTTCCAGTAGATTGTGACATTGAACGTTCAGCCCCGAGGAGTGGTCATTTCGTAGAGCCCGCAGCACAGCACTGTCTGAGAGGATCCTGATTTGTGTGTCAGTTACCTTTCTACGAAGTACCGCCATTGCTGCCTGGATTATACCTACACACTCCGCCTGGAAGATGGAGTTATGTGCACCCAAGGCTGCTGCTATATGAATGTTTAATTCGTCCGAGAACGTTCCCGTCCCCGTACCTGTGCTGGTTTTAGAGCCATCCGTGTAGATCCTTACCTCGTGTATACCTGAACTATCACTAGGCTCTTCATGCAGCTGAACTTTGTAGCTCTTGTTAAAAATGTGCTTTCTGGGTACCCTGTCATAGACTGATAGTATCGTGGGTCACTATGAGAGTGGGCAATATGAGATTTTAAAATAACTCTATGATGATGCAAAGGATGATGTTTATCAAAATAAAATGATGACGATGATAAATATTAAAATAATTATTTAATAGCTAAATGTGCGAGGTGTATAAAATTGCTAGTGTGTAAAGATTTGAGTACTTGTATACCATGTTATGTTGATATTGCATGATTAAATTAACTCAATGTTTTTTTTATAATATAGTATAGCAATATTTTTCTATTAAAATATTATACTCGTTTGTGTATTATGTGGCTGCTTTACGTTAGTAGGAAATAATAGTTATTTCTGAAACATGCTTGGAAATGTTAGTATTATTTTGACAACCTTCTTCAGGATAAATCGAAATTCCTGTACTGGCGTCTCGCAGCTTTTTTGCCATCGGTATTTTTGCTAGTCCGACCATTAAAACCGAGGGTGTGAAAATTCGCTGCTTATTTTCACCGTACGTCTCTATGATCCTACATTTTTGTTGTAGCTGTAGTCATGTGTTTGCTTTTTTAATTTGGGTTTATGTATTTTTATCATCATTAACAGCATGAAGACGTCAACACATGTATTTTTACGTGTACTTATCTATCCACACTTTTGTTAAGATATTTAGTTTATTCCAATATTATTGAACTATTTTAATAACTGAGCAGAGTAGTGAAGATAATAATAATTATGCGTTTACATTTTTTAATAAATAGGTTTTTGCTTTCTAATATGGTAAAGCTAAGTGTTAAATACGATACGTGTGTACGAAAATTCAAATTAAGGACATAAGAAATTTTTAATATAAAATACATAGCTGGCCAAAGCATCACTGAAATCGCCCCCAAAAAATCTGGAAAATTTCATTTCATCGCGCCGTTGATATAAACTCGGAGAGCTGCCTAAATATGAACGCAATTTTCATCCATTCCATTCCTAATGACTTTCACTGACACGGCGCAAAACCCCTCATTTTACACTTTGACGCGTTCACTTACGCCTTGTCCCATAGCGATGACATTTTCCAATGGGAACTGGAAAAAACCCAATATCAAAACTGAGTCATCCACCCTTGTTATAAAGATGGAAATTGAATAGCAGTTACTAGTCAAGCTGGGTGACTTTTGTCTATTCTTGGTCTTCGAGGATAAAGCATAATTTGCGCTCAAAGTAGTATGGTTTAACTTACTCGAGTTATTTTCTAAACGAAACCGTATTTTCTTGGCATAAATACTAAAATAGCTTGATAGGGTAGCGGTGGATATGGTTATTCTACTCCGTGGAATTTGCTGTCGGATCGTTTTGTCTATCGGTAATATGAGAGTCGGTTCGCACCTCTGAACAACAGAGCCTCACTTTTTTCAAGCTTTATGAAAATGTACCACTCTATACGTTTGACGTGTTAATGGTATAGAGTTACTTGCTCTTAGCGCATATGTTTCGGTATTAGTAAATTCTCTTTTCAAAACAAAACTCATTCGTACGAGATGAAGTTTTATGCTATAAGTGTTGCTGGTATATTCTATAGAAACGTAAGTAGAGCCTGCACAGTATCTTCCCGTGCATCGTGTTTTATGGTCTCCGCTGAAATTCGATATTCCGGAAATATTTTGATAAAATAATAATGAAGCTAGTCAGGAATATCAGACAGTGAGCCGGTGACCAATATTCAGTGCGCGGTCGTCGCGTGCCAGGCATTCTCCGTCCAAGTATGAAATATGAACTCGAGAGACCGGTCTGGTATGTGACCGCCGGTGCCATTATGAAAATGTTTAAGTTTAGTTTAGTTAAGCTGGCTAAAAACTTACTTCTGCTTCATAGTTAAATACTAATATATAGCTAAAAATTCTCCGTAGTTTACCTGCAAGTTTTTGATGATATTGATTAGATTTTTCTAACCTTATAGACGAGCCTTATACTGCTATGATTTTAACTAACCTTTAAATGAAAGACAAAGCTCACTGAATATAATGTACTTATTTTTTAATAAAAAATTCAAAAAAGAATGAACGTGTCTACCTACTTAAATCCATAATAAAACAATGCCTAATTCCGTCCTGCTCATTGTAAGGAATGCCGTAAAAAGCATAGCCTGAGGTGATGTAATGGTGTCATATGGGAGGCATTCCCCTGTCTCCGGGTCCCTTGCTTGTCCTACATGCTTTCTCACTTTTGGCGACCTCATCAAATAGGGCGAAAACCCGTTTTGTGTGAAAAGTTTACGAATTTAACGAATTAATGTTTATGATAGGGTAAGGCTTAAAATTTGGATAATTTTGCTGTGAAACTTTACATACGTTGTTTGTCAGTCAATCAGAACAACACTCAAGACAAAACATGTATAATATTGACTTATCTATAACTAGAAATAAGATAAAACAAAGGCACTACGCGGTTTCACCCACAGACCCATATATTCGTTATAATAGGTCTATAGGTCGGTTTCAATAACAATTTTCTAATTGCTTGATATAAAATGTTTTTCTTCTATTTTTTAAATCTATATTAAAAATTGGCGTAATACTTATCCCGGTGATGGACGCACGCAGCAGTATCATCCTTATAGATGTAACCATATCTTCGTGAAAGCCATGCATACAAATTTTGTGATTTTTTTTATGTAAACAAATGACGCGACGAGCTAGTCGTTCGCCTGGTGTTAAGTGACACGGCCGCCCATTACAGATTGCAGTGTCACTCGAATCTCCAAACTAAACTTTCGCGTGACACTGCGCACTTCGCACGCCATCCTGAGACATCACACAGTCTAAAAAAGTTTTCTAGACTGTAAGATCAGTTCGTTAAGTCTCATTTGCTCAGTAATTTCACTAGCTACAATGCCCTTCAAACCGGAACACAGTAGTGCTTGCACACAGTAGTGCCAGTTTTTAATATGCTACAAAACACTTGCTTGGCGGCAGAATAACTGGCAAAGCGGTGGTACCTACCTAGACGAACATTGCAGAAAAGTCCTACCACCTAGTGTTTTGTAGCATATGAAAAAAATACATTTCAGTTTTATAGTAGTAGAAGATGAATAAGATCATTGTCCATTACCATAAGAAGCAACTCAATTTTTTTAACGGACGAAGTGTTATTATTAAACTACTACAATAGCAAAAACTTATAAAACTTATATGTACTACAAGCCACTAGCTACACTACCTACTACAAAGAACATTTGATCATCTAAATTGATTACTGTTTCCTCGATTACCGCTAAACCTAATAGTTTCAGCTGCTTATGTTATATACGTTCATACGTTTTCCTTCTATTAATCTTCTTAGACGCTATAATCTGATTATCTATTTCTGATCAGCTGGCAATTATTTCTTTAATGTTTAGGTTTTTATAGACAAAAACAATATTTTTTTATTGATAAATCTGAGAGCTAGTGTGGCTCTGTGGTAGCTAATGCGACTTTCAAACCGCGACGCAACCTGGTTCAAATCCTGTGGTAACTTTAACGGTGATACCCCAACCCGCACTTTCCCAGCGTACTCTCTCTCTCTCTCTCTCTCTCTCTCTCTCTCTCTCGCTCTCTCTCTCTCTCTCTCTCTGAGTGACCGCTACAAAAAGTAGTATTTTAAAACTGAGCACTACCATTCTTCGGAAGGCACGTTAAGGCTTCCAGGCAAGCTCGTGGATCCTCTATCTCGCTCGTGCATTGCAACATTTTTGAAGATATTAAATAACTAAATTTACTTACCAATAATCTGGCTAAACTATGTTATCATGAATAATATTAAAAATGTTCAACAAGATTATCATAACAATATTGATCCAAACAAGATTGCATAAATACAACAGCAAAGTTTGTTTTCTTTCCATGCTGTTTTTATGTACGAAAATTTATTTGGATTAATATGATTTATTGTTGAACATTAAAATGTAATGTAATGTTATTCACGAGAACATAGTTTAGCCAGATGTTTCGTAAGTAAATTTAATTAATTAATATCTTCAAAAATGTCGCAATAGGCGTGCGAGATAATGGATCCGCGTATATAGCAGCCTTAAGCCGTCCATCCGTGGCGTTCTGTGGGAAAGGCCTATGTACAGCAGTGGACGACTTCAGGCTGTTGATGACGATGATTAATAATCGTTAAACCAAGTCAAAAGCCTTTTTGCGGTCTAAAAATTCTGACACCAGGGCTGATGACTTGCTCTGAAGAAGTTCAAAGCGGCACGTTATTCGCGATTATAAAAAAGTGTCGTTTTTTTATTAAATTTGAAGTTCTTTGAATCGTTTTAATTCTCCAACACTTCACAGCATCCATTCTTTCACAAGTACATTCTTTCACCTCAAAATAAAATTATTTTCCATTCTCTCTCTAGTTTATTTTTTCGCATGTGTCTGTAAACCACTTTGCTGGCGACGTCAGGCCGGCTGGGTTTCTTTGCTCAAAGCCAGGCGAGCCCACGTGCTGCCGGCTCCAGTATAATGCACCTTTGTGCATCGCACTGCGCACCAGACTAATGAAATCTGGGAAGTTAATTTTAGCAGCTTAAAACAGCTTTCTTGTGTACTAGGTTATTTTTATTTTGAGAGGTGGGTTTGACTTTTAAGTGGTTCCAAATATAACCATTTTTAATTTTTTGCAATATGATTATAATATACATTTCTAATTTTTGCTATAAATTTATAAATATAAATAAAACCCAACAATCACATACCTTTTTGAGTTCCCTGTATCTAGGGAGCCAGGGACTACGAACACCACGGTCCCACTATGCTACGGCTAATGACTAAAGTAATTATATAAAAAAATCATAGGGTGAGTGAGGCTATGCCCGCTTGAATTTTAAACTGACGTACCCAGGTTCAAATACAACTCGGGCAATGACTTTTCAAGTTATGCAAGCGGAATTTGCACTTGAACGGTAAAGGAAATCATCGTAAAGAAACTAGCATGTTCAAGAACTACACATGTCCAGCGTGGCCTATTATGGCCTGAATTTCTTGAGGAGATCTGCAGGAGAACTAAAGTGACCGATGTAGCTCTTAGAATTAGTAAGTTGAAATGGCAATGGACAGGCCACATCGCTCGTAGAACTGACAACCGATGGTGAAGAAAGGTTCTCGAGTGGCGACCACGAACCGGAAGACGCAGCGTAGGCCGGCCCCCCACTCGGTGGACCGACGATCTGGTGAAAGCCGCGGGGAACCGATGGATGCAGGAGGCGAGCAGCCGCTCAAGGTGGTGCGCTCTGGGGGAGGCCTATGTTCAGCAGTGGACGTCTTCAGGCTGTTAATGATGATGATGAATGACGATGATGAGTAAAGATCTATCTCCCAGCAATGGGAAGGGAACGTATCGGTCAGATGACGACAACGACGACGATACAAAAAAATATTTGCTCCTCGTAATTTGTTATTTTCTTACATTAACTGCAGTAACAAAGTGACTGTTGTTTTTTTTTATGTAAATGAATGATATGACGAGCTAGTCGTTTGCCTGATGTTAAGCGTCACGGCTGCCCATAACAGATTGCAGTATCACTCGGAACTCTAAATTAATATAGTTATGCGTGACACTGCACTGCGCATGTCATCCTGAGACTTCACACAGTATAGTAATAAGATTACTAGACTGTGTGATCAGATCAACAAGTCTCATTTGCCCAGTAATTGCACTAGCTACACTGCCCTTCAAACCGGAACACAGTAGTGCTTGCACACTACTGCTGGCGGTAGAATAACTGGCAAAGCAGTGGTACCTATCTAGTTTTTCTTTATTGGCTATTTAATTAGTACGTACATGCAATATTTTTGTAAATATAATTATTGCTTCATCTTTAAAAAGTGTTTCACTGCGAACACCAAAAGCAAAATAATCACGACTTTCCTCAAATTCCACCGAAAATGATAACTCAATTCCTTAGCACGCAGCTTAGATAATGATGAAATAACACCGACAGCGGTACACCCGTAGAGCTGTATAGCTCCGGACGAAGCAATTAAAATAAGGCGAAGCCGACTACCGGCATTGTCTTCCTTCCCGACGTCTATAATTTTGATAATAGGCTAGAAATATTCTTTTGTCTTCAACAGACTATCTTCTTGTAAGCCGTTCGATTATTCACCGAGTTTTCTTCGCTGTTAGATATTAACAGTATCCAAGCTTATACATAATGTTTCTATTACCGTGTTTAACGACTTATCGCCTGCTAACCACTGGTTCCAAATCCAAGTCTTGATACGATCTCATTTACCAACTGTATCGTAAATGGAACAATTAAAAGTAATTTACATAATTTCAGATTTTTCCGCAATAACTGGAGGTATAGAAATAAAAACCGGCCAAGTGCGAGTCGGACTCACGCATGGAGGGTTCCGTACCATTATCTATGCCTACCATCTAGTGTTGAGTAGCAGTACTATTTAAAGCAGCGCATCTATGACTCATCTGGTAAACGAGCAAAAAAATCACGTTTGTTGTATGAGAGCCTCCTTAAATATTTATTTTATTCTGTTTTTGTTTTGTATTTGTTATTATAGCGGCAACAGAAAAACATCATTACTCAAATATTGTTTATCAACGGGATATTCACCATGTAATTTATTTGGTTCCAGTTGTTAGTGACCATGGTAGTTTAAAATCTTATAGAAATAGATCATCTGTTAAAGTCTAACTATCACGGTTCATGACATACAGCCTGGTGACAGACGGACAGACAGACAGACAGACACAGACAGACTGACAGCGGAGCCTTAGTAATAGGGTCCGTTTTACCCTTTGGGTACGGAACCCTAAAAATGGTGTAGAGAGGGAAATAAACAGTTGGTTTCATCTTTCGCAAACACGTTTTAATAGGTGTGAGGGTACTATATATCTATTCTGTGGTGGAGGTACGTGTTGGCCGTGTTGTCCCGGTTTGCGAATAGGACCACCCCATCTCTTCCTGTTGGTGCCGTTAGAGCCGGCAAAGGGAATGTCCAGGTAATGGGCAGCAGTATTCTCCTCGGTACATCAAAATCTTTTGCTATCACCCAGCCGCCTGCCAAGCGTGTGGCAAATTCCAACCTATTATAAGCGTCCAAAGTGACGTTATGGGGAGGCCTATGTTCAGCAGTGGACGTCATTCAGCTGATGATGTGATAGATAGGTATATAACTTGTATAGATATGTATTAGTATGAGTGACAGAAATCCTTGTTAAGGGCTTGTGCAAGGCTAGCGTGAATTCAAACCAAAGCCACAGAATAGATGTATAGTACTAGGCCAAAGCGGGGATGAGCCAGGGGCCGCGCGGCAGGGGCGGTCTAAGTTAAAATGGTTCCAACGCGCAATAGTTTAGGTAATTTATTATTACACTGAACATAATGGGTATTTTAAAAATCCACTATACATAAGCCCTCTATTATATTTAGTTCAACTACTACACAAAGTTTCATGACTTTATTTAAGGTATTCATTGAATAATCGCTGTTTATTTGTACGGTTTGGAGGTAACTTTGTAATTTTTTTCTATCGAGAAAAGTTTATTAATTCGTGTTTTCACTATACATTTGCAGTAGCATTAGTCCTGAACTTTACCATATATTAATTTCAAAGTAATTGTTGCAATATTGTTGACAGGGCACTGCTTCATGCTAAGCCATTTTAAGCATTTTGGCATTGTATTGGCTCTTAAGTTTGAGTTGAAACACTGGGCTGTTTTTGTTGCTATCAGTAGACTTACTTTACGACCTCAGTAGGTTGACAAAATGAGTCTGCTTTTGCATTTGTCTTTTGTGATTGGTTTAAGGTTTGTAATTAAATATTTTCATTCCTAGGGTACAAAGTAGGTGTACTACTTTAGTAGATACATTAGGCATATATATACATCCATCGTTTAAATTGTTGTTTAAAATTTGTTATACCAATATAGGTACTAATACGATTAATACATAATACAATACAATATAAAACACAACAATGCAGTGTAATCATCATCATCATCATCATCATCATCATCATCATCATCATCATCCACAGCCTTTATCATCCCACTGCTGCGTATAGGCCTCTCTTTTATTGTGTCATCCGTCTCAGTCCTGTGCCAAGTGGATCCAGGTTTGACCTGCGATCTTTACAATATCGTCGACCCACCTCGCAGTCGGGCGACCGACGTTTCGCTCGCTTGTAGTGTAATAAGTATTTAAAAAAATATTATAAACATAATGTAAGGCATATTCATTCAAAACTGTTTGAAGAAAAGAAATGGAAAATTAAATTATTTTCTTATGTAGGTACATATCACCATGAGAATAATTAGTGTTGGGGGTAGGTTCTCTTGTGGAATTGGCTGGTTCTAAAATCATCAAACTTTAGAACCAGGTTCATGAAAACAGAGTACTTAGAGTAAAAATCTAATAGCAACAAAATCACAACTTATATAGGTTACTTACTCTGAGGATGGATTCGACCAAACTTGGATTTATGTACGTGTAACTATACCAGAAATACCAGAATGCTGTTAAAATTAGCAAGTTGAAATGGCAATGGGCAGGCCACATCGCTTGCAGAACTGACAACCGTTGGGGAAGAAAGGTTCTCGAGTGGCGACCACGAACCGGAAGACGCAGCGTAGGACGGCCCCCCACTCAGTGGACCGACGATCTAGTGAAAACCGCGGGGAGCCGATGGATGCGGAAGGCGAGCAGGCTCAAGGTGGCGCTCTCTGGGGAAGGCCTATATTCAGCAGGTGGACATCTTCAGCCTGTTGATGATGATGATGATAATGAACTATACCAGAATAAATCTATTCCACAATCCTAAACCAGTGTAATTCATTACTGGAAACGATACGTGAATAGCGGAATGAACGATAAACGAATCTTTTATCCAGCTAACAATAATTGTTTTCTACAACGCCACGGTATAATATAACACCCAGCCACAGAACAAACATCTATGTTTATCACACAAATGTTTGTCCTGGGTAGGAATTGAATCCACAACCTACAGTTCAGAAGGCAGAGTTACCAACTGAGCTACCAGGCCAGTCCAGATTTTGAAAGTAAATGTCAAATGTCAATACAAAAGAGAATAGAAGAGCGAACAGTTCCTTCTAGGCAAGCATGCATCACCGCAGGCCGCGTCATCACTTACCATCAGGCGACGCAGTGGTCAAAGGCTATGCCTATATATTATTTAAAAAAACATACGGCGTTCTGCCGCCCTTAAAATATTCTCGGAATAATCTGTTATTCCACCTAAAACGGTAGTATATTCCTCATTCTCTAAAGGCTTGCTATTCACAGAATTGTTATTTATAGATGGTAAAATGTGAAATTAATTTTCTCTCGAATACCTGACGTTTTATTCTAGGCACTGCTTAAATCGTCTGTAATAGCCGGAAAGGTCATGTATGTATTGGGTATATTGTATGTATTCCAAGAACAAAATTTACTCTCGTTTGGTCGAATCTTTAAGGAAATAAGCCAAAAAGTATAATTTCACCATAGGAAATGTTAAAACTGCGCACAAATCAACAAAAATCAACTTGCAAATGTGGGCTCATCGGTAACTGTTATGGTCATGGATGAACCCATTGAGCGTGTGTATGAAGCTCGCAACCTAGGTTTGCATATGGATTGTGAGTTGCGTTTCGAGAAGCATATTGCAAACTCGGTTAAAAACTGTTTTTATAAATTAAAGGTTTTGTATCGTATGAGACCTTACTTAAAAGAATGCTTGCGTATTCAGCTGGTTGAGTCATTAGTTTTGTCAAAGCTAAATTATATGGACACCGTTTTTGGCCCCCGGTTGCTAGCGAGAACACAGAAACTTATTCAAAGAATTCAGAACGCATGTGCTCGGTTTTGCTTTGACATCCCGTTAAGAGCGCATGTTACTCCATACTTAAATAAGAGCTTTACTCTAAAAATGAAACATCGACGGAAGCTTCATTTAGCTTGCCTACTCTTTGGTGTCATAAAGTATCGACAGCCTGCATATCTTTATGAAAAGCTGACCTGGGTATCTGCACGGAGGTCCTACGGATCCCGCCAATGTGCAATGCAGCTGTCGACACAACACCATCACTCGGCCGCTTTCAGGGGTAGTTTCCGCTACGCTGCGACTAAGTGTTGGAATAACATTCCTCCACCATTCAGGAACCTGCAAAATGTTGGTTTGTTTAGATCTAAACTTAAGACTCTCCTATATCTACATCAAAAAAGTCAGGAAACACAAGTGCATGACACAAGTGCTATTTAATTATTTTTTTTTATAAAAGCTTCAACTATTAATTTATAAGCTCACTGTGATCCTTTATGTATTGTATATAATTCCAGGCATTATAACAAGATATTTTGTTTAAATTAATTTTAATTAGTTACTATGTTTTAGAGATGTAAAATTGTATTGGTACTTACCACCTAGTTTATGTACAGTTCCTACACTTAGGTATAGTAATATCACTTCCAACTTCCATCACTTGCATTATATGATTACACTTGTAATACTATACCGTCTTATATTTCTACTCAAATGGTTTTATTTATTGGGTTGTTATAATTAGTTTTATTATACGTTGTAATTTTTTTTTTTTTCTTAATGATTGCTACTTTTTTGTATCTATTTTTCTTTTTTCTTTAAGGCCATCGGTGTATGTCTGCTCCGTGGCTTCACAGCGGTCCCAACGGAAGACCAGCGCTGGTTCGTAAGAACTACTAGGTGGCTTTTACTAGGTGGTAGGACTTTTCTGCAAAGTTCGTCTAGGTAGGTACCACCGCTTTGCCAGTTATTCTGCCGCCAAGCAGTAGTGTGCAAGCACTACTGTGTTCCGGTTTGAAGGGCATTGTAGCTAGTGAAATTACTGGGCAAATGAGACTTTATGATCTGATCACTCAGTCTTGTAATCTGATTACTGGACTGGGTGATGTCTCAGGATGATGTGCGCAGTGCAGTGTCACGCGAAACTTTATTGTTTTAAAGTTCCGGGTGACACTGCAACTGTTATGGGCGGCCGTGTCACTTAACATCAGGTGAACGACTAGCTCGTCACGTCATTTAATTACATAAAAAAAAAAAACTAGCACCATGCTGAGTTGGGGCCGGTTTGTGACAGATTATTCAAAGTGTCTTCTTTTGTGCTATATCTCGTATTTTGTTTTCTGTTACAAATAAATATTTTTTCTTTCTTTTTTTCTTTCTTTCAAATTGCATACCGCTCGTAACCACGCAGTAACTTTCGCTCCTCCAGGTGAGTGGAGCCCACTAACTATTGTTAATGACCCGACGAGGGCATAATTACTTTTTTTTCACACCCCCTCTACTAATAGTCATTCCACTAATTTCGTAGGTTACAAAGTAAATTATGTAGCGAGCGTTGAGTTTTTGAAATATGCGTTTAATTTCTCAACTATTTTAAAATTAACACTGGCATACATTTCGTTATTAGTTTTACCATCGATTTTTTTAGCTCTATTAACTTTCAACTTACATTGGTTTGCTTATAAAAAAGGTAATAAAAGCATTTGTAGGTAATAATAGTATTTTTAATATGGTTTCTTTATTTTCAGATACATATTTAAATTTGGCCTGGCTTTTCAACTGAATAGGTATTTTATTGGTCAGCGTATATTAGTTCAGGGTTTTAACAAACCTCAACCCTCTTGATAGTACTTGCGTGCATTATAATTATACAGTTTTTAAAATAACCATAATCATAATTTCATTTTTTTACTGATTAAATCTCAGCAAACTGTATACCAACAGAATTAAACATATTATTATTCTACTACAAAGACTTCCGGTCCATTTAAAAATTCTCTTAGCTAACGAGTTACGCTGACTTCTTAATAAGACTGCAATTCCAGCGTAATTGTACACTCCATAGACTAGAGCACTGTGCGCTGAAAGCTTCGGAAGCTGCTCTAAGGCATACTAAGGCCAAATAATTACGAACTGGCTCATGGTAGGATCTTTGACGCCTTAATCAGGTGATGGTCGGGTGCGACCACGCCCGCTTCAGTAATTAGACCGTCTTCTTGTGTAGCCCGTCGCACCTTTAACATGCGGATGAATGAAATGGATGGGGGCTATATTGGCAGTGGACTGTTCGTTATTTTTTTAATTACTAGGTGGTACGTTTAGGTGGTAGGACATTTCTGCAGAGCTCGTCTTTAAGTACCATCGCTTTGTCAGTTTTTTTATGTAAGTGTATGACGTGACGAGCTAGTCGTTCGCCTGGTGTTAAACGTCACAGCTTCCGATAACAGAACTTTAAATTAAAGTTTCACGTGACACTGCGCACTGCGCATGTCATCCTGAGACATCACACAGTCCAAAAAAGATTGCTAGACTGTGAGTACAGTTCATAAGTATCATTTGCCCAGTGATTTCACCAGCTGCAAGGCCCTTCAAACCGAAACACAGTAGTGCTTGCACACTACTGCTTAGCGGCAGAATAACTGGCAAAGTGGTGCTACCTACCTAGACGAACTTTGCAGAAATGTCCTACCACCTAGTAAAAACTTACGCAACCAGTTATTCTGCCATTATTCAATAGTGTGCAAACATCACTAAATAAAATGTGTTCCGGTTAGGAAGGCACTCTTAACTAGTGAAATGACTAGGTTTATACTAATCTCACAGTCTAGTAATACTTTATTACTAGACTAGCCCTTTTAGTAAACTCCAATAAATACCAATGTAAAAATAGAGATTTTGCACTATCTTCTCACGAATATGATTTTGGTTGCTTTAGACTTATAGAGAAAAAGATTTTTTTTTTTTTTTTTATGAGATGAGTGGCAAACAAGCAGGCGGCCCACCTGCTGGTAAGTGGTCACCGCCGCCTATGGACATCTGCAACACCGAAAGCATTGCCGGCACCGAAGGCATTAAAACACGAACGGTACGGGTTAATTAATTCAGTGAGTGGCATTTCTTGGAATTCTGTAGTTTTACAAGAATTCAATTTGTTATTTGGCCACGCGCTCCCTAACCGTTTAAGTGGGTACTACAAGGCTTGGTGATTCTTCACATCCTTACGTCGTTAGTGTATACAAGTCCGCACTAAGTGTTCTGCTGAGTCATTCATAGTCCAAACGGCCAAGGAATGGAATGCTCTTCCAGCAACAGTGTTTCCTCCTGGGTATAACCTGGGTCTTTTCAAGTCAAGAGTGAATGGGCATCTCATGGTCATAAGTGCTCCACCTTAGACTACTTACTTCTTCTTAGACTTACCATCAGGTAAATTGTTGTCAAACGTATGCCCATTTTAGCACAAAAAAAGTATAAATTGATCTAGAGTTCTAAAGTAGTAGGCAAAATCCTAATAATAGAAGTGAAAATTAAAACAAAGCAGACAGCAAGAGCTAAAATCATAAACGAAAAAGGGAATGTACAACCTTCTTCCTCGACTTTCTTGCACTAATGATGCACATTGCAATTATTACAGTTCACCCTTGATGCTCACGCTATAAACAGAAGCACAACTTGCAACTTTATAATCTAGTACTTGAATTAATTATCTGATTTAGTTGTAATACAAAAGAGAAAAATACCAACGACTCAAAATAATGATCCGTCGATTGATTGTAGGCAAGCAGTGGGTATTTAAATTGATATAAGTAGATTCAAAATCGTAACAATGCAAATATTTTTACTGAACCTACATGAGTAATTAATTTGTTAATTTTTAAACCTCGTTTATTGCTATACTGAAACAGATCTTTTTTTTACCAATGATCATTTGCCATTAATTTGTATTTGGCATAATTCGGGTTTTAAAAACCTTATTGAAGCTTCTAATTTTGCGTAGGTTGCTATATAAATATGAGAGTGGTTTGCGAGTTGATTTACTGTTTGTTATATCTATGCTGTGTACCTGTGTC
The DNA here is from genome assembly GCA_910589525.2 of Ennomos quercinarius. Classification (NCBI taxonomy): domain Eukaryota; kingdom Metazoa; phylum Arthropoda; class Insecta; order Lepidoptera; family Geometridae; genus Ennomos; species Ennomos quercinarius. The sequence goes on from OU342501.1 coordinate 9,391,704, forward strand.
GCACAATTAGAAACACTCATCTATTATTACTCTACTTACACATTTGCTTAATTTTCCTTTGTCTCGTACCATAGAGCTGCGTTAATTATTGCAAATGGTGATCAAAGTTAATGACTAGATAGTTTTGTATTCATAATCTAGAAGTACGTAAAATTTTAAGCGTGTTCATTTTATGGATGATTTATTACCTAATGAAAAAGAAAAAGGTATTATCATAACAAGCGTACTTAGATGGTTTACTTTACTGCCATAGATCTATAAATAGCTGGTCCTCCTTAATACAAATTGTACAATACTGAAACAACTGATAAAACCACAATAGCAATAGCTGATATAAAAAAATACAATTACATTATTTTTCTTATATAACTTGTCGTATACGTCTTAGAATAAATTCATAAAGCGGGAAAAACGCAAGTAAATACAGCTTTTCTTTTAGCGAGTTATCTTTCAAATTCTAACAATATTCAGATGGAAAGCGGATTTGTGAGTTTAACTTTTTCCAGTTATACCCAGTTATTATTCATAAATGCAAAGGCGTCTGATATTAGGCGAACTCACTTTGAGGAACTCGAAGGATTGATTTCGAGAGAGAATTGGATCATGTCAATAAAACATTGAGTCTTCTTGATCCCGAGACTTTGATGTAATCTTGCCTTATTTACTCTTATATTTCTTTTGGGTGCTTTAAAAGTTTAATTAAAAAAGGAGTATTGGCTATAGGTAAGCACAATCCCTGGCTGCACGGAAACAAAATAACGCTTACTATTATTTGAAAAGATAATATTGACAATAGGCGAACGACTAGCTCGTCACGTCATTCCTTTACATAAAAAAAACTGATAAAATTCACCATGTAAATGGATCGTCATTGGAAAGCTCCAAAAATCAAAAACCATGAAACTAATCACGCATTCCACTAATATTACTTTCGTTGTTTCAGAATTTGATATGGAACCCATAGACTGATGTTAAAATGGAGGGGCTGATGCGGTCCATGAGAGGCGCGATGTCTTTTCTATGGGTTCTCACGGGACTGGCGGCTGTGGGAGCCGTCAAAGTGGTCATAGAACCATTACCAAAAGGTATGTGATTAGAATTACAAGATAAACAAACTTATATTTGTGGACTGAACAATTGAACATCTGATGTCATTAAAATTATTTTATAGACTAGAAAGTACTCCAGCTGGGTTAGCATGGACGGTAGACAAAATTGTCTTTCCCCGTTTTACGTCACTTTCTTCATACTTGCTTGGAGTAAAACAGGGGAAAGACAGTTTTGTCTACCGGCCGTGCTAACCCTACAGGGCCAATAAAATGAATATAGGTTTCAGGCATGCTGACACCATGGCCTTAGTTTAGAAATAAATTACTCATCTCTGTCTAGTATTTTACGTTTAATCTTAAAGGCAGAGTTTGGCGTTAAATAGTAATTGGTGTTTGCAAACCATTTTACGCACATGCTCTTTTTATATGTACCTATCTATATATAAACTTTCGTTAATTTGATCTTGTACCGTTGGCAGGAATATCGAAAAAATATAATTCTGAAAGGGACAAAATTAAACGACGTAATACCCCGACTCTATCAGAACAGTGCATGGAGGAATGCACCGAAAAGAAAAGCAAAACGAAACTGTACCCCAACCTGTCGCTCACAGTCTCACAGTAAAGCAAATAGAATCGGGCGCCCTAATTTAGTTTTTTTTTAAGATTCGGGCCCCAAAGTTCCCCCAGACGCTGCACGACCGACTTTGCTTTAGTTTCGTTTAATTTCCTATCTCTCTTGTCGTGACGTTTATTACGGACGTTCCTCCAACCCGACGCCAGCGCTACTCCAACCTTGCGCCAACCTACCTTTGTCCGCAGCCACTAATAACCGTTTCGAATTAATTTTATTTTATTCCCATCTCTTTCTCTATTTGCGGTCTCGACTCTTTATTGTTTTCGCATTAATTTACAGTCCACAGCTGCTGGTAACGCAAATTTCTAAGGAGTTTTTTATCTTCGGTATTCTTTCTTTTGAAAGTGAGAGCTCCTTAATATTAATTAAAAGTTTGAATAATTGAATGGATTCGGAATTGCCGTCCGTTTGTTGGGAGCCCACTGACGGCGAATCATGGCAATAATTAAAAGTTGGGTTCATTATTCAGTGTTTGTAAACGACAGATTTGGTCATCAAAAATGTTGAACAATGGGAGTTTTATGGCTTTTTGCAAAATAGAATGAACGCAATGTGAAAACTGAGGGGCCGTGAAAATTAAAATACTTGCACTAAAATATACAAAGTGAGTTTAAATAAATAAATAATTATGCCTAACGATCACATACATAGATCCTGGACCCTAACTAGTTCTAGGTCTGGGTATTGTGGAACCATGGTCCTCATAGTTGTTCCTGGGTCTTTAGATACAGATAATCCTAGTTAGGGTCCAGGATCTATGTATGTGATCGTTGGGTGTTTTTATTTATTTACTGTATTAATCTTATGCGATTGATATGATTATGATCAACGTACGGTGAGTTGCGTTTCAATAATTTATTCATGGCTTCCACGACGGTTAAGAATTAATCAAATCAAACGACTAACCTATATTCAAGTTGCGATGCAAGTCACGAACTTTAACTACAATTAAGAGCTTGCCGACGGCATATAAAGCACGAAGAGGCATTCCCTGTGAATACTTTAAAGTAGAATTACTGCAAAAACCATTTGCGCATAAAATTATTTTAATGCGTTAATTACTAGAACCGGCATGTAACTGAAAGCGGGAGAAAATTAACTGTCGTAACACAATCAAAAACATCAAGAAAACTTGACGAAAAAACCTCTAATAACCGAGATAACTCGATCAAGTTACTTTTCAACCATACGAAAAAATTATAATCTTATCATACGTTTTGGAGCTACGACGCCGTTAAACTTATAATACTCTACATTGCGTCGGGGGTGAAAAACAAGCCCATTTACAGCCCTGCACAACGAATCTTACGGGAACAGTCGAGAGATTGCTATATAACTATCCCAATACTTCAGCCTACGTATATTTTACAACCACATCCACATGCATTTGCCAGGATACATCACCCGTCCATACGCGGCCCTGTTCCACACATCAATAGCGTGTCCGCCTGGTTCCTGCAGGCCGAATCTACTGCCAATTAAAAGTATAGATGGTAACGTGTCCACGACGGATGATCGGCGAATATGTCCGGCGGACGGTTTATGCACTCCGCACCGGATGTACAGGATGATTCCGTGGATTTATGGATAAAATGTTTTAGATATTTATGGGTTGTCATTTTTTGAATGGCGAAAAATGCTGTATACTTCTTGCTGGAACACGTTTACTGCTGAAGATAGGCCTCCCCATTAGGCTTGTCGTTTGTTAGGCATATAATTAATGTATGTAAATTACAGAATGAGAGCAACTAGTTATTAAAAATAATTGAATTAACGTTACAAAAGTTTCTATTTTTTTTATTTAGAAGCATAATAGGTTAAGGTAAAAAAGAATGAACGAATCATTTTTGCGAAAAAATCTGAAATCGTTTTTCGGTATAATAAACTAGATTCAGTAAAAAGATTTCAAAGGACCATTTTGTAAAAGTTCACAACTGGCTGTTAAACCGTCTGTGCAATCTGATAATTACTAAGCTCTATAGAACCTTTTCTGATTCTAGAAATGTCTATCTATTCAACAAACTTCATCAAAGTAGTGACTTTTATAAGCCGTTGAACTTAAAATAGAAATCGGGATCGGCTCCATTGTACGCCTTTTGTACCAAAGAAACCTCAGAAAATACGTTTATCATTATATAAAGTTATTAAATTATTCTCGGTTTCGTTCTTTCTGTGAACATAAAACGTAAATCTAACAAAGATTCTGCGGAGCTTTTACTTAACTTTTACGACAATGCTTGAGTTTAACGGTTACATTTAATTACGTTTGTACTGTTTCAGGGTAATTTTATGCTTCGCTTTCACATTTTGGTTACATTGTTTTAAGTTGATATCGAGTGTTCGCGTAAAAGATATGGCCACTTTACTTCTGCTGCCTCTGAAAACTAATTTGGTGGGAGCTCACGCCCGTGAAAATTACAAAGATGCCATTTCGGAGTGACTGCTTAATTGCACGACAATGCTGGAAGAGCTGCTTAGAATGCTTAAAATTAAAGATTTCTATTATATTCAAAAATACAATAATCGATAGAAACAATACAGGCTGAAAACTTTCCAATTCGATGGTTTAGAAAGAAAATCAGTGCGTTTGTTTGTTTATAAACACTCTGTTTTGATTGCCATGAGTTTGCCTGAGGGTGGGAATCGATTCGCAGCACTGAAACAAATGACCCGCGCTTCCACGCTCAATTGACAACAGTATACAACAAAAATTGCAGTTAAGTGCCGGCTATTTTTAAAAATGTTAAAGAAAACCCGTTTTGACAATGGTTTTTTTTTTATTGAGGGCTTTGTCTCTTATATTTTTGTAACCATGGACTTATTAAGAGCAGCAAAAATATTCTGGTACCTACAGTCATTACGCGAAAAAATCTTTAGGTGAAATCCTTAATCTGAAATGATCGTAATTGACTTGAATCAGGCCCTGAACTACAATTTATAAAACAAACTATTTATAAAGTAACAGGTTGTCTGAAAGAGATATATAGATAATACCGTTCATTGTATTACTAATACTAAGGTGACCATCCTTTTTTTATTAAATGTATTACGATGTACATTGCACGGTAGTAGTAGCTGTTCTACCTACTAACAATATCAAAACTATATTACAATGCAGAGCATTTCTTTTCTACGTAAACACCATCATTACATAATAAACGTACTAAGAAACGGCGAAAATGAGAACCACATACAACTATAGCTATGTCAAAAAGATCGAGGTGCAAAAGGACTACACGAGAGACATGGCATGATTAACTGCCTTTGTAGTCAGAGGTTCCTGACAACAATACACGTGGCTGCCACCTGCCTGATTAGTTGTCATTACTGTTAGATAACTAGTCTACTCTGAGCGATTGTAGCTAGCTCAGCGACATATCGTGCTACTCTCGATTATATACAGTGGAGTTTAATTCGATATTTTCCTGCAATGTATGCACTCAGCTCATGCTATAGAATGGTTATTTAAAGCTAAACACATCAATACCTATAATGTAAAACGTAAAACTAGATGCTATAAAATTAGTCCAAATTCAAATTCTTAACAAAAGACCTACGACATGTTATAATTTCCGGCACTCCGGGAGAGCGGGGAGGGCAGTGCAGGTGTTTTAGATACCTACGAAACATTTCCCTGCAGCATGTAGTCTGAAATAGATATTTAAGCTAACGGCGAATTGTTTTTCGAGGCAATAATTTTTATTTTTATTTTTTAATTTAACGCTGTAATATTATTCTATAGTATGTACTGAGTACATGCATTTCAAGAAAATATTGAATTCGATTCCACGGTGTATAGGTACGCATCGTGGTTTGATGGTTCGTAGAACTGACAACCGATGGGGAAGAAAAGTTTTCGAGTGGATTTGTATTCTTTCAAAATTGTAAACTTTAATGTTACCTCAAAATCGTCATTATCATCAACAGCCTGAAGACGTCCACTGCTGAACATAGGCCTCCCCCACAGAGCGCCACTTTGAGCCGCTGCTCGCCTCCTGCACCCACGGCTGTCCAGATCGTCGCGGTCTACCTAGTAGGGGGCCGGCCTACGCTGCGTCTTCCGGTTCGTGGTCGGCACTCGAGAACTTAGGAAGATCTTAGGAGAAGGACAGTGGAACTCTTCAATTCCATAGTAACTACTTCTCAATATGAAGTTGTTGGTTTAATATTACAAAAGTTTATATCCTTTAAAAAAGACTATTTTTTTAGCCATTAACTTTTTTTTAATGTGCCTATTTTATTTTATAAATAAACTAACTACTATACTAATAAAAACTGTACTACTAAAAACTACTAGCTACAACACTTTTATATTAAAAAAGGTGATGTCAATTTAAAGGCCACAGAAAACATATTATTCTTTGAAGTAAAAGACGAAAGACTAAAATATATTATATTTCGACTTTCACAAAACTTTTCTATTCTCAATCTCCTTAACCGTATAAAGACTTGTCTAAAAACAACAGAGATCCCATTTCCATCTCCAAAATGCCTTATATTATTGAATAAAACACGTCAAACGGGATCATAATCACAATACACTATATAAAAGCAGTAAGGACTACCAAGCTACGCACGACATTTACTTAACTTATTATGCTGTAGCATAGAATTATTAATATTATTGTATGCTACTATACTTCGATGTTTGTATAACTCCTTATGATTAAATATATTTCTTAATATTCAAATTTTAAAATTATCATTGATATGACTCATCATCATCGTCATCACCATCATCTTTAATATAAATTTTACAGATTTAACACCATTTTTGGTTACTAAAACCTATGGATATTTTATCAAAACCCATAGTAGGACATGCCATGGAACATTACATTACACACCGTTTTAAACCCAGATGGCGCTGCAAAATGAGCGGGCTATACGGCTAGCTACAACGGGCTAGGTTTAAAACGATTTTTAGGCATATTTCTAATCTACACTGTTTTCTTGATGGATTGGTATTCCTCTCCTTGTTTCATGCCACTGAGTTTCATGCTTATATTAATACAAAGAGTATGCACTACTTATTTCATTCATTATTATCATATTACGTATACTATGAAATAAATTTCTGTTAATAAAATCGTTATCAATAGTTTCCACTAAGTAGGTGCTACAAAGCAACCATACTGTCTGATGTGTAGGTAATATTCCTATCGATATTTTACCTGTATTGTTGCGCACAAAACATTTAAATATCACTACGAAAATAGGCTTTCGCCAGACTGTCGCCGAGTCGCTTTACTTCAGTCTCTGATAATAATTTATAGGTGTAACATAAATTTCACATTATTGTCAAGAAAAGCTTGTTAAAATATACGTTCTATTTTTAGTAGTATAATAGTCGCATGACACCGATATATTGGGTAATCATAGCTAAAGCTCTTAGAATTAGCAAGTTGAGGAGGCAGTGGGCAGCCCACATCGCTCGCAGAACCGACAACAGGTGGGGAAGAAAGGTTCTTCTCCACGAACCGGAAGACATAACGTAAGAGCGAGCCTCCCAGTAGGTGGACCGACGACTTGGCCAGAACTACAGGGATCCGATGGATAAGGCATGCAGTCCATTGCTGGACATAGGCCTCCCTCAGAGAGCGCCATTTTGAGCCGCTGCTCACCTCCTGCATCCATCCATCGGTTCTCCGCAGTTTTCACCAGATTGTCAGTTTACCTAGTGGGGGGCTGGCTTACGCTGCGTCTGCCAGTTTGTGGTCGCCACCCGAGAACCATTCTTCCCCATTGGTTGTCAGTTCTACAAGCAATGTGGCCTGCCCATTGCCATTTCAACTTGAATTCTAAGAGCTCTAGGTATAGTCACTTTAGTTCTCCTGCGGATCTCCTCATTTTAAACCTCATTGCTCTTATAATCTGGATATTAATGTATGTGATCCTTCTAAATTGAATCCGTATATATGTACCTATATATTTATACACATGGACACATTTTTTCCTTATCATAAACGTAAGGATCTCGATATTCGATATTTTTCCTTGTGTTTCATGAAATATTATCACGTTGTTAAAGAAGACCTAAGAAACGTACTTTTATGAATTTGTTTTCGGTCTCTTATCCGTGAAATACAATACAGCAGAATTATAATGAGGATGAACATCCTATTTTGTGTAGCAAACAATGTAGAAGGAACCACGAAGATAAGTTGTTAGGAAATTGAGATGCATTTATAGATCAGTATCATGCGTCATGCTTAAAAAACAGCTAATCATTTCTATTATATTATATTTAAAAAAAATGATTAGTTTTTTTAGGTAAGCTTACATTTGGAAACATTTCTTCTGGTATTTAGTAACAATGTGATCGACGAAGTAGCACGATTTGGTGCAACCAAGCTGAAAGTTTCTTTTTTATAAAAACGTTGTCTATAATTTCGTATAACCATGACAATACTAAATAATCTTTAATTATATATTTTGAATCAAAATATATAAAAGAAATAACAATAAAATATGACTTAAACTATTTACTTCACTTAAAAATAAAGTCCTTTTTCTAGTAACGAAACTAAACTGTAAATCTGCAATGCTTACTTCGTAGCCTCATCATCAACAGTCTGAAGACGTCCACTTCTGAACATAGGCCTCCCCCAGAGAGCACCTCTTTGAGCGGCTGCTCGCCTCCTGCATTCATCGGCTCCCCGCGGCTTTCTTCAGATCGTCGGTCCACCGAGTGGGGGGCCGGCCTACGCTGCGTTTTCCAGTTCGTGGTCGCTACTCGAGAACCTTTCTTTCCCATCGGTTGTCAGTTGCACGAGCGATGTGGCCTAGCCTACATCGGTTCTACCCCCGCTCTTTAAGTATTCTACTCAACAATCATGACCTGATTGACCTTTCACGACCAGGGCAAGAATTGCCCGGTGGAAAAAGAAGCCGATTACCCTTGTTTACGCACAAAATAAAGTTTTCTTCTCATTGGCTCAGAGATAAAGCAGCTGAGATTAAATTCAGACCGTGTTTGCAGAGACCCAAGACAGTGTAAGACGATGACAGTAGCTTATCTTTCGCGAAATAAGAATTTGCAAAGTTCTAAATATGAAAATTAACCAAAAATACCTAAATTTCCCAAACTGTATATATAATTAACTAATATTTTTATTTTCATATTACATTCATGGTCTATTTCTATAATTCCAATTTTCAAACAAACAAGATAGGATTAAAGACAGTAAATAGCGTTAGGTAAATTATTATTATCAATAAATAAATAGATGTCATAGCGTCCCACACTATTACATCCATTTATTTATTAACATTACAGCAAGATGACGCGATGATATAGACAAGGTAGCTGGCAGCACCTGGAGGATTGGAATCTAAAATTGCGGTCAGCCGTGTTCTTTTAGAGCTCATATTTAGAAGTAAACTAGTTTATGATGATGATGATGGTGATGATATTGATGATGGTGACGATGGTGATGATGTTAATGATGGTGAAGATGGTGATGATGATAATGAAGAATAAATAAGTTATTTTGATACAGTTCAATTACTGCCATGCACTGCATCCACACCCCATGTAAACGACCCTAGGTAAGGAGACAAAATATCATTTGGCATAGCTTAATGGGCCCCGTAGAAAGGTTACTTTACGACTTCTTATTTGGCGTCTTGTAATGAGTTTTGTAAGAGGGCACGAATTTTTCCATTTTTCTCTTTGAAAATAATGTGATTTAGAATAAGACAAAAACACAGGTACGCTTCATATTAACTTTAATGATCTAAGTAATAAAAGTACAAAACCTACGTAATAATAATAGCTTATTTACCAAAACATCTAATTACAACTAATCTTATTGAAATGCAATAACGAGTCGAAAGCCGTACAACATCTATTTGATGCAAGAGTTCACTCAAGAGTTCCTCTTATATCCGCTCAGTGTAAAAAATCTTCTCTTCATTCTTCACGCTACCTGTCCCATATTTTCAGATAATCCTGCACTTTGAGTTTGGATAGCCTGTCCTTATTACTGGCAAATGAGATTTTACGAACTGATCTCACAGTCTAGAAAACTTTTTTAGACTGTGTGTTGTCTCAGGATGACGTGCGCAGTGTGCAGTGTCACGCGAAACTTTAGAGTTCTGAGTGACACTGCAATCTGTTATGGGCGGCCATGTCGCTTAACTCCAGGCGAACGACTAGCTCGTCACATCATTCGTTTACATAAAAAAAAACTTGCCTTCTTCCAGACTGTCAATACCTTTCAAGGTTTATAATAGAAATGAAGTATCTATTGTGTTATCTTAATATTTGAGTTGATAAATCAGTTGCGACCTTTTCGTTTTCAAGGTCTTTCTTATTGCAGCACTTATCTATGCTGTAAATTAATTATATCAAAGCAACGATATGCAGCGTAGAAAGGGAGAGATTCATCGTACTTGTAAAGATTGCTTACGGCTTTATAATGTTTAATGCTACTACTACTAAGCTGCTACTACTAAGTCCGCTCTTAAGTTCGTACTTATCTTTCTAGGGCGTACCAAAAAGCGTTGCATTAGGTATTTTGGGATAAGCGAAACTTATGAGCTGTCAAACTTTAGTGCAGGCGGAAATTAGTGTTCTAGTTATTTATGCGTACGACGTGAATTATTTTGCTGATATTTGATTAGGTATAAAGATTAGACGATAGCGATCATGCTGCATTTTTTTACTGTAAACGAGCGGTGCGACTAGCTAGTCGTTCGCCTGGTGTTACGCGTCACGTCCGCCCATAACAGATTGCAATGTCACTTGGAATTGGATCTCTAAATTAAAGTTTCGCGTGACACCGCGCACTGCGCACGTCATTCTGAGACATTACACAGTCCAAAAAAGATTTCTAGACTGTGAGATCAGTTCATTCTCATTTGCCCAGTAATTTTACTAGCTACAATGCCCTTCAAACCGGAACACAGTAGTGCTTGCACACTACTGCTTGGCGGCAGAATAACTGGCAAAGCGGTTGTACCTACCTAGACGAACTCTGCAGAAAAGTCCTACAACCTGTCATACACAACATAATAATTATTATTTTAGATGTAATTAAAATACATAATTATCCAAAGCAGAAAAAAATACCTATTTATTTTCATCAGCCGCAAAAAATTAGTAAAAGTCGTGTGATTTTCCTTAAATTTTGAGTTCAAGGATATTTTTAACGAAGCCAGTCCAACGCAACGTCTAGTCTCAGGACAGCGGTATGATCCCGCAAGTCCCACGGGACCGCGACCCTAATTGGACGTGGCCTGCCTCCCGAATAGTACGTCGATTATCTAATCTGTACAACGTCTGAGGTTATTGATACTTTTTGTTTCTGTGTAGCGAAAGATATGCATGCATTTAGTAGCAACAAAAGCTGTTGAAAAAAGCAAAACTAAACTTTTAGGTTCATGTGAAAATGTAGGCCTAAACAAAATATAAAGGCAAATGAAACAATATAGCAAAATATTTTGCGTGTTTGCGTCTCTTTTGGGTAATAGCAATATCCATTATCCCCAATGTTGGGAAAATAGGTAACATCTACCCTAATATTAGTCGGCGTGAGTCGCCTAGAGATTTATCCAATCTGACATCTAGATCTAGACACTATTATGACCTGACCTTGTCAATATAATGCCAGGTTTGTGTTACATTTTGCTAGGCTAGAGCTGCCATTCGTTAGGTTTATCGTGGACAGTTCCAGTTGTTTATCTCATTGTGTTTTGTCTTACTCATGCTTAAATTTTTCTTATGTTTGCGTTCAGCGCGGCGCCAGCGACGCCATAAGCTGTTGCTATAGGTGGTTCTACTAATACCGTGTGATTTTTCAAATATTAGATATGATACGTCTTCTAGTATATTTTAAATAGATAGTAGATAAGTGTAAATAGTTTGATTTACTATAACCAAACCAACCAAAACCAAATTCAAATCAAATCAAATCAAAACGTTTATTCGCTAAAATACATGTATAGTAGATGTTACAGCAAGTTTTGTTCATGTATTTAGTCTGCAAGCAGACGTGCAAATGTTATTTAATAACTAATTACAATTTTATTATTTATAATTTATAAGTAAACATTGGTACAAAATTCATTACAATCCTTAACACTATAAAAACAGTTGCATTGAAGCCAGTCAGTCAAACATTTCTTAAACTTGTTACCCTCTAATATCTTTATGTCATTTGGAATATTATTGTAAATGGTTATGCACATATTATATACATTTCTCTTATACAAGTCTTTTCGAGCAGGAGGTTGATATAATAAGTTAGTAAACTTAGTCCTTTTTGAAGAATTGCAAAAATGACAGTTCACTATTATATGCTATATCCTATATTGTTATCGTTAGTGTAGCCAAGCGATTATTCCGTAAATATAAGAAATATTTTACAAGTGAAATTGATTTAAACTGATATTGATAGAACGTTAGTGAGTTGAATTTCAATGTATCACTTTGATATTCTTCTATTGTGTCCTTGTTTTTTAAATAAAAATATAGCATCTATATCGGGTAGGTATTCTAGGTTAAACACATTAGTTTCTGTTTACCGTCTTGACGTAATATTAGGTAATAACCGAAGTATACAGGGCTGGAATTATTTTGGAGGCCAGACTGGCTTGCCAGAAAATGATTGAATACGAAACTAAATCGTGTTACCTAATGTTTTTTTGTTACTATATGACATAACTTGACATGGATAGAGTAATGTAATAAAATATTCAGATAATTCCAAAGAAATCTAAAGAGTTTTGTGGGTCAAAATAAAATTGAAGAAACACAAAGCAGCCTTCAGTCTTACATGTTTCTACAAAGACCTCTTACAAGGCTTCTATCCAAGAAACCACACAATACATGTAACTTCGAACAATGAATAAGCGTTATAGCTATAGCCAATTGTACCAAAATAACTCCAACTGCTGAATTGTGGCATAGGATTAACTACTCAGCGGCAGGCGACGAAACTTGGCCGACGAGATCATTCCCCCTAATATTCAATTTAACTTTGACACTTCGCCCATCTAACATAACCACTGCCAGCTTTTTGTTTTAGCATATTATTTCTCACTTCTCGGATTAATCATAATTTGTACAAGTAATTTTTGTACAAAGTTGAATGGTTCTCTGATCCCGAGGCTTTGAGTTTGGGAACAGTTCAAGAGAAGCTATTTTAGTGCTAAAGGCTGTACTTTGTAATTCCTTTGTCGTGTTTAAAGATGTCTGAACAACCACCCAAATCTATAAGGTTTAACTTTCAACTCTAAAATCTTTTATATTTGATAAACATTCTGTGTATGTGGTTACGCATACAGCCTGAATACAGAGAACAGCTGAATCTTATTTTTATATCTTATCCTAAAAATATAAGAAAGGGAAACTGTTTGTAACCTCATCTTTGTATATCATTACATGCTTTTATTTTTAAGTTATCTTAGTATTTCAGTATAGACGTCATTATTATATTCTCATTATAAGTTTAGAAAACTCCTTTCTCTTTCTGGGGGTATCGTAAGAGCCGGCTAAGGGATTATCCAGAGAATGGGCAGCAGCATTCTCCTCGGTACATTAAAATCTTCTGTAATCACCCAACCGCCTGCGAAGCGTCGTGATTATGGCAAATTTTTCCCTATGATAAGCGTCCAAAGTGTCGTTTAATGGGGAAGGCCTATGTTCAGCAGTGGACGTCTTCCGGCTATTGATGTGTGATAGAAAACTTGATGAACTGTTTTTTAAGCTAAAATATGACCTAGGTATATTAAATAATTTTAATGGTATCACAGATTACTAAACATGCCGCTTCGCTTGCTCGATCAATTATTTCTGATAATAAATAATATATTATTTAAGTGGTTTTACTCTTTAATAAGTTTAGATTCTTTGGGTACAGATTCATACTATACTCTGTGGGCATTATTTCGTAGAACTAAACGGTATGTTGCTTTAGGATAGCATTACTTACCTACGTAGGTGTAGGGGCCTAATAATTTGAAACTAGCAAGAGTAATCACAAACTTATTCAAGTCCTAGGTATACTGCTGCGTCCAAAACTAATCTAACTTCAACACCTCTATAACAATATTGTAGTGCTGGGCACTTTTTAATAGGTAATTGAGTATGGTATACGTACATCTTTAAATATCTATACTTATAATAAAACTGTAACAGCGTCAATTCTGTACATTAAAGTTATTTTGAAAATTTTTGTTGGAGGGCTCTTTATAATCGATACCAAGGGATACCGTCTGTACTAATAACTTCATTATTCATAATTTCATTTCACATACCTCATTTTTAATAATGGTGAAATTTATAATGGTGGTTATTTATAAATAACTTTGTTCATAATAGTTACTTTTTATATTGATCTTTTCTTATACAATTTATTCAAATAATGTTTAAATTTATAAAATTTTATGTTATAATGTCTTTTTAACGGGCAAATTGCCTTTATTACTCAAGCTAACTACTACAATAATAAAAACTAAACTAAACTAAACTAAACTAGCTACACTACCTACTACAAAGAACACTTATGGACTGTATAATAGCTGCGATGGCCTATAGACAGTCCAAGTGCTCCAGCCCACTACCGGTAGGTAGCGTACCCAACATGCTGGCCGCATTGCCACGTTGAATTGCAATGCTGATGCGTTGGGCCAAATAAGTGCCAGCATTTTGGTCACGCGTCGCATCGACCAGGCGCTCTGTTATAATGTTAATGTTAAGATATTTTTTTCATATTTTTTTTTATTATAAACATTACTTATAATTTCATAATAATCAGCATTCATAATTGTATTGTTTATAATGTTTGTTTTTCATATTTTTTAGTTAACACAATAATAATTTTGAGGTAGTTAAATTATCACATACATATGCACGTATACCCTAAAGATACTAAGATACTAGTCATAAATAAGTGTAACGACGAGCGAAGCGAAGAGGAGCGTTAGGTTAACTGTGACCACACGACGCACGAGCCGAGCGAGCGTGCCGCGGTAGCGGCCGGGGATGTAGCAGAAGTCACTTATGCTTACATAAAAAATTACAGAAACCATCTATATTAAGTTTCAGATTACCTGTATTTATTTGATTTAAATATTTTACACGTGTTTTTATTAGACACTTCAAGTTATTTATTAAAATAATGCACAAAGTTCACCAACAACACCAAAACCAACATAACATGAGAAAATATATGTTATTTTACAATTACCCACAGTCCACACGTTAATTTTGTTAAAAAAAGCGCAAATGCTTGTTGTGCTTGTTGTCTGTGTGTTATGGGAGCATGGTCCTCGTAGTTCCTGGGTGCCTAGATACGTGGAATCCTAGTTAGTGTCTAGGATCTATGTATCGTTGGGCGTAATTTATTTATGGTTTTGAAATACATCATTATTTTGAGAAGTACGCGTACGCTTGACATTTACAACATTACTGTGGGTATTTGAAAATATTGTAGGTCGTCGGGGGGGGGGGGCACATATACCACTATTATCCCTAGCGGAGTAATAAAATACCTTTCCTACTATAATTAAAATTAAACGCTAATTTTAACTTTAGTTCAATACCTAATTTTCTGAAAAATTCACAAAATAATTAAAACTTTTCTCTACACTCTGATTGCGGTTGTGTATCTGACAGGTAATTTTCTTTATTTATATTGGTCACATTTTGCATAAGTTGGTACTCTAAATAATTTTGACATAGCTAATTATTAAACAGGTGTTTAATTACAGTGTAACCTTTTTTTTCTTGATGCTTGAGTAATGCTGCGTTCTACTAGCTGATCCGCCCCGACTTCGCACGGATTAATTCGTTTTACGCTCTAACCTTGTTCATGGAAAGAGGGAAGCGAAAGGGAAAAAGATTGAATGGATGGGACGGCTGCTCTTGCTTCGCCTGCCTCCCTTCCTTCCATTGCCGTCCCATCCATTCATCCTTTTCCCCTATCTGTGTTCCTTTGCCCCCTTCTCTCTTCCCTTTGACAGGATGAGTATATATAGCTTCATCTTTCGTTGCCGGCTATGTTTTATTGCAGTGTATGGATAACGCACGGATAAAGCACGGAAAATTATTTCTTAATTTCCCTTTAGGTAAATAACCTATAACGAATTACGGTATTTTCGATAAAATATAAAAAAATGCTTTGCCCGTATGTAATCGCTACAATAATTTACCTTTCTTTTTGAAACAATGAATCAAACCTGCATTAGGGCATTGCAGCTAGTGAACTACTGGCCAAATGAGACTTATGAACTGATCTCACAATTCTCGAAATATTTTGTAGACTGTAAGATGTCTCAGAATGACGTGTGCAGTGCGCAGTGTCACGCAAAACTTTAATTTAGAGCTGCGAGTGACACTGCAATCTGTTATGGGTGGACGTGACGCTTGTTCGTCGCCTGGGGTTACCTTATTCGTTTCCATAAAAAAAGCTAATAATTTTAATTTAAAAACTATAGTATTTACTTAGAATAAGTACCTATACAACCCCAGTACATTCGCAAAATGTAAGCCGTTTAATTGGTGCTATATATGGCACCATAGAGACGTTCGCACGGCCATATCTGTGTGAAGAGCTCCCAGAAAATTATTTTGAATGACAATTACGCGGTGAAATCGTACCACAACACATCAGAAAAGCAGCTTAAAAGTCCCGATGTGACTGTCCACTGGTGAGCTATTAACTTTCTTGTTTCAATCGTCTAAAATACAAAAAAAATAGCGTGCGTTTTTGGAAGGCGTTGTTTGGAAGCTTACCTTCTATAGATACTTATTTTAAGCGTATTTATGATTTATTTTGGTGAATAACAACAGCTAACTCACGTCACTTTACAGTCGCATATAATAATTATATAATTACACCAATACTAGTCTATTTTATATATACTCCAACCAGGTTTTGGATATTCGATGTCTTTTTGATGTTTTGTCGGAGTAATTTTGACTGTAAAGTGACGTGACGGATTTTAGGCGTTATTTTTCACCAAAAAAAAACTGATAATAATCGAAAATAATGTGCCTCAGAATGACGGGAAAGATTCTTAAATCGTTAATAACAGAACGATACACTAATTTTACTCGTCTGCGGATTATGTTGTATTTGTGTGATTAGCTAGTTACGGAGGCTACAGCCGGAGGATGCAGAATAAAACTGGAGATGAGTTTGAACGTAAAATAATCTATAATTAAGAAATTAAAATATTACATGAAGTAATAAATTAAATATGCCTAAAATCTAGCTGGCTTCCAGTACCAAGGTCGGGACTGGAGTACCTTATATAAATCAAAGAATTAAGTAAATGACACACGACACTATATGCAGCGTCGGCGCATTGCTTAGCCGACGGCGGCCGCGGTATGCTGTGGTGACGTCACACGACGGTGCGCGTAACATCTCCCTCCCAAAGATCGACAGCTACTGGCGAGTCTTGGTTGCCAGAGTTGTCGGGATGTCGTTGGTATCAACTCTCACGAGGCTGGGGTCAGTTATTCGGTCCGCAATTTCTGCATAAGTATCTCTTGCCGTTTTATATGTATAAAGATTCCGATTGTTTTATATTCATGCTTTATTCGCAGGCGTCGGTCAGTGCAAAAGTTCGAATGCGAGTACACTTGCACCGATTAAAATCATACAGGTAGACCGGGATTGTAGTATGGTATAGACCGTAGTCGGTGGCTTTTTAAACTGGTCTTGAATGGATGGAATTAGTGATGGTTCTAAAATGTTCAAACTTCTGCTTTTTGTGTGGTCATTAATAATCATAATGGTGGACTCGGGTGTCATGACGTAACAATTATGAGGAAGTACTGCCAGGAAACCTCCTTGAAGGGTTCCGCAGGATATCTTGAATTTTTGTTGGTTTTGGAAAGCTGATTAAGAAGTGGTTATCGTCAAGCTGCTCTAGTGCTTCTGTAGTCAGGGTGATGAGAGTAGAGTGCAGGATGGATCGAGTTCCTGCTTCATTATTAGCTGTTAAATGCAGTCTGGATGGCGATGTATGTCGAGGCTGGAACTTTTTCGCGTAGATACCAGAAGCTGGCCTTCGGACATTCAGTCTCTATGTACATAGAACCTTTACTAGCGGTTGCACATGCTATGTATGGATGGATAGATAAAAGGCTGGGTGATTTTTTTAGGGAATACTGATAATCTATAGAAACCATATGTACAGGGTGAGGCAATCGGGATCTTAAAACTAATACTAAATCATCATCCACATAGAAATAACCTAGTTTTTTTTTATATAATACTATTAAAATACTAACTAAACTTCTTATTTAGGGTACAAGACTTGAAGACCCTAAGCTTATCTAACATAGACCTAAGAGTAGATATTCTAATAAGCGAATGAGGGGTGCTTGATGCACGAATAAATCCGAAAGCTATCTCCAGTTGTTGGTTGGTTGGTCACTCGAAAGACTTTCTATGTATGGCTTAAATGCTATGTCTTGTCCTAGTGTCGTATTATGAGTCAGTCTGAACAGGGGTATCACTAGTACTAATGTTCTGAAACAGAGGGGAATTTTCAGGGACTCGCTTGAGTCGTGATTTAGCAACTGGACCACGTTTCTTTTTAGTGTATATATGTATAGGGAGGTCTGCTAAAACCGTATCTTGGGTAAAACGAGGAGCTAATTTTTGGCGATCAGCTGCTGGATTTCGAATAAAAACCTGTTGGTCAGGGTCATATTGTTGTTCTGGTTCACGATTCCTATTCCTGTTTTCTGTAAGGTTTGTGCGATTTTGAAGGGAAGAGTCATTAATAATGTCGTATACTTTTAACATTCGGTTTTTATGATCTTGTAGATATTGTTGTAATAAATGCTCAGTTAAGTTAATGTCTACGGGGTCACGAGGGTCAAAATGTCCAGTTATCAGTTCCAATGGTCGACACTTAGTAAAGCTATGGATTGAGCTGTTATAGCCCAAAACTGCATAGGGCATAAGGTTCACGACAGATTCACTTCGTTGTTCCAGCTTTAAAATTCTCAAATGTTCAAGAATAGTTGAATGAAAACGCTCAACCATTCCGTTTTCATTAGGAGAATGTGCGAGAATTTTGTGATGTTGAATTTTATGAAGCTTTGTGAACTCAGAAAATACTTGATTTGTGAATTCTGGTCCTTGGTCTGTTACTATAGTCAAAGGTACGCCATGGTGAGTAAAAAATAGAAGTAGAGCTTGAACTACGCTTAATGCTGTTCCATCTCTTAATAAATATGCCTGTGCATATTTGGAGAAAGCATCGACGATAGTTAGGTATTTTTCAGCTTGAGCTGTGAAAAGATCTATATGAACAATTTCAAAAGGCTTTGTGGGAGGTGGCACGAGATTGAATCGTTGCCTAATTGGGTTACGGTCATATTTGGCTTGGCCACATATACTACATGAGTGAATATATTTAGTAATCTGATCTTTCATCTTGGGCCAATAGAATTTTCGAGAAAGCGCTAAATAGGTTTCATTGATACCACGATGGTTGGTCTTACCCTCATGATACTTTTTGATAGTTTCCTGTTGATGCAAAAATTCTTTGACGTTTTCTACTTCAGTTTTTGTTAATACTAGATCCATGGAAGTACTTTTGAAGTGTTTCTGAATTATTGGGATGATTTTGTACATAGCCAACGGTGGATTTATGATTAAACCTGTCTTGACCCTTGGGTTAACATGATCTTTTATAGCATTTACTACGTCGGTTTCTAGAGATGTTTGTGATACTTGAATTATAGTTTTAGTGTGAGTTTGAAATGGTTTTGTCACAACTGGCCCTTTTTTAATGTCGTTAACTACAACAACACAAATTTGTCTATTAAATCTATTAAGTGGATCGTCGGATATTGGAATTTCTAGAATGGGATTTTCCTCACTCGTATGCGCTGTGTCAGTTGAACTGCAATGAACTCCTTGGCTCGTGTGGGCTGTGATGGTTGAACTAGAAGTTGCTGTGAGCGTTAAGCTTGAATCAGCTGAAAGTGTAGAAGAACCTGAAGGGCATTTTCCTGAAACGTTAACCGCGAGGGAATCTACGTCTTCGGCATTGATCTGGATTCTTGAAAGAGCATCAGCATTTGTGTTACTAGTCCCTCGCTTATAGACCACGGTGAAATTATATTCGCTGAGCTTTAGTCTCCATCTTGTTAACCTTGAACTTGGATCTTTTAAGTTCATCACCCATTGAAGGGGTTTATGGTCAGTTACTATTTGAAACTTTCGGCCGAAGAGATATGGACGGAAGTACTTAGTTGCCCATACAATAGCTAGAAGCTCTTTCTCAATAGTACTGTAGTTAATTTCGCTACTGTTCAGAGTCCTAGACGCGTATGCAATAGGCTTATCTGATCCCAGAAGTCCCTGGGATAGAACAGCACCAATTGCCAAATTGGAGGCATCTGTGGTCAGAATGAAATCTTTGGAGAAGTCAGGGTATTGCAAAATAGGGTCGTTTGTCAGTAAGGTTTTACATAGCTCGAAGCAAGCTATGTAATTTTTGTCATCATGATTAATTCTTGATCCTTTTTTTAAGCATTGAGTCATGGGTTTCGCGATACGGGCAAAATCAGGTATGAACTTTCTATAGTAGCCTAATAAACCAAGAAAACGCTTGATTTCAGTTGCAGTTTTTGGAATAGGAAATTTCTGGATTGCTGATATCTTATCAGGGTTAGGCTTGATACCATCCTTGCTTATTATATGACCTAGATATGCTGTTTCTAATTTTAAGAATTCCGACTTGTCCATTTGAATTTTAAAGTTGGAATCTCTAAGTCTTTTGAAAACTTTTTCAAGGTTAACCATGTGTTCCTGTAACGAGACACTGAAAACGATGATGTCATCAAGATACACCAGACACACCTGATTCTGAAGGTCCTTAAGTACATTGTCCATCACACGTTGAAAAGTTGATGGAGAATTCTGAAGTCCCATTGGCATTCGCAAAAACTCAAAGTGCCCATGCTTTACGTTGAATGCTGTCTTCGGAATATCCTCAGAAGACATCTCCACCTGATGGAATCCGCTGGCAAGGTCTAAAGTTGTAAAATAATGACAGTTCCCTAACTTGTCCAATACGTCGGTAATGTTAGGAATAGGGTACTTATCAT
The DNA here is from genome assembly GCA_910589525.2 of Ennomos quercinarius. NCBI lineage: Eukaryota > Metazoa > Arthropoda > Insecta > Lepidoptera > Geometridae > Ennomos > Ennomos quercinarius. Next base: position 9,412,480 of record OU342501.1, read on the forward strand.
CAATGGTCTTTTGATTGAGTTTCCTAAAATCAACCACTAGACGCCATTTTTGTCGTCCCGATGCATCCAGCTTCTTCGGAACTACCCAAATGGGGGAGCTCCATGCAGATTCCGAAGGGCGAACAATACCCTGTTCCAACATTTTTGAAATCTGATCCCGAACTTCTTGGCGGTGAACGTATGGATATCTATAGCTCTTTGTGTAAATTGGGTCTTCATCCGTTGTACGTATTTTGTGCCTAATTTTATTTGTAAAAGTGAGTGGTTCACCTTCTATGTAAAAGACGTCGGAATATTGTGCACACAACGATTTTAAGTTGGCTTGTTCTTCAGCATTCAAGTGCTCGATGCGCAATCGCGATAATACTTCGTTAATACGCTCCCGATCGCGTAATGTCTTTTGCTGTTCAGTGCCCGTGCACTCGAGGCTGAACACTTCGGCTTTGACAGGTCGGTCCATTGAAAAAACTACATCGTTTTCAGTTAAATTGCTTATTTCTACAATACCGCGGCTGTTCTCGACATCGGTAATGCATTCATGAATGATGCAATTTGATATGACCTGTTCCGGAATATAAACATTTCCATGTTGGAAATTGATAGGTGCATGAATCAGTTTTGATGAATTTGCCGGAATCATATCTTCGTAAAGATTGCAATTACGTGAATTGTACAAATGAATGGCATTAGTCGAGTTTCTGGTTACCAATGTTTTATCTTTCAAGTTGATATTTGACTCCCACTGTTTCAACAAGTCATACCCGATTAAACCATCAAAGAAGTCATGAAACTTATACACAAAGAATGTCGAGTTACCGTGTTCGCTAAATTCCGAGAAAGTTGGTAGGTCAATTGAATAATTATGACGGCTCGTGCCATGGTAATTTGATATCTCAAAAGGTTGATAATTGCATGGAATGTGATGGAAAAATTGTTTCACTGCTTCGGGGCTTATCACACTTTGATTTGCGCCGGTATCTATTAATAACTTTAGTGGAGGGTGCGAAATAACTATATAAGGTAACTGTCTCTGTGTCTGTAGGTTCACTTCTATTTTAATTTTTTTGATTGAGCTTCTATCCGAAAATCCTCCGAAGTGGATTTAGGAGTACCATCACGATTGTTTTCGATCACCTCTGGGATCTGTGTCTGTGCCTCGTAACACGGATAAGCGGTTTGGTCATAATACTCATGAGAAAAGTCGGGGTATTCGTCATAGTCGTAGTCATACGGGTTATTGTCGTAGGTGTAACCTTCGAAGTACGGATCGTAAAACTCATTTGTGTTTAATTCTCTTGTCTTAAAATAATTAGAGGGTGGTGGATTTCCATGACGTGACCAATCATGACCTCTCATCGTCATGGGCAAAGGCTTTGATACGTAATGGCTGACGCCAATCATCGGCTGTGGCTTGTAAGCAGGGCTATTCTGCAAGGTATTATGGGATGACATTCTAAACGCGTTATTATCAGGTCTGTAATTTGGAGGGGGTGCCCTAAACGTTTGCTGGGTGCGTGTGGGTCCTCTAAATTGAAGCGCTTGTTGATTTGGTCTCCATAGAGGACGCATCATGCCCTGAGGAAAATTCTGGGGTGGCAGAAATGAACGTTATGGAAAGTCATATCCACCAAATCCTGAACTTCGTCGTGAATCTGTTGTGACATGAGGACCTAATGGAAATCTAGGCGTTTGAGTCTGCGGATGAGGAACAAAATGTTTCTTTTCCAAGTTCTCATTTCTTTGTTGAAGGTACAAATTATTCGTCTCCTCATGTACAAACTCCAACGCTTTCTCTATGGTATCCGGCCGCATACAGCGGATCCGAGACCCTAAGGGGTCTTTTAAGCCTCGTACATAAGCCTGAAGTGTAAGTTTTTGATAGAGGGACCTCTTCGACTCGATTGTACTTGGTGTTGTTTCATGAAGGCTAATGTAAGTCATAATTGTGCTAAACAAGTTCTGGCACCTTTCATAAAACTCTTGTGGAGACCCTGAACCTTGAGTTAAAAGGGCTAAATCATTATAAAGCGAGGTCTCATCGCGCTGATCGGCAAAATTATTGATAAGAGATTTTTTTATGCCGTCCCAGTTCCCTGGAATTCCATTTGAATTTATGAAACGCGCGGCATGCCCTGTGATCTTATTGAGGATCCCATTCAAAAGGGCTAAATTTGATAGCTCATGACCCGGTAGGTCCTTTATATATTGAGTCACAAGTTGATCAGATAGTTTTATAAAACGTGTAAGAACGTTTGCGTTCCCGTCAAATTCAGGTAAAAGTCGTAGAGCCTTGTAAATGTCATCTAAGTTCGCCATACTACTGACTAAATCTAAATTTATACTATCGCTACTATTGCTATCACTTAAATCACTTTCATTTAATAGCGTGTTTAAAGGTAACATAATGACCCTGCTTGGGTATAGCAATAACGTGCGGAGCGAATCGACAAAAAACCAAACTAAGACACTAAACCAAAACACACACACACACACACACACACTAAAACTAAGTTTCGATTTAAATCTGCAAAAATATGCCTATTATTGCTATCTAACCTAGGGGACCGCGATTCCTGTGGATGGAAAATCTTGGAAAGATAACGCTAACGCGTTAAAATAATTATGCTTAAAAAATAGGGAGAGCAACCGTTAGTAAGAATCTAAAGTACTCACTTGTTCATTTTCAGTTCCTTCGCCGTATCGATTTCTTGATACTCCTCCTATCCTGTAGCACTCGTAGGTTCTTTTCTTGATATTATCTGAGGCCTAACTACAGAGAGCCACTTTTAAATATCCTACCGACTGCGCCAGTTACGGAGGCTACAGCCGGAGGATGCAGAATAAAACTGGAGATGAGTTTGAACGTAAAATAATCTATAATTAAGAAATTAAAATATTACATGAAGTAATAAATTAAATATGCCTAAAATCTAGCTGGCTTCCAGTACCAAGGTCGGGACTGGAGTACCTTATATAAATCAAAGAATTAAGTAAATGACACACGACACTATATGCAGCGTCGGCGCATTGCTTAGCCGACGGCGGCCGCGGTATGCTGTGGTGACGTCACACGACGGTGCGCGTAACAAGCTAGTCACACAAAATTCACAAAACAATACAAATACAATACAAAATTTAAAACAAAATATTAAAATTATTTCAAAGTAAGGTAAATCGTTCCCAAGTTTAAATATTTCCTAATCTTTGAAGTCCAACAAAAAGACAACAAAGTTAGGGCAGATAGTCTATAAAATTCCTAAGTCGCGGCCACATTGACCGGGTCCGACATGAGACAGTTTTGGTTCCGTGATTTCATTGCTATTAGGGTGGTTGGCCGCTCCACGTTTATTGTCAAAGATACGAGTGGATTTGTGGAAGCAATTTCCTCTATATACATTTTGTTTTGTCCTTTTCCTGCAGTTTGATGGTCCACTTGGTGAGTTGTGGTCCAACTTCGATTTAGCGAGGCTTTCTATAGTCGCGGGCCACTGGATCATTTCATTTTAGAAACTGTCAAACCTGATGTTTGATTTTTTTCATTATGATTTTATTGTGATTTTTTGTTTTTGGTAAGTACTTTAACTCTTTGCGATCTTTATAGCAATTTCATTCATTTCTTTAGAATTGTTATCACAAATCAATAAATGCGAAAGTTTGTATGTTTTTTCCCTCGTCACGGTGCATTTTTTATATACATCCGAACGAATATACCTACGGTGGATACTTTTTATCTACGGGCGAAACCACGGGGTGCAGCTAGTTGTGTAACATATAATATAAGTTTAAACCCCCAATTAGTTGTAACTTGTTACTGTTAAAACAAACTGGATTTTTTCGGTTCGTCGTTGTCGGTTTTGATTCAGACTAGATTTATTTACTGATTGATATAAGTTATTAATAAACTACTAATGTACCTAATCTGTAACTTATAAATCTATATAAAATAAACAGTAAATCAACGACTCGTGACGAAACATTTCAGACCGTTTTTTCTATTGAATCGATACGCATCTACCGTTCGGGCGGGGAAAGGGAAAATGTAATTATACAAACCGATCACGTTCTAGTATTGAACTGAAACTAATTTAGAACCGGAGTTTTTTAACTAAACTCACGGCGAACGTTTTTCTTTGATTTACTGAACTTAGCTGCAAGTTGCGTTTGTTTGATCATTCAGAGCAATGTTTAAACGTGTAGGTACATGTTCTTTTACATTTTATTTTTAATAATACTTATAGTTTTTGACAAGACAAAAAAAGGTGTTGCAGGGCTAGCAAGGGCTCTAAAAATCAACATAATTTCTTGTCTCGAGAAAGTGTTTGACCAATTAAAATGCAAGAAAATTCATGACGTGGTCCGCGCTATTGTTCATGTATATTCTTGAGAGCTGAGAAACGTCGATCCTTATGACTCATGCTAGCTCGGCTAGCTCTAACAATCGAAGCGAAGTGATAAATGCTGTTGAAAATGTTACAAGTACCTACCTACCTTACTACTATCTATAATCTACTTTTTTATAAAAAAATACTCAAGTCAGTAAAATAAATCAGTATTATAGATGAAATGTTTGTGTATGAACTCCTATTCACTTCCTCAACAATACAATCAATGCCAGTATTTGTAACATAAAAAGGGTTTTCCATTACGATTACAACTAAACATTATCATTGTGCCAGCTGAAAAACCGAGGGCATTGTCCTCGCACAAAGAAAATTCTACTTTAGGAATAAAGGAACATAAACTGTTTACCCCTTGGAAATGCGTTTCAATGTCAATGCAAGGCAAACGTGCTCCGTAGAAACGACGTTCCCGAAATGTAGGAGGGTAAAGACGAGAAGAGTCGACAAAAACTTGCCGAATAAAGGAGAGGTCGTGACGACCAACGGCTCCCTGTATGGAGTCTATCACACTGGCGTCTGCGGTACGCGTAGTTTTTCTGTGGGCGTTAACTATGTTATTAAGTAACAAGTAACAAGTATAAAGCTGACTCAACAGACGTTGTCGTCTGTCCATATTTACCATACAAAAATGTACCATAAAAAAGGACACTCAGCTTTTCCCGAATTTGTTCCGAATACTTTTCCAATTTTTCTTTCCTTATGGAATGTAATTCGAGTTATTACAAACATTTTAAAATAAAAAGTAGCCATCATAATGTGATGGATAAAACTTATATTATCAAACAATTAGGGTTATTTAAATGTTTTTATTTCGCAGTGTGCAAAACTTTTACAAGTGACTATTCTTAATTCATACATCAACAAAAGGTTATGATAGTTTTATTAAAATGTGTGTTATTATATTATTTTTGTATTTACTATGCTATTTACTATATATCATTTTTAACGGATATCATAATTTAATAATTATAATTTTATTATTGTTCTATTTTATTAAGATAAAATGAATGTATTCCATTTAATATTTATGTGTACCTACGAGTACTAATTTTGTACGTACAATTTATTGACCTATATTTTTTGTACTAAATAAATGAATATGAATCTATTAAAATAAGAAAATTATAAATTGGCATACTGTGAAAGCACTGGTTTTCGTTTGGGATTTCGTTTCTGTTATTATTTTTTAAATTCACGTGATTTGAACGCATAATAATTATAGTTAATGCTTACGAGTTATGAGTTGTGGCTGCGAGCAGACATGGCTAATGCAACTTGGTCGAAAAGTCATGTTAAATAAAAATATGTTTTAGGGCAATCAAGTCCTGTGTAAGCGAATAACCACTCTATTATGACCAAAAAATATATTATCGTTGCTACGTTCCAGCCGCAAACGTACCGATGCGTACCACTGGCGCAAGTGTAAAAGAACTCCAAGGGCCTTGACGATGTCATGTTTATTTGCTTTAAAAAGGGTACGCACTTTCTTTCGCACTATAGATGCGATCTCTGAAAAGCATGACGTTGAAGAGGAGCGACGTGAGTTAACATGGGGGTGATTTAGGTAAATGGGTTAGAATATTTTCGTCAGTGTATAATTTTACCTTGAAGCCTTGAACGTATCAGACCCTGGAAATGAAGGTTACTGTAACAGGTTCAGGTATAGATATTAGGTAGATAAACATCAAATTAATAATTTTATACTTACTCCGTTTCAACTAAAGTACCAATATTTATATATAATAAGAAGCAATTTAATGATACATATTTTATAGGCTGTTTTGTTAATGAGAACTATTTTAGAAACTAGTTTTTTGTCTATAAAATTTACGTATACTCAAATATATAACAGTCAGTTTTTATTAGTTTGTGTGCTGTGGAATAAATCTTCCTTCTTACTGCCTTATGAGTAAGCTCACGCAACGAGCTATGGAGATAGCTGCTCTATGCTCGGAGTTTCCTTACGAGATAAGATCAGAAATGAGGAGATCCGCAAGAGAACTAAAGTCAAATAGACCTATATAGCTCTTAGAATTATCAAGTTGAAGTGGGCAGGCTACATCGCTTGTAGAAATGTCAACTGATGGGGAAGAAAGGTTCTCGAGTGGCGACCACGAACTGGATGCAGCGCAGGCCGGCCTCCCACTAGGTGGACTGACGATCTGATGAAAGCCGCGGGGAGTCGATGGATGCACGAGGCAAGCAGCAGCTCAAAGTGGTGTTCTATAGGGGAGGCCTATATTCAGCGGTGGGTCTTCAGGCTGATGATGATGATGATGATGATGATGATGAAATCTTCCTTCCATCCCTCGCTTTTCCTCAGAGTTGCAATATAGAGACTTGAAAATAGAGTCAAAACGGGTAACACTGACCTGTGTTTTTTGTGCTTCTTCTTGTGTTAAAAATGTTTCCGAGTGACGGTGATCGCTGACGTGTACCTACTATCGTAGACTGATTGTCACTATTAACATAAAAAATGCTACCATGATCAGGAAAACGTTTCATTGTGTTTCATATGAGATTATCACATGTGAGCAACGCAATAATGACACGTCTAGTGTTACAGATGTCAAATAAGTAGGGCTCTTCCCATCAGAAAGACCGTATGCTTGCTTACTAACTATAGCAAAAAAAAACTTCTTAAGGTGGAACGTTACACTCGCGCGGGAAATTAAAATATTTCCTTGCGTTCTTTTGCCAATAATAGCCTAATTACTGAACGTGATTACATGAAAACTAATTTTGATAGGTACGGGCGCATCATCATCATAAAGGAAATCGTGAAGTCAAAATGACATACGCCAAAATCTTTAAATTCACTTACTTCTTGTTTGTTTAACAGAAATTGAAATTCAAAGTGGGTGCAGTTCCGGTGGCGTTTGACCGGGATTGTCCGGGATGTTAGGGAACTTGTACCGGTCAGTTGCTTTTTGGTAGCTGCATAAACTGAACCTTACGTAAATTTCTGGAAGATCGATATGGTGCGGTCAAATTATCATCCATTATCTGACGGAATGGAAAATTGACGGATATTCCAATACAAAGCAAATTATTTTATGCAGTTATAGGTTTCTAAACAAAACAAAATAATGTGAGTCTTTGTGCTTATAATATGATTTAAAAAAACGAGCAAAAGCACTTAAAACTAAAATGCAGTGAAGTCATTTTATTATCTAGAAGATAATTGTATCTACGTTGAAAATATTTTGCAAAAAGCGTAAGATAAAATGTTTACAATACATTATGACGCAACTTGTAAAATTGATGATTAAACCAACTTACTAACTTAAGTTCAATCACAATAATTGTGTGAATAGATTCATTCGAAACGATTAGGTACCATATAAATAAATAAATAACGCCCAACGATTACATACATAGATCCTGGACCCTAACTAGGATTCCCTGTATCTATAGGAACCCAGGAAATACGATGACCATGGTCGCACAACACCCAGACTCATAACAAGTATTTGCGCTTTTATTCTGTGCACAAATACTTGTCCTATCGCGGGAATCAAACCCAGCGTCCGGGATATGAGCAGACCTGCTCAACCACCACACCACAGAGGCAGTCGCAGTTGCTTAGTTTGGGGCTAGATGGCGCTGTGTGAATAAATGTACACACATTTATTTATTAAGTATTTATTATTTTTATATATAATATTATACGTTTGTTTTTATTGTATATAAGCAGTCTTATCCATCTCTAGTATTTGTTCAAAACAAATTCGATTCAGTAACTGATCACGCCAATATGTTACCGAATATCTTCGATGGAGAAACTTAGTGGACTGTATCAAATTTATGGTACGCACAATCAAATAGGGCAAGGAGAATGAGAAGAAAGGACATGCAGCACATACCTCTGAGAGCACAGGGAAAGCTCCAGATCCTCCTGGGAACGGCGACCGCGGCGGGCCCGCCACACTCGAGGTCCTGGTGTCCAGAATCCTCAAACACCATCAACAACACCGTATCCGATTGCACTCGCGTAAGCGTGATTGTTTGTGGGGAAATTACAAAAGCACAATGCTTGACTGCGGGACAATATAGTATCGAATTATAAGCACAATTCGCGCGGTTGCGTCTGCGGCCATTGCGGCGAGACGTTCAAGACTATCTGTTTTCTTCAGTAGCCGCTAGAGGGCTACTCGGCGGTGCGGTAGTACTTGCATGTATGGGTAGGAAAATGGAATAAAGGATTGTACCATAATATAAATTATTTATCATTAATTTAAGTTAAATAACTTGGCGTTACCATTTCCACCCGCCCTTAATGGGTCACCTTTAAAAACAACCATAAGGCGACAAAATAATAAGTCTATGACTCTAGGATAGAGCGCTCAATGCGCGCGGGCGAAATAAGAAGTCCGAAGAGTCACGGCGAAGCGGGAGTATAACAATATAAATTATAGATAAGCGATGCGGTATAAAATAATTAAGTAATAATAATATAGTGGTAAATATATAAACTAATAACTAAATTGCGGGGCGAATATATTACTGTTTTGGAAGAGGGCATAAGCGAACGACTGGACGGAGGTAAGTTCCCTTGGCGGTTCTCACAGTCGTAACGCGCTCGATTCCATCCTTGGAGGGATGAACCTTCTTTACAATCGCTAACGGCCAGGCTAGGGGCGGTACGTTGTCATGCATCACTACCACGATCGTTCCCGGTGTGATAGGTGCGGAAGGAGCGTTCCATTTCTGCCTAACCTGCAGACCGTGCAGATACTCCAGCCTCCATCGGTTCCAAAACGACTGAACTAACTTGTCCAGTAGCGAGTGCCGATGAAGCAAACTGACAGGGTTAGACTTGACATCAGGCGCGGGTAATGATTTTAGCGGAGCGGTATGCAAAAAATTAGAATATTCCTCTGCAAAGCACTGGCTTCGCAGGGCGCGGGGTATATTATTCTCAGCGAACTGAAAATCATCGGCAGTAACTGCAGTAGTGCTGCGGCGGGGTAATAACTTAGCGAACTTACAAACGTACACAATTATACGCAGAAGCTTACTCCATGAGGAGATGCGGAGAGCGAGCTCATATAAAGCGCAATGCTTTACAGGCGTGCACACAGGGTGCGCGAGTACCCTTTGTTCAGGTATGTCTGCAATAGACTGTCCGTCGAGGCTCTTAAGAGGCCACTCAGACGGATTTGATGAAGCCCACTGGGGCCCGTGGAGCCACAGGGGGTGCGAGAAAAGTTTATGGGGCGTAATGCCACGCGAAAGTATGTCAGCGGGGTTTTCAGTACCCGCGACATGATGAAAGTTGTCAGCTGGAATATTATCCGTGACCTGAACAACGTGGTTTGCAACGAACATTTGCCACCGGTGTGGCGAACTCTTAATCCAATATAGTGCGACCTTAGAGTCGATAAACGCGTAAGTGTTGATTGGGATGCGACGAGAATAATTATCGTGAACAGTGCGAAGCAGCTTAGACAATAAGACAGCTCCGCAGAGCTCGAGACGAGCGATCGAAAGCGGTTTGGTTGGTGCGACCTTAGTCTTCGCGCACACCAGCTGGACCGTATTGCCAGTAGGGGCGCTCACGTGTAGGTACAGTACGGCACCGTATGCGTGGAGACTGGCGTCAGAAAACCCCAATAGGGTGACGTCACAGTCCGCGGACACGCCTACGTGACGCGGGATGAGTAAGTTATTAAGAGCCGGTAATTCGACGCAGAACTGATGCCACATCTTAATGATGTGCAACGGCGGTGTATCGTCCCAATCGAGATTAAGCTGCCAAAGCTGTTTTATTAACATCTTGGCATATACAACTGTGGGGGCAACGAAACCCATTATATCCCACAGACGGGCGACGGTAGACAAAATGGAGCGCTTAGTGCACTTCACTTCGCCGGGAGAAGAAATTTTAAAATAAAATACGTCATTATCTGTGGACCAGTGCAAGCCTAATATTTTATGTTGCACGGCTTTATCAAACTCCACTTCAGTGGGGAGTCTGTGCGAAGCGGGAAGATTATTTAAGACGGGTCGACTGTTGCTATTCCATTTGACTAGTTCCCACTGTGCACCTTTAAATAGGTCAATCAGCTGCTGAGACGCTTGGACCGCTTCTCGTTCGCTATGAAGCGAGAAAGCAAGGTCGTCCATAAACAACGAAGTAGGCACAATGCTACTCGCGATCGGAAAATTAGCGCCGTCGTCGTCAACGAGCTGTCGAACCGTGCGCAGTGCATGGTATGGACTCGACGATAACCCAAAGCACACACGATTGAAGTGGTACAACACGAGGGGGTCTTGTGGGCGGAACCGGTACAAGAAGCACTGGTAACGACGGTCAGATTCGCGAACAACGATTTGTAGGAACTGCTGGCGACAGTCAGCGGTCATTGCGATTGCGTGTAAGCGGAAGTTCAAAATAATTTGAAATAAATCGCCCTGCAAGTTCGGTCCTGAATACAGGATGTCGTTCAGCGAAAGTCGGGAGCGGCTGCTAGTCTTACTGCTAGCATCCAGAACCATGCGAAGTCGAGTGGATGTCTTGTCCTCGCGGACGACTCCATGATGCGGTATTACGTATATAGGAACGGGGTCATGAGGATCGTACGGAGGCGCGGGGGCAATATAATCTTTTGCGAGGTATTCATTAATGACGTCATCATATGCTGACCTAAGTTTAGGTGAAGCTTCTAGCTTTCTTTCGAGGCACATGAATCTCTTACGAGCGGTTTCGAAAGAATCTCCGAGAGAATAAACATCATCGTTAAATGGTAGGCCAACAATGTATCTACCAGTAACGGGATCGCGGGTTGTAGTCGACTTATAAAATTCTTCACATTCAACATCGGCGGGATGATGAATGGGCGGTGCGGAGGGAAGCTCTTCGAGCTCCCAAAATCGCCTGACTAGTGAGTCAATAGCGGCAGGCTCTTGAGCGAGGCAACATGTCAAGGCCTGGTGGTTATGATGTGTGAGTATCGTGGGTACGGAACCCATAATAACATACCCTAACACCGTGCGTAAAGCAGGGGGCGCCGACGAGTCGCGGGGAGCATGAACTACGTCGGGGAGAAGAAGATGCGGGAAGAGAGCGGCTCCGATAAGCGCATCAATTTTATTAGGCATACCGAAGCTCTCATCCGCGAGCGGTACTCCTGATAAATGTGATAAGACAGAGGTGTCTACCACAGCGGTGGGTAACAGATCGGTTATTTGATCAACAACTAGCGGGGAGATATTAAAATTAATATTGTTGTCAAAGCGCGAATAAAATTTTAAATCGATCGAGTTGGTTTTAATTATTTTCTCAGCTCCACCGAACCCCTTAACAATAGTACGTTCGGCATCCTGGAGCTGGATACCTAACCGATCACAACACTCCTTTGTTATAAAGTGGCTTTGCGAAGCGGAATCTAATAGCACGCGAATAATATGTCGATCGCCCTTAGTATCATACGCGACGACTTGTGCGGTTGATAATAAAATAGTTGATTGTTTACTACGCGCGGGCACATCAGGTGAGCGGTTATCTATAGATGCATACGTAGCACATAACGCAACGTCCGAGCGCGCGCTCGGGACGAGGGGAGGCTGCAGCGGCTGCGCGGGAGGTGCGCGGCCGGCGGCGGTGTTATCGCTCTGCGCTGGCGCAGCGGTTGGCGGCGCGGGTCGCGACGTGGCTAGCGGAGGTTCGCGCCCGGTCTCCATACGCTTAAAGTGTAACATTGTGTGATGTTTTTGTTTACAAACGCGGCAATTAGAATTAGATGAGCAATTAGAAACTCTGTGTTTTAAACTGAGACAATTCACACACGCATTGTTATCCTTCACGCATTTAAAACGTTCGATAGGAGTCATTTTATTAAAATCAGGACATTTAAATAAATGTTGATGCGTTATATTAGTGCAAAGACATTTGCACTGCGGGTCAACCGTGGTACTACAGTAGGCTTGGTACTTCGGCGGCGGAGCGGTATTAGTACGACGATTATTATTTTGGCGAGCATTTAATGTGCTCAAGGCACACTGAGCGTGAGCTGGCTGAGTACGTTCGAACACCTTGGCGCGGGCGGTAATAAAGTCGACGAAGTTGTCGAAAGTAGGTATTTTGGAACCACAACTCAACTCGAAAGCGCGAACAGTGTCTGAGTCTATCTTCTTGAGCGCGATATGAAGTATTATTAAATCGGTTAGATTATCTAACTTTAGATTCTTTAAAGCGCGTACTGCACTAGTAAAGTTATCTGTAAATAAATCAAAGTTCATCGCGGAGGCGGATTGTATAGGTTTGAATTCAAACATTTGATTTAAATACGCGGATGCGAGCATTCGCTGATCTTCATATTTATCAATCAGCGTCTGCAATAGAAGTTCATAATTCTCAGCGCAGGGAGATATACCTGCGCATGCAGACTGAGCCTTGCCTGTCAGCTTGCCTAATAGGTAGTACAACTTTTCGGCGTCCGTGAGCGATGGATTATCATGAACGGTAGACTTAAAACTGGCATAAAATAACGGCCATGAGCGAATGTCACCCGAAAAGTCCATCAGCTGGATTGGCGGCAGTGTAGGCCTAGCCTTATGCGGTGCGATACCATCTCGTGAATCCTGTATATTATTACTCGGTTGCGAATATTGCAATTGGAGTCGTTTAATCCTGCTATACAAAGTCTCGAAAGCTACGAGGCTCTTATAGTTAGGCTTCGCGGAAGGATTTAATGATAAGGTGCGAGAATTATGGTTATCTAAATTCTTTTCGAACCTAAGACGTAAGGAATCGATTTGCGAGGAAGCGTCAAGGAAACTTTCCCTATCTGCGGCGTTCGAATTAATATTTAAAGATAGATCATAGATACTTTGTACTACTTCAAAGATGGCTTCACATTTTGCTTGCATGATGGTTAGTTGCGCATCCTGCTGTTCCTCGGTGGAACTTTCGCTATGTGAAGTAACCTTTTTAGGCGGCATTATGTAATACAAATAAGTAGAACTCGGTCAAATAAATTAGGTCAATATAATGCGGATAAATAAAGTAGGTAAGATAATAGTATTGAGAAGGCGCAAGCGCAAGACGCTGCGCGTGACTTCGTTACGCGGTAGGGTTATATCGAACGGTAAGGTCGAACGAGTCACAGCGGTGAATAAAGTAAAATGTGGGTAGCAAAATATTACAATGAATATTGCGATTTTAATATCAATTATATGATTAATTAGCGGGATAAATATATAATATAACTTATGTAGTACGTAGATAAATATTATATCTAGGCGAGAATTCACGTAACTCAATGTTACGGGCGGTTTCTTAAGAAATAAGTGGGTGACGCAATGTCTACCCTATGCGGGTTATTAAAGTAATATTCGCAATGAATACACTAAAAATCTCTTACTAGGGCCTATAAAAGTATCCTAATAAGGGCGGCTGGGTGAGTCTCGGTCGGAAAGAACCGAAACTTTTATCCGGTCGGAAGGACCACACACAAATGATCACGCCAATATGTTACCGAATATCTTCGATGGAGAAACTTAGTGGACTGTATCAAATTTATGGTACGCACAATCAAATAGGGCAAGGAGAATGAGAAGAAAGGACATGCAGCACATACCTCTGAGAGCACAGGGAAAGCTCCAGATCCTCCTGGGATCGGCGACCGCGGCGGGCCCGCCACACTCGAGGTCCTGGTGTCCAGAATCCTCAAACACCATCAACAACACCGTATCCGATTGCACTCGCGTAAGCGTGATTGTTTGTGGGGAAATTACAAAAGCACAATGCTTGACTGCGGGACAATATAGTATCGAATTATAAGCACAATTCGCGCGGTTGCGTCTGCGGCCATTGCGGCGAGACGTTCAAGACTATCTGTTTTCTTCAGTAGCCGCTAGAGGGCTACTCGGCGGTGCGGTAGTACTTGCATGTATGGGTAGGAAAATGGAATAAAGGATTGTACCATAATATAAATTATTTATCATTAATTTAAGTTAAATAACTTGGCGTTACCAGTAACTATACCTACATATGTACATTTGGTGAGTTTCCAATTAGTTCCGACACGGATAAGTGATTAAGAAACATCCAAGAAGTGACCTAAATCCGAACAGCGAAACTACCATTCAAAGTAAACCTTCCTTCTGAAGCATTTACCATTTGAAGGAATCAATCAAAGCCAACCGTTGGCTCACACAATCGGCGTGCGTGGGCCGGACGAGCTAATCAAACTAATGGCCACCAGAGGGCGCTGTGCCCGCAACAAATCACAACAATAACATAGCCGTCTGATTGATTACACCAACCGACAGACTCAATTCGATTTCTGTTACGGCTGATTGATCCGTCGGCATCGGTACAGGTGTCGAATCTTTAATGAATATCAATTATACAATTGTTTAGGGTAATTTTGCTGAGACTTGACCGAACCAGCAGTACCGAATACGAATAAAAAAATAATAAACAAGAAATAAATTATTTTAAGAATAGGAAATTATTGCAATATTACTTTATTTTACTAGGTGGTAGGACTTTTCTGCAAAGTTCGTCTAGGTAGGTACCACCGCTTTGCCAGTTATTCTGCCGCCAAGCAGTAGTGTGCAAGCACTACTGTGTTCCAGTAGTGTCACGCAAAACTTTATTATTTTAAAGTTCCGAGTGATACTGCAACTGTTATGAGCGGCCGTGTCGCTGAACACCAGGTGAACGACTAGTTCGTTACGTCATCATTCTAATAAAAAATAACACAACACAATTACAATTGTCATGAATAGTAAGATAAAGATTGTGACAAAGTTTGACTCTAAACTCTACAACATCACCAACAGAGTTTAAAACACATTCTGTAACTTTATGAGAACATTTCATGCATTGAATCTTGAGGAACGCAGCCGTTACATCAAAGTCTTGAAAGCTACAATAGGAACCGTTCTGTCCTACATTCAAAGCAAAAGCACGCTTTATTGGAGACAACTTGGTAGGAATTTGAATCAAAATCGACAATGGCGTCGTAGACTCGTAGCTTCTACTCAATCAATCAAGTTCGTGAATTCACCAGGACAATGCTGGAATTTGATGTTACAATCTTGAAATTTCGGTCGAGATATTATTCGTAAAATTTTGATGCTTAATATAATATGGAGCAATTCTAAGCCGACCCGCGATCAATAGTATCCAAGTGTGCGTTATTAAAATAATTTTCCTTACCTAAATGTAAGAACCTTAATGTTTCTTATACAATAATACAATTTTTATCATATTCATGGTGAAATCTAATTATCTATCCATGCTTATAATAAAACTGTAACTGGTACAGTATATTATCGATACTGCCCCTAAAACAAATTTTCAAAATATCTTCAATGTACAGAATGAAGCCATAAGTAATATTTATTTTCATTTTTGTCTGTCTGTATTTTGGCTGAGCATCACGCCAAAACTACTGAATGGATTCAAATGAAACTTGGCATGATTTGAGTTCATAATACGAGGTAGGCTATAGGATACATTAAGCCCCGTAATTCAGCACGGTTCTCTCGGGAGAAAGGATGAAAGTAAAAATATGTACTTAGTTGTAATTCATTAACGCGTAGTCCGAATTCATTAATTCTTCTTTTTTTGTTAGAAAGGAGACACTTTAAATATTGTCCCGTAAATATTTCAAGGTCGTCGGTTTTGTGGTTCAGAAGTTACAGACGTCCAACCTTCAGTATTAAGTTCATAGCTATCCTGTATTATGAGAAAGAGAGAAGAAAGAAAGAAAAGGGAGGCGGGAAAATATAAGGGAGAAGGATAAATGGATGAAGATGAAAGGAAGCAGGTGCGATAGCACCTGCCTCCATTTGCCGTTTCATCCATTCACCTTTTTCCCTTAACTTTTTCCCTCTTCCTTCTCTCTTAAGATAAGACGTAAAACTAGTAAATCCGTGCGAACCCAGGGCGAGTCAGCTAATCCCTACATATAATAAGTGTGAAGTTCTGGAATGCTTCGGAACACACGCATAATTATATCCAATGTAATTTATCCCATAGGTTCTATTGTTCAAAAAATATCGCTTGCGCGATGCAGGCCCGCGGCTTTTTGCCCTTTTTCCATACATTATGAAATGTTATTTGTATCAGCGCCATCTAGGGACAGTGATGTGTCGTTGTTTGTTTGTTATGACTGAACTCCTTAAATACTGAACTGATTTTCATGCAGGTTTCACTAATATGCTTAGAAATAACCGGCGCTTAAAATAGGATATGTTAAAATTTCATTAATTTTTTTTGGTCATAATTATTAAGTTTGCATTACGAAACGAAACTGAATTAATAAACAACATGGCCGCTTCATGGTGAGATGGTGAGTTTTTTATGGCCACTGACCACTGACCTCTATAATACAAGTACGCTGGACTTCATACTCTCGGATGTTATGAGAAGCCATTTGATTTTCGCCATTTTGGCGCTGATAGCAGTGTGAGGGTCCATGGAACTAATATTAGGGATGAGACATAACTTTCGATGAAAATACGATATCGATATCACTACAGATTCAGGCAGTTATTTAATTCCATGTGTATATACGGGTACTGAGACAAAAAAAACATACTATACATACCCAGTAAAATAAATAAGCGTTTTTTTAATATATTTGCGTTTAAGAAATCTACTTAATTATTGTTAACTAGCTGCACTCCGCGTTAATCCAGCATAATATGTGTCTATGTGCCTATGTGTCTAGGGTTTTAGGTATTCTCAATTTCCGAATTCCATCATAATCAGTCCAGCCGTTTAAGCGTAAAGAAGTACGTGATGTGCACACAACTTCTTTAAAATATTAGATTGATAGTCCGATTTCATAAAGCCAGTTTTCCTTGTTCCTGTTGATTCAGTACTAGTAGGGGTAGGGTACTGGGTAATAAAATAAAAAACGCAGATAATAACATAACATTTATATTTTACACTAGCTTCTGCCCGCGGCTTCGCCCGTGTGGCCAATAGGAAATGAATGGCATATTTTTCTGCAGAAACAAACATTATAAATGCTCTCACTCTCTCTCGATATATTATACAAACTGACAATATCCCAAATAATGCAATAATATGAAATTTTCCGTAAAAAACCTCTGGGATGAGAGTAGTATGGTTTTTACAGAACTCAAAGCGTGTGTGAATAGATCTAATTATGGAGGTCCCACAGGTCACTTTCGCTACACAGTCACCGCTTGCAACCCAGCGAACAAAGCCACCTCGAAAAAAAATCGTTAATTTCTACCACAGGTCACCTTCGCTACACAGTTGCGGGCCGCTTGCGACCCAGCGAACACAGGGACCTCGAAATAAAAACACCAACTTCTACCACATGTCACCTTCACTACACAGTCGCGGGCCGCTTGCGGCCCAGTGAACACAGCAATCCTTTTTCATATTTTCCACCCATAATAGCTGCTTAGTAAGAGTGTCAGTGGGAAACCTAAAAGCACAAAGTAAAACTTAATAAAATATACAAAACAACATTATTAGTACTAGCGAGTTAAATATTTAGTTTATATTATTGAAAAAAAAATCTGGAGCCAGATATTCATCGTAGATTATTCTGTACCTACGTACATTATTGAGCATTGCCGAAATTCTGCTAGTTACTCACTATCGAAGAACATTATCGACACATTATCGATATGAAACATTCACAACCTATGTACCTATTTCAATAGTATGAATTCATTGAATAACTAAATCCTACTTACATTTAAATGTGATGAAACTAAATAAACTAAGTATAAAATAGTATTAAAAACCTTCAGACATACAATAAACATGATAATGTAGCATTTTTTTTATCGTGAGGTTCACTTACTTGTCGAAGGTTATTCCGCTGCCTTTTCGGTAGCGATTTGTACAAAATACGCATAACTTCATCACATACATGTACCGTAATCAAACACCAAACACAAAAAGTAGCCTTTTATCATCTTATTTTACGATTTTTCATCAGAGACGCAGCAAACTTACCAACATCCACTATGAAAAATGACAATGTTAGTACCCGAGACCCTCAAGAGGGGCGCTTTAAATCGGCACAAAAAAGAACTGTCATTTCCTAGAGAATATTTAGTCCAGCGTACTTTGAATATGTACGAGTAGAAGCGTAGTATATGACGTCATTCATGGACAACAAGGAGAGCGCTATACATTCGGTACTAAGCAAAAAAAAGACGAACGTAATATCTTTGGTCCTTGTCACCGTTACCGGGTTTTTTTATTTGGCTTCGTTTGATCTAAGCCAAACAGGTTAACAATTTTTTGAAATTGTTGTTTTTTGAGAAATAATCCTATTTAAATCGTGATCTAGGCAATAAATATTTGAGAAATAATGTGTGTGCAGTGGGTGGTTGCAGCATTTTAAGCAACAGAAGTCGCACTGAGGCGTAAATATGAAGGAATAACATTTCACAAGTAAGTAGCCATTATTTTGTCTATTTTCCCTTAGAAGTGTTTATTGTGAAACTTATAAATGTAGCGTTACATTTCATGTAATAACAAGTCCTCAGCTAAACAGAAAAACAGCTAAATGATTAATTAATGGATAAAATAACCATACCTAACCAAAAAAAATAATTGTCAAGGTACTGCCAGTTTATGATTTTTAATTTCCCATAAAACCAGCTAGGTACAATGTTGATTTGCAAATGTTTATAAGTTGGAAAAAAACCTTTTGTAGGTATATTAGCTAATTATTTGCTTGATCTAACTTAGTAAAATATATCATTTTATATTTAAGGTCAGGTGGGGTAAGTGAAACATACTTGCACATCTATCCACTTTGTGAATTCTGCTAGGACGCTAATTTTTTTTTACACATAGAAAGCCTAAATCTGACATGGCAAATGACGGCAATAAATACTTTTCAAGAAAATAATTTTTGAAAACTCAATTTGCGTGAATGAAACATCACTTCAAAAATGGTTCACGGTTTTGACAGAAACGTTCCGATTCAATATTCTGACGGTAGTTCGACATTGTCGTTTGACTATTTAGCAGTTGACTATATTGACAGTTTTGTTTTTATTATCTGTTACCCGCAGTCATTATATTAGGTACCTACTTATATAATAATAGCTGCCAGGTATCACTTTATTAGCGCAGAAATCTGAGAATCTCCATCTCTTTCTTTGGGTGCCGTATAAGAGCAGACTAAGGGACTATCCAGAGAATGGGCAGTAGCATTCTCCCTGGTACATTATAATCTGCGATGACATGCTACTTGCTAAGCGAGGTGGTTATGGCAAAGCTCTCTATAATCAGCGTCTAAAATGGCGTTTTATGGGCATGCCTGTGTTCAGCACTAGATGTTTTCCAGCTGTTGATGTGAAATACGTGATTTTCGCCCATGGGACATTTACAATGACATTTGTAATGTAGTAGGTATTTGATTGATTTTATTACCTGTGTCGTCTGTGACTGCAAATACTAACCCCACATTACGCGCCGTTTTATGAATTATTTTCGTGTAAAAATGTACATAAACACTATTAAATTGCTTCATGGCATCAGCCGACATGTGTTTTGTAAACTTAAAGATAGCTGATTTCTTTTTATTTTATGACCTAGCAGAAAGATTGTGTGACGCGTGTGCTAGAGCATTGAAACCATTTTGCCACATAGCATAGAGCTAAACTGCGTGATTTATTGATTACGATAGGGTTTCACTTAGGTACTCCTTCGTTTCACTTACCCCATCTGACCTTACATTTTAGTTTTTACAATAAAGAAGCAGTGAACACTGGTAAAACATAAATTCTAGGTATCAAGGTAAATTACTCTATAGATAGAGCTAACAAAATCGCCCATTTTCTACCCAAAATTTTGGGTGACGTTCTTATTCAGGCAGCACCTCGTGTGGGAGCAAGAAACAACTAGGCGGCCACGCGAAATAGATTTCTACTAGTGGGAATTCTGTGCCAGCGTACTTGTATTATGGAGGTCAGTGCCACTGACGGTAACTTTATGTCACCTAGCTGGTGCCTACTCAGCGTAAGCGGTTATATTCTCTTTGGTGCCTACTTTATCTGGAGGCACAGATTAAAGAAAAAAATTTCTGTGTAGGCTATGACCAAAGAGGCTTCTCTAAGAGGTAGGTAGATACAATAAGTAATTGAGAATTTAACCTTTTTGCTACCTATCTATTTTATAGTTTTTCTATTTATGCCTTTACAGGTTGTTTGGCGTTTTAGGAGTAAAAAAGATACGTACCAAAAGATATTAAAGCTTACATAATTTAAATTTTTATTAAATCTTTCGAATTAAAAGGTTCTGTGGCTTGTGGATTTAAAAATAAAGCCATTTTTTCATTCCTGTGCAATGCAGGTAGGAAATTTAAACTATGCAGAACAAAGACTACACTGACACACGTAAACTATTCAGAAGCATATGAATGAGACTGCACGGCATAAAATGTGGCAGCTTCCAAAAATACCGGTGGCTGTCGCGCAGTACCTATAACTATTACTTTAGGTAATGTAGTCCACGCGTGGCAACGCCGCGGGCAGCAGCTAGTTAAAAATAAAATAATAATATTTAATCCGTCAAGCAAAATGTATTTCACGCTATTAGCACGTTTTAATTTAAAATGCATGGGCATGCCAGTTAAATATCGAATACCGTTAAAGGCAACATCTCATTTTATTTTGTTAACTTTGTAAAACGTCAAGTATAGCCACTACATCATTTTTAGCTCAGTGCGCAGGCCGTCATCCGGCCGTCAAGTTAGCGTCATGAAGCTACCGGCACCGCGCTACTATTTGCTGCTCGGACGTTTATTAAGTACGAAATATGAACTGCCCGTCTAGTTACTCGCTTAACAACAGCTGTTTTAGCTTTGTTAGTACTCACCGTCTTCAATTTAAGTGGGCACTTCAAATGGATTACTTTTTTCTCGGGATCTACGCAGCAATTTCTTAAAAAGGCCTTTCTTATTTCGTTTTGCAAACAGTACAATCGCTATGCGAAAATTTTATGTTAAACGTCTTAAACCAGCCTTACGGTCGATTTGTAAGAAAACCATGCAACGTATCCGTGAATAAAGCACCACCATTATTCTGATTTATAAAATGCAAGCAGTACTCCAGAGAGAGAGTTGCGGACTTGCAAAATCCGATAAGTGCTCGCACTTTTATAGTTGACAGTAAAAATTGACACTTAGTATTCACCTGTCTAGCTGAAATAATGCCAGTGGGTTCCCGTGGTCCAGTCAGCGCGCTACGTGAATTTCGAATAACCTCTGCTGACCAGACCTGTGCGGATACAACACAAAGGCACTTGTTTTTTTCGCTCGCCTAACAAAATCCAAATCAATGGTTAGCCCGACTCACTTTTGTTATGCACCTATTATATTCTGGACGTTCGTTCGGCCGACTGTTCCGTGCTTTTCGGGCACTCGGTGTCCCACGGCCTGCCAATTGCTTGTCGCGGTTTCCACTTCAAAATTCATGGGAATATCTCTACGTGAGTGATGCAATTGTGCACTCTGGCGTATTCACTTTTTTACTGAGCGAACTAAAAAGATTAGGATGGTTTTATATTATGTTTAAATTTTGGATTTTCTATAGTAAAGTTTTCATCGCATGAATAGAGTCTCGTGAGTAGTGCCCAACAAGACTTTTCTCCGGACACAATTTCATCGGGTACAATAGCATAAGCACGAAAGACTACAAGTCTAAGAAACGACATCGCCATCATATTCTTTTATCGTGTCATAGCAGCAGGTAAGATTGCATCGTCTCTCCTACATCTTACTCGGCAGATTTTACAAAATAATCTGAGAGCAGCTGCTTATTGTATCGCTGACAGCAAAGCCGTGGTACGCTATTGTCGGGCTCTTTCGAAGAAATAAATAATAGCGACTTACTTGATCTTGCGAAGGCACAATGCGTCGTCATTATTTCACGCTCACGGAGCCACATGCTTTCTCTATACTTATTGATTATATTTTATACAGTCTGTACAACAACGCCTTAATGTCAAAACAATTCAAGGTTACTCTGCAAGGACATTGTTCTTTTCAACTGTTTGAACATTTGTTACTGATAGAGTGAACCGGTATCTTCTAGGCAAGCAAGCTCCATCGTCGACCGCGTCGTCACTTACCATCAGGTGAGACCGTGATATAAGATGAATGTAGGTACTTATAAAAAAAATCCTCTCCTGCTTCTAATAGTAAAATAAGCTACTAAAAATTACTACGTAATAAAATAAGTCGTGAGTTTAGGTACTATTCTAATATTTATAATCATCATCATCATCATCATCATCATCATCAGCTGGACTGGCAGACTTTACTCCTGAGCAAAGGCCTCCCCCATAAATCGCTATTTTGGCAGGCATCTTGGTGAGGAGAATGCTGTTGTCCATTCCCTGGATATTTTCATTCCAATATAATACGCTACTTATGAAAACAAAGTCTGTGAAATACCTACGCACTCTGACAGACACGTTTTCTTTGTATGCTTATTCTTGGGTAAAGATTTTCTTTCTAAAAAAATTCTAATAAATGAGTGGATTTTATTTTCTACTAGCTTTTGCCCGCGGCTTCGCACGCATGTATTATGTTATTTCTACGTTTAGGTAGTAATAGCTTAGTTCATGCATTTCCTCTATACCAAATCACAAAATCCACAAAAAAATTTCGAAGCTCAGCACGTATTAGCAGACACGTAGCACAGGTGTAAAAATGTTGTTTATGTTGTAGGTAGGTATGGCTTTTCACGTGTCATCAGATCACCTTACACATTGATAAAATGGTCAGTTAGAAACTGCAAATCATATGTATGTACCTACTTAGACCTACCTTATACTTAGCCGTTAGTGTTTTTAAATATACGGTAGATCTAGGCATCTAACGAATAAAAGTTCTATGGTATACCTACATACCAGTGATACGTTCGATCTTTTTCTTGTCATTTTCACTTCAATAGATTGTTCTTGTGTTTTCACCATAAAAATCGTTACCTTAGGTTACGTTACGTTACCTTAACTTAAGTACTTACCTATTATTTAGGCAGTTTAGAAAAATACAAAACAAACACACATTGGTCAGTTTTTCACATCCGCGCGCTTTTCGTTTTCTTTGTTGCATTCACCACATATTTTTTTTTTACTTTCATAAGTTTGACTCCATACGAATTGAGTATTTAGCCAGTGTCAATAATAAGATTATATAATACTTACTTTACAGCTGGAGTATTGCATTAACCTATACGTTGCGTACGTAATTAGTTTTGTTAATACTAATTAGAAATCACAAGTATTTACGTACGCCACTGTAAAAAGAGTTGACATTTATATTATGTCCGGTATTTACCACGTTGTCTCATTCCCACTGCACTTTCAACATAGTGGTGGGAGTGAGAAAATAACATGTGTACAAAGCTCTAATCAGATTCACTTTTGCAAAGCATGTTCCATTTTTAGGGTTCCGTAACAGTTTTAAAATAAAGGAACCCTTATAGGTAACTGTACTTACCTAATAATATTAATAATATGACATTGATAATACTGTTTTTTTATTATTTGTTTTTATATTGTATACATTAAACACAGATAACCCCCAATAGATACCGCATTATGGGATTTTTGTTCGGATCCTAGCTCACCAAAACTGGCGGAAGGCGCGGGCTGCGGGGACTGGAGCCAATGCGCTATTATTGGCTGTTTCGAGTGACGCCCTAATAATGAACTCTAATAATTGGTCGAAACTACGGCCGTGCTGCGAAGCGGCGATTTATATAGAACCATTTACGCCAATGCGTGGTGCGCGCTCGTCGTCTTTCATGCGGTATCCATTGGGGGTTATCTGTGACATTAAATGACTTTTTTTTTAAATATTTAGAGAACATCATTATCTGTCAAGCGTACCACTTTTTTGGACACTTTTTATAAGAAGTGGACACTTTGATGTGAATGAGTCTGACAGATTTGTATAGAAAAACCTTAGAGTATAGACTAAAAGCAAAGAGGGATCATCAAAACGATAGTATATTTGTACTGCTCACACGTATCGCTACGTCAGTGGCGAAGGAAAGAAACAAACATATAGTAATTAGCTACACTTGCGAAATTTCACCGTACCATTTTTTCGACTCGAGTCAACTGTTTTTTCTGTTTGACTTTTCGCAAGCGTAGCTAATTACTTTATGTTTGTTTCTTTCCTTCGCCACTGACGTAGCGATACGTGTGAGGAGTACAAATATAATATCGTTTTGATGGATATCTCTATGCTTTTAGTCTATACTCTAAGTAAGTACCCTTTTAAAACATTTTTCATAAAATATTTCGTATCATTGGCTAAGTACAAATGTCGTCTAATGCCAAAATAAAAAAACATCTACTTTCACACTATTAATATTTGTTGGTATATGTATCTATTTAACTTCTAAAATGCTAAACAAACCTGTAAAAATATAAATAGGGAACCTATAAAATGTTTTGATTCTCTTAGAGTAGCGGTACTAATATTAATCTTTGGTCATATCCATTCACAGAGTCTTTTTCTTTAATTTTTGCCTCCAGATAAACATGTGGCACAGAGTGTAGTCGATTGTTTTTTTCTAATCTGTGACAATATGTGGTAACTTACAACCACAGCTTACAACTTACCGTTATAACGGAAACAGTAGCCAACTTAAAAAAAAACTTACCTAAAACCTTTACCTAAAAACCTAACTTAGTAACGTACCTAAAACCTTCCCATTCATTCAATAACGCATTCAAAAATATTGATAGACAGAGAAGAGTTAGTTGTATGAAACGTGCGCTACACTTATACGTGTAGCGCACGTTTCATACAACTAACTTTTTTCTCTATGGGAGTCCCATCTCTTCAGCGTAAGCGGTTATTTTCTCTATGCTTACTATAAGTAACCAAAAAAAAAACCATCAAGCGGCCATGTTGTTTAAAACTCCGATTCGTTCCGTAATGAAATCTTAATAATTGTCATCAAATTTTCTTAAACGATATTTCAATTTTAATATATCCTATGTTAAGCGCCGGTTATTTCTAAGCATTTTAGTAAAAACCGCATGAAAATCCATTCAGTATTTTAGGAGTTCAGTCATAACAAACAAACAAACAAACAAATAAACAAACAAACAAACAAACAAACAGACAAAGTATTTAAAAAGTGGCTTAACGTGATCAGTGGCTAATTTTAAGCCAACCTGTGTCATTTTTTTCTTGATATCTTGCAATTACAGACTTTTTTATCTCTACAGTTTTATTATATGTATAGACTACCGATGACGAATTAACTGGTATATGTGTTTGGATAATCCCGTTGGCTTAGGACTGCAGGTACTCGCAGATTTAATGAAGTGTGCGGCGTGCTGTACCCATGTCAAACTGTCAGATACACGTCAAACTTCCTCTTTTCAGTTTTAAAGTGTCTGTTTGGATCTCTGGTCGATTTCGATCATGAAACCTTTCTATCAACACTTGTGAGTTGACGTTAGAGAGATTTTAAACATGCCATCCTCGTATTCCTGTCGTTTTGCGTAAAGTTTGACAAAGGTACAAAAAATGAAAGGTGTAAACATAATACTACACTAATTTGTGTGTTACCTACATGGAAACGGAGTGTATATTGTGATATGTTGTCGGCGCGGATTAGCGTCAAGGCGGTGCCGCCACCGCGAAGCTCCGGTTTCGAAGAAGTGTTTCGCTTGACGCTCTGCGTTGCCTCGAGGGGACATTTGATGGTTTATTTTGGGTATCATTTTACAAGAATGCTTTGAGAATATTTGAAATGGACTTTGTTGACCTCTACCAAAATGTGTAAAACTAACCAACAACAATAATCCAGAAAACAAATGGAATAAAAAATAAGTCATAGGCAGGTTAAGAGCATTGTCATTTTGATTTGCCCTAACTGCTACCTACTGTATACAATTATACTTAATTTAATTTTGAAACTTAAAAGTATTCTGTGCTTAAATTAAACGCAATATTACCAATTATAATTTAGGTAGTTAATAGTAATCTTTGTATTAATTAGGTATTGTACAGACCCGTTTATCGTTAAAGACGTTATTAACGTTAATTGAACCATTTTCAAATGACACAAAAAAAACTTGGCTTATTATTGGCAGATGTCTTCTTTGTAAGAAACAATCTCTTCAAAAAGAAATAGCAAGCCAAAGCATGCAAAAAAATATCCGAAATTTAACAACACACGTAAGACTAGCACCGGTATCTACCTGCTACCTTGTGACATCTTGATGTAGGGCTGTTACCTGTTCATCTGAATCATTTATTAGTTTGCGTCTCCCCTCTTTACCCCCCCTCTTTGAATACCATCGTCTATAACTTTAGCTTGCGGGTTCGTTCTTTTCTGGTAATGAACATATTTGTATACTTCTTTATTATCATTGCCTACTGATTGGTTATACTATAACTGCGTTCAGCATCTAATTCACAAATATTTTTGTAATAACAAACATACCCGTAGCTTGCTAGCAGGTACATGGCTGTTTTTGTAAATGGTCCGTTTTATTGACAATAAATAAACGTTTGCGTAATAATCAGGTGATAACCCTAAAATGCTTCATCTGCCACTTGAACGATCGAAAGGTACGACGGCGCGCCGGTATCAGGAAGGAATGTACAGCGGGTGACTTGAACAGTTCCTGTCCCATTCCCACACAACCGGCTTTGCCAAGCTAAATTTGTACTCCGTCTCATTCGTACACACCAACATTTTCAATACTTACCTGCGTAAAATTATATACATCTGTTGCGATCCAGCTTCTCTTTCTCACGCCAGTGTTTAAACGGATTGTTGATATTCACCTCCCGCTCTAGCGTTTCACGAACAGGGGGTAGACGATGTTATTACGTTTGTGTTGGTGTTCGTTTATTTAGTGAACTTGGAAGCTCGCTTCGTGTTTGTGCATAGGGTGTCGGACGTGATTGTGTGCGTGAGTTGTAGAGGCGCGACATAGCTTTGCCGTCTCCATGACTTAAAAGTTTTGAACAGAATGAGTCCGCTGAGCTAGTTCAGCGCCGGCCGGCACGCTCGTCGTACGTGTGTGGACCGCTTTCGTATAACTTCTTCGCAGATCTACGAATACAAAAACTTGTGTTTTTTGTACATTGTTGCTGAAAGTTTTATTTTTGGATGAGACATTTTTGAACTTTGTTTCCGAATAAAGTGATTACTAAGTTAAGAACTATTGTGTGTTGTTAATTTTTTGTGAAACTGCAACGTGTTTGGTTCAACGGACTATACGGAGAAGGTTGGTCGCGGTGTTCTCGTGTAGGCTATTGTGCATGAAATAACTCCGGCATATTTTGTCTTTCCTGTGAAACTTTATAAGAAGACATCTACATCTGAAGGCATATTTACACAGATATAAACAGCTTATTACCTGCATAATTAGGTCCTGAAATTAGTAATCTACAAAAAATAGATACAAGGGAGCTGCCAGCATTATGGGAACGTTGCCTGATTCCACGGATTGCTTGAACTATCTATAGACCTTTGCCGGTCTATAGATAGTTCAAGATTCCTTTAGATTGTTATTTTTAGTTTTATATCTTAGTTTTAAAGTTTTTAGGTTTAGTTTAGTTTTTAGGTCTAGTTTAGTTTAGTATACTTATTATATGTTACTTAAGTTTTGAAATAAAAGATACAATTATATTAAACGTCAAATAAATATAAACCTGATGTGAAACGAAATCATGCAAACTACTAAGGAATGGAACTCGCTTCCGGCTTCCTTGTTTCCTAAGAAATATAATTTGGGTCTCCTTAAAACTAGTGTAAATAGGATCCTTTTAGGCCACCGTACTACACCTTTGATTGCATCGTCGCTTAACATCAGAGAAGTTGCAGTCAAACGTTGGCCTACTCGTAAAAAAGTATACGGTCTACATTAAAAATAAGCCACTTTTTAAGTTGCTTGTCAGAGCTATGAATGCTAATAATACACTTAAAAAACATAGAAAGCATCACAACGAACAAAAAGATTCAGATAATAGTTTGGAAACAAACAAGCACTAAGCAAACGTTGAATAAAATCTAAAATGAACAATGTAGGAAAAACACAAACACAAAATGATGTAAACACTAATGAGTTTTAGTGAATCTCTGGATATAATTATATTCTTCAGGCATAAATCCTTCGCCACAGATTACTAAATACAAAACGCTTTAAGTAGATACATCTAAAGATTTAAAGAGGTTTTGAACGAGGTAAATTGCTCAATTAACACCAAAGATTATTCTGCGTTTCATGGCGCTATTACTCTTGCTTCTGACGAGTTGAACAACCTTAGAATATAAATATAGACGAAATACAGACACAAGACAAACACAGAAATGTCGGTAAGCACCGTCTCCCCCTTTCGAATCATTACAAGATTTTGGTTTGATTTGAAACATATTTCATATAAAATTACACCAATGATATAACTGCTTGGAGTGAATCTATACAACTATAAGCACGAGAAAGCATTTATGAAAATTATAAAATTCCTACTTAGTGTTTTGTACACTTACTTAAAGGCAGACGTGACAAACAATGAAAGTAGATACTTACTTATAAGTATTTAACATTTTAAATACTTTTATTACCTATGCTTGTAAAAATAACAAGTATCTAGGTAGGCATGACTGTTGCATTCTAAAACCAGTTAAACACAAGGTTTCTTAAAAATCTTAAAATTTATAAATCTAATTATAAGATGAAGCCTTGTTACGCAGCGTAGGCCGGCCCCCCACTAGGTGGACCGACGATCTGGTGAGAACCGCGGGAGCCGATGGATGCAGGAGGCGTGCAGTCGCTCGAGGTGGTGCTCACTGGGGGATGCCTATGTTCAGCAGTAGATGTCTTCAGGTTGTTGATGATGATGATGATGAAGCCTAGTAAAACAATAAGAATGACATCAAAGAAGATCAAATAGGGTGAAAGAATTACGATACGATACTTAAAACTGCTTAAACTGAGTAAAAACGTTATTCTATGATACACAAACTTTTGCCCCTTGATATCAGCGGTCATAAAAGACCCTTACGGTTTGTCCGAAGAATAACTATCATTGCCACGTTGTATCTCCTTGTCCTAAACAATTGATATCTCTATTTGTATCAATAATGCGGAGGCAGACGTTTACGTGCATTTTGTACGTGTCCAGAATCTAGTAGCGTGATCATCCTCCCCAAGTAAACCGCTGTGGGACGCCTCTACCAGCTTTTATTGAAACTATTGACGGTTGTACTATTCCATTATTGTATTCCGAGAAAATGTTTTACTTTAGAGAAGTAGACGAGGTAGACATATCAAATTGAGAGTGATCACTTTGTAATGAGTCTCGAGAGAATAGCTTAGAAATCCTCGACAACTAGAAAATTGGTGGAAATTCCTGAAATGAATTAGATCTTACAAAAGCTAAAATTAAGGAAAAGTTAATAAACTTAACCTTCTTTTTCATCTAAGAAAGAAAATCTGCGCAAGTATTTTGTATTAATTAATTAATGGAGTTGACTTTTAAGTCGTAAACACAGTTTAACATATTGAAATAATATTATAGTCCACAAAGGCATTAGGTACTTACTTAGTTAATGGTAACATTTTAATTAGGCGCGGGTTGACATCCCGCTGGTTGCTAAAATTTTAAGAACTAAGTATAACATCTTTACATTTTAATTAGTATGAAAATAACTTTTCATAGATATTTTTAAATAAGATAGAACAGTTTTTTCGTGATGGACGGGCTTATATTTTACCACTATCTCACCTGTGTTGTAGGCAGTAACACGCTTGCCTAGAAGATACTTATTCACTCTCGATTTAAAGGCTTCAAAAACTAAATAGGTATAAAAATAATTATAATTAACTATAATTTAAATTTTAAAATTGAATGTTGCTAAGATCGCTATTCCAAAAGTGTAATTATTGAGATGATGAAAATACATCATTTCGGCCAATAAAATAGAAACTATGTTAATACAATCGTAGCTAATGCGGTAAACTATGTATATAAATCTATTTATTTAGCTAATCTAAAGCAAATTCTAATAACAATTTGCGTATTAGCTATAGTAGCTACTGTGTAGATGTTTATGCATCCCTTTGAATCCTTGGCGAACATTTCTTGAGGTTGCGGTTGGGTAGATCCAATAGCTCCGTTAGTACCATTTAATTGATTTTGTAGTACAGAAACTAATTAGACTTGAGGTTTATGTAACCGAACAGTATTAATAATAACTTATCGTGTTGGCCTTCACATAATCTCGTCTCAGTAATCCATCTTCGTTAATTGAATAAATTAATATTTGTTCCTGATTGGATTAAATTCTTTGTTTTCAATATTAATTTAATTTATTAATTCAATAAATTATGTACGCAACCATCGTTTTTGGTAAATATAAACCAGTTTATAGGTATATATTATTAATTTTGTTCTTGCTAGTTGAAAAATTCTATATCGTATTGTTGTACACAACCTTTTTTCGAAATTGAATCACTATTCTTATCCTCATCCTTTCTAAATCTTTGAGTCAACAACTCGAAAAACTGTAACAATCCCTTTCCCAATAAACGCTGAAACAGATCGTTATGTAGATGCTCGAAGCCTACTTATTTGTATTTGGGTTTCTCTAACTATCAGCCTACCGATATTTATTCAGTTCCCTTCGTAAGGAGCTTACAATCCGCTGCTGTTACAGTATTGTATTAATAATTCAGACCGAATTTCCTGGGTTCATACCGTATCTCTTCTGGGCAGCCAATTCGTTCTCTTGGATTACCTACCTCTTCATTTACAAACATCTCATTATACATTACATTTCAAAATAAACTGCCCAATTATTTAAAATATTAATTTTTTGACTTGTAGATAACTCTAAGTGTTATATTCAACAGTACTGAACAACATAGTAATAAGGAACCTTGCCATCATCTACCTTAAAATAAATATGAAAATGAAATAATTATACTCGCAATTCAGTACAAATTTAATGAAAGGGCTGGGAAATGTTAATTTACTTAACTAAGTTGTGTGTCGGCAGATATTTTTACATGGTTTAATGACGTGATATGGATACGGGTTGAGGAGGAAACATCAAGTATTGTGTTACAGGGCTCAGTGGTCTTTATCAAGGCGAAATTTCATTATAATCGTACCCCATTCCACCTACCCACCATTCAATTGGAACACCTTCACACAATTGGGAGGGCTGCCTCAATGGGTTGTCGGATGAAATTTCTTAACATTCTTCGCTCATAATGATTCGAGCCTCTCGTGCAATAGGCAGCAGTAACGGTGTAATTGTATTACTAAACGAGATCCAGAGACGTTAAGGGAGATTAAAATCCGTTTAATGAACCCGTCTAATAAAATTAAAAATTATAATATGTCCGACATTTTCGGATTCAATTTCTTTATCATGAAATGTTCTATACTAAGAACACGTAGAATTCAAACTTTGATGTTGTTCAAAGATATTACGATTCTTGAAAAAGGAAAATTTATGTATCGAAATTATTAATCGTGTTAAGATCTCATCATCTCTCATTTCAGTAGGTACGTGTGAAGCAAAAAAACAAGGTAAAAAATACCTTGTCAGGAACATTCATATAATGGTCTTATGAATCACCAGTACGATAATGAAGACATCATTATGGAAACCGGTTTGAATGGGAATGACCAACCAACTTGTGGATGTTAGAATACTTTTTACATTGCTCGTTTAGAGGACCGTTAAGTTATGTGTTAAAGTTAAGTTAATCTTTTGGCGGGACATAATAATAAAAATAGGTATATGTACAGTACAATAAATAAATACTTATGTGGTAATTATGAAGTTACTAGATTTATAAATGTGAAAGAGTTCTATAAAATATAAAAAAATATAATATTCACAAGACCCAATAATATAAATTAATATAATACACATACGAGTATAAGACAAAAACAGAAACGACTGGTACCTAAGCCTAAAATTTAGTATTTGTGCTTGATACTTGGTTGATATTGAACTTAATATGGAATGTCATAAGTAGCAAAGGATTATGAGATACATTAATCATTCCTCAGAATGAATCTTACGCGTTCACACTGATCCCGACGATACAAACAAAATAAGACACGCTTTAAAATGCTGATACTCTTTAAGTGTTATTTGAAAATGGGGGATGTTGGTGCCAGTAAAGCTTCTACTGTCAATTGAAAACCTCTCCCATGCGTTTACCACACCATCAATCATCGAAATAAAAAAAGAAACTCCCTTCTCAACATTGATAACATTTTATGGTTGGCATGTGATGCTATTGTACTCGATCAACACAAGTATGAATATTTTTGAAACATCATCATCATCAATACCAACATTACTCACTGTAATAAATGTGGTTATTTCATTGAGATTCTATAAAATACATTTACTTTTCTAACTACTTTATACGTCTCCAGATTCTGTAGATGTAATTTTGGTGATGTATTACAGATTTATGTTTTTTTTACATTATCTGCAAATAAAATGCTCTGCTTTGGCCATGAGTCTCTTTATAAATATTTATTTAAATCATGGTATGGAGTTTTTAGACCAACCTCTAAATCTTTGGTCTTTATAAAACACTTCAACCATCTAAGCTTAGGCATTGTGGCAAGCAAGACTCAGCCCCTAAGACTCTAAAATCTTAAAAAATCTATTAGTGTTTTAATTCCTGGTGTTGTATTCATTTTAAAATTCCAAATAGTGTATGTACGGCACAAACCATACAACTCTATCCCTTTCTCGTTCCCTTTTTGAAGGTCTTATCTATTTAATTCATCTGGACTCTTTCAAAGGGATCCCTGACCGCATTCAGTGAAAGATATCGGTCACATGACGACGGGCCGAGCAAGATTGGAGTTAAATTTAGTAGAAGACATTTATTTGCTTATTTGCTGATATCCAAGGTAATCATCTACAAGGGTGACTGGTTTATCATAGTCGGGTATCTTGGTGATAGCGTTTTGATGGATTATAACAGTAAAATGTCTGGAGTATTAAACAAGATAGGGCATCAGACTAGAAGAATAATATTAGCCTTAAAGCCTGAAAAGAGGGTCTTCTTTTGGACACTAATTGATAAGATGAAATAAAAAGACATAAATTAGAATGGAATACTTTTGACATTGTTTTTTTTGTTTTATAAATATTCAACTTCGTTAGTTTTTCATTACCTAATTATTTTGTTTCTTTGTCGTAAAATACATTATTATCAATGATGGCAGTTACTTTTGTAGATGCAGTACCTATTTATACATTTTCATAAATATAAAATTTTGTATAGTTTATGCAGTCATCATAAATGTATAATCAAAAGTAGTCTTCTCTCTACTTAATTTGGAACTGCTCTCCAACCTCTGACTTTCTAACCCTTATGATTATGAATATTATGATAAAATCAAGGACGAAAGCAATAACAGTAGTGATTAGAGAAATAATGTTCCACTATGTGGATAGAAAGGGTATATTAAACCCCTTGTTGCATATCACCGTGCGGTTTCCATTACGGAGGTGTGCTTAATGCCATCGGGTCGTAATGGCCTTCATTGCCATTAAGCTACCCCACAACATGCCGTTTTTTAATGTAAAACCAACAAGGAATATTGTCATTTTTATTGTCCAATAGGCGTATATGTTGCCATTTTTTCCACATCTCCGTTATAACGCTTTATTGGTTTCATTATGTTCGCATTGGGGTAGCAATATTTGCTATGCTTTATTACGCAATTTTTACAACACTTAACTAGTTTTTTAGTTTTCTGCTATTAATCAGGTCAGTCAATAGTTACGTAGAAACAGAATTTTACTAACATTTCGTGAGCCCATATTAATACCACTAACTAAATCAGAAGTAGGGGTAATATTTTAAGCCTTATCTAAAATTATAAGCCTCGTTAGCATTTTGGGTGGAACACGATTAAAACGTTTGTTGCGATACAATTAATTAAATTACATATAGTTGCTACTTCCAAAATTGCTAGGTATAATACACGTAGGTTAGGTACACTGCGGTTTGTTAACTTGCCCGTCGCTACTACAGACAGTGTGTTTAGGCCTAAAAGCTAGGCCTAGTTTGTGAGCGCCCGTGTCACAAAACTTTAATCTGTAAACTTTTATTTATGCAATATGTAGGTAACATGCTTTCTATGTTTTGATAAGTTGACACGAATTATTTAGTTATTAAAAAAATGCCGGAGTTATTAAAAAATGCCTTAATATAAGTCAAAATTTTTCTTTCTAGATTTGGTATAATGTCTCCGGACTTGTTTTAAAACTTTGTGATTGCAACGACTGAATGTTTGGTGAAGTGAATTAAAAAAACAATGTTTCGATCAAGTGTCCGGACTATGGGAGCGTTGGCAATAGTTGTTCGGTGGTTGATATTCCTGATAGTCGGAGTGGGGTGGCAGGTTCGATCCCAGATTGTGCAACAGACTTCGGAAGTGGACAGTTCATACAATTTCTACTACGAACAGCCTTGCTGTTCTGGAACCACCAAAAGGAAATACCACGTCCGGCATAGAGGAGGTAAGCAGCGCTTTTTAAAATATAAAAAAAAATAAAAATAAAATCACTAATTACTCACCAATTACTCACTGGTATTTTAAATCACTTTTCTGATGTAGTAGATTAAGTGATGGGTATTATGTAGGTACCCACTTTCAATAGGGTGTTTTTTCATTCATGATTTATTAATATGTAGAAACTTTATTGGTTTATGTGTAAGTAAGATTAGTTAATTAAGTTAAAGATTTATAGTACTGTTAGTTTCTCTTAAACATTAATAAAATAAAATAAAATATATGAATAATTTAAATGCAGTTTTAAACAGGGTTTTATGATCACAAAAATAAAAGGTTTTGCTGCTATAAAACTAAAAGCTCTCTAAAAATAAAAGCTAGCTACCTAGCAAATGAAAGCAAGTTAATTTTTACTAAGACCCTTTTTTTAACTAATTTTAGGATTCCCTGTAATCAGGGATTTTGTAATGAGAAATTTAATGAAACTTAATAATGAAAGTCTTTGACGCATAGTAGATGACGAAATAAAGATAAACATTTGGAGGTATAAATAAGTTTTTAAGTTGAATTCAAGCTAACTATCTATATTTATCATTCCTTGAACAAACAAAAACATTTTTAATTAATTTTATTATATGTTAGCATAACAACTATGTAAAAAAAGTTACTGTATTTGAATGACGAATCTTGTGAATCATCCATCAAACAAAATGTAGCTATCACGCACACTACAAAATCATAAGGACTCATTTCACAAACACATGTCAACCAGCGACGTCTTTGAGGGTACATGGTGTGACATGAGACAGAAATATCAATGTCAGAAGTGTGTAAGCGAGAAGGAAGATTTCTTTTGTTTCATTGCCCTTCCTACAACGACATGGAGTGAAGATTTTTAATACAGTTGTAGTTAATATTTTCTCCTTGTATTGGCACGATATTAAGTGGGGTGGGACTTAGCTGACTCCTGTGGGAAGTGGTAATATTTTAGCTATAATTTTGACAGCTAGTTTTATTCGTGAAACAACATCCGGAGCTTTACACGGAACACCAAGAGATGCGCCACCGTCAACTTCGTAATAAGACAAACAAGCTTTTACTTATGCCGCTGTGTAACTTATCTCTGCGGAAAAATGCTCATTTCATGACTGTCAAGGTATTCAATAGTCTTCCGGAGGATTTTAAAATTTTACCGTTAAATATTTTAAAATTGCGTTTACATAAGTGGCTAGTAGAAAAGTGCTTCTATTCAGTTCACGAATTTTTTAATATGGATAAAAATGTGTAGTTTTATTTTAATCAGCATGACATTAAATTAATTTATTGTAATATATTTTGACATCATATAAATTATAATTATTTTAATATTTATTGGGCAACATGTAAGTACTGTTTTTTCTTTTGTTCCGTTGGTGTTATAATTAATTTATATTGTTATCACAAAAGCCCAAAGTAAAGCCAAAGTAAAGTATAAATATTTGCATGCTGTTAAGTAAAGAAAATGTGCTGAACTAAATACCTGTTGAACTTAATCATCATCATTATATTGTACCCATATTTTCGACAAATAAATGATTTGATTTGATTTGATTTGAGGATTGGCGCCCGTCTGCACTAAATTTTGACAGCTCTAAGTTCGCACTTATCCCTCTATGACGTACCTACTGCAACGCATTTGGGTACGTCGTAGCGTGCTAGGTTAAGAGCTGTCAAACTTTAGTACATACAGATGGACATAAGGCAAATAGATCATTAACATAAAATATTTTTTTGCATTATTCTTTTCTTGTTCATTTTTTTATCCGTAAGTAAGTATCTTCTATTATGTAAAAGGCTTTGTCCTGACTGACTGACAGACAACGTACAGCCCAAACTGCTAAACATAAAGACTTGAAATTGGGAGGATGGCTTTCTGTTATGACGTCGTGTTCTGTTTTTTTAAATTTAACCCATGACCCCCCATTCATACCCGAGAAAATGGGGAAAAACGATTGTATGAATAACTTACATTTCATAACGTATAGTTTTGAAACTTGACACATACTAACAAGTTAAGTATTTAGAACCTATAAAAATAAATGAAATGGTATTTCTTACTTTTTTGACAATCAACCCCAAAAGAGGTGAATTTTGTATTTAATGATAGTATGGTAATTTTAAAAATTATGTCCGTGTCATACTGAAATTTGGAATGTGTAAAGAACATACAAAATAAACACATACGGGTCTCGGCAATTTTTGAATTCCATCCTTTAAAGGGGTAAAAAATAGAAGAAAAGGTCCCATCGTAAGACGCTCGCACAGCCTAACCCGCTGAAGCTAAAATCTTGAAATTTCGAAGATACATTACATAGTATAAGGGTGCGCAAAAATGAAAACTCTAGCCTGGAAAAATAAACGGTTCCTGGGGAATAGTCCACGTGTGCGAACCCACGGGCATAAGCTAGTATGAAATAAATCTTTATTTATGTCACAAATAAACAGGTACCCATCTATACTTACCGCGAGCATGAAATAAATAATAGTAACCACAACGAGGTGGATGATACGTCAATGACAACGAGGCATATTACCTACATAATTAAAATGCTCATTCAGTCTTCTTAATTCTCCTAATGCAAAATCAGTAATTATTATAATATTTAAGGATCAAAATTTGGTATTGGTTCCGCGTGAATTCACGACCTGTTTAGTTAGACCATCGAGTTTAGTGCGAGACGTGGTCATCCCAAGCCGCAATATTAATGCCAAGTATACCGCATCTATTATACATTACTGGGCTTAAACGGCTAAACAGTTTGCCCCGGGCTTAATGAATTCAGAATTTGTAGGTATCATTAACCATTGCACTTAATTTGGACCCACTTTATTCAACGATATCAGCTAATAGGAGGCCCGACCCGTTACGTTGTTTAGCTACCTGCAAAATCAATTAATTTTGTGCTGAAATTGTATCGTTGGGATTTTCTGCTTTCAATGAGGAAGGCATTTTTAGTAGTTAACTTCAACGTCTTTTGGTGTCATTGAAGATTAATAATAGTTATTATGAAATGCTTAAAAATTAAGAGTTATATCTAGTGATAAATCAGCCAATAGATCACAAAATGATACAGAAGTACGCATCTAGTGTATTTCCGCTGAAAAAATGCACTAATTCACAAACATACACCAACAAAAATAACAAAATTACCAAACACAATAACACACAGTACACAACAACACAATATTAACCAAGCAGTAGTGTGCAAGTACAGTGTCACGCGAAACTGAAGATATTTTAAAGTTTTGAGTGACACTGCAACTGGTATGGGCGGCCGTGTCGCTTAACATGAGGTGAACCACTAGCTCGTCACGTCATTAATTAACATGAATAAATTGGCAGAATTTCACTAGATAAATATTTTCTGTATCATTTTGTATTTAAACAGAAATTCTGCAAAGTCACGCCTGAGTCAACTGAATTTCTTACCATAGACGGTCAGTGCCCATGCCGCACCATATGAATTCTTCTAGTCATATCGTCCACAAGAGAGAAAATCCCAACTATATAGACAACATACATTTATTTACCAAAGCGACCCTTTCATTAAGCAGCCATTCAAGGTTGCCATAGATTACTTACGTATACAGAGGAGCAACTTTCAACATCGCCTACCTAATGACAGGGCTGGGTGGCTCGCCGTTTGTCCATCCGCTCAGTTACTACACCAAAGAATCATCCCAACTTATTCATCCCTTTTGGCCCGACCCTGCCCATCGTTCAAGGCTTTAACCCTTGTAATTAGCAACGGCACTAATTCCACTGGTCTATTTATGCGTAGGTAAGGGCCATGAAACAAATTCGGTAGAGTTAATGGTGGAGGTAAGGTTCCCGCAACTTTGTAATTGTGAAAACAAAATAAAAGTATGAGAACATTACTATTGTCGTGGAAGGGCTTTAAAGTAGTAGTTTTCACAAAAAAAAACTATGGATTTTAAAGTGAGAAATACCCTTTAAAATGCAATATATCTAAAAATAAATTATAAATCCCTAAATATTTTTGCAAGCGGCGGTGTTTGAACTCGCGTCTTCCAACTCACCCATTCAGTCTCACCTCACTCTCTCTTTTCGTATTTATTTCAAGCTCATATTTACTTTGCTTTTTGGCAAGTAGTTTGCAGATAAACTAGCTGCGCCCCACGGCTACGCCCACGTGGAAATTGATTTTTTCATATGGAGAACAATATCAGAGTAGCAAAGGTTGAGATTCAGATGTTTTTGCCTTGGTTTACATTCACTGCAATGTCAATAAGATGCGCCCAGCAAACAGAGCAACATCGAAAAAGAAAAACGCCAACTTCTACCACAGGTCACCTTCGCTAGACAGTTGCGATATAAATGTAATTGTAGTACAAATACTGCGTACTAAATCAAACATAGTTATAATGAACATACCTAGTAAGAAGTAAATAAAAAAGTTCAATTTCTGATAGTAAAGATTTAGTGCACCATTTACGACCTAAAATATTCTGTGAATCAGCAACGCTAGTATTTTTATAAAGTAGTTATCAGATAGGTTTGTTTTATTGAAGAGCTTCCTCTAAAACTTGAATTACCTAGACATGTGTGTTGGGTG
The DNA here is from genome assembly GCA_910589525.2 of Ennomos quercinarius. Taxonomy (NCBI): domain Eukaryota; kingdom Metazoa; phylum Arthropoda; class Insecta; order Lepidoptera; family Geometridae; genus Ennomos; species Ennomos quercinarius. The sequence goes on from OU342501.1 coordinate 9,452,017, forward strand.
CATGTGACGCCAAAATTTCGAAGTAATAATAATACTGACAGGGGTTATGCACCAATTTCATACACGTCAATTGATGCCTTCGCAGAACTCAAGAGCGACCTCAAAAACTTGAGGTAGACATGTGATGTGTGGATGCGTGCAGCTGACGCTGTTTGCCAAATTATGGTGTCCCTAATCTACTTCACGGCTCGGTGGACAGACGCGGCGCTTTCGATAACAATAACTGACTTAATACGCTCGATAATCGGGTTTGCTATTCGAAAACATCATTGATTGACACTTCTGATTATATTTGAGCCGAACCTAATTCTCCGCGTACTCACAATCGTTTGCCATTATTGACTAGGGGAGATTTTAAACTTCTAATACGAACTTCTAAACTTTTCGCAAAGTCGAATTTACTCAACTTTAACTTCATCATCTTTAACCAATCTTGCTATAGGTATCCGGACAAAAACAAGATGCTAACTCAAGTCTTTCCAAAACGTTTTAACAAGAGTAGCGCTGTGAAATTTAAGTGACCATGAACTGAAACCCTCGAAGCAAACTAAAAGAAGGCTGGATAAGCCTGAGAGGCAAATGTCCACGCTAGTGGCAAGTAAACAAAACAATGCGAGAAAGAAAGAGCCCACTCAGCCGAGCTAAAGTAAAAAAGGGAAAAAAGAACACAATGGCCGAGGAGGCACGTCCGGAGAAGACGCAACGCAAAGAACGGAACGCTTTGACCGTTGACTCAGTGACCACAACTAGTTTGTAAATAGGTAGCGTGTTTTTGACGGTCGTGATATTCTTTGCCTTTCGCTAATACGATTATGTTTGGCATTTCGAATGTCCAGCCAAATATTAAATTGAATTCCGGTTTGGGAGTATTTACTATTTTATCCATGTGTAACTATTATTAGAAATAAAAAAAATTGAGATCATTTTATTTTTTAAGTTGACAAATTCAAAAAATTATCTTGTGATTTTGGGAAAAGTAATTACGATCTCACATTTCAGCAGTATTGTTTATCTTGCTTCAACTAACTTATAGTTACTGAAAAGTATCAGATAAAATACGATAAAGCTGATTGGGTTAGCCCAGCCCCTTGTTGAAGACACACGATATCCAACTCTCAAGATGACATTACTTATTGCGAAGGTGTGGTATGCTGCAAAACATTTTGCTCAAAATTTAGTCACGTAGGGGCGTCCCATGTCGCTTCTCAAACCATTGCGATTGTCCATTGTATTCTCAGGAGACAAAGGGTTGAGGATGGTAGAAGGATGCTTACCTTCGTCAAACCGCCTTTTGGAATCAAACGTTCAGGTATTTGGAATATATCGGTTGCCTCCATTTTATCTTGTCCGGGCGAGAACCGGATAGGTTACAATGTGATGTTTGTAACCAAATGTGTGTCTTCTGTTTTCTCCGTTTCCTTTGTCAGTATTGCGATTTGGTTTTGCATCTGAATCGTTTTTGGATTAGCAACTGTTTTTGTTGTTGTTTTATTTTGTTTGTTTTGAATGCCGCTATATTGTCGGTAGAGTAATCAAATGCTAGTTTTATTAGTATGCATAAATATATCGTTTAAATTTATTCTAATTGATACAACTCTAAGAATTCATTTAAAAATGTTTAGTAACAAGTTATTCTAATTTTAATAAGTAGTTTAACAATTAATTTACTTTGCACCTAACTTGCCTGTACATTTACTTTTGTTTTATTCAATGACAGAGTTTAAAGAGAGCTGTTAAAGGTGAAAAGCAAACGCGTGAAGTAAGCTTCGCAAAATAGTTGTCTGCATCCCGTATTCTTTTCTAGCCCTTCCATTTGAATACGAGCATTTACTTGAACCAAATGGTCGCGTTCTCGCATTCAAAGCCGACGAGTGTATGTTCCGTGGACACTGTGGCTGTGACGTCGTCGTTAACATAAAGCGAGTCATCGTTACGGACTTTTAAACTGAAATGCACTCGGACAAAAGCAATTTATATTTATAAGTCAAACACATTCGTATTTATTACCTTCACGGTGACTACAGCCCGAGAAAAACCGCGGCAAGTAATGGAATGTTATTGACATAATATTTTATTTCATTTTTTCATCGCAGCATCAACATGCTCTCTGCCAGTGTTTGCTATAAAATAATTTCATAATGAAAATGTTTTTGCCGCTGAACATTTTTAACATATTAACGTGGTGTCAAGCATTAAGTAATTCATTGCAGATAGGGACCAGGGCAACTTTTGCATATTATAAATTTAATACTTTCATATCAGTGATGAAATTACACTGATAGCGGTACGCGAATGTTATCAGAAATGTTTGTAATGTTTTCTGTTATCAAAGATCATTCATTATTTAATTAGAGTTATGGTCGTCATCATCACCATCATCATTGATAACATAGAAAATAATTATTATAACAATTAAAACAGCTTCAAAAATCGCTTTATAATGAGAACGTTCGAACTCTTTACCAGCCTTTGTGTCTTCGAATATGTGTCATCTGGACTACTAGGCGGACCGAAGATCTAGTGGAAACCACGGGGAGCCGATGCGATAGATGCAGGAGGCAAGCAGCCGCTCAAAGTGGCGCTCTTTGGGAAATGTCTATGTTCAGCAGTGGACGTCTTCAGGCTGTTGATAGTCTGGAAGTGGTAAAGAGAAGACTGAATATGTTCTTTCGTCTAGGTGACCAGGTAAGCGTGGGTAGGTGTGCATTATCACTTACGATCAGGCGAAATGTGGTAAAACGCAAACCTATTTAATCTTCTATAGTTTTTCGTTTTCAAAGATATTTTGAGTAGAGCGTTAGTGGTAAATGAAATCATTTTATATGGGTAATATGGGTACGTACCTACATTTTTCAATTATTTCAATAAGTTCATATAGTTACATACCGGTAAATGCATCCACAAAATTATTAATTAGCAGTGTGTTTGTTTCGTTATGCGTTCCAACAGCAATAATTGCGCAATGCCTGCAAGCGTAATTTCGTCAACAAGTTCAATTTACGCAGAATTTTATTGGCGGCTAATTAATTGTATTACTTTAATTTCAGTTTGGTAAAAACAAACTTTAATAATGGCAAAATGTCATCGTTTGACACTGCGGGAAATTGATTGCAGGCACCTCAAACAAAATATTTAATCATTATCATAGTTCAGTTATCATCTTATCACTGATAAGTGGGGATAACAATAACATACTGACCTAACCTTAATAGAAACTGTATTACAGATTCATCATCAACAGCCTGTAGACGTCCACTGCTGAACATATGCTTCCTCTAGAGAGCGTCACTTTGAGCGGCTGCTTGACTCCTGCATCCATCGGCACCCCACGGTTTTCACCAGATTGTCGGTCCACATAGTGAGGGCCGGCGTACGCTGCGTCTTCCGGTTCGTGGTTGCCACTCGAGAACCTTTCTTCCGCATGCGTTGTCACATGCGTTGTGCACGAGCAATGTGGCCTGCCCAATGCCATTTCAACTTACTAATTCTAAGAACTGTATCGGTCTCTTTAGTTCTCTTGTGGATCTCCACACATCCAGATTAGATGCAGATAAATCTTATCCCTATATCTGTACTAAAAAAATCAGTGTTGTCTGTCTGTTCGTGCGTTTGGCTTACAAGCTTTGGCTACACCGATATTGGGATGCGATTTTGCATGCTTTTTATTGTTTTGCTACTTATATTATTTAAGTAAATATTATTGGTTCGAAATATTTAGTGTTTGCAAAAAAGGAAAATAGCAGTTTAAACTGGGGGGTGCCTCTAGTATATAGTATATCCAATATAAACAAAATTTATAAAATAAAGGATTAAGAAATGTACTCTGGAAAAATGGAATGAGCAGGACAAGGGTTTTTTTTTTTTTTTATTTGATTGAATGACGTGACGAGCAAGTCGTTCACCTGATGTTAAGTGACACGGCCGCCCATAACAGTTGCAGTGTCACCCGGAACTTTAAAATAATAAAGTTTCGCTTGACACTGCACTGCGCACGTCATCCTGAGACATCACCCAGTCTAGTAATCAGATTACTAGACTGAGTGATCAGATCATAAAGTCTCATTTGCCCAGTAATTTCACTAGCTACAATGCCCTTCAAACCGGAACACAGCAGTGCTTGCACACTACTGCTTGGCGGCAGAACAACTGGCAAAGCGGTGGTACCTACCTAGACGAACTTTGCAGAAAAGTCCTACCACCTAGAAAAAGGGTGCAGGGAAACCTAAAATAAATTTCATTTCAATAGGTAGGTATTCTACCTACTTTATCTTTCGCGCACAGGACCTTGAGCCCGACCACATTAAGTGTATTACGCAGCCTCTTTGTTCGCTTTAAAACAATTGTGGTAACAAGAGAAGGAGAACCCACAAATTCCGACAATAAACTCATCTCGAATTCGCTGACGTCTGACTGTACTATTGTTGGTATCAAAATTCTTCTCGTCTGGAAAATTTCAGTCTTTGTAAATAGAATGCCCGAGTGCTGAAGCCTCGCAAGTTACTCACTTAATCTCTGCTCCGCCCCCTTTGTGTTCCAGTCATCAATACTTTTGGAAATTGCACCTCGAGTACCGCGAGCGCTTGTTCGGATGCTTTCGTTCTTTTGTCATTTTCGTATTACTGAAGAGCCGAGTCCTTAAAACTGTCTCTACGTGAAATTACTTTTAGTTCTGCGATTCTGTTATTAACGCTTTGCTTTCTTTTTCTTCTGTTTTTGAACCGTACTAATCTTCCACATTTTAATTACATGTAAGTTAATTATATAAATATGCGTTAGGCAATACTCACTAACAAGAATTAAATCAAGTAAATTTTCTAGCAGCGGTAACTCTACACGTATGTGCACTATAAAAGAAAGTTTATACTCAAGCGTAGAATGTTACACGTGGTCCTACGTGTCTTCTCACTAGTTCTCTTGGTGGTAAATGTCAAATCATATTAATTGATTTTATTGCCTTGTCTCCAGTTTATAAGGCCAGGAACGTAGGTGTGCTTAAATGTTGCCAGGTAACTTGGAGAATAAAGCTCCACCTACGCAGATTTCCAACGACATAACACGTGAGCGCTTATGTTAATTTGTATTCACCTCCAGTGGGCTAAGTTAAAATGAATGTCTCAGTTTCTAACTGACACAATTTCCAAGTATAAAATGCTAATGAGGTTCGTAGTGTTACCATTACCGCAATAGTCACAGACAGAAAAATTACAGTTACAATAAAGCTGACAAAAAAGTGAAATAAACTGTATAAGTAAGGAATCTAATTTAATCGCACAAAGTGCTTTTGTTATTATTTTATTACGTTTTTTTTTTATTCACAAAAAGTTCAATAATGAAACCTTTTAAAATATCCTTTGTGTTGTTAACGCACGTAACAGTTCCTACATCATTATTAATACTGATAAAATATTTATTGGAAAATTTCATTGAACTACAAACTAGACCAGAAAGTTTTGTTGGTATTATTATGATTAACAGCGTTAAAAAATGTAAATGTAAATTAAGAAATAACATAATTTTTATACAAATCTCAAGGGATCTACAGATGTGGCCTTAGAACACCTGTATTAAAGCATTTCCAAAATCATAGTAAAATGTAAAGCAATAAAAAGGTAAACCTACCCCGTCCTGTAATCACTAAGATAAAAGACGAGAGCGGCTCCACGGAGACCATTGTATTTTACGTTGAAAATACGTCTGTCCTAATTGAAATGATCCCGACAAAGTGTTGTTAACGTAATAATAATAAATCTTACTTGCAGCAGCTTGTCCCCGGACGTTCTCTTAAAATTTGGTTTGCACGAATAATGGAATAAGTTTAATTAGTTCTGTAGAGGTGCCTAGTCTTAATTAAGCTTTGGTAAGGCACAATGTTAGAGGTTGCTATTTGTGTCTGACGCTCACACTTCCTGTTTTCAATGATGATTCTAAATGTTGTTTGTTTATGGTAATGTTAATACTTATTTCATTATTGAGGGTAAGTCAAGAATTTTCACTTTGAAAATAGGGACATAATTATTGTTGTTTATTGCTATTTATAATAGCTACCGCATTAGGTAAGTAAGTCACGCCTTTTAGTCACGAAAATAGTTTTTTCGCAGATCTTAATCCCTCTAAGTTTGCGTATATAATTTATTTCCTTTACTTCGAAAAGGTATATGAAAATGAAGACTTGTCTGTGTGTTTGTGTGGTTTTTACGTTACAACTGACCCAAATTTAAGTAGATCTTCAGAATTTTGCACGAATATTGCTTACATTTCCTGGGGAATTTAGAAAGATTACATACATGTACACGTAGATAAACAGGTGAATTGCGAGTAAATCATAAATAACTTTGTAAAAAAAAACAACAACTTACGTAAAGCCAGTACCAAGAAAGTATGTATTCGGTTAAAAGCCAGAGCATTGAGTTTTCTGAAGTGGTGAATCATAATCGACTATCATTCAGTCCTTTATGCGAATGCAGCCGTCGTCAAAGGTAATTCGATCGCCAAAACGTGTTCGTTTTGTTTTCGCACTTAAGCATTGTCCCTTTAGTTTGTTTTATCCGGTAACAGGAGAACCGGCGACGCTCGCACCCCTATTGACACTTCCAATCAAAACATCCAAGTGAGTTCAGTGAAATTAAAAAAAAAACGCTTGAATTGGGATCAGTTGATAAAAAAAATGACAACTGTAAGATAACACTTGCGCGCATCACAATAGTGCAACTATGAGCTACAAATAGCTTAACCGTTCAAACTTCAAAGTCACTCTTGTTCCTAAGCCAGTTTTTGTTGTAATCATTATTATATACATACTAGCTGCACCCCGCGGTTTGACTCGCGGATAAAAAGTAGCGTATGTGTTAATCCAGTATATAAGCTATCTATACTTTAAATTTCATCAAAATCCATCCAGCCATTTGAGCGTGAAGAAGTAACAAACATACATACAAACACACATACACACTTTCGCCTTTATAATATTAGTGTGATTAGTGTGATGTGATTAAAGTTTTTTTTAATCTTGATTTGTTTGGGGCTTTTATCCATTCTGGTATTAAAACGGGTCTCTTCGCGCGGAGAAAGAGTTGAGTCCAAGTCGCAAAAGTTTAAAAAGTGTCAGATGTGAAATGCCTAACAAATCTACCAACTCAGCACACAACACGGTACGCAACACGGAGTCAAATAGCTTAATTCACTGAGTAAATCATCGATCTGTAGTAATTACACTTTTACGATATCCGATTACATCGAGTACAAAGTCAGTGGAAATCAAAATGATACCAATGCCATAAAACAAACCACCGATTTAAATACGTCGATAAAGGGGGGTATATAAATTAATGCTGCCAATTTCCCTAATGACATTGTAAAAGGAAAGTTTACGATTAACCATTTTAGCATTCACGATTGCATCGTAATTCGGTTTTTACGGGGTATTGATGTATGACGAGTCGTAGTAAAGGGGAGAGGAAATTGGAAGAGATATGACGGGTTTATTTGTATTATAATTTAGATTAGAAAATGTTTCAGTTAATGCTCTGGGCCTTATAATACTCTCAAATCCAAGAACCACAAAACTCGAAAGTTTATTTTAACAAACTACAGTTTTTACACTGAGAAAGATCGATTTCTGTCCTAAAACGAATTATGTCTTACACGGTACGTTTGGCTGATTTGTTACGCTTACGTTAAAATTTACTTAGCTAAGCTAAAATATGAAAATGGTACCGTTTCTTACATCGTCAACAAAATATAAAATAACCCTTACTGTACGGCAGTTTAGTAATCATGTCATGTGTGTAAAAAATGTGCAGTAAATATATCCGTAAATATGGCAATATTCGCGTTAACAAAGGTCAATTATTTACTTAGTAAGACTATATATAGACTTAATCAAAACTAACCAAACGTCAACGTTAGTCTTAAAAAACGTACGTATAGGGTAAAACTGGGTTACATGCCTCAGTGGGATATGTGCCTCGTTATCAAAAAACCTAACTTCCCAAAATTGCAACAGTAAATTTATGGGTTAAATAAGGAGCGTGGACGACGACACACACCTCGCCTCGGGTCCCTGCCGAACGTCTTCCAAAATAGACGCACCTCGATTGTATGTGCCATCATCTCCGCGGCGAATACGAAAATCGGGTCAAAGTTTTAAACGCGAGTATTTACTGTTACATAACTTTCTAATCAGTACTTATAGTACATTCAAGTTTTATTTTATCAACACATTGGTTTATTGAGTACACGCCTACGTGTCAATAATTGTTCTAATGTATCTAGTTTAATTTAAAAATAAAAGGGCATCTATCCATATCAAAAAGGATAGTTGCCCCAATTTTTTGGTGGTATAGGTGCTCTTAGGGTGCATCTATCCACCACCGATAATGTCAACATATTTTTGAAATGTTTTTATGTTTTTGTTTTGAAATTTTCATAGATACATATTTAACAGTAACTGAAGGTCGAATATCACAAAAAGACAAATTATTTACATTTCAAATAAGTATGGAAAACAATTTTTTTTTGTTGTCTGTCTGTCCCTTTGAACCCGCATCACGCTGAAACTACTGGACGGATTTCGAAGAACCTTGGAGTGATTGTAGCAAATGTTTTAGAATAGCATTTAAAATAATTAATGTTTAAAAAAACAGCCAAGTGCGGGTTGCACGAAGCAAAAGTGAAGAAAATTTTACGCAATATTTTTTTATTTGTTCATTTATGATTTATTAAACAGTAAAAAAATAATCAACAATGGTAAGTAAAGAATAGTTTCAATATCTTGAAAAATGACCAGCCGGCTTCCGCAGTGCAGAGCATATAAGTACTTAGATAGCGTGTCCATCGCTAAGCATATTATGCATATTCTGTTCACAGGAAAAGATAAATGAAAGGATGATAAATCAGATGGCGAAGGCAGGCAGGTAAATGGGAGACAGAAAAAATAGGGAAAAATTACACTAAAGCTACATGCCTCTCTTCGTCTAATATATTAATCTTTTTTCCCCATTTTTATCTTTCTCCATTCCCTCTTCTCTTTTACAGGGTTAGAGTGTAAGAGTTATAAACCCATGCGAAGCCGGGATAGGTCAGCTAGTGTAGAATAAATGGGCAGAAATTTACCTTACGTGTGTTGATTATTTGAAATATTCAAATAATTACTAATTTTAATTGTGATGTTTATATTAAAAATAAATACTTAGTTGATTATTTCTTAATCAAAATTTATGCTAAAATTTATTATTTAATTATGCTTTTGAGAGTCATATTATAAACAGAATACAAAAAAGCATGTTTAATAGTGTTTATAAAGTATTTTCTTTTGTAAGGCTACTTTCCCACAGTACAGGCACCTATCCTCCTGGTCATTTTCATGGTGGAGCACCTACCCATATAGGTAGGCGTCTATCCCCAAAAAAAAAAGGGTCTGGGAAAACTTAAATTGTGCACAATAAGTAATTTATAGGTCACCAAAATTAGATTTTAATGTAAGATAAAAGATTAGACTAGCCATTAGCGTAGGAATTATTCCCGATAAATTCATAGATTTAAAGTTACGAGGCCTCTTCAAAAAGTGGGGCATCTATCCCGGTTTTACCCTAAGCGGCAAATCTGAACCGTGCAAGGTGATTTTAATTTTATAGCACGATGTAAAGTGCTGCAACTAAACTGACCCTGATCATCACTTAAATACCTTGAGGTGAAAACAAATTTTGGGATTTTGGTGGATAGAGCACGGTGTGGTATAGGTACGGTACTGAGGTCAATATAGCTTGATAAATAAAAGTTTCTACTCGTAGATGACTAATACCTAAAGTTTTTCGCTAAGATGAAAACTATAGTTTTTGTCGTCTGCTCTTCCCCAAGATATATCTTGGAGCAGAGTAGATGTAAAAGTAATAAATACCCATTCGACACAAAAAACAGTCTGACCTCATTCATCATTTCCGCTTTTACTCTAAAATAAGCTCGAATAAAACGGCCAAGTGCGGGTTGCACGGAGCAATCAGTATGGCATTTTTATGCAAGATTTTGTTTGTTTGTATCTTATTTATTTATACTCACCATGTCGCTTCCCTCTTCCCATAAACAGGATTAGAACGTAAAACTAATTAACCCGTGTGAAGCCGGGGCAAGTCAACTAGTAACCCAAATAGTCTTTTATTAGGAACCAAACCTTAGAACCAAACCATTTTAACATACAAGCAAATGAAGATCGATGACACCTGCAGAAGTAGGAGACTGTGTCGCAGATGTCAACGCCCTCCTTCGTAAATAAATAAAAGTACAATTCCATACTAAAACAATGTAAAAAGCAAAATAAAGTTTGAAATGAGGAAAACATTAATTTTGAGAGAATTTAAAAGTACCTAACGAATCTTAAATACAAAATAAAAAACGTGATTCTTAACAAATGAGAGGATGGATGTCATGAATGTGTGTGGTGTCTGGTATGTAGTGTGTGAAATGTGGTGTTTGGTACGTAGTGTGAAGTGGGTGAGTGAGGTGTGACGAAGGTAATAATTGTGAATTTGTGATAAAATTAGTGTTATTTCCCAACCACCAAGAGGTCTTCGGTGTCTTGATATGATAAGGTTTTAAGCCATTCGACACAGTTTACTTTGCAATTATAGGTATAATGTTAGGGAATACATCTTTAATTGTCTGTTTAGTCTATTGTTCAACATAGAGCTAATATAATGGTAATGGCGACTAGCTACTGCCATCCCTCCATGTCCCGTGACACACACTATGTCGGATCTGCGTTTAGTTTTAATAAGGTTAGGATCATTCAGGTGTGCATGTTTTCGAATAAACAGTTATATAACAGTTAAGACTTGTTTAGGATCCCTAAACTTTGTTTTTCATTATGAAATCTGAAATGACAAGTGAATAAGAAATTTAATTTATATCAATTGAGTTAGTCAACCAAAGCAGCCGAGTGAAAAAACTTTTCATCGTACAAAAATATTTCTGACAAACGTTTTACTAATCTTTTGTTCAATTTGCCGTTAAAAGGTATTGCGAGAACATTATCCCTGTCATCCTTCACCAAAACTCCATCTTAGAATCCAGTAAAAATACTTGAGGGTTTGTTAGAAAATTAATTACCAAGTGCCTTTATCAGGTGATTTGCCTCAGGGCTCGATGTTTCTATCGGTTAAGTACCTTGTCGTGTTTACTTCAACTTGATTCTTGCAATCAAAACCAAGATGTCTTTTACTTGTTATTTTATTCTTCGCTAATTAATTTCCGTTAACGCTAACCTTGGTTTACTTGTTTTATAAAGTGCTGCGTTGAGTTTTGGTTTTCAGTTACTGTATGTTTTTAATAAATGTTCATACAGACATTAATTATAAAGTTTTTGTGCCATTCCAAAGAATAATATGTAAATTATAATCCTTCCTCTCGTGTAGGCAAGTGGTCAGCCCTAGGGTCAGAATTTTTAGGCCGCCCAAATGCTTCCCGACTTGGCTTAACGACTATTGTCTAAGACAACAGCCGGGACCGATGGCTTAACGTGCCCTCCGAAGCACGGTAGCGCTCAGTTGTAAATACCACTTTTTGCTGTAGCGGTCACCCATCAAAGTAGTGACCGCAGCGATTGTTGCTTAACTTTACCGATCGGTTAGAAACGGCTAGTCGTGCTTCGCTATGAGCGCTACATTATACTAATTATAATTATAACCTATTAACATACTAAAAGATTTTTTTATAATAATGAGAATATATGAAACTTATATACGATCGTGTTTGTCGTACTTGGCACTGACAGTATTGTTTAAAAAACGGGGCTTTACCGATAAATATAATCATAATCACAGTCGTCATGATGATTGGATGATATTAGCGTCTATTTATTAGTTATTAGTTATTTTGATTTAAAAACCAAACTACTGAACCGATTTTGTTAGTGTCTATGGCATTAATCTGAAAATATACCATAAAGATTCACGTGGCTATTCGAAGTCTCAAGGATCATCACTTGGTCTAGATTCGGCAGGAATAATAACCGGCCAAGTGCGAGTCGGACTCGCGAACGAAGGGTTCCGTACCATTATGTTTTTTATTCTGATTTTTTTAGTATATGTTGCTATAGCGGCAACAGAAATACATCATCTGTGAAAATTTCTACTGACTAAATATCACGGTTCATGAGATACAGACTTGTGACAGACAGACAAACAGACATACAGACAGTGCAGCCTTAGCAATAGGGTCCGTTTTACCCTTTGAGTATGGAATCCTAAAAACAATGCTTGAATACACAGCTTGAACACGAGTTTTATACATGCCCGAAAACCTGAAGATCAGACTAATCGCACGATGAAAGGATTTCAATTAGCCAATCCTCAATTCCTCGAGGATAGACGTGTGTTCGGGACGTGACAAGTACTAGTGCTATCCAGTGCCTACTAGACCATCGTATAGTGCGGACACGCGAACCGTTTCGAGGACCCTCCTCTCAGCTCTCCATAACCGATTCCGAATCACGTTTGGTATCGATTATATCGGAATACCACAAATCCACTCGACTGATTTGTCGACATCTGATTCATTGTATACGTCTGTAGATAAGCTCTGTAATTACCTATTTGAATATGTTATAAGGAACATTGCTGAGCGGTTTAAAAAAATAACACCTACTAAAAATTTAAAATATGTTCAGCTTAAAATAAATAAAATTGTATAATGGACTGTTGATCGAAGTTCGAGTATAACGATAAATAAATAAAGATAATATAATTCCCCTTGATCATACACAGAGATCTTGGACTATAAATAAGGATTTCCTATACTTGCCTAAAAAAGAAACACTGGGTGTTGTGGAATCATGGTGGGTGGGTGTGTCTGGCTGGAGACAAGAAAGTAGCTTGAAGCGCTTTTGTTTATTTTTTGTGTTTATGTTATTTTTGTTATTTTTACTTGTCCATTTGCGCGATTGAACTAACGTGCAACTACCACACCACATACTTTATATTTTTTTTGAATGAGCATTGTGCTTCTACTTTAATAAAAACCAATTAACTAGCTACACTATCTACTACAAAGAACATTTGGACATCATACTAGCCATGATGGCCTACAGACATTCCAAATGCTCCAGCCCAGTACCGGTAGGTAGCGTACCTTACACGCTGGCAACATTGCCTCGTTGTATGGCAATGTTGATTCGAAAAACTGTAACTAATACGAAATTGCGGCGTGGATCTAAGTCCATACAAATTATTTACACAGAACGTGAGTCAGCCAGCAATACTCGTAACGAGCCGTACAGCTACAATGGCTCATTTAGGTCTTAATAAAAGTAAATCCACTATAAAAACCGTTATAAAAGCGAACAAAACCAAACCAATAGCACAGTTTATGTTTATAGTAGCGTGATCCCAACCCAATTTACGTTAGTTCGGGGGGACTGAGTAGAAAAAAAGTATAACAATAAAGTAATATAATTTGGGACTAGCAGGCGACGTCGTTACGTATTTGTATGGAGGGACGATATTAATTTAATGAAGGATTCAGAATACAAACCATTATTCGATAGAGACATGACTTGGATAATTAAGCTAATCGAAACGTCAATGCTTTCTTTTCTGGTAATGCCAATTGTGACGCCACAGCTATTTAGCCCTCCCTTCAAGCTTTGAAAACGTTTTTTGCTTTATAAAAGTTTGTAAAGAAGTTCACAAATTAGTGTGAAGGAACTGGTTATTCTAAATGATATAACCACAAATGTTTTCCTGACTTTTAACTTCACTCAACATTGACAAAAAAATATTATAACTAAATAGAGTCGCATTTGACCACAATCTAATGGAAAGTGACGATGCGGTCTATAATGGTACATGCTTGCCTAGAAGATATTCACTCGCGACTTGAAGAGATCTAGATTGTACTTATCGGGAAACAAAGACGCTGGTAAAGTGCTCCATTCCTCCGGTGCTCGGATTATAAATGCCGAGTCAAACCGCTTTGATGTAGGAGTAGATCTAACAAATATTTTTATTTTTAGCGCATCATTATATTATAGCGCACTTTAAGAACGATAACACTACGCAAAAAACACAGTTATTGATATTCTCTAACCAAAATTAGTTATCAAACAAATAAGATACTTACTCAGCTTACTAGTAAATTGTTTGTAAACGTTTTTATTAATTTAGGTTTATAACCTCTGATACATTGATTCCATTTAATCTATTTTGAACAGTAACCTTCAAATGTTCAAAGCTTCAATCAAGACGAATGCATGCAGTTGTATCGGTCTAAGTAGTAAGTAGGACATCGTTGGCTCCATTGACACTGATATACGATGCTGCTTTACTTTACTCACATCCTCGTTAATCGGCGTCTTTGTGGGATACCAGTGCATTCAAATTTAGCTATAAAAGTAGCGATAAATATAAACCGCGTAATAGATTTTGTAATTATTCATGCCCACTTATTAATCAAGTCTGAAAACAAAGCGTGTTTAGTTTGAAGCTTATGTCAGTCTCTTTGATTGTCTGTATAAAAACAAGCCTGTACGGGATTTCTATGTGGTCAGTTATTTGTCATTTTTCTTATCAAATAGACCGATTTAAGGTGGAACGTTACACTAGCGCGGCAAATTCAAACTTTGCTGCGTTCTTTTGCCAATAATAGATTAATTGCTCAACGTGATTACATGAAAACTAATTTTGCGCAAATAAATATAGTGTATCAATAAATTACAACTAAAAGTATCACCTACTTATCATTGGTTTAGCGACAAATGGCAATAGACTGAAAACTAAGAAGAAAATAGTTTATTGCCATTTGTCGCTAAACCAATGATATCTAGAAGATACTTTTGATCGTAATTTGTTGATACATTCTATTTATTTCCGCAAAATTGGTTTTCATGTAATCACGTTGAGTAATTAAGCTATTATTGGCAAAAGAACGCAAGAAAATTTGAATTTGCCGCGCTAGTGTAACGTTCCCCCTGTTTGGGCTACCACATCTTCATCGCCTTCATCAGTTTTGGTTTTATTTTATATAGGGCTGCACCGCGGTTTTACCTGCAATTTACCCATTGTCACGTTGTTGTGTTGAAGCTGTATTTTGACCTCGGTAGTATTCATAAGTAGGCATGAAAATGATTGCTACTTCAAAATCATTTTCATTTCGTCGTATGATTTATTTTTGTCACTGCTATTTCACCTGTGATTTTTCACAGACTGATTTTTAATTTGATCAGATACGTTTGGCGGTGCTTTATGAAATGGAACAGAGATGTAATCTAGGAGTAACGTAGTGAAGTTGCGACCTGCTACAAATGATTACTAGGAAATCTAACGCTACTATCTAGATCAAAGTTCACCGCTACATCACAGGCACAGTGTTTATAAAATTATACTCTACAGGTCTCAGTTTGTTTGTGTGTTTGTTTGTTTGTTTGTTTGTGTTGGTTGAAGCATTAACAAAACTAAGTATATGTTTTGATATTCATAGCTGATGTGTTACTCTCGTATTATGAAATCGACGATTTATCAAGTGTGATTATCACACAGTGATTAGGAGCAGAGTGTGTGATAAAAAGTAGCAGCGCGATTTATGAAAAATAACATCATAAATGATGTTTCACTTGCTCCTTTTGAAATCATCATTAACAGCCTGAAGACGTCCACTGCTGAACATAGGCCTCCCCCAGAGCACGCCACCTTGAGCGGCCGCTCGCCTCCTGCATCCATCGGCTCCCCGCGGCTTTCACCAGGTCGTCGGTCCACCGAGTGGGGGGCCGGCCTACGCTGCGTCTTCCGGTTCGTGGTCGCCACTCGAGAACCTTTCTTCCCCATCGGTTGTCAGTTCTACGAGCGATGTGGCCTGCCCATTGCCACTTCAACTTACTAACTCTAAGAGCTATATCGGTCACTTTAGTTCTCCTGCGGATCTCCTCGTTCCGGAGCTTATCTCGCAGGGAAACACCGAGCATAGCTCGCTCCATAGCTCGCTGCGCGACTTTGAGCTTACTAATGAGGCCAACAGTAAGAGACCACGTCTCAGTTCCATAAGTCATCACTGGCAACACACACTGATTGAAAACTTTCGTTTTCAGGCTCTGCGGTATTTTGGGCGAAAAGATAGGACGAAGCTTCCCGAACGCTGCCCAGCCGAGTTGGATTTTTCGCGCCACCTCTTTGTCGAAGTTGGACCTACCTAATTGGACAATCTGTCCTAGGTAGACATACTTGTCGACAACTTCGAGAGTATCGTTCCCAACAATTACCGGTATAGGTGGAACATGAGCATTAGACATGATCTTTGTCTTGTTCATATTCCTTTTGAAATAGTCCATGCCTATTCATAAGCACTATGTGTGCAAAATACAAATTGGTCCAGCCATTTTTAAGGTGAAAACCACACAAATAAATCCATCGTCAGCCACGTCGTCACTTACCATCAGCTGAGACCGTGGTCAAATGTAAGCCTATGATTAAAAAAAAACTATCTACGAACAGATATGTATAATGTTTACTTTTATATTCATAATCATCAGCTTTTTTCTGTCTACTGCTGAACATAGTCCTCCCCTATAAGGGGTTGCCATAATAGGCTAGGGTCCTGCTAATTTTTTATTGTATAAATTAATATTATTCCTCAAAAAAATCAACAGTTGTGAAAAAAAATTAAACATCTCAAAAAATTACAAAGCTACAAGCATTTTAACATAAAGAAATAGAAAGAGACAGCTCAAACATGCAGTGACGTCACTCTTGCTCCTCTATAGTACCTCATTACTAAGTTGTGGTAGCTTTACATGCAGTCTTTTTGGCATGTGTTGATTTATTTACCGAATTCACTTATTGTTTCAATTATTGCATCCATTTTAACCTACTTATGAAAATAATATTGTTAATTTTTAGTAGCAGGTAACTAGCCTATTACCATCGCTTGCTTGGCGTCTTTATATCACATCATCAGCTGAGAAGATTACCTTAGCCATGTCTCAATTTTAGTTTCAATTTCAATTATTTATTTGCCTTTATTATAAACAAGGATTTATTTACAGATTAATTTGTAAAGAAAAAATTGAATCACGAGCGGGACTTGAACCCGCTTCCATCCGTCCCTAAAGCCGGGACATGCTTTACTTAAGCTACCGCAGCATTTGTGTTGATGTATGTTGACCATCCTGGTTGAGATAATTCTCAAGAATTTCTCAATAGATTGCGCTGCCGACCCCGTAAGTTGGTTGTAAAAGGTGAAGAATAAATTTGGACACGAGACCACTTGTCACGGTAGCTTAAGTGAAGCATGTCCCGGCTTTAGGGACGTATGGATGCGGGTTCAAGTCCCGCTCGTGATTCAAATTTTTCCTTTACAAATTAATTTGTAGATTACGCTGAGCAGGCGATACTGCTATAAAAATCATAAATAAGGATTTATTTGTGTAAGAAGGCTGCTGTAATTTTTTAAATCATCTCCATAACTTATCGAAAGCTTTTCATTATTATTTATTTGAATTGAACTTATTAAGAACTTTTTTCAATTTTTGTTCGCAAACAGGAAGCTTACCAAAGTAGCTTACAATATACGTAGAGGGAACTACGGCTAAAAAGAAAATTCAACTTGCATAAAACATTCAACCTGCATAAAACGTACCACAATTCTAGGTTTAACTGCCACAGTCGCCGAGCTCGAGAGCGAATATCGAATACTCTGTCCAGTTCAACTGATCCTTTTAATCCACTTTTATTAACAACTTTCCTTTTATCCCCCGACTCAAATATTTAAACGTAAAAGTAAATTGCACGATGACCGTTAAAAGAAGGAAACAGAAACGCAAAATTAAACTGCTGCAGTCAATTACAAAGCTTAAAAATATCACTGGTATTTTCTTAATCCAGAAAAAAAAGGGTTTCTCAATCCTTTAAACCTCTTGGAACAACTTAAGATTCGTTCCCGTTAAATCTGTACCGGCAGATACGTATTTTTTGCAAGCGGCTTACCACTCCACTAACTCTGAATATTTTAGGCGTTTTGTTAATATCCTAATCCTCGTTTCTCGTCCGGGAGAGGAGTCTGCATTCACCGTTAACAGTTTCATGATTAATGACTGAAAACTCTTTGATGGCTTTTTAATTAGAGCTAAAATAGGGATGTAATACTGGTTGCGAGCGAGAAGGTCGGTGCGGCCACAGCTATATTTCATACAGGGGAGCGCGAGCTTGAATTTGCAAGGCTAATAAATTGTGGAATACCTAGGCCTTATTGGCTCAGCGTTAAACCGTTCAGCCGCCACTGGATTATTTTTCGTCCAAGTTTCCCGTCTTTGTGGAGCAATTGGAAAGTAAAATGCTAAGCATATTTTTACCTTTGTGCGGCGCTTAACGTCAAGAGTTTACTTTATCGGTAACACAGGATTGGAATTTCTAACTTTGGATTACAAATTTATTTCCTCAAACCTCTCGACTCGACTTTCAGATTATTCTGATTCGTCAGTGAAAATGGCGATTAATATTCAATATGAACAACCTAATGGAGTGATTGTTTCTGTAGGACCCCATCAGGATCAGCTTTAAACGATGAAATAATATTAATTGGAAGAAATTGTACGCGTTTTCCAATTTCTTAACACAAATGTTTGATGTTCTATAAATATTGAACCCCTTGTTGAAATATTAGACTTACTTAAGTAATGAAATCGTTATATTGGCGGTGAAAGAGTTATTTGTACAGAAAAATTACAACTAATACATAGCTACCTAGTGCTCGTCAGAGTCTCATCATCATCATCATCATCAACAGCCTGAAGACGTCCACTGCTGAACATAGGCCTCCCCCAGAGCACGCCACCTTGAGCGGCTGCTCGCCTCCTGCATCCATCGGCTCCCCGCGGCTTTCACCAGGTCGTCGGTCCACCGAGTGGGGGGCCGGCCTACGCTGCGTCTTCCGGTTCGTGGTCGCCACTCGAGAACCTTTCTTCCCCATCGGTTGTCAGTTCTACGAGCGATGTGGCCTGCCCATTGCCACTTCAACTTACTAACTCTAAGAGCTATATCGGTCACTTTAGTTCTCCTGCGGATCTCCTCGTTCCGGAGCTTATCTCGCAGGGAAACACCGAGCATAGCTTGCTCCATAGCTCGCTGCGCGACTTTGAGCTTACTAATGAGGCCAACAGTAAGAGACCATGTCTCAGTTCCATAAGTCATCACTGGCAACACACACTGATTGAAAACTTTCGTTTTCAGGCTCTGCGGTATTTTGGACGAAAAGATAGGACGAAGCTTCCCGAACGCTGCCCAGCCGAGTTGGATTCTTCGCGCCACCTCTTTGTCGAAGTTGGACCTACCTAATTGGACAATCTGTCCTAGGTAGACATACTTGTCGACAACTTCGAGAGTATCGTTCCCAACAAACAGAGTCTCAGAGAGTTCGTCAGAGTCTAGCATGCTTGTATTGAATAGATCTTGAGTTCAAAATTTTAAACTGAATTTGTGAGAACTTCCTATGCGCAGAAGGAATGATAATGAATGAATCAATGAACTTGTAACAAAAATACTGAAAGTCAACTTTCTTCTTTGTCTTTCAATGGTAATCTAGAGCCTAGATAGATGCCTAACAAGGTGACCCCCCCCCCCCCCCCCCTCACAGCTTTGAATCGACCTTCCTAACACCCTATATAATTAATATTTAAAAAAATATGTTTTATTTTTATCTTTTTATGATTTTATAATGGTTATTAAAAAAAATGTGTAGTCAAACCAAACTAGATTTTATTTCATTTGGGATAATAAACATAAAATTTTGCACCTTTTTATATATAGATAAAAAAGAAAAGAATATGTCTTGAATAATTGAATCCACAAAGTAAAAGTGAAATATTTATTAGTATTCATACCCAAACGGGCAACTAATAACCACAAGTGCACGGCAGCCTGTCGCCACCAGCCAAGTTTTTGAAAGTCACGAACGCTCGACTGGGGTGTTACCCGAAAATACTCCTATTACGACCATGAGCTTCGAAAACAATGACTGGCAAGAAACAGGCCTAAGCAGCCACTTTCAGCAATTAAGAAAAACAAAGAATTTTTATGTACCAAGCCTCGTTGGGTTGGGGATTTTAAGACAGGGCATTGGCGTTTTAGAAGTTAAAATATTTTGTCGAGGTTTTAGGGGTAGTCTGTGGAGTAGTGAGGGTATAAGGGTAAGGAGGAGCGAGAGGCAAGAGTATGGTGGTGAACTTAAAGAAAAAGCTAATGTCATATCATAGGATATCAAGAAGTCAAAATACTGAAAGAGAAGCGCAAGCCATTATGTATGTAGTGTAACTAAGTACTCTTAACTATAGTTATACAAAATAATAATTCTTGACCAAGTCAAACTCCATCAAACTTGTACTGAAACAGGTGTGTGATACCATTGTAACCACCATGTTGTACTTTGCAACAATGTGTAAACCATACTAACCTAAGCACCGAAACACCAGAATCTATTTGGTGAGCAGCCAC
Source organism: Ennomos quercinarius (assembly GCA_910589525.2). Classification (NCBI taxonomy): domain Eukaryota; kingdom Metazoa; phylum Arthropoda; class Insecta; order Lepidoptera; family Geometridae; genus Ennomos; species Ennomos quercinarius. The sequence goes on from OU342501.1 coordinate 9,472,482, forward strand.
AGCCGCACGCGACGGGACCTCAGATGTGCGGGAATCTGATTTGATATATGGAGCTATTAGGAAACAAACTTTTAATTGCCGGTAATCCCGGTGTTGTATTGTAAATTCTGTTTTTGTTCGAAGGAGGCTGTGAATTATGTGCCAATAAAACTGAAAGTTTAAATAGGGAGGGCCTTATAAAGAACAACGAGCTTTAGTCGAAAATGGAAGAAAATTGACAATCTATACAGGACTTTATTTTCAGTCTGTTTTTAGATTATTCTATTTAAATTAACTATTCAATTTTTTTATTTTTTTTCTACCTTTCGTTTATTTGGTGGTATTTCTTTTGCATTATTTCAAATTAAAAATAGTTTATTGATTAATTAGGTCTTTGACTATTTAACCGGTGGTAGAATAATCAAAGTAAAAAGTATATCAGTTATTATAGATGTTTATTATAGATGCATGGAAAATTTAGTTGTGTACTAACTAAACTGTGAAACGGTATATTAAAGCGTGTGCCTCTTCGAACCTATACTCACCATAGTCACCATACTATTTCAAATTCTGCTTGGCTCCGCACCAATTACTTTCAAAATTACAAACGGAATGGGCAATCGCTTACTGTGAAGGAAAGCATAGAGATGACATGTTTCATCCACCAAACTAAACTGGGCACAAAACAAAACACTTTGTTTTCTGCTCTAAACTTTTTCCTTGTGAGAGAAGACTGCCTTAACAGTGGGAATGGGCTAGTGATAGTGGGGATAGTGATAATAAGAGGCTAAAAATTAGAGTATTGTCCGTACAGGAGGGGAGATAAACCACTAACAATTAAAATTCATTTAACCGAATAAAATATGAGCGAGACTGACTCAACTCCCAGTGTGAGCATGTTTAAGCAATTTGGCTAAGCTGCTGGCTAAATGTTTTCCTTTTCCGAACTCACACAAAACAATTTCTCACAGACTCCAGCTCTGTCCATTCCGTATCCGGAGCAAGTTCAACTCCAAACAATAGTTAAGCGCAACAAAGAAAGTTGGTTGGCGTTCTGCGGTCGGACGGTGTGAGAAGCGACTTAAGCTGCGGCCATACCGGCGCGTCAAGTGGTGTCCGTGAAGCGTCGAAATCAGCCAATCACCCATCGCTGCCCGTGTTCGTAGACGGCCGCGCTGCGATCGCTGCAGGCAGCAATGGTTACCGAATAGTTTCGCGTCGCTGACGTTGGCGTTTCGCAGATGCGCTGGTGGGCCGGCTTTATGTCCGACAGTTTGCTGTATGCTTGGGGTGTTCGCGTAATCAGTGCAAACAAGCCCGTGTACTTACGACAGACTATTCCGTTCTGGCTTAACTTCACATTTGTGGGTTATAAAATAATTCTTCTCTATATAAAAATGATCTTTGTGGATTTTATAAAAGAGCTGTTGCAGCTCGTGGTTTTAACCACGCTTTTTCTTACAACATTTAGCACCATTTGACTCCTGTAGGCGTTGAATTTTGGAAACTCTTTTTTAGTACACCCCTACAACAGTCTTGACGTCCAGAAGTTTGGACTGTACGTTATCTGCCAGTCAGTCAAACAGGACAAATTATTTTATTAGCATAAATAGATAGGGTTTGTTGGTTTGTAGTTTTCAGTTGCACGATATTTCGGAATTTCATTCCAAAAACTTTTGTTAGTCTCTAAGCTATTATTACAATCAGCTATGAAATATTTATAACTCAAAAGCGGAATAAATTATTTAGCTAACCTATTCAGAAAATGTAAGGTACAATTCACTAAACTACCTACACTATAATTATTCATCATCAGCTTGAAGCTTGGACGAAGAGGATGATATTATGTCCATGGCTTGAAGGCTTCTGCTACTGGACAACTATAAAATGTACCTTTATATACCAAAACAAAGAAGATTCTTTCACAAAATATCGAAAGCCTAATGAATATACTAGGTATAATTATGTTATACAAGTATGTTCTAACATAACTATTATTATGTTCTTCATTCCAAATTAGTGTTCTAATTTTCCCCCGTATCAGTTGTACGCGTTAGGGCCTTGATTTATTTGCGGGTGTGAGGCGTGAAGTAAATGAAGTGCCTCCAAGAGTAGATGTACGACGAGACCGGGCCGTAACTACCTGTGAGAAGGGGCTTTAGATCACTGAGAGGTACGGTGTAGCTTACGTGTGCAATGTAGAATGACGGTACTTATTTTGCAGAAACCAAACGATAATTAAAAGGGCAAAAAAATTGGTTACCATTCTTTTTTACTGTAAGAACTGTTACTTGTAAACTAAAGTAAATCCACGGATAAAAAATGAATGGACAACCTGTAACTGTGAGTATAGGATCAGCGTATAGTTTATTTTAACCCGTTAACTTCTGCCTTAAGCATGACTTTAAAAATCTTCGTAATGTGAAAAGGTGGCGGAGGGGAATTCCTAGGAACCTATAAGAGATACTAAGACAAATAGTCTGTAGTACCAATTCGTTATTCAGAAGCAGTTTGTCACGGGACGCATTAACGTTTGCGGCGGCGGCGGCGGGCGGCGACTTCGCTTGCGGTGGTGGGGCCTCGCCCGAATTCCTCGCCAGCTGTCATTCCCGACTGGCGATTAGTCAAGCTGCTAAGTGCTACTTTCCGATTGTTTTTCTCTTTGCCGTCTCGTGTCGCTAACTGTAATTTATGCGACTTTACAGTTCTACCGCAGCGTCGAAATTTGCAATCGGCCACGATCCCAGCAAAACCGAAGGTTTATTTATTAGGTGTAGAGTTAACTTCTGAACTGAAACCTCTGCGGGTGCAGCGGTCGACGGCCTTTTTTGTTTGCAGTTTGTTACTGGATTCGAGAATTATAGAGCTCTGTATTCACATATATCTTTATTGAAACCCCCTTTTTAGTGTGGTCTGGGTTTCGTATGCGAAAGTTAATCAGTTTCTAATTTGTTTAATTTTCATCTTTTCTGCTTTTAGTATGCCTTTGTGTGTTTTAGGTAGTGATTAATGAATGTGGTCACATAACTGTTTTTTTAAATTTGTCGTAGGAACACGGAACAACTTTTTTGTTATATGTGCAATTTCAGGATGTTACTAATTTCATTTTTGTTTACTTCTACGCTATTTAAAATAATGTACTTCCAAATAAAAAATTAAGATTACATGTTATTCCATTTTTCTTCATTTAACTAGCATTAGCGACTATCATATTTCTCATGAAAGTAACCTATTCAGAGTTTGATACTAGCTTAATTCTTGTGCAAGCAAATGAACGGCGGTCCGGCCCTGGTGTCAGAATTTTCAATGTTCCAATATTTTTTGACTTTGCTCAATGACTGTCTTTCAATCAAAACTGGTTGTGCTCCAAAGTAAGGTAATACTCAGTAGTAACTACTTACCACTTTTTAAAAGTAGTTAACTACCCAAGCAGCCACTCAAAGTGGCGCTCTGTGGACGACGCCTATGTTCAGCTGGACATCTTTAGGCTGTTGATGATGATGATGAAACCATCTAAGTGCTGCCCATAGCAAACGTTACATTAACTTCTAACAAATCAGTTCACGGGTTAAGAACGGTTAGTCAGAGTTAACTATGAGCACTTCATGATAAAATCATTCCGAAATTCCGAAGCAAGTACAAAAATCTTCCTCGACAGTTCTGACTACATTTCCCTTTTAACCCAAAGAGTACAGCCAAAGGTGTAAAACAAAAATAAAAGTCCAATAAAATAAATTGCAAGCATCCTCAACTAGTCTCTAGTTCTCTGTTTGCTTTGTGTATTGACAACCAATGTGTTCGAAACAGGAGTATACAGAAAATTCTAAATCGTAATTCTTAGTTCTATTACAACAAGGTCCATATTTGAACTGTTTCCTGTGCTTTTGACTGTTCAAACATGTGAGACAAAGGGCAACCGAGCTGATTGTGGAAGGTCTTTCTTTCACCTAGCGTATAATCCTCAAGCTTTGGATTAGCTTTATGTATATGTCTATAGTCCTTCTGATTCTCATGGATGTTTAGAAAAATTATCTTCACCTAGAACGTAAATACTTCAGTCTAAAAACTGATTAAGTCTAATCAAATTCAAGTAGGTTCCAAAATTCACTTAGGTACAAATCAGTAGGAAAGTGCGTAGATACTTAATGTTAATTTAGTTTTGGCTGTTAATCTAATTTTGGTTCAAAAAAACACTTGCTTTCTTATGGAAGCCACGTTTTGATACCCGACGGCAATCGTGTTGGTACCAATATTACATTTAAATTGCAAGAACATATGTATACAATCATGTGCAGATGGTAAAATATTTTTCAAAGTAAATACTTTGGTATTTCTGCAGTTATTCATGTGTCCTTAAAAAAAAATATTCCAAGTAATTCATCTATAAACAAAATATTTTTATGTTTAGTATTGCTTTTGGTGTACCTATCTTTATGTACAAGTACGTAATGTAGGTAAGTTTTCCATTTAAGTATGATTAAAAAGCTCTTTATGTAAGGAAAAATAAGTATACATTTATACATACATATCTGCCAAAATGGCCGCCAAACACGTGCACTAAGGGCTATGATAATGTACCACACAATGTGCACGTACACCTAAGTACATCGTACTAACGCTGCAAATATAAAAGAGTTGAGAGTCCTGATCCTCCCACCTCTCAAAGGCAACAATTAAAGCGAGGGATGAAGGCGTAAGGGGGTTACTACGGAACTACTGAGTGGAAGCAATGACAGCTCCCTCACGTCGACTGCCCCGGCTTGTAAAACAGAAAAATACTGCTCGGCTAAATTATGACGCGGCACATTTTAGGAACCCTTGCGATATAAGTTCGTTAAAACAGTCATTTTTTTCAAGGTGGGTTTGCTGCTGTGATTGCTGTGCACAGCATTTGAACAGTTTTAATAACTAATAACTTAGAATTAATGATTATACTGAAATGAATCATCAGTAGCTATATTCTGGCTGGAGACGTTCAACAAATGTAGTGTTTTTTTATGTAAACGGATGACGTGACGAGCTAGTCGTTTGCCTGGTGTCAAGCGACACGGCCGCCCATAACAGATTGCCAAACCAGATTCGAGTTTCGTGCACACTTTACAGCCGATCACACTTTACTGTCAAGTATATAGTTAAACTAGACGGAGCCCGTGGTTTCAACCGCATGCCTTCACTATTTTGACACCCCATTTTAACTCTCTTAGTTCAAATTTCAAAAACTCTTTCTTAATACTCCCTTACGCCGTAACACGAAATACCCTCCAAATATGAAGTCTCTATGTCCAGCGGTTTGGGCTTTAGGTACGTTGTCTGCAGTCACTTGGGACAAGCCTTTTACTAATTTTGGTAGATAGTTTGGTTAAGCAGTTATACAAAGTGCGATACAAACACAAAGAAATAAGTACAGTGTGCATAATAAATCAAGCAGCATATCTAAATCACGTGAAACTTTACAAAACAATCAATAGTATAAAACAACAAAGTTAAAGTTGAACGTGCATTTAGTCTATTCCAGTATTATCCTGATATTTCATTCCCTTACAGATTTAGTTCCAAGACCCCGCCAACAAAAGTTTCTGTTATGTACTCTCCAGCTATTAAAACAATGAATCTGATGTATGTAAAGCGAAAGGGGTGTCGCCAATACGCTTCTCATGATAGCCCACCGAAGCGGAAGGAAGCCGCGGTGGAGTAGTTTTTTTCAAAATGGCGGCATGTCAGACGTCATTCTGACGTGTGAAACAAAATAAAACAAGATGGCCGCGTTAAATGGGGTTAATCGAGTGGGTAGCTGATTGTAATCGAAACCGATCATAACAGCATTGTAACTTATTTTGGTTTCCTCTTTACAAATTAATTACATGTATAAATTATTTTCCTGAGATCTTCAAAAGCACAGAATTCCCACTAGTAGAAATCTATTTCGCGTGGCCGCCTAGTTGTTTCTTGCTCCCACACGAGGTGCTGCCTGAATAAGAACGTCTCCCAAAATTTTGGGTAGATAATGCGCGATTTCGTTAGCTCTATCTATAGAGTAATTTACCTTGATACCTAGAATTTATGTTTTACCAGTGTTCACTGCTTCTTTATTGTAAAAACTAAAATGTAAGGTCAGGTGGTGTAAGTGAAACGAAGGAGTACATAAGTGAAACCCTATCGTAATCAATAAATCACGCAGTTTAGCTCTATGCTATGTGGCGAAATGGTTTCAATGCTCTAGCACACGCGTCACACAATCTTTCTGCTAGGTCATAAAATAAAAAGAAATCAGCTATCTTTAAGTTTACAAAACACAAGTCGGCTGATGTCATGAAGCAATTTAATAGTGTTTATGTACATTTTTACACGAAAGTAATGCATGAAACGGCGCGTAATGTGGGGTTAGTATTTGCAGTCACAGACGATACAGGTAATAAAATCAATGAAATACCTACTACATTACAAATGTCATTGTAAATGTCCCATGGGCGAAAATCACGTATTTCACATCAAAAGCTGGAAAACGTCTAGTGCTGAACACAGGCATGCCCATAAAACGCAATTTTAGACCCTGATTATAGGGAGGTTTGTCATAATCACCTCGCTTAGCAAGTAGCATGTCATCGCAGAAGATTATAATGTTCCAAGGAGAATGCTACTGCCCATTCTCTGGATAGTCCCTTAGTCTGCTCTTATACGGCACCCAAAGAAAGAGATGGAGATTCTGCGCTAATAAAGTGATACCTGGCAGCTATTATTATATAAGTAGGTACCTAATATAATGACTGCGGGTAACAGATATTAAAAACAAAACTGTCAATATAGTCAACTGCAAAATAGTCAAACGCCAATGTCAACCTACCGTCAGAATATTGAATCGGAACGTTTCTGTCAAAACCGTGAACCATTATTGAAGTGATGTTTCGTTCACGCAAATTGAATTTTAAAAATTATTTTCTTGAAAAGTATTTAATGCCGTCATTTGCCATTTCAGATTTAGGCTTTCTATGTGTAAAAAAAATTAGTGGCCTAGCAGAATTCACATAGTGGATAGATGTGCAAGTATGTTTCACTTACTCCATCTGACCCCTAAATATAAAATGATATATTTTACTAAGTGAAATCAAGCAAATAATTAGCTAATATACCTACAAAAGGATTTTTTCCGACTTATAAACATTTGCAAATCAACATGGTACCTAGCTGGTTTTATGGGAAATTATAAAGCATAAACTGGCAGTACCTTGACAATGAAATTTTTTGGTTAGGTATGGTTATTTTATCCATTAATTAATCATTTAGCTGTTTCACTGTTTAGCTGAGGACTTGTTATTACATGAAATGTAACGCTGTATTTATGTTTTTCACAATAAACACTTCTAAAAAGGGAAAATAGACAAAATAATGGCTACTTACTTGTGAAATGTTATTCCTTCATATTTACGCCTCAGTGCGACTTCTGTTGCTTAAAATGCTGCAGCCACCCACTGCACACACATTATTTCTCAAATATTTATTGCCTAGATCACCATTTAAATAGGATTATTTCACAAAAAACATCAATTTGAAAAAAATGTTAACCTGTTTGGCTTAGATCAAACGAAGCCAAATAAAAAAACCCGGTAACGGTGACAAGGACCAAAGATATTACGTTCGTCTTTTTTTTGCTAAGTACCGAATGTATAGCGCTCTCCTTGTTGCCCATGAATGACGTCATATACTACGGTTCTACTCGTACATATTCAAAGTTCAAAAGAACCCGATAGTGGTGGTTGTAAATTTTAAATGTTTTCCCAAATCTAGCTTGGTGTTGGATTTTAATGTGTAATAAAGGTGGAAACGTGCACGAGCGTAGGCAAATAGTTCAAAGTTCCAAAACAATGCATTTTCATTTTCTCTTCAAGGCTTTCCAGAGCTTTCAGTAAAATATCCTCCATTTTACTAGTGGCATTTTGACTGACAAAATAGGATTTTAACATGACATTTAAATCGTACAAATTTTTCCTCACTTGACATTGGCAGAAAACGAACATTAGCGATGTTCGTTTAGAAACGATAGAAAGCCATTAAACGAAGAAGAATAATTATTTTCCTGGCTACACCACTTTTATGTGGTTACACCACTTTTGGACGTCCTTGAAGCCCAGTAGGTACCAACTTTTTTCAAAGATAGTATTTCAATAAGTATTTTAACTTTTCTATTTCAACATCTACAAGACCGTGAGCATAGAGCATGAAAAGATTTTTAATAATATTACCGAACGATACAGATTCAAAACTATAACAAACAGAACTTGTGTTATAAAATGTCAGTCATATGCATCATCAGATAGATATTTGGTATTTGGATACAGAATCACCATAAACTAAAATAAAAATCACATTTATTATTAAACGTAACGTTTTACTTTTGGGGTATTTTATTTTCTCCCTAAATGAGCAATGAGTAATATGGATACCTACAATAGGTTAGTAGGTACTGTTATTGGTGGTAGGTATTGTTTTCATCCCTAAGTAATTTTGTGCTGAACTTGAGAATGCCTAATTCGTATCCGAGGGTTAGGCAGTTCATTCGTTTAAGTGATCACTCCAAAATACTGGAAATCTGACATTGGCCCTTTTCCTTTTTCGGAACCTCGAAACGGGCTCTCGCATTTTCATTTGAAGGCGTCCGAAGCTCTCCCTACTTTTGCGAGTGCTCTGTTCAGCGTCAAAACGGCTTTTGCTCTTAAATCAAAGTGAAGCAGCTCTCGGGCAGCGGGCAGGGCAATATGAAACAGGTCGAGCCCAGTGATCCGCACTCCAAAGGGCCGGTCGGCGTCTCAGATGTCGCTCCAAGAGCCCATTCGCGGGCCCCGGCCACACCCTCCACTCGACTCGCACATAAGCCCACGAACGGCCCGCTTTATTTATTATGTACAGCCATTAACGCCACTGGCATCATGGCGGCGAGTTTTTCAATTTTTAATTTCCCTCTTACCACGTCGGCGACACTCAAAACGCTCCCTGGATTGACACTTAAGCTTGTAACTCATCTCGCGAGAGAGCCGCCTGTCGCTGTAATGAGTTTCTCTTGCGAATAGAGGTTCTTATTTCACTCGGTAAATAGTGAAAAGATGTTTTATTTATTTATCCAGACACTATAAAACTCGTCTATTTACGCTCAAGTTGTCACAAAAGCATCGAATCGTTAGTTTTCCATTTGAATTACCTACCAACCTCAATTGTTACACGATTTTTCGTTTAAACCTATCCATATAACTTTGGCTGTTAATTTGTTTTCGATAATAGGTTTGACACGTCGTAATACGTGACACGTAATACGTAAGTAAGTAGGTGGTATATACGTAATATCGGGTATTTGTTTTTAGCACCTCTATGGCTTTGTCACGTCTGCTCCTAAATACCTACGCACCCAAAAGTGCTTTGTAAGGCTTCAAAGCTTACAGTCTCAAAATGGCGTCTTTTTCTACGAAAATCAATGTGTATGACTCAATACATAAAGTCAATACCTACTCGTAAGAACTAGTAATTAAGAAACAGTATGCGATGAACAAACAGCGTAATTTGATTTTAATAATTTTCAGCCAACAATTATAAATACTAATGTCATTTTCTTTTCCTTATGTAGGCAACTAGTTTGGCTAGCGTCGTAATTTTTAAACTCCGTAGTGACCCCTCCTGCTCCTTGCACACGATACTATTTTCAACTTTGTAATTTCTAGGGCACAGTGCAGCGTTAAGTTTTAACGATGATTTCCAGATTCTTATTTTGGATAAATTCAATAAGTTTTTAAATAATTCATAATGTGGTCATTATGAATTATTTAAAAATCTTCCTTGTCAGTGTTAGTTTATGATGCTCAAAGATTAAGGTGATGAAATTTTAGAAATGGTTTGCCCTTAAAGAGAGACTCAATCAGGGTATGTACCTAACTATAATAACTGCCTAAGACCGAATGATAGCCTACGGCATCCAAAACTATCCCGCTATCCAGTATCCAGCCCAAGTCAACTTTCAACTGCTGATTCCCCAAATTTATTTCATTAAATTTAATTCTGAACTCTCGAGGGCCGAGGATTCGGGCTGAGGCGAACGAGTTAAAGTTCAGAAGATACCTAGGCAAATTAATCTTAAGGGAGTTTTGGCTATCCCGCTCCGTGGACTTGAGTGCTCTAAGTCCCTCGGACGTTATAAATTAACAAACCCTCGCCGGTAATTAAACGGGAGGTGTGTTTCACATCCAGTAACGAACAAAAATTCAATTAACCTTAATTGTGTTATAGTAATTTTTAAAGCCAAAGCTTTGCAGCTATTTACGTATCTAGCATTTTTTAAATCAAACTGATCCTGGCTGTCTTCGTTAAGGGACGTTTTTCGTTACAAAAATGATAACTGATAAATCTTGGGAGAAAATTTAATTTGATCTTATTTAGAAGTTAATTAATCTGTCGTAATTCATCTATCTATTAATAAAAGGCTTTGTCCTGACTGACTGACAGACAACGTACAGCCCAAGCTGCTCAACCTAGTGACTTGAAACTTGGAGAGTGGCTTTTTTTGTGACGTAAGCGCATGCTAAGAAACGATTTTAAGAAAATTCAACCCCTAAAGCTAAGGGGATGAAAAGGGGGAAAACGTTTATATGAAAAACCTACATTTCGTAACGTATCGCTTTGAAACTTGACACATACAAACAAGTATAAAAATAAATGAAATAGTATTCTTACTTTTTTGAAAATCAAGCTCCAAAGTGGTAAATTTTGTAGTTACAGTTTGTATGAAAATTTTAAAAGAATTGTCCGTATTATACTGAAATTACAAATATCTATAGAGAATACAAAAAAATACACGCGGGTCTCGGCAATTTTTTAATTTCATCCTTTAAAAGGGTAAAAAATACAGGACAAGGTCCCATCGTAAGACGCTCAGCACAGCCTTTATCCGCTGGAGCTAAAATCTTTGAATTCCGAAGATAGATACATTCATTTCATAGCGTAGGGGTGCGCCAAAACGGAAGTTTTATCCCGAAAAAATTAGCGGTTCCTGATGGATAGTGCACGCGGGCGAAGCCGCAGGCATAAGCTAGTGTTATACATTTATTTTTAATAAAAACTTAATTACTAAAACTAGCTAGCCATGTATGTATATAAAAAAATAACTAATTGTATTTTCTTTTTTTTGCAGGTATGACTATTACGGAGACCTCAATCCAGTTATATTCAATAGGTAACAATTATTGTATAAACATCATGACTGAAACGGAGCCGCGTATTATGGTGGTACATCTTAATTATAATAAGTCTTAATGATAAGTCCGTGTAGCTTAATGGAGTTATAAGCATTAATAGCGCAGAGCTCTGCGATACAATGATAAAACGGCGGAATGCTCACAGAATTTTCCAAGCGGCCGCACTCTGAAATCTCTTTAAGCATACATCTGCTTCAGTTACCGCTTCCGACGAATTAAGGAAAGTTGAAACTTTATAATTAACACAGTTAAATATCCATTAAAATTCGTCAAATGAGTCGCCTCTTCATTTGCATATTTTGCAGCGCGGGTGGAGTTGGCGAACTAATGTTTTGGGTTCATTTCCTAGGAGTCCCATGGCGGTCGTTGGTGCGAAGCCTTTACCGGCACCGCGATATGGAATTAAATGTTGATTAATATCGCGCGTTTTAGGACCGCCGTGAGGCTGATGCTGTTGAAACCCGTTCAGGTGTTCAATTTAGAGGCACTTTGCAACTACAAACTAGTTAGCAGTTACCTCGGGCTCGCAGCTGTGTCGTATATGTTACGTTAGTTAAGTAGCGCTCGTTGGTTCAACGGCAAGGATTTGGGTAATTTATGTAATTGATTTGCTTTTATGTCTTTGCATTCGAAGGCCCGAACTGTATTCCCATTACCCATATTATCGTTAAAGGAAATGTATTGTAGCATTACATACATTCAGCCAAAGCAAAACTGGGTTAGGAAAATCAAGCGTATCAGTTTTACCACAATGACTTAAGCTTAGTAAAAGTAGTATTACTCAAACTTCACTGAACACAGTCATGTTTACAGGTTCATTTGTAAAGGAAAAATTTGAATCACGAATGGGATTTGAACCTGCATCCATCCGTCCCTTCAGCTGGGATTATGCTTTACTTAAGCTACCGTGACAAGTGATCTCGAGACCGAATTTATCCTTCACCTCGGCTACAGAGCCTCGACCATAGACGCAAAGTTGCCAGTTTATCGGTCTTTCATCGAGTGCATTTTGGAGAGTGCGCACTGGAGTTGCATAACCTGATTCCGCCATCACCTTTCCACCATCGGACAAGCAGATGTACGAAAAAACGCCATCGTTACATGGTTAACATCCCGCATGTGCGAACAAAGCGATTTGCTTCCACATTTATCATGCGAACAGCCAAATAGTGGAACGCTTTGCGGCGTCTGTATTTCCCGAGAACTACAATCTTAGAGTCTTCAAATCGAGAGTGAACAGGTATCTTCTAGGCAAGCGCGTTACATCCTAGGCCGCATCGACACTTAACATCAGGTGAGATAGTGGTCAAGCGCAAGCCTATCCAACAATAATAAAAAAAAAACCTTTCATAACCAACTTACGTGGGTCCCAAATCAATGATTTGGGAGGCGTTATCTTTACAGCATTTGTGTTGATCTAACTTGACCATGCTGGTTGGGATGATTCTCAAGAATTTTTCAATAGATGGCGCTACCATCCCCGTAAGTTGGTTGTAAAAGGTGAAGGATAAATTCGGATACGGTACTCTTTCCATAGGGTTCACTCTTCCAGTGGACGTAGCCTTCTCGATCTTCTTATACCGGCAACGGCCCAAGCCGAGGCTTGCACCCCAGGGGTGCCCTTGAGCTAGTAGCCTACCGCTTTTGATGGCTGGGCGCCTTAAGCGCCTGCCTTCCCGCCCGGTAACACTGTAAAGGTCGCTAGAGACCAACAGTATAAACCCCATCAAAAAAAAACTTTTCACGGTAGCTTAAGTTATGCATAATCCCGGCTAAAAGGACGGATGGATGCGCGTTCAAATCCAGTTCGTGATTCAAATTTTTAGAATAGAATAGAATATATTTTATTGTTAAACTGTATACAATATGGTCTTAGGGTGGTATTATGTTCCAACAATTTTGTCCATTTTGAACGTACAATATTTTAACAACTAAAAAAGAAATTTATATTAGTGACAATATAATATAGGTCCACCGACAGTACCAACACAAGAAAAATTACAATAATTATATACAATCAAAAATAAAGAACATGAAAAGGTTTACATAAAAAAAATCGGAAAATTTCGTATTGACTAGGGATGAATTTTTTGATTACCACGTACGTAACCAAAAAAGTACCAAAAGTAGTAGTGTAGGTACCTAGACAGGGTAATGCTAATGACTTAATTATTGAAGTACTAATTTAGATTGTAATAGGCCTTATCAATTAGCCATTCCTTTAGACTGCGTTTAAATGTATTTCCAGTCAAAAGTTTAAGATGAGTGGGTAAGTGGTTAAAGATTTTAATACCGTTTATAAAAGAGCTCTTACGATACATTGTATTATTAACCTGCGGGATACACATATTGTACCTGTATTTACTGCGCAAGTTACCAGCACGACTCGACTGTGAGTTAAAATAAGTATTTTCATTGTTTTTCACAAAAACACACAACTCTAATATATAGAGACAGGTATCACGGAGTGATTCAGTAGGTACCCTCCATGTTATAGATACTTCGCAAGCATCGTTTTTGTAGCAAGAATGTTGATTGTATATTTACAGAATTACCCCAAAAAAATTATACCATAGCTCAACTGAGGGTAAACATAGTCATAGTAAGCGCTTACTGCCACAGATTTGGATGCAGCGCCACTTAACACAGATAAAGCGTAACAATATGAAGTGAGTTTGTTATTAACTTAACTAATGTGGGCTTTCCAGTTAAGGTGACAGTCCAGAGTAACACCTAAGAAATTTGTTTCCTTTTTTTTTCCTTTACAAATTAATCTGTAGATTACGCTAACCAGGTGATACTGCTATAAAAATCATAAATACAGTCATGTTTATTTGTATGCACAGGACCTTATTACCCCAAAATATTTCCACTTTTCGACCAAGTTGCATTGGCCGTGGTCAATTAGTAGACAAATAATTAAAAAAAACAAAATGCTGTAGGTACATATAAATGACTACGTAGTACTTAAACAAATAAAATCCAAACTTATTTTTTCTATTATTATAAATTTAATTAAATAATTTATTTAATAATTATTATACAGTCATAATATTTCTACAAAAAGAGTGATATTTCTCATGTCAAATTACAAAACAATAATAATAAAATTTAAATACCTACATACTTAACCTAACCTAACAGTTTGTTGCATCAAACTAGACGCCACCGTCGGTACCCCCTCGTCCAAAGGTGCCCATCAGGCTGGCGGCGTTCCCTCGCTGTATGGCCAGCGAAATATGTTGGACCAGGTAGTGGCCCACCTGAGGGTCACGCTTCCTTTCCCTCAGACGAAGTCCGAGGTCCGCGACAAATTTTTTTTGCCTCCGAACACCATGGCCCCGACGTCTCAACGGCAAACGGGACAAACTCGTAAGCTGACTCCAAGACGGCATATTTGAGGTGTTTACCTCCTGCTGCCGTCTTCGCTCCTGCGCCAGCTTCCCGCTGAGTGCCAGTGAGGTGGCATGCTGCGTAAGTGCAGACGCACGTGGCCAAGATTTATTAAGACATTAAAGATTTTTTCTTATAATTTCCAGAAAATACATAATTAAGCTTCTACGAGAGCAACCCGCAAATTATTGGTAAGTTCATGTATAGTTCTGTTAATCCAGTACTCCCCTAATATCATGAAACCATTCGACCCCATTCCCCACTGCAATTTTCTCCAATGCGCTCACGCCGCTAGGGATTCCAACTGTCAATCAAACGTGCACCAATTCACAATGGTCCCAATAAAATATTTACAAATCTAATCCTGTGGGCCGCGAATCCATTATAAATAACCTTTTATAGAAGTATAAAAGTCGGCTGCATCATACTAGGGGTGCACTTAATAAGGCACTCTTTCCACATGCTTGTTACGTATTGATGACGTGTCTAGACGTGTTCAGGTCTGGTTGTTCAGCATTTGCTGTCACGAAACCATGAATTTATAAGGAATTGCAATTTGAGGCACACGTGAGGGGTAAGCCTCAGTTTAATGACCGTGGTTAGACTTCGATTTCCTTGCATTTTTCAATAATCGTGCATCGCGTTTGTAGCCGATTTGAACTGTGTTAATTTTTCCTTGTTTCCAATTTTGGAAAGCCTTAAATTAAAAAAAATAAAATCACACGTCACATCAATAATAAAAGCTCACAGACTTCACTGGCTTGGCCACGTTGAACGGATGGGTGGTGAAACGAGCGTTCGTGGGACGGTCAAGTGGCCGACTTCCAGTTGGCCGTCCTAAGTATCGCTGGAATGATGAAGTAGACATGCGTGGGCTCCAGGTTGAAAACTGGCAGGAGTTAGCTCAGGATAGATCGAAGTGACGGCTCTTATTATCGGAGGCCAAGACTCATTTTAGGTCACTGCGCCATCCTAGTTAGTTCACGTCAATAATCTTCACGTCAGTAAAATATTATACAATGGAATAACAGAGCATTTTCCCTAAATCAGAAAGAACATTATGAGAAAATGCTATTCAAAATGCAAAAATTATGAACTGTTAACCGGCAAATGAACAGATTTGATGTCCCCCATCCGTTCATCGTTGATCATTGTCAAGTAAATTGATGTTTGACAAAATGACGTCACCGCGATGTTATTAAGTTGAAAAGCTTTTAACGATAATTAATGTGAAGAAAATCGTGAACTCGAACCGAAAATTTCAGTCGTCGATGACAATAGCAAACGATTTCGTAACTTGATGTATTATTTTTAAATTAATGCTTGTCGCTTTAAGTCCTGACTGATGGATATTAACGGGAATTTAATGAGATGTGATTGTTTAAAGTTATGACTATGATTGTTCATTTTTAGGGTTCCGTACCCAAAGGGTAAAATGGACCCTATTACTAAGGCTCCGCTGTCTGTCTGTCCGTCTGTCCGTCTGTCCGTCTGTCACCAGGCTGTATCTCATGAACCGTGATAGTTAAACAGTTGACATTTTCACAGATGATATATTTCTGTTGCCGCTATAACAAATACTAAAAACAGAATAAAATAAATATAATTAAGGGGGCTCCAATACAACAAACGTGATTTTTTTGCTAGTTTTTATAGATACGGAACCCTTCGTGCGTGAGTCCGACTCGTACTTGGCCGGTTTTTTAATAACTTGCCTGCCCAAATTATCCTAAGAATTAAAAAAAGTCGTACTTCATTAAATAGACATTTTAATTTGCTAAAATGAGCCAACATTTTGAACATGTTGAACCTATCTCATAAAATCTGTTTTTGTTCGTGCAGATTGAAGTGATGAAAGTATCAACCAAAATAATTAAAGTATCATAAAACTCGCTTCAAAAACTTTCGTCGTTCTTCTGGAGTTTTCTTATCAAGATGACATTCAAGTTATTATTATGAGGTGACACTTTGATAAACCTTTCCTTTTTGCAGGCGAATTCCAAAAGTGTGACTTCCTTGATTCTATTTGTTGACTTTGATTGCTTCCGGTGTTTTTAATTGTCATGATTCCCAAGTTGGAGTTTGAAATATTTATATAGAAACAGTGTGAATAATGCCAAAAGAATAATAATCATCAACAGTCCGAAGACGTCCACTGCTGAACATAGGCCTACCCTAGAGAGCGCCACATAGAGCGGCTGCTTGCCTCCTGCATCCATCGTTAACCCGAAAATAAAAAAGTAAAAGAATAATAAGTAAATCACCATAAATACATAATCACCAACGATGAAGTAAGTAAATGATGGCACTCAAGTTTTCTTTCTTAATGATTATATTTTTGCAGTTAATGAGGACGGTTTCTTTTTTTAAAAATTAACCTTTCATTTTAAATTGCCAATCAAACAAGTGTCTGACGGTAAATAGTCCATTAACACGGCACGACTAAGGGTTTTTTGATCCGAGGTTAAGGTAATCAATGGTTTAAATCTCTAACGAATTTCGACCATTGGTTAGAATTCGTTAGAGTTTTTCACCAGTTACCTTAAAACGTAACGAATGAAAAAACCCACCCTAAGTTCTACTATCTCGAAGTTCAGTTTAACATTTCAATTCGTAGAACCTCATATACCCGAAACCTTCTTCAGTGTAATAAAAACTTTGTTCAGCACAGATTCGCCGTAATTACACCCCATTCAGACGTTATCAAAACCGAATCTCGCTGAGTAAACACAGGGGAGCTGGAACGCACTCTAAAGGGCTATTTTCAATTTTCTTCTAAGCTCGCTCAAATCCCGAAAATCCAGCACCCTAATCTTGGAACTCGAGAGCAAATGCCGCGCTATCAGCTCTCGTCAGAGTAAATAACGAGTTGAAAAATGACAGTAATAACTATCGAGGATAATGAGTGGGGTGGAAATGCCCTCAGGAATACAAGTTCTGCGCACACCAAATGTTGCATCGAATGGTTGTAGCGCTCGCGGCTGCAAGGTAAACAAACCATTGTCGACAGTTTTTACGCCTTTTGTGCCGATATAAAATCTACGTGCTATACCCGTTCCGAAATCTAATTTGCGCGCAACCCGAGTGATAGGTGCAAAAAAACATTTTTGTACCCTAGCAATATTTTTGAATTAGATTTATATACCTCGCCGCAAGGGATTTAACAGTAAATACACATTATAGTGTTATAGGTGGTTAACTAGGCGGTAGGACTTTTCTGCAAAGTTCGTCTAGGTAGGTACCACCGCTTTGTCAGTTATTCTGCCGCTAAGCAGTAGTGTGCAAGCACTACTGTGTACCGCTTTGAAGGGCATTGTAGCTAATAGTGAAATTACTGGGCAAATGAGACTTTATCATCTGATCACACAGTCTAGTAATCTTATTACTATACGGTGTGAAGTCTCAGGATGACGTGCGCAGTGCAGTGTCACGCAAGTTCTGAATGAGACTGCAATCTGTTATGGACAGCCGTGACGCTTAATATCAGGCGAACGACTAGCTCGTCCCGTCATTCGTTTACATAAAAAAAAAATACATACTTTTGAGTTCTCCCATCGGAGTCGCTGCCACCCGTTCAGCAGTCATATATCAGTCCAGACCAGTCAAAGTCGTCCTTATAATTGATTACATAATTTGTGTACGAATCAATTAATAAAATCACCATGAAATATAGGAATAGCACGAAAGTTTTGTCTGTCAACTAATGCACGTTATAAAATAGTTGAATAAACTGGAAACCTCGAAAGTACTTAAGGAATATCATGATAAACCTTTTTGAATAATAACAATAATAACAATAACAATAAAATGCTGGCACTTATTTGGCCCAACGCATCAGCATTGCAATTCAACATGGCAATGCGGCCAGCATGTTGGGTACGCTACCTACCGCTACCGGTAGTGGGCTGGAGCACTTGGACTGTCTATAGGCCATCGCGGCTATTATACAGTCCATAAGTGTTCTTTGTAGTAGGTAGTGTAGCTAGTTTAGTTTAGTTTAGCTTAGTTTAGTGTAGTTTAGTTTAGTTTTTACTATTGTAGTAGTTAGCTTGAGTAATAAAGGCAATTTGCCCGTTAAAAAAAAAAAAAAAGGTTACAATAAATAATCAATCAACTATAAAATTAATAAACCCGTACACAATTTTTTAGTTAGGTTCATCATAAAGCGCAACTCAGCGCCTTGTAAAATTTCAACAGATATTTATGAACAAAGTGACCTGGTTTTGTTATTTATTGTGCAAATTAACAAGTTAATTCTTTTCATTTTCCACCGTTTTCTCTATAATTTTATATGCGAGAAAATCGCAATAACTCCGTGTGAGAGTCACAAAGCGTCCTTATCAGAACGGCTCATTTCCACTCAATCCTGTTTCACGTGCCATCATACGCGACGCTGGGGTATCAGCTTTTTAAAGCGAAGGGGGAAAATGAGCGCGAATTTATCAAAACCGTGTTCTTTCCATTAATCGTATCTCAGATTGTCAGAGTTGTAAGCTGATGGTTGCGCGTAATATACGCCAGCCAACGTAATGACGTCATATACTTTGATGACGCATCTACTAAACATTTCACCGGTTTAGTGAAACACAGAATATCAAGCCCTACCTTTTAAAAACATATTAGGTAAATATAAATAATATAAGATTTTAAACTTCCGATATTTTGGTACTGTTGCAAGCACCATGATCACGGACGAACGCCGTTCAGAACACCGTCCGGTTCGTCCGTGATCATGGTGCTTGCTACAGTACCGAAATATCGGCAACTCGAAACACGGACGAACACCATTTGGATTACCGCTCGGTTCGTCGGTGATCATGGTTCTTGCAACAGTACCGAAATATCGGCAACTCGAATCACGGACGAACACCGTTCGGAACACCGCCCGGTTCGTTCGTGATCATGGTACTTGCAATGCAACAGTACCGAAATATCGGCAACTCGAATCACGGACGAACACCGTTCGGAACACCGCCCGGTTCGTCCGTGATCATGGTGCTTGCAACAGTACCAAAATATCTGCAACTCGAAACAAACAAGCTACATTGTAAATATGCCGTTAATAAACAATATTTGAGTAAAAATAATTTCTAGGCGATCGTTAAAACGATCGCTGAGTACACCATATTTTATAGTTGTACGATGTCAGCATTTCAAAAGTAGCCAGTAAAGTTAATTTTTAATTTTTCCGTACAAAACAAGTTTGAAGAGGCACAGAAACTCAATTAAAATTGTTTGCGAATGGCTGAGTAAATCCGAACAAAAATTGCTCTAACGCAAATAAGAACTAGGTAAGCTTCTTCTCAATTTAGGCCCGTTATAAGATATTTATAAAGATGTTCTAGTGAAACGACTAAAGCCCCACCTTTGCTTCGGCACGCTTTTTGACTAGAATAATATTACTAAAAGCCTTGTGACTTATTTCTAGCAAAGTCGCACTGTTATTAAATTAGAATAATGCAAAATATATATATTATACCTATGCATTATACTTAAATGCAAATAAAATGAAATGTTTTATTTATAACACAACCGTTCAAGAAGATGATTTTGTGAGAGATTATTCCAAAAAAGTAGCGACATGCATTTGGGTGGATTAAGTGGTTTGTGACTTTAAATTAAAGAATAACCTAGAGGATTTAGCTCTATGATGTGCTTCGAGAAAACATTCTAGTCTCGTTAATTACAATATTTTAATTTATTAATATTTTAGAAACATATTTAATTATTATAATTTATAAGTAATAACTCTTCATCGACCGAGCCAGTGGATGCAGAAAGTGTGCAGCCGCTCAAAGTGGTGCTCTTTGGGGGAGGCCTATGTTCAGCAGTGAACATCTTCAGGCTGTCAATGATGAACTCTTCATCTTCTGAACCCCTGCGGTAGAGTTATTTAGTTTAAAAGTATGCAAACGTAATTTTGTCTACCGCCCGTGCTACGGAGCTGGACATGAAGTTAGAAGAGATTGCGGGAGCCTTAGGTAGGCCACTGAGCTCGGTTTTAGAGTCTACTCTTCCAGTTATCCCTCCAGCTACTTGCGTAGATTCTCGCTCCATTTATAGCATGGCGTCTGCCGCTTGGGTGCAAGGCGCCTCCTCATTTTATCAGGTTAGAAGCTTTAGGACTACATGGCTAGATGGCAGGTATAACTAGATCACTTTAAGACCAAATCTCGATACGACTATATTGCGTTTAGTTTACATTGATTTTGGACTAGATCGTCAAAAGACCCGTAACAAGCAAATGGTCGTTTTTTTCCAAAGTACAGTGTCTATAGTATACATACCAATATTATACATACATAGCGGTTTAGTAAGTATAATTAGCAATATTGTAAGCTTAAGTTACGAACCTCGTATTGTTTCACCCACACAATATAATACATAAACTACCTACTATAAATCCATAATTAATACCGTGCAATATAATACCGAAGACGTTTAATCGCGACTCTTGGACCTTAAACATGAAAATCTAACCATTTGTCAAGGTTTCCCCACCATCGTCTGTCAGACGAACGTATCAAATATCATTGGAAATTAATCAACTGAGTTGGCATCTTAGAACGCTGCGGGG
The DNA here is from genome assembly GCA_910589525.2 of Ennomos quercinarius. Classification (NCBI taxonomy): domain Eukaryota; kingdom Metazoa; phylum Arthropoda; class Insecta; order Lepidoptera; family Geometridae; genus Ennomos; species Ennomos quercinarius. Next base: position 9,493,662 of record OU342501.1, read on the forward strand.
CGTCTTCCTCAAAACTTTCCCTTGTGAGGACGATTGCATTTGTGAGTAAACAGAAATAGGGCTATTTGTTTCGTTTTTATCTTAACGTCAGTCTGTTTTGATCTTTATGTCTGTGTATTTGTTTGCTGTCTTGACAAGTTGACAGTTTAACGGTGGTTTTATTTTTTACACGACTACTCCCATAAGGAGGGTTATGATTTCCAATCTATGTATATATGTTAATAATTTTTTTTTATATACTAAAATGGGCATACGTTTGACAACAACTCACCTGATGGTAAGTGACAAAGTTGTCTTAAGTGGAGCACGTTTGTCCATGAGATGCCCATTAACTCCTGGCTTGTAAAAACGCAGGTAATAGGTACTCTCAGCAAAGACTCAGTAAAATGCTTAGTGCGGACTTGTGGTATACTAACGACGTAAGGATGTGAAGAATCACCAAGCCTATGATGGAAAAGGGATGACGGAATGAGCTGATGAAGGTCATGCGCACACTCTCCAAAATGTAACCAATAGAACACCAACAGACCGGTGATCTTGCGTCTGTGATCAAGACTACGAATTCTCCCTTTAACTAGACTCTTATCGTTGATATTCCCTTCATTATTGTAATTAATAGTCACGCAGTGAAATATGATAGAATTTTTATAAACTAATTACTTTTTTTGTAAATAAACTTCAAAATAGAGTATTTCTCTTAGCGTATTTATTTATTTCCTAAAATATGTAACTTTAGTAGTTTTACGTTTTATTTGATTAAATCACAAGAGCTTGAGCTTTGAAGAAAGTCCTGTAAATTTTATCAAAGAGGTATTTAGAGTACCTACCTATGGTTTAGTTAGTATCTAAATTACAAGTCATCGTTAGTCTTAGTAAATACGTTTTACTCATAAATAATATTTACTAACTAAAATGTTATGGTCTATTTTCCGATGGTCTGATTAAAACCGCGGAGAGCTGATGGATGCAGGAGGCGAGCAGCCGCTCAAAGTGGCGCTCTGTGGGGGAGGTATTTGTCTTCAGGCTATTGATGATGGATGGTCTATTTCAATTAGGTTCTGTAGATTCAGAGTGTCCTCAATTGGCATTATGAAGCTGCATCTTCCTTATAGGAACATTTTAGTTTAGAATTTTTTACTCTGGAGCTTGTATGTCCCTAAGGACTGGCTTCATATTACGGACCAAGCATCCACCTTCGGCTCACCACTTAGACGGCTTACCAAGTCTACCCGGGTCGTCCCCTTTTCACGTATTAATATAATCGCGGGGAAGCTTTATTTCATACCACTGCCACCCTAAAAGACAAAAGATGTATCACAGCTATAAGTCAGACGAATTAATCCATATCACTTGGCAATAAAACGAAAGTAACATCTCAAGAAGTTAATAGAAATTTATCACTGAGCGATATTCTGCTATTAATATTCAACCGGGCTTTCGTATTTTTGAGAGCGACACAGTCTGAAATTATTACACCTTTTATCGTTTTATTAGCTTGTTCTACAAATAGGGGTTATTTCTATTGTGACTTGTTTATAGACTCTTATAATTACAATGAAACATTTTAAGATTTACATTTGTTTGGGTTTTGAGATGTAAATTTTGAATGTCCTAAAGCTCCTAACCCGTAGTAACTAAATAAAATGGTAATAAATAATAGTAATAATATTAATTATTAGACAAGAAGTGGTGTTTAGGAGTGTTGTAAATAATCTAGATCACGTAAAAAGCAGCATGGAGTACACAGTATCAATAAAATCAACTATTCTCTACAATACAATACAATAACTCTTTATTGACACCAAAATAATAATAACATGTAGAAATGAGAATCACATAATAAGATAGGTACAATGGGCTGTCTTATCGCTAAAAGCGATCTCTTCCAGACAACCTCTACAACTGCACGTAATACTTTTTTAAATTTTGTAAGTTTATGGGAAAATTTTAGTTCTGAAACTCAACAATCAGCTACAGTACCCAAACTAACAAATTCACTTCAAATCCTATCAAAAAGGGCAAGGTCTCATAGAATAATTTTACGGTATAACGCCTCCTCCACATTGCCCGCTGCACCGTGGACCACATTTCAAACAAATTGAAAATCAATTTAACGAAGGGTCTCTATGAATTACGTCGACGTCTTGAGATGAAGGGGAATCGAAATCGTTCACGATAGTTGAGCTAGGTGGCAAATTTTGAATCTTTTATGAAAGTTATACAGATTATGCTACAATTTAACAGCAATATAAGATATCATGCAATATAATCATAATGTATTAAAGATTTTTATATTTCACGCTAAAAAGAATTGTGACTTAAAAAGTATATATTTAGGCTTGTTTAATAAGCATAAGCATAGGATTCATAAAAAAAAATAATGAAAGAACATACGTTAATCAACGTGACAATAATAGTAGAGCTTATAATTAAATGGCGTAACTTCACCAACACGGAGTCAAGTTTTCTTAGCTCTAAAGAAACGCCAACAAGCTGAGGGGTGGAAAATAGGAAAATACATCACCTTAAGCGAGTAGGGAAGATTCATATCTGGCAGGAAATTCGAGGCGCGTCTCGCTTCGGGAAGTAGATTTTTTGAAAGGAGCCCACCTCCTTTCGATTTCACATACGGACTACCTGATTCATGAGTTTTATCTACCATGAAATGTGTGACTAAGAATTGAATATTACCGGCGTGTTCACGCGTTGGAATGAATGGTAAAGAGTATCGGTTCCTCATTGAGGAAAGGGTGATCTATTTAGTTTGAAGTTGAACAGTTTTGCTGTAAAGAAGTGGATGGGGAAATTTTTATGGAAAATGGTTCGTTTTGGGTTTTACATAGTATTTCCTTGGCTTATTATTTATTCGATGTAAAAACTTAAATAACATGTATAATACTAAACTTAACTAGACCTAAAAACTAAACTATGCCTAAAAACTTTAAAACTAAAATATAAAACTTTAAATGAACCGTTGGTGGAGGGAAAAGTGCCTAGAATGCTGGCAGCATTACCACGCTGAATGGCAATGCTTATTTTTTGTGTATTCCCTTCAAACCATTACCTAAACTTGATTATTGAATAATTTATTTTAAACATTCATTCATTTCTATTCTTGGGAGCACTTTTGTGAAGAAGCAAGTGATTTTGCATTATTTTATCGACCAATCATTCTAAAACTCGATACCTACCGTTATTAACATAAATAATTTCAAACCTTTTATACACTACAATTAAGAGTCTCTCCATTTTCAAAAGTGGTTTTTTGATGCGTAGGTAAAAATGCTAACAAATTCTAACCAATGGTCAAAATTTGTTAGAGTTTTTAACCATTGGTTACCTTAACCGCGGATCAAAAACCTACCCTAAGTATGTTTTCTGATAACATTAGGGGAAAATCAAAAACAAAACCAAGCGTTATTTTTTTTTTTTTTTTTATTTTTTTTTTTTTTTATGCGATTGAATGACGTAACGAGCTAGTCGTTCACCTGATGTTAAGCAACACGGCCGCCCATAACAGTTGCAGTATCACTCGAATCTTTAAAACAATAAAGTTTCGCATGACACTGCACTGCGCACGTCATCCTGAGACATCACACAGTCTAGTAATCAGATTACCAGACTGAGTGATCAGATCATAAAGTCTCATTTGCCCAGTAATTTCACTAGCTACAGTGCCCTTCAAACCGGAACACAGTAGTGCTTGCACACTACTGCTTGGCGGCAGAATAACTGGCAAAGCGGTGGTACCTACCTAGACGAACTTTGCAGAAAAGTCCTACCACCTAGTATCAAAGTAGTTATATCAAAGAACACGCAATACACGAAACGCAATCACTTTTCCGCCTCTCTAATTTTCGTATTGAAATTGGCGCCAATAAAAAATGCATCAAAGTTAAGAACAGGCAGAGGTGAATAACTCGCTAGAGATGTAACTCAATTTTCCATACAAAAATTGGCATTCTTTTGTGCGTTAGCATTCGTTGATTCTCGCCCCCATCACTACGATACGATTATTATTACGTTCGAAAACCCATCAAAAGTTACAATTGAAAAGTTAAAGTATTCCGGGTGGGTTTGAGACTCCCTCGTCTATCTACAAATGAGTTTGCCATAGAAATATTCTTTTGTGAGCAGTTGAGCACACCCGTGCCGTGCACTTGCCGTAGACTTAATTATGTCTAAATATTTTTAGTATTGCGCTACGGGTAACCTGTTCAGGTTAATTTACTTTTGGCATGTGAACAAACTTTGTTCCTAACTTCTGTTTATGAGGAATTTGTGTTTTTAAAAACATGAATTGTGAATACACGTAACAGTATTCGGTTTCAGGAAAACAGTGCAGTAGCTATATTACATCTATAATTTTAGAATTGTTTTATTTTTAAATAGGTGTTGTTCTCTTTGTCTTAGATTGTCTTGCAAAGATTGCCCTGAGTGCATTTTATTTAGTGGTTTTTTGTTCTTATATAACGTTTTAGGGTAAGCGACGCATTAGATGGCACGTCTATATATACAGATGTCCATAGGCGACGGTAACCGTCAGTCAAGAGGACCGTATCCTTGTTTGCTACCTATAGCATATTAAAAAACTTTAATCCTAAACATTTGTTAACACTTACGATGAGATGAACTAACAAAAACCCATTGTTTTAGTATGTTTCACGAAATCTCGCAAAAGACTCAACATAAAACCAAACAACGTAATAATCGATTGTTTATCGTGAAAACTAAGCGGTAGGATCGATAGTCCATTCTCGATTGGGCGGAACTTATCTCGTTCCGTTGCATTCTAAAACAATTTTATTAAACTTCCTCGCGCCCGGCTATTCGAAAATACCCGGCCGTACTCGTGTAACTCCCTAAAATTCTTTTAACCAACTTTTTCCCGAAATACAAATTACCTTTATTCCCCTGCAAGCGCACCTTAGAGCCCCACCCTGAATAATTAATACAATGGAAGGTTAAAATCGTCCAAGTGTCAACTTCCCCTAACTTTTTAAAACGCGACACCATCAAAAGTGTGGTCTAAGTCGACGGCTAGACCTTTTATCTTCACGAGGGTTGTTTATTTAATTTCGCTTATTTTATTGGAATTGACATTGATTTGGAAAAAGTTTCACGAAGACGCGTGTCTGAGCGTATTTGTGTTTCGAAGTTTGGAAGTGTGTATGGGGTTCGTTTGATCCTGATTGAAGAATTTACCCTGTCCAATATAAATAATATACGCTGTGAAGTTTTCGCTGGTGTCTCAAGCTGCCAAAACAAATTTCGCAACATACCACGGGGGTGACTCAAACTTATACGATTTAAGTGTATCCATATTGTTTTCTGGTCTATGCAAGGTAGGATAGTTATGTACCGGGTATCGTAGGTACGTCAAAGGGGATTTAATGTCATAAGTCTCTGGTGGTAGGAATTATTGTAAAAGAAATTTGGCACGCCAAATATCCTTGATGCCAACCAGACTTACCTTTACTTATCGATCATAATTCATCAATTACGCGTCATCATCGCGTTTATGAACAGGTATCTTCTGGGCAAGCGCGTTAAATCCTAGACCACATCGTCACTTACTATCAGGTGAGATAGTGGTCAAGCGCAAGCCTATCAATCAATAAAAAGACATCCATTTTAATAAAGGCTCATGATTAAGCCCTGCTGTCGATAAATCAGTCACGTGACCTATCCCAGACAACAAATAGGCTAATACAAACTTTTAACAAAAGTATTCTGTTTTTTATCTTTCACGTAAGCAATGCCCTTTAAATCCCGACAATAATTTCCCTTGGGGCTTCAGTTTGGCCTTTGACAGGGGAGACTTGGACAGCGGGGTGACCGGGCTAAGAACTTACTGAGGGTGTACCACTAGGGTCACTCTTGGGCCGTCCATTGTTCCTTGACGTTTATGGTCACCGAAAGGGCACAGCCAAAGGTTGAAACTTGGATTCAGTTTCGTACCCCAGGTAATTTATAAACAATTAATAATGAAAAGCCTTTCTAAACTCGCCGCAAAATTTAACGCTTATCCAAAGGCAGGAAATTGGTTGTCGAAGATTTATTTGAATATTTTGTGGTGTTCATAGTTTAGAGCTCGCTATTCATTTGTTTAGATTTATAGCTGGAATTGTGAATAGAATGGAGTTATGAAGTAGGGATCATAGTTTAGAAGCAGTTAATAGTAAAAACAAAGGTATTGGATGTTCAATCTCTCTATTTGTCTACGTAGATGCTAGTTTAGAAAATTTATAATAAAATATTACAAATCCTTACAAATGCCATTTTTATACAAAAAATCATATGATTATACAGCTTTTGAGGTTGTGTTAACTGTTAATAGTACCGTGACTGTCAAAAACCAATTAAAGCTATTTTAATTCAAACAGTAATCCTACTACTACTACGCTACTATCCTACTAATCCTATCCTACTAATATTATAAATGCGAAATTTTGTGTGTGTGAGTGTTTGTTACCTTATATCTTTGTAACTACTAAACCAATTTGATGAAATTTGGAATGCAGATAGCTTATACGCTAGATTAACATATGCGCAACTAGTAATCTAATACAATTTACAAGCAATAAAAAAATATACTTCAATAAATACCAGTAAAAAAACCTAAAAGATTTATTCCCTGCTCACTGCATAATATGCAACTCTATCTCATGGAAACCCCCAAGGATCCAACATGAGTCTTTGTGGCGTCTTACAAGCACGAAGCCAATATTTCCCAGCTTGTATGAAATGCAAATACAATTTAAAAGTTTACATATTATTTTCTCTGAAACTATGAACTCGCGCCTACGGGCCTCTTTGTATTATGGAGGCACATAAGTGCAAAGGGATCTTTTAAAAAAAAGATATTTTTAGAGGTTTGTGTTATAACTGGTGGAACGTGGGCGCGATGCGTAATAATGAATTTATGAAAATATTGTGAATCAGGCCCGTTTCGAATTAATGTTGGGCAAAAATTGTTTATATCCTAGCCTACTAATATTATAAAGACGAATGTTTTACTAGCTAGCATAGTTATTTTTTTTGTTTTAGTATTTTTATACAAATATTGTACATTTTTAACTACATCGCGATGAGTCTCAGAAAACTGAAGCAATAGGTCTATAAATCATAAATTTTAATAAACTCAACAATTGACAAACCTAATGAAAGCCAAAAATAATAATGTTTAGCTAAAATCACGACATAAAATAAATCAAATTGACAATTCTTTTTACAGAAGTAATTACTAAAATATTTACAAAAGTACTCTGAAATAAATTCTGCTTTGGCAGTGTCTCTTTGGCGAGTCACAAATTATATTACCGAAGCTAATACAGAAAAGTTATTCAACAAACTCTTTAGAAAGTTGAAAGTCAAAGCCTCTCGCGGAGCAATAATCCCTTGCCGTCTCTCTGTGTTAAGTTTTATTCTAATAAAATAGCCTTTGGAAAATCGTCTGATTTTTATCTCAACTGTACCGTGAGTTTCTTCTTGTGAATTTTTAAGTCATTTGACGTGGCTTAATTTAAATAAATAATTAGCAGTGGTAAATGTGGAAAATTCCACTTGTTGTAATTTTTCTGTTACATTGAACAACTATCAAAAAAACTCATAGTTATTGCTCACTTAACTTTATTTTACGAAAACTGACTTTTATTAATGAAAAGGCGTTTTGCGGTTTTATCTGCTTTTTCCCTGCATTTTTCCTGCGGAAAATCTTAGATTTTCGTGATAAAAAGTATCCTATGATAATATTGGTAGTGTAAGCTATCTGTGTGAAACATTTTATAATAATTAAGCTCCGCTGTTTGGCGTGACAACGATACAAACCAACAAATAAGCAAAGATAGTTTAACAAACTCAATCTTGTACACACTTAAGAATACAACGATTTACAAGAAGTGAATTAATAGGCGATCGCATTGCTAAAAACTATATCTTCCAGGCAACTTTTGGATAGATACAATTTGTCGGAGAGGTAAAAGACAAACTGACACACAAATGAACAGACAAATATTTCACTTTTATAATTAGTAAAGAGTAGGAATAATAGTAAAGTATCTTCCATTAAAGTTACTCGCTTTTCATGCTATAATATTAACTTTAATACAAATTGATTTCATAATTTTAAGGAGACATAATATAATTATATTATACGGGTTATGTTCTGGATGAGATATACGTAAAATGAAATTGTGACTGAGTAACTCATTGAATTATTTCAAACTTTTGAAGAAGAACCTTACATAAGCTTCGTATTCAAACTGAATTATTAATATTCACGCCATAGAATAAGCTCAGGCCAATGTAAAACAAACTTCTTAAGGGCGAAGCATGAAATAAGGAATCATAATTCAAATCGAAAAAAGTTTTCCTAGTCCGGGTAATTTTTCCCATCTTACGGTAAGTTTCAGTGGAGGGTCGCGGGTCGCCTCAAGGAAATCTAAGAGAGGGTTTACATTTTTAGCCTTTCGCCGTGTCTTCCCTCCACACTTTTATATCGCCTTTTGATTACTCTCTCAACAAGTTATGCATATTGTAAAAGTCTGCGGTGTCTCGGTTACAAGAATTTTTGGCGTTTCCTTGATGTCTTTTGTCGCTGATGTCCCATTTTTCGTTCCTTTTATCTTTCTCGCTATACTATGAATGAGTTCTCTTTTTATGGTGATTATTTTCTCCACCTGGTACTTAGATAGAATTGTTAAGATCACGAAGTGTGGTGGTATATTTTAAAGAGAAATGTTGACAATAACTGGAAAAAGAGCAGCACAACATTTTTGCATCTAGTAACGATGTAGTTTTAAAATCCTGTAAGAGTGCTCTCGCCGTTGCCTTTAAAGCAGTGCTAACACGACAAGCTCTGTTAATTCCCCTTAAGATTCCAGATCCACCCTAATTGTTATCGGCATGCCCGACCCTTAATGGTGTTTCTAATGCGACTAATGTATTTTCGGGACATTTTGCAGCTTGCCTTGGGGCCATTTTTCTGTTTGTATGAGCGCAGTCCCCCGTCCCTCTAGTCACGGTAACTGTATTATCTGCAAATATGGTCCCAATTTTCTATTGTCCATTCTAGGGTAGTGTTAGTGCGAAGCGAATGTAATGAACATAAATAAGATATGTAGGTTTGAGTGGACATAAGTGTTTTTGACTCGACGTGATATGTCTTACTTTATCGCTGAGGGTGGGAAGTGCAAGAACTACTTAATATTTATCTGCTGGTTGCGTTTTGTATTCATAGACTCGTGAATTTTAACAGAGCTTTGATATGACTTCAATTATCGTTTTAAATTATTAGTGCATCCAATATCAAGTCCCAATCTATGCACGATTGCCAAAAGAAACACCTCTGCCTCTGTAATATTTATTTCTGCAGTAAGGATTAAAATGGTTATTTGAATAATGATTACACAAATACATATACATTTCAAGCCTTCCTAATGTTATCTATTAAATACGTACCACCGCTTATGTTCTTTTTAAAAGCATCTCATAACTCTTTCATTCGTTCTTATTTTGCAAAGCCTAAAAAATTTGACTGCCTACCTATTTGGTGAAGAGGTCGTTATCGATAATCGATACTCCGCTTAGTGTAGTAATATCGCCTACATGTACCCGGATGAGTTTTATTTCTCCCAATTTTATGACTTTAATCGTATTAGGGAGAAACAAATAAAAAAGTAAAGAAGGTATTGAGAGTAAACAATACACTCGAGTCGGCGGGACTCGTAAAGCTGTTCGTATAAACGTAGCAAGGCGGTAAATTAGATTTTATTTTATTTCTTTAACAATTTGCGGCCGGACACAGACAAAGGGCGCGTAGGTTCGATGCCGTGGTCAGCAATTCAAAGGTTTATGCGGGTACTTTTATTACTTACCTACGAGCTACTAGTGCTGCCCAATGGTCGATTAAATTATCGATATCCTTTCATTAATTTTATGGTAAGAATAACAGTTCGAATAGTTCTATGAAAATAAGATAATCGACTAAAACTAGAACATGATTAACAAAGGATGATCAAAGAATTGAAGCTTTATCTTGACATTATCAGTAAAATAGAAGATGGAGTTAGATGGCCCTTCGTAAAACGAGCTCTACAGATGTCGCCACAGCTGCTTAACAAGTTAAAAAGTGCCACGAAATATTAACGCGAGCTTCAGTGAGTTCCACTACAGCTCAGTGTTGAAAGCGTCTATACTTAACCTAGTCAGCTTGAAAGACGTGCAATAGGTTCATGTTCCGCTAATTGACAGTTTTTCTCGCAAAACTAATATGCATCTTATGTTACTCTCAGTAGTTAAAACCGTGCATACAATACATACATACAAACATACAGACAACGGTTCACTTTTATATATAGGTAGTACATTAGTATAAAGATAAGGATATAGGTACTAGCGTTCTATTGTTGATAAATTGATAATTCACTTATGTTCATTTTACGTAGGTATGTAGGTGCATTTTATCGACCGTTTTAATGGGTTGAAAGCCCATCACTACCCGCACTGCGTCTGTGGTAAGTTCACACTGACCACCGTCCGGCCGGACCCCAATCGCCAGCCATTGTACCATGTCCTCGTTCCCATTAAAACACCGTTAACCATTCTTTATTGTTTTATCCGTTATAAATGTCCCGTACTTCTGGGAAATACCAAAATACACCATGAGACCACGATACGGTTTCGCCAATAATAATGAAAGTGGCCTTTTATTACGGAAATTTGCAGTGCTTAAATCATTTGAAACGATCATAAGGCCGTTCTAATTGTACAGTTTACAATCTGATTCGGCCGTTAAAATCTAAATTACAAAGACGGTTGAAATATTTTGAGATCGTATTTCTTTGGCGCTTGGTCGTTCAATGATTAAATTAGAAACGAAAAGATATTTCAGCAGGTAATTTCTACCACGGAAAGTATCCGGCTGATATTTTTTTAACATCCCGACTATCTTTATCTCGATTTATTTACGGATAATGTGACAATATTTTAGATGCTACGCCTATAAACGAAACTAAGATAATAACACTTAAAAGAAAACTTTTACCAAAACAGCTATAAAACTAGCCAGTCGTATAAATGCGCCGCAGTTCATTACGTGTAGCTACAGAACACCTATCTCTTGGTAATTCTAATTCCGTCGAGCAACTGTTAAAGTTGAAGGTGTTTTAGCACTAACTCCCGAAGTTAGAATGAGCACATCGACTTTCGGTTCACCCTACCGTGGCAGTAATGGTCGGAGCATTCATTCGGCGGTGGAAAACTTCACCGTCGACAATTACTGAAGTGCGAACGGTAGCCGATTTCGTGATACCAGTTACCACTATGCGAAGGCACAATTTAACAATTATCTATCGGAGCTCACCTCAGCGTCTATAGTTAGAAATAATTGCTGGAATTACGGTGGTTTATGCAAGTGGAATCGACTAAGATTTTCATTTGGCTGTGCTGTGATTTTCAGTTGTATAATGCGTGGTTTGTCGTACATAAAGCTGTAATCCAGTAATTACAATGATAATGTACGAGTATATTTATGGTGAGTCTTGATGTAAAAAAAATAATTTCAAACCAACCCCTACCAATTTGAAAAAGGGTACTTGGACTGAACCCTGAACTGAAAGGGGTATTGGCACTGAATCGTTCGACGATAGACACTTTCTATCAAGCCCGCACCAACCTTAAGCTATTTACGGCCTCAATCTACTCCACCCCGTCCTAACAATGGCATCTTGAAACACCCAAATATAGATTGCCATAAGTTAGCGGGCGAGTAGGAAAGTATTCCCGCCGATCCCGACACATCGCTGAATTATAGATGCGCGAGCCACGCGGCGTGGCGCTGTCAGACGTGTGATTTTGAGACAATCTGATTTTGTGTTCTCCCCGCTTTGGCCCCTGAATCTTTTATTAGATTGTTCCTGTGGATCCTGTATATATCCCCGTTACGACTAATAGCCATGCGGTCTACGTATTATCTTCTCTTTGTTTACTTGCGACGTTTGGTCTGTGTACTCTACCGGTTGAATACGGCTGATTCAGTGTGGATTTGAGTTGGGTTTTCGTAATTCCGTGATCTGTAAATAAATTTACTTTACTTCAGAATCCTCGTAGTTTATTTTTGTAATAATAATCGTAAATATTTAACTATTTTTTTAAATCTATACGTACCTATCTTCTTTTTCTCGTGTAGGCAAGTGGTCATTATATTTGTGTATATTATTATATACTTTCATATTGTTATAAAATATCATATATTTAATCTATATTGAACAACATAAAAATGTAAAAAAGAATAATGGCATGCAATGATAGAAAAGTGCTGCCATTCTTCAGTTTATATACCATGATTGATCTACTTTCGCCGATGGACAGGCAGAAGCCAGCCTAAAAACCTTCGTTTAATTACAGTTAGAAAAAACTTCGTAAAGCCACGACAACCGTAGTTGGCATTTGCCCGTCTTCCAGAGTTAGCCATAACATCGATTCACGAAGGGCATCCCCCATGAGTTTATTCACCGCCAAACTTTTCCTAATTAATTGTAAGATTTTAATCATGGCACTGACGTAACGAAATTATTATGGATCGTTTAATTTCTTCTACGCCCTTCGGCATCTTTACCTAATGCGTTATTGCAAAATTTTAATCAAGGGTGTGAGGGAGTAATTAAATTATGCAGGCTGTCGCATGCACTCCTCGATTATAAATCTACTATGTTTGTTTAGGAGCCATATTTTACTATAGCAATAAAGTTAAGAACACCCTATTGTACGCCAGTTTGGAATAATAGGTTGTATGTTACAACTTTTAACCGTTTCAAGTTTATGATCCACGTTTGGTTCCCTATCGTGATAAAGGTAATTTTGTTTCTATTTTTATTACTGTCGAAACCCTTGTTGAGTCGATATAGTAAGAAGATACGATCCATATTCAAGTATTTATTTCAGACAGTTTAAACTAGATGGCTACCAGAAAAGTTAGCTCGCGGTGGTGTTTCATTCGTTGTAATTAAGTAGCTTTGTTAAATACATATTTTTATTAGAGTTTTCATGGAGTATTTGAGCCTTATGGTCCCGAAATAAGGCTTTTATTTCCTCCCGGGCATATTTGGCTTGTTGGACCTTTCGCGCCGCGCTCGTACAACTCGAAAGTATCTTTTCACTTTTTGAAACATACACATGATTAATATCAATGGAGATTATTTTAAGTAATGATGATTTGTAACAAAAATCGAGACATCATTTTTGCAATAGTCACTCAAAGTATGACTTACTTAGATACTTGTATAAACTTATCTGTGTAAATCAAAGAGCAGAGTCGTTTATTTCTGTTATACTTTAACACAAGTCCGCAGTTTAGTCAGTTTGATGAGCCATCGCTAAGTTGAAGACAGACAGACAGCTATATATAAACTCACGTTTATGTACTTAGTTTATCGTGATATAACCCAAGGGCAAGAACAAAGTTCAAAAGTAAAATCTTCATTATACAGAAACGAAAATTAAAGTCAGTGATCTTGTCGAATGAATCGCACAGAATTGGCGTCGTTGGCCCAAGATCAAATAATTTTATGAAAATGAACCCCAGGCCCATTTAATTAACCCGACCTCCCCTATTAAACTGTACAAGAATTCCCCGGTTAAACATTAGCATTCGTAGGAAATTTAATTCGCACGGAATGCAAAAATATTTATTTACCTACACATTTAACGATTCCAATTTTGTTCATCTCACACATGACTGTTAACTATAGGGAAAGTTAATTAATTTTTATTGGATTTTCTTTTCGGTAGAGAAGTTTTAATTACTTCAGAGCGGGAGGTGCGTGTAGCCGTGTTTCATAAAACGGCGCGAGCGCGCTCGGACGCAAATTGTGTGTTGGGGTCGTAATATCGCTCATATTCGCTACAAGCACGAAAAATTTGCTTATTTCGGTTACATTATTTATAGACGAACACTTATTGCTATCGGGCACGCGTAGAAATAACGCTCTACTATGCCCAAAGTTAGAAACGGAAACTCGGGAGTTTTTACCGCCCCAACTTAATCCATTTAGGTCGAGCGAACTTCACGTGATCTGCCAGAGATTTAATATGTAACAGACGCGTAGAAATTAAGCGGGTCGAATCTGAGCTCATCAAACATTAAGCCTACCTGGGGCCCTCTAAATAAATAAGTCGAGTAAATGAAAAACATTCACGTTCCGTAGGTATTGAACGGTGAGAATTCGTTTGGGGGCATTAATAAATATGCATAGCGCGTCTATTCCACATCCTCTGTGATTAGTCGTGTGGGGGTTAGCCGTGCCCCCTCACCGGTGATACGGATAGGTGAGTGATAGCGAGAGGGGAGCTAAGGAACCCCCTAGCTAATAATGGTGTATCTCTGTGTTGTATCGGCGGAATTTCTTGGATATTGGCAATGAGGCGTTCACGTGTGCCTTTGTCTATGTCGGTGCGTGCGTTTGTGGGAAGAATAGTAGACAATTGTCAAGGGATCTATTCACGGTCACGTGTTATTGACAGGCAAAGTTATATTGCGACATGTTATACCAATCACATCATATTGAGTTAAGTAAGTAAGAAAGAAAAAACATCACACACATTACAATACATAATACCTAGTACATAGAAATTAAAAATACAATATTAGCACATAATGTAATATTGTGTGATGTCATGACTATAGGTCCCGACTCAGCATGCAATACAAGTACTAGAGTAGCATTATTTTAACTCAATATGCTTTGGTCTGATATTTATAAGTAAAATTTGATATGTTTTTAGTAACCTAGTCTTACATTCGTAACTGTAATAGTAGTAACCTGATCTCATAGTCTAAGAACTGACTACTACACTGAGAGACCAGGTAGTAAAGTCTGTTTTCTTCAGTTATTTCACTAACATACATTCCCTTCAAACCGGAACACAGTAGTTCTTGCACGCTACATGGTTGGCGGCAAAATAACTGTATATAATATATATTCGTGCCTATTTATAATGTATTTCACTGTTAATCTAATTTATAATACACCAACTGCTGTCGTTCGTTGCTTATGCCTTTTGCCAACCATAATAGCAGTTAATATCAGCGCAAAGCCCTAGAAACTGCCAAGCAGTTCTACTTCAAGTAGAACCGAAACTAATGCCATATTATTTCGGTGGTTGGCTATAAATTTACAGAGTACTAAAGGCAAACAGCATGCACTTTATTGCCGCACTAGGTTGGATATGCATTATATTCGAAGTTATAACACTCGAAGGGACGTAGAAGAATGAGTCCCAAGGTAAAGGGGAGATACCATATGGCTTTTACCTGCGTACATCATACGTAGGTAATGTAGTTTATGATGTTGTTTCAGTGTTACACTGCCTTGCATTGTGTCGTAAACTTTGCTTGCAGACACGTAAAAGAACGTATGAAAGCAGTAATTTTCTATTACAATTTGATGCGAATATAAAAGCTGATGGGCTTATAAAGCTCCCTAATATAAGGCTTACTTCTTAGACTTTTAAAGTGTAGGTATTAGACAATTGATCAAAGGAAATAAATATTAAATTTGAGAGCAGCTGTTACATTACATTTGCTGTTACAATGATAAGAAATCTATTTTACGACAACACCTCAAAACGTTATACAGTGGCGCGTTCTATCCCTCAAGCGCTATTGCCGAATGCTCTTTAGTAAATTAATTCAATGCGGCTGTCGCACTCAAGGAGACATGGTACATCACTAACAAGGGCAATGATGGTGGGATTAATCGCTCCGCCTCACCTCTAGTGGTTATATTTATTGTTATCGATCTCCGATTGCGCCCGTGTCGTTCACCAAAATCTAATTACAAATCCGGCACAGACCTAAACAAATTTCAATTTTCAATTACGTTGGTAGGAGTGGCAGGACGGCTGCTCCCGAGAGGGTCTAGTGACTTATTGCTCTGTATCGGTCTGAGTTGATTCCTCAATAATATATTCAGAATAATGGTTCAAAGCACAGACTCCAGCAATAGTAGTCAAACCCTCAGAGATATAATGATTTATTTGATACCCGAGAGCGCACCGATCACACGAGCCGACGTGAGTGTGATTTTATGAGTTTTATTATATGAAATGGTCGTGGAAAACAGTTGCCGCGTCACGCTACTTATTGATTTCATGTGCCAATAAAAGAATCGACGCTGACCTTAGCCTCCCCATACACTTTTTCCGGTTCAATGAGCATAAATTGCAATAGGATTCCTCGCGGTGGATGGCCTCGTATATTTCTTTAGAGCCGCCATCGTCCGCGTGGAAAAGGTGCAAAGATTTAACTCCATCCCTTACATGGGCGATCGTTTAACATTAAAATGTTTATTTTCGTTAAAGCTATGCGTGAACGAGGGTGCAAAGTATCGCCGAGGAGACTTTGGACACTGATTTTGTGCTCACGGTCCACCGGATATAATCTCTATAACTCAGTTTTCTCGAACAAATATAAAGCTTTCGCAATCAAATCCTGCCTCACCTTTTTATATGTTTTATCAAAAAAGAGTATAGCAAATATTTATCTCTGTAATGGTGTCTCGATCGTTAAAATTGCCGAAGCGTGGGCCTGTTTCAAGTTTGCGCAATTTGCTGTGTTTATATTAGCTTATTTGTTGGCTAGGTAAATTATTTTCTGAATCAACAGCTTTCTAGACCTTTTTCTATGAACCACTCGATGAGTCGCAGTATAACAAGTGTTATTTGAGTTAAGTGCTTTGTTTTCCCTCTTCTCTTATTATGTAAACGTATACTTGCGTCAACACAAATCACCGGCGTATAAAAACAAATAGATTCCATTCGACATATTGGCAGGAACCCCTGACAATAAGAAGTCAATAGTTATATCCGAGCGTTCGGTTCCGATGAATGCTTATGAGAATGGAAAGCAATAAGAAAAAGTGTAACAGGAGTGCGGTGATAGTCAATATGGCAGGTGCAAGACAAACAAGCGCCAATACGGAGAAATGTAGGTAATATCGATAGACAACACCGGTTATATCAATAAGCTCGGAGAAGAAGAGATACGGAGGGGATGCGCGTGCTTCTATGTGATTGGAGATGATTACCGGCCTCGACTTCTGTCACGACTTGTGCACCACAGGAGTGTTGGGTTGGCTGAATATTAACGTGATTTGGACTGAAGTTAAATTGGCAGTTAATGCTTAATCAAACGATATTGATAGCTAACTAATATATTACTATATTAATAGTTACAATTTGCTGTCATTATATGACTTTGTTTTGTGGTTATAAATCTTCTTCTTTTTCACGTGTAGGCTGGTCAGCCCTGGTGTCAAAATTTTTAGGCCGCGCAAAGGCTTCTGATTTGGCTTAACGACTACTTGTCTTACGGCAACAGCTGGGACTGACAGCTTAACGTGCCCTCCGAAGCACGGTAGCGCTCAGTTATAAATACCACTTTTTGCTGTAACGGTCACCCACCAAATTAGTGACCGCAGTGAACGTTGCTTAACTTTACCGATCGGTTAGAAACGGTGATTCACTATGAGCGCTACGTGGTTACCATTATGAGCTGTGCTCATATTCAAAGCTGTTGTTAGTATCTTACTAATTCTTACTAATTGTAGAGTTTATCCCGAAGTTTTACCCGTAACATACTTAATAGTGTCATGTTCTTCGTATGTTGAGCTGGCAACCAAGCTCAATCTGCAAAATTTCATGCAAATCCATTTAGACGTCTTCGCGTGACATAATTTTCAAATAGATAATCTATCAATTTTAGTGGCTCTGTATATTAATCTAAGTTGCTTTATTTAAAATCTAAATAAATATCGAACTATCCCATTACCTACTGCTCTTGGAACTCTGTGTGTCGTGGAACGTCAAGTGTACGATGAAAATAAACACCTCATTTGACTTCATAATGCAATATTAAAATTTCAGCTCACCGTTTCAAGTATTGCAATAAAGTTGAATCAACACACCGTTTCAATAACCCGATAATTCAATGAGCAGTTTAAATAATACGCAATATAAGTTGGAAGCTACTGTTTCAAATATTCCATTTCCCGAACACGGACCATTAGCGAATCGAAAGGAAATCTGCTATCTTGGGAGATTGAAAATCAAACAAAGGGATAGCCTGTAACTTAATACCATTCGTTATTAAGACACAAATGTGGCATTAGAGGAAAATATGGTAAAGGAAAGTTGCACCGCGGCCCGAACGCCGACGCTAAAAGGGAAAAGCGACACGAAAATGTTTATACACTGAACAGGGTAAGGGGGTAATGTTAGTAATAAAATTTTATACACCTTAATATTTGGGCGAATGATGAGTCGAGCCGTGTGTGAAATAATGTTCGTACATGGCTGTTGTGAAATTTAATACCTTCTTCGAGAAGTACGGTAACTCATAGAACGTAAACATTTTTAATATATTAGCTATAGGCGATTATAATTCACCCCTGCTTTCGTTTAATTCTTGAAAGCCTCAAGTAAATTAATCCCAATGGGCGATCACGACGTGTTGCGTAAACAGACAGCCCTTCGCGCGGGCGCTCCATCGCGTCGCCGTCGCTTCTTGGATAGACAGCATTTCACTGCGGATAATTTATGTTAATGAAATACCCATTACCCTGCTTCTTATTCGAAGAATTGCGCGCACCCTGACATGTTTTCACAACTTGTTTATTACCGTGTTTTGTCTTTATTATTGCGTCTCCACTGACACTGCTCTCATTCGCCGTCGTGCCACCATATTTCATAATTTTTTCCCGGCACTGAAACCATTTTATCACACTCTAAAAGCTATCTCTAATATACACGCATTCACACAAAAATGCAAGCGACGTTATTAAAATGTTAAAAACGGAAAAGCTGTGTTCTCTTTTAAATAAAGGTCGGACGTATTTTATAAAAAAAAAACAGGGAGATTGAAAAACTTAATCAACTCTACAAAGCCGTAACACAAACTAGATATCCGTTTTATAGCAGTTTAGCAAAAACGCTTCAAACACCGCACAGCATTTTCTAAATTACCGACGCCAACCTAATAAAGGCTAAGAAGTTTAGGAGCGCGTTTGGTAAAAATACGGTGTCGCAGAAGTTTTCTTTATTAGTTTCCCCCTTTAATCCGGCCAGGCGTGTTCCAATGTCTTTATGGCGAATTTTCAATCTGAGTCTGGGCGGAAGCCAATAAGAAATCAACTATTTTCCCCTGATTCCCGTGCATCGGTTCTAGGGGAGATTCGTTTCTTTACGACTTCTTTTACGATTGGAGGTGCATTCGGAATTAGTCCGCGCCTTCGGGAGAGCCTTTTCGTGTCTACGAAGACGAATGCTAAAAGGATTACAATGACAGAGTTCCTCCCTTAGTCTTCAGCAAACTTTTTTTATTATTTTAATCGGGGAGCGATATTTTTTCCTGCAATGTTTTTTTTCAAACGGTAGTAATAACCAAGCTTGGATCGTTCAGGTCGAAACGACTAACTACTCTCAAAGTTACAGTGGAGCGAATAATACTTTCCTTTCAAATGACTGAAGTTTCCGTAACGTGAGCGGAAAATGTTTACGATACTGCAAGTTTTTTTATGCAAGCATTTTTATCGTTCTCAAATACCATCTAGATAAGTGTAGGGTTCGTTAAGTACTTAAAATTAGTTTTTCTTTCTTACTGTATTTCTATGTTTACGCTCTGTAAAATGGCTTTCAACCGATTTCAACGAGGAGGTTTTCATTTCAGTTGTATTTTTTCTTTTCTTTCATTACAGTGAATATGCAGTTGACTCAGTTGTTGCAGTTGTTCTATCAGTGATTATTATCAGTATTATTGATTCGTCTTTGTCCATATAATTATTAAGATTTTTGTAGTTACTTAATTGTCCAAGTTCACTATAACAAGGTGCTTTTGAAGTATGTTATTGAGACACCTACATTACGGAGATACGTTTATTGAGATACATTTTAGAATAATATGTTCGCCAAACTGTGTCTTGTATTATATAGGTGTCTGTCGTACGTATTGTTCTCTAATTGATGTTCCATGTATTTCCTAAGTGGTTATTGATAAGCAACAAAATTTGTGATGACATTGCCTAACGTCACAAGTTCAAATATCTAACAACGTCATATAAAACAAATAGATACTACCCACCTCTATAAAGAATTATAGATTTCTAGACATAGCGTTAGCTGAATGAAAAGCATTTTCTTATCTCTTATTTCAAGGCAATAAAACTTGTCTGATATTTTATTTGTGCGTCACAAGTTTCGGATACTTAACCAACGATAAGAATAAACTCAATTACAGTATTTTACCCCTAAATAAGCCTTTTGTAATGGTTGATAAAGTCTATAAGATATAAAACAGCGTCAAGATGAAAACCGCACGTTAATACTTTATTACACTTCGTACTAGATAGACCAGCATTAACGACATTCTTTAAATCGCTTCAAAGTTTAAAAGAGCCTTGCACTCTACTACAGCGCGGTGACTTTACAACGTTTTATAACTGCATTTTATACGGTTTAATAAAGCATTTAAAATTAAAAAGCTCGTCTAGAACTGTCCATTAATCTCAGATGTTTGACTTTAAGTATCAAAGTGTAACGTACTCTCTTAATAACTTAGATGCTTTAAATGTTCAAAGATTTACGGTGTCTAGCGGCTTTATTAAAACAAGATCGAGTATTAACAAGCTGATGCTGAACTATTACCTTCATTTCGTAAATTATTAGATAACAAAAAAAAACTGTGAATATTAGAATACGCTCCAGTCAAAATTTGCAAAATATTATGAAGTCATCTAACTAAAACCTCCAAAAAATTTCATGACGTAGGTACTTTTTTTTCCTTTCATGGAAAGTTATGAAAACATTACAATAAACCTGGCTCACTCAAATATCGGGAAACCTCTTTCCAACTGCCACAACTAAATTAACTCGCATATGATTTCACATTTCAGTCACGATCTCACTGAATACTCGGTTACTTCGAGTCGGAGTGAGTTTGGGTCTAATCGCGATACGTGTCTCGACAATATGCCTAGAATGTTTCAAAATTCGTAAAGGTTGAAGCCTTCCTTTTAATGCAATTAATCTTTTGCAAAAAGCCCATAACTATTTCACGTGACACTGCATGCACTGTATGCGTGTGTGACTTCAGAATAGTCTGACTGTGAGATCAGGTCATACCATCTCATTTGCCGAGTAACTTCCCTAGCTACAGTGCCTTTCAAACCGGAACATATTGGTGCTTGCGCACTACTGCTTGGCAGCGGAGTAACTGCCAAAGCGGTGGTACCTACCCAGACAAACTTTGCAGAAAAGTCCTACCACTTCGTAATGGCGGCCACACCTTACCTAGTTGACCTTAGTCATAGTACCTACCTACGTTAAAAAGATAGGTATAAGTACTATAAGATCTATGATAATATGATAATGATATATCAATATATCATATTATTTATAACTGTATACAATATCAGTAACAACGTTATTTTGTTGTTGATGGTAAGTATATTACTATTGTCGGCACATGGTATGTACTGTAAGAGATATGTGGTTATTCAATTTCCTTTAATTAGGTCAGAATACGAGTATACAACGAGATAATTACACCCCTACTTTTATGGACACAAAAGTCAAACAACGTGGAAATAGAAAACAAGCTAAAGAAACTTTACCCGTTAATTACGTCAAACACACATCGCTTTAAAAGCCAAACTTGAGGGTCTTTATTCGGAACGTACGGCGTACGTAAAATATTTAATTTCTGCTCTGGCCTGTTATTGTTAGAGACAGGAGCGATAACGACACGAAACACACACCCGCGGGGCGCGTTCTGAATTAATCCAATCCACGGAATAGGTATTATGGAAAGCTAATGGGGCAAAGTTTCCATGAAAGCCAACTGTGTGCTGTTAATCTAATCGGTGCCGTGTTGAACGATATTTTGATATACCGTTACAATTGCCAAATGAAAAATGCGCGTATTTCCTGTTGGTAGTAATCGCCATGTAATCCATCAAACGAAATGATGTTGAACCGAACACTTTGCTTGCGGAACGTACCGTATTACGTATTGTCACGATTTAATGCGGCTGATAAATGAGATATTTGCGTTTTGTTTTGATTGATAACGAGCTTTGAATGATTGTTTTTGTTAAATCATTCTCAAGTATCGTGGGGTTTAGCAGATAAGTTGCTATTGTAATCGAAATGATTGGAGTTTTAGACGGACATAAAAATATTTTTACTGTTTTATTATTTGTTTACTATTCTATATAAATAATTTATTCTTTAGAATGTCCCTCGCCTCAGAGAGCACGTTAAGCCGTCGGTCCCGGTTGTCATAAGGACATCTATGGCAATCGTTACGGGTATAGTCAGACGCCTGATAGAATCTGATACCTGCTGTAACCATCCCTGTTACTGGTTCATTATGGGTTGCGAGGTCAGGTGGCAGTTGCTCGTGTAGTTCTGGTAGCGTGCCGCTACTAGTTATATTATTATTGGGAACCAACCCCAATAACAAATGGGAAAAGGCAAAGAGGTTATGATGAATGAACAACGTAATATTTTTTGGCGTTTAAATACATCATGGTGCTTATTTTTCGGATTTCAAAATCACTACTTGCTGATAGCTGTATAACAATACAACTTTATACCCTCTTAAATTACGGAGTCAACACGAATTGTTTGCTCAAACTCATCATCATCATCATCATCATTAACAGCCTGAAGACGTCCACTGCTGAACATAGGCCTCCCCCAGAGCACGCCACCTTGAGCGGCTGCTCGCCTCCTGCATCCATCGGCTCCCCGCGGCTTTCACCAGGTCGTCGGTCCACCGAGTGGGGGGCCGGCCCACGCTGCGTCTTCCGGTTCGTGGTCGCCACTCGAGAACCTTTCTTCCCCATCGGTTGTCAGTTCTACGAGCGATGTGGCCCGCCCATTGCCACTTCAACTTACTAACTCTAAGAGCTATATCGGTCACTTTAGTTCTCCTGCGGATCTCCTCGTTCCGGAGCTTATCTCGCAGGGAAACACCGAGCATAGCTCGCTCCATAGCTCGCTGCGCGACTTTGAGCTTACTAATGAGGCCAACAGTAAGAGACCATGTCTCAGTTCCATAAGTCATCACTGGCAACACACACTGATTGAAAACTTTCGTTTTCAGGCTCTGCGGTATTTTGGACGAAAAGATAGGACGAAGCTTCCCGAACGCTGCCCAGCCGAGTTGGATTCTTCGCGCCACCTCTTTGTCGAACTACCCTTGACCAAAACAATTTTATATGATAGGATCTTGAAACGTGCACTGGTTTGTTATAACTTTCTTCCTGAGAGCTCTAGTTCAGATCCCCACCTTATTTCACCCGTTTCACCCCTTCACCTGACCAATGTAACCGTGCTCATGCGATAAAACAATTACCCCAATGAAACCTTGTAGCAAATACGATACTTTACAAAAACTAGACGAAATTACAAGACAAATAAAGATTTTTATCTAAATATTTATTTTATATTTATTTATATTGAATCACAGAGCATTAATTCCGTTGGGTATTATGATAACAACGGTAATTTAACTTGTGATTTTAACAATTTTTTTTGATAATATAATGAGAACATTTAGACATATTTTAAAAAAATCGTTAAACCTAAATCCTAAATTAAAAATAATTTTAAAAAAAAAACAGAAATCATTAGATAATAATTTATTTGATTTCAACACATTTAATTTTAGTTTGATTTAAATCATATATGATTTTTAATCGTATTTTTCTATTACTGTAGTAGTTGATACTTTTCATTTCGTTGTTGTGACTTTTGTTATTATGTGAAGAGCTTCTGTCATATTTTTACTTACCTTAATAGATAAATGAAATAAATATTTTGATATACTTAATACTCTATTTAATAATTTTATTATAAGCAACATGTATAGTTGTATAAAAATTAAAACAGTAGTAGACATAATTTCCAAAAATATCAAATTAAAAAGGAACAAACTAAGTAAATTTTACTGAAAACCGGGCCACATTATCAGATGCCGTAGTTACGTTGTCGTGTTACCGTTTAAACGAGTAGCGTGCCAGTTATTCACGGCGATCTTGATATGCCTTAGGCCTCACTAATTATAGTTTTGCTTATTACCTGCGACCTGGAATAGTGCCTCAGTTGTAATTACAGAACTAATTTATAAATCTTGTTAAGGATTCTTGTAGATAAAGTTAAGCTTGGTAGAAGTTCCATATGTATTAGTTTTCTAAAAAATACTCTTATTGAACTGTGTCAATTTTACTATGAGGTAGTTTGTACTGCTTTTTACACTATTAATGAATAGAAACCACTATTTGTTTATATCTGTCTGTTATTGAAATGATAACATAAAAGATGAACGAAAAAGCATTGGACCAAAACCAGTGCCCTGAGGTACTCCTCTCGTTACAAACTTTGTTGTGGTCCATGTTGGAGATTGGATGATGAAAAATGCACTACCATTGAATATGCTATTCCGACATGAGTCGCAACGAAAGATTGCGCCGACATCCAGATGCCCTGAGCTAAAATGTTACACTTATATACTATCAAATCCCTTCGCGTAATCGTAGAATTTTTGCTAATCTCTATTTTTAGTAGTTTTGTGACATTCATAATTGTGTAATGTTTTATAAGAACTTGTAATATTAATATCACAAGCTCAACATAACTATACTTCTCAATGCATGTTTGCGTTATAAGTTAAATTTAACGCTCATAAGTAATGTCTGCTGCACAAACTATATAATTGTACATTCTAATAATACATTGCAACTATTTGCAACCTTTGCCTTTAAGACTTGCGCACCCTGGAATTATTCGATCGTAAAAATAAATGTTGTGATAATGTTCATACTAAATTTATACGACTATAAGTCTATCTGTTATTGGCGTTATAACATTATATTTATGTATTCGGAGTTCATTCTCAGTTATAGTATTTAGAGTTAAAGAACTTTTGTCTTGCTCTACTCCAAGATTTTCAATAGTTGTGAGCATTTTTTTTTTTTTTTTTTTTATGTGATTGAATGACGTGACGAGCTAGTCGTTCACCTGATGTTAAGTGACACGGCCGCCCATAACAGTTGCAGTGTCACCCGGAACTTTAAAACAATAGTTTCGCGCGACACTGCACTGCGCACGTCATCCTGAGACATCACCCAGTCTAATAATCAGATTACTAGACTGAGTGATCAGATCATAAAGTCTCATTTGCCCAGTAATTTCACTAGCTACAATGCCCTTCAAACCGGAACACAGTAGTGCTTGCACAGTAGAGCATAGTTGGTAAACACTATAGCAGCGTGTTTTTTTTTTGTTAGTGAAACTGTTATTTACCCTCTGGGCGTAGGCTGAAAACCAGCGCTGGATATTTTTTTTTTTTTACATTCAGCAACATGCTGAGCCGAACGCCCATTCAACACTGACTGACTGACATCATATTAGTAAAGCAATGTGTTTAACCAGTGTTGAATAAATGATTTCTATTCTTTATTCTATTCTATATTTCAAAATTCGGTTTTAATGATTTGAATAAAATGTTTGTTATATGTATTGGGCATATAAAGTATAAGATAGTCTATAAAATTAATAGTACTTACGTGATATGCACAACACAACACAACTTCAACCAACAGTCGGCAGTGGCAGTGTATGCAAATACATGAAGGCTGCGGGCGTCCCTACGGCGACTGACGCGTCTGCAAGCAATATAAATATTATAGGTACCGACTTTGAATCTGCTCGCACCTGCCCAATTCCCTACCGATGTCGTTTTTCTAATTCAAACTCGCTTTTTAAAGTGCGGAATATTGTCTAGCGGACTATATCGCGTTAGTGGTTTTAATAATTTATTTCAATGCCATTAGTGACATGGTCAATTAAAACTTGTGCGAGGTGAAAGCAAATAGAAAAAAAAATAAGTCAACTAAAGTTGATTTCAGACTAGGACTGCGCGCTGGTTATTTTCAAATGACAATGTTATTTTTTACTCTAGTAATTTTTTTAAGTCTCTTAAATGTACGTCTGTGTCTTAACCGCATTTTACTAGTACAAAAATTAGATTGATCAATAAAATCCAATCACGAATAGGTAGTTATGCAGAAAATTTCCCCTTTTAGTTTATTCTGATTTATTGAAATTGCAACAACAAAGTCTGCCGCAAACTAAAATAAAACTCAGACACAACAACACGAAACAACCCATTCCAGGTCCTATATTCGTATGGAGAGATCAAAACTTGCATATGTGAGCGAGTGACGGCTGGCTTCGTGAAAAATGTATTCCATGAAGTGATAGACGTGCTCGACGGCGCTGCCGCTGTAAAAATACTCTTAGTTGAACAGTTTGAAAAGACTTCCACCCGAGTTGATCGCTGCACGACGCGCGTGTTACTTTTTGTAAGCGTTTCACATCACGCCCTGCAAATTCAGATACATTTTTAACACACGCAATAAACTTTCGTAAAATTGCGAAGTCACGTTTTGTTTACAATTTGTTCGCTTTAGCAATGTCGTTGTACAAGTCAAAACTAGTGAACGTAAACGTTGGATTGGTGCGTGACTGGGTCCCGCAACTCCCGCCCTTGCTCGAACTCGGCCTATAGAGCAGATTAGGTATCAGTTCGTAAGCTCGCCGATTCTCAAACAAAACCAGACGCACGCAAGTCTAAGACTTGTTCTGTGCTATAAAAGTTTAGAAGTCAAACTGCCAATAATGTCACGGAGTGATAAAGCGCTTAACTTTTCTCTTTACACGAACTTTGTTTTAGTTCATTCATAGCTTTGAATATATCAATCAACGTGGTATGACATACAGAGGTACAGAACACATTATGTCGATTATTTTTTTTTAGCTTTAGTATAGAATTTTGTTTTATTGAAAAGGCAATACTAAGGAAGCTTTTTTAAAGCTAAAATGGGCATACTTTGACTAATTCTTTCCATAATAAAGCAAAAAAGAGGCCATTATAATACTATTCGTATTTTAATAATTACTTTTTACTCAGCTTATACGTTTTTACAGGTACTGATTTGGCCTTTGGATTTATATCAAATTTATCTATATTAATATAAAGCTTATCTTGAGTAAATGACAACATGAACTCAAACAGCTGGACCTAGAGTTATAATATTTGGAGTGGGTCTGCCATGCTTCCTTCCTAAAAAGGCTTATGAAAATGCAACTTCTATTGGGATCAAATAGTGCTCAAGATTGTATATTACCTCTATGACGATGAAACCAGAATGGCTCTGCTTTCCAATATATTTTCTTCTCAAACAAGTCTTTCATCGCGAGTGATTTTTTAATGTCAATATTATTGATTATAATATTGTGGTTGACACTGCATCACAACTTTATAACATATCGTACCGTAATAATTTTGAAACGCTGAAGCACTATCAGATTTTTTGAATATACTAACCGATACTTTGTTTTGTTTCAGATCATGTTCGGGAATTCACTTGTGGTACACTGTACTACAGGACGTTTTTTGTGGACTCCAAACGAGATGCTTTGTACGTTGGGGCAATGTAAGTACTTAACATCATATCTATTACATTTTTCAATATGTTACTGGTATAATGCTGTGGTAAAACAGAATAGCTGATCAATTAATATGAAAAAGCCTTTACAAAGGACAGGCCAAAGCAGAGGGTCTTCCTTTTATGGCGTATATAGGTTGTACTAGGAAAATTTGCAAGGATTACTGAAAATCACACTATATAATTAGGATCATAACGGGGTGTTAAAGATTTTCTTTTATGTAAGCGAATGACTTACCGGGCCAGTCGTTCACCTGATGTTAAGCGTCACGGCTGCCCATAACAGATCGCAGTATCACTCGGAATTCTAAATTAATGAATACACGAAATAAATGATGGGGTCGTCTAATAGTATATGAACTGCTATGACATTCACTAAATCAACTAATTATGTGCCTTTCATGCAAATTGAGGAAGAATCATTAAAACCAAAGCTAGAAAAGAAATCACTACAGCTGAATCTTTATTTTACGAACCAAATTGGCCAGTTTCTGTTTTACCTTATATAGACTATACCATCTGATTGGCCAAGCTTGATAGACACATTACTTCTCGAACCTCCAACCTTCAGTCTTCGTAATTTGGCGTTTTCTATGAACTAAAGAGACCTCTGTATACTGGTGGATTGACACAAAAGGTGATATAGGTCAATTGTATGTGTCACGAAGGGAGCTAATTTCGTTCCGGGAATAATACTACCACCGCCAATCCACCGCATTTTGAGCAATAAAGCGATTCTTCTATAAACATTATGGTAGCTTTGGCAACTTTGTAATGTAACTATCCCTTATATTGCCCGCAGTGAATTGACTCAACTTTTACATTCAAATGGTAAAAGTTAGAAGGGTTTTATGGCATTCGCTTTTTTCTTACACCATTTTATTTTTCAGGGATCGGTTATATCGTCTCAATATGAATAACATCACCGCAACGCACTGTGAAGTAAGTTAACAACGTATTTTACAGACCAAACAGTTTTAGTTATACTTCGTTTCTTTTTGAGATAACATTATTATTTTGCTTTCAGAGAGACTCGATAAATTTGGAGCCAAGCAACGTAGCGCAATGCGTATCTAAAGGAAAATCAGAGGTAAGCTGCCAGATTTACTCCGCGCTAGCGTAATAATATGAAGCTGCAGTGAATTTAATTAAAATATCTTCATTTTCCCGCAAAATTACTCACAACTAGCACTATTTCCATCAAGGGTTAATCCCATTTTTAACTGTGAGCGGCGGGCGGCGAGCATATTTCATAGCGGGGGGCTTACAGCCACGCTTGCTCCGCTATATTAAGGCCGTTAATTTTGATTTACAATCGCAACGTAAAAGTAATATTTGTTTTATTTCTCGGCGGTCTGAGCCCGTCTCGAAGATCGGAGAACAACGATTATTGCGAGTTGCCTCGCTACTTTATCGGCTAATTCGATAATACCCCACTCTAAGCGAGATGTAATGCTTGAGTGGTTTCCTACATTTTCGTCCTCTATCTTTACCGCGATATATTTCAGCACAGGTTTTCTCTCATGTGTGCAATAAAAACGATATTTGTGCTGTGAATTGTAACTACCGCTGAAAATATTTGTTTATATTTTATTTGCGGGCTCGCCTAGACGTGCTTATATCTAATAAGAGAGCCATAAAGCTCGCACAAAAAGGCAACGTCTCATGCGAAATGTATAAAGGCCTCAAAGTAAGCAATAAAACCTCTCGTGAATCTGAAAGGTACGCCGTACAAAAGGTAGAAAGTACCACAAGCAAATTCGCGAGTTTACTACGTCGATGGCCAAATAATATATAATCCACGCGAGTAAAATGTCAAACTTCAGTAATAGTAAAAAGAAAAGCAATAGACCACATGGTACTCTCTCCAACTCTTCCGCAGGGAAAAAAGTAAATTTGTTTTATTATTATCAAAGAGGCCTATAAAAAAGAAATATCTCCGAGTCTATCACCTCGATCGCGGATGGAACGGCCACTCGTGAAGGCTATAATCAAAGTTTCTCGCCGTCGACGAGTTTTCTTTTCTCTAAACACGATGTCGTAACACGAAAAAGGCTGGGAAAATGCCGTCGGCGAATTCCGTAAGGCGCCGCCAGCTCGGAGCATAGCTTGTTGTTTTAATTCCACCGTTCTTTGCATCGTTATAAAGGAAAATACACTGGCTTAGGTGAACGAAAAACATAAGATTTTTTAATAAAATATCTTCATAATGTATTAATTTAACTATAATATTTTAAGGAAGGGATGGAACCAGAGGGATGCAATTTAATTTAACTTCATAGTACGTTTAAGTTCCTAACCTCGTAAAATTCTAGTAAACGTTTTAATTTTTTTTAATTATACGTAATTAAAGCTTTTTTATTAATCTTATAAGTATTTTAATTTTTACATCGGTATAGGAAGTTTTTACTTAGATACTTAACACTTTAAATTGCTAATTGAGACATGTTCGCCGCTATAAAATATACTCACGAAACGTTTCCTTGAAAAATACCATCGTGGCGGAAGCAATAAAATGTCTTGCATTCGAAATGCAAATCGACCCTCTTAAATTCCTAATAAAAACCGTTATAGAAAACAAGAAAAGTAGAAAAACGCCCGTAAATCTACTTAGGTACAAAGTGGCGAATAATTAACGAAATGGTCCAATCGAAGGCATTAGTTCCCGGGTGAAGTTATGCAAGGCAGCGAGAGCCGGCGCTAAGTGCCGTTAAAAGAAACTTAGACGTGAGTCTGATTAAGCTCCTATTTAATTCTGATTGTTTCTCGGTGCAAACGCCTTTCAACGCTGGTGTTGCCGCTTTTCTAAATATTAAATGCGCCCATTTTGTTTATTTACTTATTGACCTAAGAATAATACGAGCTTTCTTTTGATTCCGTGTTCCGAGTATCTAAACGTATTCAGCCATAACATTTTAATATATTAACATCGTCAAAATAATTTTGGCTGAAATTATGGTTATACCTACCTAATTTTAATGTGAGTGCGTTATACTTAAATCTACCGTAGACAACGTCAAATGTAATAGACAAATTAATTTTGAAGATAATCCTAAACTAAAAATCTTCATGATTTACTTTTATGAACTTCGTGAAAGATGTAGGTTAGGTTTTTCAAAACGTAGCTTTAAACTGGCAATACTACCCTATAATACGGCTTTCGTAGATAAGTAATCGTTTCGCTTACTCCCATTCGATTGTATTACTCCAGAACAATCTCGAAGAGTTCCTCTACTGGAAGCCAAATAACTTATTCGTATAACAAAAACTTCGTTAATTGTTTTACACGTGCCTATTTATTCTTCCGTCAGCCGCGTTTATTGTTTTACGAATAATACTTTTGTTTGAACAATAACATTTATGAATAGAGGCATACTTTAGTGTCCCTCACAATCTTATTTTCCTGCAAACACTCTTAATTTTGAGATCAAAGTGTGTCGTTGATTTCAGTATTATATAGACATAGAGTAAGCAATCAGTGTTAAAAATGAGTACGAAACCTTGGCTCGAACTCATAATATGCGATGAATAGTGATTACAACGACTCGATGTTTCTGCATCTGCAATGTTGGTAAGACCTTGGTCTTACCAACATTGTGGCTCTTTTGACTTTGATTAGCAGATTGCTTTGTAAAAAAATGTTTATCAGAATTTTTTGTAAAGATTCAATTGAATTGCATTGTCACTGGTCATTTTTCATCAGAAAATTCATTTTTTATTCCGTTTATGATTTCCATTATAAAATCTGATGGAACTATGAAACAATTCTCATGTGAGGTCGCTGTGACGCAGAGAAAATTAGTTTCAACCTCAGCACTGACCGCAAGGACCACATACCAATCTATAGTGCGCTTTCAGTTCTATCTCAGAGATAGGATGTACCATGAAATTTTTCAGGTGTTATGTTAGTAATTACTACTTTGTGAAAGCAGATTCTTTTTATTACTTTTACAAACATCTATTACATTGTCTCCAAAAAACGTTAACTAGCTAAAACAAAAAGCTTTAGGTAGGTACTTCATATAAATTGGAAGAGAATTTGACGTTAAAAGTGTCTAAATCAATAGGCTTTTTATCAAACTGTTAAGCTAAAATAAAGTAGGACCAGGCAAACATAACCTTACGAGAAATATGGTGATGTTTGGTGTTGATATTAGTTTATTTTACTACCCAAAGATTTCGCAGGTTTAAAGTGAGCGTGATAGAAAATCATAGGTAATCGAAAAAACATGATTACGCATGAATAAACAAACCAATTTTTTATCGTCAACCATTAATACATATTGAATATGAAATTCGACAAATATTTAGTTTTGCATTTATAATCAAAGTATATTTTCACTCAATGAATTGTGATTTAATTATACCGTTTCTACTTTGTAGAAAATAGCAAAAATAAATGCAATTTTCAATCATAATTAACGGCTATATTATCCAAATGGCACTAAAACCCATTGCAAAATGCCACTATAAACTTTATTATTTTTTAATGGAACCTTAATGAACTGAAATGGACCAATACAGCACTGTTTTACCCAGTTAAGCGAGCAATGCATATTTCTGTCGTTCGGAATATTAATGTCCCGTTTAATATTTATGCCGAACGCAAATTTGCATAATCACAGCCTGTGAGCACTCATACACATCCTACTATGGTCCTGCGTACTTTTGAAGCACTATTATTTGCAATGAATTTCGCCCGAGGTACGGAATATTCACGGTGTTCACTCACTGAGGTGCTCACTTCGCTTTCGTTTCAGTTTATTTTTGCCGATAATGAAGAACATTTTTATATTTTGGTCTTTCACCGGGTCGTTTGGCGCTTTTCGAATCGTGTGTATATAAATTCCTCCCAGATAAATTGATTGAATGCATTGTAGATAGTCTTTATTATTTTAAAAGCCTTCATAAACCTTCAATGGAAATAATATTTTTGGTAATATTGTATTGAAATGGTTATTTTAATTAATACGTTGTTGCTTTTTTGCAGCATTTCGATTGCCGAAATCACATTCGAGTGATACAACCGATGGGTGATGGCGGCCGACTGTACGTCTGCGGTACGAATGCACATAGCCCAAAGGACTGGGTCTTATACGTGAGTACATTTTGACTATTATTAGGTATTTTATTTTGGTCAAGGAAATGCTGTTTGGTTCGGCAGAAATGCCGTAGGAATTAAAATATATCATTACAGTCTATCTCTACTGCACTCTTGTGAAATCTTAAAACATAGGTGTTCAACATTTAAAAAATCCATTTCAACTTATTCCTTTCATAAACTTAAAAAAATCTGATGAATAAATAGTTAAAACATATTAAAATTAGCTAAGGACACACTGGAACAAGCCACATTTAAAAAAGTTAAACGGGTGTCAGAGACAGATAAAAGTGCTAGTTAAGACTCTTATCATGGGGCGGCTTTGTTATCGTAGATTATAATGAGGAGGATGCTGCTGCCTATTCTCTAGATATTCTCATAGCAGGCTCTTATGGCACCCACGGGAAGAGATGGGGTGGTCCTATTCACACACGACCACACGGCCCACTTCATACAAACACGTTAAACTTAAAACATCCCTCTGTTTAGCCAGGGGTAAAAAATTGGTTATAAAGTATTTGGACTTGATTCTTTTTCTTTCTGTATAAACCCCGTTTTCTTTTTCATTTGAAGTCGATAAACCTAATTTTTTTTTTTCCTATTCCTAGAATGCCTCGTTAGACACTCTATTTATATTACAATCTAGCCATCTATTTGACTAATGAGTAATTTTAATTTAACCTAAACTTCTACAATCAAATTATCTAAGAATGTGTCCAATAACACGTTTCTTATTGTCTCTATTAAGGCGAAGACACATTGTTCTTGTGTTCTTTTTAGGTAGCACTTGTTTGCACTGCACTACACTATACTAACATTTAATACACTATGACACTCTAACTCAAATGGTTTTGTTCTTTTCAATCTTCTAACTATATCCGTGTGATCAAGCAGCTGGATTGCCTCGACGTTCACGTGATGGTGAAGTCTGTAATGATGACTTTAATAAACCTAAATGCAAATTTATTTGTCACACGTGACTTGCCTAAACCGTTATGTTGTCCAATATGATCAAGTATTTCAGATAACAGGTCTTACATTAGCTTTTCACGTTTCTGAATATGTTGCACTAATGTAGTAGAATCCACAGGGAATTCATATCCAGAGATTGGGCAGCGGCATTCTCTTTGGTACATTAAAATCTTCTGCGATCACCAAGCCGCCTGCCAACCCCTGAGATAAACGTCCCAAGTGGCGTTTTATGGGGGAGGCCTATTTTCAGCAGAGGCCGTTTTCTTGTATGTGATGTGAATATAATAGAAAAATGCAAGTAGGTACCTATACAAAAATGTGTGAAAACATGTTAAAAACACTTATTTTGATACTTCGTAGTCTTGTTTACTTGTTTAAAGCAAACACGTTAAAAGACCTGTTGTAGACTGTTGCATCTGGCCAAAGGCCAAAGCTCATGTCGGGATCAGCTCGCACAGCCTTCGATAACGACCCGCATTCACTGCACGCGGCATGCAGCCAAGTTACTCATGTTATTTCAAATTGATTATTTTCATATTATTTTTAACTCAAATTCAAATAATGTATTGCAAATAGGCTAATTTTAGCACTTTACAAGTCAACTTAAGATAAATACTTCAATTAAGGTATAGTTCTAAACTATAAAATAAAAAAGTGCTGCAAAATACAGCAATTACTTTATTAATGAGTTTGAAAAACATAAGTTCTCTTTCGCACTATAAGCGCAAGCAATCCGCCACAAAAGAAAAGAAAAATCTGATCCGGAGCTTCGGTTACACTTAGATGTAAGGTTAACCAATATAGAGCTTTTTAAATAGACCCCTTTATGTTTCCTACCACAATTTTCCATATGTGCAGCTCTCGAAAATGATTCATCTTCATCAACAGCCACAAGACGTTCACTGATGAACATAGGCGTCCCCCACAGAGCGCCACTTTGAGCGGCTGCTTGACTCCTGCATCCATCGGCTCTCCGCGGTTTAAACCAGGTCGTCGGTCCACCTAGTAGGGGGCGGGCCTACGCTGTATCTTTCGGTTCGTTGTCGCCACTTGAGAGTCTCGAGAACCTTTCTTCCCCATCGGTTGTCGGTTCTACGAGGGATGTGGCCTGCCCATTGTCATTTCAACTTCCTAATTCTAAGATCCTGCGGATCTCCTCATTTCGGTAATGACTATGCTAATATGCAAATGAAATAAAAACTCACATTCTTATTTGCACAGATAAGTCAATTAAATATTATGTGGTATATGGAATTGATTCCCACAAATATCTGCGGTAGCTAATGAGAAGTATAAAGTTACGAGGAAAAGTAGACACATTACGCAATCTAAGTTGTATAGTAATTTTTTACAGGAAAAATAGTCTGTATGTGGCTGTACCGCAAATTATCTTTGGTACTGCTTTTTTAGTTATCTTTTTGTTATACTTACATACACTCAAATAAGATTTTAACACGTGTTTTGTATTCAATGAAAGTGAATGCAGCTTGCCTAACAGCCTAACATTACTATAAGTATGCCATGTATTTTTTTTATCTTTCAAATTAGATACCATAAAAATAACCATTCCACCATGCATGTTCATGTTCACTCAGACGGACCTAAGTCCCCATTCTGCATCCAGTTAGTTGCAGTCTCAAGTATACAACTTGGGAGCTAGGAGGAACCGCGACAAATTTCACGCATACTGACTCTAAATGACGCCATAAGACGAACGAAGCTTTGTCCTCTTTTTCCTCGGTGTCAGAGAAGAAATTTCTAACCGAACGATTCCGTAAAACCCCGTTCTTGTGACGATTTTACGTGCAAACATATATTACTTGCCATCAGGAATTTTTAAAAATAAAAATTGTGGTTCTTTTTTATGACTTGTTTATCGCTTTTAGTATTTTGCGCAGTAGAATAACAAAACTTATAATAAGTTTTGTTATAAGTTATTAGAACCAAAAACTCTTATTCACATTTTATTAATATACTGTGTTATACCTAACTAGATGATTTTTGGCTTCCTTTTAGCGTAGAAGAGAACACCGGTAATATTTTTCAAATTTCTACATCTGCAAGGATCATCTGTATGATGAATTGATGAAACACACGGGTGCATGGCCGGGCTTTGCTAATACTAGCATTGGGTATATAAAATATTTTTAATATTATATCAAAAGCTCAAATAAAAAGGCAATTTTTATAAACATATGCGTATTTGCGTAGTATATGAGGCAGATAGCTTTTTTCTATATTTGAGATACTCAGCTCAGATAGTGATCGCAAGCTTGATGTAGCTAAGTGTTGTTATTTTCATAATATTATTTTAAAACTTACGAAACGAGCTCTCCACAATAGGTATCGAAAACAGACCGCAATAAATTTCGGCTTGCCCTGTTCACCTCTCACTTACCCTGCTCTTGACTTTCATATAATTTTATGATGTATAGCCGGTCGTTTTGACCCTTCACAGGTTTTATCGCTCTGGCATAAAGTATTTATACAGTACTTCTATCGAATTTTGCAAATTTTTCGATTTAAAAATATACATGGGTCACGTTTATTGATCATAAAATGTGTTAAAAATGGGTTTCGATAGTCTCCCGAGTCTTTCCCTATTATGGCCGTGGTTATTTTGTGGTCCATAAGTATCTATTTTCTTACACTTTACCTTGTTTGAATAGCCGTTTTCAATATTCTTTATAGTCTGGGTATAATAAAAGTAGAGAAAGACTTATTTATTACTTTATTAAAATTTCTTTTATGATCTACACTAAGCAGACATTGCGGTCGCAACAGGGTAAAATAGTTCTTTCAATTTCATTCCAAGTATTCATGGCCTACCAAAGTAAAACTACTTAGCCAAATACAACTACACCTACTAAGGGTAGGTGTAATAATGTTTATTTTTGATCTTGTAAAGAAATGTTGTTTTGCTTGACATTAGTACTAACTCGTAGGTGTTCATCTCAAGCGTAGTCACAACTAGTCTTAACTGATCAGTAAAGTAAGCAATATTCGCTGCGATCAGTACTGCTATTGGGTGACCTAAGTGCTATTTATAAATTTGCTTAGGGCTAGATACCGTGTTCCGGAGGGCGTGACTCTGGTTGGCAGTCGCAAAAAAACTTAAATAGCCATTCAGTCAATGCAGAAACATTCAGCTGGCTTAAAAAAGGAACGATTATTAAAGTTATTCAATACTAAAAAAAGATAAAAAAATATGTCATTTTTTTATGTAAACAAATGACGGGACGAGCTAGTCTTTCGCATAAGCGTCACGGCTGGCCATAACAGATTGCAGTGTCACTCGGAACTCTAAAGTATAAAGTTTTGCGTGACACTGCACAGTGCACGTCATCATGAGACATCACAAATTCCAGTAATATGATTACTAGACCGTGAGATCAGATAGTAAAGTCTCATTTGCCCGGTAATTTCAAAACCCTGCGATAATACTCGTTTTTTTCTCTTTTTTTAGCAAAGCATCAGTTGCACGTCTAATGTTACAGATGTCCATTTGTGCATAGGCTATATAATTATGGTGACCTCTTACCACCAGGCCGGCCGTATGCTTGTTTGCTACCTATAACACAAAAAAATCATATTACACTGGGATGAGTAACTTCCGTAGACACAATTTAAATAACAGCATAATGGTGTTAAAAATTAGTTTTGATCATAATTATTGTAACGAAAAAACGCAAAGTTGTTTTGTTTTTCTTTTCAAGTTAATTTTTCTACAAAATCGCGTAAAATGTAAAGACGAAAATAGTTTAGAAAGTCCTAACCGTTTTCATTACAAACGTTAAAGGGAGCTGAACCAAAGATAAATCCTTGCTATAAAGCCCAAAATTCAGACTAATGGAACCCAAAAATTGAAAATATATCATTCATCCTTCGTAGGGGACCGATTTGATACTCGCACGGTCCTTTTGTGTAGCACGCTGTCAAAACAGAGATAGTTGCGTGTAGTACGACTGAAACCTCTTGATACTATTGTGGTATTAATCACATTAACATTTTCAAATGGCTTGTTTTCATTTGATAGGCTTGAATTGATAACTCATATTTTGATAGCTGGCGATGATCATTCATGTTTTGAGTAATTAACAGTTACATTGTGTTCACGTTTTATATTTTAAATGGAGCTCCCAACTATCTATACAACGCGTGCTGTACGCAGTTTGCAGCATTTCGCTTGCAGACTCTTTCGATAAGTAGCCGATTCGCAGCAAAATTATGTGCACAATTTGCTTCAGTCAGTGGCGATTCGAAGTATGCTCGATACGCTATTAAGTATCAAAGTGAGAAGAGTAGTTTGCCTATTCATTTTACTTACTTACGCAAATGTTTATTTTTTACCTCAATGCACCTATGCAAAAACAACTAGTTAAGGGGACGCTTTCTGACTTTAGTTGAAATACTTTTTGCAAAATCAATATAAACTGTATAGTTTCTCATCGTCTACATCCAATTAAATCTTCCAGCCACCGGAAAACAAAAAGTGCAATCAACGGTGCAGCAAAAACCTTTTATTGATACCAGTGTACTTCAGAGCGGTCGTAATCTGTGATTTGAGTAATGCGTGCATCCCCCAGAGAGAGGGCGCGTCAGTTTCAAAAATTGAGTGAAATCACATGTACGCTATTGATAGGGCAAAATCCTTGCGGTGGTACTGACGTGGTACTAGCGGCTTATAGTCAGTGAGCTGACCGGTCATTTTAAGTGCACTTGCATATTAAAATTAATACGTAATACCATATTTAACTTTTATTCTATTCTTTGTTTTATAAATATCTAGGTACCTATTTACTAATGCTACTTGCTTATGTTACAAGTGGCAAATAAGCTTACCTACCTGATAGTATCTAAACGACTACCGCGTTATTTATGTGCTTTTGCAACAGCGGAGGTGCTGATGATGAGAACTGAATAATATGTTGTAACCTTGTGTAAAGACCGTAGTAGAGACGGCAAGCCGGTCTTATTTTTCACGACCGACTCAAAAAGAAACTGTTAGTTATACTAAAACTTAACTAATGCACAAAACGCCGCCTAACGCCTGAAGCTATTAGTTAAACAAAAACTAAACTAATGCACAAAAGAATATTCTATTGTCTACATGATGTAGCCAACATGATGGGTAGCTCTTCTACTAAAAATCGAACGATTCATATTTGTTGCAACCGCCAATTTATATCTATTCCCTACAAATGGATGGTTGCGATTGGACGAGTATTGGAAACAAATGACACGCGAGCTTGTGTTTGTGCTCACAGTGTTGACAGATGTTTGTTTTAGGGTTCCGTAGTACTTACATGAAACCCTTATAAGCTTCTCGTGTCTGTCTGACTGTATGTCTGTCCGTCTGTCTGAATCCTTTACAGTCTTACAACTATTACAGTTACAAAAGTGCGTTCACGGATAGTTAACATAGAGATCTCAAGGTTCAAAAAAATATTAATATTTTTTTTCTTATATACTATCTGAGTTTGGACTGGTATATTATCCCGAAAGGAGGTAAATCTACCCTCCAAGGTAGACAATGTTTCTTCTACGACTTCTCTAAATTAATAGATTTTCATTGAAGAAATGCCATGTAAAGTTTACGTTTGAAGTTAGCCCTAGCGCAGCTGGGTGGTTGAACTTCGTCCTTGACCGAATGCAATTAAATGAGTTTAACGACCTGCGTTTAGAAATAAATTTATAGTCTCTTGTTAATTCTCGTATGGAGAACTCATAAGTATGGAGGTTTGAAACACGCAGTTTCAAGTAAGGCTCTCACAACTTGTGGGCTATCATGGTCTCAGTCCCCCTCTTTCGGGGTAACATACCAATTCGAACTCACGTTGTATTATAGTGGTAGCTCTTTCAGTCTAATTAGGTCATCATCATCATCATAAGCCTGAAGACGTCCACTGCTGAACATAAGCCTCCCCCAAAGAGCGCCACCTTGAGCGGCTGCTTGCCTCCTGCATCCATCGGCTCCCCGCAGTTCTGACCAGGTCGTCGCCCCCCACTTAGTGGGGGGGCCGGCCTACGCTGCTAATTAGGTATCTAAGTAAAATTGCAATACAATACAGTTACCAATTTTTTAAACCATTTGTTATCTTAACAAAAAGATCAACTTTTTCTATCTCACAACCCTAAAAGACGCAGTAAGTTTTTTATTCGAACAAGGTTACAATTGGGACTTATAAAAATGAACATAATTATGGGAAACAGATTACTCACTTACATTGGTTTTATATAATTTATGGTTTTATCACCAAGACAAAGAAAACTTATAAATCTTGCCTTTCATTTTCGATCAGTGCACCTCAGTAATACATCTTTTTTGCCGGATTTTTATAAATTGACTACCTGCATTATTGTATGAACAATGGAAGAGAAACAGTACAACTTTTCAGGATACAAAATATTTGGTCTCAGTTATTTCCAAGATCTAAAATATCTATATCATATGCAAAAAATTTCGTCGAAATATATTTGAACTGTTTCGAATTACATGTTTTCAATATATTTTTGAAATAAATGCTTATTAGTAAATGGGAGATAGGATATTAGGTACTGAAGAAATCAGACCGAAAATGAAAATAAAATCTATAAAATGAATCTACAATGAAATTAAATGTTATATAATTATAGAAACGTGAAGCCGTCTTCATGTGACACAATAACAAAAAACAGCATTCTAAATAATTAAACTATACATTGATATTAATCAAACATGTGTTTAATTAACTTGAACAAAGCTCTTATAATTACACAGCACCGGCTGACATGTGTCTGAAAGGTATTGCCATAAATTTTCGACCTCAGATCGTAGTTACCTATACATAATGACATGTACATAACGTTCAGTGACTTTATGATTGATCAATTTTTTTTTAACGGGCAAATTGCCTTTATTACTCAAGCTAACTACAATAATAAAAACTAAACTAAACTAAACTAAGCTAAACTAAACTAAACTAGCTACACTACCTACTACAAAGAACACTTATGGACTATATAATATGGACTATAATAGCCGCGATGGCCTATAGACAGTCCAAGTGCTCCAGCCCACTACCGGTAGATAGCGTACCCAACATGCTGGCCGCATTGCAACGTTGAATTGCAATGCTGATGCGTTGGGCCAAATAAGTGCCTGCATTTTGGTCACGCGTCGCATCGACCGCGCGCTCTGATAGACTTTGGAAAACGCGATGAGCTCCCGGTCCCCACGGACCCAGGGTCTCAACACCAAACGGCTCAAATATGTAACCGCTACCGAGATTACTATATTTGCGCCGTGTTTAATAGATTTTGATCAAATTCATCATAATATCACAAGCGGCAACGCGCAGTTCGACTTTTGTTACGTTATACCTATTTACTTCGGTAAGCTCGGTATGCTGCATTGGTACCCGCGAGGTGAGCGCCGCCCGCCAGGGCGCCGCACCGCCCGGCACCGTTGGTCGGACGACACAGTTGCTGTTATTGAGGTCACTTGGACGCGCTTTGCCCAATAAATATTAAAGCATTAAAAAATAATTTATTAAAAAAATATTATCTACAACACAACATACAGAAAATGGATTAACCTTAATAATATTTTGAATAACTTAATGTGTTTTTTTTTTTTAATATAATGCATGCGAAAGACATATTTAATTTGATTCTTAATTATAAAATATTGTTTAAGTTGTGGGAAATAATGGCAACATCCTATATTTTTTTTTTTAATGCGATTGTGTGACGTGACGAGCTAGTCGTTCACCAGATGTTAAGCAACACAGCCGCCCATAACAGTTGCAGTGTCACTCGGAACTTTAAAACAATAAAGTTTCGCGTGACACTGCACTGAGCAGGTCATCCTGAGACATCACATAGTCGAGTAATCAGATTACTAGACTGAGTGATCAGATCATAAAGTCTCATTTGCCCAGTAATTTCACTAGCTACAATGCCCTTCAAACCGGAACACAGTAGTACTTGCACACTACTGCTTGGCGGCAGAATAACTGGCAATACGGTGGTACCTACCTAGACGATTATTAAGACAAAACAAATAACCAAATAGACTTAGAAAAGAAATAAACTAGATAATTTAATCTAAAAAAATAGGACTGCCTCGTTTAAACCCGTGAATGTCTTGTGATTTGGTTAAACTACCACAAAATATTGTCCCATAACATACCTGATAAAATGGGAGAGCTCAGTTAACCCGCAGTCTAATAATGACACAAAACTAACAAAAAAGTCTCTAAAATATTTTAAAATAGAGACGTTATTCACGGTTCTATCAAATACCGAAAAAGCTTTGTAATACATAGTAAATTTAAACAAAGCAACAGTACGACAGGTATCGTAAAACCTGAACGGTAGTGGCTCCTAATTCCGAATGGGATAGAAGCTGCACCTGAGCACTGACTAGCACTTTACAAAATAGTACGATAGCTTTACTTTTTGTACTTACTCGAAAATTGTGCAGTCAATGTATTGGCTGTACTCGTTTGCACGCTTTACGATGGTACAGGTATGAGAATGGACGCCTGGAGGTTAATCAGAATCAATTATTTGAACTTTGTACAGAAAATCAAGTACTTACAGTGACTTCAACGAAAAATTATCAGCTTCTGTGTTCTGTGTTTTAAGCTAAATTAAACTAAAAGTAATTTATTTTATTTTATTTTATTTTCATCGGAAAACTAACAGCTAACTAGTAATAAAAGGTACACTTGTAAAAATTAACTTATGGCTAATTATAAGTTTTCACATGTAGGTAACTAAGTAAATTTTTAAGTAAGGCGGCACTCTTCTAATAAAAAGGAAATGAAAGGAACGGATATATTTTATAGTTTAGTTTAACTTTACCAAATACTCTACATAATAATTGACACTGTTAATGCCACACTGAGAAAAAAAATAGGTTACGGTTACGTTTTGTCGGACAACGTAACATATTAGGTAAACACAACCGAGTGCATATGTTAAAACAGATTTTGTGATTTTACTAACTCATTAGGTTATTTTAACCTTTTACCCAGTTAGGTTAACCAGTTAGTTAATCACCTAACTGGGTAAAAGGTTAAAATGACCTAATGAGTTAGTAAAATCACAAAATCTGTATTAACAAGTGCACTCGGTTGTGTTTACCTAATATGTTACGTTGTCCGACAAAACGTAACCGTAACCTATTTTTTTTCTCAGTGCATTCATTCACCAACAGCTAAACAAGAAGTATTCCTATTAGTGCAATTATTTTTAGATGGGTAAGAGTACTAAGGGAAGCATATTCTAACGTAAATTCTCACCAGCTTTTACGATATAAAGCCGACCCCCGTTACATCTTTGCATAATAACATAATGCTATACTTTCCTGATATACTGGCTATCCATTAGCTATTATTATAGCCTTATAGTGTCGGATAGTGTGGGAGCGGCCAGTATTAAAATGTAATCTTCTAAAGTATCGGCTTGTACATGATGCGGGCTTAAAAAAAACAATAACTTAGAAATTTAAATTTTATATTAATAGCATGGTGTGACCGTGAAACAAATTGGGA
Organism: Ennomos quercinarius; assembly: GCA_910589525.2. NCBI lineage: Eukaryota > Metazoa > Arthropoda > Insecta > Lepidoptera > Geometridae > Ennomos > Ennomos quercinarius. The sequence goes on from OU342501.1 coordinate 9,536,849, forward strand.
AACAAAATCTATATTTACTCCGGATAACTATTATTTAGTTATTTTATTTATTATTAAGGTGAAATTACGATGACGTAAGTGACCATCAATCATCATCATTATCTAAAGACGTCCACTGCTGAACTGAACATAGGCCTCTCATATAGAGATGTCCCTTGCATGCTACGGCTCCCCACGGTTATGACTATCATCAGGTCTTCGATCCACCCCATAGCGGAGGATCGGCCGACGTTGCGTCTTCTGGTTCGTGGTCGCCACTCGAATATCATTTTCCCCCATCAGTTGTCTGTTCTGCGAGCGATGTGGCCTGCTTATTGCCATATCAACATCATAATAATATACTACTAATGAATACTGACAATTTAAAATCAAATAACAATACAAATCAAAAGTTCTTGTAACGTAAGTTAATGAAGCTATAAAACCATATTCATAGAGCAATCGAAATACAAAGTAAGGAAATTGTCCGCTCCCGCTTCGCTCTTGTATATAACCTATCCCTTAACTCACATGGCCGTTGCACGACTAACCCCCGCTTATTTCTATTTTAGGCATGCGAAATGAGCTCCGCGCATGCAAGTGATACGTGGAACTTGTATGCACTACTTTGAGAGTATTCTAATTATGCAAACCCTTAACATGGGCTGGAAAATATACCTCTACAGACAAGAAATTTTGGCTTAGTAAAGTCTGAACTCTTGAAGTTGGTGCTACGAAGTGTAGAATAGTTTTGATTAGTATCTTCTCATTCATTTTTTTTAATGTAAATAAATGACGTGACGATTTAGTCGTTCGCCTGGTGCTAAGCGACATGGCCGCCTATATTAGATGCAGTGTCACTTGGAACCCTAAATTAAAGTTTCGCGTGACACTTGCTTTGCGCAAGTCATCCTGAGACATCAGCACAGTCTAGTGATAAGATTTCTAGCCTGCGAGATCAGATCATAATGTCTCATTTGCCCAGTAATTTCACTGGCTATAATGCCCTTCAAACCGGAATACAATAGTTCTTACACACTACTGCTTGGTTGGCGGCAGAATTACTGACAAAGTGGTGGTATACCTACCTAGATGAACTTTGCCAAAAATTCCTACCACCTATATTTGATTTGAAAGTGGTAATCATTTTTAATATATATTAGAATAGGAACTCTTTTAAACCATTTAAAACTTTGCTGCTTTAGCGCCTTGCTTTGTTTCCAGTTTCTGTGAACTATATTCACATAGTTCAACTAAACTTGAATAAAACGTATCACATATTATTTACAATATGCCAATATTTGTTTTATTCAAGTAACAAATATTTGAATAATTATTGTCAATAAATATGTTTCAAATTGAATGATGTTGCACTTTACTTGTTAGATTAGTTCGGTCAAAAAAGTATATGCCAATACATACAAACCTGATGAAATACAAAAAAAAAAGGTTCCTGACATATTGCTGGTATGGTCCTTCGAAACCTTTACCAAGGACCCCACAAAACATAGTTAATACTTCAGATTAATCATGTTTCAAAACGTAACAGATTTCAATTTGCCACCGTTTAATACACTTACTTAAGTTTACAATAACTAAAATCCAACCCACGTCGTTATAAATTCAGATCATCCCCGAATGTTATCAACTGATAGTGACATGTATGTCAAAACTTTGCCACCGCCCCTCTAAAATCTCGTACAATTTGAGCATCCCTTGTGCGTTTGAAAGTTACTTAACTCCTTCAGCGACAAAGGCAAGTTTCGTAATAATGTACCTAAGTTATATGTGACATACACTGTAACACATTAAGCAGCGGGTATTGGTAGGTGCTTGCTTAAAACTCTGCGTTACCGTTATTACTTGAGTATACGTATATTTCTTGAATGCAAAGTTACTGTAATATTATTTTCACCTCACTAGCTTGGAAAGATTCTTTCTCATTCGAAATCTGGGTGCAAAAACGCATTTTAATCGCTAGCGTGGAAAGTGTTTTTAAAATTCGAACCTTTCTATTTAATAATTTTCTCGTCAAGAATTGAGGGTTTAACCCGATCTGCCCGAATTTAACCTCTTTTATATTGCCAGTCTACTGAAAATTCACTGATACCATAGACTACCTACTAATGGATACTTCTTTTTCTCGTTCGCCAACCTCATTTTTAGAATAATCGCACTGTTCAGCACCAAAGAGTATATAACCAATACGCTATCCAGCACGGCGACTGCATTAAAAATGATTGAAAAATACTTTTTAAAATGTTTAATGAATAACGTGACGAGCTAGTCGTTTACCTGATGTTAAGCGTTACTGCCACCCACGACTTAATTAATAAGCTAAAAACTAATAATTTCTTAGCTTTTTAAGTTGTTTTTCTTGGTTTTTCCTCGCTGTAGTGAGGTGAAAAGTTGTGTGTTTCGATCGGCAGCAAAGCTATTCTGCGTCTTGTACCTTTGAAACCATCGCTACGCTCAGGACTCTTCATTTGAACCCCTCGCTACGCTCGTGATTCAATCCGAGAATCCTTCGCTTGCTCAGGTTTCAATTCAAGTACTCGCGCCAAAAACGAACTTTGCAGCCTTGCATAACAAATAACTATTTCCAATTCACGCGCAGTCGAAGCCAGAAATATCAATGTTATGAGCGACAAACAAGCGTACGGTCCGCCTGATGGAAGGCAGAATCGTTGCCTATGGACACTAGGGGCATTATTAATGCGTTGCCAGCGAAAACTTCTTCATACCCATTTTAAAAGACTGCATAGTGACCACTATTTCTAACTGCGCGTCTCATCCTTATTCACATTTTTTTCTGCTAAGAAAATAAAATACTTTATTTTACGGCCTTATTCAGTAATTGTATGTTAAATGAAGAATTATACGAGCATATTTATAAATAAATTTCTTTGGCTATGAAAAAAATAAATTCGTATAAAAATAAAAAAAAAACATGTCTTTGAAACCTTCAATATCAAATAAGTTTTTTCCTATTCCTAGATTGCCTCATTGAGAGGTTAACACACACATACAGCTAAAATGTGTATAAAAATGGAGCGAAATGGAATGTTTATTCTATTTTTAGGAATTTTGTTGACAGGTATACACGTTACGTGACAGCTTAATGTGCCTCTACCTGGCAAACGCTTTTTAGCTGTTAATGAAAGTTTCAATACCATTTTTACGTCAAAAAGCTCATTCAATGAATTTTGAAATCATATTGTATTTGTTTAAAAAAGCTTACACGATATTTATTTCCAACTTGTATAGTCAATAAAAATATACAAGAACTAGGTTCATTACTAAAACAAAAAAAAAAAGAACCGAAATGTATTTCCAAATATTTCTATTAAAATCTGCGACTATCACATACTAGACGTCTACAAAGTTTCCCTATTCAAATATTACGTTCACATTTACAATGTATCGGGAAGCCATTGCCGTGTTTCAAACGTGACACTATCTGCAGGTGCCAACTATTCTGGTGCCTGGAAGTTGTGGCCGTGTATACGCTTTTGCATTGAAAACTCACATTTTGTTAAGTTAATCTAATGAAACTTGTAATCTATACATATAATAAAACTGTAGAGATAAAAAAATCTGTAATTGCAAGATATCAAGAAAAAAATGACACAGGTTGGCTTAAAATTAGCCGCTGATCACGTTAAGCCACTTTTTAAACACTTTGTCTGTTTGTTTGTTTGTTTGTTTGTTTGTTTGTTTGTTTGTTTGTTATGACTGAACTCCTAAAATACTGAATGGATTTTCATGCGGTTTTCACTAATATGCTTAGAAATAACCGGTGCTTAACATAGGATATATTAAAATTGATATATCGTTAAAAAAAATTGATGACAATTATTGAGATTTCATTACGAAACGAATCGGCGTTTTAAACAACATGGCCGATTGATTTTTTTAATTGTTTTCAAACTGGAAGGCACCTGTGAAGCTTATGTAATGTCATCTGTCACATGTCAAAAAACAATTTTAGTGATGTGTAGGCCAATATTCGGTTCGATAATTAACGATTATTTTAGATACATAATACCGATTAACGATTATTTTTAGACACATATCATATAATCATGATATCTATCTTAGGTAGACCTACCTACCTTAGAGTGCGTGGTAAATAATATATTATTCCCATTGTTGAAATTAGAGGAAACACAAGTACACGTGGGTGGGGTATAAAACGTAGGTGTCGATTTAGATGATAAGAATTTATTGAGGAAATCAAACCCTTGACGTATTGTCATCGGAATTGTGTATCAAGTATCGTCAAGATTCGCTGAAAACTATGACCTGTACGCGAGTCGTACATCCAATTCCGGACAGACGAAAGCAAAAGTTGCGAGTTGAAACCAGACTAGCAATGGATGAGTGCTTATTTGTGGAAATTCGATCTCACGATATCTTTTTTAATTTCAAACCATCGATTTTTCTTTTAAAAACCAATTTTTCAGGTAATTTTTGCCGAATATTTTTATTACGGTTGGCAACACCGTATTTTGTGCACACGCTATTTAGCAATAAAAGTAATCCAAACGATTTATCATTTTGTTTTCGATTATTCTTCGATTGTAGTTATCGTTGATATCCCGCCCCTATGGTCAAGTGCCATTATTCAACAGTAGAACGTAATTTTGCAAGCAACGAATTTAATATTTTATTTATATCTTTATTATTGAAAAGTGAGTTAAAAGCGAATTAATTGCCTTCATTCCATTTCTTGTATATTTTACTGTTCCTTTTAGTAATTTTTCTTAAACATAAGCATTACATTTTCCCCACAAAATAGAAATGTTTAATGTTTTGTATGACGTCACCTGTTTTGCTTACATAACAATTTACGTTCTATCAACCTGTCACAAGTTAAATAGATACATATAGCAACAAATATTAAATAGTGTGAAAGCAGATTTTTTTTATTTTGGCATTAGACGACATTTGTATTTAGCCAATGATACGCAATATTTTATGAAAAATGTTTTAGAAGGGTACTTAGATGTAGGTAAGTATAACTATACATTAGGATAGGACAATATATAGGATAGGTAAGATCCTCGAATTAGCAACATGGCCGTATAACGTTCAGTTTTGATTTCTTCTTCTTCTTTTACGTAGGTATATGATTTTTAAAGGTTTTAATAGTTAACATATTTTAGGTCTGTGGGCTTCTCAATGAACAAACTGAGCGGTTATATTCTCTTTAGGACAAACTACAGGTTAGAGCAAAATATTATTGGTTACTCGATTGCTCCAAGAAGGTTTATTATTAAAAGGTCTTTGAAAGTGGGCGATGTCGTTGTTGATGATGATGATGATGATAGCCGTATTTGAGTTAATTGATCATAGATATCAATTTCAGCTTAATTCTTTCCATTATTTCTAAAATAAGTAATGGTCTCGACAGATTCTTAGAAAGACAAACACACGGACAACAAAGTGATCTTACCTATAAGTGTTCCTTTATTTCAAAACTGTTACGGAACTCTAAAAATGAAACGTTCTTTGCAAAAGCGAATCTGATTAGAGCTTTGTACACATGTTATTTTCTCACTCTCACCACTATGTTGAAAGTGCAGTGGGAATGAGACAACCTGAAAATGAAAAATAGCGGCCGTAATATAAATGTCGACTCTTTTTACAGTGGCTTACGTAAGTATTTGTGATTTCTAATTAGTATTTACAAAATTAATTATGTACGCATCGTATAGGTTAATACAATACTCCAGCTATAAAGTATGTATTTTATAAACTTATTGTTGACACTAGCTAAATACTCAATTCGTATGGACCAAACCTAAGAAAGTAAAAAAAAATGTGGTGAATGCAACAAAGATACTCTTTGAGAACGAAATGCGCGCGGATATAAAAACTGACCAATGTGTGTTTGTTTTGTATTTTTCTAAACTGCCTAAATAATAGGTATGGTACTTATGTAGGTATACCTACTACCTAAACAAAATTCACTGGAACCTCTTATGAAGACTTGAACGGTTTTTATGGTGAATACACAAGAACATCTGTTGAAGTGAAAATGACAAGGAAAAAATCGCCCGTATCACTGGTATGTAGGTATACCATATTATAGAACTTTTATTAGTTAGATGCCTAGACCTATCGTATATTTAAAAAAACTAACGTAAGTATAAGGTAGGTCCAAGTAGGTACATATTTAATTAAATATTGTACCTATGATTTGCAGTTTCTAACCCACTATTTTATCAATGTGTAGGTGATCTGATGACACGTGAAAAGCCATACTTACCTACTACCCAAACAACATTTATACACGTGTGCTACCTAATCTGACAATACGTGCTGAGCTTCGAAAAAATTTTGTGGATTTTGTGATTTGGTATAGAGGAAATGCATGAACTAAGCTATTATTAGACTCCTAAACGTAGAAATAACGAAATACGTGCGTGCGAAGCCGCGGGCAAAAGCTAGTCTATTATATAGAAGGCTTTGTCCTGGTTAACTGACTGACAGATAACGCACAGCCCATACTGAAATTTGGAATGTGCAAAGAACATACAAAATAAATAGATACGGGTCTCAGCAATTTTTGAATTTAATTCCTCAAAGGATTAAAAAATGCAGAACAGGGTCGCATAGTAAGACGCTCGCACAGCCTAAACCGCTAAAGCTAAAATCTTGAAATTTTGAAGATATGTATTGAGAAGTGACCTATTTAGTTAGAGCGCTTTTTAAATGGTTCCCAAAAAGGGGGGTTAAAGTTATTTTATCCCGAAAAAAAACGGTTCCGGAGGGATAGGTAGTCCACGCGGGCGAAGCCGCGGGCATAAGCTAGTATGATATAAACATTTCGTTTTTATGTTGATCTAAAAGTCTAAGAAGGATATGTTAAAGGATTTTCATAGTTTTGATCAAAAGTAATACCATTTCTATTTCGGTATGGGGAGCTTCAGAGTCCTCTCTAAGGGTAGGCAACGCACCGGCAATGCCTTCGATGTTGCAGATGTCAGCACCGACTTCTTGTTTGCCACTCATAAAACGAATTAATTGTTTTATCATCTTCACCATTGTTATCAGCTTACAGTAATTAGTCCTCGGCTAGACAATGGACCTCTCATGAGGCGTGCGCCAATGAGTTCGGTCTTCATCAGCTCTACATTTTCTTCATTTGATATATCAGTTACCTTTCGTATACTGTTGAGGGGACATAATAAATAATTGTTCGAAATAGATAATGTAAATTGAAATCCTAAAAAAATAAATAAATCTTAATTTTTGTTTTATGATTAACAAGGGGTTGTCATTATTTTGTACATAAGATGGGACAGAGAGTGCACTGTACAAGAAAGAAAAGGAAATTAGGCTAGGGTAGGCACAAAGCCAGCCAAGTGATCCATAGCAAAACTTTCTTAAGGTGAGTTATTAGTCTTGGTATCTGAAATATGTGACGTACTGACTTTGTATAGAGTGGAATGTACATATATATTTTATATGTAGGCTAATTATTAGTCTGGTTTCTCACATTAATAGGAAAAACATGGCAAGTCATTAAAATTGTCAAGATTTTTATCTACAATGTTCTTAATACAAAAATTCAAGTTGTTCGTAGGCCGATAAGATACTGAAACACATTTCATTCTGTCAATAAAAAACCAAACCAAAACACTCCTAACCAAATGAATAAGCTTTTATACGCACGCAAACTAATTACAACCCAAACTGGCCGGGACCAAAGAATTACCCTACTTCCTGGAATAAGTAATGATACCGAAACTGTCCAACGAAAACAAATCCAGTCGAGTTTCAATTCGTATCATTAGAACCGTCAACGAACGCTCAGTGAAAACATAGTGTAATTATTACACAGTTGTCAAGCTTCGGCAAAACGGCTGATGACGTGAAATCTAACACGTAGAGTATAAATTTCCGATTGGCTTATCTATTAAAGTACTCTACGCATACCATTCAACCTGTCAATTCAATCTTTGCATTGTAGCTAGTGAAATTACTGGGCAAATGAGACTTTATGATCTGATCACTCAGTCTAGTAATTTGATTATTAGACTGGGTGATGTCTCAGGATGACGTGCGCAGTGCAGTGTCGCGCGAAACTATTGTTTTAAAGTTCCGGGTGACACTGCAACTGTTATGGGCGGCCGTGTCACTTAACATCAGGTGAACGACTAGCTCGTCACGTCATTCAATCACATAAAAAAAAAAAAAAAAAAAAAAAAAAAAAAAATTTCACGCAATCTGTTGAGATCGCGGTTGACCGTGTTCTACACAACATTCAATCTGTCACGCGATTTGTTTACTTAATCTGAGATCGCAAGTTTCACGTTGCAAGTTTGGTGTCGATTTTTTGACTCAATTTATCAATTACTTGAACGAATAATTCCACGTTTAATTCGTTGAATGGGAGCCGCAACATCGTATCGTGAGAAGGCTCGCGATCAACAAATCGCGTGACAGATTAAATGATGCGTAGAGTACTTAAGTTAAACCACTGTTTTACACTACGATCAAAGCTTTCTAGATGCTAATTTGGTAAACAAACAAAAGCGAAGGCCTAATGAGGGCCGCTTGCGGGTGAAGACAAACTTTCTTATTCGTCAAGGGGAAAGGAAGGGTCCGGGGCTTCCGTTCGGTCCATTTGCTTGTTTATCCACGACTTACGGGCCCGCGAGAAACACTGTATCGGAACAACAGTATATAAACAGTAAGAGTATTACCAAAGTACAGCATTATTTTATTCATGAACATAAATAGGGATCAACGCGCAGTGCTTCTTCAAGTTTCTTTAGCATGGTCACAGAGTGCATAATACGAGTGCTTGTGTGCAATAAATTTAATCGTGTAGTCTAGCAGAAGTTACTTTACTGTTATAACGTGTGTCTCTATTGGGTATGTTAGAAGACAAAGTGGGTACTATTTGGTGATAAGCTTAAACAGTGTGTTTATGGGGCTTATGACTGTAGAGGAAGTAGCTTAGTTGTTAGTATTTGTCTCCTGAAAATGTATGGGTATGACTTAGTAAGTAAGACTTAAGTACATGGTATTTAGGTATGTATTTGATTTGAAACAGGATCCAAAATTACCTTATAACTTTTGTTTATAATTATCTGCTAAACTTTTGTATATACTTTTGCAGGTATAAGTTCTGATAACTGCTGATGATAAAATTTCATTCAAAATTCACTGCATCAAAAAGTACAGCACCTGCATTAGTAATCGCAGATTTATCTATCTATGAGTCAATAAAAGGTTTTGTCTTGAGTGACTTTGACTGACACATAACGTACAGCTCAAACTGATAGACGCGATGTAGACTTGACTAATATTTGGAGAGTGTTTTATTTTGTAGCTTGCGGGTGCAACAAGAAATAATTTCTAAAAATTCAACCCCCTAAGGTGGTCAAATAGGATGTAAAATTTTTATGTAGAAACTACGGGTTAAACCGCGGGCAGTAACACGTAAGCATAACATTTATAAAAGTAAATGCTTACAAGAAAATATGAAAAAATCTTTTGCAGGAGATTAAAGCAACACGTCTTCGCATGCCTAATTTAATCCTCAGCTTATTGAAATAAAAACGACATAGGTTCTCGGCAGGTGCCGCGGGCCACGCGGTCGGGGACTCGAGGGGAGGCGCACAGGTGGCCCCGATGGTCGCAGCGTCGTTAAAATTTACATAAAGTCTCAATCCACGACGCCGGCCGACAGTGCCCACCCCACGTTTATGCTACATTTAGTAATTTTATGATAATTCCGAAAACCGAACCGCCACCCATCGCATTATACTAATAGAGGAATCCTCAGGAGGACGCAACGTCGAAAAAATTCGACCGCCTTCAAAATAAGTTTTGGCTAATAAATCGCGTAAAATGTGAAACGGGCATACTTTTTTTGGTGAAATTAATAGCAGATGTGTTGTTGAGTTGCGCGGGGTTGTAGGGGCGGCCAGTATGCTGCTAGTGACTTTGAAACGCATAAATTCACTCGCAACGTTTTGTTTTTTAGAAATATTTTATGATTAATGGCTCATAAAATTGAAGTGGTCACGCGGAAATATTTTAATATTTTGTAGGTTTTTATACGCCAGTCGTTCCTTTTTACGCCCCTATGACCTTAATTCAAATTGTTTGTTTTTATTTTCATATTTTACGATTAAATTAAAAGGGAATGTATTAATTACATTCGAGAGCAGAATTAATCGTAAGTTACGTAGACATGTAATAGGAAAGTTCTTTTAGGTACCAAACATTGCGAAGTGTACACTTTCTTTAACTGAAGGCTCGACATCGTCGCTACTCCCGAATTTTAAAAACAAAACAAGTTAACTGTCCCTTGTTTATTCTTTATTGGGGGAGCAGGAATGTCACTTAGGCTGTAAGCGCCTAAAATGGGCACTCAAGAAAATAAACACGAAATTCTTTTGTTGCAGTCTAACTTGACGCACCTGCCGCGTCACGAGTTCGTGCCTGGCATCGGCATGGGTGTAGCGAAATGTCCGTACGACCCTGCCGACAACTCTACTGCCTTGTGGGTGGAAAGAGGCAACCCTGGGAACCTGCCCGCCTTGTACTCCGGAACGAATGCGGAATTCACGAAGGCGGATACGGTCATCTTCAGAACTGACCTGCATAATTTGACAACGGGAAGACGGGAGTTCTCGTTCAAAAGAACGCTGAAGTATGACTCTAAATGGCTTGATAGTGAGTATTTTTATATTCGTTTATTTTTGTGGTCTTTATAAACTCATTAAGTATAATTTCACCTTGTATTGAGCTCTGTGTCATTTGAAGCTATTGTTGGGAGTTTATTTTGATATCACTTTCCATATAATTTGTGTACAAAATTACCTCTGTTTTGAAAAGGCTGCTTTCATCAGTTTCATCGAAATATTGTTATTTTGACATCAACAGTTGATTGCTGAATATTTTTATGGTTTATAGCATTATTGCCTGCTTAGCGTAATCTACAGATTAATTTGTAAAGGAAAAATTTTGAATCACGAACGGGATCTGAACCCGCATCCATCCGTCCGCATCCATCCATCCGTAAAGCGGGGACGTGCTTTACTTAAGCTACCGTGACAAGTGGTCTTGTGTCCGAATTTATCCTTTACCTTTTCCAACCAACTTACGAGGTTGGTACTGCCATCTATTGAGAAATTCTTGAGAATCACTCCAACCAGCATGGTCAAGTTATCAACACAAGTGCTGTAAATATAACGTTTCGCCTTTACGAGTTCAAATACCGTTCGTGATTCAAAATGTTTCCTTTACATATTAACCTGTAGTCTACTGATGGTCATTCAGTTCCTATAATTTGTGCCAAAATTAGTTTTCTAAATTAACTGACCTACTTGGTAGAGTCAATAGGGTTGTCAACGCAATCAATACTGAAATTAATGCGATCATTGCTTGTACAATCAACGAGCATCCAATAACACGGAGCTGCGCCGGTAATTATTAGGAAAATGTTACAATTATCGGCGCTTACACGATCTAACACTGAATGCCTCGTTTTCAATGCGCTGTTGTGATTAAACAATGGAAAATTAAACTGTTTACGCTCTAACGAGCGGTAATACCTCTCGGATCTATGCCCGGATTAGGCCCTGTACACCCTATTTTTGCGCGAATTTCGCATGCGAGGCGATGACATAAAATATTACGACAAATTATTTATTACGTAAGCAATAAATTTTCTTCCTGGGATTGTGTTAAACATTTCAGTGATCTTGTGACGAGTAAATCTTTTGTTTTCGGGAAATATTTTGTACCTAAAGCGGATTCTTTGGTAGAACAGACGCTTTGAAAATACGAAAAAATTTAAACAATTAATTGCGGTCCTTTCAGGTAACCGTCTAATTAACCAAAAGCTATAAAGTGAGTAAAAGAAAATTGTAATCAGCCAAAAACCCTTTCGCGAAAAATATAGGTATAGGCAACATTGTTGCTAAGCCAGAAATTAACATACAAATTCACGTAATTTAGGCTTCGGAGGTAATAATAGTTTCATTACATACAGGTCACGGTTATTGGCTAGGCTTAAAATGCCATCGGTTTATTACAGTTTACTTTTCATTGACACAATTTAATAGGCAACCTCGTTAACATCAATTGAAAGGATAACTTTGACAGTTTGGCAATTTGTATAAAGATCTTAATTCAACTGTTTATCTTTGGCCCAGGTGTCCACGAAGCTAGAGGATGACCATAAAGTATACTTTACGATATACCCTTAATATTGTACATTAATAACGGTATTACCTGAACATTATTATCGATAATAATTCCACGTCCAACATATTCATCAACACTGACCGGCTTATCGGTACAATTAATTATATTGAAGCCAAATTTATAGCAGTAATAACTTTAAAAGACCTGTACCTTATTGAGTTTTAATACGTCGTAAGCTCTATTGTAGAGTGCAACTTATTATTTAACCGTTGAGTTAAAAAGGGAGTTTAGTAATAATAAAGATATCGAGCGTGTGCCACGTCCGTATTCCGTAATCCCGAACACGCGTCGATTTCATTTCAGTCCCGACTAATAAGCACTTATTAATGCCACCCATAAAAGTGTGGCATAATTGACACCCGCAGACTTCATCTAATATTTATTGCACATCACAGAGAATAACAGTAATGTGAAACTGTGGAATTAAAGCGATTGTGGGAACGCGTAGCCGCGAGGTCGTGAATATAAATGTATAATTGAGTAAATTATAATATAACTCACGGCTGTTACTATTTTAGTAATGTGTACACCCCGATATTAATAGCAAAATAAAGCTCGGTTTATAATATTTTATTGAAGTGGTTTAGCACATACTCAATTTATTTCGTAAGAACTGTCATTAATTGGAAACCAAGCAAACATTTTGTGTTACACTTATGTCCGTCTGTAGTAAAGTCTATAAAAATAAAACTTAGGTAACACTTTCCCCGGTTTCTTATACATTTGTTTTTGTGACTACTTATTAGACGCAGTGCAGTGTCACGCGAAACTTTATTACCTATTTTAAAGTTTCGAGTGACACTGCAACTGTTATAGGCGGCCGTCTCGCTTAACATCAGGTGAACGACTCACAAACCAAATAGGGGATACTACTACGACTAGCTTGTCACGTCATGCGTTCTCATAAAAAAAACTCAAATACTGAACACGCATTGGTTGCCTGTTGGTCATCAGCTGTCTTCAACCAATGAGCGTACTGTATTTGGCTTAGAGTATAGACTAAAAGCGTAGAGAGAACGTTAGTCTGTACTCTAAGGCAGGGGTCTCCAAACTACGGCCCGCGGGCCAACACTGGCCCGGGAGTACCACCAATCCGGCCCGCGACAGCGGGCGTGGCGAACCCACCCTTTAAGTTTGTTTATTTTTTATATATCAAATGAAACAAATTAATCATACAAAATAATATTCAGATGTTTTATTGACCGGCTAAAAGTACAATAATCCACATAATTACATTAAGTAGGTATTTAAGGCATAGTTAGTGAGACTTATACAGCTGTGACTTTCCACTGACAATTGCTTGCTTCAGATGTTCATCAGTCAGCTTGGACTTGTAATTTTTTTTACTTCATTTTGGATTTTTTTTTCGCATAGGTAAGTCGTTCCAAAAGCGGAAAAAACCACGAGCTTTATGCAACTAGTCATGCTGTGTGGGTGGAAGACTCGTCTAAAATTCTAGCAATCATTTTCAGTTGAAGTTCTGGGGCAAGGGTATCGCTGATAAAAGGATTCTGGAAAATCTTGATGTCATTTGCAATTGCGTCAATATCAGAAAAATGAGACTCAGTAGGTATTGGTTTTAAAAGCACCCAAAGCTTCAATTGCAAAATCAACGGAAAATGGAGTCTCAGTTTGCTGACTGAATGTTGAATTATTAAAATGCATGAATCATTTTTTATTCAATTAGGATTGAAAAAACCCGATTTTCTAAAAATTATAAATTATTTCGCAAATATGCGCATAATTCCATAATGCATATAACTTACTTAAATTTTTGAAACTGTAATAGTATGTATCTGATGAGCTACCTTGATTTTGGCCCGTGGGACTTTGAGGAGCAATCAGTCTGGCCCTTAAGCTAAAAAGTTTGCGAGACCCCTGCTCTAAGGTATTTGGCGTGTTCACTTGACATGAGCCTGACAAACGCATGAGAAACCGGGGCCTAGAGAAGTAGGTAACTGTAACCTTAGGATCTATCAAACTTTAGTACAGGTGGGCATTGCTTTTAAAATAACTTTATGAAATCTTGTAATAAAATAACCTTCACATTAACCGCTAAGTGACACCCCAAGTAATATAAGATCCATTGTTATGGTGGGCGATGGCATTCAAAGGGTGAAGGAAATTTTTATAACACAACAAAATGTTTAATGCTGGTCTTATAATTTTTCTTTTTCAGAACCAAACTTCGTAGGTTCATTCGACGTCGGCGAATATGTGCTCTTCTTTTTCCGCGAGACTGCAGTAGAATACATCAACTGCGGCAAGGCGGTCTATTCTCGGGTGGCTCGAGTCTGCAAGAGGGATACTGGTGGAAAGAATATACTTGCCCAGAACTGGGCTACTTACCTCAAGGCCAGACTTAACTGCAGCATACCTGGAGAGTTTCCATTCTATTTCAATGAGATACGTAAGTTAAAACTTTTTCAGGTTGTTTTACTAAAAACACAAATCAAATTATTTAGGCATCTCATGGGCAAACGTGCTCCACTTTTGATAGTACCGTCACTTCCCATTTGGTGAGATGACCTTAAAAGTATGCCCAATTTAGCATTATAACACCAATGTGACAAAGGTCTTGTAGTTGAAATTCGATTTTTTAGTTCAGATAAAACATAAAAATATTTAGTCAAATTATAAATACTCCTACCTACTATTTGCTTATGCCACTATATTAATAACGTTTATTTATTTATTTATTTATGGACCTTCAACAGTACTACATGATATACAAATGTTATAAAAATTTTAGCCTACATGATTTACATGACAGGTTTTGAATTACATGTAGGCCTAATTACAGAATGGCCACATCATGCATTAAGAAGTGAGAATCCTATAGTAAACCTTACAGTAAAAATAAATACATATTTAAAAAGACAAAGATTACAAACAATAGATAAACTAAAAATAGGTACCTACACAGCAGCACAGACAACGCATTTTGCATGGACCATTGTTATAATACATTTCATCACCTAATTATTCTATGACTTTTAGCTCTAGCTACATATTACTGATCTGTGTTTTAACTTAAAATGAATATAATATTATACACTCGCTCAAAGTAAGAAACCAACATTTAACAACGAAAAACAACTTGTAATAGACAGGTTAAGAAAACCAGGAAAAAGCATGATTCTTGCTAGAATATGTAGGTAGACATGTCTCTCCCTAAGAATTCAAATACTAAATGGCAAGCCCAAACTCTAAATTCGGAACTGCATTACGCAAAAGCTTGGTGTAACCGATTTTCACTCAATCCAGTAGACTCTAGAACAGTTGCAAAGCTTTAGCTGCAGTGCAGTTAGATATTTATAGGAATAAATTTAGTAAACGGTGTTAAATAAAGAACTTATGTAGGTATTGGTAATTTCATTTCTAAGGAACGAAATCTCAAAACAGAAAGTTGTGGTGATTGGTTAAGCTAATGGGCAGTGTCCTGCTATTAAACCTACCACAGGTTAGTAATGAGAATGTACTGACATCACTGCACGTTTGAACTGTCTCTTTTTGTTTCTGTGTTTTAAAATGCTTGTAACTTTGTAATTAATTGAAATATTTAATTTTTGTTTTCACGACTGTTTATTTTTTAAGGAATATTATTAATTTGTGCAATAAAAAAAATAGCACGACGCAAGCCTATTAAGAAACCTCATGTTGCTCTAGTATCAAACAAAACGGTACTATAACTAATGAGCCAACTGACAAATAAACAATCAGAGGTTGTGCTGACATTTAGCAGCTTGTGCAAAGATCACGCACTGTTTATTTTAGTTTACTTCGTCCTCCCAGACTAGGGTCATATAATATTAAAACGCTTGGTTCGGGCTCGCCACGGTTTTTCACGCCCCTACAACCTGCGTTGCATAACTCATGAGGACGTAATAGCTGCTCAAGTGCTCTGTATTTGTACGGAGGTGCGTTATTTACACGTTCTTTGAACGCTATTAGTTCGAGATTGATTCGAATTCGCATTAATCTTTCAGAATGAGTCAGCAAATACTTAAGCGCGTTTACGCAAAAAAAGTTTTAGCCTAAAATAACCAGCTGATTGGTATAGATTTTTACATGACTGAAATCCTTTGACCAAAACCTGGCATAACATTTGTATTCAATTTTAGTTTATAACGTAAAAAATCGTGAAAATAAATAATTTTAGTCGCTCTGTCTGTTGACCTCTCTTTCTCTCTCTCTCTTTCTTTTTCTCTCTTTCTCTTTTCGTCTGAACTCAAATGAACGATGACTCAAAATTAATTGTAAACTTTTATACTTACAGTTCGTAGTGACATTCATAACCCAAGGGAAGCAGTATGATTGTCGCGCCAACTTTAAGTGACGCTAAGATACAAAGTTGAGCACAATTATAACAATTTGATAGTTGGGTATTTAAACCCCATAGTTGAGGCAGTTTAAGATAGATTAAACGTCGTGACAGTTTGATAAATCCTAACGGTGAACTTCTTCACGCGCGTCTTACAACACTGATTGAAGCTAGCATTAATCAAACAAAATTAACTTTTTATTCAAGAAAATTACGCAATGTTCCACGCTTATCACATAGTGTTAAAGCTAGCTCTAAGAGTCTTAGATCAACTCAGACATTTGGACCAAGTTTGGTCGCTTTTTGAACGCTAATCATGTCGTTGTAAAATGCGATGACAATCGAAAAAGCGGGCGTTGGCGCTGCGGCGCAACGCGCCCATGTATATCGGTTTTTGCAGTTAGGTATTTCTATTCGAATTTAAATTAGTTCTGCGGCCTTTTTTTGATATTTTACACCTGAGCGCTCCAATTTGACGATCATTCTTGAAAATGAACCTCTCAGATTTTAAATTAAACCTTTCTAATATTGATCAGTTTATATAGTTATCTTTGAATAATAATAAAATTATGGGTAAATCTATTAGAAAGGGCGTAGTAAGTGACAAGTATAATGTCTGTAAAAATATG
This sequence comes from Ennomos quercinarius, assembly GCA_910589525.2. Lineage (NCBI taxonomy): Eukaryota > Metazoa > Arthropoda > Insecta > Lepidoptera > Geometridae > Ennomos > Ennomos quercinarius. Next base: position 9,554,018 of record OU342501.1, read on the forward strand.
TTGACTGATATTACATAATTATTAGTATTAATAGCTGCAATTAAATTTCACGCCGTGTCGGGCGTAAAGTTTTTTCATGAATCTACTGCTATGCAGTTTTTCTACGAGTTGAAGCTCAAATATCACTGCATCATTTTCAATTTACTTAGCCTGTCATTTTCTTCAACAGAAAGCATCTACAAAGTCCCTGGAGACGACAGCCGTTTCTATGGTGTCTTCACTACGGCGTCCACCGGGCTAATGGGATCAGCAATCTGCACGTTCACAATCGGAGACATTCAGAAGGCATTCGAAGGAAAGTTCAAGGAGCAAGCTACTTCTTCCTCGGCGTGGTTGCCAGTTATAACTAGTAAAGTACCAGAACCGAGGCCAGGGACGTGTGTGAATGATACCGCTGGGTTGCCAGATACGGTGTTGAACTTCATAAGGTAAGTTTAATAAACATTATTTTTGCGTGTTATACAAGTTCAGTTATTATACCTTCAGGCTATAAAATTCAAAACATGAGAACGATGATTGATGTTATACATAAAATATTGTAATACATAAATAAGCCTGAAATTCCTGAAATCGTGTTCATATGTCACACAAAACCACAAATGCTAATTAAGCTAGGTATATGTAAGTAAGTATATGATTATAAATTTTAACTGACTTTAAAATTAACGTTTGGTTGCATCCCATATTTAAAAAAAAGTGTACTACTTGGCATAAAGTGTACTTGTATCCATATCACAATTTCACATAAACTAAAAACGAAATGAAAAATGTAAGTAACGCAAAATCCCTCAGACGGCTTATTTCATTCTCATTCAAGAACCGTAGCCACCAGGTTGCTTTTACGACATGCATGTCTAACTTTCCGGGAAAAACTAGCGTGCCATTGTTTTATTCCCTCATTAAAAAAGGACCAAATTAATTTATATTCAGAAACGGCAGCACAAAACGAACAAAAGGCCCCGAGACTGTCGTTATTGTAACAAGCGCCGGACGTAAACAAAGTAGAAAATCGTCACTTAAAAACGTGAAACACGATCTGTCGGGTCCCAACTCTCCAGCGATTCCAGGATTCCGCGCATTGAAATCCACAGGCAGTTTTATCTGGCGACACGTCCTGTTAATTATCCAACGCTCTCTTCCGAGAGCGTTCAATTATTTTTTTTCCCCGCTTTTCCATGATCCTCATGTGGAAACGTGGAGATTTTAACACTTCACCTGAACCAGTCTGTTGAAAATAGTGAAATTTTTATTCATAACGAAAGTGGAAGTTTTAATTAAATGAATGGGTTATTTCATTGTTGGTGTTGGAAGCAAACGCTGTTGTTCTGCTGCAACGTTTGTCGCGCGACATTATCGCGGCGCGTGGTGCGACACTGCCAAGTACCTGTCTGGTTTGCTATCGAGGTGTTCGTAATGTTTCCGCTTTTACACTTCAATGACTTTTCCTTTATTAGAATACCTTTATTATGTAGGTACGGTACATTGTAACAACATAAATTGAATTTCATACTTGTGATTTACTTTGGCACTTATATTGATATTTTTGGTGGGTACGCTTTCGATGAATACTTTATATAAGTAAGTATTACTTATTGTACGATTCAATATCTTATGTACTTCTTGTCTTTTGTCTTGTCAGTTATCTTTCATTGAATAAGTACGTATTTTGATCGGTATTACGTCTCTAAAAAGTATTAATTACATTTGGAAGGCAGCGTCCTTTATACAAGGGGGCTTCCCCCTCATAGTTTTGAATGTAAAATGGTACTTGAAAACAGCAATGAAATTATAACTTTTTCCAAAGTATCTATATCAATCATATATATGAATATTTTGGTATACAAAACATTTCTTATTGGTTTCAGGTGGCTCTAAATTTTTTATTAACTAAATAGGCTCGCATTTGACCGCAATCTCACCCGATAGTTGTTTGTATTCGTGTTTCCACATAAATGAAGCTTTATAAGTTCAAACGTTACTAACATTATTTTTCTTCAACTTATTTCCTACTAATAATATAAATGCAAACGTTTGTATTTATCTATGTATGTATGTATATACGAAACGGCTGAGCGTGTTTACATACCTACCTTAAGGCCTGGAATAAACACAGAATTATTTATCTCGGAAAACTTTGCCCTGGCGGGTTGTAAGCTTAGCACCGCTTGTTTATCAATATAACCCTTGAATTGTTTTTCACAGGTCACATCCTCTTATGGACAGTGCAGTATCACACGAGAATGAAAAGCCGATTTATTACAAAAGGGATCTTTTCTTCACTCGGCTGGTAGTTGACAAGGTCAAGGTGGATATGATGGGACACCAGCTCGATTACACCGTGTACTACGCTGGCACAAGTAAGTGGTTTATTATATGTAGATTAGCAATCGGATACTACTCAACGGTTCATGATTAAAGACTATTCAAGCTCCGAAAACTAAGTACAATCTGAAGCTCTTCAAGTCGTGAGTGAATAGGTATCTTCTAGGCAAGCATGTACTATCGTAGACCGCGTCGTCACTTTCCATCAGGTGAGATTGCGGTCAAATGCAGGTCTATTTAGTTATTAAAAAAAGTGAGTGGAACTAGAAATATTATATTGCGACGTGCTTGACAACCCTTTTCTTCTTTTTGATAAATAGAGTTCATTTTCGAGTTAAACTAAATAAGGGGTCTATGCAAGTATTTTATTTCTTTGTTCGTTAAATGAAAACTAATGCTGGGTACCTACTCAATAATAATTGTTGAGTGCGTTGAACAGTGACATGTTTGAATATCTTTTTCATATCTATAGTTTATTTTCGAATCAATCTTAGACATGACTGTGTATCGCATCTGCTTTCATTGTCCGCTAAGATGTTTCTAAGTACTGTATTGTTGATTGTGTTATTGCCTTAAACAGTTAATATTGTGTTCTTTTAATGTTTTAGCTTATAGTATAAGCTAAATATTTATTTTTTTCTTGATTATTAGTTATTTGTTTATTAATGTTTACCGTTACGATAAGGCGAAATACATCCAAAGTTGTAGCTTGCCCAAAAAATTATATCTATAAGGCAATAACGCTGACTTCCCAAAATATAATATCTAGGTATGTACGCAAAGCCTTTTGATATACAAACCCTATGAATTTAAATATATTAAGTGAAGGAAGATTTCCTTTGTTTTATAATTTCTGTAAACTAAGTGAAAATCATTGTCTTGTTCCAAAAACTAATTAATTCCAATATTGTGAGATAGCAGATTAATTGGGCTCAAAGTGTAATTGGCGCTATCAAAATTCTAATTCTCACCTTAAAATTAAAGTCGGCGCGTCACCTAAAACAACACCGAGCGGCGTTTAATTAATTTGCCTAAAATCCGTTCCAAAGTGGGCTCTCACTGAAACTTTTCGGTCCAAAACTCATCGTCGGACAAAGAAACGTTCTCATAAAGATCACAAAACAAAGCAATTGAGCACCTCCGCTCGAAACAATCACCGAATTCCAAAACTGGCGAAACAATCACTGAGCGGACACGAGAGGACATAAAATTTCATAAAACGCTCACGAATTAAAAAATGTCTTCCCACTGGGAAATTAAAAAGTGGCGATCGAGTGAAAGTGGCACAAAGGCCATAATTCGTCTCGCCCGTGACGGCGGACGTTTGGATTCTAGTCTGTCTGGATAACATTGGTCGCGCAGCTTAGCACCTATGAAATACGAGGTTTACTGCAAAACATGAAAAATCGTTTATCGTTCCATTAAAAAGTAGTGTATAACGCTATACCAGTTTAAAACTATTTTTACCTCATGTATATTGAATCCTAAAAAACTTGCTACCGCAAAGCTTATAAATCCCTCGATACTCTATATACACATAGCTCGTGTTTTGATTGAAAATGTTCATTGGACGTGATTGTGTGCCACAGCAGCGCATATAACAGTTTTAATCTTAGCCTCTTTTAGATTTCAGGAGTATTTTTTGTAATAAACCAATCACAATTTGTCCTGTTGTCACAAATCAGAATGGTGGAATATCTTACAAAAATGTATAATTTTCTAAGTAACTTAGATGTGTACTAATAGGTATACCTATTCATTCAAGAATTATAGCGCCACACAGACCGTAGAGACATGCCGTTACATTTCTACCGCATATAGGTATTCAACCCGCTGCCACCGCTGCCGCGTCAATGCTCGAAACAACGCCTCCGCGAGGTAATTATCGCCTATGTTGTTGCAATTTTCACCAATTTCCGATGAAAATCGTTCCCGACCGAACTGCTCCGAGTGGATTAAACTCACGTAGATATCTAACGAACGGGCGGTTCGTTTGCGAACTTCCAAGGAGGAGCTACGTTTGAGTTGCCATTTCAAATGCCTGTGTGTAGAATATTAAATTGTTTAAATGTTACCTTTAGCATCCCCCTTACTATAATTACCGAAGCTCGCTCAACTTAACCCCAATGTTCTTATACTGCAATAAAACTTTTGATAGTACGCTGACGTTTAATTACGTAACTCAAACTACAGACCAATAAAGTGTTTGCAACGGTCGGGCCCGTGACAGCGCACAATAAATGGTAACAGCGTATTCAAAACCGCAGACTAAAAAGAGGGAGCGTCCGAAATCCGTAGCGCTCTTAGTTCACTATTATTTAGACTCGAGCACGAAATAAGTTGCACGAAATTCCGTCACAAAGAGCCCGAGGCGTCCCGTGAAAAAGGACAGTTTATTCTTTCAATAAAGAGTGCGCTCGCGCGGCGTTTACCACGGTGGTGATATTGCCTCCCCGCTTACTCCATTTGGAGTGCTTACCGCGTTATAATATGCATTAAACTGCACCGGCAGAAAGTTGTACTACCGCTCGAGGTACTACCAGACAATGAGAAATGAGCATGTGATGCTCCCGCAATGCGGGCCTTCGTCTCGCCTCATTCCATTTGTTTTATCACGCCTAAATCACTGTTGCCAGACAATTTTTGTACGCAGGCCGAGGTTGATAAAAGTTTGACAGCGTCTGTCGTGCACACGCCTTGAGAGTGTTTGCCAATGAAAGGGAACTGAGGTATCAAAGACGTTAAGAGTATTTAGAAGTTAATGAAGTTAATTAAATTCACCAAGTTAGATGTCGACGCCGCGACTCTTTAGTATCAAGGGCGCTTTTGTAAACAAACGAACATATTAATGTTAACGTATCGCGCGAGTACAGGCTGTGTTAACAACAAACTCAAACGTAATTACGTGCGTTTGTTATGAGAACAAAAGAAACGTGTCATTGTATGTTTAAGCGGAAGCAAACTTGGTTAAAGGTTTTTATGCGGAAAACGCGGTTGGTATAGGGAATCAAATTGCAAACTAGGGTTGCCGTCATGTGCGATGCGGTGACACCGCTATTAAAAACGATTTAAAATTCACAGAAGGCTCAACTGCCGAACGGCCGGTGGAAACATCACAGCAGTTTGATGACGTAATTATGTAAGCTCAGACTCGCAAAATGTTAGTCCTTTGATGTTTTGAAATGTATTTATGTGCAAGTCCATAAGGCGAGTGCATTGCTGAATATTTACTGAGCAGTGGAATGTGCAGCTAATTATTTAACTGATGCGTGTTCGTATTTCGGATCGTATATAGGTGCGACGTATACTCGTATCCATGTAGAAGTCGTCTGCCATGAACATTATTTATAAAAGTGTATCACCATCAATAGCCTGAAGACGTCCACTGCTGAACATAGGCCTCCCCCAGAGAGTGCTACTTTGAGCGACTCTTCAATTCTTGCATCCATCGGCTCCCCGCGGCTTTCACCAGATCGTTGGTCTAGTGGTCGCCACTCGAGAACCTTTCTTCTCCATCGGTTGTCAGTTCTATGATCGATGTGGCCTGCCCACTGCCATTTCAATTTCCTAATTCTAAGAGCTATATCGGTCACTTTAGTTCTCCTGCGGATCTTCTCATTTCGGATCTTATCCCGCAGGGAAACACCGAGCATAGCTATCTCCATAGCTCGTTGCGCGACTAAGAGCTTACTAATGAGGCGAACAGTAAGAGACCACGTCTCAGTTCCATAAGTCATCACTTGCAACACACACTGATTGAAAAGACAGGTTGAAGCTTCCCGAACGCTGCCCAGCCGAGTAGGATTCTTCGTGGGACCTCATTGTCGAAGTTGGGCCTACCTAATTGTAAAAGTGAATGTTGATTCTAATTCAAAGCATTATTTGATGTTCGTTTTTTGAACAGAATACCCTAATGCATGACTCACAGAGAGAAACATGTCATTTGAACGTTTCAGAATAAGCCTTCTGCTCTAAGAAAGGAGTATTTCAAGTAATGCCAATTTATTATACATTCTCATGCAGAAAATTACTAAACAAGACGATAAAATTATACAGTGTACATAGCTATATTAGGCTTGGCTTACACCATCCTAATAATGTGTGTAATAATTTTCAAAACATCGCATGTAACGAGATAGCTAAAGTGTATCGATACGGCAGCGAATATCGCTCTTATAAGTATTGGAAAGCCATTTGCCTAAGTGCATGAAGTCCAAGTTTTGCCATAAACATGAAATGCGGTCCATGCAAAATGATATGTTAAGGTTCAGGTGAGGTATGGCGCCGTTAATATTAGGGGTTTATGTATGGCACAACTGGGTACCCGTTGCAATCGCGAAGAGCTTCGATCTCCGAATATCGCGTACTTGTTGATGTAGCTACCGAGTGTGGAATGTTCCGGAACAATCCCTGGCGTGGCATAGCTTCATCGACGTGCATTGCCCACAGGACGAAAATGAACAATATTTATTGCCAAGTTGCGATACGATACTCCAGAACGGAATTCCCGAAGTAATTTATAGTTCGCAACACTTTACCTCCTACCGCAACGTACTAAAATCATGCCGTGCAGGTTATACTTTGCACCTTATACTTGTATGTATAGGTATACCGATAACTTTTAGCTTTCTCGTTTCTGTATTTTATATGTTGGTTAGGTAAATGAAAAGTCCGTAACAAATAAGATCTGATTGTTTTTACATGGCCACGCGCGTAACCTTTAGAGGACGACCGAAGAGGATAAACCGCCAATGGAAATTAAAAATTCATTAATTATTCCATTACCAAAATAACACCGGACATCGGTTTGGGGGAAATATTGAATCCAGATTGGTTGCGCCGCGTTCGAGAGCCGTTTATAAAACGATCGCACCTTCACACAAACACAAAGCAATTAGTTGAAGCTATAATTAGCATTCGAATCGCGTTCGGCGGGAATAAACATTGATTTTTTATTCCCCCAAAAGTAGGGAGAGACCACGGTTCCGGGCGAGATTTGGAATACTAATGTGTTCACTTTTGAACGGTTATTCGCGACGTGCTAAAGGCGCCCAACGTTTTTTGCATAAAACATCTCATCAAAGGATTGCTTAGGTCCCACAGTATATTATTGAATATCAAAAGGTGCGCGAACGGGAAAGTTTCGGGAGGTGGCGCGGTCGCGGCATCCCTAATACCGGCCACCGTGAAAGCCTTCTTTAAAAATACACCTTTGAAACGTGTTCTGAATAATCGATCGCTTAACTACGGTACGCTATAAAACGGGTGTACCTGAAACTTTGTGTTAACTTATTTATTCAAATATTTTTTGTGAATGTTTATTGAATAAGTAGGTACTTCATTATATTTTTAGAAAATGTTATGTAAACATACCTACCACGACTAACACATGGTATTTTTTTTATAATTTATAGGTATAGCATTTGACCACTGTCTCACCTGATGGTAAGTGATGACGAGGCCTACGGTGGTGCATGCTTGCCTTGAATATACTTGTAGTTATGATGAAATCTCAAATAAGTATTTATGAAGAAATATAATAAATAACTATTCTAAAAACGTTTGAAAGAACGCTTGAATAATCAAAGGCTGTAAATTAAAATTTTATACCAAATTTTCCTGCCGCAAAGTTCTCTGATCGATTGGGACTGCGTACTCGTAATTACAGAGTTCAGAGTTAAGAACAAATGGTAACGCGTTAACTTTCCAAGTGTTTTGGAAACTTCCCACAACGAGGCCGTACTTTACAACCTACTTCTCATGCGTAATTATTCATATCGATTCAAACGAAGGACACCGAAAACGGGTCACAGGCCGTCTTTAATAGTCGCATAAAAATCTTTTGCGTCGTATCTCGTAAAAGTCAGTCGAGCGCTCGTAGGCAAACGTTAAAAACCCACGTTTTCCGATTTACGGCACCTATAAAATACATATTGGGAATCGTGATAAAAGTCCTTCCTTCCCGAATTTGTTCATACCGGCAATCGCGGAATTTATTGGTTCCGTCTAGCCAACATACCTTTAAATACCTATAAACAAGCCGTTTCAAATTGAAAACCTTAATTTAAAAAAGTACATATTTTCAGTTGATTTTGTTTAAGGCAAACTGATAATTCGTCAGTCCGCTGCCGAAGATATTTTTAATTTAGATAATAAACACCGTATCACCACCACACCAGGGCCCTAATTCTGTATGACCACTTTACGATTCCTTACTTCGAAACTACGCAAAATCCTTGTCTTACATAAGAAATCTGCAAAAATCTATTCTCTATGAAATGAAAACGAAACCACGCTAAATGAATGATAATAGGTAATTGGCGCGATTTGAACTGTCAAAAATCATAATGTTCCACTGAGACGCGTTTCGAAACATCAACACGGTAAAAGTCCACTTATGTCAATATTTATTCAAAAATAACTTTAATGTATAGTTTTTTTTTGTATAGTATATGTATTTCTAATGCTGTGACATGATTTGAACAAAACACGATAACGACGTGGTTTCGTATCGTGTGGAATCTGTGTTTTCATACAAAATTAGGACCCAGGCAGGGAATAATTTATAGATAATACTTGAAGTCCAATGAACTACACAACCTCATTCATATCGATAATACTCTAAAGTAAGTTTTAAACTTATTTGTGCTTATACGCACATTTCTAAAGCACACATATGAAAGGTAAAGCTGTCACGGTGTAAATATCGTAAGGGGGAAAAGATCCAATTCCTCGAATCTCCCAAATCTATACGCTAAACGCGGAGTTTTTATGAAAAGCAATAAAGACGTTAGAGCTACTTTGTATTTGGGAATTTATACCACTTGGAGGAATAAAACTTATATTGTTCGGGGATCGCAAAAAGTTTTCACTTAGGCCTGTCGAAGCGAAATCTTTATTGGATTGCTGGATTATTTCTTTTGAGGTTGGTATTGGAAACGTAATTATTTTATTCTCAGGGAAAATAATATAAGAGATGATTACGCAATAAGTTGATACAGTGAGTCGTATTTTATCTTTTATAGGATTCAACTGACTTGAACAAATAAAACGTTGATATCATGCTGCAGGGGCGTTATGCTCAAGTTCAAGGAGAGAATGAAGGGCATAATCCACCACACTGGCCAAGTGCAAGTCGCTGGATGACATAATTTGTGTTAATTTTTTAATTAATGCTATTCTAATCTAATTCTAATTTTGTGATTCTTGAACATACCGTTTCATTATACTTAAAGCAATGGTCAAAAATTCTAATAAATGCTAACCAATGGTCAAACTTTGGTAGACATTTTAACCATTCATTAATTACTATGGATCTAAAAACCTTTAATATGATATTTTTCTCCGCTGTAAGATACGCATATTCCTAACTCAGAAATGTTTTTCAAACATTTTAATCTTTTTATGTCATATTATGTACCTACCTAGATTAAGTTATACTACATTACTGCAGCGGCCAGCAACAGAGGCATTGATGAACGAACGTGTAAATATGGGCCGAGGCGAAGCCGAGACACACATACGTAAGTCCATCAATGCCTAGTTGTGGCCAAGGCTTGTATAGTACTTTTCTCAAATAATGCGCGGAAATTAAAACAAAGAATTTTAGAAAATAATTTTTCCCAACATAAAGTGTTACTTTTTTCCAATAAACAGCTTTCTATTTGCACGCCAGTTCGAAATATAATTAAAACCTTCGCTAAGTTTTCTCCTTGGTTGCCATGTTTCGGAGTAAAGGATCGTTCCATTTTTAAATTACACGACAGATGTGAGTTTTGTATATAATTTATTTGGCCGCTAAACCACGACAGGTATGGATTTTCATACAACTTTTGCCGGCCGCTGCTCGCCAGTACAGCAATTTCGATTTATCCCGAACAAGGTTGTCAAAATAATACTCACATTTCCAAGCATGTTTGAGAAAAGAAATATACGACCCCATTAAGGTATAGCAACAGAGTGATATGCTAACTAATGTTAGAATGGAATGTCTTCCGTTCTAACATTATTTTCGAAGGTCACATCATTCCGCACCTATCTCTCTTTTCACTTTCCATCATTGGTGCAAGACCATCAACCATAGTCCTTAGAATCACATTCGCTACTAAATAATTATTATTCATCATCATTATCATCAACAGCCTGAAGACGTCTACTGCTGAACATAGGCCTCGCCCAGAGCGCGCCACCTTGAGCGACTGCTCGCCTCCCGCATCCATCGGCTCCCCGCGGCTTTCACCAGATCGTCGATCCACCGAGTAAATAATTATTATTACTGGATGCTATTTTGATATTTTATTCAAGACACCTTAGTCAAATTTAGTATTTCTCCCCGCGTATGAACATTATAAGATAAACTAATTTGTCTACTCGCCAGGGGCGTCACAGTAACTACATTCGCCTTAGTTTCTTTGACGTTTCAAATAAGATTTCCCTGTTTGTTGTTTCTGTATTTCCTTATAGAATTATTGTTTAGGTACAAGGTCCGTGGGGAACTTTCCACGTCCGATGTAGGATTGTTTAATTATTTCGCTCGGACCGGGCCGTGATCTGAATTAATCAGTGGAAATGAATTTATTTATAGCAAACCACAGGGGCTTGTGATCGTAGATTCGTCAATAATCTTTAACTGCAGTTCAATAAACGTTAATTTAGGTGAGTTAGACATTGGGACTTCCGGAGCCATCTGGTCAAATTGTTTTAAGATAGAAACTATAAACTTAGTTGAATTACAGCTAAAGTAGTCCAACCCTAATTAAAGTTATCATTCATCAGAACAAAACTGTATTTCCCTAAGTGGAACTTTGTCTGTATTTTGTTGTCTTATTGTCTCTATTTTGTGTAATGTAATATTATAATGTTTTTTTTAGTTTGTCTGTTCGTACGGTTGTCACACAAAACGGCAGGTTTCAATAGAAATTTAGACACAGATTACTTATAGTACCGATATCAAGATTATTAGTATAGATGACAGCCTCTATGGTATGGTGATTGAGCAGGTCGGCTCATACCCTGGAGGCGGCCGGTTCAATTCCCACGCCAGGACAAGTATTTATGCACAGGAAAAAAGCGCAAATACATGTTCTGGGTCTGGGTGTCGTGGGACCATCATGGTTCTCGTAGTTCCTGGGTCCCTAGATACAGGGGATCCTAGTTAGGGTCAGGTTTTATGTATGTGATCGTTGGGCGTTATTTATTTTTATTTATTTATTCATTTTAATATAATTAGGGTATTAGGACACATTAGAGTTCCCACGGGAAAAGTGTTGAACCGCGAATAAACTCGCGGTACGCATCTATTAACATACTAATATTTTAACGGTATGCACGCCTAGGTACATTTTTGCAAAATAAAAACAACGTTGGTTTTATAAATCACATTGTAGCAAGCATATATCACCGCAATATCACGACCGCCTTTCCTAATTCGACATGAGTATGACAAAAAGCTCTCACAAAAAGCAACCATCCATTTCACAGTCTTAAATGAACAGTCAAGTTTATTTTTCAGCCTAAACTTTGCCACAAGTAGTAGGTTACGCTCCTCAATGCCATCATGTCACATGTTAAAGCTTAAAACATGTAGCGAGGTTCCCCGTAAACAGATTTCAGTAGGGCCTTGTTCTCGACATTTGCACACAAGTTAGTTGAACGCTTTCCCGTGTCGCTATTATCGTATCGAGACACGTGGCTTGTCAAAACGGGGAAGCAAACCCTTAGTGATGTATCACCAGAGCTGAGCACTAACTGTAAGTATGTGTACTTACGTGTCGGTGATATATGTGCGGACTAAAAGGATACAATAGTAATACATAGTTCATTCCTTTACGAATTTGATCAATCCTCTCCATCCAAAGGTTGCCTGGAAGAGATCGCTCTTAGCGATAAGGTCGCCCATTGTTCCCCACTTTTTGTGAATCAATTTATTCTTTGTAACTTTTTATTTTAATGTTTGGTGTGTACAATAAAGAGTTTATCTATCTATCTATACTTACCTATATATTTCTAACTATTCCATATAAACTTTAATAGTGCTGTCTAGAAAAAGTGTGATGATTTGACAGATTTTTAAATAATTACACCTTTTTACAACAAAGAAAAGTATGAAGAAGCTAAAATATAAAGTAATATTTCATTATATGGATTTGTTCTGAAATAAATAAATGATTTAAACGTAAAAAATACGTTTATTTTTTTAACTTTAAATCATATCAAGGCTTTTAAGTTTACTTTTAAGACAAACAATCATAGTAATATTCGAAAAAGGAGATGATTCACTTTGTTTCAAAAGAAGCAAAGAAAAGAAAGTGAGAATATTTCTACCAATAACTGACATTCTAAAATTGTTCCTGGCAACTACGTTAGGCACCGCAGCAATCTTCATAATTTTCAATAAAAAATGTTTTCATTTGCACTCTTTACCCTTTAATAATCATCAATAAATGATATACTATCATGCACTCAATGTATGCTAATGAATGAAATTGCATCCTGTATAACTACCGAATCTAATCCAAGGCCAAAAAATATAGCACAAGAATAGCGTTTGTCTATACAATTAATTATAACACGTAACTACATTGCTCATTTATGTCTTGCCTGTTGTACCTATATCTTTCAATTGACTCAAACCACTCATCGGAATTGGATGCTGTCTAAATGTCATACGTAATCATAACTGTCAGCTATTTCTAGTTTTGATTGGCAGAATCTGATCTGCTATACAATTAGCTAAACAGTTTGGTACAAAATTAACTGGTAATAAACTAGTAACTAGACGAAACATCAGACTCACGCCCGCGCCGCCACGGCCTATTAGTTCCCGTCTCGGCGTCGCTGTGATTGACGCAAACAAGTGCCAGTAATTATGTTTCCTGAACGCCGTATCGAGAATTGCATCCGACTAGGCAATTTGGCTTTAGTGTTTGAAATGTAGGTCAATGTTCGAGGATAGTTTTATGAATTATACATATATATAAAATATCACTTCTATCATCCACATCCATTTTTAGGGCTTGATATTATGTAGGAGCCGCATACATTTTAACCGAGTGAGTTCCATTGGTTGAAAACTGAGTTTATTTATGGCACAAATTATTTTACTAGAATATTTAATTATAGACCCTAAGCGTTTATAAACACTGGCGTTCTATACAAACCACGTAGGTACTTAAATTGTTATATCTTAGGAAAAGGCACTCAATTTGATTGATCATTTCCATTCGGCTCAAACAAACAAAAATAAATTTATTATTAAACTAAACACACGTTAACGTTTAGGGTAAAATTTCTAACCTAACCATTTATGGTTTATTTTTATGTAAATGAATGACCTGGCGAGCAGGTTGTTTTTTGTTATAAGCGTCACGGCTTCTCATAACAGGGGCGGTCAAACCTAGTCAAAGTTAAGTGGTAAAAAGTAATTTACCAAAATACTAACCAATACTTTATTTCATATGGTATCTACGCTAAAGTCATAATACTTCAACTATATAAAACGAATTATTGCAGTAGAATAATGACTAAAACGTGGAGAATAAAGAAAGCGTTTGTGGGATTTTAATTATTTTGAACAGCAAAAGATTTATCATTATTGCGCAATTTTTATAATTTGAGCTATTCCCAAAAAAGAGAATCTCTAGATTAAGAGCACAATGGTATTTAATCCGAAATTCCCAAAAGCCCATCAACCCACTTTTCATTTTAGTGTTCTATTTTTGGTCAGTGAAAACATCGGTAAGTGTTATCGTCTTAAAATTTTCATCGAATGGTTTAGGTACAACGATTCTCGATTTTGTGTTCTTTAAATTTAATTTTGCCTAACGTCTATCAAAGTCCTGATAGTGAGACAATTAAAAAGCTTTGGTATGAAACTCAACTTGTTTTCTAATTAGACAATTTAGGTAAGTGTCAAGATGTTTCGTTTACAGACATTATCCGTGACATCGAAATTTACAAATTTAAATATTTAGTATATTCTTAAGATAATTATTAAATAGCTAGCTATTATTTGTAGAGCTTATTATCAGATGCAGTTCATTTATGACTCGAAATGGCAACGCTTAGAAAAGTGAAATAATATGTTGCATTCTTAGGGTGGATTTTTTCACCAATATTTAAGGTATGGTTAAATATGGTTAAAAACTCTAACAAATTTTTACCAATGGTTACAATTTTTTAGAGTTTTTAACCATTGGTTACCTTTACTATTAGTGAAAAAAAACCATCCATATTCGACTACTGTTCCTGATATTTCAAAAACTTGAATCCGCATGGTTTGGACTGTAATTTACTTTAACAGTCTCGTAGGTATTTATATATTATCTTGTATCTAAAATTAAACTTGTTTACGAATAAAGCTTGAAGGACTTATACTTGCTGATGAGATATTTCATATTCAGCTTTAAGGAAAGTATGATATGAATATCCTAACTGTTTAAATTCAAAGCCTCTTTAGTTTATGCGTGGATTTAATACATAGAATTTGTATTTCGTATTTCCCAACGAAATATAAAGTAAACCTACTAATTTATAAAATACAGGTGTACTTTTTACCCTGGAAATAAAGATTTGCAAAAACTGATATCAATTTATACTATAATAGATACTATAATCATTATAAGAACTAGCCTCATTTGTATTCCTTGCAGAAACAACAAAAATAATTCTATCACAAACGAATTTCATTAAGAGTCCAAATTAGTTCCGAGCTTCGTACGACCGAGTTCATTAGCTTCAAAGGACATAATACAATTACTAATTTATAGCAGTAGCTATTAAATGTAACACTATAATATTTTTAGGTGTATAACAATAAAAATAATGTGTTAATTTAGTCTAGTGGAAACGCAGATCAAAGGTGGGCGTTAGAGTGTGGGGGTGCATACCCAATGCTTTCCTTTTAATAGCTTTTATAATAGAAATAAACAATTCAAATGCTTTGCTGAAATGTGTAATAATTTAATATACTTTCAAATAAAAAAATATGTATGAATTTTGTCAAGAAAAAGATTGTTATTGATTAATTAAAATGGATTTAATAGTTCAATTTGTACAAAGATCCGTAATAAGTGAAAGTTTCAACAAATTGTATCAACTTCGTGGTTTTTTTTCCCGACGCCTGCAATTAACCACCTGAAAACTCGTCTTATAATCAAAATCATCGGCCTGAAGATATCAGCATCCATTGCCGTCTTGGCCCATAATTCAGATCTTGTTAAATTTTCCTCAATGACTTACACTCCGTCTTCTATTCTAGTCGTAACCGCGCGTCAGGCTGTGATTTTCACCTCGCTATTATTTCTGTATTCTGTGTCTAAGACTAACTTTATGCCTATCCGCTGTAATCTATTCCTCTATGACGTACTTACTGCAACGTATTTGGTTGCGTCCTATGAAGATAAGTGCTAACATAAGAGCTGTCTAACATTGATAAAGATGGGCATAAATGATTTCTACAATGAACACCAGTTACCCAACTGCAATCACATGAGTTTTCTGTGACACGTACACGTTAGTATTGTACCTAACTGGGTTCGGTGATTTCGGTACATGCCTTTAATCCAATTAGCTATTAAGATCCGTGGGTCGAATATTAATTCAGTACCGGTCCTTTGTAAGGAAAGCATGACCCTATGTATGTACGCTTTGGGGGTGGACGCGGGAGTAATGACGATTGTTTGTATTGATTGCCTATATTTTGTTAGTTTATGATGGGTTGATTTATTACCTATTTATTACATTTTTAAAGAATTTAAAATATATTTTATTTATTATAGTCGTAAAATGCGGTTTTTTTTGTCCAAAATCGTTAGCCGAATATAGTTTACTGCTGTTCTAAAAATGATGTTGCCCCCTGTATTTCGATCAAAATGACAAAAGGACTGCAATAGTTTTTGAACTGTGAAATTAAAGCTAATTGTCTACTCTAATCACACAGAAAAAAACTATTCACCTGTGACTCGAAAGCAAAATTTTCAAAATTTTGGACGGTTTTTTACGTTTGCAGCTAGTCATTAGGATCTGTATAAAATCGTGGGTAGAGGTCATTATTCTTCAACTCGTATATTACAATATTATATCCTTTTAACAAAAATACACATAACCTACTTCTACTCATTGATTCCAAAACGGTGGTTTCTTTTTTCTTAAACATTTAAACTCAGAAGCTTCTAGAGTGCCTATTTGTGCAAAACATTTTTATTAGATTGTAAAGAAAAACTCCATGCTTCCCATGTTATTCATTATCATAATAAAATTGTACTCAACAAAAAAATATACTAGTTAACTATATTAGCAACAAAAGCCGCAAAACTGCAAAATTTGGAATTCCTCTCTTCAGGGTGGACCATCCCTCTCAAAGTTCAGGATTTTACAGCAGAATCAATATAACATAAAATAATGTGTGATTCAGACAGCTAAACCTCTCATATAATTATTTAACATTGAAATAAAAGAAAAGCGGTTCAATGTTATTTACAAGTGATACTGTTAAACCGAATTGCTTTTACCTCGGGTAGAAGGCTTTAGGAGGGTTTTTTTTTGGTATGGAGCGAGCTATGCTCGGTGTTTCCCTGCGAGATAAGCTCCGGTACGAGGAGATCCGCAGAAAAATTAAAGTGACCGATATAGCTCTTAGAGTTAGTAAGTTGAAGTGGCAATGGGCAGGCCACATCGCTCGTAGAACTGACAACCGATGGGGAAGAAAGGTTCTCGAGTGGCGACTACGAACCGGAAGACACAGCGTAGGCCGGCCTCTCCCACTCGGTGGACCGACGACCTGGTGAGAGCCGCGGGGAGCCGATGGATGCAGGAGGCGAGCAGCCGCTCAAGGTGGCGTGCTCTGGGGGAGGCCTGTGTTCAGCAGTGGACGTCTTCAGGCTGTTAATGATAAGAAGGCTTTTCCATATTTGACTGACTCGTAACAGCCTATTAAATTATAATGAAATTCATTATTGTAAATAATATGAAAATCGAGGGTACATTAACTCGCCTACTTAGCAACATAATTTAAGGTAATGCTTTGATACGTTCTTCATATAATTACGCGAATTAAGGAATCATTAGCAGTCAATTAAATTATTAATACCAATGGAGAGGCTCAAGATAGGCTGTGATCATTGGCCATGTAACACAATAGAAGCGTAATACCAAACTACTTGTCCTGTCAATACATATGTGCAAAATCACTAATGACAATAATATGTGCTATGCTATTATAATTCAGCAGTGGCAGATGTTGATATCAAATCATCACGTAAATCCATTCTGATTCTTGATTGCAGAGGTGACTGTAATCCATGTATTTTTTTTTACATTTTGATTATGTTATTGCTTACATCATAATTATGCTATAGCGTTACAGATATTTATTTAACAGCCTCTATGATGTGGTGGTTGAGCAGGTCGGCTCAAAACCCGGAGGCGGCGGGTTCGATTACCGCGATGGGACAAGTATTAGTCACAGAAAAAAGTGCAATGTACTTGTCTGAGTGTGGGTGGGTGGACATGGTCCTCGTAGTCCCTGATGGATCCCAGAAAATCTTTTTTCTTCTTTTTTTTATTACTAGATAGGCCCGCATTTAACCGCAATCTCACCTGGGCCATAATTCTGTATGAAAACACGATTCCACACGATACAGAAACCACGTCGTTATCGTGTCTTGTTCAAATCGTGTCACAGCAAGGAATCGTCAATTTTTGTATTCTGTATAATCTAAGACAAATTATCTATGACAGGTTTTTATCCCTCGAGTGCGTTCCGAATTAGAACTATCGGATTGCTCATCCCAAAACCAGTAAAAATTTAAAATAATGTAATGGCTCATATTTATGTTGTGATATAACAAAGCCATGGGTAATTATTAAAAATTGACAGAAAACCTTTAGAAATACCTTCACTTTACATTAAAATAAGTTTAATTATGAATAATTAATACTGACATAAATGGTGGTAGCTTGGACGGGTTGATGTTTCGGAACGTGCCTCAATGGAACATATTATTTTTGACAGTTCAAATCGCGCCAATCCCAGTTGATTCCACATTCATTTCGCGCGGTTTCGTTCTCATTTCATAGAGAATAGATTTATGCAGATTTCTTATGTAAGACAAGGAATTCGCGTGGTTTCGAAGCAAGGAATCATAAAGTGGTCATACAGAATTAGGGTCCAGATGGGAAATGACGATGCGATATACGATGGCACATGCTTGCTTAGAAGATACCTCATTCATTCGCGACTTGAAGAGCTCCAGATTGTACTTATCGGGAAACAAAGACGCTGAGTCTTTGTTTTTTTTTTTACTTCTATCTAGGGTCCAAGATGACGTCGTGATCGGCGGGTTGTATTATTATTATTATTTATAGCCTGTCTCAGATTTTCCACTGTTTCTTTGTGTACCTCTGCATCGGTGCTCTGGTATATTATATGTGCCCTTTGGCAAAGGCCTCCTCCAACCGATATACTGTGCCATGTGCAAATCTGGCCAAGGTTATAATCATCAATCACATCACTACCATTTCATACCGCCATCTTTTAAATTGTCTTGCTCTATAGTTATAACTAAAGCTACATTACAAAACTCGAGGCAATTGTTCTTCTAATAAAGCGAACATTTCTCTTCTACTTGATTGTGTAATCGATACCAGCGAGTAAGTAAAGCCCCCCAAGGCATCCCTAATTGATTCCGGAACGCAATGAACTGGTGGAATTCACTGAATATATAATACATACACCTTTGTATATTATTATCGTGTGTTGTGTACAGTTAATTATATGTACATACTCGGTAATCCCTGGTGTATTTTGGGGCAATGCCTTTACAAGAGTGGAGTGATTTCTAAATATATGCCTACGGAAATTTCATTTAGGTATAATAATTATTATTATGAAAAAACTTATGTCTCCAGTTTTAGCGCACCTAACTATTTTGATACCTTAGGATTTAGAACAGTTTTGACTTCGAGTTTTGGTCTGAATTTCGGCCATAGCTATTTTACTCGTTTACACACTCCTCTCTTATTTACGTGCGCTGTATTAAAATAGACAAAAAAATCACGTAAGAAAGAGAGAAGATGAAACCAACTGAATGAAATAGTGATATTAGAGTTCAACACGAACCGGTGTTTAGGTATGTTGACTCAATCTTTACTCGGGTGACTGACTTGACACTGGTTCATTGTTTTTGGAGGGATTTGACAGCTTACACTAACTTGGTGTACGGTTTTTTTAAACAGACTCAGAAGATTTTATTTGTTACAGATGAAGGTAAAATTCACAAAATAGTCCAGTGGACGCGTAATGGGGATGGCCAATCAGCTCTACTTGATATATTTGACGTCACACCTGGAGAACCTATTCAGGTAAACAATACTCCTCCTTATTTTTCATAAACTAAGATACATTTTTACATGTCGACTTGGTCATTGCAGAGTGTTTGTTTATTTAATAATCGTTTAGTAAAAGAGAATACTGAGTATTCAGTTGAACTTAATATTCCTTATACTAGACTTTCACGGCGAATTTTCGTTTATTCCCAGAAGTTCCGTGCAAGTTTACTAGGTGGTAAGACTATTCTGCAAAGCTCGTCTAGGTAGATACCACCGCTTTGCAGTTCTGACGCCAAGCAGTAGTGTGCAAGCACTATTGTGTTCTGGTTTGAGGGGCATTGTAGCTAGTGAAGTTACTGGTCAAATGAGACTTTATGATGATCTAGTCTCGCAATCTAGAAATATTATTACTAGATTTCTAGACTGAGTTATGTCTCAGGATGATGTGCGCAGTGCAGTGTCACGCGAAACTTTAATTTCGTGTTCCGAGTGATGTCATATTAGATCATGAAGTCTCATTTACTCAGTAATTTTACTAGCTGCATCATTATTAGCCTGAAACCGTCCACTGCTGAACATAGGTCTCATCGATATATAGCGCCACTTTGAGCAGCTGCTTGCCTCCTGCGTCCATCGGCTCCCCGTGGTTCTGACCAAGTCATCGGTCCATCTTGTTGAGGGGCGGTTTTCAGAACACAGACTACTGTCTCAACCATTCATAATAATAGCCAAGCAGTTAGTGTGCGAGCACTAGCTAGCTGCTGGCCTATTGAGTTCCAGTCTTGTATTGCATTGTGTATCTAAGCTTTTATTCTAGGCAATGGCTATATCCCGAGTCCACGGATCTCTGTACGCAGCGTCAGACAGGCGTGTGTTGCAACTGCGCCTGGCTCTGTGTGCGCGCCGCTACGATGCTTGTGTGCGGTGCGCCCGCGATCCTTACTGTGGCTGGGATCGGGATGCCGCCGTCTGTAGAGAGTATATGCCTGGGTAAGTCTTCTATTATTTGAAGAATCATCAAACATTTTATATCAAGAGAAGTAGAAATCATTTATCAAATAGCAAACTGTGTCAGAGTCACATATAAATCTATTATATATTACGCATATCTATTATTTTTGATGTATAAATGATGACTGTCTATCACGTCCAGTTTTTATTAATAAATTTGTAGGTAGTTATGGAGACCAACATTTCAAGAGCAAATCTGATAATATGTCTATTTTAATCTGAAAAACGACCCTTTTTCTCCTTTTAAAGCGTACTACGTCATCGTTAGTGTATCATCATTGTCGTCATCATCAACCTACATCCATTGTAACATGTAAGCTTTTCCAGTGTTAGTATGCTACTTACGCCCTGATTTTCAACCAACTGACTGTTTAATTAAATGAACTAAACTAGACTAAACCCTGTCTTACAATGTTATTGCAAGTTCTATTCACGACAGTTGTAAGTTTCATGCGACGTCAAATGATGTGACATTTAATTAGATTAATGGTTGCAACCGCGATTTACTTTGTAGGTAGCAGGAACGTTCGTAGCACTGCTACAATTGCTTATTCGTAGCACTTGATGTCGTAGAGCTGCTACGTGTATGTGCTACGAGTCGTATCTACACCGTAGCACTTATAACCTCTTTAAGACCTATCAACTATTTTTTGTTCATAATACATCTTTCTTCTCTTTCATACAGGTTAATACAAGACGTAGCGAATGAGACAGCAGATATCTGTGACACTTCCATATCTCGCAAGACTGTGTCAGCGACGTGGGGTCAAAGTTTGCACCTTGGCAGCTTCGTCAAGATGCCGGAGGTACTAGCGCCTAGGGCTGTCACGTGGTACCACTACTCTAGAGAGAAGGGACGACATCCTATCACTTTCAAGTAAGTATTCGGTTACTTAAAATACTTGTACTGTAAGCCAAAAGGGTTTACAGTACAAGTATTTTAAGTATACAAGTGTTATAAGTATACATTCATATTAAACGAAACGTTATATTTGAACCACTACTAACCATAATAAAAGTCAAAACGGTTATATCCAACCGTCATATCTATTTATAGAATACTAACGGCTCGCCCCGGCTTCGCACGTGTAGTGGTGTAGCTTATGTTACTCAGGATGAATGTAGCTTTGGTGAAAGAATTTTTGAAATCGGCACAGTAGGTTTTGAGTTTATTCATTACAAACATATTCACAAAAATACAAATCTTTCCACATTATAATAGTGGTGTAGACGGATAAAAAAGAACGCTTCGTCCCAGATAGCGACAAAAATCTACAATAAGTCATACTAATGCATTGATTAGAGAGAAAACAATCTACTACTGCCATCTGCTATAATCGATTGTTAGTTTAAATTGATAGATGTTTTATTGGAAGCGCATACTAATATCAACAGGGCGCCTCCTTGGGCGAAGCGTCATTTTTTTAGTGCTCTGTGGTATGGTTAATCAAAAATATGTTATGTCAAAATTCTGTTCGCAAAGACCCGTTAAATCTTTTTTTATAAAAAAGGGGCTTAAAAAAAGTCTTCAATTTCTTTGAGACTATTTGACAAATATTTACAACCAGATATGGAATGCCATCTTATCATAATTGATTCATAAGTTGTTTTACGCAATAAGTCGTCTTGTTTTTCATTCTATCTCATCTTTTTATAAGTATATTTAAATACACTAAATACAATGTAATTTAATAAAACATACCGCGCACTCAATATGAGTGTGAATGAAACCTATTTGTCTACGCATTTCCATAATGCTGTTAATAATTATGTGCCCTATTTAATTAACGTCCTTACCCACATCATATCTACTGCGGAACACTTGCGCTGTTATTTTAATTATCAATTGTAAATTCAAAATTGTTTATTTCGTTTTAAGTACATCACTGGTACGGCTCTATCCACACCGAACTGGGTTATAATACCCGTATCTTGGGTCTAGCTCCTTCCCTTTTTGTGGTACTATATATGTACAACTCATAGACCATACAAAAATATTTATATCTAGTACAGAGAAAAAAGTAGGTCACATATAAATAGGTAATAAATTTTTAAAAAATAACACTAAACAACAGTGTGTACTATTTTTAACACAACTGTAATTCTTGTACTTATAATTTGGTTTGATCTCAATTTTATTTTAAAATGTAATATAATTCTAAAATCCTTCATAATTTCTCGCAAAAGTTGAAATTTGTTTATTGACAGAATATTTTTGTATTATTTTGTATTTAAGATGAACTTCCGCAAAATCACGCCTGCGAGTCAATCGAAAAACTACTTTGTTCATCAAATTCATTTCTTAAAAATAGGTTAGATTTAATTACAAATGTGTACCCGGAATCTCTTATATATTAACACGACGTATAGTATAGGCCTATCATTAGCAATCATCAATCAATATCAAAAGCGAATCCAGGCATGTAAATAAAGACAACAAATATTGCACTATGTTTATACACCTTAAATACATATTATATGTTATATTCTAAGTAATTAACTTCTTTGATATAATTGATATAAATAAATTATATCAAACAGGTTAATTAATGACCTACAAATAAATTCAATTTCAATAGTACAAAGATAAAAGCTTTAAGTTATTCAGAAAATGCTCGAGCTCACATGCAACAACATTTATTAAAGGGTGGCCAAATCTTCGGTTATCTCACTTCCGCCTGTACAATTAAAATGCAAGGGGAAACTTGGAAATTAACGCTTTGTTTTATGCCTCTTTATACCCTAATGTCTTTAGAACGTGTCTTTCTCTTTGTTCCTTATGGTGTATCTGCAAATCGTTTTTACCCCAACCTTCGGGGTAACGGAGATTAAGCGGAAATTAATTAATGATATTCATAAAGCTCTCTTTACAATCAAATATTTAAATGATACAATCAGTATCCAAAACAATGATTACCTTAAGTTTACGCGAACTGAATATATTATTTAACCTAGTAACATGAAATAAAATATCAAACCTAACCGTAACAGTTTTGATTTATGGAATGGATACTGCTAAAACTCCTTCTATCAACTACCCATTTATATAAAAATAATAATGGTCTGCAATCAACAAAGCTGAAACCTCGTTAAAATCTAAAATTATGCACAAATATCAAACATAACAACCACACTGCAGTATTTAATATTTTATAGAGCGATGAAACGATTTTGATCGTTGAATTTTATTTTTGCAGTAAGCCAGAGAAATACATAGAGACGTCTGAGCACGGGTTGCTAATAATATCTGTGAATGAGGGAGATGCTGGCAGATATGATTGCTGGCTCGGTGGATCTCTGCTCTGCTCATACAATATTACCGTCGATATACACAGGTAAGCACATGCTATAATAGTTTTATGGTTATGTTTATTTTTATTCAGATAGTTACGGTACTTGATATTTAGCTACAATGAAAACTATATCCCTATATACCATTGGCGTCGCGTCAAATGGACTTGCATCCGTACTATACTGTTTTATTGCCCTGTTCACAGTTACATATTTATCATTACAGATGCTCACCTCCAGAGAAAAGTAATGAATATCAGAAAATTTACTCCAATTGGTGCCATGAATTCGAAAAGTACAAAAATGCGATGAAGACTTGGGAACGAAAGCAAGAAGTGAGTGCAATGATGTAATTTTATTAACGTTACATAATTTCTACAAATAGCTTAAAATTTAATTACTTTTTTATTGTTTCAGCAATGCTCTCGGCAGAATGATTCAAATCAAAACACACACCCAAACGAAATCGTGTGATAGCTGATGAAAATCGCCTATCTCATGTTTCAGTCCGTTAACTATTACGCTGGAGCAATACCGATTCCATACGTATCGGCCAGCCTCAAGTACTTTAATATATTTTCCTGAAGAGTTCTGGACCACACTCATATTATGCTCAGGTGGACTATAATAGTGAACTGAAGCAATTGTGAATCCTCTTAGCTTTTACAAAAACATTAAAAGTGTAGTGAAAACTGACTTTCGTAGTGCAACAGTGCCGTTTTTGACATGAGAAGGCGATTGGACTTCGAACTTTTATGGACCCTTACATTTAAATTTTAAAATTAATGGAACGAATAGTTGTGCGTTGCTTGTTGGTATTATGGAGTGTAAAAAGTTTAGTAAACTATATTTGGTATTTGTAATTATGCTTTCGTTGGGTAAATATAGGCAACTGTTAGTTACAAATAATACTTAGTTTTTGCATTCGCCTGGATAGAATGTATTTCGTGTATTGTTTTGCTAAAATGGCTAACTAACATTTCAATGTATTTTAAATCGAGTTTCAATATAACTAAAATTAAAATAAAACGACCGACTTCAATCGTACGCGCCAAATAGGTTATAAAAACGATGTTTCTTTATTTTATGCGTCAAATGAAATCTTTTATTATGCGAATTGAAACAGCTGACTTAGTAAAAATAGATGCAATATCTGGCACTGCGTGTGTGTAAGTCGCCAGTATCAAGATTAGTTGGTCGTAGTAACATTTCGAATATAAATTTAGGTGATGCGGTTATTACACCGTGTGGTAATTCGAAATCTCCGAGGGTTGTGGGAGGGTTCACCTCATTATTTTTCCCCTATTTGTGTAAATAGTTACCTAATTTCGTTCGATTGTACCTATTATAAGTGTACGTATAGTATGCACGTCCTTAAACGTAATGGATATATTTTAAGCCTGTGATATATAAGATCGTTTAGGACGTATTTTTAAGTATTTGGATGTATTGACTAAATCTAACGTTTCTCTTTATTTTTGTAGGTAGTTTTTCTTGTAATCATCATGTCATTATCGTAAAGTTACCTACTTAGAAAGCCTGTTATAATGTAGGTCTTTTAATAAAAATTCCTACAGTCGACTTAAAAATGACATCAAAACCTTATGCCGTAAAAGCACGGGTAGGTAAACGTAATTTTTACTGATAAATTAAGTCACATGCAGTTAAATTAACTAAACACAATAAATAATAAGCATTATCGATATTTTAGTTTATTAAATATTACATATTTTTTAGTTTTAGTCCTCTCTGAACTAATTATTACCAAAACCTGCTAAAATTAGGACGAATACAATAATAATAAAAAAATTACTTTTATTTATTTCGTTCAAGTATCAAGAAATTTCTCTATATGTACTAAAAAACTATTTAAAAAAATTACTTTCAAAGAAATATCATCGAATCTCACATAAGTATATCACGTTTACCTTAGTACCTACACGATTTCATATCATAAAGTACTTAAATTTATACATAGTTTTATTAGTATTTGTTATTTATAAGTATAGCAGCTATTGGATAACAATTATTACAAACACTTTTATGAATTAGTAACACATATTTTTTTAGAAATCTATTCAAAAATGCCACTGATTATTCTGCTGCCAGTATTTAATCATAATAGCACTTGCCAATAATGTAATATAATTTTAAATTATTTTTAATAATTTTAATTTATATCTCTATAATTGCTACAATTTATTTTACAAAAGCATAATATTACAGATAATAATAGACTATTTTACATAATTACGCTCATTGTAGTGATAAAATGCTAATAAAATTTGTATAATTATGATTGTGTCTATATGTAACTTACTTACAGAAGTATTATGTTGTATTCTCCATGTAAAAAGTAGTAAGTAATACAATTTTAGCTATATATGATTAAATTGAGTTATTATTAATAATAGTTAGATATAGTAACGATTTCATATTATTATTATTATTGATCTACAAGCAAAATAATTTCAGTACTTTTTTATTTTCAATTTATTATGGGTGTTATATTTTTATTATTATAAAATTGCTCATTAGACATGTCTATGTAGGTATTAGTGTCAACTGTAATTTTATTCTTTTTTTTTATCACTCGGCATAACGGCATAGAATATATAATACTTACAAGTGATATTGGCGTGTATTCAGCTTAATAACCAACATCACTTGTAAAGAATCGTATATTAAAAATAATTTGTCATTTTTAAAACAATCGCAGTCCTCATCGTTTTGGTATTTATAAACGTGACGCCAACATTTTTTGCGCTGTCACATGACGTTTCAGGACTTTGCAGAACTGAATAATACATTGCGATTCAATACATCTATTGTAGTGGGTAGATTAATATTTTATATAGTAATAGGTGCTTCGTAAAGCTCTTATATTTTGCAAATGATAAGTATTTTTCAAACTTCTCTCATATCATAACTGTAAATATCTAATAATAATATCGGAATAGACATAAATTCGTAAGAAATATCTGAGCTTCGACATTTATTATGATAAATAATATAAGTTAATATAAACTAGTGATAAATAAGGACTCCCGCCTTTCGGGAAGATCTTGCGCAATAACTATAATTACTATTATCTATACTAATGTAATAGCTCTGTACATTTCACATGTTATTATATTTAAGTTATAACTCGAAATGTAGCGTAAGATTTTATATAATAAATTTATGAAATGTATCTTTGAGTTTGCGTTTGTTTTTCGCCTTTCTTTTGGTATAGGCAATACCTATAGTGCAGGCCTATAGTTAGTTTCTTGGATGAGTATTATAAAATTACACAACAAAGTAAATATGAAGTTAAAATGGGGCACATGAATTTATCAATAAACAATTTTTGACTAACCTCGATGTTTCGACCAAGTTACATCGGCCGTGGTCACGAGGGGACAAAAATTGTTTTAAACTTCTGTGCATGAAGAGACCCGTTTCAACTTTATAATATGAATTCAAGCCGCGTACGTTTAAAAAATATTAAAGTAAATATGCTATAACATACTGTGATTATTATAAAAGTCAAAATAATCTTGTATAGTAATAAAACCTAAAGGGGTAGCGCGATTAGCTTGAAACTTTTATTGGGAATTCGCAAATATCAGCACAAGACCGAAAACAGTGGAAGAAGAGGGGAAGCCTTTGCTCCGCGGTGCTATGAAATTACTGCTATAAAAATCATAAATTTTCAACTTGCTAACTCTAAGAGCTACCTATATCAGCGGATTTAGTTCAAGAGAACTAAAGTCATAGATATAGCGAATCCTCTTTATTTCGGATCTTATTTCGCAAGAAACCCCGAGCATCCAGAGTTTCCAGAGTGAGTGTGTGTGTGTGTGTTTTCTCCAGAGTTTCTGAAACAAGTAAAATTCTAGATGAGATTTTATTTATTTTAGTGTCAGTATAGGAATATTTAAATGGC
Organism: Ennomos quercinarius; assembly: GCA_910589525.2. NCBI lineage: Eukaryota > Metazoa > Arthropoda > Insecta > Lepidoptera > Geometridae > Ennomos > Ennomos quercinarius. The sequence goes on from OU342501.1 coordinate 9,581,898, forward strand.
GCTGCATGTTTGAATTAGACATTATTTAGGTACATGCTAATATTGCAGCCAACTGTACATTTCAAACGCAAAGAGGTAAATGTTTAGTTAGAAAGATAGATTGTGCCAAACTAAGTAACTTAAGTTTTTCCTTGTGGTCAAACTGGATAATCCAACTTATTTTCCCAACAGGAAAAAAACCTTGTAGTCAAAAATTACTTTAATATAAAGAACTATTTTTCAAACACCCTCCAGTCATTACATTACGTACGGTTATGAGTAAAAGTGGTTAAGGCAAGTAACTCAATCGTTACAGTCATGTATATGAAAAAATAATCTTTGAGTTACAATACAACAATACAATAACTCTATATTGACACCAACATTATAAAAACATGTAGAAATGAGAACCACATAATAAGTTAGGCGCGATGGCGGTCTTGTCGCTAAAAGCGATTTCTGTTATCTTCAGTGTTTGGTTCGATTCCTACCCAGGACAAACATATGAGTGATGAACACAGGTGTTTGTTCTGTGTCTGGGTGTTATATTGTATTCTATGTATGTTTTTTTTTTTTATGCGATTGAATGACGTGACGAGCTAGTCGTTCACCTGATGTTAAGCAACACGGCCGCCCATAACAGTTGCAGTATCACTCGGATCTTTAAAACAATAAAGTTTCGCGTGACACTGCACTGCGCACGTCATCCTGACACATCACTGTCTAGTAATCAGATTACTAGACTAATTGTTCAGATCATAAAGTCTCATTTGCCCAGTAATTTCACTAGCTAAAGTGCCCTTCAAACCGGAACACAGTAATGCTTGCACACTACTGCTTGGCGGCAGAATAACTGGCAAAGCGGTGGTACCTACCTAGACGAACTTTGCAGAAAGGTTCTACCACCTAGTATGTATTTACAAACAAAAAGTATTTAAGTATTGTATCAGTTATCTGGTTCCCATAGTACAAGCTTTGCTTAGTTTGGGGCTAGATGGCGCTGTGTGTAACGTCCACACATATTTATTTTAAAAAAAAGTGTCCATATTAAAAAACTAAAATAACATTCTACAGCCAATCAAAAATTTGAAATAGGTACCTATGTTATAAAGCTGTCTAAAAGCAGCAGTATCGTTTATCCAATGACCTAAGTGAACAGCACGGCGCGGCGAGAGCATAAAATAGTGTCGATTCATCAAGTCGCATACTGGGTTGACATTTTCGTCATAACAGCTCAGGGGCCGGACCCTCCGCCCGAGCGCGGGCGTTCCAACCGAGGGGCTATAAAAAGTCAGGGCCCGTAATTATATAGTGCCACTAAACTAATTTCACGATACATTGCCGACGAAATCTGTGCTTGGCACCGCCTCGCCTGTCGACGAAATGTGATTTTTCCTTCATCCAAACTCATGATTACTATTGTTATGTGTTATTTCGTATGAATTGCTAATGTTGCGTCGCCTACCTACGTGTTTACGACGAAATTGCTCGCAATATTAATGAAAAGCTGATGACGGCTGTTAAATTGTTATGACCTTCCATTTTTCAAGGTTTGTGTGCGTGTCGAGTGAACTCGGCAAGTTTTCGCTTATAATTGCAAAATTGATGTGAATAACTGTAATTTGCGATTTGATATATAAAGTAAAAGGTAATTCGTTTCAGCCAAATTGAAAGGTAAAATGAGCTTTATTTTACTCCTAATAATTGCAAATTTTTACGTGTAAACATCTATTTCTACAAGTGTTTGATTCCATTCACCGCTGGAACAGCTGATCGGATTATATTGAAATATTTTTGAATAGGGCAATTTCTGGAGCAACATATAGGACATATTTTATCCCGATAATTGGTGCAGTGACGTGTCATTTTCCACCGTGGGGCGACGCTATCACTAGTTATTCCTAATTCCTAACTTACCTACCTAAAAGCTTAAATATTCTGTGATTTAGAAAACACTACATTTTAACCCTCTTATTAATAAACAATCTATAGTACTCAAATAGCACTCAGTGTTCTCTTGTTTCATCTTTGATATTTGAAACTTGATAGAGAGAAACAGAACACAAGATATCTATTCTTCCGCTTCACAATGTTTATTAGTAAGGGGTAAGAATATAATTATGAGTATGTATTAGAAATTTCCCGGCCATCTCCATTTTTTTTTTTTTGCGTACTACAAAATGGTACAGCCATAAAATGGTACCCTAGAGACAGGAAACGTAAGTGCGGGAGACAATTTAAAAGATGGGAAGAACACATGAAAGCCATTGCTGGAAATATATGGTCAGGAATGGAAGAAGCTGGAAGAGGCCTATGTCAAAATAAGACAAACGGATGGAAATGTTTAGATATTAGATATAAGTTAAAATTTAAGTGTAGAATCCGAAATAAAGGCTATATTATTATTATTTTCGTATTATGTTGTTAACATTTCTCTCCTTCTAGGGAGGTACAAAAGGCACGGGCCGAAGCCAAGTGCTAAGAAAGAGACAAGAATTTCCTAACTATCCTACAGGTGTTTAATATCGTTGCTTTTTGTAATTGTTTATATGTATTTATGGGGATGTCAAGTGTCTCTAGGCTGGTGAGTAAAGTTTTAGGTATGACGCCTGTGGTGGATAAAACAATTGGTATGGTTCTGATAGTACTGATTTGCCATTGCGTTTTGATTTCAATTGATAAATCTGTGTACTTAGCTATTTTTTCAGTGTGCGTTGTTAGTAAATTGTGTGTGTTGCAGATGGCGATGTCAGTGAGAAAAGCAGAGTTATTTATTTTATTTAATACAGTTATGTCCGGTCTGTTGTAATGTACAGTTTTGTCGGTTATGATAGTACGGTCCCAGTAAAGTCTATATTCACAATTTTCTAAAACCGAATGTGGAGTATACTTGTAATATGGGACTTTTTCTTTTATTAACTTGTATTTGTATGCTAAGTATTTATTATTATTATTATTAGGAATTTAACTACCAAAATTCTTTATTGTATACATCGGATATGAAACATATACTATCTGAGTTTGAATTGGTATATTATCCCGAAAGGGGGTAAATCCACTCCCTAAGGTAGACAATGTTTCTCCTACGAATTTTCTAAATTAATAGTTTTTCATTGAAAATATGCCATGTAAAGTTTACGTTCGAAGATAGCCCTAGCGCAGCTGGGTGGTTGAACTTTGTCCTTGACCAAATGCACTTAAACGAGTTTGACGACCTGTATTTAGAAATGAATTTGTTTATTTATTTTAGTATCTTGTTAAATCTCGTAGCGATCGCAATTTTTTGTGTAGATTCATTTTTTAGTATGGAGGTTTGGAAACAGGCAGTAAGGCTCTCATAACTTGTGGCCTATCATGGTCTCAGTCCCTCCTTTTTGGGATAAAATACTAATTCAAACTCACCTTGTAGTTAAGGACATAAAGAAATATCTATGATAGGTAACTTGAGAATTTTCAAGCTCTTCTTGAAATATCTTTCTTACTCTTGTTTAACTTTTCTAAGCACGATTCTACTTTGTCGAAGCAGGACAAGAGTTTACAGCAAATGCATTGTAAGTGAGAAACGGCTGACAAGTTAGAACTAGTTTGTCCCAGGAAGCGGTCCGAAGATTAGATTCCAGATTGCATCATAAACCGGAGTTGGAGTTGGGAGATTTATCAAAATGTAGGCAAAGTTAGACCAACTGCTGTTATAGTTAAATTCTACATAGATATGAAAAGGATAGACATGTAACACTGAGAACACGAGAAAATTGGTAAATAAACTTATTGTGTCAACTAAATTAATATATAATAATATTCTTTATTTTTTTTAAGTTTCTCTCAACAGTGTGCATCGCATCATCGTTTTTTGCAACGTAGAAACCATACCACCAATACTTCCATAGAAAATTCATTACCATCAACCATTCTGTTCATCGCGCAGTTTCCTTCACCGAAGGCCTGCACGAGCTTATTTATTGCAGGATGCGAAATCAAACTGCGATATGCAGAATAGCATTTGACGTCAGTATCAAATCAACTGAGCGAATCTTCTACAATTAGGAACCTACCTATCTGATGATGTTTTTGACAGAATTATTCTTGATAAGCAATGATTTAAAATTCGTTTAAAATAAAACGATTGTATGTAAGGATTATTCACCAAAAATGTGATCGATGATGATTCATCCAACAACAAAAGCGAAATTATTAAAATGCATTAAAAACTAACCCTAGCGTTAAGCGGAGGGTTCTAAAGAATGCAGCATCAAACATCAGGACTTCGGCATCAGCGGAGCATGTAATGTCTCATTTCACGCCGCGGACAGCGGACTTCGTCTCCATTAAATAATTACCCATGGTGGGGAATATGGGATAATAATGGTGCTGGTGGTGATGGATGGATGTCTGAAATGTAAATAGAGATAATTTTAAGAACGGTGTTGTAGCATTGCGATATTGTACCTATAGAATCTTTTGAGTAGTTAGGTACATTATAACTAAACTCAGCAAGGCAAGTTTTGAGATCATGGGAGTTAATCTGCATCAATAGATACCTACTGCAAGGCGTCAGAGTTAAAAAAAAGACAATGTAAGAAAGACGATGCTGCCATAATAAGGAAAGCATTGCATCCCGGTGAGGTTTTTTAGATTTCTTCTCTTCTGTAGTACCTAAGCTTTAACATATTATGTAGGTAAGTATAATAGCTAGAATGGGAACGCCAATGTTTCTATAGAAAAAGTGTTATTGACACACTAAGATGTGGGTGTTATAATTTCATATACCTCATAAGCATGTATTATATTGTTCTTCTTCTTCTCGTGTAGGGAAGTGGTCAGCCTTGGTGTCAGACTTTTTAGGCCGGCCCAAAGGCTTCTGACTTGGCTTAACGACTATTGTCAACAACAGCCGGGACCGACGGCTTAACGTGCCCTCCGAAACCCGGTAGCGCTCAGTTGTAAATACCACTTTTTTGCTGTAGCGGTCACCCATCAAAGTAGTGACCGCAGCGAACGTTGCTTAACTTTACCAATCGGTTAGAAACGGCTAAGTCATGCTACGCTATGAGCGCTACTATATTGTTGATATTGCAAGATAAAATAAAATAAGTAAGAAAGCGTCAGTGATTTTAAGAGGACACTTATTGATGGACAAAAGATACATCAGAGTACGGGCATCCTTCAATGATACAAGCATAAGTATACCAAAGACAGCTAAAGCTGACGTAACAGTGGCGGAGAGGGCCAAGTGGTACATAATCCTACCATGGGTTGCGGACGCTGTGGTACTCTCTAAGCGCATTATACGAATTAACAATTAGTCATGCCTACGTCTGCTCGCGAAGTTTGCACAAATTTACATAACAATAATACCCTGCTACGCAGTTTCGGGTGGTTATGGCGATTTTTTAAATTAATTGGTTCGGGAACCGTGGATAATTCGGTCCGTGGAGGGTTATTTTGTGGTCAGTTGCATGAAAACAACAGCCAACAATGTTGCTTAGAAACGTACTTTCAATTAAGTAATGTAATGTAATAGAACCAATGCGCTAAATAGTAAGAAAAGCAGTAGTGTGCAAGCTCTACTGTGTTCCGGTTTAAAGGGCATTCATTGTAGCTAGTGAAATTACTGGGCAAATGAGACTGTTACCTGATTTCACAGTCTAGTGATGTCTCGGGATGACGTGCGCAGTGCAGTGTCACGCGAAACTTTATTATTTTAAAGTTCCAGTGACACTGCAACTGTTATGGGCGGCCGTATCGCTTAAAATCAGATGAACGACTAGCTCGTCACGTCATTCATTCCCATAAAAAATAAAAATAACGGGTAAGTATAGAGTATTAGTTGATTCAATTTATAACTTATTGTTATAGTTATTGAGGGTAGAAGTCGTCATTCTTGGCTAAAGAACCTGTAGGAATATTAGTTTGCCTGCGTACCACATTTCTATTTAGAGCGGCAGCATCGAAAGTTAGGATTGCTATGATGATGTCTAAGTTCCGATAGGAGTGGAACCAAAAGAAGAATAAGATCAACAATTCGGGCTTTTCTCGAGTTTTAGATATACAAAGTGTAAAAGTTTCAACGTATCTCACCCACTCGTGTTACTAAACTTATAAAGAGCCACACAAGTAATGAAGCAACAAACCAGTGAAGCGTCGATAGCTACATCCCGCGTCCAAATATCCGCTGATGAAAGCAAAACTAAACTCGACTGGAATGATCAAGAACAATAGACAGCTTAAATTGTAGCATTGACAACTCGCAATGGCCACGTACACGAAGAATAGAGTCATTTGCCTTTAACAACATTAAGCCTGACCCTCATACCATCAGTTTTTGTTTGTTAATCTACAGAAAAGGGCGTAACTCATTTTGTCAACTCGTAATTTAATTTCACTGGAACCCCTACAACTCGCGTCCGCCTCTAGGCGAACCAGGATATGGGTAGCGGCAATTTGTTTAAGTTAATTTATTGTCTGTTTATGTCCAGATTTTAGAATATGACAGAACACGTTTTAACTCGTTACCAAGTAGGTAGACACACTATTACATGTGGTCATCTTCTGGGAATCAAACACTAGTCCTATGAATGGGAGGACATAAGAGAGACTTTTGAAACAAATGACGAAGTAGATTTATAAAAAATGTTTTGCAATTAGAACTGAAAAATGTATAAGTGGTAATTCTTTTTTTAATATTTATTGGCTGGGCTTTTACATTCAAATGGCACAGTGAAATATTGTAGGTCTGAAAACAACGCGGCTAATAATAAAAACCCAGTAATATTACAAAAAACCTTTGCCCTTAAAAACCCGGGGAAAGGTGACGGTCGCGTTTAGAAATGCTTAAAATGCAATTTTACGTGAGCAGTTTTATTTATGGCCCCCAAAAAATGTAAAATGCAAACGTTTTATTGCGTGGCTTTGTAAAAAATACGAAGAACAAACAATGCCCTGCTACCCAAGACGGGGGATGCCAAAAGATATTTTGTCCTTTTGGGGATGCTATTATAATATGAAGGTACGCGCATGATATAAGTAGAGCAGGAAGCAGGTACAATATCATCTTTTCCGCCATCCCAAGAGCTAATATCAAAGAAGGATATGACGTTACAAAACTTCATTAACTCTAATTGCATAAGAAAATGTACCTAAACATTGACAACTTTAGAGACACGACGCCGAAGACCCTTTGAAATGAATTGAAGATTCAAATGAGCGATAAATTTGATTACTGCTCTCAACAAAGAGATTTAATTTTGATAAATCAGCGCTTATTGTTGTTAAGATTTATTTATATTTAACAACGACAGCCTTTCAATAAAATTGATTTCCCACTGCTGGGACACGGGTCTTCTCTCACATGCAGAGAGTGCAGTACCCACTACGCTGGCCAAGTGCGGGTTAACAGATGACACAATAGATTCTCAAGTTTTGTGATCCTTGAACATGTCGGTTTCTTCACGATGTATATCTTTGCCGTTGCAAGAGGATATAGAGATCCGTGATAGAGATAGAACTAATAAATATGAATAATTTTCTGTATCATAAACTAAAGAATAAGAATATTAGAAGGCGTAAAATAGACCGGGGCGGGTCAGCTAGTATGAATAAAATTCTCACTAAAAGGGCATTCACAATTCACTGTTGCATGCGTTGGTTTAAAGTATTCCTTATTAACACAAAAGCTTTTATAGTAAGTTACTTATAATACCTATTATATATGATTTTAAGACTAATTTTATTCTTAAAATATCTAGAGAGTCGTATGACTTTGAAACAGTCTCATCAACTTTTACGCCAGCAACATCTATTCCAAAGTTTGATAAAATAACACAAGTTCACCATCACCCGAGCACACGGGGGCAGAGCAGAGAGTGTTGAAAAATGTGAAATATTTAAGATGTAAAATTTTATAATAAGAATAGCCGAGATTACCTTTCTCTCATCCATTTTTTAACACGGTGAAAGCAAGTGGGACATTTTTATTGCCCCCAGACTCTAGATTAGTTTTGTTCAGAGAATTTGATGCATATAAAATGAGCTCGATTATTCACCGCCCTGCACAACTTGGTTAGTATTGTGATTTCTCCATAATAATGTGATTTTGAATATGTTGATATGACATAAATTTACGATTACTGTGGAATGCATTGTCATGGCCAGGAATCATTGAAATGGATTGAATTAGAATGGAAGCATTTATATTTTATTTATTTATTTGTTAATATAAAAAACACACAGAATTATACATTTGAATCACAAGCGGGACTTGAACCCGCATCCATCCGTCCCTAAAGCCAACCTCGTAAGTTGGTTGTAAAAGGTGAAGGATAAATTCGGACATGAGACCACTTGTCACGGCAACTTAAGTAAGGCATGTCCCGGCTTTAGAGACGGATGGATGCGGGTTCAAGTCCCGTTAGTGATTCAAATTTTTCCTTTACAAATTAATCTGTAGATTATGTTATTATGTACAATACTAGTAATTAGTATCTAAGATAATGCTGAACCCTGAATTCCACAATATAGGACGATTTGCTTCGTTAGATATAAATATAGGGAATTAAGATGGTAAAAGTGTCTGACCCGATGAGTTAGAGAAGACGCAAGTTTGAATTACCACCGTTTTTTTTTGTCTACTTCTATTATATGATTGCTTCAATTACAATATCTATATAATTGTGTAGGTAGACTGTTTTTAAAGCATACAAATGACCGGGATCTCATCGTGTTTTCCAAAGATTATCAGAGCCCCTGGTCGATGCGACGCGTGACCAAAAGGCTGGCACTTATTTGACTCCACGAATCAGCATTGCAATTCAACGATGGCTGTGCTGCCAGCATGTTGGGTACGATACCTACCGGTAGTGGGCTATAGCATTTGAAACTGACTATAGGCCATCGCGGCTAGTAAACACTCCAAATGTTCTTTGTAGTAGATAGTGTAGCTAGTTTATTAGTTTTTATTATTGTAGTAGTTAGTTTAAATAATAAAAGCGCATACAATAAAAACATTGCCTTGGTATTTATTGGTCAGTGTGAATTGCACTAATCTTCAACTGAGGATCGTTCTCGCATTACGCAGATTAGGTGATACTTCTACCATAGAGATGTTGTTTATGAAATGTCCACAATGTATCCTGAAATCGCATCGCTAAATCCTGATTACCTCGAAATAAAGAGAGCAATGGCATTCTGTATCGAATACGAGAACAAAGGAGCGAATACGAACATGTGCAAAAAATATCTGGCGTATGCATTTGGGAATTTCGCGTGACAGAAAATTTAATACGAGGGGAGTCTAATATTAAACCTCGGGGACCCATCACTTTTAATATTTGGCCGTAGTCCTAGAGGGCTCCTAAATTATTTACCAAATGGAAAGGTAATGGTCGACGAAGAGTGCGAATGAGTTATGCAAATTTTATAAGCATGTATTGTTAGTATTAAAACGCGTAAGGTCCGTACTTAAATCGGGTATAAAGGATGCGTGGTTGCATTATGTTTCCAGGACAAACTGATAGGGCAAATACAGTCAGAAGTGAATTAGCGTGTAAATATGAAGCTGTAATTGCAATTTATAGTGTCGTTAAGAACCGCAAATAACTCTCAATAAGTACATACTCTGTTGCCTCAGCCTTTCTAAGGATGAATATTGCTTGGCAAAGTTATTTTTATTTATGATTTTTATAGCAGTATCGCCTGCTCAGCGTAATCTACAGATTAATTTGTAAAGGAAAAATTTGAATCACGAGCGGGACTTGAACCCGCATCCATCCGTCCCTAAAGCCGGGACATGCTTTACTTAAGCTACCGTGACAAGTGGTCTCGTGTCCGAATTTATCCTTCACCTTTTACAACCAACTTACGGGGTTGGCAGCGCCATCTATTGAGAAATTCTTAAGAACTATCCCAACCAGCACGGTCAAGTTACATCAACACAAATGCTGTAAAGATAACGCCTCCCAAATCAATATTTATGATTTTTATAGCAGTATCGCCTGCTCAGCGTAATCTACAGATTAATTTGTAAAGGAAAAATTTGAATCACGAGCGGGACTTGAACCCGCATCCATCCGTCCCTAAAGCCGGGACATGCTTTACTTAAGCTACCGTGACAAGTGGTCTCGTGTCCGAATTTATCCTTCACCTTTTACAACCAACTTACGGGGTTGGCAGCGCCATCTATTGAGAAATTCTTAAGAACTATCCATAGATGAGAATTTCTCAATAGATGGCGCTGCCAACCCCGTAAGTTGGTTGTAAAAGGTGAAGGATAAATTCGGACACGAGACCACTTGTCACGGTAGCTTAAGTAAAGCATGTCCCGGCTTTAGGGACGGATGGATGCGGGTTCAAGTCCCGCTCGTGATTCAAATTTTTCCTTTACAAATTAATCTGTAGATTACGCTGAGCAGGCGATACTGCTATAAAAATCATAAATATTGATTTGGGAGGCGTTATCTTTACAGCATTTGTGTTGATGTAACTTGACCGTGCTGGTTGGGATAGTTCTTAAGAATTTCTCAATAGATGGCGCTGCCAACCCCGTAAGTTGGTTGTAAAAGGTGAAGGATAAATTCGGACACGAGACCACTTGTCACGGTAGCTTAAGTAAAGCATGTCCCGGCTTTAGGGACGGATGGATGCGGGTTCAAGTCCCGCTCGTGATTCAAATTTTTCCTTTACAAATTAATCTGTAGATTACGCTGAGCAGGCGATACTGCTATAAAAATCATAAATATTGATTTGGGAGGCGTTATCTTTACAGCATTTGTGTTGATGTAACTTGACCGTGCTGGTTGGGATAGTTCTTAAGAATTTCTCAATAGATGGCGCTGCCAACCCCGTAAGTTGGTTGTAAAAGGTGAAGGATAAATTCGGACACGAGACCACTTGTCACGGTAGCTTAAGTAAAGCATGTCCCGGCTTTAGGGACGGATGGATGCGGGTTCAAGTCCCGCTCGTGATTCAAACTTTTCCTTTACAAATTAATTTATAAAGTTATTTTTATTAGGATTGGTTTTTATTACTTCTTATGAAGGAAATAAAACAGATATTGATCTGATTTGGAATTCATGTGAATGTTTTATATGTTAACTGATTAAAATTAACATACAATGCAGTCACAGAATAGATGTATAGCACTATCTAGCCTTCATAAATATTGATTTGTTTCAAAAGATCACCGATATTAACTTTTTTCTTCGTGCTCTACAATTCGTCGTTACACGATAGCAGATAAAAACTTCACGCTTTCGTTTTTTTTTGTTTTATATTTTACATCCTTTTAACCATAACTATCATACAATCTACGTTATTAAAGTTATGATTAAACCTTAGAGTATACATAAGCAAGCTAGGTTAAACTGAGACGTTATTTTGACAACCATCGCGTCATCAAAATAACCGTTACGGATAAATGGTGCAGTGTTATTGATAGATGGTGCACCCCAGGCATAATTTTCAGGGATAAAAGTATTCTATGTTGACCTCAGGCTGCTTTATTGGTAAAGTTCAGTTAGTAAATAACATAATTGACGAAAAAAAACACACTGCGCACCATCTGCGCACACACATAGCAATAAAAGCTTACCTGCAAGTTAGCTATTGCATACATTTTTAGGTATGGGTACTTAGTCCGATGCAAACTTTATGGCGTCTGTGAAGTTAGGCGCTCTACTTTTATATTCTGTATAATATAATCTCAATAATACAATTTAAAATGTTAAACAGTAACAAATAGAAATCACTGCGAGCAAAAATTGAATACAACAATCGGGCTTTTCACCGGACCAAGGATTTATCTGCAAAAATCGGGATTAATTCGCGCACGTGTCCGCGTTTAGGGTAGAAGGGGTGTAAGGGTGAGACTGTAGTCACGGGCCATAAAGAGTCACGCATCGCGGAGGTCCGCTAATGACTCGAGTTACCCTGTACGGTTTGCCTGTGATGAGGAAATTACAAGTTGTTACTTTTACTAGGTGTTAGGACTTTTTTGCAAAGTTCGTCTAGGTAGGTACCACCGCTTTGCCAGTTATTCTGCCGCCAAGCAGTAGTGTGCAAGCACTACCTACTGTGTTCCGGTTTGAATGGCATCGTAGCTATTGAAATTACTAGGCAAATGAGACTATGGCCTGATTTCACAGTAGTAATCTGATTACTAACTAGACTGTGTGATGTCACGATGACGTGCGCAGTGCAGTGTCACATGAAACTTTATTATTTTAAAGTCCCAAGTAACACTGTAACTGTTATGGGCAGCTGTGTCACTTAACATCAGATGAACGACTACATCGTCACGTCATTCATTCTCACAAAAAAAGTTAGAACAATTCCGATTCCGACAATGTAAAAGTTTATTTTAATTTGTAACTGTAAAAGTAATAGACTTTCTGATGTATTTCATTTAGCAATAAATATAAATTATACCTCAACGAAGCGAAGCATCAACATCATCAAAATTCTTTATTTTCAGACTAATAAATCCATTGATTACTGTTAGGCTTATCTCTAATGTTAGGATGTATAATTGACAATATTACAAGGCACACACCAACGAATACGGTACCCTATGCATACACCTGCCTGTCTCTATCCACAAGCGTATACACAAATTGTCCCATGATGGCCGAGTTGCACCGTTCAGCTACCGTTATTAAATGCTTTTGGTACTGACTCGCCTCAGAAAAGATACCGTCTTTTTACTGATGATGACATGGAACCCGTCAGTATGAGCCTGGGCAAACATCTCTGAGGCGCCACAGTAACAAGGCAGACCCAACAGCATTCTGAACGCAATGTTGCATTGGACTCGAAGGGCATTTAATGGTCTCTGTGGGTTTTGACCCACAGATTGCAACATAGGCACCACTTTGATCGGCTAAAAATTACTATTAGCTTTAAAATCAATCATATTACGACGCTAATGGTACATTTTTATGGTACATGGTACATTTAATTGACTCATTATTGATTGTCCTGTACGTCAGTGTCATTATTTGTCATTGACAGCCTCCGTGGTGTGGTGATTGAGCAGGCCAGCTCATAACCCGTAGGCGGCGGGTTCGATTCCCGCGACAGGACAAGTATTTGTACACAGTGTATATGTTGCACAGGGAATAAAAGTGTAAATACTTGTTCTGTGTCTGGATGTTGTGGGACATTGTTGTGGGTCCTCGTAGTTCCTGGGTCCCTAGATACAGGGAATCCTAGTTAGGATCCATGTATCTAGGATCTATGTATGTGATCGTTGGGCGTTATTTATTTATTTATTTATTATGTCATTTATATCGAAAAAAGTAAAATAAATGTGTATTGGCATAGTATTAACGTAGGCCTGCTATATTTGTTAATGTATGGCGATGGATCTGCCTTGCACTGCCTTCGTGCCTGTGTTCTTTGTTTTCTGAGCAGTAGACCGTACTTTCATACCTATTACGTGAATGTTCCGCAAGTTAATTTCGAAATCATTTGAATATAATTATTTTGATGTTTATGCGGTTTCACATAATTCTGTAAAAACTCTTAAAAAGTAAGGGCATATGATTATTAGTATATTATAGGTAACTATAGTAATTTATAGGTACCCAAATACATTTATGAATTTATGTGAAACTTTCTTTCTGTTTAGAAGTTTTCTTTGTGTTTGCTTGCAATTTATCTGATTACGTATTAAGTAGGTGCCTAGTACCACAAGACAAAACTTTTATAAAACATTTATTTACTACTAAAATATATGATTCCAGACTTGCGCCGCTATTAATATCATCAATCAATATCAATAAGCATACACCAATCATATTGCCAAATGAATAATCACACTCCAGCTCCACCAATTAAGCAACCCCTTTTAATCATCACCAGAACCTGGATGACCTTCAGAGCTGAATGCATCTCCGTACCTGAGTATGCTATGTTTTGTAATAAGCTATCTTAAACTAATATTACCTACACAACCCTATCATTTCGCATCTCCTAATGTTGTCACAGTCGAATAGGACCTAATGTACCAGACAGGAACTAATTATTGTAAACAACGTCTAGTAATTATATGGAACATTTGTGGTCTTATATTGACTGTTATAGGTTGGTTAAATGATGTAGAAAATGTTTGCATAGCGACAAAAATTACCAATTAAAAAATCAATAAAATACACCTCAAATTATATTATTAAGCATAGCATAGCATAGCGAAGCATTATTATTGTCATAAATTGTATGCATTTTTATAAATTCGTTTAAACCCTATTTCTCACTATTGTTTGTTGTATGTAGGTTTACCGAGAAAAAGTCAGTGACACTTAACTTAAAGGAGCCATAATCTATCCACTAACTAGCCAAGTAGAGATTAGTGAATGTCATGTCATCGAATTTTGTAATTCTTGAACATGCCGATTTCCGCACCATGTTTTCCTTACCCGTTGTAAAAGGAGTGCAAATTGAGATGTAGTACATGCATGCAATCGGAACAATCCCACATTAGATCTGGCACTGTAGACAATACGCACCAAATCTGGCACACGTGGTTGCGGTACAACAGAATACATACCAGACAGGCGTCCGGTTCGCTTGCGGTTACTGAGCGATGCCGCTGACCGTTGCTTCGATGTATTGCTAAACCACCGCAAATTCACTTATATAGATACGTGCATTCACTAGCAGCATTGACAAATAACAGTGACAAAATGATTTTTCTCATAGGGGATTAAAAGCAGAGTGTGCCACACGGTGCCAAAATTCTTTGACCTCGAGTGACGTACTTTGAATGTCTCGCTACGCCTTAGGATTCTAGCCTAGAATCCTTCGCTTTGCTCTGGATTCAAATAATTACTCTCGCCTTAAATACATTCCCTCTTGTGGCAAATCTTCTGTCAAAGCGGCTTATACGAAAAATGTTACATAAAGACCAATAGTTAATTGTTAGGATTAACAAAAGGACGACTTTTGTTAATCCTAGCAAGCAAGAGGTTCTTATCGTTTTTCCAATAATACTACATATTATAGGTAAGAACATTTAATAAAAGTTCCAAAGATAGGGTAAAGATTGCCCCTATCTCAAGCCCCCATTTGATGGATGTAGCAGAACAAATTACTTGTCTTGGTCTTGTTTTTTGATTGAATGCAGGGAAGGGGTTGCTTAAATAGGTACCATAACTTCCCTTACAGCTGCCCTTGGAGTAAAAATAACGAGACAAAATATAAGACCTTATAGGTATTTTATGGGCCAATACATATAGGTAATTTCAAATTTAATTAAAAGATGTTTCGCACAGACTAGGTCAATGCAAATATTAGTGATAGTATACTCATAATAATAATTATAAAAGAAATACTGTTTTTTTTTTAAATTTAATTATTTTTTAGGCATGACATTTGAGCACTGTCTCAACCGATGGTAAGTGATAACGCAGCCTATGGTGGTGCATGCTTGCCTAGAAGATACCTGTTCACTCTTGACTTGAAGGCTCCCAGGCACTATAAAGTTTCATTTAGTGGCTATTGCTTTATATTGCCAGGGATCACAATCAGCTTAGCCGATTTAATGATATTTTGCAAAAATACTGATGCTTATACTCCTTCAAGATTTAGAGACTTTTTTTTATATTAGCTATTTTCGTTGGAACAAGTACCTTTAACTTATACTGTGAATAGAAGCGCAAGTCACCTCTATACATTCATTATACAGCAGCCTTAGAGTATACCATTATCAGGTAAGACAGTGGTTAATTGCTATGCCTATAAACTGTAATAAAAAAACTTAAGTAAGCTAATGCATGTATCCAATGCATGTATTTTTGTAAATGTATTTACTCATGTTCTGACAAATAAAGTATCTTTATCTTTATCTAATTATACTCTAAGGCAACGACACTAACAGAACAAGAGAAACTAAATTCCGCCGCTGAATAAAGCAATAAAATTCAGCATCTCCAAAGTACGATGAAGCCAAATACATTGACGAAACTCATGCCAAAAGTATCGAATGTTCTCATAATCTGGAGAGCAAAAACAGACATAACTCTTCTATTTGTATAAAGCTGAGGAATGAAGGCATACTAAAAGCTTCCATACATAATCTGGCGAGATGGGCAGAGTGCGTTAGAGCATTAATTCGCGGTGTTTGCTAATTCCTGCCCAGAAAAAAACAGTTGCGGTCTGGGAGCGTTGTGTGTTGTGCATTACTGTGGGTGGTGGTTTAAGACATAGAAAGTAATGCTAATGAAAACATTATTTTACAGCAGAACATTAATGTAAGAGAGTTCCTTGACAAATCAAAACAGAAAATCTGTAGTGGTGACCACTTGTATACGTTGGTAGCAGTTGGATGAAAAGAGGGCATAGAACGGATTCAGTGTTTTCATACAAGCAGATGAATAATTTAAAATAATTGTCTATTTTTTAAATAGTTTTAATCATCAGCCAGCATTTGAATAAGAATAATAAAATAAATAATTTTGTACCTAACTGGCCTGATAGCTCTCAGTTGGTAGCTCTGCCTTCTGAAATGTAGGCTGTGGGTTCCCACCCAGGACACACATTTGTGTGATGAACATAATGTGTTTGTTGTGTGTCTGGGTGATATATTGTATCATACGTATGTATTTACAAACAAAAAGTGTTAATATAAGTACCTATTCTATCAGCTATGCTTAGTTTGGGACTAGATGGCGCTGTGTGAAATGTCCACACAATTTACTTACATATTTACACAAAAAAAATTGCTGTAAAAAAAAAAGACATAGCTTTATCAAACACGTACAGTTTAATATCAACTGATGAAGAATGCACGTACACCTGTTATTTGATAAAATACAGTTGATACCGTTCAGTACCTATGATTACTTAAAATCACTTTTATTATCTAAACAATCTATTTAAAATTATCTTTAAGCCAAAGGGAGTAATTTGCAGCAAATAATTATTCGACATATTGCAACCATCTATTTATACGTTTTCGTTACTGTGCCGATAACTGTGCTGCTTTTCTCTCTTTCAAATAGTACTAGGTAGGCTTACTAGGTAGGGTGGTAGGACTTTTCCGCAAAGTTCATGTAGGTAGGTACCACCGCTTTGACAGTTATTCTGCCGCCAAGCAGTAGTGTGCAAGTACTACTGTGTTCTGGTTTGAAGGGCATTGTAGCTATCTGAAATTACTGGGCAGATGAGACTTTATGATCTGATCAGACAATTTAGTAATCTTATTACTATACCGTGTGAAGTCTCAGGATGACGTGCGCAGTGCAGTGTCACGCAAAACTATATTAATATAGAGTTCCGAGTGATACTGCAGTCTGTTATGGGTAGCCGTGACGCTTAACATCAGGCGAACGACTAGCTCATCACGTCAATCATTTACTTTAAAAAAAACATAAATGACTTATTTTAGACAGATGGTGGAAGGATTTGACTGCACAGGTGAGATTGTGCCAATAGGACTTATACTTTTTGAAAGATTGAATTATCCTTATTAATACGCCTGTAGGTATATTAAAATATTTTTTTATGATGAGTAAGAGAGTGAGATGAGACAGTGGTAAAAATGCTATGCCAATGAATCATTAAAAAAAATTATGAATGACTGCTAAAAAAAACTGAGCACTACCATGCTTCGGAGGGTACGTTAAGCTGCCGGTCCTGGCTGTTGCCGTAAGAAAATAGTCATTAAGCCAAGTTAGAAGCTTTAGAGCAGCCTAAAAATTCTAACACTAGAGCTGATCACTTGCCTACTATACGAGAAGAAGAAAAAGAATCAATATCTTAAGATGCAAGTCATTGTTAATAATAATAAGAACCTATCCCATATATGAATGGCTTCGAATGGAACTGTTCTATAATTTTGATCAAACTTCACTTACTAAGTTTATGCACTTTTTAGAATAATTCATACGCACACTGAATGAACAGAAGGTGTAGACATGGCACGTAAAAAATATTAAATTAAGCCTGGAGCATTTGGACGGTCAGCGCGGCCTAAAGTTCAAAATATGTTTTTATAGTAGGTATGTAGCTGGTTGCTTGTATAGTAGCATTAGTATTATATTTGTTATTATTCACAGAATTTGAAAAATGAACGCACTTTTCTCGTAAAAAAAATCTGATATTTATTGGATCGTCTGATCCAATAAATATCAGAATATTAATAAATGTATTTATGAAACTCCGACCTTTGATAAAAAGACTAAGAGTGTACAATAACATAATAAAATGTAAATTTTTTACGTACAATAGTACACTCGCTCCGCCACCCTCTGAGTCTACGCTGAAAATCAGCGCTGATGTTCTTGACATTCAGCAATTAATGTTGAACCAAACGCCCATTCAACACTGACTATCAAGACATAATAATATTATGTAAAACAATGTAATTAATCGGTGTAGAATAAATAATTCCGCCTGCCTCCCTTCTATTGCCACCCCATCCATTCATCCGTATCCCCTATCGTTTTCCCATTCCCTTCTCTCTTCCCTTCGACATGGTGAGTATAAATAAATAAATAATAATATACAAACAAAATAACCTTGCATGAAAACTACATCCTTATATTGCTTCGTGCAATACGCACTTGGCCGTTTTAGAAAACATAAAGTATTCAAAATGTTATTCTGAAAAATTAGCTATAACCATACCAAATATCAGCGAAATCCGTTCAGTGGATTCAGCGTGATGCGTGTTCAAAGGGACCGGCAGACAGACAGACAGACAAAAAATTCAAAATAAACAGTTTTTATTTCTATATCAAAAAAATGAAACCCATTAAGAAGATTTTTTGTTAAGAAGTGTAATTGCAATCAAAATGTTGAAAAAATATTCAATGTACAGATTTAGCGCAGTTACAGTTTTATTATTATGTATGTATTATGTACTTAAAGATAGAAGATATATAACAGTTTTATTATAAGTATAGATATAGAAGATTCTATTCTAAGTACGATTTTCAACTCGTATATTTTTTATTAACAGTTCTAAGTACTTTCAATCGTCTCATTGTGACAAGGTGCGTCTAATCTATCAATCCTTCACCCCAAACTATTCATGATTCATTAGAGCAGAATCAGCTAAGTAAGCGTGTGGTCTCCCGTGGCCAGATTACCGAAGGGTTAGGCTCAAGGGTTGCGGTGGACTAACTTTGATGACCCCTGTTATCTTCCTTCAAATGTGTCCCAACTTCGTAATGTGGCTTTAATACTGAAGTTGCTAGTAAGGGTTACATTTGGTAAAAATGTTATGATCCAACAGTCGTGATGATTATGGATGAAGGAAAGGTATTTCATTATTTTCTTTGTATAATTTGGCATGATTCTGCAAGTTGTAGCTTATGTACGTACTACATGTTGTAGTGGGTTTAAATATTCAAGGTGGAACGTTTCACTAGCGCGGCAAATTCAAATTTTCTTGAGTTCTTTTGCCAATAATAGCTTAATTACTAAACGTGATTACATTAAAACTGATTTAACGTAAAGAAATAGAATGTATCAAAAGTATCTCCTAGATATCATTGGTTTAGCAACAAATGGCAATAAACAAATTTCGTCTTAGTTTTTCAGTCTATAATTTATTGATACATTCTATTTATTTGCGAAAAATTAGTTTTTATGTAATCACGTTGAGTAATTAAGCTGTTATTGTCAAAAGAACGCAATCAAATTTGAATTTGCCGCGTTATTGAAACGTTCCACCTTAACATCATATGAACACCGACTGTATAAAAACAAATGAAAATGGGCGACCAGTATTTAGTTCAAATTATTTAAAAACCTCTGATATTCTCTTCATCAACTAGAAAAAAGTCGACGATCTTCAGACACCAGATTTTGTTGTATCATAGCTAAGACCGCTCTCCATCAAGTCGCCTTTAAATCAACAAAAAAAAAAACACAATTCATAGTTCATTCGTTTGGGAGCTATAATGCCACAGATAGATAGATAAACTCTTTATTGACACCAAGACAAAAAAAACTACGTTTAACTTACTTTTAAGAGTACGTTACAAAATACAATGTGCGGTCTTATTGCTAAAAAGCAACCTCTTCCACGCAACCTTTGACCAGACCAGATACACACAATACAAACTAATAACAACACCTCTGTTTGGTCAGAACTTAATAAAAAGATTATACACATAAGCCTATTTTGATACAATAACAGAAATATTTCAAATCGACAATTTCAATTCAAGAACCTCGAATACCGCTGTAACTTACGTTCCTACGCAACAAAAGGAAATGCATCAGCAAAAATTCCTCGCAATAAATCGAAGAGGGAACTATTAAATCGATACACGTATTTTCAAAGCACCCGGTGTAGCATGGGCTGCTCGCATGAGTGCGTGTACCCGAAACACCACTTAGTTTGGTATAATTTTCAATGAGTAATGACAGCGGGTGAAGTAAGGAGACTGACCTAGGTCAACGTATTACTGACCAAGGAGGCACTTTTCTCAAGAACAAAAAATGCGTGGAGACTTTGGGACTAAATTAGACTTAAAACAATCGCATGGTGATCAAAATATTTACTTGTGGTAGAGTGGTTTTTTATTTTAGTTTGAATTTATGGTTGTGACACAACATAAAATATATAATGGTACTAATTGATTGGATAGCCTTTATCTAGTAATAATATATATATAAGCCCGTATTACAGAATGACACTCAGTCGTGAATCTGTGCTCAAGCAAAGATTTCATTCACAAACTTAATGAATGAAGAAATCTTGACTTTAGCACAGATCGATGACTGAGCATTGTTCGGTAATACGGACTATAGTCAGACATAATCATTGAACAATCGCCTTTTAGTAAATAATAATAGACACAGAAATCTGTTCTGCTTTTTTATATACATTTTGTAATAGATACATCGACCCTTACAATATATAAGGGCACACAATATTGTATATTCAGATACCTTAAAGTAATCTAATAAAAATCTTTCTGTGTGCAGGCACAATGAATTCCAATTTGAAGACAAAGCGTCTCCTCACTACGTCTGTTCCAACACATCCTGTCGGAGGGTGACAGATCGGTCACGCTGATCTCCGTCTGTAAACATCGGGACGTCAGATGACGAGATAGGGTCGTTTAGTAAGGGATGACCTCGGACAAAAGGGGATGACTTACGTATTAGAAGTTACAACATACAGAGTGATTTTAGCACATTTTAGTTAGACGTCTCACGGTTCCACCCACCATTTTCTCGGATTCCCACGGTTCTGTAAAAAGTATCATTTATTACCTATGTTGATCTCAAAAAAAAAACTTATAATATTATATGGTTCAAAAATATGTTGGGAAATTTAAAGAAGAAATTTCTTTTTTCTTTGATATCGTTTCTATCATTTTTAATGTTAAGTATGTTATGAGTAACAATCAAGTATACACTACAGCTCATCTGATGGAAAGTAGTAACCGTAGACTATACTGTAGGCAAAACAACTTTGTATCTATTGCATTGACTTTCTCATGAAAAGGATGACCGATAATCTCCAGTTATTCTTCGACAAATCTATAGCCTCCCGAGGATAATGTTCTTACGGTCAGTCTATAATAGCCCCATTAGTGGAGTTAAGGCAGTTTCCGACTTGGATCACTCTGGGGATACGGACAAGAAGCTTATATAAAACTCTGTAGAGTGCATCTGAAATGTTGCCTCAAAGCGTGGTTCGCAATGCGTTCTCCAGTGTTTTATGGTTATAAGCTTTTGGATGCGGGTATTTACTGTGGTTTGGGGCTATCGGTTTTAGAGAGCGATGTGTCTTCTATTTATTATATGCACTGCGCAAAAGTGACCATTTTAGTAAGAGCTCCTTGCTTATGCTTATCGTAGTCAAGAAATCTTGTCTAAAGCATTAAGTCACGACTGAGCGTTTTGTTATATGTGACTAAGGACCCTGCTGCTGCCCATTCCCTGGATGTTCTCTTATGTTAGTATTATGGTAGTTCTTATGTGGCACCCACAAGCCACGGGAAGAAATCGTTATCGGACCAATACGTTCCCACCGCTGGTACACGATTCTTCACTTACATGGATAGTGTAGATCATAACCATAACCCAACACGCTGGCCAAGTGCGAATTGGTGGATGACACATTTTTTAGAATTTTGTGACTTTTGCACATGCGGGTTTCCTCACGATGTGATCCTTCACCGTTGTAAGAGCAAGTGAGTAGAAATTCCGCGTCAATTTAGCAGGGCCGAGTGGAATTTGAACCTAGGTGCACTGGCTTGAAAGTCGCAAGGGCTGAGACGCTGAATCGCTGAGCCACACTAGCTCGGGAAGAGATGCGACCATTCTTACGCCAGGACCATTCATCCAGTAATATTTTATTTTGCTTCTCTAAATAACTTTTAAATACCACTATTTTAAATTTATTTCTCATTATTAATTAATTAATAACAAATGAGCTACAATTGATATAATTAAAGTCAGAGCAATAAGTAAGTATTATCAGGTTACCTTCTACGTGTGAAAACAATTGTGATTTATTTCCATCGAATGGATTTAATTCACGGTGAAATTGATTGACTCATTAGCTACAACAATCATTATACACTGGCTGTACACAGACCGGTGTAAAGTTGGCAGCCAAAAAGTAGTAGCCTATAATCCGACAAAATTAGTAAGGTCAGGTACATATAAGCCGACCAAAATTAGGTACCTAGGTACATTTTAAATGCTGCTGAATTGGTAGGTATACTTACCTTTGAATTTTCAGAATCCCTGCTTTTTTAATAAATTAAAATACTTATCTGAGTTTGTCAGGGGGGGAGGCGGAGGATTTGCTATCATTGCCACGCTTGGCAGGCGAAAGGCAAAGGTTTTCAATCAGTGTGTGTTGCCAGTGATGACTTATGGAACTGAACTTGAGACGTAGTCTCTTATTGTTGGCCTCATTAGTAAGCTCAAAGTCGCCCAGCGAGCTATGGAGAGAGCTATGCTTGGTGTTTCCCTGCAAGAAAAGATCCGACACGAGGAGATCCGCAGCAGAACTAAAGTGACCGATATATCTCTTAGAATTAGCAAGTTGAAATGGCAATGGGCAGGGCACATCGCTCGTAGAACTGACAACCAATGGGGAAGAAAGGTTCTCGAGTGGCGACCACGAACCGGAAGACGCAGTGTAGGCCGGCCCCCCACTCGATAGACCGACTTCATGGTGAATACCGCGGGGAGCCGATGGATGCAGGAGGCAAGCAGCCGCTCAAAGTGGCGCTCTGTGGGGGAGGCCTACGTTCAGCAGTGGACGTTTTCAGGCTGTTGTGTTGATGATGATGAAAATATTTAGGAGTCAAATTTTCTTTGTATAACAAACTGATTTTCATGACACTTTCACACAGAGCGCAGAGCTTCAGTAGGTCCTATCAAAAAATTACATAATAATGTCATGATATTTTTATTTCGGAAAATTAAGAGTTCTTGGCTGATATTGTTTAATTGTAGGTGAACATATGGGCCACATCTAATCAATAATTATGTCAAATTAGCAACTACTAACTTAAAGATTTTAATCACTTATCAAAAAAAGTGCGCTGACAACAATCTGCATTGAGTTAACTACATTAATATTCATATTAAAAACGCCCCTACATACTGTTGATAATGGTAGATACTAAAATATGTCAATTATATACCTATACATATTGATAGCGAATTAATTTATACACACTTATAAAATACCTACTAGCTGACTCGCCCCGGCTTCACACGGGTTAATCTTCTCGACCATTCCACTCTATTGACCCTTGCTCTAAGTTTCTTCGTCTATACTTCTTTCTAACATATTTTTAATTTTGTATATTGATCATTAATCTATACTGCAGCCATACTAAATCATTGCTAAAAGATGCCGTGGGTGACCGCCCTTACATTACCATCATCATCATCATTAACAGCCTGAAGACGTCCACTGCTGAACATAGGCCTCCCCCAGAGCACGCCACCTTGAGCGGCTGCTCGCCTCCTGCATCCATCGGCTCCCCGCGGCTTTCACCAGGTCGTCGGTCCACCGAGTGGGGGGCCGGCCTACGCTGCGTCTTCCGGTTCGTGGTCGCCACTCGAGAACCTTTCTTCCCCATCGGTTGTCAGTTCTACGAGCGATGTGGCCTGCCCATTGCCACTTCAACTTACTAACTCTAAGAGCTATATCGGTCACTTTAATTCTCCTGCGGATCTCCTCGTTCCGGAGCTTATCTCGCAGGGAAACACCGAGCATAGCTCGCTCCATAGCTCGCTGTGCGCTTACATTATCACATCCCAGATAATAAATGTGATACGTAGGTATATTTATGGTCATTTGCAATGTTTGTAATAAGTAGCTACAAATATACAGACAGGTGGGTTTATTCACCAATAGTTAAGGAAACCAATGGTTAAAAACTCTAACAAATTTTGACCATTGGTTAGAATTTGTTAGAGTTTTTTACCATTGGTTACCCTAACTATCGGTGAAAAAACCCACCCTTAGGGTCGGTTTTTTGATCTGTAGTTAAGGTAATCAATGGTTAAAAACTCTAACAAATTACGACCACTGGTTAGAATTTGTTAGTATTTTCAAATTAAAACAATTACAAAAATTATCTGTCATTAGATTCTGTGGTGTGGTGGTAGAGCAGGTCGGCTTATATCCCGAGCGGGTTGAATCCCACGACAGGGCAAGTATTTGTACACAGAAAAAAATCGCAAATACTTGTTTTGTGTCTGGGTGTTGCGGGACCATGGTCCTCGTAGTTCCTGGGTCCTATAGGTATAGATACAGGGAATGCTATAGTTAGCGTCCAGCATCTATGTATGTGATCGTTGGGCCTTATTTACTTATTTATTTTCTTCAGTAGTTTTGGATCTTTTTTTTATTTTAATCTTTTTGCATTGATGATCAGTCAGGATGGTATTTCTTTGTACTATAATTGTGTATAAATAATTTAAACACTGTATATGTAGATAAAATAAAATACAACGAAGCTTTTAAACTAAATTAACAAATAAATCAGCTCGCAACAAATTGCCAACATATCCCAGACAACAACAAAATAAAAAACTTAACGCAAAAATTCAAAAATCATCGCGCCGATGTGTCACGAAGGGCATCCGGCCTGATTGATGCTTTAAACTCTGTCGCGCGCTAAATCCGGATGAAAACTTTAAAACGGTCTGACATTTTAACCGGTATTGCCCAGCGTTTCACCCGGCCGGCATTTTACCCGGCCCAACGAGCGTAATTGCAGTAACAAGGGTGCTCTAACGTTATTTAGTCCTGTGGCATTAGCGTCCCGCCGCTGTCACGTTCCGAACACTTCGTGTTTAATTATATTCTATTTATCAATCTGCGTTAGCGTCGCCTTTTATTATTATTGTTATAGAGTGGGTTGGTGCTTTTGGTGGACTTTACATTGACACTAACGAAAACCGGCGATAGCTAAAACAACGACATAGGTATTTCTGACCTACTCGAAACAAAGTTGAGGCTGGTAAAGTTACTTATATATTATACACAATGCAACGCTACTAGCTTCCTTACTATAAATTCACATTGCGTAACAGTGGGATATCTATTAAGGTTTTTCTTCTGTTTTATGTTTGCCTATTTCTAATTTGATGGAAAGAAACACAATACATAATAACTATTCTTCCGCTACACAATGTTTAATAGTAAAGAGCTTTATTAAAATGAAAATATCACTTCATAAATACAGAGCCGGACCGAACTGGCGATGCGGTATCAGTGATGCTTGGTACATTTATTTTATTGTCAGGGGCATTTGCCTAAGCTGTTATAGCAAAAATAAATTAGCTATAGTGTTAGCTGTATACTAATAAAATAAATGCTTAGCAGAACATTGCAATTATCTTCAATAAACTGTCTAAGCTTGCTAAATCCTGGACTGAACAACCGGTGCGGT
Source organism: Ennomos quercinarius (assembly GCA_910589525.2). NCBI lineage: Eukaryota > Metazoa > Arthropoda > Insecta > Lepidoptera > Geometridae > Ennomos > Ennomos quercinarius. The sequence goes on from OU342501.1 coordinate 9,607,760, forward strand.
GTCAGTGGTATTTACCTACAGCCGATAAAGCAAAAATATTTTAGCTGTAGCATTAGCAGTACCTACACTAACAAAACAAATGCTTAACATAACAATTGACAACATCTCTAAACTGTCTAACCTTATCTTTCTGTGCAGATACCGTATCTCCCAGTATCTCCTCTAAAACACACTCCCCTCGTAGTGCTGTCAATCATATAGAGATCGATCAGCCAGTTACAAGTTAACTGTATAGGTACCTATTTATGTTCTGCAGTTACGTGAAAACTGTAGTTAAGCCGTGCTTACATCGCGCGGTAATCTTTCCGACGACAACAATAGCACGCGCATAGCCTGGCTATTTTTTATTATGTGCTGATGGTGTTTTATGGGTAAGTAATTTTAAAAGAGTCGTTAGTTGTGGTTAACAGTAAAGTTTGTTTACAACAAAAATAAAATCCAATGAAACTCCAGTTTCCATAAATGATAACGATTGTGTGGTTTTGGTATTGTAAAATAAAAGAAAATGTTTGTTGAAGTCTATATACTATTTGATGACAAGCATCACCTAAGAACGGCTGATCCGATGTTGCTATTTTCTGTTTTAAAATGTTTTTAGGGATATTTTTAAATGCTTGAAAACTGACCTTTTTGTACAAACTCAAGAATAGTTTGAAAGGATAACATCTTTGAACATGATAACATCTCTCAGGTCAGCTATAAAATCAATCAGTCAGTCAATCGTTCGAATCGAATAAGATTGACAGCTATAAAATAAAATGTTATTGTTCAAACTTAAATACATAAATAAATATGCGTCGACATTTCACACAGCGCCATCTAGCCTCAAACTAAGCATAGCTTGTACTATAGGAACCAGATAACTGATACAATACTTAGATACTTTTTGTTTGTAAATACATACATAGAATACAATATAACAGCCAGACACAGAACAAACGTCTATGTTCATCACACAAATGTTTGTCCTGGGTGGCAATCGAACTCACAGCTTACAGTTCAGAAGGCAGAGCTACTACCAACTGAGCTATCAGGTCAGTCAAGTTGACATGTTTTTAAACAATATTATGTTGAATAAGCTCTTGACAACGGGGTGACTTCGTGGAAAAAATCTCTGTGTGGTTCTGAGTAATGCTGTTTTTTTTTAATGGTATGAGCACCATCCTACCACCTACCAGCCAAATATAAATGATTTTGTTTATTGATTTTAGCGGAATTACTCTTGATATTGTTGTATCATTTTATATTAAGGTCTAACATTTTTAAACAGACAATTACTGCACCCATCACACGTTTAAAGTCCCCACAACACACAAGTAATACAACCACAGTTGCGAGGTGAAAAGATTTTAACCGTTCTAATGGACAACCTTTCCGACGCATTAATAGGTTTTAAAATTCGACCAGAGTGGTGGTAAGTGCGCATTAATGCAAAATCTTCGTCCCATGTCCTCCTGTGGGAAAATTAAATTAATTTTGTTTGGTGAAAACAATATTTTCTTGCCTATACCTTTTATCAGAGTCAAATAAAAGTATGGACTAATGTTTTATTCATTTAGGCCGTTGCAATGACAGAAATCTATAAAATATTTATCAACCATAGGGTTTGAACCGGAAATATTTTTTGAAGCTTTTATTTTTCCTCTGGTTGGCTCACCTTTATGATCTGCCTGCAAAGCAAAATGCCTATAAAGCACAATACTTAAAAACAATATCTAACTTTCAAATTTTCTATGGCGCAATATGTCTTAAAAGCGTAATGTCTAATTACTCAAAACGCCTTAAAAGCATAACGTCTTACTATCCAAAGATGTCCACTTCATAATTTGTCCACTCCTACAGCGTGCTTTTTTACGTTTTCAACCACTTCCTAGTGTTGATATTGAAGCATAAAGATAAGAGAAAAAAACACTTGATTATACCTACTTTCTAATAAAGCTACGCTATTTTATCTGTAGTACCAAACATGTACACAATCATTTGAGATTATACTCAGTACATTTATTTTTTCAGCAAAAAAAAATTGTCCTCTAAATATTTAGCTGCTGTAGGCATTCCCGCATCTAACAACACCGGCCCTAAAATTTTCTGGTAATTTTTCGTTTACATTTCCAGTAGCGTTTTTCCGCCCTTTTTACGTCTTTTTAACGACAGCTATGAATTTTTGGCTGATGCACCTAAAAAAATAATTAAACCCGCGCGAATTTTCATCAGCCCCTTTTGTTTAGCGACGGCTCTATTCAGCAGAATTTTTCATTAGATCTGTCCATCCGATTAGTACTTTTTTTTACATAAGTACCTACTTATATCAACATCATCCGTATAGTTAAACTATATATAATAAATAGTCAATTTTAGACGTAATATAAAAAATAAGAAGACAAGTAGCGCAAAAGGATATAGAGGGTTCCAATACTTCTTTAACACTTCTGTGTACATATATTTCCCAGATGATAAATATGCATGTATTAGAAGTAAATAGACCAACAAAATACATATATGCAGTGTCTTCATACAAGTTGTATTTTTTTATGAGAATGAATGACGTGACGAGCTGGCCGTTCACCTGATGTTAAGCGACACGGCCACCCATAACAGTTGCAGTGTCTCTCGGAACTTTAAAAAAAAGTATGGCGTGACACTGCACTGCGCACGTCATCCTGAGACATCACACAGTCAAGTAATCAGATTACTAGACTGTGTGATCAGATCATAAAGTCTCATTTGCCCAGTAATTTCACTAGCTACAATGCCCTTCAAACCGGAATACAGTAGTGCTTGCACACTACTGCTTGGCGGCAGAATAACTGGCAAAGCGGTGGTACCTACCTAGACGAACTTTGCAGAAAAGTTCTAACACCTGTATATATAAAAATAATCCCAAACCTTATCTTCTGATGATTCCACCATGATGTGATAACACAAAATTTCAGAACCCTGTCCACTAAAACAGAGACTTGATTTGTTAACCAATCTCGAGAACAAAGGTAGGTATTGAGTGACGTTGTAATCCCACCCGACCACGATGTATTGAAAGCGGAGAGAATACTTCACCGGTTACCATCGAGTCGTATTGCACTGATCTCTCGGCCCCTTGACATGCTGCAATCACTCGAGTCAGACATCTCTAGACCATATCGATCACTCTGGCGAGTGTCGAGTGAGACTCGAGCGGGTCGGTAATGTGAACTAACGCACACTTGATCGTCCACCGAGCGAAGACCGAAATTCGATTAATGTTTGAGCCCGCCGCTACTCCGTTTCGAGTTCAAATCCACTAATCGAATCTCAATTCGGTAGACGGAACGTTCCTGGCACTTCTGTGACGTACTGCATGAACTAGCAAAAAAACTTGCACCTTTATAAATAATATTGGTTGATAAATATTCGCACTCTGCATTTGAGATATTTTCCTAGGGCTATCTCTGTTCTTGACGAGTTGTGTTTATTGTTATCAGTATATGTCATTTGATTATCGACTTGATAAAATGCTTTATAATGGTGTCTATCTACTATCTATGTATGTCAGTTTCATTTAACTGTGTCTGCCGGGTGTGCTGTGCTGTGGTGTTAAAGTAATTATTTGTTTATTTAAAAGAGACTTTCCAGAAATGTATGGCACCTGGGCCACCTATATGCACGCTATATTAAAAAACCGGTTATGATATGTTAGAATCGTTTATACTGTCCATGTTTTATAGAATATTAGGATTTTTGGGACAAAACAAAAAATATATGTTTATTCTCGCAACAATGAACCGCTAAGCCATCATGACGGGCACGAGCATCAAATAGTATATACAATCCCTTTGGGTAGGTATGGCGGTAATTATTGATAATCTAGCCAAAATGTGGTTCTAATATTATTTTTGAGCCATTAAAGTACCAGTGCTAATTATGAATATTTTTCGTGAATTATTTAAAGTTTTCAAAATTATTTTTTTGTAGTTTTGTAGACATAGGTGGCCCATTTTGTAACGTCTCCTTTAAAGTTGTTCTTTGGTTGATTTAGTCGCACCATGTAGGTATCTAATCTATTTAGTAACAGCATTCTTCCCCTTTGTTATGTTGTATACATTTCCAACCAAAAATGAAAGATAACCGAACTGACACGGGCGTATGCGAATTGAATCTGAATACAATGTCAGCATAACCAAAGACTTGACTTTAGTCTAAATAGACACGCCAGTATTTGGTGACCTGTCTTTTATTCCGTTGCAGGTGAAACATAAGAGTGAAAAGTCTGGAGTACAAGGGTCTGGAGTAAGTGGTTGGTTAATATCATTGGGTTGTTCCGCGCGAGCGCTTGAGTGACAGTCCCCTGTGCGAGGCACAGACTGAAATTGTTTGTAGAAGCGCACTGCAGGAGAACCAAGCTATCAACCAAGGCCTAGCACTGAATATTGAATTGCCCAACAAACTTCTCCGCGTTAACTTTTTGGAACTGTAATTTCATGTTTTTACTCGTAATGCTTTCGAAAGTTTTGTTAACTCTTATTGTTTGTTGGACACTTTGTTTTTTTGTTTACCAGCTCTTCGCGATATGATTATCGTAATATTCTCATTAGTTTTTATCATTATTATCACTATAATTGTGATTTAATTTCAATTAACTTGTTATCAAATAAATTTCTTCCAGAATCGTCATTGCATTATCGATTAAATTTGAATAAAGTATAATGCTTGGATAAGATCAGTAGTCTTGTGTGAAATACCTCAGCATGCGCTTGTGCATTACGTTTTTGTTGATTCTGGCAACCTTAGCTAGGGCAGATGTTGAAGATTTACGCCCATCAGGCAACACCGCATGGGGGTATATCCAGAATTATGGTATCCCTAGAGCTGAGGAAATACGCAAGGCTGAAGAGGACCTCGCTGCTTCAAGAATCGTCGGTGGACTTCCAGCTGCCCTAGGCCAGTATCCTTTCCAGGTAAACTTTTTATATCGGGATCGTTAATGAATACAATATTGTCAACTAATAAATATTTGAACACAAATTATCTATTAAACATTTTAACGTTCTCGGCTACTTTACTAACTTTTATTCGTAAACTAAGTTGATAACACTATTCACATTTATTTTTTATCTTCATCATCATAACCATAAGCTCCTCTCCTCATAGAACGCAACTTTGAAAGGCTACTTGCCTATCACATCCAGCTGCTCCCTGTTTGACTAGGTCGGGTCTAGTTTTGTGTTTTTTTTCTGTCCTAGAGATAAACCTATTATGATAACTTGATAAAGCTGTTATTATATTACAGGCTGGTCTCATTGGCGATATCGTAGGCATAACGGGCAGAAGCGTCTGTGGTGGTTCTCTCATTAGCAACAACAGGGTTCTTACTGCTGCCCATTGTTGGAACGATGGCGTCCACCAGGCGTGGAGGTTAACCGTCGTCCTTGGATCAGTCACGCTCTTCACTGGTGGCACTAGGATTGAGACTAGTGCAGTTGCTATGCATCCTAACTGGTCCTTTCTGCTGGCTAGGAATGATATTGCAGTAATCTACTTGCCAAGTTCGGTGACTCCAACAAGTATGTATGATTTACACTAATATCTATCTAAATAATGAAAGTGTCCCTAAGTAATGCATCTTTATTTTAATGTCTTTTTTTTGTATGTGTGGACATTTTGCGCAGCCCAATCTAGCCCCAAACTAACTAAGCAAAGCTTGTACTATGGGAACCAGATAACTGTTACAATTATACGTAGATAAGTACTTTTTGTTTGTAAATACATACATTGGATACAATATAACACCCAGACACAAAACAAACACCTATGTTTATCACACAAATGTTTGTCATAAGTGGGAATCGAACCCACAATCTACAGTTCAGAAGGCAGAGGCTACTACCAACTAAGCTAACAGTAGCTCAGTTGGTAGTAGCCTCTGCCTTCTGCCACACTCCATACACACACACACACCCCCACACACACACACACACACACACACACATACACACACACACACACACACACACACACACACACACACACACACACACACACACACACAGGTGGTCACACAGGTTACCACCCGTGTGGGAGGGGTGGTCAAGGGTTCTGCTTTTGTGGTCAGTGCCAGTCTTTATAGTGTAAGTATTATAGTACCTATTGCTTTTTTTAACAAGTTTAATAGGCACAAATCTATGATGGTGCAACCAAAAAACTTTAGGTGGGATCAAATGGGACTGTGATTAATTGATTTTGGGATCGGATGGAAATATCTAAAAAGTGGGATCTTTTGCGGGATCTTTCGGGAACTAACCTTTTAGCTATGAATTTTATTGCTCAGTTAACACGTGCATTTATTCCTGGCAACTGGTATCGAACTAGGGAAAACCATTATTCTATCGCTACTAGATAGTTGCCAAGAAAGAGGAAAGATTACTCTCGTCCAACTAGTTGCGAAACTTACTTGCCAAGGTGAAAGGAATTGCATTTTATCGAAGGAAATATCTCCTTCTAGTTGTAATAATTTACATTACTATGAAACCATGTTGTGGTGTGTGTGTTGTGGCTCCGCTGTCTGTCTGTCTGTATGTCTGACGGACAGACATACAGACAGACAGACAGCGGAGCCTTAGTAATAGGGTCCGTTTTACTCATTGGATACGGAACCCTAAAAATGCTTGGCACTACAATCGCAATCTACAACGTGACAACGATGTAGATTGCGTTTCTACGATATGTTAGCATTTAATGAGTAATGTGTGTGTGTTGTGTGTGTATGTGTGTGTTACATCGTAATAGCCAGGTAGTTAGAAATGAACATTCATAAATTACTTAACAAGACCATCCCTGTGCGCAAATTATGCCTTTCTCTCATAATTTTTACCATGGGGCCTTTAAGAAGTGTGTGAAAAGAGTCTTTAAAAGATAGGCAGCGCATTCAGTAGCACCCCTGATGCTGCCAGATGTCCATACGGTAACTGCTTAGAACTAACAGAACAGGCGGGCCATGAGCTTGTTTGTCCATGCATGTTATAAAAATCCCACTCATTTTCATTCCCAGATGTCATTGGCACAGTTGCTCTCCCAACTGGGTCCCAAATTTTTGAGAACTTCGTCAACGATCGGGCTATTGCCGTTGGTTTTGGAATCACCTCTGATGGTAAGAAAATCATGAATAAGTAGTATGATTAGGTAGAGTAAAAGTTAAAAAATATATTACTACGTATTTTGTAGTGTAAATTAAAGGAGGAATTAAATAAATAAATAAATAAATAAATAAAGGAGTATATCAAAATTTGGTTGAAAACTTCCTATCTGTAGCTGCAACTTCTTGTATTTTTCTTACCAATATTGAGTAAAGATTGGAACAAACCAGCGAAGGCCGCCGTGGCATCTGCCATTTAGGTATGGCTCGTAATATTTTTTTTGTCAAATCAAATCGAATCAAATCAGATTTTTTTATTGCAAATAGGCTATTTTTAGCACTTTTACAAGTATTGATTGTACATACTTTATGGCTTATGTCTGGTACCAAGAAGGGTCAATCCTCATCGCGTCTAGGTCATGGGTAAACCTAAATAGATTAGCACAAGACCAAGGTGAATGGCATAGTACGAGAGAGATCCAAGGCCATAGCCCAGCAGTGCGATAAACAAAGATCATTTGATGATAATGATGATGATGATTTTTTTGAGAAGGTATATATAATATTTTGAATGTCATAAAACTTATTGAGTAAATCAGATAGTTAAAGTCATCCTTGTCTGACCAATCGAATCAACCGGACAAAAGTTCACATAATTCATGTATTGATTGGACATAGTGGTTGGACCACATGACCATAGCAATAAGGCTACCATTTTCAATATATTTCTTAAAATATTTTCAGGTGGTGGTGTTACCGCGGACCAGTCTTTAAACCACGTCAGCCTGAATGTGATCACCAACAGTGTGTGCTCGTACGCTTTCCCCCTTATTATCCAGCCATCTCACTTGTGTACCAGCGGCGTTGGCGGCAGTTCTACCTGCAGTGGTGACTCTGGCGGACCTTTACTCGTTACTCGAGACGGCAGACCCGTTCTTGTAAGATTCATCATCATCATCATCATTAACAGCCTGAAGACGTCCACTGCTGAACATAGGCCTCCCCCAGAGCACGCCACCTTGAGCGGCTGCTCGCCTCCTGCATCCATCGGCTCCCCGCGGCTTTCACCAGGTCGTCGGTCCACCGAGTGGGGGGCCGGCCTACGCTGCGTCTTCCGGTTCGTGGTCGCCACTCGAGAACCTTTCTTCCCCATCGGTTGTCAGTTCTACGAGCGATGTGGCCTGCCCATTGCCACTTCAACTTACTAACTCTAAGAGCTATATCGGTCACTTTAGTTCTCCTGCGGATCTCCTCGTTCCGGACCTTATCTCGCAGGGAAACACCGAGCATAGCTCGCTCCATAGCTCGCTGCGCGACTTTGAGCTTACTAATGAGGCCAACAGTAAGAGACCATGTCTCAGTTCCATAAGTCATCACTGGCAACACACACTGATTGAAAACTTTCGTTTTCAGGGTCTTGTAAGATTACCATAATAATAATAACGCCCAACAATCACAATAAACTTTGGATCCTAACTAGAATTACCAGGATCCCCACAACACCCAGACACAGAACAAGTATTTTTAGGATTCCGTACCCAATGGAAAAACGGACCCTTTTACTAAGGCTCCGCTGTCTGCCTGTGTCTGTCTGTCTGTCCGTCTGTCACCAGGCTGTATCTCATGAACTGTGATAGCTAGACAGTTGAAATTTTCACAAATGATGTTTTTTGTTCCCACTATTACAACAAATTCTAAAAAATCGAATAAAATAAATATTTAAAGAGATAAATATTTCACGTTTGTTCCCATACAACAAACGTGATTTTTTTTGCTCGTTTTTATAGATTATAATACGGAAGCCTTCGTTCGCGAGTCCGACTCGCACTTGGCCGGTTATTTTTATGCTAATAAATGACGTGACGTTGACGAGTTAGTCGATCACCTGTTGTTAAGTTTTAGGGCTGCCCATAACAGCAGTAGTGCCACATGAAACGCTATTAAAGTTTCGCGTGACACTGCACTGCGCACATCATCGCAGCACTGCAATGAGATATCAACACAGTCTAGCAATACGATTACTGGACCGGACTGCGAGATCAGGTCACAGTCTCATAGTCAGGTCAAGTCTGATTTGCCCAGTAATTTCACTAGCTACAGAGCCCTTCAAACTGGAACATAAGAGGCTTGCACATGCTTGGCTGCAGAATAACTGGTAAAGCTATGGTACCTACCTAGACGAACTTTGCAGAAAAGTCCTGCCACTAGTGAAAGAGCTTTTCCTGTGCACAAATACTTGCTTTGTCGCGGTATCGAACCCGCATCCTCCGTGAAGTGAGCTGATATTATGCTTAATCACCACACCGCAGGAACCAGTTGTGGCAGGTGTAAAAGATTGTAATATAATAAAAGTAAAATGATGTTTGATTGTTTGTGTAGCTTAAACTCAAAAGCGGCTGTATAGATTTAGATAAAATTTTCAAAAAAAATTCACACCTATTATATCTATCCCTGTCGTGAATATTGGATACTTGCTTTCTCAGGAAATTAATATTTTTCACAATAATATTTTAGATCTTTTTGATATATATTTTTGTCTACAGAATTAGCATTTATACATCATAGTATCATCTCCTTTACATTTTTGCGAGATTACTTTTAAGGAAAGCCTAATTATAACCTTTTTTTTAGATTGGTGTTGCGTCTTTTGTTTCTGTTTTGGGTTGCGAATCAAACCTACCCGCGGCGTTTTCAAGAGTTACATCGTTTTTGGACTTTATCATTTCTCACCAATAAAACAACTTAGTGGAACAAAAACTTTAAAAATCAAATTAAAGAAATGTTGTTGTTTATTTAGTTTCTTTTATTTTACCTAAACGCATTAACTGATTTGAACAGTCTTTTTTTATCGACGATAGGCTAACATTTGACCACGGTCTCACCTGATGGTAAGTGACGACGTGGTCGACGATGGAGCATGCTTGCCTAGAAGATACCGGTTCACTCTAGCCTTAAAAACTTCCAGATTATATTTGCCAGGAAACAATGACGCTGGTAAGGTGTTCCATTCCTTTGCTGTCCAAATTATAAACGAGGAATCAAAACGCTTTGTACGTATTCTAGGAATTTCTACCATATACGGATATACTATCTCTTCCTTTTGATTCCATTCCTGGTATCTCGAGACGAGTATATCATGGGCTCCGTGTCGTCTGACATAACCAAACCATGTGCAGTGACTTGCCTCTCTCTCTCTTGAGCCTCTGTTCAAGGACGGCTTTATATCCGCAAAGCCTATGCCCACAGTCTGTCAAAAATGAAAAAAGAACGTTGTAGGAATAGACGCATAATAGAAAGAAACTAAATGAGAAATAGATGAGAATTGCCGAATAAGCAAGGGACACTAAGAAGTGGACGTATTAAAATTTGAAGGATGACAACGTAGAGAAAGGATGATGTTAGATGTGGATGATGTTAGGTGTGGTGCATGTGGATTGGACACATTATAGAAAGGGGACAACGTTGGAAATGGACTACTTAAATAGTGGCCCAAGGTGACGTCAAAGGACTTTTTCCTAGCAATGTTTTGTTATATTTTATTTATTCAGGGTTATGAAAAAAATGCGATATTTGCGAGCTCGTAGCTCGTTCGTAGCGAAAAGCGTAGCTACTACGTAGCCTTGAAATATCTAGCTAGCATAAAGTTACTATACTGTTATGTAATGATCAATATTGATATTTTTTTACCCCAAACGGAAACAAGGGGTAGTTATAAGTTTAACGTCTGTATCTGTACGTTCTGAGAACGAAACAATACGCCAAGAGCAAGAGGGAGGGTATGTGGCATTGTAAGGTTAGTAACAGTTACGCTAAACAATAGATATTAAGTAGAGTATACATAGTGAAAGTTGAACTGTAGAGTTGAGTGTTGAAAGCATTAATTGACTTTTATCTCAAATATTTTATGAACAAACAAAATCAATGTATTTTTCTTGATAAGATTATTTTATTGACGTAAATGAAATAAATCGATAATTTTCAAATCACAACCATCAATTAAAGCTACCGATGTATCAAGGTAGCTATATACACACAATAATTGGCTTTATTCTGAGTAATTTACTGACTGACAGAGAACACAGAATGCATAAAAATACATAAGCATGGCTAAATTGATTAGTCAATATTTACAGTACCTAAGTTTTATGCAGATAGAAATTGTTGTTTGAATACTTAAGCCAAATCAGCTAAAATAGTCAAGAGGTGGTTCAGGCAACATTCTTTGAAACTACTGTCCACACACAAAATTGATTTCGTTGCTATGAAATGCATACCTGCAGTTGCAGCAACATACGTGGCCTAATTGCGCAACAATCAAGTATTATAAACGCCCAACTTATCACACTATATATAATATTATAAAGCCGAAAGTTTGTATGTGTGTATGTGTGTATGTTTGTTACTCCTTCACGCTCAAACGGCTGGACGACCAAGAACAAGTATTTGCCCTTTTTTTTTACATAAATACTTGTCCTGTCGCGGGAATCGAACCCGCTCCCTCCGGGTTATGAGCCGACCTGCTCAACCACCACACCACAGAGGCTGTCAAGTATTAAATGGGTAGCTCCAACACCGTCCTGGAGATGATGGCTAGCAGACTGGACTGCGTGTACTATGTACATCCGGCATGGCTGTAACTTACCTGAATACTTAAATAAAATAAAATATAAATTAAAAAAATATTATAATTTGTGCAGAAAATAGTTAACAAGCATAACTGTACACGGTGCTTACATAGTAGGTAATCATAATTAAAGCAGTGGCCTGGCTACTGTATCCGTTTTGTCTTATCAAGTTATCAAGTTATCTAACTTTGGGGGCGTCACTATTACTTTTTAATCTAAGGCTACTAAATATTATAAATATCTGTTATACGAACTATAGCAGCCACTAGTCGGTCCAAAGCCATTAGAATGAAGACCTTTATAGCCCTACTTGCTCTAGCAAGTGTTGCTAGTGCAGTAAATATTGCAGATTCTGCTTATCCTGCAAACACCGCGTATGGATACTTAAAAAATTACGGCATCCCTCAAGCAGAGAAAATCCGTATTGCGGAAGAAAATGCTGCTTCGAGAATCGTTGGTGGTGTTCCTGCAGGATTAGGACAGTATGAATATCAGGTCAGTGTAGAACTCAATTAATCAAAAAAGAAATTTTAATTTTACACATAGAAATATTTACAGTAGACAGTAGATTATCTAACAGTAGATTAGTATGGATGCTATAGTATTAGTGAATGGATGTAAAACTCTTATGTATCGGACATGACTTACCATATTTTTGTAATATTCATTTTTAAAATTTGTTCCACTCAGATATTACTTCATCAAACTACGAACACCTAACTTGTTATGTAATATTTAATTTATAGGCAGATTATTTATTAGCTCTATTGTAATAACCTACCTACTATATTGAGTGTAATACTCCCTCTTTCCATTGGTGAGCAAATCTGTTGGGTGTACGGGGCATGACTTGTAACTGGAATTTTTGAAGATGAACATTTGATGTTACGTCTTAAATAATTTATTTTCTAGGCTGGTCTTCTCCTCTCCATCATCGGCTTTGAGGGTTCTGGTGTCTGCGGTGGTTCCCTAGTCAGTGCCAATAGAGTGATCACCGCTGCACACTGCTGGTTTGATGGAGTGCATCAAGGATGGCGCATCACAGTTGTTCTCGGTTCTATCACTTTGTTCTCTGGTGGCACCAGGATTGACACCAGCGTTGTGGCCATGCACCCTAACTGGTTGCCTCTTCTAGCTCGTAATGATGTCGCTGTCATATACCTGCCCAACCCTGTCACTTTCTCTAGTGAGTAAAAGAAATCCTTTTTAATATCGTCATCAGCTTATACTAGGCTGGACATAAGCCTCTCCTAAGGCACCAAACTTATTAATTGAGAATTAGTTAGCTTGTGATTTAAGTGATTGTAAGCCTTTGTTTTGCTATAGTATTTTGTTTGTGAATTTTCATACATTCCAATATCACTCTAAAAAGTAGCAACATATTGGTAATTTGTACCACAGACCTAAATTATTTTCATTGCATCTTAGGTCTGTACCAATTAAAAATAATTAACATTCACTCCGTTTTCAGGCACTATTGGCCCCATAGCGCTACCTTCTGGAGCTGAACTCTCCGAGGACTTTGCTGGTGCATCTGCTATTGCTTCTGGTTTCGGAATTACTAGTGACGGTGACTAAATTATTCTCCTTATACCTTATAGTTAAATTTTAAAACGTTCAGTCTTTCAATACAATGCGATCTCTAATACCGTAAACTTTTGTATCAGGTGGCGGTATCTCTTCGAATCAGTTCCTGAGCCACGTAAACCTTAACGTGATCACGAACAGTCTCTGCTCTGTGGCGTTCCCTCTCATACTCCAGCCGACCAACATCTGCACCAGCGGTATCGGTGGAGTTGGCACTTGTGGTGGCGATTCTGGAGGCCCCCTTGTTATTAGTAGAAATAACAGGCGTATTATGGTAAGAAGCATTACAAATCAGTCCATCTTGACGTGTAAATTTTTGATATGAGCCGTATTTGTATTGCAATAACAGATTGGTAAATTTATCACAATAATCAGCATGACTTCTTTACGTGCTTAGTTTTAGAATTATGTATTATTTTTTTATTTTGTTTTCAACAGATTGGTGTCGTATCATTCGGTTCCGCTTTGGGCTGCCAGGCGAACCTTCCCGCTGCGTACGCCCGCGTTACCTCTTTCGTGAACTTCTTCAACCAGCACATTTAAACTATCTACTAACATTCAGGAATAAAATATCTTATACTTTGTTTTTGGTGTTGTTATTTAAATTTAAGACAATGGTTTCTATGAACAGAAACTTCTAAGTGAAGGATTTCTCAATGCTTTACTTTACCAACAAGACATGACTTTGGTTGTAGGACTTCAAATTACTGATTGGTAGCTAATGCTGTTTCTTACAGCTAATTCACAATGATTGTTGTCATAATCATCGTTAAGTCATTTGGGCAGCCACCTGCTAGATTATTGCAGTGGGGCAAAATTCCTAATGAAAAATAGTGCTCGTCACTCGTCAAGTCCCCACTGAATGAAATGAATAGATTGTTGCTACTTGAAGCGCCTTGGGCGCATGATACTTAGAGGTACATCATGGAGCTGGCACAATTCATCGTTCTTGTGTAATGACCGTTATTAGTCGTTATGTACTGATGTCGCATTAAGACAGAAAAAATTCTCAGAATGACATGCATAGGTAGGTACACTATTTTATCAGAGTCTTATTATAAGACTACTAACCCGCCCCGGCTATGCACGGGTTAATTAATTTTACGCCTTAATCTTATCTTACCTTATCTATTATGTGAAGACAAAAGATATATAAATCAGTGATTGGGTATACTTATCGCGTAATTAAGTAAGTCTTGCATTGTATGTTTACCATGAAACTGTTTGTTGCAGCCTTGCTTTTGCTCGCAGGCATTGTATCTGCCGAAAATGTCGAACAGATGATACCTGGCAACAGTGCCTATGGATACCTAAAGAATATTGGTATTCCTCTAGCGGAGAGGATAAGACAAGCTGAACAGGACCTGCAAAGCCAAAAGATTATTGGAGGCGTTCCTGCTGCACTCGGTCAATTTGAATATCAGGTATTTATAAAAATAAAATATCACATTTAATAAAAGCATCTACAAATTATGCATTGTGTAGACTTACATCAAAAAGTCAAAAAGTCTAAAGTCAAAAAGTCTAAAGTCAAAAATTTCATTGTAAATAGGCTATTTTTAGCAGTTTTACAAGTCAAGATGATATAAGGTACTTAAAATATTAAAATTAAATTATTGTAGACTAAGCATCGTAGTGTATTGTAACATCATGTAACTGCTTCTATTTTATCACTTATTCTGTTTACTTACTTATCTATTATTGTAGTATTTTGTGTTTATATTATGTTTTAGATGTATATATGTGTATTAGCGGCTCGCCCCGGCTTCGCACGTGTAGTGGTGTAGCCTATGTCACTCAGGGTGAATGTAGCTTTCCAATGGTGAAAGAATTTTTGAAATCGGCACAGTAGTTTTTGAGTTTATTCATTACAAAAATACAAATGTTTCCTCTTTATAATAGTGGTGTAGATGTAGATATTGTTGTTAGCTGAGTTGTGACGACACCGAAACGGCCCCAACGGAAGATCAGCGCTGGTCTTACAACCAGCATTATGCTGAATTGGGACCGATTCGTGGCAACTGGCATTCGTTTAATATTAATATTTATAAATGTTTTACTAGTTTATTTTGTGTTGTCACGAATAAAACATTTTTCTTTCCTTCTTTCTTTCAGCATCATCAGCGTGGAGACGCCCACTGCTAAACATAGTCCTCCACAGAGTGCCACATTGAGCTGCTGCTCGCCTCTTCCATCCATCGTCTCCCCACAGTTTTAACCAGATCGTCGGTCTACCTAGTGGGGCTGACCTACGCTACGTTTTCCGGTATTTTTTTAAATTTTAATGCCTATTTTATTATCGCCAGGTTGGGCTTCTTATTTCTATCGTCGGGTTAAATGGTCACGGTGTCTGCGGCGGTTCCCTTATCTCTCTCAACCGCGTTCTTACTGCCGCTCACTGCTGGTTCGATGGCCTAAATCAAG
The DNA here is from genome assembly GCA_910589525.2 of Ennomos quercinarius. Taxonomy (NCBI): domain Eukaryota; kingdom Metazoa; phylum Arthropoda; class Insecta; order Lepidoptera; family Geometridae; genus Ennomos; species Ennomos quercinarius. The sequence continues at coordinate 9,623,501 of OU342501.1, forward strand.
CTTGGAGCTTTGATGTCGTTCTTGGATCAGTCTTGCTGTACTCGGGTGGTTATGTAGTTCAGACCAGCAACATTGCTGTCCATCCCAACTGGTTCCCGCTACTAGCTCGCAATGATATTGCTGTCATATATCTTCCTTACGATGTGCCCTTATCAAGTATGATTAAATTTATTTTTCCTATTCAATTTTTGATGTATTTTTGAGGCGTTATCTAATTAAATTATTTTTGATGAAATAGATTATATTGGTCCTGTTCGGCTACCTTCTGGATCTGAGCTCAACGAAGATTTTGTAGATGAAAACGTAATTGCATCAGGTTTTGGAATAACGGAAATGGGTAAGATTTGCGTTGTACCTTCCTGTTTTCTATAAGTACATTTTAAACTGATTAATTATAATTGAAAGGTAAAATTTTAATCACCAACAGGATTCAAACGTGCCATTGCGCGAACTTGTATTTTCTAAATAGATCCGCCTGCACCCCCACCACGTTTGGCTAAGCCTCTACCAAACAACCTGTAGAGTAGTTAGCTCAGTACTGCTCTTTACAAAATAAAAACTTTTGCATCTCCAAATAACTTGTTTTGAACTTTTAGGTGGTTCTATTTCCGGTGGTCTAAATCATGTCAGTTTAACCGTGATATCAAACAGTATTTGCCGCGTGGCTTTCCCGTTTAACCTGCAGGATTCCAACATCTGCACTAGCGGTATGCAAGGTGGAACTTGCAGTGGGGACTCTGGTGGTCCTCTTGTTGCTACCAGGAATGAGGAACGCGTTTTAGTAAGTAAAACACCCACCACACACACACACACACACACACACACACACACACACACACACACACTCACACACACACACACACACACACACACACACACACACACACACACACACACACACGCACATCAACAGCTGGAAGGCGTCCACAGCTGAAAATTATAAGCTGCTGCCTATTCTCTGGATATTCCCTTAGCTGGCTCTTACAGCACCCATGGGAAGACAATAGGGTAGGTCCTATACGTCCATAGTTGATTATGACGTAATAGCTTCAGGTAAACAATTTTTCACAATGTCAACTACTTATGTTTCAGATCGGTGTCACCTCATTTGGCTCGGGTATTGGCTCTGCCTGCGAATCCATCATGCCAGCGGCATACGCTCGCGTCAACTCCTTTATTGAATTCATCAACTTGCATAATACCACCTAAAAAGTTACTGTTGACCCATATTTATATTATATTTATATTTTACCTTGTCTATTATGATATTGTATTATCTAAAAAGATGAAATAAAATATCTAATATAAACGTACTTTATTTATCTTCATTGTTATAAAAAATTGCAATTGGTTTATCCTTAACATTTACCTTGAGTATAAAGTCCTAAATGGTAAAAGTGTAATGTGTGTTGCATCAAAATACAACAGACAAAGGCATAAGAATTAGAAAAGCAAGGATTTATGAGTGTTTTCTTCTAGGCTGCCAAACTGATTTGTCTAATAATTTTTCCTAATTGCAAAACTGCTCCTTACGTTCCCACTTCTGAGACAAGCCATCTTTCATAATCAGCCTCATGACATCCGCTGCTGAACGTAGGCCACCCCCACAGAGCGCTACTTTGAGTGGCTGCTCGCCCCCTGCATCCATCGGCTCCCGCGGTTTTCATCAGATCGTCGGTCTACCTAGTGAGGGGTCAGCGTACGCTGCGTCTTCCGGTTCGTGGTCGCCGCTCGAGAACCTTTCTCATATGGAGAGAGCGTAAGCCATAATCCAACACTGAACAACGCTGAACACGTGCGGGTGGGTGGATGACCATTGCATGGTGCTTTTGTGATTCTTGAACATGCCTTTTTCCTCACGGTGTTTTCCTTCAACCGTTGTAATGGCGGGTGCAAATGCCGCATATGAGTAGCCTGAAAAGCCATCGGTAGATAGATAGATAGAAAATGCTTTATTACACAAACAACAAATGTTATGTAAACAGCATTATCTTCCAGTTAACCTGGGTGTAACGTGGAAATTTTTATGTGGCAGTACAACGCAGCTTAAATATATTATACAATGTATATATTTTTTTATACACGAGTGCTCGGTGCTTTGACATGCGCGATTTGAACCTGGGTGCGTCGGTTTGAATGCTGCGCGGGCTACCACTGAGCCATCTCAAGTGATTTTTACTAGGTGGTAGGACTTTTCTGCAAAGTTCGTCTAGGTAGGTACCACCGCTTTGCCAGTTACTGTGCCGCCAAGCAGTAGTGTGCAAGCACTGCTGTGTTCCGGTTTGAAGGGCATTGTAGCTAGTGAAATTACTGGGCAAATGAGACCTTATGATCTGATCACTCAGTCTAGTAATCTGATTACTAGACTGGGTGATGTCTCAGGATGACGTGCGCAGTGCAGTGTCACGCGAAACTTTATTGTTTTAAAGTTCCGGGTGACACTGCAACTGTTATGGGCGGCCGTGTCACTTAACATCAGGTGAACGACTTGCTCGTCACGTCATTCAATCACATAAAAAAAAAAAAAAAAAAAAAAAAATTATAATGGCGTGGCCTTAAATCAAGTATACTATAGATACCGTCTCTATGAAAATCAAACGTCAAAAGTGTCCCGCGCTAATGCTTACTTATACAGATATATACCTCTCCAGCTAATATAAAATAGTCCCCAAGCGGTTGTTTCATTTTAATAATTAACCATAGCACCCTGTAATAGCCTTGTAAAACATGTGAGTTAGATCACTTTCATTAGGCGCGGTCATACGCGACTGGGAGCAAAAACAAGGCATATTATGCTGATAGGCCGTAGGCGCTTAAAGTTAGTTCAACCCCTTTTTTAAAGGATGTTGTTTATGTTGTTTTCAAACTGCAGCAGGTGTAAAAAACTACTTGAGCCAACAGAGCAACGCACCTATTGGGGCGCAGTAACTTCTTTCAAACTCTACTACTAAAACTTGCAATATTAGGAAGGTATGATGAGTAGGTATTGTTATTATAATACCTATTATAATAACAATACCTACTCATCACTCATCAACGGAGTTGGACCGACGACCTGTTCAAAACCACGGAGACCCTCTCAATGCAAGAGGCAAGCAGGCACTATACGTGGTGCTCTGGATCCGGTAACCGGTCGACACTTTCTCTACTAGGCTACTTTAATTATAGGGGCCTATGTTCAACAGTGGACATATTCAGGCTGATGATGACTTATTCAAGACTACCATGTGTAATTTTTACCTGCAGTTATATGTATATGTTGCGTTTTACTCTTAGTCCAGCTTCTGTTATCTCACTTTTTTGTTCGAAAATATTTATAACGACCATAAGACCTTCTATTGTTTTTAGGCAATAAAAGGGGCAGATAAATATATATATATATATAATACAGAACATAAGGCATCATCATCCTTTTTGCCTTTTCCCATTTGTTATTGCAGTTGGCTCATAATCTAACCTGTAGCAGCAAGCTACCAGAATTACACGAGCGACTGCTATCTGGCCTTGCAACCCATAAGGGACCAGTAACAGGGATGGTTAGACCAGTGTCAGATTCTATCAGGCATTTGACTACCCGTAATGATTGCCATAGATGCTCTTGTGACGACCGGGACCGACGGCTTAACGTGCTCTCCAAAGCACGGAGCGATGGCATCGGAAACTGCACATAGCTTACTAGATAAGTCATCGGTGCAGAGTGCCGTAAGATTGGAAAGCGCACATGCTACTGCTCAGCCACCATCGCTCTAAGATGTAATGAAAAATAAAAATTGACCACTTGCCACTCACCATCACTCACGGCACGATGTAGTCGACGATGGAGCATGCTTGCGGAAAAGTCCCATGAGTCCCAAAGAACAAAATCACCTATAAAATTACGTTATAAAACATGTCCAGCCTAATATGAGCTTGCGCTGCTAAAACGTGCCTACGATACGATTATTTATAGTAGTTTTTCTATAGCTCTACAACTATGAACGCCTATAAGTATAAAATGGTACGGAAGCCCACCTCGCGCTCTCCATTAACACGTCAGTAGGTAGGTAAGTGCATATCGTAAATTAAAACAACAAATTCAACTTAACAATCCTGCGGTGGCTCAATCATTCTTATGGCTGTGTGCTCTCTATAAAATCCATAAAATACGTTGTCATGATTAAAATTAAAACAAAAATCTTTGGGAATTCCACATACTTTTTATCAAAGGGTTTTTTTAAGTTCGATTCTTATCTTTATCTATCTAGAAATAGTATAAATACCACTAATTGTTTTGATCAATTATTAGTCCTCACCTTACTAGTACCTACGCTCAACATGAAGACGTCTGTTGCTGCAGCCTTGCTGGTACTCGCAAGCATTGCTTGTGCAGAAAATGTAAAGCAGCTGGTTCCTGGTAATAGTGCCTATGGATACTTAAAGAATATTGGTATTCCTGTAGCAGAAGTCATTCGACAAGCTGAACAGGAATTGCAAAGCCAAAGGATTATCGGTGGTGTCCCTGCTGCAGTTGGTGAATTCGTTTATCAGGTGCATATTTTTTTTTAACTGCTACTCGTTAATATCGGAGAGCACGTTAAACTGTCGATCCTGGTTGTCATAAGAACATCTATGGCAATCGTTACGGGTAGTCACACGCCTGATAGAATCTGACACCTGATTTAACCATCCCTTTTATTGGTTTCTTATGGGTTATGAGGTCAGATGGCAGTCGCTCCTGTAATTTTGGTAGCTCGCTGCTACAGGTGAGACTGGGAGCCGACCCCAATAACAAATGGGAAAAGGCAAAGAGGATGATGATGACTCGTTAATATTTTTGGTTTCATGTCATTGTCTATATAAAATAATGTTATCAATTTTGTTTCCCATGTCTTACATGCTATAGAATAAGTCATCCGTTATTTTATGAGCTTGTCACAAACTTGTCATTTTTATGCATCAGGTTGGACTTCTCATTTCTATCATTGGGTTAAATGGTAATGGAGTTTGCGGTGGTTCCCTCATCTCTCCCAATCGCGTCGTTACTGCCGCCCACTGCTGGTTCGATGGTGAAAATCAAGCTTGGAACTTTGAGGTGGTTCTCGGATCAAATTTCCTGTTCACGGGCGGTACCAGAGTTCAGACCAGTGCCATTGCCGTCCACCCCAACTGGTTTCCACAACTGATTCGCAATGACGTTGGTGTCATATACCTGCCTAGCCCTGTGCCTTTGTCAAGTAAGAAATTCTTTCATTATCATATTGAGTTGCATTAGTGTCAAACTAAAAAAAACTTAATAGTGCTATTTTTGTTACAGGCACCATTGCACCAGTTGCACTGCCTGTTGGAGCTGAGCTCAACGAAGCTTTTGTTGGAGAAACAGTAATTGCTTCTGGTTTCGGACGTACCGTCAATGGTAAATATAAAACAGCAATAAGTTACATGGTAGCAGTTAACCAATTCTATTACATCTAATAACGTTTTAGGTGGTTCAATTTCCGGGAATCTTAACCGCGTCAACCTCGATGTCATTGACAACAACGTCTGCCGCTTTGCGTTCCCCGGCATTCTCCAAGATAGTAACATCTGCACTAGCGGCATCAGAGGTGGTACCTGCCAAGGTGACTCCGGTGGGCCTATTGTTGTTACCAGGGGCAACAGACGCGTTTTGGTAAGATATGCAAAATCATAATAAGATATGACTGACGAAGTGATTTTATGAAGATACAATTGAAACTATAAACTATAAGTACCTATATTAAACTTTTTCAACTATGAAGACAAGGAACGACTGAAACAAGTGCTGATGGTTCTGCCAGTGGCGTTGCCTAATATAGGTATATATATATCTAATTAACCATAGATTGGAGAACGAAACTTGCAAGTTGTGTGAAATAATATCACAACATTATAAACTTTGCCTTCTTTATTCCATCAAAATGCTTTTTTTTTGTAAAATAATGACGTGACATACTAGTTGTTTGCCTAGTCACGGTCACCCATAACTTCTGACTTGACTTAACGACTATTGTGTTACGACAACAGTTGGGTAAATTATAAAGTTTTGTGTTTATGTTACATTTTATCAATTGTTTTTCAGATCGGTATCACATCATTTGGCTCGGGTCTTGGTGCCGGCTGCGATTCCTTCTTGCCAGCAGTTTATGCTCGTGTGAACTCCTTCATGAGCTTCATCAATTCTCATCTCTAAATTACTTTATATTAATTTCACCTTTAAATTCTGACATTATTTTGCCTGTTCACCGTACGTATTATATTATGAAATCAGTTCTAATCTCATTTTAGAATTATTATTTCTGTAAATGTAAATAAAAGTTAATTTTTAATATGAAAATTGTTTTTGTTATTTTTAAACATCTAAAGGAAGTTCCAGTTATTAAGATTTTTTTTTACTGTTTGCGTAGGTATTGCTTTTGTCAGATAATTGAGTCACTACAAGGCTCTCTATACCCTCTGCAAATTATTATAGGTAAGGTGTAATTAAATTCACTAGCATCCTTTGAAACTAGGTACCTACTCCTGACACCAGTCACGTGTGGACCAACATTTTTGAAAATAGCGCATTGATTGCCATTGATAATAACTTCAAAAAATGGGATAACTTATTTAATCAACTGTTATAGTACAAAATTAAAATAAAATAATTAAGTACGTTTTTTAATTAACTACATCATGGTAAAAAAAAGTTAAAAGTATCAAAAATTTTCGTGCCAACTACGTTAGGCGCCGCGGAAATCTTCATTATTTTTCAATAAAAATACTTTCATTTACACTCTTCACACTTTAATAATCACCAATAAATGATGTACTATCATGTACTAAACTTATGCTAATGTATTCAATTGCACCCTGTATATGTATATATGATTGTATATATGAACAGCGGGGAAAACCTATAGATACTACTAATTACCAAAATGAAGCACTCACGTTATTATAACGCACACAAGCGCAGATCCAGCCCCTAAAAAGGTATAATCATGGTCTCCCGAAAATAGGCCAAATGCGAGTCGGACTACGGACTCGCTAACGATGAATACCTAAGATATTGCAATCTACGTACCTACGACGTTGTAAAAATGTATGCTTGATGCATTGGTCCGATCAAATTCGTAACATAAAACATTGGAAAAGGTACACGCCGTGTAACAAATAACGGCGAATGGAATAGCATTTACCGTCATCCATTCATCCTTTTCCCTTATCATTTCCCCTCCTTTCTCTCTTTCCCATGGTACAAGATAGGAGTGGCTTCTTCCTCGTTTCCGATGAGTAGTGTATGGATCACGTCTCTTAAGTATCTATTATGTTCAATCTGCGTAGGCCAGCCGTATTCTCACACCATGAAATCACCGAACTTAGAAATTTTTCGGCAAAATCTGACACTGTTAGAGTGGTCTGACTTTGACAATAGGGCCTATCCATTGAGCCTATACAATAAAGTGTGCATCCAGTTTAAGATGAGCCGTCCCTGCGTTTAAAGGTTCCTGTAGGTACATTACGGGTTTTAGTAATTTCGACCTAATATGAAGGTTGGATGTCTCTAATTTCTGAACTACAAAACCGATGACCCATCCCCATTTCTCCCATCTTCAAAAAAAAATATTTAATATACTATTTAAATAAATTTAACCTATACTTTCGATACGTATAAGTTTCATTCAGGCACGCTTCTTTCTGCTAGGCTGAAAATGCAAAGGATTTGCCATTCTTCTTTATATTTTTATTAAAGTCAGAGTTTGCGAATGCAACAAAATCAAAGATTAGGTAGGTATGGCTCAAATGTGTATAATCCCAAAAGGTAAAAATATGTGCAACAAAAACTAAAAAAAAAAAAATCGGCACTTAGGCGAACAAAACGCCCGCTCGCTCTCAGTTTTTACATTTGCGGTGACCGCAGCAGCACTGCAGCTTATAAAGGGAATAAAAAAACTAGAGCCTTCATGAGCGCATCGCTAACATTATTAACTCTAGACCACAGATTAGAGAAAAAACAATCGGACTCCTTACAACAAAAATGTGCTAAAATGTGCTCGGACGCTGAAAATGTTGGCACTTAGGTACTTATTTTCTCATGGACGGTGATAAAAAGTAGTGTCAACATCGGGACCAACACTATTTTTAAACTCGAGAGTCATACATCACTCGAGCTTCAAAATAGTGTTGACTGAATACTTGGAAAAGTTTTTCTTAGGATCCTTCACTCCGATCGATTCAAAGAAAATGCTCTCGCCTTAAAAATTGTTGTTTGCTCTTTCTCAATTTACTAATTACAAAATTTTGCTGCTTTGGGTAACATTATTGCAAATTTTATTAATGATCTCCAACTTTTAGATAAAAACAGTGAAATCAAAGCAAGAATAGAATTTTACTTACTAGAATAAAACTAAGTTTGGTAAATAGATAACAGCAACGTCATTAGCCGCAGTTTGGAAGTCCCATTTTGGATCCATGACAATATTGCTTGTGGTGATTCTTGTCTCCAAATAACAGAGTTATGGTTGTGGACTATGGTGGACCCATAGCCTTGATTCTGTCCATCAAACCAACAGTAAGCAGCATAGATAGGCCTCCACCAAATAATGTTACTTGCCCCTTGCATCTAACGTCATTAATGTAGGTGCTCATGAAGTAGGATTAACAATTGATATTTTTATATCTGGCATTTCTTCAATTTAGACAAATACTAATTAAATTTAAAAAAATGCTAATATGCAAGTACTTCTTCAGCACACAGTAAGTAGCGTGTCTGATAATTTTTACCATCATAAAACTACATAACTACAAAATCAGCGAAATTCAGTTTTTCGACTGTCCTGATATGGGATCTGTCCAAGTTGTGAAGGTGAACCATCAACTATTCTTCCTTGGGTAACTTGAGCAAAGAAAGTTTTTTCTGCCTTGTGAATCTGATCTCCCAATGGTATTATCACTACATTTCGAGTGTCTCCAAAATCACTTATTTGCTTATCCTGCTCAATGCTCTTGGCATAAAACCAAAGCTACAACAGCGCACAACATGAATGTTTTAATTGTGTAGAATCTAAGAAACAATTTATAAATGACCTCGTTAAATTAGTTTTCTTATATACACAGTTATGCAAAATGAAAGGGAAACAATATCTTTTATCTACTAATTTAGGGAAAAAACATTAAAATAAAAGATAATTTTGTCGTACAAGTTTGAGCATTTATTAATGGCTTATTTGTTTTCATTTTAAGGTAGGGTCAATTAAATGCAAACAAAATCAGTTCACCCCAACTTCAACTCTTGGTGTAATGGCCTTGGCGGAGACGTAAGCACAATTTTGCCCAATGTTTTGTAGAATGATAGCACACATGAACCTACTATCCATATAGCACATCAAACAAATATTGTTCAGTGAGAAACTTTCGCACTAGATGATGAATCTATTCACCTCTCTTTACGAGTCATTTATCTTCTAAGCTTACCGTTTTAACGTTGGCTATCTTGTCAGAAACATCAGGTGAAAACACACATGTGGGTAAATGCTTCCTGCGTGGCAAAAATAACCAAAATAATGGCTAAATTCTCTAAGAATAAACTCTTTGTAGTTTTATTATGGAATTAGCTTAGAATTTTTCAGCAACCATTCCATTCAGCCTTCACTTTGGTTTGGATTTTATAAAATTTTACTTCCTTAATGCCCGTAGCTTCGCCCGCGTTATAGTTCATGAAAGAGAGTGTATTTGTGTAAATAGAGATAATTGAGCTTATAAGCAGAATGATGGAGACTAAAGTATATTAACAACTCTGATCCCTTTCAATATAAAGTGAACGCCAACTCCTACATCTGGTCACCTTCGGTACACACTTGCTGCAGCGGGCCGCTTTCATCCCAGTGAGCGAAGCACCCCCGAAAAAAAACGCCAACTTCTACCACAGGTCACTTTTTTTACTTGCTTTCGCAAGCTGCTGACCCACAGAGACCATTAATTTTTCCGAGATGGAAAGTATTTCGATTGTTAGTACATGTTAGAGCCTATCGTGTTACTAAATGTCATCCAAATTAGTTGAATAGTTATGACGTTGAGTGATAATGCAATCCACAGAATAAAAAGTTCCATACATACGTAATTTCACCACCTTAGGGGTAAATTTTGGAAAAAAACCCTTTCCTATGGATCCTGACATTTTACAAAGAATACACCTTCGAAGCTTCAAGTCTCTAGAACCCGCGGTTTAGGCTGTGCGTTGATTTATAGATTTCGATAGTAACTTTGAGACCCCGTTTGACCCTGAGGTAATTTTCAAAAAAACTATGACACTAACTTAACTTTATTTAACTGAAGAGTATACACACCAAGTTTTACCCCAATCGATCAGAATAAAAAGTTTCATACAAACGAAAAAACTTTGGCGGCTCATATTACGCACGCTGTAAATTTGATTAAAAAATTGATGTAGAATAAATTACTTCAACGTTTTCGTATTCTGAGCGGGGGAGTTAATAAAAAACGTAAAATTGCAATAGGTACACGTCAGAGATAGGCGTTAGAAGTAGACGCAGAAATCCAACAACAATGAACGGCATAGCTGTCTTAATTCACGAGAAAAGCGAGCGCCAAATGGTTTAAAAATGAAACACGTACAAACTTATAGCTTCCAATCTTAATGAAATGACTGAATAAAAACGCAAGTGATGCAACAAAACCATTGCAAAATCCTCAGTAGTTTATAAATACATTATAGTAGGAATCCAATCTTATCGAATACAACAGGCAGTCAACAACAAAGCGCGAGCGGAGCGAGCACCAAAATTTTGCACGTTTAGTTATATGTGAGTAAATAAATCACATGTGTCAGCCAATGTTGTTAAAGTAAGCTGTTGATTTCCCAATAAACAAATAAATAAATGTTTAAATTGGAGGTCCTCCATCATGATGGAATGACTTCCTTCTTCCAATATACGTAGTTCGGGCCTAAAACTAATTAGCCCGTGTGAAGCAGGGGAGGGTTAGCTAGTTAAATATAAATATCATAAAGATAATTTCGTAGATTAGGTATAACCTACCTATTAAAGATTATAAAAATCACATTAGTTATCATGAATATGAACTGTATCGTCCTTATAAATTGTAGATTGGGAATTTCTAATTTTGATAACGTTTAATAAGATTAAAAATGATTTAAATTAATTTATCAAACTTAAAATCTTATGCATCAGGAAACTATCAAGGGTTTTTTGGTTTGATATAAAAAACCCGTCAAATAGGTGTATTTTGCTTATAACCCTTGGATATAGGTATAAATACTGCGGTTCATTAATAGAATATTCATTCTGTACTTGTCATCGGATCTTTCATTATGCGGGCCTTTGTATTGTTAGCTGTGGCAACACTGGCGTATGCCAAAAGCATTGATCAGGGTGAGCCTCTGAGTGCATATGGATATAACAAAAGAGTGGCCATTCCTTTGGCTGAAGAAATCCGCAAGTCAGAAGAAGCTTTGCTTAGGCAAGGCGAGACAGGAAGAATTGCCGGTGGCACTAACTCTCAACTGGGGCAATTCCCTTACCAGGTATGTATAACATGCATCTGCATAATGAAATTATAATGGATTACTGAGATTATTTTCGTAGTTTTTGAAGAAGATTATTTTCGTAGATCGGTATTACCTACCTATTCCTGATATTTGATTTTTATGACTTTTTCTAAGAATTGCTATGTTTTTTAATAACGACCAAATTTGATCTCTGTACCGTCAGACAGTAGCACCCAAATAGCTATCAGCTCTCAATTATTATGAAAATGGCTAGATAATGCTGCAATAGTTTCTCACATAATCACTGTGCACCCTAGTTGTAACCGGAAAATGAATTGAAATTAATAATTTGGTACGCATGCGGAAGAAGACGAGTCTAGTGTCTGTTACATCACATAGCTAAAAAGGATACAAATACTGCTAAAAAACGCAAATTAAATACAGGTGTCGTGTGTTTTCTAAGCTGAATACAAAATCTTTAATTTCTGCTATAATACTAATCTTCTTTGCCACAAATTATTCACTTGTAGCTCATGTTCATAATATTAATTTCACAGGCTGGTGTACTCACCAACTTTATTGGCGTCTCTGGCCAGGGTGTCTGTGGTGCCTCTCTTGTCTCCGCCAATAAGCTGGTCCATGCTGCCCACTGCTGGTATGATGGTCTATATCAAGGATCTGTCTCTACTATAGTCCTTGGCTCCACAACTATCTTCTTTGGTGGCACTAGGATAACTAGCAGCAATATCATTATGCACCCTCAATGGAACACCAACCTGATTCGTAATGATGTGGCTGTTATCACCTTGCCAAACGCCGTTACATTCTCAAGTAAGTATTTTGGACTACAGTATTTATTGGCATATTAGTTGAACATCTTCAACTGTTTTTTAACCATTTCTTGGCAAAGGCCCCATCCCATGGACCATCTCCTTACACATATCTCTATTTTAAGCTAGATTCGACCATTCACGCTGATATGCACACAGGTCATCGCGCCACCATTTGCGCCCGTAAATGAAATTTTTGACGGTATTAAATAAAATTTATATTCTTGCAGATATTATTGCGCCAATTGCTCTGCCTTCTGGAGCTCAGCTCAACGAAAACTTTAACGGAGAAGTTGCAGTTGCTTCCGGTTTCGGAAGAACCGGTGACAGTAAGTATGACACCAATATATAGAAACAGTCAGAGAAGTCAGTCAGTAGACGAACCAATTTAACATAGCTCAAATAGAAGCTGAGTTACAGTTTTATTATATGTATTATTGTTATTTATCGAGTTACCATATCGGTCATTACGATATTGCTACAAGTTTCTAAATTAAAGAAAAACGATATTTAATAAACAAAAGTCTAAACTACACCACACTAGTGCTATAAAATTAACAATATAATACAAAACTATCCTAATAAGCTAAATAATATAAAAACAAAAACCTAATCTAACAAACCACTACCAGTAGGCAACGTGCCCAATATGCTGGCAGCATTGCCACGTTGAATGGCAATGCTCAACCTTTGGCCGAAGTAGAGGCCAGCATTTTGGGTACGTGTTGCCTCGACCAGACGTTTGGAAAGGTCTTTGAAAATTTGGTGAGCACTCGGTCCCCAAGGCCCAAGCGTCTCAACCCCAAAAGGCGCAAATATAAAACCGCTATCAAGTTTACTTGTATTTGCGCCTTTTTAGTTGCTCAGCAGAATCCGCCACCACACCAGACTTATTTTGTGTTCCAGGAAGATGTAGATAATAGAAGTATAATAGAAGATTAGATATTATAGAAGCTTGATATTTTTATGTTTGTAAGCAAATAACGTGACGGACTAGTTACGCCTAATTTAGCCTAGTTCGCCTGATTCGGTAGCCCACAGTTGCAGTGCCACTCAGAACTTTTTTTGTGGCACTGACTGCGAACGTCATCTGTTTTACTGCTTTAGCTGCTGCTTTACTTTTGAATGAAAAAGCTTACAACAATTAACCAACCTTTGAAAGAAGTATAATATTATCGGTACCTATTAATAGAGATAAATATACAACATCAATTTCGAATCCTGCAAAGAGCTTGAGGTGCAATGAAGAATCACAACGTGTTAAAATCAGCATGATATTAAAGCATTCTCTTCATAATCCCTAAAAAATCTGTCATATTATTCTTAACACATCTGCCTTTCTCACTAAGAGTTAGTTCTCAATACAGGCAAAGCGTAGCACCACCTTCGGCTATTTTATCATCAAGTAAAATCTTAGAGAATATAGCCATTGGTGCAGTGCATAGTACGAGGCAGTCAAAAGCTACCCTGTCTGATATAAAAAATGTATTCATTCCAGGTGCTGGCGCAGCAATTACTTTCCCGTTCCAGTCTCTTAGCCACGTCAATCTCAATGTCATCAGCAATGCTGTCTGTTTCCAATCTTTCCCATGGAACGTAGTGGACACTAACATCTGCACCAATGGTGCTGGTGGTACGAGCACCTGCTCCGGTGACTCTGGAGGTCCTCTTGCTGTTACTAGGAACAACCAGCCACTTTTGGTAAGCATCCTAACAACTTTAAACGTGACCAAAATGCTGGCACTTATTTGGCCCAACGCATCAGCATTGCAATTCAACGTGGCAATGCTGCCAGCATGTTGGGTACGCGACCTACCGGTAGTGGGCTGGACCACTTGGACTGTCTATAGGTCATCGCGGCCTTTATACAGTCCATAAGTGTTCTTTGTAGTAGGTAGTGTAGCTATTTTAATTTAGTTTAGTTTAGTTTTTAGTATTGTAGTAGTTAGCTTGAGTAATAAAGGCACATTGCCCGTTAAAAAAAACTTTAAATAGTTAGTACGACAACATTAGATGCATATTGATTCGCCTAACGTAGTTTTCATATTTTGATTTGGACTCCAGTGGATTTTGGTTTAGATTGCTGTGCTTACATTTTCACTACATTGCAATTTGCTACATTGGCATAGTCATCTTTAGAAATGATTAATACTAATTTGTTAACATTTTCCAATTCTATCTGAACCTGACAATTAAAATCGATCTGTTCCATGTTGACTTTTAAAGTGGGAGTTCTTCTTTAGTGATATTCATCATCATCATCAACAGCCTGAAGACGTCCACTGCTGAACATAGGCCTCCCCCAGAGCACGCCACCTTGAGCGGCTGCTCGCCTCCTGCATCCATCGGCTCCCCGCGGCTTTCACCAGGTCGTCGGTCCACCGAGTGGGGGGCCGGCCTACGCTGCGTCTTCCGGTTCGTGGTCGCCACTCGAGAACCTTTCTTCCCCATCGGTTGTCAGTTCTACGAGCGATGTGGCCTGCCCATTGCCACTTCAACTTACTAACTCTAAGAGCTATATCGGTCACTTTAGTTCTCCTGCGGATCTCCTCGTTCCGGAGCTTATCTCGCAGGGAAACACCGAGCATAGCTCGCTCCATAGCTCGCTGCGCGACTTTGAGCTTACTAATGAGGCCAACAGTAAGAGACCATGTCTCAGTTCCATAAGTCATCACTGGCAACACACACTGATTGAAAACTTTCGTTTTCAGGCTCTGCGGTATTTTGGACGAAAAGATAGGACGAAGCTTCCCGAACGCTGCCCAGCCGAGTTGGATTCTTCGCGCCACCTCTTTGTCGAAGTTGGACCTACCTAATTGGACAATCTGTCCTAGGTAGACATACTTGTCGACAACTTCGAGAGTATCGTTCCCAACAATTACCGGTATAGGTGGAACATGAGCATTAGACATGATCTTTGTCTTGTCCATATTCATCTTAAGACCAACCTGCTGGGAGACTCTACTGAGGTCGTTGAGCATGGTGCTAAGGTCCTCGAGCGATTCCGCCATTATGACTATATCATCGGCAAAACGAAGGTTAGTGATGTACTCGCCATTTATGTTGATGCCAGATCTTTTCCACTCCAAGAGCTTGAAAACATCCTCCAATGCGTTTGTGAACAGTTTCGGAGAAATAACGTCTCCCTGTCTCACGCCTCTTTGCAATGGAATTTGTTCCGTACTCTGGTCCTGTAGTCGGACTGACATAGTGGCCTTACTGTACAAACACTTCAAAACTTCGATATACCTATAGTCAATTTGGCATCGCTGCAAGGACTGCAGCACCGCCCAAGTCTCGATTGAATCGAAGGCTTTCTCATAGTCCACAAACGCTAGGCATAACGGCCGATTATACTCTTCGGTCTTCTGTATAATCTGGCGCAGCGTATGGATGTGGTCTATGGTGCTAAAGCCTTTTCGGAAACCGGCTTGTTCGGGAGGCTGGAATTCATCAAACCTGCGTGCGAGACGATTCGTAATGACTCTCGAAAACAGCTTATACACATGACTCAAGAGCGAGATGGGCCTATAGTTCTTCAATAAGGTGTTATCGCCTTTTTTGAAGAAGAGCACCACCACGCTCTTGTGCCATGCCTCTGGCGTTATACCTTCAAGGATGACAGAATTAAATAACTTCTGGAGGACTAAAAGTACCGGTCTACCACCCGCTCTCAGAAGTTCGGTCGTAATTCCATCTTCACCTGGTGCCTTGTTGTTTTTAAGCTGTTTGAGGGCCATTCTAATCTCGTACAGGCTGACGTCCGGGATATCTTCGGTATAGTGTCGGACTAACTTGGCTCTGATGTCCTGAGCTGTGTTAGTAGCGGGCTTACGTGTCGAGGTGTATAACTGTCCATAGAAGTTCTCGATCTCTCTCAGAATCTCAGGCTTGGATGAAATGACGCTACCATTTTCGGTCTTCAGTTTTGTCATTTGGTGTTGCCCAATAGATGTTAGTGATATTAACTTGAAACATTATTTACAGATTGGTATCACTTCATTCGGCAACGCCCGGGGTTGTCAGCTTGGAACTCCTGCTGCTTTCGCCCGTGTCACCTCTTTCATGAGTTTCTTCAACCAAAACCTGTGATTTATTTAATACTTACGCTAATACATGATTTACGACATGATTGAATTTTATTGAATCTTCTCTCTACAATACTTATATTGTAAATATCGTAGTATATCACAATATTGCTGCCAACATTTCGAGCATGCCACCTACTGGGAGTGAGCTGGAGCATTGGACTGTCTATCTATAAGTAAGTAGGGCCAGATTACAGACCAAAAGTTTCTTTGCATGTACCTGTTTAAGCTTATTATATTAGAGTAGAAGTTGGTACCTATAGTAATGCCAGACTCACAATAACTATACGCTAGCATAGTGATGGTGTCGTACTAGCGTGTTGCGTACTCGAGTGGCGTTGAACTAGAGATGGGTTGGATTAGGTAAATTCAGGATTTGTTCCACCTAATACTAATCCCTAAAAACCTATTCCAAATACCTAATCCATTGGATCCACCTAATCCACGTAATTCATTACGAAGCTCTCAGAGATGGGACAGATTGAAACTAATAATGTGCGTTCCTTCAACCTAATCTGTAACGATGCCAGTCATATCATAATAATATATGACTCAATATGGCTTTTCCTATGAATTTCAATACACTTATAGTTCCTTCACGTAGAAATTTAAGAAAAAACAAGAGTATGTCAGAGCACTCAAAGCTCTTGTATTTTTAATTGGGGCAAAAAATTAGGCATATAGAAACTCGATTTATTGTTTCTATTATGTAAGTACATAAAACTCTTGGAATTATAGACTTTTTTAATGGTATTTCCAATTTTTATTGTATGATTTTATGTAATGAGAAGTTTTATTTACTATATTTATTTTGCATTGTCGTAATATATTATTCTTAAAAACACACATTCCCGAAGTATTTAATTATTTATATCGTAGTGCTGTACTTTAAGAACACTCATAAACCAAAATTATACCAACCGGCCGGAAAGTAACAATGACAAAGACATAAAATACTCAATGCATCTTACGCGTTCCCGTCCCAACAAAGTATTACCTAGTCCACCAGTGTTCCTGAGATTACGTGGATTTGCAATTTGAATGAGACTGGGATTAGGTGGAACGTCTGGAACGAGAATCCAGTATTTTTGGAATAGGTTCTACCTAATCCCAAAAAATACCTATTCTTTTGAACGAATCTAATAAATATGCCTCACTCTACGTTGAACTTTTGGCGCACTATAGCGCATGTTGAACTGGCGTGATTTCGAACCGTAGTGATTCATCAGTCGGTGTTGTCGCACTTTGATGATTCGAACCTCAGTGTGTCGCACCAGCGTGCAGCGCAGCGTAGAGAACTCAGTTTAGAGAACAAAAGCACTTGGCCTATAAAATCAAGAACTCTCAATAAAACGCATAAAACCTACGTGACTTTGGTTCTCCTGCGGATCTTCTCATTTTGGATCTTGTCCATGAGACGAGAGAGAGCTATGCTCGCAAGGATACTCCAAACATGGCTCTCGCCATAGCTTACTGCACGACTTTGAGCTTACTCATAAGGCCAATAGTAAGAAACCACGTCTCAGTGACATATTAAGTCATCAATGGCAACACACACTGGTTGAACCCTTTCGTTTTCAGGCTTTGCGGTATTTTAGACGAAAAGATAGGTCGAAGCTTTCCGGACGCTGCCCAGGCGAGTTGGATTCTTTGTGCAACACTTTGTCAAAGTTGGACCTACCTCATTGGATAATCTGTCCTAGGTGACATATTTGTCTACAAGTTCCGAGAGTATCGTTACCAACAATTACCAGCATAGGTGGAACATGGGCATTACACATGATTTTCGTCTTGTCCATTGTTCATCTTAAAACCAACATGTTTGTTGGGAGACTCGACTCTACTGAAGTCGTTGAGCACGGTGCTAAGGTCCTCGAGCGACTCAGCTATATCATTGGCAAAACAAAGGTTCGTACGAATGACTCAATTAAAGTTATTTAACATTTTTGTCCCTTTCCTATATCCCTATCCCTACATCCCTTCCCTATCCCTACATATAATAAATGTGAAATTCTGGTATGCTTTGGAACACACACACAATTATGACCAATGTAATTTATCCCATAGGTTCTATTGTTCAAAAAATATCGCTTGCGCGATGCAGGCCCGCAGCTTTTTTGCCCATTTTCCATACATTATGCAATTTTATTTGTATCAGCGCCATCTAGGGACAGTGATGTGTCGTTGTTTGTTTGTTAAGACTGAACTCCGTAAATACTGAACTGATTTTCATGCAGGTTTCACTAATATGTTTAGAAATAACCGGCGCTTAAAATAGGATATATTAAAATTGAAATTTCATTAATTTTTTTGGTCATAATTATTAAGTTTTCATTACGAAACGAAACTGAATTATAAACAACATGGCCGCTTCATGGTGAGATGGTGAGGTTATTTTTGGCCACTGACGGTAACTTTATGTCACCTATCTGGTGCCTGTGTGCCTAGCTGTTTATCTGGAGGCACAGATTAAAGAAAAAAATCTCTATGTAGGATATGACCACAGAGTAATAATTATAACCGCTACTCTAAGAGGTAGGTAGGTACAATAAGTAATTGAGAACTTAACCTTCTTTGCTACCTATCTATTTTATAGTTTTTCTATTTATGCCTTTACAGGTTGTATGACTTGTATGGCGTTTTAGGAGTAAATAGATACGTACCAAAAGATTATGTATTAAAGCTTACATAATTTAAATTTTTATTAAATCTTTCGAATTAAAAGGTTCTGGCGTGTGGATTTAAAAATAAAGCTATTTTTTCACTCCTATGCAATGCAGGTAGGAAATATACTATGCAGAACAAAGACTACACTGACACACGTAACCTATTCAGAAGCATGAGACTGCACAGCATAAGATGTGGCAGCTTCCAATTACCGGTGGCTGTCGCACGTAAACGTTACTGCTGCGAAACTACCATAAAGTTACCATATGTCTGGACAAACCTAACCTAGGTTTAAAAGGCATATTTTTACCAAATGTAAGTTGCGGTGGTGCTTGGCAGCCATCGGTGGTTGTGGACGGTGGCCGGTCTGCATCGGGGCTAAGTACCTATAACTATTACTATAGGTAATGTAGTCCACGCGTGGCAACGCCGCGGGCAGCAGCTAGTTAAGAATAAAACTATGTTAGCCTAGCATTGTTTGCTCGCTGCTTGAGGTAGGCATATTGAGATTTAGGTTCATTGAGTTTTAGTACAAGAGCGAGTTAAAGAACCTGTGAGAATAAGGTTCATTAGTTCAAGAGTGAAATAAACACTGTGAGACTTAGTAGGTTCAGGCATGGAAATGAATGCTACTTTGAAATCATTGTCATTTGATCATTATGATTTATTTTTGTCACTGTGATTTCACCTGTGATTTTTCACAGACTGTGATTTTTTATTTGCCTACTGAATTATGATCAATGGTGATTAGCGGTGCTTTAGAAATAGCTTAAAAAGCTCATTACTTTACCGACTTCGTTGAATGTAAAAAAATCATAATTATATAGTCCAATATACTTAGTCGATATGTGGTCATCAAAAATTTATAATATCAAATAAATTTTCTTTCAGGTGGTTCTATTTCCACTTTCCAAGTTCTGAGTCACGTCCAGCTGAACATAATCACAAACTCCGTTTGCTTCCAATCTTTCCCCTGGAACGTTGTGGACTCTGTACCAGCAGTGCTGGTGGTTTGAGCACCTGCTCCGGCGACTCCGGTGGTCCACTTGTTGTTACTAGAAACAACCAGCCTCTTCTTGTAAGCTTTTCTTCTAGTCACATCATCATCAGCCTGAAGACGTTCACTGCTAAACATAGACCTCTTCCATAGAGCGCCACATTGAGCGGCTACTTACCTACTGCATCCATCGGCTCCGCACGGTTCTGACCAGGTCGTCGGTTCACCTAGATGGGAGCCGGCCTATGCTGCGTTTTCCGCTTCAGTTCCATTCGGAAACTTTCCTTTTCCATCTAGTAACATAATATGAAGTTTAATTTTAGAGTATTAGTTACCCTACACTTTGCGTTTTTTTTTCACAGTATCTTTTCTAGGCTCTAAAATTTGTGTTATATTTTTTAGTGTTAAAAGAAAGGTGTTATAAACTAACAATCAATGCAATTTTCCCCAGGTCAGCCTTACCTCATTCAGATCTTTCTAGGGCTGCACTCTCGGTTTTCCAGCCGTCTTCGCCCGTATCTCTTCTTTCATCGGCTTCATCAACCAAAATATTTAAGCACTATTCAATCTTGTGATTACGAATAAGAAAACTATTAAAATAATCTAGGTATTAAACATTGTTTATTTCATTTATTTTAGGTATTTAGGTATTTTTGAAGTTGTTGTCGTATTATTCTCATAATCTAACTTTTTAGTTAGATTTCTTTTAATGGATTGGCAACAAAAAACTTCGCAACTATTTTTATTAGCATGTCCTTAGTTTATGAATCTGTGCATACGTATATTTTGGCTATTTATTGGCCAATTTTCTTTGTATGATGATAACAAAATAGATACGTACACCAAATTAACCGGTTATATCAATTTTATCAGTCAGTGTCAGTCAAGGTCAATCTTTTGTAGGTACCTATATAGATATTTATAATTTTTGTTCTTGTTTGTCATAGAGTGTAATGATAAACAAGCTCTATTATGTATGAGAGAATCGCTCAGCTGTGCTCTCGTTTTTGTTGACGTTGACGCCGCGGAGCATCCATCCGTAGCCTGGTTGGACTCGAACATTCTCCTGGACGATCTTATCATCAGCGCTTACGAAGAAAGCCAAGTACGTGCGACGTGGTCTGGTGGAGGTATTGTGGGAGCTGCCGTGGATGAGAAGACACGAGAAAAAGATAACGTCGCCTCTTTCAGCAATAACTGGGGTGGCATTTTCAATCGGCCACTTTTTCTGGAAACAAAAAAGAACTGAAATTAATAAGATGCATTAGATACGACATCTAATAAGAATACGATTCTTCAGTAGGAATTATGATAGCTTTAAATATTAATTACATCTAGTAAACGGCTAGCACTCACTATATTCAGTCTACCAGTGTTCGTGGAAGTATTATGTTGAAAGACTTTACCTTATCTACAAAGTGGTAGTTGTCTTCCTCTGCGCTGTCATCATTCTTCAGAGGTCCAAGCTTGTGTGAACCAGGATACACGAACAGGCCTCCGTTTTCAGGGTTGGCATCGTCTAAGTGTACAAATGCGGCCAACGGGGAGAAATTGACATAGGGAAAGTATGGGTAGTCCTATAAAAAAAATAACAGTAACACAGTCATAAAGAAAAGGTTATATGTCGATTATTTTATTCTAATTTTAGGTTTACCTATCACCAGGAACTACAGTCCCATAATATTTGTATTACCTATAATATTATTATATAATTTTACGCTTTTCCGTATTTTCTAATTTCACAGTTGCAGTCTTCTTTATTTTTTAGAGATGATGTCACATAGCGATGTATGGTCCAAGAGTATCAATCTACCTAGACAAGAAGTGTTTTATACCAGATCGCCCACTTTACACAGAATGACACTTTGATCAGCATCACACGAATATACTTGGTTCTAAAATTTTTCTACCACATGCGCATAAAATACAACGTATTTTTCACCTGATGCATGGGATATAAGGCTCCCTTTGATGGTGGTTTGTAGTGAGCCTTTGTGTGGTGCAGCATGATGTTTGGGCTGTCCATGAGATCTTCAACGATGTCGAGGACCCTTTTATTCATGAGGAACTGGCCGAAACAGGCATGATGGCTTTGGAGGTTGTGGATTCCTTTCACCTGCAATTTAGTAAGGCATAATAAATATACATTTTATATTTATTTTTGTAGTTTGGAGGAAGTGGTTGTAGTCATACCTGAAATAGGTACCTACCTACTATATTTTTATGTTAATGAATGACATGACGAGCTTGTCGTTCGCCTGATTTTAAGCACGACTCGGAGCTCTAAAATATAAAGGTACTAGTTGACCCGCCCCGATTTTCGCACGGGTTAATTAGTTTTACGTCTTAACCCTGTTCATTGGAAGAGGGAAGCGAAAGGGAAAAAGATAGGGGAAAAGGATGAATGGATGGGAGGCAGGCGAAATAGAAGAGTATCTTTCCTATCTTCCCTTCGACAGAATGAGGACTTCCAAACTCCGTGAGACTTTGTTGTCTTTTACTCAAAAGTTCTTTCCTATTCAATTAGTGCTTATAATACTGCCCTTTAAATTTAAAGTGAGTAGCGACACGCAAATAATATGAATAAAGAAAATATATTTCAAATTAATAATAAAACTCTGAAAGTGCAATTTCTGACCGGGGCCATCTAGCATTCAGTAGCGGAACTCGCGCCACAAACTCAGACTCAGCCATCTATTGGGGAGTCGCAGAACTAATATAAACCCAAAGACTTTAGACCTATGTCATCATCATCATCATCATCATCAGCCTGAAGACGTCCACTGCTGAACATAGGCCTCCCCCAAAGAGCGCCATTTTGAGCGGCTGCTTGCCTCCTGCATCCATCGGCTCCCCGCGGTTCTGATCAGGTCGTCGGTCTACCTAGTGGGGGACCGGCTTACGCTGCGTCTTACGATTCGTGGAACCTGTGTAAATAGGACGAATTCTGTGTATAAGCCATACTTTCTTCGACGGATGTAGTAGAATTTTTTGTCAATGGTACAATACTAAGCTTCAGCTATACGTCGCTAGATGGCGGTGGTGGGCTTTACTTAGTTAGAATTATGCTGAATTTCAAGACAAAATTATTCTATGTCCTACCTCATAGCATGTACTTAAGTGATGCCAAGTTTGATTGGAATTTATTCAGTAGTTTCGGCGGGATGTACGTCCAAGATACAAACAGACAGATACCGCGTAGACACTAGACCCTGGATGGCAGTGGGTGGGATTTACGTGAAAATTTCAATTTGTAATTTGGTTTTCTTAAATTCTATGTATGAACTTAAGCACAAATTTAACGTCAAACAAGTAATTACTGTCGACATTAAAAATAAAGTGAAAAATGCAATATCTTACATTATAAAACCTAATAGGTACTTACCTTAAATATTTTTCCCGCTAAATAACACAGATTAGATAACATTTCAATAATACCTACCCATTCTTAATATAGGTAACCTCCAACGATCGCATGCACAGAACATATAACCTCTGACCGTCACAATATTATATCAACATAAAATATTTAATAATAAAAGGTTATGGTCCCAATAGTCTAAAAAATAAATTTTAAACCAACTTACATACCGTGTAAGGACTGTCGGTTATCCTCAGTGCATCAAGTCGCTTGCCAACCCATGACTGTTCCATAAGCGCCTGATTTTTACTTTGAAAGAGCTTATCATATTCATCGGACATTTCATCCAACTCCCCTTTTGTTAGCACATCCTTCACAAGGATGTATCCGTTGTCCTTATAGAATTGTTTCTGTTCCACTGTTAATCCAACCATGATTGTTATGATTCACTTGACTTCTCGACACAGAGTGACATTAATCTTAAAAAACAATACGATATATATTATACACGCACACATTCTTCGGTTTAGTCTGTGTTTAAACATAATAAAATCAAACAATTACTTACAAGACTTATATGTAATAAGTGTGTTATGCGAAATCACCGGTCCAAGAGTAGAGCAAGAATGTTAAAATTGCCATAGGTATTTTGAAACACAACACACACACACACACACACACACACACACACACACACACACACACACACACACACACACGCACACACACACACACACTTATAACAATTTTCGTCCTCGCTTCGCTCGCGTTTAATATTTGTAGTCTATTTTGTTTAATAAGAAGTGCGTCTGTATTCCCTGGCATGTAATTCATGTTAAAACTGCCATAGGTGTTTTTTAAAATACAATACGGCAGATATATAAAATTTTTGCGCTCGCTTCGCCCACTTCGCCCGCTTTTTATTATTTCGACTGTGTTTTGTTTTATGACAAGCGCGTTTGTACTGACTGACTATTCATGTTTGAATTGCCATACGTGTTTTCTGAAATACAATGCAGAAAATATAAAAAAATTTGCGCTCGCTACGCTCGCGTTTTTAAACTTTCTCCTCTATTTCGTTTCATAACAAGCGCATTTGTAGTAGTTTGTACTGACATATAAATACTATTAGAAAGTATATTACAATGATTTCATGCCCGCATACACAGCTCAACCGAGAAGTGACTTTTATTTAAATTCCATAAGGAGACACAAACTGAAATGCAAATTATGTAATGTGAAAGCGTCGCCAACCAAAATGCGCCGAAAGTCTCTTGCTCTATCTCACCCAGGACCCGCGCTGTTAAGGAGGTTCGATCGATACCAGTTTTGTTGTAATAGGTAGGTACCAACATTTTGTTTAATCATCTAATGACAGATTCTTACTGCTAAAATTACTAATCGATTTTCGACACCGTTTAAAAACAAATATTTACGAGTTTGATTTTTAATACGTAGTTATGATGAGGTAGATGTATGTAGAGCTGATAAAAGTAGTAGGTATAAAATCTATCTTACCGCTCGAGTGCTGCGAAAAATTTTGGAAAGAGTGCGTAATTCCTGGCTACGGCCCTGGTTTAACTCATGTTATGCTCATTAGTGAGCTCAAAGTCGCACAACGAGCTGTGGAGAGAGCTATGCTCGGTGTTTCCCTGCGAGATAAGATCCGAAACGAAGAGATCCGCAGGAGAACTAAAGTGACCGATATAGCTCTTAGAATTGGCAAGTTGAAATGGCAATGGGCAGGCCACATCGCTCGTAGAACTGACAACCGATGGGAAAGAAAGATTCTCGAGTGGCGACCATGAACCGGAAGACGCAGCGTAGTGCGGTCCCCCACTCGGTGGACCAACGACCAGCTGGGTTAGCACGGACGGTAGACAAAATTGTCTTTCCCCGTTTTACGTCACTTTCTTCATACATGCTTGGAGTAAAACAGGGGAAAGACAGTTTTGTCTACCGGCCGTGCTAACCCTACTGGTGAAAACTGCGGGGAGCCAATGGATGCAGGAGTCAAGCAGCCGCTCAAAGTGACGCTCTGTGGGGGAGGCCTATGTTCAGCAGTGAACGTCTTCGGGCTGTTAATGATGATGATGATGATGATTTGTTATGCTTAATGTAAGTACATTTGGAAGTAATGTTGAGAATTTTTCAGGCATAGTTTTTTTCCATATATTTATTTTAAAATGCTTGAAATGTTTTAAAATGCTTGCTTGATTCGTAATATCCTTATAATGCTGCCAGCATTTTCTACCTAGATAATAAGGCCGGGATTCTTTTCCCTGTGTAAAGCTGTCATGGTGCAGAAAACCGTTGAATGGGCCAGAGAGGCCAATGGGGAATGTCCAAAATATTTTGACCTCCGCTTTATATTCGTTTTTTAAAATATACAGCAATCTAAGAAACTAGTTGTATTATTTTTAAACTAAAAGCGATTTACGACAATAATGAATATCAAAATTCATCATTTTGGATTTTGCGTTTACATTTTATTTTTGTGCTGTAATACAAGACCTATAGAGATCTCCTATTTAAAGTTGCTGAAAGCTATGGAAAGGTCTATGCTTGAAATTTCTCTAAGGGACCGAATCATCAGAAATGAGGTGACCCGACACAGAGAAGAACAAAGATAACCGACATTGCCCATAGAATTAGCAAACTGAATTGACAGTGGAATGGTCACAGAACCAAAGACCGCTGGAGTAGACGTGTTCTTGAGTGGAGACCGTGACTTGGCAAACGTAGTAGGTGGAGTGACGATATACGCAGAGTGGCTGGTGGCAGCTAGATGAGATTAGCCGAGTGGTGTGCATTAAGACAGGCCTATGTCCAGCAATGTACTAATACAGGCTTATGATGATGATGAGAGGTCTCCTTCCTTCAATCCTTTATAATTTTAATGACTTTTAGGTCTTTGGGATGTACCCTACTTTATTTTAGGCCCTACTTTTTTATGACCTTAACCATAAAGTTAGGTGCGATAAAAAACTTTGAAATAATTAATAGAAATAATTCATAACTCAGACCTTAGTAAACAAAGAAATATTTTATTAAAAATTATGATAGTTTAAAATTATTATTTAAAACTATATTATATTTATATCTGTCGAAATATGCTAAAATTAATAACAGGTTATGCAGGTCAGCGCCAGTCGAAGACTTTTTGTCTAAATCTTAGTCTTCTATTACGTATGAGAGAATCGCTCAGCTGTGCTCTCGTTTTTGTTGACGTTGACGCCGCGGAGCATCCATCCGTAGCCTGGTTGGACTCGCACGTCTTTATCGACGGTCTTATCATCAGCGTTCACGAATTGAGCCAGGTACATGCGACGTGGTCGTGTGGAAGTGTTGTGGGTACTGCCATGGACGAGTAGACAGGAGAAGAAGACCACGTCACCTCGCTCTGCGACAACGGGGGTGGCTTTCTCAATCGGCCATTGTTTCTGAAATGTTATACCACTTTAGTCATATGAAATTTACCTATTCATAAGTTTGATGATGTGTTTTGACTTCTTCTACGGTTCTCTTTCCATGTTATTTTGTTGGATGGATGTACCACATAGATAGCGATAAATTGTACCTAGATCCATGAAGTTAAACTGATGACTGTGATATATCATCATCATCATCATCAATAACCTGAAGACGTCCACTGCTGAACATAGGTCCACAGAAGTGGTGACTTTCAGCGGTTGCTTGCCTCCTGCATCCATCGGTTCCTTACGGTGTAACCAGATCGTCGGTCCACCTAGTGACTGTGATATTGATTTTGTGTAAAAAGTTAATCAGAGCTAAAATAAAGGAATAATTTATGTAACTCTGAAAATGAAAAATACCTTATCAACAAAATGGTAGTTGTCTTCCTCTGCACTTTCGTCATTTTTCAATGGTCCGAGCTTGTGTGACCCAGGGTACACGAACAAGCCTCCGTTCTCAGGGTTAGCAGCATCTAAGTGGACGAAGGCAGCTATCGGAGAGCAATTCACATAGGGAAAGTATGGGTAATCCTGTAAAAAAGGGGCTTAATGTTAAATATTTTGCATACAACATTTGCTTGGCATTATAATTATTGCACAAAAAAAGTGCAAATACTTGTTCTGTATCTGGGTGTTGTGAGACCATGGTCCTCGTACTTCTTGGGTCCTTATATAGATACAGGTAATTCTAGTCAGAGTCAGGGTTCAGGATGTTTGTGATCGTTAGGCGTTATTATTTATTTGTTTTCAGATTATGCTTAATTTAACCTTCTTTAGACGCGATATGTTTAAATTTAAACCTGCGTCAACTAAATTGTGGATTCCTGATGGTGGCAGTCATATTTTGATAGTAGTTAATAGTAGTTTGTTTAGTTTTGTGTGAATAGTGAGTTGTCTAGACCCATTCAATTAAAAGGTCAATATTTTATTACACACTGATTAAAATAAATTGAAGCTAATTATACTATACCACTTGTATTATTTTGTCAGTTGTGTGATGCTATAAATGCGATTTGTCATAATATTCTTACTAAGATGCGTAGAAACGTCAACCAGACGCTCAATTTTACCTGATGCATGGGGTATAAAGCGCCCTTTGATGGTGGTTTGTAGTGAGCCTTTGTGTGGTGCAGCATGATGTTTGGGCTCTCCATGAGATCTTCAACGATGTCGAGGACCCTCTTATTCATGAGGAACTGGCCAAAACAAGCATGGTGGCTTTGAAGGTTGTGGATTCCTTTCACCTGTAATTGGACATTACATATTATATTGTAATCTTATTTTTTTTTTGGGCAAACCTTTCGCTATACCAGTAAAATTTACATATAGGTAGGGCCTACAATTTAGAAACAATCGATGATGATGATGATGAGTATTTTTGTTTTTATCTGATTAAAATATGTTAACAATAATATAAACTTAGATACCTACATAATTATAAATAGGAACCTACCAGCTAATTATCTAATGATAGCTTGCACAGCAATTGACCCTTAACAATGATATCAGAATCTACTGGAACTACGCAGATCTTTTAGTCACCCATTATTACCTGTATAAGTAATAAATAAATAAATAAATAGCTACGTCACTCGTAGACCTGACAGCCGTTGGGGAAGGAAGCTTCTCAAGATGCAGCGTAGGACCCTCCCCACCCACCACCCCCCACCTAGGTGAACCAACGTACTAGTTCAGAAACTGATGATGATGATGATGAATAGTCTACGTACCGTGTATGGACTGTCACTTATTCTCAGGTCGTCATCTCTCCTGCCAACCCAAGATTGCTCCATTACCGCCTGGTTCTTCCTTCTGAAGAGATTATCATACTCGTCGGACAATTCGTCCACCTCTTGCTTCGTTAGCGCATCCTTCATGAGAATGTATCCATTGTCCTTGTAGAATTGCTTCTGTTCCGGTGTTAGTCCAACCATGATTGCCTAGATGAGATTTACGTGAACTCTCGACACTGACTGTTGATTACCACGGTCCTCAATTCTTTATATACCTCGAGCAAAATTGACAATAACTGATAATTTATGGTGACCTGTGCCCATATCCTCTGAGGTCGCCATGATGATAATGGTCAGCTTGTCACACAAAACTATAGGACTCGGTGTTAAGATGGGGTATCGGTTTAAGTTAAACATATCGAATTACACACGCTCACGTCAGCGAGCAAACGAGATCTGTGCCTAAGAATGGTACTTGTACCTAAATTATTCAATATTAATTACCTAAAGCTAATTTACATATCAAGTAAGAAAAAGAGAAAAGAAGAAAAAATCATTAGTAGAAAAAGTTCTTGCTCCATCATTAGATACTTTCGAAGTAGCTCATTTGACTGAGGCCAAGAATGCCTGGGTTTTGGCTTGTCCAAATTCCGATTTCCCTGTGGTTCTTTCCTCACAGAGGCTGTGGGATCGACCGCTCTGCAAACTAGTACGGTAAAATCTTTTAGATACGTGTCCTAGCGTCGCAGATCGTGCTCGACTTCTCGCAGTCTCTGTTTGGGAGTCAGGACTTTGGTTACAAGCTATACCTTCTTTTAACACTGGTAACCTTTTAAATCCGACTGCTTTTCGTTTAGCTATCAGCTTACGTTTGGGCACAAGATGCTGTGTGGCCCAACGCTACCAGTGCGGTACCGCAGTTGACCAGCTCGGTCATCACGGCCTCTCCATCCATTAGTATTTTCTCACTATTTCTCATTATTATAGTTAATCAATATTTATGATTTTTATAGCAGTATCGCCTGCTCAGCGTAATCTACAGATTAATTTGTAAAGGAAAAATTTGAATCACGAGCGGGACTTGAACCCGCATCCATCCGTCCCTAAAGCCGGGACATGCTTTACTTAAGCTACCGTGACAAGTGGTCTCGTGTCCGAATTTATCCTTCACCTTCCAACCCCGTAAGTCTAGTTAATCAATGTTTCGTCTATTCAGTTCTCCGCCTAAGGGACCATAATAGCGATGAATGAGGATTTTACATAGCCGGAAATGACCAAATGTAGCCTATTCATCGACTACGATTGAGTTACACAATATGGGGGCTGGTCAGAACCGCTGGGCGCCGATGGATGTAGGCGGCAAGCAGCCGCTCAAAGTGGCGCTGTTTGGGGGAGGCCTATGTTCTGGAGTGTGTTCAGGCTGATGATGATGATAATGATGAAGTACTATAAGCAACAGTCGTACTTACCATAAATATAAAGTAAATAATTTGAGAAAAGTAATTTTGGTTTGTTAATATTAAAGTGGGCACTTATATTTTTTTTAACATAGGGTTATCGATTTATAGCAGTTCCTTATTTTCGGGTTCTAATATAAACAAAGATAATGTTTTGTAACAAAAAACACGATGTGGGGAAAAAAACAATGATTGAGCGGAAAATTGTATGCTTATCAATTAATTGTCGTCATGTAATTGTTTGAATAATAATCGTTGGTGCCCATAAAGTTATCATGTTGTTTTCCATAAAATAGTTCTGCCATAATTTTGTTCTAGAATGTAAATTAAAAGCTGATGACAGCCTGCAGCGCAACACGGCGGCCAGCTGTTGCACTAGTTCAAAGATTATAAAGCCCGTTGATAGCTCGTGAACATAATTCTCCTACAAACACGACTCACTTGCGCGGGCAGGGGGCGAAATAATAGCAGAGTACTATTACTTATTCTGTAGACATTTTCTATGCTTGTGATTGACCGATCACTATAATGACGCAGTCTGAGTTGCGAGCTTAGTGATGTGGTAATTTTATTTTATTTTATTTTATTTTATTTTATTAATCACAAAGCAGATTACAAACACTTATCACAACAATAGTTAATTAATTGTTGTTAATTTGGGATAAAATATCGATAAGATTGAAAACCTACTACCACATTCTAAACTCCCTGGCGAAAAAGAGTAGAAAATAGGCCACTGGCTAGGGGCACCACTGGGCCCCGTGTATAACCCGTAATAGAACACCAACCTAGTCTTTATACTTTGCTGATTATTACCTAATACGGTCAAAACTACTTATTACTTTTATAGATTACAAAATTCAGTAAACATTGTATGAGGGAGTATAAATAATATAAACAGCGATATTATATTCAAGTTCTATAATATTTTAACATATTTTCACACTAAGTATTGGTATGGTAGGTTCTAATAAACATAACATGTGATCGATGTTTATTGTACAATTGTACATTACTTATTTCACTTAAACTATATGCAAGGGATTCAAAATATCTTTGGGTTTATCAATTCAGGTCAGCCAGTCAGCTAGTTATAAATATAAGTCGTTAGCACAGGTCATTGGTTTGAGCAAGGGCTCATACAAGAACATACATGCAAATAAAACATACCAAAATGACTAAAGTACCATAATCGGCAAAAACTGGGTTGGCACTGCTGACGTTTGTTATTTAAAGATTCAAAGCAGTCAAGGGTGAAGTATCTTGAGCATAAAATACTACAAGTAAAACATACCAATCTCTTGTAATCTGATTACTAGACTGTGTGATGTCTCAGGATGGCGTGCGCTGTGCAGTGTCACGCGAAACTTGATTATTTTAAAGTTCCGAGTGACACTGTAACTGTTATGGGCGGCCATGTCGCTTAACATCAGGTGAATGACTAGCTCGTCACGTAATTCAACCCCCTTAAAAAAACCTAAATGACTAACGTACCATAATCGGCAAAAACTGCTGAACTAAATAAACGGCGGCATTTGTTATTTAAAGATTCAAAGCAGTCAGGGGTGATGCATAAAACACTGTTTTTGTAGGGAACCAATTTTCTTTTCGAGTCGCTTTTATCCATTTCACTTTTATTTCTGGGAGATCTGGAAATCTAACAGACCGAAAGGTTATTATTGTTCCAAAATACTTAAAAAATATTAGTAGTCAAAATAGAATATCGACAAGTAACAATTCAGAGCTGAGGGAATAGCACTATTTTGTCGCGAGCAAGGATAAAACGTGACAAAGTCATACGACATTACACATAACAAAGCATACACGCATACATAGCACGGAACAGACCTACTCTATTATTAAAGCTGATTTTGAATTGTATATTTTTTAGGCTTGTATATTTTTTACTAGGTGGTAGGACTTTTCTGCAAAGTTCGTCTAGGTAGGTACCACCGCTTTGCCAGTTATTCTGCCGCCAAGCAGTAGTGTGCAAGCACTGCTGTGTTCCGGTTTGAAGGGCATTGTAGCTAGTGAAATTACTGGGCAAATGAGACTTTATGATCTGATCACTCAGTCTAGTAATCTGATTACTAGATTGGGTGTCTCAGGATGACGTGCGCAGTGCAGTGTCACGCGAAACTTTATTGCTTTAAAGTTCCGGGTGATACTGCAACTGTTATGGGTGGCCGTATCACTTAATATCAGGTGAACGACTAGCTCGTCACGTCATTCAATCACATAAAAAAAAAAAAAAAAAAAAAAAGGCTGGAGTTCTTACGAACTTTTTTGGTATATCAGGCACTGGTGTCTGCGGTGGCTCTCTGCTGCTCACTACTGGTTTGACGGTGAATATCAAGGATCTCAATCCACAATTGTCCTTGGTCCACTCTCTTTTTCGGAGATACTAGGCTTACATATATTTTATTTTACTTTTATTATTGTGTTTGTTTTATAAATTAATTAGATTTTCCTAGAATCTTATAATGATAGAATACTGTAAGAGTTGAATTTAAACTTTATGTAGCAATATTTGTACACCGGAAACGGTAGAATATTTGGAACTGGAAAATTGTAATATCTTAAGCACAATATTCTAACAAATAAATTAATTTGATTTGATTTGATTTGATTTACCACTAGCAATATGGTGATGCATGCTCAGTGGAACCCCAATCTAATCCGCAATGATGTTGCTGTTATCTACTTGCCCAGTTCTGTCACTTTTTCAAGTAACTTTTGACTTTAGGCTAAATTACAACTAGTAAACGGCTAGCACTCACGTAGTTTTAGTCGAATAACTCGACCAGTGTTCAGGCACAATAAATGCCCATCTTCACGGGGTACCTATGCTCTGCTAGGTGGGTCAGCGCAGAACCGCCGTTGTGGCCGCGCATACTCCGTGAAGGTGGGCATCTACACTAAACCACAAAATAGAAAAGGTAAAGGAAAGGCTCCATTTTTGCCTAAGGTAGTTCACAGACGCGTGTCTCAAGCGGATGGCACTCGCGCTCGCACTACTCTGAGAGACTCCGAGACATCATGTCGGTGAGCGGTGTCTACGTGTGCGTTGCTCGAGCGCACTTACTATGTTGATTGATTTCTGTACCTTTCTATATTGTGCTTGTTGTTACTAGAAACAACCAGCCTCTTCTGGTAAGCTTTTCTTCTAGTAACATCATCATCAGCCTGAAGACGTTTACTGCTAAACATAGACCTCTTCCATATAGTGCTACTTTGAATGGCTACTTGCCATCTGCATCCATCGGCTCCACACGGTTCTGACCAGGTCGTTGGTTCACCTAGTGGGGGTCCAGCCTACGCTGCGTCTTCCGCTTCGGTTGCCATTCGAGGACTGTTCTTTTCCATCTAGTAACATAATATAAAGTTCAATTTTAGAGTATAGTTACCCAACACTATGCGGTTTTTTTCACAGTATCTCTTCTAGGCTCTAAAATTTGTGTTATATTTTTTAGTATTAAAAGAAAGGTGTTACAAACTAATAATCAATGCAATTTTCCCCAGGTCGGCCTTACCTCATTCGGATCTTTCTAGGGCTGCACTCTCGGTTTTCCAGCCGTCTTCGCCCGTATCTCTTGTTTCATCGGCTTCACCAACCAAAATATTTAAGCACTATTACAATCTTGTGATTACGAATAAGAAAACTATTAAAATAATTTAGGTATTAAACATTGTTTATTTCATTTATCATCATCATCATCATCAGCCAGCCTGAAGACGTCCACTACCGAACATAGGCCTCCCCAAAGAGCGCCACTTTGAGCGGCTGCTTAATTCTTGTATATTTCATTTATACTCTATAGGTATTTTTGAAGTTGGTGTCTTATTGTTTTCATAATCTTACTTTTTAGTTAGATTTCTTTTCATGGATTGGCAACGAAAAACTTCGCAACTATTTTTATTAGCATGTCCCTAACATCTGAATCTGTCCCTAAATTTATTTTATAAGCTATTTATTGGCCAATGTTCTTTGCACAATGATAAGAAAATAGATATGTAGGTACCTACGCCAAATTAAACGGTTATATCAATTTTATCGGTCAGTGTCAATCAAGGTCATAATTAGGAGTGTAATGATAAACAAGCCTTATTACGTATGAGAGAATCGCTCAGCTGTGCTCTCATTTTTGTTGACGTTGACGCCACGGAGCATCCATCCGTAGCCTGGTTGGACTCGGACATTCTCCTGGACGATCTTATCATCAGCGCTTATGAACTGAGCCAGGTACATGCGACGTGGTCTGGTGGAGGTATTATGGGAGCTGCCGTGGATGAGAAGACACGAGAAAAAGATTACGTCGCCTCTTGCAGCAATAACTGGGGTAGCATTTTCAATCGGCCACTTTTTCTGGAAACGTAAAATAGAGCTGAAATTAATAAGACGCATTAGACGTCGTATTCTTCAGTAGGAGTTTTGATAGCTTTAAATATTAATTACATCTAGTAAACGGCTAGCACTCACTATATTCAGTCTACCCGTGTTCGTGGAAGTATTATGTTGAAAGACTTTACCTTATCTACAAAGTGGTAGTTGTCTTCCTCTGCGCTATCATCATTCTTCAGAGGTCCAAGCTTGTGTGAACCAGGGTACACGAACAGGCCTCCGTTTTCAGGGTTGGCATCGTCCAAGTGTACAAATGCGGCCAACGGGGAGAAATTCAAATAGGGAAAGTATGGGTAGTCCTATAAAAAAAATAACAGTAACATTGTCATCAAGAAAGGGTTTTATAAGTTGATTATTTTATTCTAATTTAAGAAGTACATCTCCAGAAACTACAGTCTCATAATATTTTGTATTAACTATAATATGACCGTCCATATACAGACCCAAAAGTCTGAACATATTCACTTGCGTCGGGGTGTGAGACAAGGGGATGTTATATCCCCGAAATTGTCTAAAATGCGTTGGAAGATATGTGTAAGACTCTGGTTTGGCGTGGGCGAGGTATTAACATTAACGGAGAGTACATCTCACACTTGAGATTTGCAGATGACATCGTCATAATGGCTAAAACCTTGCAGGACCTTCAACAAATGCTGGGTGGCTTAGCTGATTCTTCTCAACGCATCGGTCTCCGGATGAACTTAGATAAAACTAAGATAATTATGTTCAATGAATATGTTACTCCGGAACCGATCGCAGTTCAGGGAGTTGCTCTTGAAGTTGTTCCGCAATACACGCAATAGTTGTTCCACAGATCAGTAATATGTAGCTAACTACATTTACCTAAGGCAGATGCTCCAACTAAAAAGTTTTTAATAGAAGAATACAGATGGGCTGGGCAGTGTTTCGGGAACTTCATCGAGTTTTCTCGTCGCGTATACCGCAATGCTTGAAGACCAAAATCTATAATCAGTGCGTCCTACCAACCATGACATACGGAGCCGAGTCATAGACACTTACAGTACGACTAGTCCACCAATTTAAAGTTGCTCAGAACTGTGGAAAGGGCTGTGCTTGGAGTTTCTCTGAGGGACCGAATCACAAATGATGTGATACGACAGAGAACTAAGGTAACCGACATATCCCATAGAGTTAGCAAACTGAAATGGCAGTGGGTTGGTCACATTTGCCACAGAACCGACGACCGTTGGGGTAGACGTGTTCTTGAATGGAGACCGCGGCTTGGCAAACGCCTTCCGACTAGGTGGAGCGACGATATACGCAGAGTGGCTAGCGGCAGCTGGATGAGATTAGCCGAGGATCGGGCTAAGTAGGTGCATTGGGCCTATGTCCAGCAGTGGACTAATACAGGCTGATGATGATAATAATATTACTATATCATTTTCTGCTTTTGCTTATTTTTTAATTTCATAGCTGCAGTCTTCTTTATTTTTTAGAGATGATGTCACGTAGTGATGTATGGTCCAAGAGTATCAATCTACCTAGACAAGAAGTGTTTTATACCAGATCCCCACTTTACACAGAATTACACTTTGATCAGCATCACATGAATTTATTTGGTTCTAAAATTTTTCTACCACACGCGCATAAAATACAACGTATTTTTCACCTGATGCATGGGGTATAAGGCTCCCTTTGATGGTGGTTTGTAGTGAGCCTTTGTGTGGTGCAACATGATGTTTGGGCTCTCCATGAGATCTTCAACGATGTCGAGGACCCTTTTATTCATAAGGAACTGGCCGAAACAGGCATGATGGCTTTGGAGGTTGTGGATTCCTTTCACCTGCAATTTAGTAAGTGAGACTTGGCTGTCTTATACTCAAAAGTTTTTTTTTCCATTCAATTAGTGCTTATATAATAATGCCCTTTAAATTTAAAGTGAGTAGCGACATGCAAATAATATGAATAAAGGATATATATTTCAAAGTAATAATAAAACTCTGAGAGCACAATTTCTGACCGAGGCCATCTAGCATTCAGTAGCGGAACTCGCACTTCAAACTCAGACCCAACCATCTATTGGGGAGTCGCAGAACTAATATATATAATAGTAGGATAATATTGGGCATTCTATCCCACCCTGCTCGTTACACTCGCACCGCTCGTTCCACTCGCTTGGTGGGATAGCATGCCCAATATTACTTTTTAGTTTTACTGTTAATACGTAAAGCAGCATGCTCACGAAATTTTGCTTCAAGTTCATTGTACATAAATTACACAGAATCATAACATGACTGTAATTATGAAAACATGCAGTCATCGCAAAACGATGCTCAGCCACCTGATCACGGGACCGAGCTATGTTCGGACAAAATCGATATCCTTTCACTTTTTTCTCGGTGGCGAAGTACCTATAAGTTAGCAGGAAGAATATTCCCCTTATAGTTAACCAACGGTCAGGCGACATTGTTATATAACAATGCCTGAATATGTAGCTAAAAGCAAAACACAATCAAACTATTATTACACGCTGTAAAGATGGGTTAATGATATATAGGTGCTAATGTCATATTGAAACGATTTAGGTACCTACTGCACGAACAAAAATAGGTCAAGTTCAATGCGTTTATCAGCGGTGTTGAATGTATGACTCATCGTCACACGTAATGTAGATATATTTTATACTTAAGTAAGAACTTATTTAGAGGATGATGGGTAAATCGACTTTAACTTAAGATGCTGTTTATCGGTCACCTTAGATTTCAATACTTAGATTTCACATCCTTTTCAGGATTTAGCTTTTGAACAATGCTTAAAGATTTTTAACCAGATTGGCTCGAGTATCCCCTAGTAATCGAGCTTCTATGGTGCGGGACCTCCATAACATATAAAGTTAGCGAAACATTGCCAAAGTGAAATGACCACGAATTGGCTCAAGGTTCCCTTAGAAAATTTATATAAATCATGTTTCTAAACCTCGGATAGGCTCAGGTTCCTTCATAACACAGGTTAGCAAAGCATTGCCAAAGTGAAATGACCACGAATTGGCTCAAGGTTCCCTTAGAAAAATTTATATAAATCTTGTTTCTAAACCTCGGATAGGCTCAGGTTCCTTCATAACACAGGCTAGTAAAACATTGCCAAAGTGAAATGGCCACGAATTGGCTCAAGGTTCCCTTAGAAAAATTTATATAAATCTTGTTTCTAAACCTCGGATAGGCTCAGGTTCCTTCATAACACAGGTTAGCAAAACATTACCAAAGTGAAATGACCACGAATTGGCTCAAGGTTCCCTTAGAAAAATTTATATAAATCTTGTTTCTAAACCTCGGATAGGCTCAGGTTCCTTCATACCACAGGTTAGCAAGATTCACCAAAAATTACGTTATGACCTGATTCGGCTCAAGGTCGCCCACAGAAACTATTTCACGTCCTGTTAGGATCATGTACTCCGACGACCCCAAAACATTAAAAAAACATTTGATTTTTTTAAATAGTTTGAATCCAGCGTGACCCTGCAGAATTTTATTTTTAATAAAAAATGGAAGTAGTCACATCTTGCAAAATCAATAAAAAAAAATCTACGCAAAATTTTCTAATTATTATATTCACCCATGAATTTTTAGCTTTGCACCAATCATTTTGAAATTAAGTTCTTACCTAGAAATATTTGCATAATAAAAGTAGTTTTTTTAAAAGGATACAATCCTGATTCTGGTTTCATACTGCTGAAAACACTGTTGTACACCGCTTCTGAACCTGCAATAAAAAACATGCTCAGGCCCAAAGTACCTACTTGTTTAAATAATTTACAGCTGGCAGACACATTGAATGCATTTATAATCGTTTAATTTTAAACCATCATACAGGCATTTAAGGGTAGTATTATAAATTATGTAATGGACATTTTTAACTGAGTGATTTAAATTTAAGTTTCTTTGCGAACATAATAAATATAATAAATTTATTTACTTAAATCATCAATCAAAAAATAACCAGAAAATTATTACATTGGTACTTTAAAGTAAATCCGAAATCAATAGGTCATGGAAACTTTACATAAACTGTGCATTTTTTAATGTAAGTTTATTTGCAAACAAAATGACAATGTTAGCCAGAATTTAATAAATTAATACTTTATCATGATATTTATGTATATAAATTTAGATTAATACTCACATAAATCGCAAAAAATCCGTGGGAAAATCTCATTTATCACGATCACTTCACAGTTCACACCATTGAATCACATAATGAAATAATGTACTTGTGTATTGCACAGCAATACAACAAAGTTAGTCGAAGAGTCACAGTACTTTCTTTCTCCTCTCTAAGCAGCTAGCCCTATTATTACATATTGGGTTAAAAATATTCACAAACTAGTTTAAATAGGTGGTATATAACCTAATATTTATAATACTTTGATTTAGTGATTATTTGTTGTATTTTTATCACAAATATGATATGGATAATATTAAAACACACGAATGTAAATGATTCACTTACGTATACCAAACTTTATATAAGTACTGATTTTAGTTTCATTGCTTACATAAGTAAAGAAATAACACTTAACGATCACATCTATAACTATTATAGATCCAAGAAATCCTAGTCATGGTCTGTAGAGGGAGCCGTGAACTACGAGGACCATATTTTATGGTTTTACAATACCCAGACACAGAACAAGTATTCACGTTTTTTTCTGTGCAGAAATATACTTGACCTGACACGGGAATCGAACCCGCCGCCTCTGGTTTATGAGTCGACCTGCTCATCCACCACACCATAGAGGCTGTCAATCCTTAAATTAAATTGCATTGTCTCCTTGACTATAACTTCCAAGTAACAATAACATTACTCATGAATCTTCAGTTGTCAGCATTATCGCGTCACTGTGTCTTTCTACATAGGTACCGTCACAGAATAGACAATACTACTAAGTAGTACTGTACAATGCAGACGAGCTTTAAATTAATACACGGTGCCTTAGATGTAAGATGCAAAGTAGGTACCTAAGAGATAGAAGATAAGGCCCTAGCTCTTAGAAAGTGGTCTACTATTTACATAATTAATGCGTAGAACTGTCAAATTTTTTTTTTATAGTTTACTGTTTTATTTAAATTCAATGATTGAAAAATATTATTTCTTGATGAAACCAACAAAATAAGTGTTTACACACATTATTTGATTTTACCGGGCTGCATAAAAACGCGCGTTTATAAACCGCTCGTATGCTTCAATTCATGAAAGCGGTGACGGTTCACGTTTGAAGAAAGACACAGGTGATCGATATTGCATAGTAAACAAATTTAGCATTTGTCCTTTTCTTTCCTGAAATGGTTATTGAAAGATGTCAAAATGAGATATCGATAATCGATTGATTGTATGATTTAGCTGTATTCAGCGAAAGCTTATATTTGTATGCTTCGTGAAGATGAGATGGTTAACTTTTGTTAGTGAAGATTATTGCTAACGATGCAATACTGATTGTTTTAAATACACTGTTTTGCCAGAACAAAATCATTCTTTTTCAAGAAAATAACCTTGCAGCAAGTGCAAAGTACTCAGTGCAAACTAACAAAAAGAAGAACCGGAGTTTTAAAATGTTAGTGAGTATTTATTTTTAATGTAATTTATTTATTTTGTATTCTAAATGTTTTTTTAATTTTTCTCTACTAATATGTTTTTTGTTTTCAGGTCTGACTCTGAGTACGAAAATACCATTTCGGCAGTAGCCCCTCAGTGCGCGCCGCCATCCAAAAAGGCAACAAAACGCGGCGCCCCCGTCGCCGCATCGCCAGCACCGAAAAAACAATCGAAAGCAAGAGCGAGAGTCCAGGAATTGTTCGGGTAATTATCTGCAGACTACAAATACGTGCATACCAAAATAATATTATTTTTTCGTTATCAACTAATGTGTGCTGTTATTTTTAAGGTCTGATTCTGAATCGGAACCCGAGAACCCAGCGGCGACGTCCTCCTCAACCTCATCCAAAAAGAGGCCGCAAAAGTCAAACAAAAAAGGAGCCGGTAGCGAGCAGCCTTCCAGCCTGTAAGTTTTCAAACGCCTGATTCAAAGTAAATTAACCTACGACTGAGTAATGTTCCATTATAAGAATTCTCGTATTAAGTTAAGCTGACAGTCATTATCTCGTTACTGGTGCTTAAAAACTTTTCAATGTTATAGGTACATGTATATTATTATGTATTACGCGTATTTTAACGCGGTAGCACTCGGCAGAAATTTTTATGTATTATTTTACTTTCATTGTTACAGAAAAAAGTCCGGGTTCTTCAACTATATTTTGAAGGCGGAAGAAAAGGCTGCTCGGGAGAAAGAGGAGACGGCCGCGAAGGTTCTGTACTCGTCCTTTACGAGCAGGGTGGCGGCTGGGCGTCAGCGGTGCGCCAAAATAACGGAGGGCAACTTTTACATAGATTTGAAAATTTATAATACTGATGACGCGCTGACAGGGACCTCTCAAACTTTGTACAAAAAGGCCTTAGTGGC
This sequence comes from Ennomos quercinarius, assembly GCA_910589525.2. NCBI lineage: Eukaryota > Metazoa > Arthropoda > Insecta > Lepidoptera > Geometridae > Ennomos > Ennomos quercinarius. The sequence goes on from OU342501.1 coordinate 9,664,490, forward strand.
CATTAAACTCCAAACTGCAGAGGGCTCCCCGCCTTGGGAAAAAATACAGCAATTTATGGAGGACGCCTACGGCGTCTTCAAAGGCTCGGATCCGGTGGTCTACAAAGATTAGTCACCAATTTTATATAAACCTTGGTGACTAATCTTTGTATCCCATCGTTATATTAGTTCATAGTAAGTAATAGTTTAGGTAATTTAAGTAGGTTAAGATAAGTAGGTAGGTACTTAATGTTACGATAGTATATAGGTTACCATATTGATACTTCAAATATATTATATTTTCTTATATGGCTTATATTTTTTGATTTTCTGGTTTTAGTTAGGCACAGTTAATAATACTTACAAAGATGCCTTATTGTGCAGTCTGTAGTACTTCCGTTGACGCAAAGTCTTGGATAGGGCACTTGCGAAGTAACGTTCATAGAAATAACAATAATAATTTTGTTGAACCACATAGCGAGGGTGTTGATATTATATCTTCGGCATTCCGCAAACGAATCGCCACTTACAGGTTAATATGTAATGAACAAGCTCTTAGTTCAATTGATGCGTTTTTTATTTCGATTCGCGATAAACTAAGCACTCTTTTAAACGCTTGTCTCAATAAACACATTTGCTTTAAAATAAACTTAGAGTACTTCGCTAAATTTCTTATGTTTAAAAATAACACTGAAGAAATGAAATCATTTCTGACTAAAAATATTATTCTATACAAAAACTCTAACTTTGATGTGTTCTTTTCAGACATGGTAAGTTCGTTAAAAGAAAAAGTAGAGTCATTTGAACATCAAGATTCAGGGTGGTCATTTTTACATAACACTCATTTGGAGGTCAATATTAACAAATATGAACCTCTACGCGGTTCCAGCTATATCGAATTACCGAAAAAAATTAAAAATAAAAAAGCATGTCTCAACATTCAAAATAAAGACAATTGTTGTTTCATGTGGTGTGTTACGGCTGCTTTATATCCAGCTAAGTCACACCCAGAGCGGGTAACATCTTATCCAGACTTCCGCACAGTATTGAATGTAAATGATGTGCAGTTTCCGGTTACGTTTTCTGATATACAAAAATTCGAGAGCAATAATTCGCAGCTCAGATTTATCGTATATGGGTTAAAAAATAACAAAATTATTGTGGGTCCTTTATACAAGTCGGAAAATAAAGAAGAATCTAGAAAGACCATTCATTTGTTGTTACTGGAAAACAACTCGGGAACGCAACATTATTGCTTAATCAAAAGCTTGTCTAAACTTGTTAGAAGTCAAATGACTAAACATCACGGAAAACTTTATTTTTGCGAAACGTGTTTAGTATTTTTTTCTAATGCTGCAGAGCTAAATAATCATGTTTGTGGTGGTGTTGTTACGGTGTTACCCGAGAAAGGATCGGTGATTAAATTCAAACATTTCGAACGTAAGCAGAATGTTCCTTTTGTTATATATGCAGATTTCGAATCTTTATTGGAACGAAACTCTGACCTTGACATTGACACATGTAACACGTCAACATTGCATCATCACTTACCAGCGGCGTTCGCCTATTACATTGTTTGTTCTGTTGATGAAAATTTAAATCGTTTTGTATCGCATCGCGGTCCCGATTGTGTAGAAAAATTCATTAAATGCATATTTGAAGACATGCAAAACATTCATAAGATTTTGAATAAAGCTACTCCAATGATTTACACTGAAAATAATGCACTTGATTTTCAAAATGCCACTCGTTGTCACATATGCGAACATTTTTTATTTTCAGACAAGGTTCGCGACCACTGTCATATCACCGGTCACTATCGTGGTGCAGCGCATAGTCTTTGCAATTTGCAATTCAAACGTCCATCGTTTGTACCAATATTTTTTCACAACTTGTCCGGCTATGATTGCCACTTGTTTATAAAAAAATTAGGGGAAGCTCCTGGTGCAATTAAGATCATTCCAAAGACGAAAGAAAATTACATATCCTTTACAAAAATTATTGCTGTGTCAAAAAACGAATTTATTCAACTCCGATTTGTTGATTCGTTGAAGTTCTTGGGAGCTAGTTTGGATAAACTAACAAAAACTTTGCATAAAGACAGCTTTAAACATTTGCGTGATTTTTTTCATGACGATAAAAAATTCCATCTGCTGTCGCGGAAAGGTGTTTACCCGTATGAGTACATGGATATGTGGGAACGTTATGAAGAGCGGTCTCTTCCCTCCAAAGACTGTTTTTATAGTTCTCTAACAAATGAAAACGTATCCGACGAGGACTATGAGCACGCGCAATTAGTTTGGACAGAGTTCAGAATGCATGATTTAGGACAGTATACGGATTTGTATTTAAAGACAGATGTTCTTTTACTAACCGACATTTTTGAAAATTTTAGAAAAACATGCAAACAGCATTACGATCTTGATCCTGCTTTCTATCTGACAGCACCGAGTTTGTCATTTGATGCAATGCTTCTTAAAACCGGAGTTCAACTTGAACTCATTGACGATTTGGCTATGCTGAGAATGATTCAACACGGGGTACGTGGTGGAATTTCGCTTTGTTCTCATAGAAATTGTTCCGCGAATCACGCTGCTCTTCCTGGTTATGACCGGACTAAACCGGATTCTTATATCATTTATATCGATTGCAATAATTTGTACGGATTCAGTATGAGTCAGTATTTACCATTATCGGGTTTCAAATTTATGGAGCAAAATGAAATCAATTCTTTGGATGTCACAGAAATCCCAGATGATTCTGTGCACGGCTTTATTCTAGAAGTCGATTTGATTTATCCGAACGAACTGCATAGTGCACACAACGATCTCCCGTTCTGTCCTGAAAAATGCATCCCTCCAGGTGGAAAAACGGAAAAACTTGTACCGAATTTGTATGACAAACATTTTTATGTTATCCATTACATCCATTTAAAAACCTGTCTGAAACATGGATTAATATTGCGTAAAATACACAGAGTAATAAAATTCGTGCAGGGACCGTATTTGAAAAAATATATTGATCTTAACACGCAGTTACGTCAACAGGCAACATCAACATTTGAGCAAGATTTTTTCAAGTTGCTAAACAATAGTATATTTGGAAAAACGCTAGAAAATAATGAAAAACGGGTTAATGTTAAATTAGTCAACGAATGGACAGACAAAAAAAATAGCACTAAAAAGAAAACGACGGCTGCAAAATTGATTGCAAGTCCACATTTTCATAGCGCATCTGTGTTCTCTAAAAATTTGGTCGCAGTGCAATTGAAACCAGATCGCATAGTTTTAGACAAACCAATCTATATCGGTTTTACCGTACTTGAGCTATCAAAAAGTCACATGTATGACTTTCATTACTCGGTATTTAGACCTGTCTATGATAATCGCATTAAGATGTGTTACACTGACACTGATAGTTTTATATATCATATTGAAACTAAAGACGTATACAAAGATCTAAAAGAAATCTTTATTTCGTATTTTGATACGAGTAACTATGCGATAAATAACGAGCACAACATTCCTCTTAAAAATAAAAAAGTTCCTGGCCTTTTTAAGGATGAGATGGGGGAAAAATGATCACTGAATTTGTAGGTCTCCGTTCCAAACTTTACTGCGTGAAAACAGCTGACAGCATCATTAAAAAAGCAAAAGGTGTAAAAAATACTGTCGTTGACGAACTAGATCTGGCCGACTATAATAAAACCTTATATCACGGAAACGTTTTGAAAAAAACAAATGTTCTTTTTAAATCAATAAAACATGAGGTATTTACACAAAAAGTAAAGAAAGTGGCTTTGTCAGGAAACGATGATAAGCGTTTGATTTCTGCTGATAAGGTATCCACAAAAGCTTGGGGTAACTGCTCAATCCTTTTTAGGACAGGTAAAATTGATTAAAATCATTCATGTACCTACTTACTTTTTTTATTATTGATGTGTAAATAAAAAGTTTGTTATCTATCCAGTTAGCTTATTTCGTGTTTCTTAAATTTGTAATTAGTATAATAAATAATGTTGTTTTTAAGGTATTCATACTCAAGTGAAATCAAACATTACGGAACAGCAGAGGTTGTAACTGGTCTTAGCTGCAATTATTGATATTGTTATTTTTAATTAAAACATTCACCAAGATTAAAACATGGAACTAAAACGGCCTGCTCATAGTCGTTATGCCCTGCAACAAACTCGTCTGCGGAGTTTTGACTCTTGGCCTAAAGGATTAGCTCAGTCACCAGAAGAAATGGCTGAGGCAGGTTTTTTCTACACAGGACAAAGTGATAAAGTGATTTGTTACTTCTGTGGTGGTGGTATCAAAGACTGGTCAGCTCCAGACCGACCTATGATAGAGCACGCACGATTTTTTCAAGACTGTTCCTATATTTTAATTTTGAAAGGTGAAAGATATATAAAAGATATAATAGAAAAAAAATATGATCAGTATCAAAAATCTGAGGCGTTCAATGTTAGTAGTGATAATATTAATGACGACGATGATATTCAAAGTAAAAAGTACTTTAAAAATATGATTTGTAAAATTTGTTTCAATGATGAGATTTCATTATCGTTAAATTGTGGACATCTTAGCTGTGTAAAGTGTGCACTATCTTTGAAAAATACATGCCCATTTTGTCGTAAAATGTTTTTTAGAGTTATAAGATTATACTTTTAAAATATTGTTACCTACCCTAGCTTAATTAGTTTATAATTATATGTCCTAGGTTTAATAAATGTATGGTACCTATAATACTATTCAAATTGTTTTATTATTTAGTTTTAATATACCTACCCTGAATTAGGTATTAAAATAAACAGAATATTAGTCAGTATACTGCACAGGTGGTATGGTTTCCAATTACCGTTCTTATACACAACCAATTGCTTTGCAAGCAAATATTCTGCCATTGCTGTAACAAGTTTGAACTTGCTGATCTTATGCGCGCAGGTGGTATAGTTTCCAGTTACCATTCACAAACTGCATTGCTAGCAAATAACTGAATCTGAAGTGCACAGGTGGTACGGTTTCCAACTACCATTCTCATACACGATCAAACTGCTTTGCAAGCAAATATTCTGCCATTGCTGTAACAAGTTTGAACTTGCTGATCTTATGCGCGCAGGTGGTATAGTTTCTAGTTACCATTTGCAAACTGCATTGTTAGCAAATAACTGAATTTGAAGCACACAGGTGGTACGGTTTCCAATTACCAGTCTCATACACAATCAAACTGCTTTGCAAGCAAATATTCTGCCATTGCTGTAACACGTTTGAACACGCAGGTGGTATGGTTTCCAGTTATTATTAGCGTAGGTACACAACAAAACTGTATTGTAAGCATGTATGATTCAGACATTGTTAAAGTTATTTAATAACTGTAATGAATAACCGCATTCAAACGGGCGCAGGCAAACGGAGCAGCAGCAAGCAACAAAGCACAGCAAGGGTTATTTTTATTTCAACGAAAACCTATCTACCAAAACAAAGTACCTAATGGTGAGTTTTGTTGTTTTTAAGTTACTTTCTAAATAGTAAGTGTAAGTGTTTAGTAAATGTGTTTAAAATATTTTGTTTGTTTCAGGCTACTCAGAATTATGGTTTCTCGATTTTGTCCGACCCAGAAGAACGCGCTGTTTCACCGGATCCGTTTTCTCAGTGTGCTCAATACTTCGAGCCTCCGACACCGCCGAACTCCCATGAACTCTGCGATGTCATCAAGGCTCAGCGGAAGGCGAAATCTAAGAAGCCCAGCAAGAGAATGGCAAAAGGCCATGTAATAGAAAAACGTCAGCGTGGTTACGAGCCGTCGTTTGTTATTAATGGAGAACCATCTCGAGGAATACGACTAATCAAAATACAAATTTTAAATATGGATAAACCTCAGCGGCATTCGAGTGACTGCAAATGTGAGGAATGCGAAGACAATGTAATGCTTAGTGCCCAATACGTTGTGAGAAATGTAAATGATACTATATATGATCAAACACAAAATGTAATCAATAATATTTCAAAAAACTTATGTGGTTATAGTTATGATTTTTCATAAAATTATTGTAATGTACCTACGTAATTATTTCTGTTTTATGTTAATTAAATATATTAAATTTTAATAATACTTAATTTTTATCATCACAAAATGTACTTCAATGAAGTTATAAATGTAGTTATGTAGTTATGGTTATGAATTTTCATAAAATATTATAATGTTGTATCTAAGTAATAATTTTCGTATTTGTTAAGTAGATATAAGAAATAATATAATCATTATGTGTAATTTAAGCTTACTTATAAAATAAATGGTATTTAACTATAATAAAATCTTTTTTTCCTATTAGAGTAGATTAGGTAGGAAATAAAAAATAATGCTTATAATAGTTAAAATATTTATTACAATGAATAAACAATTTCTTAAATAAATAAGTTAAATTTAAAAATATCATTATCTTCACACCATTTTTTTATACAAATTACATTTCTTAATGCACATTGTTTTTTGTGATTAACACAGTTATAATATAAACTATCATACCGTGAGTGCAACTTCATAAAATTAGGACACCCTTTTTCGCCTATATCAACTACATCACAGGTCTCACAAAGCTCCTGAATCCATTTAATCTTCTCCTGGCCTTTAGTTATAACTTTTTTTCTAATCAAATATGGTACTATGGTACGCTTTAGTTCTCGGTGGTCTATGAAACCTTCGCTCCACATAATTCCACGGTTGTTTTCAATCCATTTCACTTGTCTTTTTTCTTCTTTTGATAAGTTGTTATAGGAATAGGGAGGCTTCACCAAAAACGTTTGGCTATGATCTTCACTTGTAATTGCAATTTCTTTTATGATAAAATTGTTTCTTGAATCTTTGAATCCTTGAAGATCTACTATGATTGTATCAGGATTCATGTTATCTTTTTCACCAAGTTGCTTAGAGGCTTGTATTCCACAATACAGTCGTTAAGAATAAGACAGTATGCCGAAGTATTAGCAGGAATCTCTGTGTTGCTTTCAAACTCCACGCGTACGTTTACCACAGGTCCTGATTTTATATTGTCACACTGTCTAGAGCAATCAATAACGAAAAGTGGAGCTATTTCCTTAAAATTGGTTATACTTAACAAGGGCACGGTCCCACTACCGTAATAAGACTGTTGAAATCTGACATACTGCTCGTATAATATAGCATATTTGTGATCGGTAAAATTAACATTAAGGCTTTCGTAAGGAAAATACGTAGAATTGAGGTACACTTTCAAATCGCGTAAATTACAATGATCAAACTGTGACATATCTTTATCCCATTGATTTTTTCTATTTGTTTGAAGACCAACAATTACATATCTGGGTTTTTCTATTTGAGATGACGTTTTAATAGACCACGTGTGTTTTGTACTTTGAGGTAATAAAGGATACTCATATAGATCCCAGTTTCTAAAAGCGAGCATAATCGGTCGATCCTTTTCCAAAATTTTCAGTAAATTAATTTTTTCCTTGTCGGATACTTTAACATGTGGCATGCGCCAAATTATTTTATGAATTTCAATATTTTCTATAGTTTCTCCATTATTCAGTTTTACAGCATTTAAGTCTGTATTGCTACGTAGAAGAACCAATTCGTGTTTACAGTTAATGATAATTTTTTTATAATCTTCTGCGAATCCGAGAATATTTCTGAGCGGTATTGATGCTGAAAAGTTCACTCCTTGTCTTGTTCCATGAATGTCCCATCCCCAAGCTTTTGCTACTCTAGAGTCATCTAAACTCATAGATATCAAAGATTTCATAGTAGTTGATATACCAGCATTTTTGATCTTATCTATTTCCACTCCGTTAAGCTCATACCTAATATCTTGAAACAAGTAAAGCAGAGGATTGTTTGTATATTCAACGTGATCAACCTTCTGTTTTATATCTTTTTTTAAAATATTCACAGTTCCTTCTAAATACAAAGTACTGGCTGACGGTAGCACGTATAAATCTTGCTGATTAATAGGAATACGAATTTCATCATTCCTGTTAAAACTTGTCACATAAGGCTTGTATGAATGGAATTCGATGCCGTCGATTGTGTTGTCGCAGACAGGTGTACTTGTTATATCTAAAATGCTCATTTTAGAAGCCCAATAAATTTCAAATATTTTTTATTTTCTTTACTTATTTTTATTTTCCGTTTAGATGTGTCTTTGCGAATTGTGCAATTAACACTGATTGCTCTTGATACAGGATTCACGTATTTATTGTAGTCAATCATTTCCTTTTAAGATGTAGATAGAGCTGTATTTCCTCACCTCTTAGATTAACCAAATTATCATTTACGTCCAATACTCTAATATTAATAGAACTGATATTATGTTGATTGACAGGAAAATAAATGATGTTTTTAGGTATTTCTATGATTCTATATCCAGGAGGTACATTTGGCGCAAATTCATGAATAATATGACTTGATTTTCCGTTAATATATGATCCGCTTACTATATCACATTCGATCCTTACCACAGTCGTTGATAAAATGTTCACTGGAAGCTGCGACTCATGTATTATATTAGCTTTTAATACCTGTTTGCCGAAACCTAACAACATTCCAAGAGAACTTTCTTTCTCAAAATGTATGTCTTTAGTGCAATATATAAATGTTTTTAATGTATTGTTGTTGCAGTACAATTTAAGATTTGCATTTTTCATTTTGGTTTTCAAGTAGTCACAAATATCTTGAAGTTCATACGCTCCTTCGGGTATTACTATGATTTCATTATCATCGTAATAGAATTTATTATTTGTAATATCAATATTTGGAATTGAATTAAAAGTAGACAAATACAATAAAGCACACTCGTATTCGTCGTCAAGCTGTAATGCAGGCGAATAACTTGTTGATAAAAGTGATGTACTACCAGTTATGGACAGTGTGAAAGACATTGTAGTAATGACATAAATTAAAACAGTACTTTATATTTTATACATCTTTATTAATGTTTTCTAAATATTTACTCAACACAATAGTGGGGTTTTTCCAAAAATTTACAAGATATTTTATACACAGGTGTCCACAATTAAAAGAGTTAAAGCTTTGATATTTGCTATAATTGTATGTTACATCTTGTTTTAAATAATTAATCAATTCATAGGGTGGCTTTAAGTCACCGAAACTATCAAAATATTCACAATAATCTAAAAACTTAACGTAGGCTACCCAATGAGTTCCTTCGTTCGCCATACTATCCAAATTAACGACGGCACATTCAACTTTTCTAGGATGTTTTGGTAGCGTATCTCTCATATAAACACCTCTGAAGTAAGGTATGCGATGGACAGCATATTCTAGGATGTCTATGTTTGTGAGTGGACGATTAGGTAGCCGTTTCATTAGTTTTTTGATTTAACAAACAATCCATTACCCTTTTTATAAGGTTTCATATACAAGCCCTTTCCTAAGGCTATAGCTTCCATCACTTTATTATGACGCTGAGCTTCCTCCAAGTTGCGTTGAGCTGACTTATAATCGTTTACAGTTTTAGCGATTCCTGCTGCACCACCTGCCGCAGCGCCCAATGCAGATAATCCAGCGAAAATGGGTATTAAAGGTAAAATACCGCCTGTTTTTGGCACTGGTATAATGCGTGGCAGACTCATTCCTTTATTTTTGGAATTAATAAGTTTTTTCGCTGCTTTATATGCTAGTTTAATAGCCGTCGTGTTATTTTTTGGTTTTCTTTTCTTCAAACTGGAGCGAATTGAAGAAACCAATTTTTTGAAAGATTTCACTCCAGCTCCATGCTTTAATTTAGTTTTCATTACTTTACTTACTAGCCAGGAGGCTAGCTTTTCTCCTTTGCCAGCATCTTTAGATTTTATTCTCTGTTTTGCCATATTTAACAACTCCGAATCCGCTCTATGACGATCTTCTAAACTATTGTTAGCCGAGTATGCGATGTCGTGTTTCATACAAGCTTCATCCAATTTATTTATTCCTTTATCACCTCGCTGTAATCTTTCCTTCAGTTTCGTGCCCGGTCCGCAATAATTATATCCAGGTAAATGTAGTTCAAATGGTAAATTATTTATTACACTGTTAATAAGTCCTCTACCTCGCGTAACTGACATTATAATGTCCTCCAACTCGTTGTATCCTGATTTTTATACAATAGCTCGTCTATCAATCCAACTGTTTTCACTATTAGGCAAACCTAACCATTTTACAAATAGTTTGTTGCCTTTTCTTCTTATAACTTTTTCAATTAGATAAATACTTGGACAGTTAGTTCTTTGCAGTTCGTGCTCATAAAAACTTCCCAAAATTGGTTGCTTTTTAATATCTACTACTAAGTAAGTTATAGGGAATGTTTTATTAATTTTTTTAATCACGAACAGTTCTGTCGACCAGTTGGGGGTATAGCCCTTTTCGAAACTGCCTTTGTATTTGCTTATCCTCACATAATCCCCAATGCTAAATTTATTTCTTTTCAACATAAATATCTCTGATTTTCGAATATTATATCTGACAATGTTTTCATTCTCTTTATTTACGTCTACTGGTTTATGTTTGGTAATGCGGTGCTCTGTGTTGTTGTAGCATTTCACAACACTTTCTAAGGGCTTGCCAATCCATTTGTAACTACCGTTTAGACTAAAGTATTTGTATAATTTGTTTTTCAATGTTTTAATTAACCTTTCAACAATCGAAGCTTTTTTTACTGAATATGTAGAATAATGATTGATATTATACAAAAGCATGAGTTTCTTAAAGTTTTCATTGTAAAACTCTTTTCCCATGTCTGTTTGTAAGCTTATTGGAGAGCGATTAGTGATTTTTAAAATGTGTTCGAATGCATTTGATACTTCTGTTTTTGATTTTGTCTTGACTGGAACAGTTAAGCAAAGTTTTGAGAAGCAATCTATTATAACTAAAATGAATCCAAATCCATTATTGTATCGCTTTAAATTCTGTATATCAATAAGATCTGCTTGCCATAAGTCATCGATTCCCTTTAAAACCACAGGTCGCCTTGGGAAATTTTTTCTTGCTGTTTTGTGAATTTCATTTACTACTTCTTCCTTACTCATTTTAAGTTTAATTTTAAAACATTTTCTAACTCAGCTTTAGTACAATAATTTTCTTGAAGTTTACCGACTGAAATCAGTATGTCGTTTTTAATAGCATAAAGTAAATGTTGGACTTCTTGTTTACTATAATAATTTTGTTTAATCCTGTCCACATAATCCTTGTTAACAGCATCACTATCCGCCGAAGGAGTTCTCACCCCTGTCAATCTTGTCTGTTGTAAATCGAATTCTTCGTTTTCCGTTTTTGTTAAAGTATTGTCAAATACACCTAGTAATTCTGTCAATCGTAAGCGTTTATGTATATGGTTTCCAAATTTATCTGTATTCATTGCATCAGGTGAACCGCAATGTTTAAGTTATGAAATGGAAATGAGTTAATTTTGAAAACTTCATTGTATTTATTTATTTATTTATTACACCACTTTCACGCAATTCTTCGATGATTGATATTATTTCGTTATCTACTCCTGTGTTACCAGCATCACGTGAAGCGATTAATAATTTTAATCGCTCAATCAATTCATTTGGATCGTCCCAATATACATAATCAGTAGTTCTCTTCCATTTTTTTAACAGTGGTAATCCGGAACCTTGTCGTAAATCTTGATTACTGCCTTCAGTACTTGCAGAAACTTTTCGTAATTTAAATAATGGTTTTATAATAGCTAAGTACTTTCGTCCTCTGTTGCTTTTCATTGGCTTGTGTGGATCATAATCTCTTCTGTGAGCATTAGTATCTAACAGCATTGACTTATAGTGGATAGTATCTTCATCCGTGACCGCAGCTAAATCTGGGATCTTTCTAAATAACAGCTCGTATATTCCAGGGGTTTTTTTGTATTTACGTCCACTGACTTGTACGTAGTCATCAGTAACAGTAACACGAGATGACCCCATCATTAGCTTTCCGCGTTCATTCCTTACACCAAATGGAATGTTGCTCAAAACGTCTGGAGACAGAGACCAAGAAGATATATTATAATCTTCATTACTTTCACTAGATCCAACTGTCTTAAAAGATACATTGCTTGTATCTTTAGCATCGCTTTCATCTTCTTCCTCACTCTCCTGATACTGATCTGAATTATCCATTTTATCTTCTGAATCAGTGTCTTCATATTTTGTTGCATTGCCAAAAAGTGTGATATCAGACTGCCTCTTAATAAGAGTTTTATCAAAGTTTTTTGACTCAATGGATGTGTTGAGCTTATTATTATGTGCATTTGTATTCTCATTTTTCATAATTTGATTAAGTGGGTTAATTATCGGTTTAAAAACGTTTCTGATCACTTGATCATTTTCATTCTCTATATCTTTCATTTGACGTATTTTCTTTTTAACGGCTTCTGCAGCATTTACTATTTGTCTTTTTAGATCTTTTTCCATATTTATTATTTTGAAAATAATATGTACTTATTTTTGTACTGCTTAGTGTATAATGAAGTCCTATGTATGAAACTTTTATTTATAAGTACTAATTAAACTTGACAAATGTGTCAAAGTTTTTTCTGTAGGCACCTCTGTTTTTTTCACAATCTTTGTTAATCACCAGGTAGTTGTACGGTTTGCTCCAAATCCTTGAACACATTTCTCTGAACTCCAACCATGTCATGTCTGTAGTTACATGTTCATCATAAATATGTCTCATGTTTACATCATCTTGTTTAAAGAGTATAATTAAATTTGCATTATCTCTCACCAACTGTTTAGGTATTTTACTATAAGTTTGATTTAAATAAAAACAATCAATGTGTTTATGTCTACCCATAGCGAAATAATCTCGCATGTTCGACTGGTTTTCACATGCAACATCATCAAATATTATTATTGAATTAGGTTTGGCGTCCTGTGGACTAATAACGTCTTCATTAGCTTGATATTTGGTGAAACAAATATTAGGAACCATTTCCAGGACTTTTTCTAGAAATATATATTTCGGTTGATACAAAGTTTTAGAATATACATATATATTACGGTAACGTAATCCTTTTTCATGTAAAAGGAGACCAACCATTAAGTTTGTTTTTCCACAATTAGATGGTCCGATAATCAAACAGCGCATTGTGTTTGGAAGTAATTTTCCATGTCGAAAGATGTTTTTTTTACAATCTTCATATATTTTGTTAAAACTCAATGATTCCGCTTGTTTAATAAACTTCATTTTTATGTATCAATGTTAGGGATGTTTTCCATGCAATGATAATTTTTTCGTTGTTATGGTCGTTATATACGAGTCACCATCAAAGCTTGAACACTAAATTTTCTCGCCATAACAGGATTTCGAAAGCGAAGTAGAATTACTTCATCAACGACAATAAAATAAAATAATATTGGGTATGCTATCCCACCAAGCGAGTGGAACGAGCGGTGCGAGTGTAACGAGCAGGGTGGGATAGAATGCCCAATATTATCCTACTTATAATCCATACTATCTTCCATGGATGTAGTAGAATTTTTATCAATGGTACAACTACGCTTCAGCTATACGTCGCTAGATGGCGGTGGTGGGCTTAGTTTAGTTTAGAATCATGCTGAATTTCAAGACAAAAAGTATTTTATGTCCTACCTCATAGTATGAACTCGAGTGATGCCAAGTTTCATTGGAATTCATTCAGTAGTTTCGGTGTGATGCACGTTCAACATACCAACAGACAGTATCGCGTAGACACTAGCCGCTAGATGGTGGTAGATGGAATTTACGTGAAAATTTTAATTTGTAAATTGGTTTTCTTAAATTTATGTATAAACTTAAGAACAAATTTAACGTCAAACGATTAATTACTACGTCGACATTAAAAATAAAGTGCAAAAAATGCAAATCTTAGGTACTTAATTAATTTATTCATTTTTATCCTGCATCACGCAATCGCTATTTTTCCCGGTTTTCGTGTGTAAGGAGCGCATTACTTCGACCAACTGATTAATGAAAGTATCTCCTACTGGGAGAATTATGAATTTATTATAGGTATGGATAAACATAGATTTACAATTGAAAAATGCATTGTTATTAATTTTTTAAGTCGGGTAAATTAGGTATTGAATGTACGAGATAATATTATGTTAGTAGATAATTTAATACTTATGTTAAAAACATAATAGGTACCTACCTAAAATATTTTGCCCGCTAAATAGCACAGATTTGATAACACTTTAATAATACCCATTCTTATGTAACTTCCAACAATCGCATGCACAGATCATAATACCCTCTGACCTTCACAATATTATATCAACATAAAATATTTAATAATAAAAGGTTATGGACCCAACATTTTTAAAAAGAAATGTTGAACCAATTTACATACCGTGTAAGGACTGTCGGTTATCCTCAGTGCATCAAATCGCTTGCCAACCCATGACTGTTCCATAAGCGCCTGATTTTTCCTTTGAAAGAGCTTATCATATTCATCGGACATTTCATCCAACTCCGCTTTTTTTAGCACATCCTTCACAAGGATGTATCCGTTGTCCTTATAGAATTGTTTCTGTTCCACTGTTAATCCAACCATGATTGTTATGATTCACTTGACTTCTCGACACAGACTGATATTAATCTTAAAAAACAATACGATATATATTATACACGCACACATGCTTCGGTTTAGCTGTGTTTAAACATAACGAAATCAAACAATTACTTTCAAGACTTGTAAGTAATTAGTGTGTTATGTTTAACTAATGCTATGCTCATTAGTAAGCTCAAAATCGCGCAACGAGCTGCGGAGAAAGCTATGCTCGGTGTTTCCCTGCGAGATAAGATCCGAAACGAGGAGATCCGCAGGAGAACTAAAAAGACCGATATAACTCTTAGAATTGGCAAGTTGAAATGGCAATGGGCAGGCCACATGGCTCGTAGAACTGACAACCGTTAAGTAAGAAAGGTTTTCGAGTGGCGACCATGAACCGGAAGACGCAGCGTAGGGCGGCCCCTGACTCGGTGGACTGACGACCTGGTGAAAACCGCGGGGAGCCTATGGATGCAGGAGGCAAGCAGCCGCTCAAAGTGGCGCTCTGTGGGGGAGGCCTATGTCCAGCAGTGGACATCTTCGCGCTGTTGATGATGATGATGATTTGTTATGCTTAATGTAAGTACATTTGGAAGTAATGTTGACAATTTTTCAGGCATGGTTTTTTCTATATATTTAGTTTAAAATGCTTGAACTTATAAATCGTAATATCCTTAAAATGCTGCCAGCATTTTCTAAACTAGATGATAGGGCCGGGATGCTTTTCACTCTGCAAAGCTGTCATGGTGCAGAAGATTGTGCAACGGGCCAGAGAGGACAATGGGGAATGTCCAAAATATCTCGACCTCCGTTTTATATTCGTTTTTGAAAATATAGACCAATCTATGAAGTTAATTTAATTTTTTTATACTGAAAGTGATTTTTGACAATAATTTATATCGAAATTCATTATTATTGGTTTTGCGTTTACATATTATTTTAGTGCTGTAATACAAGACCTATAGAGATCTCCTATTTAATGTTGCTGAGAGCTATGGAAAGGGCTAAGCTATGCTTGGGGTTTCTCTGAGGGACCGAATCATCAGAAGTGAGGTGATCCAACAGATAACTAAGATAACAGACATTGCCCATAGAATTAGCAAACTGAAGTGACAGTGGGCTGGTCACAGAACCGACGACTGCTGGAGTAGACGTGTTCTTGAGTGGAGACCGCGACTTGGCAAACTTAGTAGGTGGAGCGACGATATACGCAGAGTGCTGGCGGCAGCTAGATGAGATAAGCAGAGGATCAGGCTAAGTGGCGTGCATTAACAGAGGCCTATGTCCAGCAGTGGACTAATACAGGCTTATGATGATGAAAGGTCTCCTTCCTTCAAGCCTTTATAATTGTTTGACTTTTAGGTCTTTGGGATGTACGCTACTTTATTTTAGGCCCTACTTTTTTATGACCTTAACCATAAAATTAGGTGCGATAAAAAACTTAGAAATAAGGAATAGAAACAATTCATAACTCAGACTTATTAAACATATTTTATTAAAACTAGTTTAATATTATTATTTACAACTATAATATATTTGTATCTGTCGAAATATGCTAAAATTAATAACAGGTTATCCAGGTCAGCGCCAGTCGAAGACTTTTTGTCTAAATCTTAGTCTTCTATTACGTATGAGAGAATCGCTCAGCTGTGCTCTCGTTTTTGTTGACGTTGACGCCGCGGAGCATCCATCCGTAGCCTGGTTGGACTCGCACGTCTTTATCGACGGTCTTATCATCAGCGTTCACGAATTGAGCCAGGTACATGCGACGCGGTCGTGTGGAAGTGTTGTGAGTACTGCCATGGACGAGTAGACAGGAGAAGAAGACCACGTCACCTCGCTCTGCGACAACGGGGGTGGCTTTCTCAATCAGCCATTGTTTCTGAAATGTTATACCACTTTGGTCATATGAAATTTACCTATTCATAAGTTTGATGATGTGTTTTGACTTCTTCTACGGTTCTTTTTCCGTGTTTTGTTAGATGTATGTACCACACAGACAGCGATAAATTCTACCTAGATCCATGAAGTTAAACTGATGACTGTGATATATCATCATCATCATCATCAATAACCTGAAGACGTCCACTGCTGAACATAGGTCCACAGAAGTGGTGACTTTCAGCGGTTGCTTGCCTCCTGCATCCATCGGCTCCTTACGGTGTAAACAGATCGTCGGTCCACCTAGTGACTGTGATATTGATTTTGTGTAAAAAGTTAATCAAAGTTATAATAAAGGAATAATTTATGTAACTCTGAAAATGAAAAATACCTTATCAACAAAATGGTAGTTGTCTTCCTCTGCACTTTCGTCATTTTTCAATGGTCCGAGCTTGTGTGAGCCTGGGTACACGAACAAGCCTCCGTTCTCAGGGTTAGCAGCATCTAAGTGGACGAAGGCAGCTATCGGAGAGCAATTCACATAGGGAAAGTATGGGTAATCCTGTAAAAAAAGAGAGCTTAATGTTAAACATTTTCCATACAACATTTGCTTGAGATTATAATAATTGCTCAAAAAAAGCGCAAATAGTTTTTCTATGTCTGGATGTTGTGGGAACATGGTTCTCGTACTTCTTGGGTCCCCATATAGATACAGGTAATGCTAGTCAGGGTCAGGGTTCAGGATGTATGTGATCATTAGCTCCAACAGCATCCTGTCCGCGCTCGCCGCTAGATGGGACAGTCCCATGTTTGCACACTGGATGCTCCTTCACAATGAGCTGTAGACATGTGATTTGTGCTCATTGTGGAGGTTGCATGTATGGATTGCCCGCACTCTTGCTTGTTTATTTTACTAGGTGGTAGGACTTTTCTGCAAAGTTCGTCTAGGTAGGTACCACCGCTTTGCCAGTTATTCTGCCGCCAAGCAGTTGTGTGCAAGCACTACTGTGTTCCGGTTTGAAGGGCATTGTAGCTAGTGAAATTACTGGGCAAATGAGACTTAAGAACTGATCTCACAGTCTAGAAATCTTTTTTAGACTGTGTGATGTCTCAGGACGCGAAACTTTAATTTAGATTTCCGAGTGACACTGCAATCTGTAATTGGCGGCCGTGACGCTTAACACCAGGCGAACGACTAGCTCGTCACGTCATTCGTTTACTTAAAAAAAATATTACTTTTTAATCTTTTTGTTCTTTTAATATCTGATTTTAATTTTAATTTTGACTTTATTTTATTTTAATACTTATTTTATTTAATGAATGCATTTCTATGTATTATGGACACAACACGTATAAAATGTATTTTTTTTAATTAGGCGTTATTATTTATTTGTTTCCAGATGTGATTTTAAAGTCATTATGCCTAATTTAACCTTCTTTAGACGCGATATGTTTAAATTTAAACCTGCGTCAACTAAATTGTGAATTCCTGATGGTGGCGGTCATATTTTGATAGTAGTTAATAGTAGTTTGTATAGTTTTGTGTGAATAGTGAGTTGTCTAGACCCATTCAATTGAAAGGTCAATATTTTATTACACACTGATTAAAATAAATTGAAGCTAATTATACTATACCACTTGTATTATTTTGTCAGTTGTGTGATGCTATAAATGCGATTTGTCATAATATTCTTACTAAGATGCGTAGAAACGTCAACCAGACGCTCAATTTTACCTGATGCATGGGGTATAAAGCGCCCTTTGATGGTGGTTTGTAGTGAGCCTTTGTGTGGTGCAGCATGATGTTTGGGCTCTCCATGAGATCTTCTACGATGTCGAGGACCCTCTTATTCATGAGGAACTGGCCAAAACAAGCATGGTGGCTTTGAAGGTTGTGGATTCCTTTCACCTGTAATTGGACATTACATATTATATTATAATATTTATATATTTTATTTGGCGAGCCTTTCGCTACACAAGTAAAATTTATATATAGGTAGAGCCTACAAATTAGAAACAATCGATGATGATGTTAATATTTTTATTTTTATCTATGTCGATTCTCGGTTCTCGTCCGGATATTTAAGAGGCATTGGTCCCCACCAATGCCTCTTAAATATCCGGACTGAAATATCCGAAGCCAACGCCAAGATATAAAAATTATTATAACTATATAGTTTATAACTATGACAATAGAAATGATGCAAACTATTTTGTATATTATTATAAAGGTTTAAAAATAAATCTGACCTATTGTGGTGAACTTATGATCTACGTTTGGTTTATGGAATGAGATAAGATAACGGCACCTGCCAATTTTGTTATTATTACGATCAAAATGATATTACACCAACAAGCAAAACCTATATACGACTGATTAAAATATGTAAACAAAATCAAAAGCTTAGATACCTACATAATTATAAATAGGTACCTACCATCTAATTATGAACGATAGCTTGCACTTGACCTTTAACAATGATATCAGAATTTACTGGAACTACACAGATCTTTTAGTCACCCATTATCTATGGATGAATGAGGCAAGCGGCCGCTCGCTTAAAGTGGCGCTCGGTTTAGCAGTGGACGACTTCAGGCTGATGATGATGATGAATAGTCTACGTACCGTGTATGGACTGTCACTTATTCTCAGGTCGTCATCTCTCCTGCCAACCCAAGATTGCTCCATTACCGCCTGGTTCTTCCTTCTGAAGAGATTATCATACTCGTCGGACAATTCGTCCACCTCTTGCTTCGTTAGCGCATCCTTCATGAGAATGTATCCATTGTCCTTGTAGAATTGCTTCTGTTCCGGTGTTAGTCCAACCATGATTGCCTAGATGAGATTTACGTGAACTCTCGACACTGACTGTTGATTACCACGGTCCTCAATTCTTTATATACCTCGAGCAAAATTGACAATAACTGATAATTTATGGTGACCTGTGCCCATATCCTCTGAGGTCGCCATGATGATAATGGTCAGCTTGTCACACAAAACTATAGGACTCGGTGTTAAGATGGGGTTATCAGTTTAAGTTAAACATATCGAATTACGCACGTTCACGTCAGCGAGCAAACGAGATCTGTACCTAAGAATTGTACGTAGGTATACCTAAATAATTCAATATTAATTACCTAAAGCTAATTTACATATCAAGTAAGATACAATTTTAACCACCGTAAACTGGTATTTTGCAATACATATAGTTCATAGTCCATTTCATTATTATTCTGATTAAAAATATCATTGAAAATTGGTTCAAACTTGGAGGAGCAAATGAATCCAAAACTACGGTTGTTTTTTTTTCATTATGTATTCCGAGTGATTTTCTGGAAGTAAGTAGTCAAATAAAATAGGTCTAGCAGGAACACGTTTTTCAGAAGCATACAAGGCGCATAGCCGGGATCATAGAAAAAAATTAGACAACAATAGTACATAGTGATATAAGAGTACAAAGTTGATCACTGCACTCAAGGCAGTAACATGCGCGTGAGCCGCAGGCGAGCGCATTATGGGAGCCTAGAGTGTAATGATCTATGCACTCGCATGTCATACGACGTTTTTCATCACAGCTGCGAGGAAAAAACAGAGTTGTACTGTTAATTAACTTTGTGAAAAATGTCGTGCAGGCCTCCTATTTTCACGCGCCGTCAGAACCATGTTGATGGCGCGAACAAAATCGACATCGAATATAACGAAACCAAATGAAAACTTGAAATGGAACTGGAACTAGAATTGGAACTGGAACTGGAACTGGAACTAGAACGCGAACTGAAACTGTAACTAGAAGTGGAACCAGAACGGGGAATGGAACTTAAACTAGAACGGGAACTGGAACTGTAACTAGAACTATAACTTGAACTGGAACTAAAATGGGAACTGGAACGTTAACTGGAACTGGAACGTGAACTGGAATTGGAAAGTGAACTGGAACGTGAACTGGAATGTGATCTGGAACGTGAACTGGAACGTGAACTGGAATGTGCACTGGTACGTGAACTGGAACGTAAACTGGAACTGGAATGCGAACTGGAACGTTAACTAGAACTGGAACGTGAACTGGAATTGGAAAGTGAACTGCAACGTGAACTGGAACGTGAACTGGAACGTGAACTGGAACGTGAACTGAAATGTGATCTGGGACGTGAACTGGAACGTGAACTGGAATGTGCACTGGTACGTGAACTGGAACGTGAACTGGAACGTGCACTGGAACGTGAACTGGAACTTGAACTGGAACTAAAATGGGAACTGGAACGTTAACTGGAACTGGAACGTGAACTGGAATTGGAAAGTGAACTGCAACGTGAACTGGAACGTGAACTGGAACGTGAACTGGAACGTGAACTGGAACGTGAACTGAAATGTGATCTGGAACGTGAAATGGAACGTGCACTGGAACGTGAACTGGAACGTGAACTGGAACTTGAACTGGAACTGGAATGAAACGAAATGACGAAAATGTACGTATAACTTGCAGTGATACACAAACTTAACTGAATCGTGCGGCAGCGTGAAATAAAAAGCACGCGTTAGAAATTTCTTGGATTATGATCCTAAAAGCGGTGGGATAAGAGCCACTTTACGAGCAACTGTGATAAAAATAAAATTACTATTGCAAGCTGATATCTTTTTTTCGGATGAATTTGGATCAGTGGATGCGATAAAAAAACATTTTTTAGATAAAAAATTGAGCACGTTATATTTCAGACTAGCTGACCCACTCCGGCTTCGCACGGATTAATTAGTTTTGCGCCTTATCTCAGTCTAAAGGAAGAGAGAAGGAAGCGGGAAAAAGATAAGAGAAAAGGTTGAATGGATGAAACGGAACTTCATCCATTCATCCTTTTCCCTTATCTTTTCTCTCCTCCCTTCTCTCTTTCCCATAGTACAGGATAGGAGTGGCTTTGGACCTAATACTGAAGGTTGGATGTCTCTAATTTCTGAACCACAAACCCGAAAACCTTGACATATTTACGGGTCAATATTTAAAACAACCCCTTTTCAACAAAAAAAAAATTAATGAAATTGGACCACGCGTTAATGAATTACAAATAAGTACATATTTTTAATTTCGTCCCCTCTCCCGCGGAAAACGTGCTGAATTTCGGGATTAAGAGTATCCTATAGCCTACCTCGTAATATGAACTCAAATCATGCCAAGTTTAATTTGAATCCATTCATTAGTTTCGGCGTGATGCTCAGCCAACATACAGACAGACAGACAGACAAAAATGAAAAAAAATATAGTTTTGGCTTTAGTCATAATGTGTAATAAATATGTACTAACTTTAGTATCGATTATAGAGAGCCCTCCAACAAAATTTTTCAAAATATCTTTAACGTACAGTATTGACCCTGTTACAGTTCTATTATAAGTAGGTATAGATTGTCGAATTTGTTTATCGATCGGTATCATAGCAATTATTATTTCATCCTTCCTTTTAAAGAATTAATTTTGATTTATATGATTTATAAAACAGTAAATAACAATTAATAACAATGGTAAAATGTTTTTTCAATATCTTGATAAGTTACGAAGTTTTATAATAATCTGCTTGGCTATTTCATGGTGTAAGATATTGCGGCTTCCATGCAAATATGTATATTACGTGACGTGATTCATACACTTACGCTAAAATATTGCCAGCAACGAAGCCACTCTTTATCCTATGTCAAAGGAAAGCCCTGGGAAGGGTGAGTAAATAGATGGGGGAAAACGCTGAGTGGATGGGATGGAACGAAAGGAGGCAGGTGACTCACTCATTCTTTTCCCCTATCTTTTTCCTTACGCTTCCCTCTTCCCTTGAACAATGTAAGGGGTAAAACTAACTCGTGCAAAGCCGGGGCGGGTCAACTAGTGTGATACCAATTGCATTATTTTTTCGATGCACTGGTACTGGCAATTGCTTATATTAAGGGATATCCCATGTTCACTTTTATCTATAGGTGAAACTATGAGTAAGTATTATATCAGCGTAGGCCGGCCCCCCACTAGGTGGACCGATGACCGGTGGTGGTGGTTTTTATTTGTTTATTTTTATTTTTATTTTTCGTCCTTACCATAAAAATAAGTAAATAATTTGAGAAAAGTAATTTTGATTTGATAACAATTAAAGTGGGCACTTATATATTTTTACCATAGGGTTATCGATTTATAGCAGCTCCTTATTTTCGAGTTCTAATATAAACAAAGATAATGTTTTGTCAACAAAAAACACGATATGGGGAAAAAAACAATGATTGAGCGGAAAATTGTAAGCTTATCAATAAATTGTCGTCATGTAATTGTTTGAATAATAATCGTTGGTGCCCATAAAGTTATCATGTTGTTTTCCTATAAAATAGTTTCGCAATAATTTTGTTCTAGAATGCAAATTAAAAGCTTATGACAGCCTGCAGCGCAGCACGGCGGCCAGCCGTTGCACTAGTCATTGGACTGTCGGAAACAATCGGAATCCTATTTTGTAGTTCTTCTGTATTGTTGCACAAAAACAGTACTGGAACATTTCGAAAATTATGGTAATGAATAATTTGAAATTTATAATTTTAGAAGTTTTCAAACTGTAGGTACTTTACCTATTATAATGTCTATTAAGTTTTATTACTTTTATTCTTTATTTACTTATACACATTTACATATTCGCAGGAGAACTAAAGTGACCGATTTATAGCTCTTAGAGTTAGCAAGTTGAAATAGCAATGGACAGGCCACATCGCTCGTAGAACTGACAACCGATGGGGAAGAAAGGTTCTCGAGTGGCGACCACGAACCGGAAGACGCAGCGTAAGCCAGCCCCCCACTCGGTGGACCGACGATCTGGTGAAAGCCGCGAGGAGCCGATGGATGCAGGAGGTGAGCAGCCACTCAAGGTGGCGCGCTCTAGAGGAGACCTATGTTCAGCAGTGGACGTCTTCAGGCTGTTGATGATGATTATGACACATTTACAACATACTTAAAAATACATACAATTTATACTTACCTATATCTATGTACACATTTACAGGTGCTTATTTAATATTGTTTAATAAATAATATTAATAACAAATTATTTACATTATTCATGGCGAGTATTTCCTGACAGACAATATTATTATGTCTGCCAGACTGGTTATAGGACAGGACCACGTCATGGCAGACTTATAGGCTGATAGACAACAAACCAAGACTGCAAGTCCTCGTCAATAACCTACCAAAGTACCACGAACAATTTTCGCTACAAAAATGTATCTAATAAAATCATTTTATACCAAATACAAGCCATGGCGGTTCATTTAATGATCATAGATTAGTTAGGTACCTATAACTATAAGTTTTACAGATTTCCACAGCATGACGTTTCCAGGTAGGTATAGGTACGTCGTGCCCAGACCTTCAAGTAGCAATTAATTGTTAGTGCTTACCTAAAGGTAGACATCCAGAAGCTTTGGCACAGTGGTTAAATTCTCTAAGCTTTGGAATAACAGGGCACATTCATGTTTAGACTTTATGCGCGTTGCTCCACCAGAGGCCGACATGTTTAGAACAATGATATTAGATCGACATGCTCCCGGCGTGACATTGCCGCTGTCGATCGATGATTGTAAATTATTTCATTGATGGAAACAATAACGCTAATTTGCATTATCCCATCCTATTTTATGCTGCTACTTAAATTAAAAAAAAAAAAAATTAAAACGTTTGAAAAAAAATGAATAAAAAAAATGAAAATGAAAAAAAGAATGAAAATGATAAATGAGAAAGTTTGTGTGTGTGCGCATATGTGTTGGTGTGTAAATGTTCGTTACCTATCTTCTATCTCCGTAAACTGAACCGATTTTGATGAAATTTGAAATGCAAGATAGCTTATACGCTGGATTAACACATAAGATACTTTTATGCGCAGGTGAAACCGCGGGCCGCTACTAGTAAATATATAAATGACAAGCTGTAAAGGGCGTTCTTAAACTTGAACAATTATTTTTATTTATAATTTTATAATTCTTGTATAAAAAATAAACACATAGGTCATTCAATATATTCTTTATATCATTCACTGTTAATTTACGTCAGAAACACTTACAAAGATGTTTATTACCAGCTGCTATCTATAATACCTAAGCTTATATACCTATGCACGATTAACGATTGTATGGCAATGCCCGTTTTCACCAAAGATCCCTAAATTTTAAGGGACCCTTAAAAAGATTTAAGTGACATCTGACAGTAATTTTGTTTTCACCGGCGATTAAAGGATACCCAAAGCTTAAGGGATCCCCTAAGTTTAGGGGGCCGAAGCTCAACCCCTTAGCGTTAAGTGGCAGATTAAATTATCGAAACGCCAGTTTTTTTTTTCAATTGTATTTGACAATTGTTTCTACCCGCATAACGCCAGAAAACGTATTTGTTTTAATTTTTTCGGATGCATAATATATTAAAAACTCTAGTGCTAATATCAATAAAGTATGTTTATTTATTTATTTAACCATCAGAAAAATACAAACTTACATTCGGTAAAAATATGCCTTAAACCTAGGTTAGGTTTGTCCAGTTTGTTGCTTCTATTTTTGATGATTATTCTCTAAAATATATAAATAAAATAACGAAAATCGGCAACGTACGGTTTTTGGAAACCGTAGAAAAGAATAAACTGTCACTTTACAATGAGCAGTTTTATTTTAAAAAAAAACCTAGTTCCGCTTCTTTTCTAGATGGCGCTGTAAGTACATAGTTTAAAACTTTTCACAGAGTAGTTTAAACATAAGAAAATGCTTAGACTACCTACAAGGCAATGTCAAATTCAGTTGAGTGGACCACGAGTACATTGCCTGTAGTATCTCCTAAGTAGTCTGTGGTGCATTCTTCTTAAGTAAATTGAAGACCAGTAGATCTGCGAGATAGAAAAACGTTAATATTATGATCCAAAATAAAGCCGAGCTATCCCGCAACGAAACTAAAAAAAATGAAAGAGTTTAGAGTTGTCAGTCAGTATCGTGACACATTTTCTCTAACCTGTGGTCTATGCTTGAAACAGTGACTGTGACAGCTTTTGGTAAAACCACAACTGGCGCCATCTATTGGGTCATACATAAAATGCAATTTCTTTTTTTTAATAAAAAGCCTCATTTAAATGTCACTCAGCGCTGTGAAAACGAATTTAGGTAAGGGTCAAATCTAAGGGGCCCTTAGCCAAAGGGACTCCTTAGTTAGGGTGTAGTTTAGGGATCTTTGATGAAAACGGGCATAAATCTAGAAAGGCTCAGCAGCAACTCGGCAGCTTTCAAAGTCTTGCACCTTTTCTTTGTAAGTACCTACTTACAAGGAAAAGGTGCAATACCAGATTGCTATTTATTAAAATTAAACAACGGTTAATACCTATAGAAGAATTTATTTTGCTACACAGTTACCTGTTTTGTTTGTCTACCTACGTAATGTAAACCTACCAACAGTTTTCGAGGTATATACCGTGTTCCAGTTTGAGGGCACTGCAGTGAAAATACTGATGGGCATAATTACTTTGTGACCCGATGTCTCAGTACTCAGTGTTCAGTGCAGAGTCACGCAACATTTTTATAATTTAGACTTCTGGGTGGCACCACTTTAATAATAAGGAGACGTAACGCTCATACAATACTAGAGCAATTAGCTCGTCACATCATTTATTGTTTACTATAAATAAAATGTTTTATACACCCGGATAACGATAAAATAATCATTTTGATAAATACACCAAAATTCTATAGAGATTTAAAATTATCAAATATTTGTGTAGATATTTTGTACTAGCTGACCCGCTCCGGCTTCGCACCGTTTAATTAGTTTTGTCTAAAGGGAGAGAGAAGGAAGAGGGAAAGAGATTAGGGAAAAGGATGAATGGATGAAACGGTGTATAGAGCCAGGTGCTGGCACACCTGCTTCCTAGCACCTTCATCCACGCATCCTTTTCCCTTATCTTTTCCCCCCTCCCTTCTCTCTTTCCCATGGTACAGGATAGGAGTGGCTTTGGACCTAATACTGAAGGTTGGATGTCTGTAATTTCTTAACCACAAAACTAACGACCTTGAAATATTTACAGGAAAATATTTATAGTACCCCCTTTCTAACAAAAAAAGAACGAATGAAATCGGACCACGCGTTAATGAATTACAGCTAAATACATATTTTTTATTTTCATCCCCTCTCCCAAGAGAACCATGTTGAATTTCATGATTAAAAGTATCCTTTAGCCTACCTCTATGAACTCAAACGATGTTTCATTTGAATCCATCCAGCAATTTCGGCGCGATGCTCCAAGATAGGTACAGACAAACAGACAGACAGACATAATAGGAAGCCCTCCAAAAAAAATTTCAAAATATTATTAATGTACAGAATTGGACCTGTTACAGTTTTATTATACGTATAGATTACCAAACAAATTATCTTATCGAATTTGTTATTCGTTTGATTGTTGTGAAGGTTTTAAGAATTTGGTCATATCAGGAACCACGCTATTATCATCAGCCGGTTACACATCTACGGGTTGACCAATAGGACTCTACGATTGAGAGAGGGGGATAAGGCAATATGACTATTTCTAAGATGAAGTGAAACAGCCGGAATGGCGTATCTCTATTAGGCATGCTGTGTTCACTAATTTTAGGACGGACACTGAATGTTACTGTGTTTTTTTGTTAAATATTACTTTTGTGTTACGCCCAAACTGTGAACCAAAGAAATAATAAAAAAAATAGATGGCGTATCTCTATTAGGTTTCTATAGTCGATAGTGTTGGTGTCGTCTTTTTATTGTACACTAGCGGTCCGCTCCGGCTTCACACGGGTATAATAGTTTGCGCAGCGCACGCGATGTAAAGAATATTTTGAGTAACTTTTTACTCCTTGGGTTGGGTCACATTATTGGAGTTTGAGTAAGGATCCCTAATTTTATTGAAAATATAATATAGCCATTGTCACCCGGGGAAGTGTCTTCCCAACAGTGAAAGAATTATTTAAATCAGTTCAGTAGTTTCGGAGCCTATTCAATGCAAACAAACAAAATTAGAAACAATCAAATCTTTCCTCTTTATAATATTGGTATAGATTCCTCCATTCCCTATTACTAAAGCAGAGTAGAAAAAAAATTGACGCTTGCGCCCTACAGAGCAACTAGATAGATATGAAATTCGTGTCAAATTTCGTGCCCAACATAATAGACACCGAGCGCTTATTAAATTAAATACCTTCCAATAATGTCAAGTCACAGAATTCACCCTATTTACATGGGTAAGTCTATTATGTATCAAGCACATTACTTAGTATTTATTACACATATGACATTTTTTTTATTTTTTTTTTATTTTTTTTTTATGTGATTGAATGACGTGACGAGCTAGTCGTTCACCTGATGTTAAGTGACACGGCCGCCCATAACAGTTGCAGTGTCACCCGGAACTTTAAAACAATAGTTTCGCGCGACACTGCACTGCGCACGTCATCCTGAGACATCACCCAGTCTAATAATCAGATTACTAGACTGAGTGATCAGATCATAAAGTCTCATTTGCCCAGTAATTTCACTAGCTACAATGCCCTTCAAACCGAAACACAGTAGTGCTTGTACACTACTGCTTGGCGGCAGAATAACTGGCAAAGCGGTGGTACCTACCTAGACGAACTTTGCAGAAAAGTCCTACCACCTAGTAAGACATTACCTAATGTTAACAGCGCAAGTAAATAATAAAATTTTTAATATCCTAAAACGTGACACGCCTGAAAGTGGTATCCAAAATTTCTCGATTTTCATTTTTATATTATTTTGTTATGAAAAATAGAGCAATCTAAGAAGCCAATTTTATTTTTTTGATAAATTCGTGTAGTTATTTGACAATTGTTTATCTAAATTTGGAAATTTCCCGCGGCTGATGAGGTCATAGTGTCATAGTTAGCTAACAACAGTTTAGGGCCGTTGCCTCTATTATAATAAAAAAAGTTATCAATGCGTCAATGTTAATAATGTCACATTCACATCAAATCTTACATTTTTTGTTCGTAGGCTCAGGCATTTCTTTCATTTAGCATCGAGTGACGTCATCATGAAATCAAACGAATGTCGTTCAAGTAAAGCCCGAAATAAGTACCTACTAATAATCCGTAAGTATGTTAGATTTTTAAGTTATAGGTATTATGTAGGTATTAGGTTATTGGTCAGTCATCATCATCATCATCATCATCATTAACAGCCTGAAGACGTCCACTGCTGAACATAGGCCTCCCCCAGAGCGCGCCGCCTTGAGCGGCTGCTCGCCTCCTGCATCCATCGGCTCCCCGCGGCTTTCACCAGATCGTCGGTCCACCGAGTGGGGGGCCGGCCTACACTGCGTCTTCCGGTTCGTGGTCGCCACTCGAGAACCTTTCTTCCCCATCGGTTGTCAGTTCTACGAGCGATGTGGCCTGCCCATTGCCACTTCAACTTACTAATTCTAAGAGCTATATCGGTCACTTTAGTTCTCCTGCGGATCTCCTCGTTCCGGAGCTTATCTCGCAGGGAAACACCGAGCGGCTCTCTCCATAGCTCGCTGCGCGACTTTGAGCTTACTAATGAGGCCAACAGTAAGCTGAGACCATGTCTCAGTTCCATAAGTCATCACATCATAAGTATTGATCAGTAGGTAATCCTATTTTTCGAAATGGTTTTGTAATTACAACAAATAAAAAAATGAACATACCCCATTGTATGAAAAGTTTGTAGTAGGTTTAAGGCAGGTATATCTCTATCTGGGTTTTTCCTGCTCAGTGTACCTACTTTCAGAAATTGCCTGTAAAATCTTGTTCCTGGTGTTTTTTTTTAACTCTGGACCTAAGAAAATGTGCGCTGCCTAGGCGCCTGTCAGACATAAACAAACCTCTTGTGTGCATTCGGCAGAGCTCGGCACGTCTCACGGCCCGACGCGGCCGAACATTGCCTCCAATTAGAATTGACTAGTGACGCGCCATCATTGCACGTCAACCATGAGTGACGACTAAAATGTTGCATACTAAATACTGAAATACTGAATAATACACACGGAAGATTATATTCGACGAAAAAAAGAAATCATAAATACAGGATATATTTTCCTCAGATGTCACTCGTTATATCTTGGCTCAAGCAGGAGATTTTACAAAAATGTATGAATGCAGGTTTGTAGAATATAATATTAATATGTTTCCATACAGCAAAATTTGCTACCATCAAAATTTCATGTATTTTCCCTGCAACCACGGTCTCTCTTTTTCCACCCTGTATTGAGTGTTTTATGAAGCTAAATATTAATTGATTTTATTTGAGTTTACTTTATTGGTAGGTATATATAAGACCAAATTAAACTTTGAAAAAAGCCTGCTTAAAATGACTAACCCAATAATTTAAATGGCAGAACCGTTTTAAATTCATTCCCATTCAACCAGTAAAATGTGAATCAAAAGCATATTTTTCAATTCAGTTACTAAGTTCATATTTTCGGCTATTTACTCGTGATCCTACTGCTTGTACCAATTCCTATTTATTCTAAACATTATTTTTGAAAAAAGTTCTTTATTCGGATATAGTACATGTTAGCGCTCCTTATCCATAGGCTTGGAGTCAAGGATCGTTGCTAAATAAATTAGTCATAACACAGCCATGAGTTTAATTAGTGTGATAATCGCTGCACTTTCATGTTTTCACCGCTAACTAGCGTCAGTAGACCGGCAGCATAAATCCACGTACAAAAAATGTTGATTTAGGTAAATATTCCTACAAAAGAAACTTTAAACAAAAAACGGATAGGTGCTATTCGGAAAATAAAAAGGAATATGCACCTTCATTCCCAAAATAGCACGGTCTACGAGTGATCAGTCCGCTAGCAACAATATAAGTAGGTTCTATATTATAATTTGTATGTGGTTCGTACTGATGGAGTACCAGATGGCAACAATAATTACAAAGAAGTTTTTTTTTGCACTGGCAGTTGGAATACTTGGAATGGATCTAACCTTGGACCCACCTATACGTAAGGCCTAAAATATTCTAGGCTTGCAAGTACAACATTACTTGGTTATTTATTTAATTTATTGGAATAGTAGGGATAAGTGAACTTAGGGTTTCCACCTATCACATCCAAGTAGATCTTAAGTAAGTGGTTTTTTTTTACCGTTCATAAAGCGACTAATCATAATAAACCTACAATTATTAGCAGGTTTGGTGTATTCGACTTGCATTTGTAGTAAAAAATGAAAAAGTATATCTGGTGTAATTCCGCTAAAAATAACTTACCACCTCTAAAACCTACAAGAAATCAGTACCAGATTTCTTAAAGATGCAACTGTAACTGTATTCAATAAACGCAATCACACATAAAGACGTTAATAACTTCACAAATGCACTTTTGGTGAACATTTATATAAACATTACGTTTAGAGCATGTCTCCATATATAATTTTACAAAGTAATCATCCCCACTCACACACAACACATACATAATATGCTCACCCCTACACTTCACACTTCACAATCACTCATTAGCTAGAGAGATGAACATAATTTATAACGTGTATAAGTAATAAGGAAGTTCTGTTATTGGCCTTTTTTGTAATTTAACGTACGTATAATATCAATGGTATTAGCTATTGATCTTCTCTTCAATAAATCATCAGCGGCCTTCCAGTCTATTACAGACTATTTAAGCAGTGTGTTGGAAATTTGGAAGACACTTCTTTTGGTGGCTGTATAAGCCAATGCGAGAGAGGCACATGCATCCACAGTTTGCGCAGGCATGTGTTGCGACAGATGGAGTACTGTCGCTGTCATGCCGTTTTGCTCTCTTTTCAGCAAGCCTGTCGAACCAGGCTCTATCGTGCAACTTTTGGCCTTCTCTAATGCAGGTTCTCCAGCGATTCCTATCCTCCGCGAGCTTCTCCTATTCAATATGCTTGATGTTAAATGAGTTCAGATCACGCTTTATATATTAATAAATAATAATAATAATAAATAAATAAATAAGATTACCTATATATATTGGGGAAGTTGTAATGGATTGTTGTAGGTAAATGTATAACAATATTTTAAGTAAATAGTTATTCAAGTATTTAAGTAAATAAATTTTAATCGTTTAAATCAGTCTGTCATTGGTCTGATTAGGTTTTTACTGGGTTTTTCCTAATCCTGCGCAACGAATATTGGACCAATTTAGGTGTCCTAGTTTATTTCAATAAAAATATTACACGTTATAATTTACCTAATACATTTACCTACTACAATCCTTTACAACTTCCCTAATATAAGATAATCTTATACTTAGTTATTTTTAGCGGAATTACACTAGATATACTTTTTCCATTTTGTATTTACGATGAACTTCCGCGAAGTCACGCCTGAGTCAATCAATTACATTTTGTAGGTTTATCATATGATTTCTTACTTCATGAAATAGGGCCACCCTGGCCCCTATTTCAGCCAGGTGACAAGGTCAATGGTACCAGGGTTAGAAAAAACTAACCGTAGTTCCACTGACGTAGACTGGGGTACCACTGTTAGTAAAAAGTGACCATGATACTAGTGGTGATACGACTGGGGTTGCCTCGGGTCTAACAGCTACCTATGTGTAGAACTTGTCTGTTTTTGGCTCTAACACACACATTAGAAATCAATACGCCACGCGCTGGCAATATTTATTATTTATTGTAAATTGAAATTCAAGTAATTAAATAGGTAATATTAAAATATATTTTTGTAGAGATTTGCGCCATTTAAGCAAAGCTTGTAGGTACTTTATGGAAATTATTTAGACACCTACTTTTTGTTTGTATATATCATACATGCATAAAAGAAGAATACAAATAAAAGATTATTCATCATTATTTTTTACCACAGAATAGACATTTTTTAATCGCTCTTATCTTATAGGTAGTTCTCTAATAAAAGATATTCAAAACTTTTAAATGTTCTGTATTCAGAAATTAAATTAGATGCTATTTACAAGTTCTCGTTGAAGAAGGTTATAAAAGATGTGACCCTGGCGAAGGCAGCGGGGTAGCCCAACTGGCAACCACGAGCTGATCCGAAGGAGGTAACTCCAACCTGAGAAAAAATTAAATAAATGAGAATCAGTATTATACCTCAGCACATAAAAGAAAGCCGCATTGACTTTCCTGAAAAAGTTAATAATTTATATTTTTTCACTTGACGATTTATTTAAGTTTCAATTTTTTGGTGATTTTGTATCTAGTTATATATATAGATAAATATATGGAAGTATATAATTATAATAATGAGCCTTACCAGGAGAGGTTGGCCGTTCCTTTGAACAACCAAAGGACCACCAGAATCTCCACTGCAAGTACTTCTGCCGTTAGCTCCACTGGTACATATGTTGGATGCCTGGATGATGAAGGGGAAGGACCACGAGCAGACGGCGTTGGTGATCACAGGCAGAGTCACATGACTAAGAGACTGTCCCGTGGTGATGCTACCACCTGCAACACAAATGTAACATAAGTAGGACCTACATTTCTCTTTCTACCTCGCGATACTGTAGAAATTGTGAAAGAATTTTTTTATAGCTTTATAAGGTTTGATGATGCAGGTAAAGTTTGATCGAGATTCCATTATTTCAACATTTAATTGCTATCCCCAAATAAATATCATAAAATAGAAACGAGTACTTACCGTCGCTGGTGAGACCAAAACCAGAAGCAACAGCGTTTTCTCCAGCAAAGGCTTCATTCAACTGGTTTCCAGAAGGGAGGGCGACAATAGCGATGGTGTCTGTAAAATCAATAAAATAAGTTTAGATTCATTTGTATACGCCATGTGGGACCGGAAGACGCGGCATAGGCCAGCCGCACTACGTGGATTGACGATTTGGTGAAATCTGCGGGGAGCCGATGGATGCAGGAGGCGAGCAGCCGCTCAAAGTAGCGTTCTGTGGGGGACGCCTATGTTCAGCAGTGGACTTTTTCATGCTGTTGATGAAGATGATGATGACGCCATATTGTCCCAGTGTGAGAATAGTACCACCCCACCTCTTCCTGCGGGTGCTGTAAGAGGATATCCAGGGAACGGACAGCAGCATTCCTACGGTACAGAATTAATCTTTTGCGATCATCTAGACTCCTGGCAGGCTGAGATCACCAAGACCCTGCCAAGCGTGACACTCCCCCTATGATAAGCATCCAAAGTGTCGTTTTATGGGGCAAGTCCACTTACGAATACGCCTTCCTGCTGATGACATGATTTGTATAAAATTCCGTTTTTTAATTGGGTTTAATTGGGTTTTCCGTTTTTGGTAGGTAATTGATGTTTTCGGTGGGCTTAATTTCCTACCGAAGAGTGCCATCATCATCATCAATAGTCTGAAGACGTCCACTGCTGAACATAGGGCTCCCCCAGAGCGCGCCACCTTAAGCGGCTAAGTATATCAAATAGTTTTACGGTTTATCACAAAATCCACAGCTAGTTTGATCAACTGATAAGTCCATAATATCTCTAGCTATTTATAATAATTAAAATTGTAATGAATTTGTTGTCATTATAATCGAGAAGTTTCTTTCGTACTTCTCCTTCACGAATAATCCTTGAAACGAAACTTGATGAAATAATAAAAAAACATCAAAAGTACCAAAATAGTTTAACGGAGTTATCGTAATAAATGTCTCTTATAACATAGAAACGAGTTGTCTGTCCCTGCAGGGTTAGCATGGACGGTAGACAAAATTGTCTTTCCCCGTTTTACGTCACTTTCTTCATACTTGCTTGGAGTAAAACAGGGGAAAGACAGTTTTGTCTACCGGCCGTGCTAACCCTACACTGCACTTTTTGTTGAAGTCTCAATATCACCATTAAAAAATTGACTTTCTTAGAATGCTACGTCGTCGAGTATGAGTCTATACTTAGTACCTATAATATATTTGTACATATAACCTGTCTATTATAATAATAGAATTACCAATCGTCTTTATTTACTGAAGTTTATCTAAACGTGAAACGTTCTCTTTGTTTTGCTTGTGTAGTTATGACGTTGAATCTGCTAAACCATCTAAGATCAAATTTTGCATAACGACTGCTTACACATCAAGAAAAATTGTATAATCGTAGTATACTTAGATTAACATACTGAAAATATAAGATTTTTTCAGGAAAACAGAAATATAAAAGTGACTATGTATCGTGTACCTATATCTAAAATTACTTTGTTTTATTTTTCTGGAACCTAGCTTATCTACTAATTTATTACAGATATACCAGGTTAATAGACTGGGTTAAATAATTATGTAATTAAACTGTTTTACGTCCGATTCAACCCACTTACTTGAAAGGCCCACAGCATTTATCCTTATCACGGCTACATCATTGCGGATGAGGCTGGGGTTCCAGCTACCATGCATCACTACTTGAGTAGTGGTTTGCCTGTTGCCGCCAGAGAAGAGAGTGAGGGAGCCAAGGACAACCGTGAACGATGTTGCTCGGTTAACACCATCAAACCAGCAGTGAGCAGCAGTGATCAAACGGTTGTTTCTAACTAAGGAGGCACCACAGACACCCTGGCCCTGACCGAACTGAGCGAGGAGGCCAGCCTGTTACCAAAAAAAAAATACAGTACATTTTAAAATACTTTATTCAACACCCATAAACAAGTGGAATAGTACCACCCCATCTCTACCCACGGGTGCCGTAAGAGGCCAGCTATAATAAAGTGAATAAATATCCAGGAAAAGGGCAGCAGCATTCTTCTCGGTACATTAAAATCTTCTGCGATAACAAAGACCACTGCCAAGCGTGGTGATTATGTGCCTTTTCTGCCCTCTCTAATTTGTATTACATCTTTGACTGCGATCATGAAAATATTATTTATGAAATAGTATCCTTGAGATATGCTCACCTGGTACGGGAATTGACCAGTACTCGCCGCTGAACCCCCAACGATCCTGGATTGAGACTCTTCAGCCTTGCGAATCTTCTCAGCTAGAGGAAGTCCGATCTTCTCAAGATAGTTGTAGGCCGTGATATCTTCCAAATCAATTTGATCAGGAAGAATTCTGGCACTGGCCACAGCCAGGAGGGCGAACAGGGTAACTAGAGCCAACTTCATCGTGAGACTTTGGAGTGATTCAAATTATCATAATGCTTCTCTTATATATATGCTGCTAGCCATCAGATTGACAGATAACGATTTGATTGGATTAGTTTAATCTAAATTAATTATGCTTTAGTCAATTTAGGAATTCAATGTATTACGGTCAGGGTGTAGTTTTTAAGACAATACAATTATAGTTATCGATAGTATAGGTAAGGGACTCAAGAAAATTCCGGTACCTTAATAATACCACATGTTGTACTTATAACTTTCCCAGCAAATTGACTTTTCATCCCATTGATTCGAGAAGAGGCGAAGGGTTCCTCGATAGGTAAGTGCGCCTTAATAATAGAGATAAAATTACTTTTCTGTAGGGTTAGCACGGCCGGTAGACAAAACTGTCTTTCCCCTGTTTTACTCCAACCAAGTATGAAGAAAGTGACGTAAAACGGGGAAAGACAATTTTGTCTACCATCCATGCTAACCCAGCTGATGATGAAAAGCATGAAAAGAAGAGTGTGCCACACGGCGCCAAAATTGCTTCACCTCGAGTGAGGTAGGCCCCTTTGAACCCTCGCTATACGCTTTGGATTATACTCTAGAATCCTTAGCATCGCTCTGGATTCAAACAATCGCTCTCGCCCTAAATACATTATTTTGGTCTCTTGTGACACAATCTACTATAGAGTAGAGTAGACTATAGCCAAGTACAAAAAAAGTAAAGTAAAGTAAAAAAAAAAGTAAACCCAACAAGTTTATTAGTACTTGATAAACTAATTTTGCGGGTATTTTCTGTGATGTTTCTTTGATGTTAATGAATGACATAACGAGCTAATTGTTCACCTGATGCGATGGCGATGTCAGCGTTTCTTTCCGAATTATTAATTTTCCATATTCTAGTATTATCCATATTATTATTTTTCCAAAATCTGCTTTTTTCATATTCTGAATTTTCCGTATAACTAAATTTCCACATTCTTAATTTTACAAATACGTAAAATTCCATATTCTGAATTTTCCATATGAAAGTACAATCGTGATAAAAATGTAATCAATATTTTTTTACTGCGGCTGGTAGGTACTACCTCAAAAGTGCCCGTGGTTTAACCAGGTGAACTGAGCAGGTGGACCACGGGCAATGCTTATAGTAGCTAGGTTCAACTAGGTTACTTCTTGAAAGTATAACAGCGTAACCGTGTCACTACACTTCAATTAACTTTTTATTTTTTTGCGTTGTTATAGCTTCAAATAAGTTTATTATCGAGTTTAATTTTCATAGATGTAATTTGCAACACGTCTGCTCTGTACGAAGCCCAAAGCCGGTCTCTGTAGTTATTTTGTAATAAATTTCAATAATTTAGGTATTATAAAATAACTACAATGAATATAACAAAAGAAAATAGTTTGTTAGATTGGTGTGACGGTGAGTCTGCGCATTATCTTAGGCTCCGAAGCGAAATAAAATTGAGGTCGAGAAATCGCTGTTTCGGTCATACTAATTTTTCATACCAATAGGACCACGAGGATATACATGTCCTCGTGGTCATACTGAGACTTTATATTTTACGAAAGAGGTTTTCCATCCTCCTATAGATATAAATACTTTTTCATCACAGTTGCTCGTAAAGTGGCTCTTATCCCACCGCTTCGGATCATAATCCAAGAAATTTCCAACGCATGCTTTTTACTTTACACTGCCGCACGTTGTATCTCACTGCAAGTTATATCGTCGTTTCGTTTCGTTCCAGTTCAAGATTTAGTTTGCGTTCCAGTTCACGTTCACGTTCTAGTTCACGTTCCAGTTCCAATTCACGTTTCAGTTCCAGTTCACGTTCCAGTTCCCGTTCTAGTTCCAGTTACAGTTCCAGTTCCCGTACTAGTTCCAGTTCCAGTTTTCGTTTCGTTTCGTTTTGGTCGATGTCGATTTTGTTCGCGCCGCCATCAACACGGCCGGTTTTTCTCTGACGCCGCGTGAAAATACAAAACAAACCTCTGCGAGGTTTACTGATGCTAGTACGTAAGCCCATGTAAAATTTGATACGAATAAATTAAAATAAAAACAAACATATATATATAGGAAGCCTGCACGACGAAGCTGTTTTTTCCTCGCAACTGTGATGAAAAACGTCGTATGACATGCGTGTGTAATGATCAACTTTGCACACTTATATCATAATGTACTATTCTGCATATTGACTCATGGACTAGAGGTTTATTAAAATAAATAGTAAGTCAAAATATATAGGTACCTAATAGGTAGGTTAGGTACCTATAATAAATTATTACAGGAATATAATGTTATGTTCCATTAATTTTTCTTTGTGTATGAAACTGTACTTGTTAGGAAAATTAAGAATTTGTCCAATTTCTAATTAGGAAAATAAAGAATACGGAAAATTCAGAATTCGTAAATTTAAGAATTCGGACTATTAAGATTGCGTATTATTAAGAAATCGGAAAATATAGAATGTGAAAAATCCTGAATATGGAATTTATCGCTGACACCGCGATGGCAGCCTCTCATAACAGTCACAGTGTCACCGGGACCTTTTTTAAAAATTTGCGTGACACTGATGCACTGTGCATACGTCATCCTGAAACATCAGGACAGTGTGAGCACAGTCTAGTAATCAGATTACTAGCCGCGATGACCTGTAGGCAGTCCAAATGCTCCAGTCTACTACCGGTAGATAGCGTACCCAACATACTGGCAGCATTGGCCGTTGAATTGCAATGCGTTGTACCAAATAAACTGATAAACTTTGGAAAACTCACTGAGTTATATATATACCCGCCCATAACAGATGCAGTGATTCTATAATGCGGATACGGGTTCTAATCCCGATTGTAAATCCAGTTTTTTTAGACTTTTTAAATAATCTGTATAGATTCCGTTCGGGTGCGGAATCCTAAAAAAATGTGTAGGTACAACAAATTAACCTTATCGAGCGATTAATGAATAAGAGAAGTACCTATATAATGTAGGGTAAGGTTGCTCAAGTCGTACCGTCTAGGAAAAAATATGTAATTTTTAGTTACTTATCAACATTGATTCATTTTTTAATAAGCTTTATTAATAAGGTTTAGTAAAAACATTAAAATATTTTATCAAAATAAGTACTGTCATTTATTACAAAATGAAAAAAGTATAGGTGTAATTCCTACTAGTGTAATTCCGCTAAAAATAACTATAAGATTATCTATATTGGGGAAGTTGTAAAGGATTGTTGTAAGTAAATGTATGACAAAAATTATAAGGAAAGTAGGTATACTCTTTTTTATTGAAACAAACTGGGAAGAACAGTAAAAGCTATTTTTTTCTATACTTTATTTTTGTTCTTATCATTTTTGCATACATTTATTTACCTACAACAATCCTTTACAACTTTCCCAATAGGTCTAGATAATTGTATAGTTATTTTGAGCGGAATTGAACTAGATATACGTTTTTCACTTTGTACTTATTTAAGATGAACTTCCGCAACGTCACGCACGCCTGAGTCAATCAATTTCGTTATCTTATGTCATTTAATGTTTTTCTAAAAAGTAACTTTGAGTAAGAGTTAGGCAACTGATTGCCCTATCGGTAGTTAGAATTAGACGTCATTAGAATAAGACTAACCTTTTTTTTTTCTTTTGTGGGGGAGGAAAATGCTCACGCGTTCCGGCTGTTTCCTCGTGGTCCTACTAATTTTTCATACCAGTAGGACCACGAGGATATACATGTCCTCGTGGTCCTACTATGCCATCATATTTTACGAATGAGGTTTTTCCATCCTCCTGTAGGTATAAAACTTTTTGCTTGTTGACTTAATAGCTTTCTAGAATAGCTAGAAAAGTAATAAGTTGATGCTTGACAGTAAAGAAAAAAGCAAAGGTATAATAATTATTCAACAGTAAAATGGACGAATTAATTTTTATTAAAAGAAAAAGAGGGACTATATTGTTGTTAAACGGCCGACAATATTATAAACAAAAAAATTACAACCTTTATAACCAGTTACTCATAGTGGCACTCTATGGGTAGGCCTCTGGGAGGCCCATGCTCAGCAGTAGACGTTGTGGCTGATGATGTGGAATAGGTACTTGTTCCTAAATAATAAAGTACCAGGGTAGGATCAATTAATATGAGGTTCAGGACCTTACCTACTTATACAAGTAAGAATCTAAACTCTTCACCTCTCCAGAGTACCAAAAGTAACAAAGTACCAGGAGTCCAGGACCTGGTTTCCTGGTACTTTGTTTAAGTTTGTTTCGATTTAGATCACATTTATATAGAAACACTTAAAATGATTGATATACCTAGAGGTAGGTGATATTTTTCGTTACTCTAACTTCCTCTGCATATCTTGTCTCCTGGTACTTCATTTAAAAAAAAAAACATTTTTTCGATGATGGTACTGTAAAGTCTCCACTCTACTGAGGTCGTTGAGCATGGTGCTAAGGTCATCGAGCGATTCCGCCATTATGACTATATCATCGGCAATACGAATAATGTATATAGGTACATGGTATGGTATTAAAATGTGTATAACTCTAGTACTTAACTAATGTGGCGACGAGCCCCACTGGGGCTAATTGAGAATGAAAAATATATTTTTGTTGCTATTAAAATAATTATAATGATATATAAAGTTCTGTCTAATTCTTTCTAGTTCTTTATTTATTTTTTCTAATAGTTAGCATTTGTTTTCTTCACAGGATGTGCAAAAATGATAGTAGGACCACGAGGACATGTATATCCTCGTGGTCCTACTGGTATGACAAATTAGTAGGACCACGAGGAAACAGCGCGCGTTCCCCTGCCAACACGGGGGGTGGCGGCAGGGGATATGTGGGACTCGAACCCACTAAAATCCTACCCATGAGCAGTCTACCGCCGTGGTGGGGCGAGGCGGGGTCGCGTTCGCAGTCGAGCCATCCCGCCCCGGCGGTAGGCCCTTTCGGGCCTTTTTGCACCAAGGCGCAAAAAGGCCCGAATGATGATTGGGATGAGTGACCTTGCTCACCAAGGCCACCCACCAGACTTGTGGGAGCGTATACGGCGAAGAGTTCCCCGACTCTCCACCAGTGGCCCCACTACGGAGGAGGAAGGAGGTGCGCAAAACACCTCCTCCTCCCTCCCGTACGTCTGCGCCGGAGCGGGTCAGCTCCAGCGGCATCCTCTCTGACCCGCTCCGCGGCCTCCTTCTGCACCATCACCTCTTCGCAGAAAGAGACCACCACCTGCCACGATCTCTCGCTGTCAAGCATGGCAAGCACCACGCTCGGCAGCGAGAGATCGGAGCCTACTGCCATCGAAAGTGTGTGCCGCTGCGGGTCCCATGCGGCACTCACTTCCAGCGTGTGGGGCGCCGAATCTTCCAGCGCTCCACACTCTAGCAGACGGGGGTTGCCTCCCGTCTCGCGATTTGGTGCAGGTACTTTCCGAAGCAACCATGCCCGGAAAGCACCTGCACCAATCGGAACGTCAGTGACCCGTGGGGCCGCCTCACCCACCTCTGGAGGACCGGACGAATGGCCTCCACCGTCCTTTGCCCAGGAACCGGTGGAGCCAGGTCCTCCACCCACCGCCGCAACAGTGCGGCCCGCGCCTGCCGCCGCATGCGCCTTACCTCTTCCCAGCCCGGGGGCTCCCCTCGACACCTCCTCGCCATCATAAAGTGATACACTTCGGCGTGGATCTCGGCTTGGAGCTCCCAGGGCGGGTCTCCGGCCAGGACGCACGCTACCATCCAGGACACCGTTCGGTACCCGCGTATCGCCCTCGTCGTAATAACCCGCTGCGGACGTCGCAGCAGGGTCTTGTTCCTGCGATCGAGGGCGTTCACCCAAACCGTTGCTCCGTACAACGCCATACTCCGGATCACTCCGGAGTATAGACGGCGACATACGACGCTTGGGCCACCCACATTGGGCAGCAGCCTCCCCAAGGCGGCCTCAGCTCCCACCACTTTAGGGGCTAACTGGACAAAGTGGGCCCCAAATGCCCATCTCCCCCAAGTCACCCATCCAGTACCACCCGTGTATCTGGAGGGGGTCCTCCCCGAGGCCCATGGAACAGGAGGGCCTCGGTTTTAGGAGAGGGTGACCTCCAGACCCAGGGCGCGTATGCGGTCAACCACGAGGCTAGTGCCTACCATGGCCAGCCGCACCGCCTCCCCGAGGTCTTTCCCTCTCGCTACGACCAGGATGTCGTCTGCGTAGCACGCAACCCACATATTTGTGGGAAGCGTGCCACCCAGCACCCAGTCGTAGCCTATGTTCCACAGGAGTGGTCCCAGCACCGACCCCTGTGGAACCCCGCAAGAGACGCGACGGTGCCTTAATCCGTCGCGTCCCTCCACCAGGACCTCGCAGTCCTGGAGGTAGTCGGCCTACAGCCTCCGCAAATACAGGGGCACTCCATGATAACAGAGCGCCTCCTGTATTGTCCCATGCGAGAGGCTGTTGAAGGCATTGGCTATATCTAGCGACACAGCCAACGCCTTTTCCCTCTCACCGACCGCCTCCTGCGTCCACCTCTTGAGCCAGAGAAGGGCGTCTATTGTAGAGCACTCCTCCCTGAACCCATACTGGGCCTCGGACAGCCCAGGCCCCGTCCCCTCCGGGTGCCGGATGACATGGGAAGCTACCAGCCTCTCCATCAGCTTTCCCGTGTCATCCAGCAGCGGGCCTGTATGCGGAAGGCGAATCGACGGTATAATAATGGTCATACCGATGGTCCTATTCGCACACTGTGATTACACGATGAAAGTACCAACATAATCCTGCTTAATCAAAATAAAACTAAGTTGTAGATATGAGGTATACATAATTATTGGGTTTTTCCTGATTTTATACAGCGATATTAATAGTCAATCAACTGTAACTTATCTTAGGATTATCGACTTTAAATAAGTGACGATTATAAAATGTGATAATTACTGTTTTAATCCAAAATAAGTAGGTATAGGGTAGGTATACTTAATATTATTATATACTCATTCATTTAATTTTCTTAAGCCTGTGTTTTGCCGCGAGAGCGAGTGTGTAGCAAAGATAACCTGTGGCAGAAGTTGACGGTTTTTTTGGGTTGCTCTGCTAGGCGTCATGTAACTTGATTGCACAGTTTCAATACGCAGTTTATGTGCATAGTTACTTATGTTAAAGGGAGCAAACAAGCATACGGCCCACCTGATGGGAAGTGGTCACCGTAGCCTATGGACACCTATAACACCGGAGGAGGCGTCACCAATGCGTTGCTTACCCTGGAGGATTCTTTTAACCATCCTTTTAAAGTGCTCCATGTTATAACTCTGCGAAAAGACCGCTGGCGGGAGCTCAATCCACATTTTGCAAGTGTACGGCAAGAAAGAACGCATGAATCGAGTCGTATGAGTATTTCCACGACTCAATAATGTATTGTGGAAATTTTCAAATTCGGAATGGAATTTGTCTGTTGCACACCGCTGTTCGCTGAGCCGCCCCAGCGGCCTGCGAGAGCAAGTGTGTAGCGAAGATGGCTCATCACAGAAGTTGGCGTTGAAGTTGGTGCATGGAGCACTTTAAAATATTCTAAAGTAGGTACATACCTAACCTAATATTTATTTAATTTCCACAGCTCCCAAAAATGAAAATTAAGGGAATTTTATCCCGGAAAATAAATGTTTCCTGAGGGACAGTCCACGCGAGCAAAGCCGTGGGCAGAAGCTAGTCTTTATATAAAATAATATATAACAAAAATAATACCTAGATCTAGAGTACCGCCAGCAACGGGGCCAGGCCCAAGCTAACCGGTGGTCAGGGCTGCAGAATGAGGAACTTTCGGACAATACCGTGCAGTGTCAAGAAGTACTGACTTCTGGATCTGACCCTTGATTCAACCGTCTAGCTAGTAAAATAATAATTTATTATTGTTATTATTTTACCAGTGCTGTTTCTGTTATACATATTGTAATAAACATGAGACATGAGAAATATTAATCTTTTTGTAAAAATATTATGACTGTATAATAATTATTAAGTATATTAAATATTGGACTATGACTTAAAAAAAAATTGTAATAAATCGTGACAACGCAGTCATGTAGCACGTCACGTGTAGGTACCTAGATAAAATAGGTAGATAATGGTAATTTTCATACGTATTAATTTAGTATGATCCGTCCGTCCGTCTTCCGTTTGACCACTATCTCAGTGGTGGTCTAGTATGGAACATCATGTTTGCCTATTTCGAACAGGTGCATCAGCCCTTCTTTAAAATAGAGCAAGATTACCATCATCTATCATAAAAGTTTGGTCTGCAGAATACCAATAGGGAGGCCTTTGTTTAGCAGTGGACGTCTTCAGGCTGATGATGATGATGATGGCATAAGAGCTAGGTGGCATGACTCGTTTGGAGTGCCGGTATATAGACCGGACTGAG
The DNA here is from genome assembly GCA_910589525.2 of Ennomos quercinarius. Taxonomy (NCBI): domain Eukaryota; kingdom Metazoa; phylum Arthropoda; class Insecta; order Lepidoptera; family Geometridae; genus Ennomos; species Ennomos quercinarius. Next base: position 9,708,382 of record OU342501.1, read on the forward strand.
CTCAGGCAACAGTATCTATATTGCGAGCGCTGCGCTTGCTAAATGGAGTTCCTTAAAACGGCATCCCATGTAGCAAAATGACGTCAATGACGTAAAAAAGACGACATTTTAAGGTTATTTTAGGGTCGGTACGGAAGTCACTGTATGTTTATGTACGTCACAATTTCGTCATATTAAGGTCATCTAAGTTTGTTGTAAAACATCCCATATAGCTATAGCGAAGCTACGGATCGGAGTTTAATATTCTGCATTGTGCCGCGGATTGCTTGCACTTGTAGGTACCTAGTGGGAAAGAGACCTTTTTTTCTAACTCACATTATTAATAGGCTTGCTATATAGGTAATATTTGACATTAAGCACTTTGTAATGTCACTATAGCTATGCTTAATATTAGTAACTACAATAATTTAATTTTAATATTTTATCTAATCAGACTTGTAAGAGTGTTATTTATTTGCTATATTTTTTTTTACTTTTGACTTATGAAATAGGGCACTGGACTAGACAGTCCAATTGCTCCAGTCCACCAGCCCCTACCGGTAAGTAGCGTATCCCGGCGGTGGATGGATCACGGGGGGGTTTTAGTGGGTTCGAGTCCGACATATGATGGCAGGTGCATCACCCCCGTGGTGGCAGGGAAGTGCGAGGGCATTTCCCCGCCTCAAATGAAATCATGAGACCAAAAAATGCATTACCTGACTTCTACTTAGCTCTAGGTAAATCAGTATAAAGTTTAACTACCTAGCCAATTTTATGCAGCATGGCGGATGTTGATATAACAGCGTAGATAATGGACACATTAATATATTAAGCATGATTAGATTATCGAAACAGTAATCACCTACCTACTTACAGCTGAATTAAACTGGAACATTAGTCCAGATTTATCATAAAATCGTGGTCTGATTTTATTTAGGTAGAGTAGGTACCTATTGTTTTAGGTACCTAGTACACATAGCTAGAAAAGTAGGAGTTATAAATTATACCTAATAGGTATAATATGACTTATGACCATCAAAATCATAGTCAGCCTGAGACCTGCGACATAAATTTCAATGTTTTAAATGTATCCCGTGGCTTCGAAAGGGATTTCTTGAACGGCATTGGAGAACGCGCTATGTAACTAAGTAAGCAAGTATGTGCGCAGTATGCAATTGCGGCATCCCGTCGCGGGATCCCTTATCGCGCTCTCCAACGTTAAAGACGTGATTTGTCTAGATTTTAAAATAAACTTAAAAATGGCGCTTGCTTCGGTTGCGCCGTATCGTAATCATAGACTTAGGATGTACAAGACCAAAAAAAATTAAGAAATTGTGTGTGTGAAAAACTGTTGTTATGATTAAGGGCTTATATGCTAGGGCAAGCCAAAGCCACAGAATAGATGTATAGTAGTAGGCCAAAGCGGGGAAGAGTCGGGAGCCCGGGCGGCAGGGGCGGGCTAAGTTGGAATGGTTCCAACATTTAGGTAATTTATTATTACACTGAACATATTTAATAGGTATTTTAAAAATCCACTATATAATTATAAGCCCTAATTTAGTTCAACTACTACACAAAGTTTCATGGCCTTATTTAAAGTACTTATTCATTGAATAATAGTTATTTGTACGGTTCGTGCGGTAACTTTGTAATTTTTTTCTATGGAGAAAAGTTTATTAATTCGTGTTTTCACTATACCTACATAAGCATTAGCAATTAGCATTAGTCCTGAACTTTACCATATTAAAATACTATATATTAATTTCAAAGTCATTGTTGCAATATTGTTGACAGGACGTTCTCTTTTGGCGTTGTATAGGCTCGATCTTGAATATTTGCGACAAATTTTAAACTGTAGTATTTACTAAATATTGAACCTACATATAGGACACCATAGTTTTTTAAATATAATAGCAGGCATTTTATTTACTGAGATCCTTCAAACTTTGAACCAAAATTGCTAAATATATAAAACTGAAACACTGTAGGTAATATTGCGATATACCTATCGGCGGGGTAATTACGTAAAATTTGCAACAGCAATGCGACAGCAGTAGCAATGCGACAGCAGTAGCGGAGCATACATTCTCGACACCACTAATGATGTATGACAGCAATCATCGCGAGATTTACGCCTGTCGCAAACCTGTTGCGAGTTAGGTAATTAGGGGGCGGAAGCAGCATTCGCAATCTACAATAAACAGGGTTTACATCATCTAGATACCACACCAAAATTAACAAAATATGACTAAGTATTAATAATGCAGTTAATATTTGTGATAAGCTGTGATACGTGCAGGTATTTGTTCGGGTTAGTATGTTTTGTAACATCACATCCACTTACGGTATAAGATTTAAAAGCCGCAGAAATAGTATTTTGCACTTTCATAACGGAATTATGCTAGTAGGCACATGATCAATAAATTTAATGCATCGTCGTGAAACAGATTGTGCCGATATGTGCTCTTCTTGTGCTTGTAGGTAAGTAGGTACTCTGACACATCTGCTATTATTTCACTATCTCTTTTCCTCTCGGGAAGTTGATTTGTACTTTTCGCTCCCACGCTTATTGAATATTTTGAGAGTAACGAAAAAATTCTAGGTCTGTGGTCGTAATTGTCTACTCCACCGTTACTCTGCCGTTAAAACTATGAAATTATATAATTCTATCTTTGAAAAGGTTTTTTAATTTTTAATAGTGATGTTTTTTTTACTTTCGCCTTAGGACCAGGCGGCTAAATACGCTAATCACGAATATAGCGAGCCATTTATTAAAAATTTTTTTTTGGAATAATCACAGAATAGAGAAAAAAAAATGGTGTTCGTATTGGTGATATCACAAACATTATAATTAAATGTGGATCTACTAATTTTTTTATCTATATTACCTGTATATCTATGTATGTACACTAAGCCTAAGAAAACAAAATAAGTGAGTAATAAAAAGTTATAAATAGAAAACAGAATTTAGGTCACTATCTGCGGGTAGCGCGCCCAAAAAGCTGGCGACATTCCCTCGTTGAATTGCCAGGCTAATTCGTTGGCCGAGGTATGTACCAGCCCTTTGGTCACGCGTCAGCTCGACTAATCGTCTAGACAGCTCCCTGACCAGAAGTCGTGCCTGTGGGCCCCAGGGACCCATTGTCTCAACCCCAAACGGAACAAATATGTAACCTTCACCTAGGGATTCATATTTCCTCTGTTTGAGGTTTTCTGCAGCTTCTGCAGCTGCGCATGCCGCCCGAGCTGAGTTGTCAATGTGGAAAGGCGCCAGTGTGTCAACGCAGGTAGCATCCCACACTAGCCTTCCACGACACCACGGAATTAACGTCATGCCGTCAGGCCTCTTACCATCGTCACGTGAAATACCGTTCTGCTCTAAGATAGCCGGCATGTTGACGGTGGCAAGGGCCCGACGAATAACGTCATTTAAAGCGGCATGGCGCGACAGACGTCCTGCACTGCGGCGGCAAGATAGGCCATGGTGGCCCAAACGGTCCACCTCACCCCCAGTGACAGAGATGCGGTTCTGTCCTGGAGATGCCCAGACGTAGGCCCACTGCAATAGAAAAACTTGAATTATCCAAAAGTCTTCCAATATTGGGCGAAGGAACAGCATGTAGCCAGTAACCTGACTCACGTTCGCTAGTGGCAAGGAGGCGAGCTCTATTAGGGATGTTACTATCATGTAATAGAGATGATTGTATGATCCTACATAAGGGCTCCTCCCATTGTCTCTGCGAACGGGGGCTTTTGGGAAAATCCTCACCTGGACAGGCCATGTTCCAAGCGTTAATAGCCTCATCAAGGCATAGCACCGACACTCCGCCTATAGAAGGCTTAACTATTTTGGCGAAAAGCGCAGCGGTACTATGTACAGAGGACAAGAACGCTGGTAGGGCAACACTAGAAATTTTGCGGATACCGATGCCTCCAAATCGGATTGGAAGAGAGGCTTGGTTCCAAGATTTGTCCGAAAGAGAACAATTTAGAATTTGTGTTAAGATATTTCTAATGGTTTCGTCCAAAGTTTTTAGATCGCTCTGATCCCACAGAGGACAACACCTAAGCACATATGTTAATTTTGGAACAAAAAGACAAAACCGAATGATATGGAATGCTACATGTGAATGAATTTTCAATAGCCGATCAGATGTTATGCTATCCCCCCACTCGGTGGACCGACGACCTGGTGAAAGCCGCGGGGAGCCGATGGATGCAGGAGGCGAGCAGCCGCTCAAGGTGGCGTGCTCTGGGGGTGCCTATGTTCAGCAGTGGACGTCTTCAGGCTGTTAATGATGATAATGATCAGATGTTTCTTCGAATTTTGTCCGTTGTTTATTGATATAAGCGGGAAAGGAATCTTTAAGAATGGGGCTTTAGGAATCTTTAAGGAGGCGCAATGACTGATTGTTTAGGATTTTTAAATTTGGGGCCAGACTATTGAACTTTTGTATAATTTCGGCTCGTTTATCACTAGCGACCAAATCTGTAATAAAAAGTTCGCAATTTGAAAAATTTAATTCTAAACCAATAGACTGAAACTTGTCAACCAAAATTTCCAGATCCTGGATTACAGTATTTGCATCACCTCCCAGGACCCGTCATCCAGATACCATAAGTTAAATTTTGAATTTAGCGCCGATATTATAGGCTGTATGGCAAGGCTGAATATGGCTGGTCCAAGTGGGTCTCCTTGTTGACAACCGGTGCATGAATCAATCAAATGGTTTCTATAAAGTAAATTTGATTTGAAGCCATAACACTGCCAAAGATAATTGTAAATTTCAGGTACATTTTTTTGAATTTCAGCCAAAAGTGAGGATTTATCAACCGAGTTGAAGGCATTTTTGACATCTACCTTCAAAAGCACCTCTCCCCCGTCATGAGTGATAAAAGTTCTTACATGGACAGCGGCTTCACAACCCCCTTTACTTTCGAAACCTAGCTGTAATGGCTGGAAAGTCTCGGTAAGTTTCGGGAAGATATGTTTGCAGCATACTTTAGATGCTATTCTTCTGTATGTACAACCTATGGCTATGGGCCTAATACCGCCATCTTTTTTTTTAAGTGCACATAAATTGGCACCATACAGAAGGGGGGCGATGTTAGAATTAACTTTTCCTGAAAGCATTAGGTTGACAAGAGCAGTGTTGTCTTGCAAAAGCACTCGGCCAGCGTGACCAGTAGCACCGAAGATTAGGTCTTTAATATGTTGTAGGGTGAGGCCATCCAGACCACCAGCAGAGCCGTTTTTAAAAGACATCACTGCTGCTTTGACCCCTTTCTCTGTGACCTGTAAAGGGTCAACAGGTGGTTGAGATGAAGAAAATGAAATGGGGACAGGTGTTGAAGAAGGAGGATGTTTGTCAACAAGGGCAGCTAACGTCACTGGCGTATCAGGAGCGATAACATCATTCGTAAACAGAAGTTGAGCAGCTTCTTTCAGGTCGCCATCACTCACCTTATATTCAACTTTTTGAAAAATATTGTGAGTAGCTTGTTGGCAACTGTTTGATGGGACTAAGCCATTATCAACTATATTATTGGAATTGGAACAGCTAGATGAGTTAATACAGTTACTTTTAACTGTTGAAGTGAGTGATTTTTTTGTGTTTGTTGCATGAAGGACCTGAAAAGTGAATGTCAACAGTTGTTCCCAAGCACGTTCGGAGTTTTCACATAAGACTTTGAATTTTGGCTGATAAATTTTGTGCGACAGTAATGCGTGCACCACGGGGAATGCGTTTGACAAGTGGAACTGATGATTTCAAGTTAGATAAAGTGAGCCAAAAGGGTTGTTGGTGGGGTGTTTGTAACAAAGAAAGTAGTGGCGAATCCGAAGATGGCCTTACCTGCAAGTTATTCGAAAGTACATCCTGTGAAAGGTTTTTATGTGTCTTACCCAAATGAATATTTAAACCACGTTGGCCTTTAAAATAACGTGGCTGGAAACAATGTGGACATTGTACGTACTCAACCTCATCGTTGTTCCTTTGACCAATATTGGAAGTACCCGCAGAATGTGACTGGGACATCGAGGTGGTTTTTCTAAGTAACTCATAAGAACAACACAGCAAGAACAAAATAAGCAAAAACAGGAACATAAAAAACCGCTATTAGCAAAATTCACAACATTTTCATATCACTTTTTGACACATTTTCTGTTTGGACACCACAGACAGCGCCGCCGCGGCTCGCGGGCGCGCCGCGGCTCCGCGCCATCGAGGTTTTGTATGTTGCTTATCCACAAAGACTTGTTGTGGACAAGTAGGTATTATACTTTGAAATATAAAATATAGATAGGAAATAGTAGTTTCAGAGCAGTATTCTCTGAGGTACTAATATTCCAATGTCTATTCCGGTCAGCTTCTATTTGTAGAGAAGGAGAATAGAAAATTATTTGTAGATTTTCCGTCGATAAAAATGTGACAAGACGACGACGTGTCAAATAGGAAATCTGTTGGAAAATCTTTGGAACATGGATAATATTCTCGATACACAGCTTTTTTATTGATTCATGTGCATAATTTGCATAATTGTTCAATTTAGGGGACTGCCAGCACAGATATCTACTATACTAGTCAAATACAGATAGGACAGCTCTATACACAGATATCTACTATACTAGTCAAAGACAGATAGGACAGCTCTATATCATCGACAATTAGTTCCAGTGTCTGCCCAAAACGCTGGTGTCGCCATAGTGATGTACCTAGCTCCATATTCAAATATCGATATCGATACCATAGTGACGCGCCACGCCAAACAAATATCGACATGGAAGTTACATAGGAAGTTATTATTATTATTTTAACCTATTACATTTTAATACTACAGGAAGATGAAGCACCCGCTAATAAGGATTAAATGAAACAAATGAGACTGAAATAGCTTTTATTTATTTTTATTTCTTAGCCTAAGCTTTGTATTTTTACTGCCATTTTTAGGCCATTTTTTGGGTTGAAACCATTTTTATTTTAATTATTTATTTTTGCTATTCAAATTGAGTTTACTCACCAGATAAGCTCAAAGGAATCCCGTGCAACACTTCATTTGCAGTGAACAAGGATATCCATGCAGAAGACGGTTACCCATCCCATCAAATTGGGGGTATATCAAAGTGATTTTGGCGAACACGTTTGTTCACTAAGACAGGCCACTGAGCTCAGTATTTGTAGGAATCAGAAAAGACAACCATGATTCTCGTAATTTATCGTCCCTTGGGATACTTAACAGGCGATGAGTTTTATTAGTTGCAAGCTTCAACATGACATTTTCGCGTCGCCATAGTGTTGATCAATAACCATAGTCACTGCCCATGCTCAACTGATTAAGATAATTGGTATATAATTTGAAGTTAGAGCGATGGTACCAGAGCAGTAACATGTGCACTTCGCAATCTTACGGCGCCAGGTTCGATCCTCGGCCTTGCACCGATGATTTATCTAGTAAGTTATGTGCAGTTTTCGATGCCATCCGTGCCTCCGAGAGCCGTCGGTCCCGGTTGTCATAAGACCATCTATGGCAATCGTTACGGGTAGTCAGACGCCTGATAGAATCTGATACCAGGTCTAACCATCCTTGTTACTGGTTCCTTATGGGTTGTGAGATCAGATGGCAGTCGCTCAGGGCCAGATCTTGTATAAGGGCAATTTGAGCTTCAGCCCAGCGCGCCGTGAAGATAAAGGGCCCCCAGCCCCCACTGAAATTTAACGGGTCTTATCTAGATTTACTTATAAATGTGCGAAACCTGAAACTATCAGGATTAACGAAAAACAAGAACAGCTGAGAATTAGGCAAACTCACGGTCCGATCCTGTAGTCGCTCGTGTAATTCTGGTAGCTTGCCGCTACAGATTAGACTGGGAGCTTGGGAGCCGACCCCAATAACAAATGCGAAATGGGAAAAAGGCAAAGAAGATGATGATAATGATATATTAATTTGAAATTATACACAAAAAGCCAGAAAAACTACGAATTATACCGATTAATTAGGTTGTGTTATGTACATAATTTCCATGACAACAACACAATTGACTTTTGACATTATAGAAGTCACTTGATGCAAAGAAAATGTCGGAATGCGTGTGACACGAGCGTTTCGTGGAGACATCGGTACTAAAGCTGACCCGGGCCTGGCTCTATATGATCGACCATTAGTTCCCGTGTCTCCACGAAACGCTGTTGTCGCCATAGTGATGTACCTAGCTCCATATTCAAATATCGATATCGATACCACAGTGACGCGCCACGCCAAAAAAATATCGACATGGAAGTTACATAGGAAGTTATTATTATTATTTTAACCTATTACATTTTAATACTACAGGAAGATGAAGCACCCGCTAATAAGGATTAAATGAAACAAATGAGACTGAAATAGCTTATATTTATTTTTATTTCTTAGCCTAAGCTTTGTATTTTTACTGCCATTTTTTGGGTTGAAACCATTTTTATTTTAATTATTTATTTTTGCTATTCAAATTGAGTTTACTCACCAGATAAGCTCAAGGGAATCCCGTGCAACACTTCATTTGCAGTGAACAAGGATATCCATGCAGAAGACGGTTACCCATCCCATCAAATTGGGGGTATATCAAAGTGATTTTGGCGAACACGTTTGTTCACTAAGACAGGCCACTGAGCTCAGTATTTGTAGGAATCAGAAAAGACAACCATGATTCTCGTAATTTATCGTCCCTTGGGATACTTAACAGGCGATGAGTTTTATTAGTTGCAAGCTTCAACATGACATTTTCGCGTCGCCATAGTGTTGATCAATAACCATAGTCACTGCCCATGCTCAACTGATTAAGATAATTGGTATATAATTTGAAGTTAGAGCGATGGTAGCAGAGCAGTAACATGTGCACTTCGCAATCTTACGGCACCAGGTTCGATCCTCGGCCTTGCACCGATGATTTATCTAGTAAGTTATGTGCAGTTTTCGATGCCATCCGTGCCTCCGAGAGCCGTCGGTCCCGGTTGTCATAAGACCATCTATGGCAATCGTTACGGGTAGTCAGACGCCTGATAGAATCTGATACCAGGTCTAACCATCCTTGTTACTGGTTCCTTATGGGTTGTGAGATTAGATGGCAGTCGCTCAGGGCCAGATCTTGTATAAGGGCAATTTGAGCTTCAGCCCAGCGCGCCGTGGAGATAAAGGGCCCCCAGCCCCCACTGAAATTTAACGGGTCTTATCTAGATTTACTTATAAATGTGCGAAACCTGAAACTATCAGGATTAACGAAAAACAAGAACAGCTGAGAATTAGGCAAACTCACGGTCCGATCCTGTAGTCGCTCGTGTAATTCTGATAGCTTGCCGCTACAGATTAGACTGGGAGCTTGGGAGCCGACCCCAATAACAAATGCGAAATGGGAAAAAAGCAAAGAAGATGATGATAATGATATATTAATTTGAAATTATACACAAAAAGCCAGAAAAACTACGAATTATACCGATTAATTAGGTTGTGTTATGTACATAATTTCCATGACAACAACACAATTGACTTTTGACATTATAGAAGTCACTTGAGACAAAGAAAATGTCGGAATGCGTGTGACACGAGCGTTTCGTGGAGACATCGGTACTAAAGCTGACCCGGGCCTGACTGCCAGTGCCAGGAATCCATTAAATTATTTTTCTCCCTAAATGTGGATTGCTACAAATCAGGCCCGGATCAGCTTTAGTACCGATGTCTCCACGAAACGCTCGTGTCGCACGCATTCCGACATTTTCTTTGCATCACGTGACTTCTATAATGTCAAAAGACAATTGTGTTGTTGTCATGGAAATGATGTACATAACACAACCTAATTACTCGGTATAATTCGTAGTTTTTCTGGCTTTTTGTGTATAATTTCAAATTAATATATCATTATCATCGTCCTCTTTGCCTTTTTTCCATTTCGCATTTGTTATTGGGGTCGGCTCCCAAGCTCCCAGTCTAATCTGTAGCGGCAAGCTACCAGAATTACACGAGCGACTACAGGATCGGACCGTGAGTTTGCCTAATTCTCAGCTGTTCTTTTTTTCGTTAATCCTGATAGTTTCAGGTTTCACACATTTATAAGTAAATCTAGATAAGACCCGTTAAATTTCAGTGGAGGCTGGGGGCCCTTTATCTCCACGGCGCGCTGGGCTGAAGCCAAATTGCCCTTATACAAGATCTGGTCCTGAGCGACTGCCATCTGATCTCGCATCCCATAAGGAACCAGTAACAAGGATAGTTAGACCTGGTGTCAGATTCTATCAGGCGTCTGACTACCCGTAACGATTGCCATAGATGGTAAAGTAAACTCAATTTGAATAGCAAAAATAAATAATTAAAATAAAAATGGTTTCACCCCAAAAAATGGCCTAAAAATGGCAGTAAAAATACAAAGCACTTAGACTAAGAAATAAAAATAAATAAAAGCTATTTCAGTCTCATTTGTTTCATTTAATCCTTATTAGCAGGTGCTTCATCTTCCTGTAGTATTAAAATGTAATAGGTTAAAATAATAATAATAACTTCCTATGTAACTTTCATGTCGATTTTTTTTGCCGTGGCGCGTCACTATGCTATCGATATCGATATTTGAATATGGAGCTAGGTGCATCACTATGGCGACCCCAGCGCTTAGCGCAGACACGAGAACTAATTGTCAATCATATGGAGCTGTCCTATCTGTCTTTGACTAGTATAGTAGATATCTGTGCTACAAATTATCTCGTAATTAGTATCACAGATCAGACTGACTTGAGTTGACTTGACTTCTTGGTTTATGGCTTCTGTGGCTAGTTGTCACAATTCTGCCAATCACAGATCAGTAATATGATTAGTATATGATGATTGGTGATTGATCATAAATTGTTTTTTTCGGCGGGAACCTGAAAAGTGAAAAGGCGCGCTTTTAAACAAATATTTTTTAAAAACCCAAAATTATTGTAAATTTGTATATTTTTCGTGTATATATTTGTAAATAGAGCACAACCTTAGAGAGGGCCCAAGGATGGGCAAAAAACGTAAAAGAAAAGGAGATGACTCTCCACCTGATGAGCAGCAGCAGCGGCAGGTCTCATCCTTCGAGTCTTGCGATTCCGACTCGGACTCTCTGAAGTCGATCGCTGTAGAAACACCAAAAGCTAAAAACAAGGATAAGTATGACATCTTTAAGGTACGTGGATACTCGCGTAAGTACCCTGAAGACTCGAAAAAGACCGAGTTTATTGTGTTTCTTTCGCACGTGGAAGAAAACATTACTTTCAGCGACAAGGATCGTATGGCACTGTCCAAGGGTTTGCGGGAGCATGGTGTTTCAGGCGTCATGCACCTCAAGTCTATAAACAAGTACAAAGTAGGTATAACCTTCGATTTACCTAACAACGCCAACATGTTTCTGCAAAATAAAAAGTTACTGGAGCAACTGTCCCTGAAGGCAAATATACCGGCTGGAGACACCGAAGTGACGGGTGTACTCACCTCGGTGCCGACCGACATGTCTAATAAGCAGATATTCTCACTAATCGGAAGCTCTAAGAATGTTATACAGGTCAGGCGCTTTATGCGCAGAGTTAGAGTTGACGGTGGCGCTGCTGGCGCGTCCTTCGTACCCACGCAGGCAGTCGCAGTTACATTTGCGTCTACCAACCTTCCCGAGTACGTTTATCTTGACTCATGGCGTCATGAGGTGAAAATGTACATACCTCCCGTAAAACAGTGTCTGAAATTGATGTCTTACGGCCACATAGCCAAATTCTGTAGGAACACCGAGGTATGCTCAGTCTGCTCAGAAAACCACAATTTCAAAACATGTCAAGTTGACTCCAAAAATGCTAAGTGTGTCAATTGCAAAGGTAATCACATAGCCATTTCATCAGCATGTCCCATGAAAAAACAAAAAGTCGAAGAAAACAAGATTAAGTCCCGAAATGCTACCTTCTCAGATTTGTTTGATTCAAAGTCATTCCCAGCACTAGCAGCACGGACACTTGATGTTCAAGTAAACAACCTTATGAAATCAGAAACATTTATTAACATTCTAATTGAAACAATAACCAAAATTATCAGTAACAAAGATGTACCTATAAACTCAGGGTCTATTCGAGAGACTCTTAAAAAAACCCTCAGTAATAAATTACCTCCTACTTCCTCATAATGGATCAGTTAAATATTATACAGTGGAACGCACAAAGTCTAAATAGTAACAAGCATATATTTATTAACTACCTCTACACAAATAATATACATATTGCGATCATTTCAGAAACATGGTTTAAAGCTAACCAAAATTTTAAAATTAAAAATTACAACATTGAACGTAATGATTGTGGAAATAGCCATAATGGAGTGGCCATAATCATTCATAAAAGCATCACATATTCAAATATCAACACATACTTTGATGATTCGATACAAAATATCTGTGTCAAAATCACAGTAAATAAACAGGATTTATGTATTGTCAGTTTTTATAGTCCTACTAATTGTAACCCAGCTTTTAATAAAGCTAAATTTGATACATTGGTAAAATCGATTCCTAGTCCTTTCATATTCGCAGGGGATTTCAATGCCCATCACACTTCTTGGGGTTGCGGTTCTGACTCTCCCCGTGGAAGGGAGGTGTTGGAAGTCATCGATGACAACAATTTAGTCTTGCTTAATGATGGTCAAGCAACAACAGTTGGTTCATTAACGTGGCGTCCAAACGCACTTGATTTGTCGTTGGTTTCCCCATCACTGGCTCTTCATTGTGAATGGTCCGTTCTTGATACTCCTCTTGGTACTAGTTACCACCTTCCTGTAATCATAAAAGTATTGCTTAGTAATAATAATGTAAATTCAGATGGAAACTACTGTAATGGCAAACACTTGCCCATCTACCCAAATTATAAACAGGTAGATTGGAAAGTGTTTAGTAGCTGTGTAGATGCATTATTGAATGATTTTGAATTGAATCTTTGGAGTCCTCAGGACGCATATTTGCTATTTTGTAAAATATTACAATCAGCAGCAAAATCCGCTTCGAATTTAAATAGTAGTTGTTCTAACAACATTAATCAATCCTGTCATAGGAATCTCGGTAAAAAACCTCACCTTCCATGGTGGAACCAAAAGTGCTCAGAAGCTGTTCTAAAATTCAAAGAAGCATATCTTAAGTTTAAGTACAACCCAACAGAAACCAACTACTTGGAATTTAAAAGACTTCGAGCTCTCAAAAAACTTATTATAAAAATAGAAAGACAGAACAGTTGGAAATCTCTCTGCAAAACTTTTAATCGTTGTACTCCTATGTCCATTATATGGAAATTTATGCGTAAATTTAATAAAACATATGTTTCTAGCAATAATGCAGATGATTCCTGGATTTTAGATTTTCTACAGATGTATACCCCAGATTTTGTATCAAATGGTCTCAACACATCATATAGTAGCACTGGCAATATAAACTCCAGCAATAGTTACTTCCTTAGTCCATTTTCTATCAATGAATTAATATCTGCTGTCACATCTAGAAGAGATACTGCCTTTGGTCTTGATAGTATACCATATTCTTTTTTTAAAAATTTCAGCAGTAAGAGTATGGAAATCTTCCTAAAAATACTGAACTTACTCTGGGAAAACAATAATATACCCCACGATTGGAAAGTAGATTGTCTGGTACCAATTTTAAAACCTAACAAACCAAAATTGTGTCCTGATTCCTATCGCCCTATAGCGCTTACTTCATGTGTTGGAAAAATATTTGAACAATTGTTAAAGCAGCGTTTGGAGTTCTATATAGAACAAAATAAAATTTTACCTTCAAACCAATTTGGTTTCCGTAGAAATCGTTCAGCTAGGGAGAGTATCTGTCAGTTACAACTTGATATCCATAATGCTTTAGATGCACATAATCATCTCCTTGCTGTTTTCTTCGACATCACAGGGGCCTTTAATAGTGTGAATATTGATATACTTTGTCAGGAATTGTTGTTAACAGGAATACCTGGAAAGATTATACACTGGATTAAATTTTTTTTAAGTAGCCGTGAAGTCTTTGTTAAATATAATAGGCATCTATATGGTCCTAGACTTTCAACAAAAGGAGTTTGTCAAGGCGGCATTTTATCGCCATTAATTTTCATATTGTACATACGTCGTTTAAATATAATATTAGGCTCAAAAGTGAAAAATTTGCAGTTTGCAGATGACCTAGTTGTTTATGCATCAGGAAATAATATAAATCAACTGGTTGAAATTGTTAATGATGCATTGGCAAATCTCAATAATTATTTTTCTTACCTTGAACTTGATGTTAATCCTTCAAAGTCAAAGGTTGTTCTCTTTGGGAAAAGGTGTCCCAATATGCCTGTTGTTCATTATAAAGGTTCTTCTTTACCTGTTTCACTTGATGTTAAATTCTTGGGAGTATTGTTCTCCCACAATTTATCCTGGAACAATTATTTAAAACATTTAATAAACAAAGCTAACAAAGCTTTTAATGTATTAAAATCTTTGTCTGGTACATACTGGGGTGCAGACCCACAAATTCTACTATTATTGTACAAATCATTAGTTCGTAGTCATTTTGAATATGGTTTTTTATGCTTTGCTGCAGATGATAAAATTGTAAATAGTCTAGATGCTTTTCAAAACAAATGCATGCGAATAATAACAGGGGCATTTAGAAGCACACCTATAAATGCAATGCAGATTGAATGCAGTCTGCCCCCCATGACCATTCGTTTTAGGTATCTTAAAGAAAGATATCTCCTTAAACTCTACAGTGTCTCTAACAATAGTCTTATAACTAATCTGTCTAATACATTAACCCAATCCACTGCTAAACCGTTTTATATGCTACAGGGATATGAAGGTTTCTTAGATTTTCTTCAAAATCTAAATATCTATCAATCAAATCATATTTTGCCTTGTTATGAAGGATCTTTTATTAGCAAATTTCCAGCAATGAATATAGTCATAAACAAAAAACTGTCAATAAAAGAAGAAGTATATACAATGTTGGCAGAGTGGACAGGTCACAAATTTGTTTACACAGATGGGTCGAAAAATGATAATGCTGTGTCTTACGCAATATTTGAACCCTCATTGAACATTGCTGTGGGATATAGAATTGATAAACATGCTAGCATTTTTACTGCTGAAGCTGTTGCTATTTTGAGTGCTTTGAAGCACATCAAAAACAAAAATCAGGGACACACAAGATGGGTTGTTGTTAGTGATAGCATGAGTGTTTTGAAAAACTTGGCAAATAACAAATTACATGCTAACACTAATTACATTATTTACTTTATAAAACAGTTATGGGTGGAATTATCTGATTCAAACATACAAGTCAGCTTTGCGTGGGTACCTTCACACATAGGTGTTGATGGCAATGAAAAAGCTGACTATTTAGCCAGCACTATAGTTAAATTTTCAGATGTTATTTCCAGGTATGCCAATGATGCAGATGTTTCATTGCCATACACAGATATTGTAAGCCTCCTAAAACAAAGGATGGTTCAACTATGGGGGAAACATTCGTACATTGTACACAAGTTGAAAACAAAGGTTCTTGGTATGCCGCTTTAGATGTTCAGATAAATTCAAAGCCATGGTTCTGCAAGGCCGGTACTTTTTTAAACAGAAAGTTTTATTCAACTGTTTGTCGTATGCGTTTTGGTCACTGTCGTTTGAACTTTCATCTCCATCGCCTTCGAATGGTGAATTCCCCATATTGTGACTATTGTCAGTCCTCGAATATCCAATCCTTAGATCACATTTTCTTTGAGTGTTCATCTTTCAGCATTCAGCGCCTTGTGTTGATAGACGAACTTCTACAAATCTATGATAAACCTGAACTGGTCCCGCGGTGCATTCAGGAGTTGCTTGAAAATGCCTCTGTTTTTACCTATTTGTATAAATTTATATTGTGTACTGTAAATGAGATTTAGAATAAGATATAAAATGATAATTTTATTATTACAATACATATTACAATAGTTTTTTTTTATAAAGCTTTTTTTGTGTGTAAATATGTAAATGTAAATAAAGGTATTTGACTGACAGTCTGACACTGGCAGTCTGTCTGTCAGTGTCGGAGTGACGAAGTAAACGTCAACAATTGACGCTTGAAGTTATAAGGTACCTTAAAATTGACTTTCATTATCTCGGAAATGAACAAAGGACGATGATCCTCTTACTTATGACAAAAATGATCCGGATTTGACTATGAAATTAATTAAAACGAATGAAATTAATATCCTAACTATGACGAAAGAAGTAAATCCTACGAAAGACTAGGCAGTATGGTCTCATGACTTTAGCCTGCCCAATAGGGCGAACAAAAAAAAAAAAAAAAAAAAAATTGATCATAAATTAATGTCAGTCAAGAAACTGACACTGACAGATTTTGTTTATTTTGGATTGTAGGGTAGCCTGTATTTAGCCAGTATAAGAAAATTTCTCGCTATTTTGGGAAATATTTTGGTGATTAAGGACATTCTTAGAGAGTATTGACAGTTGAACGAATATTTTGACACATGACATAATGATTTTGATAGATGACCCGATGATTGGCTACTTACCTTACCTTAGTCCTTATTCTAGGATTCGTTGAACTCTGTAATTAAAACTAAGGGTTAATTTTATTTATTAACAAGTTAATAGCCGGTTTAAAGCTATGGAATGAGAGAATTGACTGCAGATACGCAAGACTGCTTTTCCCACTCTCAATAGGAAAATAACAACAACTTAATAAAATTAGCATGGCAGGATCTTCGCCTTCTTATAGGCCTTGTTACGGGTCACTGCAACTTAAATTATCATTTGCATAAAACTGGAGTGACAGACAGTCCGCTCTATATGGTGCTACCTGCAGGAGAATGAGACTGTGGAGCGTGTAATGTTTCACTGCGAGGCCACGGAACAAATAAGACTTAAAACCAGAATACGTGAAAGAGCACTAAAACTTAGAACCCAATCAACATTGTCAACATCTGTGACACCAACACTAAAGCAGTTGTACCAGCACCCCAAAGCCGCGCTCCGCTACTTTAAGGAGCTGGGTTGGCTTAGTTAGATACTGGCGGGAGAAATGCACAAATACACCCTAAGCGGGAAACCAGTGCAGGCCTCACCTCAAATTAAAATTAGAAATATGGAGAACGTAAAATCTATGTATGATGAAAAAGAACAAGTTTAGAGAATCATAGTTAATAATTCCTTGTTTGTTTTACATGAAATATATGAGAACACATGTGAAAAAAAAATTATCATCTCTTTTATAACAAGACTTGGGTCATATTTCTGGAATATTTGAAATATATTTGGGCAGATTTCGGCAGATAGTCTATTTAGGGCAAAATCTACAATTTACAGGTGGTCACACCACACTTGTCACTAAACTTGTCAAGCCCTACGAGCGCTGCTACTCCTTCCAAACCGTTTTGGGAGGTTTTGAGCTCGTACAAAAGATTTATTCCGGTTCTAAAACGCATCCCGCGTGGTGCTCGCATTTCGGTTGCTCAATCATTATCATCATCCATTAGGAACGTTATATCTAAAAACACGAAACATGCCTGGGAGCATCTCCTAACTTTTCCGTACCATGTACTTTACGTAAAATTAGACCCTACAAACAAATCTTCCCTTACTAAAAGAGTAAAGGAAAACTGCGTAAGGTACAAAGTACTGGAAGAGCAATGTTTGGATCATGAAATTATTGTTCCGCTTAACAGGCGAAACAATATTATAAATTCAAAACAAAATAACGATTCGGCCACCTTTAAAATCGTAGAGAGCAAAATTAGTGACGGCGACATTAAGGGCGCCGCCCGCGTCCTGTTCTCTAGCGACACAATAGCCCCATATTGTTCTGAAACAATTCAATCACTGCAGGACAAACATCCACCTGCAGCAGCAAATCTCCACCTTCCTGAACCACCCCTACCAAATGACGTCACTGTTGAAGTGACCCCACAGGAAGTAGCTGCAGCCGTTACTTCTTTCCAGAGTGGTTCAGCCGGAGGTCTTGATGGCCTTACCCCTCAAATTCTAAAAGATCTTTTATCGGGCATTTCCGGCGAAATTGGCGAGGCCCTCTTGAGAGACTTAACGGCTTTAGTAAACCTGATGCTGTCAGGGCAAGTCAACAGTGACGTCATCGAAATTTTGTATGGCGCAAACTTGTGTGCCCTTATCAAAAAAGACGGTGGTATCAGACCTATTGCGGTAGGCACCACATACCGCCGTCTCGCTGCCAAGGTCGGCTGTAGGAAAAAGGTTGCTTTTTTAAGCAACCTTTTTCAGCCAATACAGCTGGGCTTTGGTTCGCGGGGTGGCTGTGAGGCCGCTGTTCATTCACTTAGAACCTTTCTCAAACTAAATTGTGGTGAAGTGTTGCTAAAGGTGGATGTTAAAAACGCTTTTAATTCTGTCGACAGAGGCGCTCTTTTGACACAAGTCAAGGATAAAATTCCCGAACTATATAAATTCCTTTATCAATGTTATGGCAATCCAACAAAATTAAATTACCAAAATAACGCGATCCTATCCTCAGTCTGATGTCAACAGGGCGACCCTCTAGGTCCGGCCATTTTTAGCCTTGCCATCCATCCAATTATTCAACGTCTTCAGTCCAAACTTAATGTTTGGTACTTGGATGACGGAACCCTAGGAGGCGACGTGAACACTGTTTTTAATGATCTAGGTATCATTATTAACGAATTTCGCGACATTGGTTTGGATTTAAATTTTTCTAAATGCGAACTTTTTGTTTGCGATACTTGTCCTGATAAAGATTTGGTTTTTGAAAAGTTTAATAGTCTTGCTCCGAATATCAAATTAGTAGACAAGCGTTCTCTTCGCCTTTTGGGTTCGCCGATTCTGGATGAGTCTATCTCACCTTTTGTAGAAGAAAAAATTCAAAAGTTCAATAACGCATCAGACAGGTTACTCAAAATTAACGCCCACATGGCTTTTACAATTATTCGTTTTTGTCTATTTGTCCCTAAATTTACTTATATTTTACAATGTTGTCAACTGTGGAAACACAGTGAGCTCCTTATGGGCTTAGACAGCATTGTAAAAAACACTCTGGTTTCGGTCTTGAATGTTGATATGGATGACAGGACGTGGTCGCAAGCCTCTCTACCTGTGCGCTTAGGAGGTTTAGGGATACGCAAAATTTCGAGTGTTGCATTACCGGCATTTTTGTCCTCTGTACATGGTACACATAAATTAATAGAAAAAATTCTTGCTCCATCTTTAGGTACTTTCGAAGTAGCCCATTTGTCTGAGGCCAAGAATGCCTGGGGGTTGGCTAGTCCAAATTCTGATTTCCCGGTGGTACTTTCCTCACAGAGGCTGTGGGACCGACCGCTCTGCGAACTAGCACGGAAAAATCTTTTAGATACGTGTCCTAGCGTCGCTGATCGTGCTCGGCTTCTCGCAGTCTCTGTGTGGGAGTCAGGACTTTGGTTACAGGCCATGCCTTCTTTCACCACTGGTAACCTTTTAGATCCGACTACTTTTCGTTTAGCTATCAGCTTACGTTTGGGCGCAAGATGCTGTGTGGCCCATCGCTGCCAGTGCGGTACCGCAGTTGACCAGCTCGGTCATCACGGTCTCTCGTGTTCAAAAAGCGCTGGTCGAATTTCGCGCCACGCTAGTCTTAATGACATCATTCGCCGGGCTTTTACCACCGCCAATGCTGCAGCCATTCTCGAACCGAATGGTCTCATGCGTGACGATGGTAAAAGACCCGACGGAATGACTCTGGTTCCCTGGAAGATGGGGCGGCCTTTAGTGTGGGACGCTACTTGCGTCGATACTATGGCGCCGTCACACCTTCCCGAGACACACGTTAGGGCCGGCGCCGCGGCTAATTCTGCTGAGCAGCTAAAACGCCGCAAATATAGTAATCTCGGTAGCGGTTACATATTTGAGCCGTTTGGTGTTGAGACCCTGGGTCCGTGGGGACCGGGAGCTCATCGCGTTTTCCAAAGTCTATCAGAGCGCCTGGTCGATGCGACGCGTGACCAAAATGCTGGCACTTATTTGGCCCAACGCATCAGCATTGCAATTCAACGTGGCAATGCGGCCAGCATGTTGGGTACGCTACCTACCGGTAGTGGGCTGGAGCACTTGGACTGTCTATAGGCCATCGCGGCTATTATACAGTCCATAAGTGTTCTTTGTAATAGGTAGTGTAGCTAGTTTAGTTTAGTTTAGCTTAGTTTAGCTTAGTTTAGTTTAGTTTAGTTTTTATTATTGTAGTAGTTAGCTTGAGTAATAAAGGCAATTTGCCCGTACTAAAAAAAAAAAAAAAAAAGTTGTCAATGTCAAATGTGAATTTGTGTTTAATTGTGTTTCGTTGCTATGTTGGTCTGTGGTGTTGGTTGTGTTCTGATATTTTCATATTTCCTTTCCGCTTTTAATTTTATTTAATACTGTAAAATGAACGAAAATGACGACGAGCTCACGACGTTTTGTGATTCAGCGGTAACGAATTTGCCTGAATAATAAGGAGTACAATGATAATTCGATGAAAAGTTTTCTACTATTAGCATGTTTCAGGCTTCCCTGGTGGAAGGATGTCGTTTGCCTGTTCGAATGCAAGGAGGCGACGACTGGCCTTTGGCAGAGATTATTAGTATCAAAGAAATCCGAGGGCAAAGAGGATATTATGTGCACTATGTCGATTGTAAGTTTCTTAGCCTTGTGTATAAACAATATAAGCTGTAAGTTTTCATGCATTACCTTGTTATTATCTTTGAAAGGATTGTATCAAAATCTTTTATGTAAAGTAAAAAGCAAGTCCTTATTTAAAAATTATAACAAGTATTATCTATCATACCTGAAATAAATATTTATCAAAACTAAGGAGGCCATACAACACCAACAATTTTTTGTTCAGTAACAACATTTTAGAATGTATTCCATGAGTACAGTATAATTAATAACTTTTTAAAAAAATAAGTAGATAGAGGTGAGATTCAAACTTAAAGGTGGCTGTGAAATGTGCCGCATGCTGCACTCACTGCTTCCCCCTAATTTTGGTTGGAGTGTAGCAAACGGGGCCCTGAGGAAAAAGACAAAAATTTTGATCTGAATTATCATGTTAGTATGACCCCTACTTTTTATGGTGCGATTTGATGGAGGGTTGAAAAAGAAGACTATTTTGTTAGGGTCATCAATTCAAAAATTCAATGACCTCTGAGGTCATCAGTAACTAAACTAAAGTAATTTTACTAGGTGGTAGGACTTTTCTGTTTTGGTGGGCATAGGCCAGCCCCCCCCCCCCCCTCCTCCCTCACCCCCACCCTTGATACTCCCACATCCCACTGGGTCCCGAATTTATGTTTTGGCGTTGTTTTTTGGGGATAATTTTCTAAATCCTTATTTTCATTTTGCCCGGTATTGATCCTCTGACCCTAATTTTTGCTACCTACTTCGCGCCGACTTCACAGCCACCAGTAATTAGTTTGAATCACACTCTATACACTCTTTTTCACAGTTAAAACTTGTAACATTTACATTTCAGTTAACAAACGTCTGGATGAGTGGGTTGGCGAGTCATGGCTGGACACCAGAAAGGTCCAGTTTCCGAGACGAGATGGCACAGCTACTGGTGGCACTACCACTCCAAAGAAGACACACATTGGATCTGGAGGTGGCATGATGCCTACTTTTATTAGTATGTGTCATTACTATTTTTAATTTTTTTATCAATGATAGGCTAACATTTGACCACAAATTTTTTATATTATTTTGCAAAGTTATTTTTTTACTGTGGAATCCAAATTATTACAAACATACATTTCTTTGCCTAAGCAAAAAAAAGTATTAATACATAATCAACAACAATTTTAAGAATGATTTAAAATGTTCAAAACTTTTTTTGGAGTTTATAGTCAAGGAATAACCAAAAGTTATTCATAATATGTTTTGTCCATAACATGCATGTTGCAAGGTGTTTTGAGTAATAGTTAATTATTGAATGATAATACAGAATCAAATATATTTTTAGTGTAGCTTTAGGTTAGTAAAAGTGGAACATTAAACTAACATAGTTTTCTCTCTCACCATACACTGCCGAGTGTAGTGGAGCTGAGACAGCAATAGAAATTGCTGTTCTTTTAAAAGGTTTTCTTTAACTATTGTGAGTTGTAAAAGTAATGTTCCATATATAATTACTTTCTGTAAAGTGAAAAAGTGTTTTTGAGAAATGGGACCCCCAAAATGGTTACACCACAGCAACTAACAATACTGTGTTATCTGTTATCTCAAAATAACAAGTAATGGCTTATAACATGAATTTGTTATTAAAATTATAATTTTGTCTGCAGATGAAAACGTCTGCAATGAAAGTCAGAAGTCTAGTACAAATAGTAGACCTCCTATTGTGAATCCACCGTCCCAACAGTCCTATCAAAAAAATGAAAAAGCCCCTTTTTGTTCATCAGCACATAATGGTTCTGCACATAGAAATTCACTTGGTATGTTACTGGTTTTTTATTTTTTTGTATTTGCGATTGTTATTTACGTAACATTGACAAAGTAAGTCCTGCTGGGTAAGCACGGACGGTAGACAAAATTGTCTTTCCCCATTTTGTGTCACTTTATTCTTACTGGCTTACTTGTCAAGTGGAGTAAAACAAAGGAAAGATGATTTTGTCTACCCTCCATGCTAATCCAGCAGCTATCTATAAGCATCAACAGATGAGTTTTGAAAAGAGATGGCTGGTTCTGCCAACAAAATTAATACATGTTTTTTTAGGTAAGTACTTCTTTTAAAAGGTTGCTGTATGGCATAATTTAATTTTCTAGGTTGTTTTTCTTTTGCCGTGTGAAACTTCATTGGTTTTTGGCTAGCTGGTATTGTTAGGCCTACTACACACTCCAAGGCCTAGTTCAGTGCCATAATTGCTCAAGGAAAGTTATTTGAAATATTAACCTTTTCCCCCATTAGACTTTAACAATCTGGTTTAATACTCCGTGGCTATTAACCAATTTGATATAAAAAAATATGAAACCACTCTGAGGAAGGAATCAACCATCTCTTTTCATTACTAATTCTTTATTGTATGTAGTTGCTGTTCTTATTTTTTGATTTACACAAGCTATTTGAAACCTAATCATTTCAAGCAAAAATTGAATACAATTTTCCAACTAAGCAAGTAAAAGTTGTGAATATTTCTACTTAACCCGAGGCTTGCTTAAAGAAACAATAAAGCAAAGCTAGCAAGTGTCACTGAGAGATGTGTTTGTCATGTCGTACATACATGGTAATGCATTTTAAAATGCCTCTGTTCTATTCTGACGTTTTGTTTTAAATATTAAGGCGGCGGGTAGACCAAATAAGGTGTTTTTGGGACGTTTCCGGGCGTAATTACAACACGTAGAGCTTTGAATTTAATTTATCATGTAATTCATTTCATTAACTCATTTGTGATGACCGCAAATAGAAGATTAATAAATATAGCTCTATAGAAAAAAATCGCAAAACTCCCTCGAAAAATTTGAATGTTCCCATTTTGCTGAGCTTCTACCGAATATATTTTTACGAAAAACAAATTAGTGTATTCGCAACAAACAATCAGTTGTCGTGATGACTTAATAACTTTGAAAAATACTATATATATACAAATAGATATTAATTAAAAACCGTGAAAATCAGTCATTTCGTGCGTTATCTTTGTCGTAAGCGCCGCGCTGTAGTGCAGAATGAATTGATATTTGAGACTACGAAGTTAAGGTTGATGTTTCTTTGAACGGATTTGGACCTGCTCATCTGGCTCTACTCGTCACCTTACCTTTGTTAAGTCGGCAGCATGCTCGGAGATGGAGAGCCTCATCATATCTCAGCTGGCTTACAAATGCCATTACATAAGCCTAATGTGACGTCGCTGTAACACTTATGGCCGTCTGTACTAAATTTTGACAGATTCTAAGTTTGCACATATGCCTCTATGATGGCAACGGCAAACAACTTGAAACCTTGGGTGCGCAGTAGATTTTAAGGTATCTTTGGTGGAAAGAAAGGTGCGCGAGGGGGATTCCAACGGCATTGTGTCGGCGTGATTGGCCGCTCGGCTGACCGACCGTTATTCCCTGCATTGCGCACACGCCTCGCTAGCATCCGACCACACTTGACTTTAGCTCAAGTTGTTTGCCGTTGCCTGTACCTACTGCAACGCATTTGGATACATCCTAGAAAGATAAATGCGAACTTACGAGCAGTTAAAATTTAGTAGAGATGGACAATAATCTTGTGCCTCTCTAGTCTAGTTGCTAACTTCATGTTGCATGTGAAGTCGGCACAATGCCGTGCGAGCCTCGTCAGCTTATCTCTCGGCCGGCGAGCCCTACGCTGAGCGGGGAGTCTACATCTCTTGTCAACGGCGGAGCGGTACTAGCGGCAGCGCTTCAGAAGAAAATGAACAGGAAACGAAAAGCGACGTCGATGGAGAGTGAGGTATGCTTAGCTCAAAATATTAACTCCTATGTCTATCTAATTTAAGTGGCAGGTTTCAGCGTAGCCTATGTAGATCCCGACCTACTACGTCTTAGATGCTTCGGGTTTGAACCCAAGTGTTTGTCCAGGACCATGCAGGGAAGAAAAGAGCAATACTATATGTTTGTTTCTTTCCTTCGCCACTGACGTAGCGATCCGTGTGAGCAGTACAAATATAATATCATTTTGATGATCTCTCTACTTTAGTCTATACTCTAAGGGCCAAACGCTTTCTCGAGAGAAGAGATGTGCCGATTTTTACGGTTCATGCCATCCGTTCTAGGGAAAGAGAAAAAGGAAAAAATATTGCACCTCCCCTTCGCAGTAAAATTACATATTGTAAATTGTCTTTTTTTGTCATTTTGATTGTTGCAGTAGCTACTTCTATCTGGTTTGATTGACTTTTTTGACTAAAATTGTTTTGTCACATTTCCAGTCCGATATCTCAGTGCTAGACCCACCTGAAGATACGCTGCCAAGTGGTGCGGCCACGCCGACCGCGCCTCGGCCTCGAACTTCGGGCAGTATGTTAGCGCACGGGCACGATGATCTCGTCACCAGGATGAAGAATATAGAGATGATCGAGCTGGGCAGGAATAGGATACGGCCGTGGTACTTTGCACCTTATCCTCAGGTGAGCATGGCGTTTTTCCATTGTGAAAAGGATGCCTGATCTATGGACTTACATTATTAATTATTATTAGTAGCACAAAGTAATATGGATAATGGTTGAGCTGGGCAGCAATAGGATATGTCTGTGGTACTTTGCACCGTATCCTCAGGTGAGCATGGTGCATTTTCCATTGTTAAAAGGATGCTGTAATTAGAGTGATAAATATGCATGTGAATAGGTAAGTGATGCTCGAGCTGGGGAGAAATAGGATATGTCCCGGGTACTTTGCACCTCATCCTCAGGTGGGCAAGGTGCATTATCCATTATGTAAAAGATGGAGTTATGGAGTTAGTGATGAATTTTTCAAGTCCGCGTGGTAGGCCAAATTCGAAACAGGAATAGCGAAAAGTAAGTAATAAAGGAGTCTACCAAGTGCAGGTGATATGAAATTTCACCCTGGGTGCTACGGTTTGAAAGCCGCACGTCCGACCGCTTCGCCACATTCGCTCATAACTTTAGTCATCATCATCATCATCAGTCCGAAGACGTCCACTGCTGTACATAGGCCTCCCCCACAGAGCGCCACTTTGAGCGGCTGCTTGCCACCTGCATCTATCGGCTCCCCGCGGCTTTCACCAGACCGTCGGTCCACCTCCTCTGCTGTGGAAGGCCGCCTACGCTGCGTCTTCCGGTTCGTGGTCGCCACTCGAGAACCTTTCTTCCCCATCGTTTGTCAGTTCTACGAGCGATGTGGTCTGCCCAAGTGCCCATTGCCATGTGAAATTGCTAATTCTAAGATCTAAGAGCTATATCGGTCACGTTAGTTCTCCTGTGGATCTCTTCATTCCGGAATGCATGAATATGCATATACAGCAATATTTCAAGTGGGCGTGGTAGGCCAAATCCGAAACTATGAGGAATAGCGAAAAGCACATAAAGGAATCTCCCAAGTGAAAGTGATTTGAAATTTGACTCTGGGTGTTTCGGTTTGAAAGCCGCACGTGTGACCTCTTCACCACATTCGCTCGTTACTTTAGTAATATTATTTTATGATTTCAGGATATGGTGAACCTCCCATGTATTTACATCTGTGAATTCTGTTTGAAATACAGAAAGAGTAAAAAGTGTTTAGAAAGACATTTGGTAAGTACCTAATATTTAATTGATCAAGGTTAATTTTACTTCCGACAATACTAACGCCATCTAGTTGTAGGCATATTTTTGATCTACGCTGTTTTCTTGGTGTATTGGCATTCCTCTCATTGTTCCATGTTATTATGCACTCGACGCAACCTAAAATTACCCCTATTTCTTCCAGATAAAATGCAAGCTAAAACATCCGCCTGGCAACGAAATCTACCGAAAAGGCAGCATTTCCTTTTTCGAAATAGACGGGCGCAAGAACAAATGTTACGCTCAAAACCTGTGCTTGCTCGCCAAACTTTTTCTGGACCACAAGACTTTGTATTACGACACCGATCCATTCTTGTTTTATGTCATGACGGAATATGATTCGAGAGGTCGGTGTTTTCTTTTGCCATTTTGTGATTTGTATATTTTAGAGCTGTTGGGTTAGCAAAAAAAAGAAAGGCAGTAGAAAAAAATCTATCCCCTGTTTTACTCTACTTGACAAGTAAGCAAGGATGAAGAAAGTGCATAAATCGGAGATAGACAATTTTGTCTTTTTATTCTTCTTTTTTATGTAAACGAATGACGTGACGAGCTAGTCGATCACCTAGGTGAAGCGTCACAGCCGCCCATAACAGATGCTGAATTAAAGTTTCGCGTGACATTGCACTGCGCACGTCATCCTTAGACATCACACAGTCCACTAATAAGATTACTAGACTGGGAGATTAGATCATAAGGTCTCATTTGCCCAGTAATTTCGCTAGCTACAATGCCCTTCAAACCGGAACACAGTAGCGCTTGCACACTACTGCTTGGCGGCAGAATAACTGGCAAAGCGTTGGTACCTAGTACCTACCTAGACGAACTTTGCAGAAAAGTCCTACCACCTAGTCTACCGTCCGTGCTAACTCAGCAAACATCCAGTAATATACTCTAGAAAGACACTACTACATAGTTGACGCGTGCAGTTTCCATTCATGTCCATAGTTATTAGGATCCCATATAAAAAAATTTAAACTAAATACTTACCTAAAAAAATGAAATGTTCACCATCGATAAAATAATTAAAATATTTCTGTCAATCGGCCTTTATTAACCCCCTTACCAATAAACATTGTTTAGCTAATGAACAGTATTTTTTTAAGAATTAAGGAACTTCTAAAATATTAAAACTATTAATATTTATGTTATTTATTTCCGTTTACAGGGTTCCACATAGTGGGATACTTTTCAAAGGAAAAAGAAAGTACAGAAGACTACAACGTTGCGTGTATACTGACGCTACCTCCATACCAAAGAAAGGGTTATGGAAAACTCCTCATAGAATTTAGTGAGTATTGGAATATCATAACTTGTTGTTTGGAATAGCAAAACTGCATAGAATAGGTACAAATTAGTGGTATTTTTATGTTAACAAATGACGTCACAAGGTAGTCGTCCGCCTTATGTTAAGCGTGCCCATTTACAATTTAGAGTTGGATTGGAATTTGGAATCTGGATTCCGCTATCACTCGGTACTCTAAATTGTAAAGTTTCGCTTGACACTGCACGGCCCACGTCATCCTGAGACAATATATAAATTTAAAAAAGAAATCAGGTCTCATTTGCCCAGTAATTCTATTGGTATTGTAAGTACTTATACTGTTAAAAAATCTATAAAAATGCTTTGTATTTTCTAGACTTTCTAGAATAATATTATAGCATTCTGAAGGTGTCTGAAGCATTTTCAATAATTTAACGATACCTACGTTTAATCTACAAAGATATTATAGATAGGTACTTAGTTCCTAAAAATTATAGGAACCAGCGGGTTTTTAAGCCTCGCCTTCCAACTCACTGGATTAGATGATTTATTGATCTTCTCATATCCATTTCATTTCTTTGTGAAAACGTAGATCTTACTTAGTACTTAATTCCTCCATCCTCTTTTTACCATCGTACATCTAGACGCACGGAAACACGGCATCCGTATATGGTAGAAATTCCTAGAATACGTACAAAGCGTTTTGATTCCTCGTTTATAATTCGGACAGCAAAGGAATGGAACACCTTACCAGCGTCATTGTTTCCGGACAAATATAATCTGGGAGTTTTTATGGCTAGAGTGAACAGGCATCTTCTAGGCTAGCATGCTCCATCGTCGGCCGCGTCGTCACTTACCATCAGGTGAGACCGTGCTCAAATGTTAGCCTATCGTTGATAAAAAAAAACCAGCTAGGACGCTTTTTTACAACTAGTTAGGTTAGTAACCAAAATTATAGTTGCGAAGCATTCTTCTGTTGCATCTGGTTGCGAAAGTCTGTTGGTATCGGTGCCGAAACTAGGCTACTACTAGGCTGGGTTTAGGCTGCTTCCAATATTTGATATCGGCCCCCATTTGGCCTAAATATTTAACTTCGCTGTTATAATTCATATCAATCATACCTTTAAGTCGCGCAACGAGCTATGGAGAGAGCTATGCTCGGTGTTTCCCTGCGAGATAAGATCAGAAACGAGGAGATTCGCAGGAGAACTAAAGTGACCGATATAGCTCTTAGAATTAGCAAGTTGAAATGGCAATGGGTAGGCCACATCGCTCATAGAACTGACAACCGATGGGGAAGAAAGGTTCTCGAGTGTCGACCACGAACCGGAAGACGCAGTGTAGGCCGGCCGCCCACTCGGTGGACCGACGATCTCGTGAAAACCTCGGGGAGCCGATGGATGCAGGAGGCAAGCAGCCGCTCAAAGTGGCGCTCTTTGGGGGAGGCTTATGTTCAGCAGTGGACGTCTTCAGGCTGTTGATGATGATACCTTTAGGTGGAAACAGGCCAATGATGATGTTATCCGGGTAAAGTAATTCTTAATTTTGCTCTAGGTTACGAGTTATCGAAATTCGAAGGCAAGACGGGCTCACCAGAGAAGCCATTGTCCGATCTAGGTCTCCTATCATATAGAAGTTATTGGGCACAAACCATACTGGATATATTGATGCACTCGAAGCCGGTTGGGGATAATGAAAAACCCATTATTACTATCAAGTAAGTTAACACACCGAGTATTTTCTTGACTGTTGGTGTTGATGTGATGAAGTATATACCTATAAGTAAATGTTATGTATGTAAGTACTTTAAAATACAGCTATCTAAAAAACGATTCAGGGTCTAATTGATTCACATGTTATTGTCAAAATATCCAAATGATTGATTGTATCATAGTTAAAAAGTATTATGCGTCAGTATTATTAAAATATATCAGTGTGTCAGAACGTCCATACGTTAATTTTAATATGTGAAATAGTAATAATGTGTAAATATCGAAAATATAAGCGATAAAATGTATCCCTCGTAGACACCCTTGCACCGTCACATCTTCCCAGGACACTAAACAAGGCTGGTGCGGCGGTGGTTTCCGCAGAGAAACTGAAAAGGCCTACATATAGTAACTTAGATAGCGGTTTTATATATGCGCCTTTTGGGGTCGAGACGCTGGGTCCGTGGGGGCTAAGTGCACAAAAAATTTCTTAAGAAGTCCAAATGTCTGGTCAAAGCAACATGTGACCAAAATGCTGGCCTCTACTTGGGGCCAAGGTTGAGCATTGCCATTCAACGTAGCAATGCTACCAGCATTTTGGGCACCTTGCCTACTAGTAGTGGTTTGTTAGATTAGTTTTGTATTACATTGTTAATTTTATAGTTTTATAGTAGTTTAGATTTATAGAATGGTTTAGTTTTTAGGTTTAATTAAGTAACATAAATAAATTATTATCCCGCGTGTTTCTAATTTTTCCGTTTTAAAATTAATCTGCATTTAAACGTTCCACCTGTTTGGAAGCTCCGAAGGTGCAGACAGATAGGCGTCTTCAGACTCTTGTTTAGAGCAATTAAACTATCTTAAACATAATTCTGTTTGTATTCCAGTGAAATATGCGAGCTGACGAGTATAAAGAAAGAGGACGTTATTAGTACGCTGCAGAACCTTAACCTAATTAACTACTACAAGGGGCAATACATCATATCGGTCAATCAGGTGAACTATACTATAATACTTCATTCATTCAAAATTGAACTTTATAGAACTTTATATATTGAACTTTTTTACTTTAAATAACCAGTGTTTTTAATCGCGTTTTAACTCCATGGAATTTATTACTTCGTTCTTTTAGTGAACAGAACTTATGGGTGCCTGGCGATATCGTTCATTCGCGAGTGAATGATGTTGGTAACGTTTAGATGAAACTTATCATTCCTAATTACCTGGCTCTAAATTTGGCTGCTAAAAATTTCTTGCAAAACAGATCAGTTAGCATGGAACAAGTAGGAGGAATGTCAATACACCAAAAAACAGCGTAGATCAAAAATATGCTAAAAACCGTTATAAAATTAGATGGCGCTGCAAAATGAGCGAGCTATACGACTAGCTACGGCGGGCTAGGTTTAAAATGGTTTTTGGCATATTTCTGACTTACGCTCAACTTATAGCCCGCTCAATTTGCGTCGCCATCTAGTTTTCTATCGGTTTTTGGCATATTTATGATCTACGCTGTTATCTTGGTATATTGGCATTCCTCTCCTACTTGTTTCATGCCAATTAGTCATAGACGTCGTCATGCTTTTCTTATTTAATGCATTCTTTATTGCAGCAACATGAAAAAACCATGGAGAAACGAACTCTACGGATCGACCCAAAATGTTTACACTGGACTCCAAAGGATTGGTCAAAACGTGCCAAATGGTATGTAAAATTATTTTAACAGCTTATTTTGTTGTAATAATTATCGCTATGAGTTATTAACTTTATTTTGAAATATTCCTCGTCATTCGTTCATTGTAAGGCAGTAAATGCGTAAGATGACGTTACTGAGTTATAATCCCTAGCTCTAAATAGAACGTCGAACCCATAAAGTTTTGTGTTATTGTCCAAGACACTTATTAGATAGGGCTACGTTGAACCGGCCCCCCACTAGTTGGACCAACGATCTGGTGAAAGCCGCGGGGAGCTGATGGATGCAAGAGGTGAGCAGCTGCTAAAAGTGGCGCTCTCTGGGGGTGGCCTATGTTCAGCAGTGGACGTCTTCAGGCTGTTGATGATGATGATGATGACCTTTGACCAGCTGTTTGTCCAGCTATGGAGAGGGCCATGCTCTGTGTTGCCTTGCGTGATAAAATCCGAGAGAAGATCCGCAGAACAAAAGTCACTGACAATAGCATTCAAAATTAGCAAATTGAAATAGCAGTGGGTATGCCATATCGCTCGCAAAACCGACATCCGATGGGGAAGAAAGGTTCTCGTGTGGCGACCACGAACCGGAAGACGCAGCGTAGGCCGGCCCCCCACTAGGTGGACCGACGATCTGGTCAATTCTGGTTAAAACCGCGGGGTGGCCTATGTTCAGCAGTGGACGTCTTCAGGCCATGAAGTTACAATAAGGATGAAGGTGGCGCCTCGCTACGCCTGGCTTAGGAAGTGGCTGGAACATACGATTTTTTATTATAGTGTTTAATTGATGACTGATTCTTAGCTTGGGTATTAGTCAGGCAAGCATTAGAAAATGCTCTACCATTATGAAATGGACCAAAATTAAACATCTGATATTAACTGACGATGAAAAAAAATTCGATTTTGATTCTTGCTACCGTTTTATTTATTTTTACGAATGACGAGGAATGTACCTGTCTGCAACAAATCCTTTAACTTCATGTCACAAACTTGTCTATAAATTTCCAGTAAACTTATATTCTTTTGTCACCAGCGTTTGAAGTGATAGTGTAAAGGAGATGCGACCTAACAGGCTTCCAAAAAAGTACGCATATTATTTTGTATTTAACACTATGTTACGATCATCTATCATTGATTTGATTGCCATTTCTAACAAAGGCTTGGGTATCATTTTCATCTCACTAATTTTCACACGCTGTATAAATCATATTTTTGATCGCTTTTACTAAAGTCTATTAAAATACAACTTAGCTAAGCAACACTTTCCCCGGGTAAGTTTGTTAAATTCGTGTCAACTTGCCACACAAAAAGTATCATTGGTTCGGGTTCGAACGCTCATTGGTTACCTGCAGGGCGAATAAAAACACAAAAATGTATGGATTTGACAGTTTCAGTACGCAGCTTATGAGCATAGTTATTGTGGAAATTTTCAAATTCGGAATGAAATTACTCTTGTTGCATTGCAATCAAAGTTCCGCGATCACCCCGCTGTTGATCATCGGCTGTCTTCAACCAATGAGCGTACTGTATTTGGTGTGTTGACTTGAGACGAGTTTGACAAACGTATGGACACTGGGGCCCGAGAGTACGAACTTAGGAACTGTCAAACTTTAGTGCAGACGGGTATTAGTTTTGTAATGAGCATGGTTGTTTAAAGTTTTCTATGATAAAAAGTTTCAGGGAATACGCTATTGTTTACAGTTATAAAAGTATACCATCTACTTTTACTTACTTGTTTTTGTGTATATGAATAACGTGACGAGCTAGCCGTTTGTCTGATGTTAAGCGTCACGGCTGCCCATAACAGATTGCACTAATTATACTAACTTTGCTTCATAACTTTGAGTCTTCCCGTCGCCAAAAAAATGTTTTTGTAGCATTCATAATATTCTGCCAATAACCCAATTCTGTCACCGACGCGTTACCAATTTCGTGAGCAGTGCTTTTTATCTGTCCCTCAACTGCATTAGTTGTGTTGTGTTCCAATGAAAAACACTCTTACTAATTCAGCCCACTCTCACGACCATATGCTGCAGAGTTTAGATTTCTTATAGGATACAGGCTCATAGCGAAGCACGACTAGCCGTTTCTAACCGATCGGTAAAGTTAAGCAACGTTCGCTGCGGTCACTACTCTCATGGGTGACCGTTACAGCAAAAAGTGGTATTTACAACTGAGCGCTACCGTGCTTTGGAGGGCACGTTAAGCCGTTGGTTCCGGTTGTTGTCTTAAGACAAAAGCCGTTAAGCCAAGTCGGAAGCCTTTGGGTGGCCTAATAATTCTGACACCAGGGCTGACCACTCGCCCATTCGAGAAGAAGAAGAATAGGATACATGAGCTTATCTTTACACCCAATCATAATTTGTAAACTTTTGTATTATGTTATGAATTCCGACTATAAATCTGAACTATAATATTTTTAACGATGTTTTTAGACACAGAAAGTAATAAAAGAACTTACGTGTAAATAAAATCAATTCGGCACCCGTATTATGTAAAAATTACAACAGCAAAGCAACAGCAGTAGCAAGGCGACATCAACACTTAGCAATCGGTCGCAGTTGCCCGCCTGTTGCTCGCCTGTCGCTGAATGCACTTTGGCCTTTGATACTAGCGCCACTAGCAACAGAACAGCAATAGACGGAAACAAAATAATTCACTTTATAGTTCATCGATTGTCCGACAGTCGCTGATCTAGCGCTCGATTGCTTTCTGCTCTGCAAAGTGACGATTGACAGCAATGATTGCGAAATTTAAGCATGTTGCAAACTTTACGTAATTAGCCAGCGGAAATTCTTTGACATAAAATCAAGCTTTAACTCAGTTTCATAATCCTTTTACTTAGCTCTATAACAGCATGAAAAATCATAGAATATGTTTGCAACAGTACCTACTAGCATAAATAGCGCATGACACGCATAAAATCGCTCAGTCACAGGTATTCTATTTTACGAAAACTGATGACTTATTTGATTTTGAATTTTATTATTAAGGCCGTAAAAGTCATCACACAAGATCTCGTGAGTAGAATACTTATAAACTGTTACAAGACTAAAGCTAATTTTCGAAAAAGGGCTAGTGTCCTGCTATTTTTTTTATTGCATAAATTAAAAAATAAACAGTCGTGAAATCAAAAATTAAATATCTCAAAAATGACAAAGTTGCAAGCATTTTAAAATACAGGAATAGAAAGAGACAGCTCAAACATGCAATTACGTCGCTCTTGCTCCTTCATAAGTACCTCATTACTAAGCTGTGGTAGCTTTACATACAGTCTCTTTGGCATGTGACTTCACAACGTGCGTTTTCATAGTAACTGTGGGGAATCTCCTGTTTTGCGAGAAAGGGACATGCGATGCTATTACTGCGTGATTTATTTACCGATTTTACTTTTTTTTTCAATTATTGCATTCATTTTTAACCTTCACTTTACGAAAATAATATAATTAGTTGTTAATTTTTAATAGCAGGACACTAGCCTATTTTCCGTGCGTAGAAAGAGATAGCAATACGTGCCATAAGCGAAAAGTAAAGCGCGCCGCAGGGCCAGTTTTGACTAAGCGATGTGAGGACTTCCCATCTTATCTTTAACTAGCTGCGCCCCGCGGTTTCACCCGCAGATTAAAAGTAGCCTATGTGTTAATCCAGCGTATAAGCTATCTTTATTCCAAATTTCGTCCAAATCTGTCCAACCGTTTGAGCGTGAAGAAGTAACAAACATACACGCAAACACACATACAAACTTTAGCCGTTTATAATATTAGTGTGATTACATCTATGCACTTTGTAACGTTTCTTGCTTAAATTTTCTAATTAAAGTTTCATTTTTAGGTAGAACATACCAGACGTGCCGATCAATGGTCCATGCTACCGTAAGGTATTTCCAGCAGACAACTGCAAAGTCATTAAGTAAATCTTATTAATTAATTGTGTTCAAAGTAGTGGTAACATTACTGTAAAATGCTTGTCCATGGTTTTTATGCATTTACGTAGATTATTTAGGACCAATATTTCACCACTAAAATAAATTCCCTGTAAAGAAGCCTTTCATTACATTTTCTTGATTATTTCGTGGAATTTTGTATGAAAAAAAATCGAGTGACGCCGGAAGTTAGAGTTTCAAAATGGTATAAGACACTACACTTTGTTCGTCAACCAGAAACAAAAGAAACTGTTCGCTTACAATTTTACTTGATACTTACCCTTCATGTTACAGCTGGATGGAACGTAGTTCTACAGCCGAAGATAGATGGCGCTGACGAGACATGGTTGGAACAGTGTTGTTTTTTTCTCTAGTCTGTGGCATAAATCTTCTGAACCACAGACATGGTAGTGATAATCGTTCACGTTATGTCTCGTCAGCGCCATCTAACGGATTTTTATGAACAATTTTTTTTTAATGTGGCTGTTAGAAAACCTATTATATTATATTCCTACTTCCTACGTCCCTGCCCGCTGTTGCCAGTCGTCTCGAAGTCATGGTATAACGCGATTCAATAAACAAAAAAACTGATAAGAGCAAACATTTCTATTGCTGTCTCACTCCCTCTGCACTTAAACACAATAGTGGAAGAGGAAAACAATTGTTTCTTATTTGCGTCAGATTCGTTTCTCTAATGACACGCGTTATACGAACATTATAGTCCAAATATCGGAAGCTCAAATTAAAATATTCTGTATATCTCTTGTTATGTTATCTATGTAAATGTATAAAAAGCCTAACTGAGAAAAGGTGCAGCGATCTTGCATCCTTCTCATTTTAATTACAAAAAGTATGTATATTATATACCTCGTGACGGGTAGGTACATATATTAGGTCATTTTCGTATCAACGCTCGCCAATGTAGACTTGTAATATGTCTCGTACATTAAATTGTAACTCTTTAATGTGATATTAAATAATATCATTGTTTTAATATTCCTTCTTTCATTTATTATTTACACTATCTTTTAGTATCCAGTCTTATCATAACGCCACCAGGGCCTGGTCTTATTACATCTAGGTATTTTAATACTCATCTACTGCTGAACATAGGCCTCCCCCAGAGAACGCTACTTTGAGGGACAGCTCGTCTCCTGCATCCATCGGCTCCCCGCGGCTTTCACCAGGTCTTCGGTCCACTTCGGAGGCGGGCCTACGCTGCGTCTTCCGGTTCGTGGTCGCCACTCGAGAACCTTACTTCCCCATCGGTTGTCAAGATTTCTACGAGCGATATAGCCTGCCCATTGCCATTTCAACTTGCTAATTCTTAATAATTTTAATACTATCATCAGTTATTTATCGCACGTATTGGACATGGAAATTAAGCCATAAGAATTTGAGATACGTGCATGTCAATATAGTCTGTGGACGGATTTTTGAGGATTAAAGAAATCAAAACATTCTATGCAATATAATGATTTATTCTTCGATATATAAGCGCAATAATTTTGCTTTGATTGTCATAATATTTATATTCAAGCAGGTACAAGTGATGTTTACAACACTTAAAACCTAATTCTTATTTTACTGTTACTTTTTCAATTTCAAATAATATAATTACAAAGAAAATATCTATGTATGTTATTACCACTGACCTATGTTATGCTAGAACGCTTACTGGTATAATAGAGAACAGTGGTTAGTACAAATCACTTTGTAACCATTATTATGGAACCAATATATCAATGTATGTAATTAATATACCATAAATAAATCCATAAAGTACAAAACTTGAATAAACTTTGCAAATATCAAAGCATTAGTACTTATTGTAGCACATACGAGTAATTATAATTAAAAAGACATTAACGTGTTACAAAACTTGTAGTATTTTAGTTATGATTCGTTTAAAAATAACTCTGCCGACTGGAGCTGGTCTCTGATGGTAAAAAACACATGCATAATTTTGTCCACAAGAGAGCAATCTTAGAAAACAGCATTATTTTCTAATGAACCATAATACAAGAAATATAAATTACGAAAGTTAAATCTTACTCATTAACAACAACAAATTTAATAGATAAACAAGTGGGTAATACTAGCAGTTAACTCTAAGGTTTATGCGATAGTAATGTACTATCACAACTTCCCGCTGTTAAGGGAAGCAGAGATATAAAATATATTAATGAAACCACATTCTGCCGCAATTTGATAGGTAATTCATAAAAAATATATCACGCCAAATGGATTGTAAGAAAGGAATACGACAAAATGACATTTTTATGTACAAATTAACATGGTAGAGTACAGGCTATTGTGCACAGGGAAAAAGGTGTGAAAAGTGAAAGAACATGAGTGTGATGAGTGTCAACCTCGGGAAGCGTCTATCAAGGTTGACACTTGACTGTTAGCCAGGCGAAGTTGCCATGTAAAAAGGAAAATGTTAACTCGCGATAACGCTAAGCTACCCCATCTCATTTTCTACTAAACATTTATGAAAATGTATACCAAAATGCGACAAAATTAACCAACTTACAAAAATCACGAACCTATACCTTCTAAAGTTAATCTTATGCGCAAGATTACTACGAACGGTACAATCCTACGAAGCGACTACAAAATACTATGAACTTCATTGAGTAAATTGAAATAAAGAAGACACGTAGGCCTGTCAATGTCATAATGAAAAGATATTAAAGAACTATCAAGGCCAAACGCTTTAGGCATTTTCTTGGATGGAAGTCATTTTCGTACTACGCTAGTTCCAAATTATGGAAGTCCATTGTATTTCCTCCAGTCGATCTAATCACTAACTTTATATGGAGACTCAATTTCTTGTTACACAAGACATAACAAATATTGTGCTCTGTGTCAATAAATAAGGTTTTTCTATCACAATTGTACCAACAATATAAAAATAAATGCTTACGCGACTGGCTGCTCCTTAATAGAGTCAGTCAAAGACTAGGATCACTGGTTTGCAGAAGGCACTGTTTTTAGAACAAGTCTGCTTTGTTTGACCTAATTTCTAAAGCACCTATTAATTTGCTGTCAAGTAAGCATTGTTAATTGTTAACGAACCGGCTAGAAATCTTCAGTTATCTACGCAAATCCATATAAGTAGTACTTATATTTTGTTTTATGATTTTGTTACAAGATTAGTTCATATTTTCAGTTAATCTCTTAACTATGTTTCCTGCCGGTATTATACTGGACTGCAGATTTTCCACAAACACTGAGTCAATTACATCCTGCATGTTTTAAATATACGTAGCAGTAGAACTCCGGTTCCTACGATATTTATCACAACTTGCTTGTGAATTTATCATCGATAGTTCAGGCACTTGTGACGATAAGTGCTTATAAATTATGATAATATAGGGAATAATAGGTACTATGCAGTCCAGACTATACCTAAATATATCTTATCAATTATGAAAATATTTGTAAAGACTATATAGCATGCAATTTTTATACAGAGGCACTTTAAATGGTGTTACGTCAATATTCTAATTAAACCGAAAAAATGTTTTGAGTTGCCGTGCTTACACATTGCTTTACCTATAAACGTTAGTTTTAAGTAGAGAACGAGTCTAGAAATTTTAAGCATTGATTAAGTTTTACTAACGTTTATATACAAAGCTGTTAATATATAATTATAAAGAAAATTCTTATTACTTAAATTTCCTTTACATGCTTTTGCACTTAACTTTTAAATAATTAATATATCACGAATTAATCTGAGTTAAAGCACCTTAAAACTAACCTTACACATATTTAACACATGTAATATAATCTTGGTATATATCTGTATATAAATCTGTCAATATAATCTGTAATATTTTGTAATAAAACAATATAATGATTTGGAATTTAACAGGAGGTATTTATATCGTATAATTGTACTGAAAGATTAGAAGTTACGTGATGTATGTATATTTGGGAATTTTGATGAGACTATATTTTAATTCTGGTGTAATTATTTAGTTTATATTTTGTAATATTATAGAGTTGTCAAACATCCCACTGCAAAAATTAATCAGATCTCGTAATCTTAAAATAAATACTTGAACATATCAAAGCAAAATTAGAGAACTTAAACAAAAAGAAATTAAAACGAATTTATTAATTGTTAGACATCTAGATAAAATAAAATAATGTGAAATACCTACCTATAAAACTGTCATACAGTTCTTATTGAATGTTATTCTTATAAACAAATTATGGTGACTCGAATTTATTTATTCACAACACATGGAAAAATAAAATTTATAAAAAAGCGGCATCCGATTGATATTTTTTATCGTTCAGTTGTGCGATACTTCGCGGCACCTATCGGTAATGTTTTGTAATTATATTCCGGGTGTTTACATTCGTACATACATAGAATTTATGTTTTACAGGCACCATACTTACAATACGTTGTTGTTCTACACAGTAGACATACGATTTCGTTTCGAAATAAATTTCCCCGCCCTTGTCGACCTCTGGCACTTTTATATTAATGAGATGCAAGTGTATACTTACCATGAACAGATATCAGCTTTGCCTTATCACAAACAATGAATTAAGCATCTGATTTTGAACAGTCTGCAAGTATTTAGACTATATCAGACACGAACAATAAAACGGTGAACTATTGCGTACTAAATGGAACTAAATCTTAAACGGTGATACTATTTCGAATTTCTCAATTTTTATGCTAAAAAAATACGTATACTTAACAATGTCGAAAATAAAATTTTGGACCCGACTAAATTTGTTATTCGTAACGGATGTTAAACTAAACGAGGCAACCGTCATTGAGGCCGTTGTGTTTTGACTGCGTCTCGGGAATCGTCCCCGGGTAGGTGTGACACTGCTGGGTCGGAGCCAAGTTGTAGTTCACCTCCGTTTCGTAGTACTCTTGCTCCGCATCGATCGGGACCATCATCGTTTTAGGGAGGTACCCGTCTGTTGTGATGTAATTAGCTTCAGAGTTGGCCGGAAGACTGAGGACGCTGTCAGGCCTATTGTAGTCGCTGTCGATGAGCGGGGCGGCATAGAGAGTGTCGATAGAAGACATCGTATCGATATTATCTCCGTTATTAAGCGTACAGGTGTAGCTGGATGTGAGAATGTTTGCTGACTCCGGTCGAATGTAGGGAGAGTGAGCTTCGTAAGAGTTAGGGAATGTTGTCGGGGATTCGAAAGATCGAATCTGGTTGTAGGAGCACGTCGGCGAACCGCGTGTGTTGGAGTTGTTTTTGACACAGGACGCTGCGTGGAGAGAGAGCATGTCGATCAACTGCCGCTTTTGAACTTCCAGGTCCTGAAATAAATGAAAGTGAATCTTAATATTCTTACCCAACATTTTGGAGCAAGATTTGTGAATCTCACTTGATTTCACTTTTAGCGTTATCCGAGTCCTTAAATTTTTGAAGAAGCTCTGTGTTTCTTACTAAAGGTCTCGAGCTAAGCTCTTATCGGTTTACTATTATAAAGAATGGTTGATTTCAATTGTTATCATGACGTCAAACTGACAGTGAAATAACTCGGTGAAATGTTTGAGAAAGTTATAGTCAAAGTTCTGACTGCACTGGTATTATATCTATAATATATTCTAGTTTATCTAGATTAGATTAATCTAGATAAACTAGAAGAGCCCAAATGCTTCTGTCCACAATTGTTTTTCGATAATTTTACCACAAGCAAACACTTCATAAACATGTTTAACCTATCTTAGCATGTTTGTGTTTTATTCACGTGTTCATAGTGCAA
Organism: Ennomos quercinarius; assembly: GCA_910589525.2. Classification (NCBI taxonomy): domain Eukaryota; kingdom Metazoa; phylum Arthropoda; class Insecta; order Lepidoptera; family Geometridae; genus Ennomos; species Ennomos quercinarius. The sequence goes on from OU342501.1 coordinate 9,748,981, forward strand.
TATTGGCTCTGGCAATTTTATACATGCATATATTTTTGCTAACAGAATCTAGTTTTCATAATTTGACCAACAGGTTGTAAAGGGTGGCAGTGCTGACCTTATAAAGAATGTCTAGATTCTAGAATCATCAATTTAATTAATGCCAAAACGACCCGAGTTTTCAACCAGTTTTATTGTAGGTAATACAAGTACCTATTAGGTATTAGGTGTACTAATAAGTTGCGTCTATTATTTAGTCTTCTGGTACTAAACTCATTCTTTTTTCATTTTTACCTCCTTAGAATATAGGTAGAAGTTTCCCTCATGGAATGACTTTTCTTCCCCTGGAATTACTTCCCCTATTCAGTTTAACATTTTTAACCATGTATCTATAATATCTGCATCATCTCTTACCTTAAGCTGTGTTTTCAACTCTACGTTCTGGCTTTCCAAAACTTCGCTCTCCGTGACAAGATTACAGGTCCTCTCGCGTTTCTTCATTCTGCACTTAGTTGCTGCTATTTTGTTCCGTTCTCTTCTGCGTCGCCTGCGCTCTTCGTCTTCCGGGGTAAGCTGTTGGAAAGAAAAAATACATGAGTTTAGTTCTTGGCTATATTTGAGGCTCGATCTGAAGGTGACATTTGACTACGAGACGTAGGTCGTAGCAAGATCAAGATTAAAAACTTCTATTCCATATTTGCCATATCATTTGAGTTAATTGTCTTTGATTAGAGTGATTTCAATGAAACTTTGGCGCTCTGAACTTAGCTGTTCCAGGAAGTTGAGCATGTACAGTTTTTTAGGAGAAAGAAAACGCTACTGCGCTATTTTCTCTTTCGCACAACTACAAAAAATCGAGTAGTTTCATTGACGCTTCATTTCATACCTATATCGATAACTAATATATTAATTAACACTAAAACGGGTCTTCATAGACTATTATTTGCCAACAGGTTAGACCCAAAGCTCATATTAATATACCGAACTGTACAGTACAGGCAAATCGTTTCTCAATGCCATATCATCGCTTTCAATATCAGGAAGTGAAGTCACGACCGCGGTCGCATTCGCAATGCCTTCTTCGTAAGCTCATAAAATGATCAATGAAACCGTTGAATTGTAATGCATAGAGTTGCCTCTATAAAATCTAGTGGATACTTGAGACACTATTCGCAATCTTCCTTGCCTATCTTTATTTCGTTCCTTGAACACTTGCTGGGTGGCATGAGGACTGAATTTAATGACAAGTTGCCATGTTTTTCATACTAATGTATCTAGATCTACGCAGTTTGATATGGCCTAGTAGTTCGGCCATGACTAGAAATCTTAATATTCTGTAGACTGTAAGTTTGCAATGTCAATTTCAAACAAAATTTTTGTTAAGAGACAAGTCACAACTAACTTATTCAGCTGGGTTAGCATGGACGGTAGACAAAATTGTCTTTCCCCGTTTTACGTCACTTTCTTCATACTTGCTTGGAGTAAAACAGGGGAAAGACAGTTTTGTCTACCGGCCGTGCTAACCCTACTGGTCGCTTTTGCCGCCGTGCTTAAAAATGTTGCCTATTCTAGGCCCTAGAATAAGAATTAACGTTGATATAAGGCCCTAAATATCCAAAATTACTAGTCCTAAATAAACAACATTATTACGATGTTGGGATTTTCCCATAATTTAATTGGTGTGTATTATACCAAGACACCCATGCTTATTATTAAAACAATAAGTACCATCATGTAGGTGCTTCAGCGGTAGATTTCCATGGTTCATCGTCACATGTAAAATAAGTACGTAGGTAGTATAATATTACGAACCCACTAATTTGTATTATGGTTAATTTTAAACTGAACACGTGCGTAACATTGTACACAAAACAAATGCAGCATTTATTTTTAAACAGCATATGTGCAGCCTAGCCTACATAATTGTCTATTAAAAGAAAACGTGACCTCTCAAACTGTTATTACCTCCGTATATCAATTTAGCTGGAATATTGCGGTCAATATTATTGTGCCAAGAGCTAACAGGAAAATATATGGCTACCATACCATTCACAGGGGCGCCCTTTACACTCGTAAATTGCAAAAAAATAGGTAAAATCTAACTCAAATGGCAGTCATGCTTGATGTTTTCATAGAATGTGTCACATTGTAGTTATACGTGATTATTAGACGAGGCAAGTAGGTACTAACTGCACGTGATTTACTTATTTTCTTTAGAATTTGTAGTAAGTATAACACAATATATAGAATAGGAGGATGCAGGGCACAGCTTGGAAAATTTAGTTCATGTTAGATGCATCAGCCACTTTTTTCGCTTTTACACTATGTTTTCGTTTATGCTCTTGTTATTATAACTAAGTAAATAAATGATATCTACTTAATCAATATATTCGGTAAATTGTTATAAGTTATAGGATAAAACTGGGTATGTAGGTAGGTACTTACTTATTATTTATTTTTCGTAGGTATATTTATAGAACAAGTCGTTATCCATTATCCTCTTTTGGACGTTCACGTGTCTACGCACGTGCAATTAATATACCTACTAATATATTTTAATAATTATCATCAGCAGGTGCATAGTTTTTATTGTCTTTGCATTTAACTGATATAAATTTCAAAACGTGCTTGATAACCTTTTTTTATACTGATTCAGCATTCAGTTTGCGTATCATATTCCACAATTTAAGGAATTGTTTGATAAGTTCAAAAACTAATTTTTTGGAACCTGTTTTTTTTTTTTTGAACGGGCTAATGCTGTTGGTCTCTACCGACCTTTACAGCGTCACCGGGCGGGAGGGCAGGCGCTTAAGGCGCCCAACCGTCAAAAGTGGGAGGCAACTAGCACAAGGGCACCCCTGGGGTGCGAGCCTCGGCTTGGGCCGTTGCCGGGATAAGAGGATCGAGAAGGCTACGTCCACTGGAAGAGTGGACCCTATGGAAAGTCGCGACCGTTCTAGCTAACCTAGGGGGGGTACTTTTTGGAACCTGTAGGGTTAGCACGGCCGGTAGACAAAACTGTCTTTCCCTTTTTTTACTCCAAGCAAGTATGAAGAAAGTGACGTAAAACGGGGAAAGGCAATTTTGTCTACCGTCCATGCTAACCCTGCTGAGAGAGAACTAGACCCTTAACTCAATCGTATTCCTTGCAACCTATCAACGAATTGGCAATAGAATAAACTTTACGCAGGAGCTGTTTGATACCAAAAATAATAGGTTCTTATTACATTACTCTATCTAGCCATAAATATAATCGTCTAGCTTCATTTTTGCCTAAACTACTTTTCTTTCTAATGGTTTTCGTATCTTCAAAATACTTACCCCTTCAGATTTGGGCATCAGCGTGTTGCTACTGTCATATTCATCGTCACTGTCTTCCTTCTTCATTCTCTTTACGCTCGCGTCGGTGTCACTTCCGGACATTTTGCGCTTCGACTCTATCGATAGCTTCAAGCCAGCCTTGATTAGTTCCGAACACGTCTGAGAAATAAAATAAATCTGTTATTTATGGTACATGTACCGTTTTAGTATATTGAAACAGGCACGTGTGGTTTTCGGTGGTTTTGTTCGGTACAGGACATTTTTTGGAGGAAGGAAAAAGTAATCCAAAAATAGCTAATTAAACAACTAATTTATATTGTTCTCAACTTTCTAACACTACTAGCGAAATAACTATCTTATTAATTGAATATTGTTATATCGATAATTCCAAAAAAGAGAATAGCATAGAAAGATAAAGAGATGGGTCTTCTCTGAGGCAACACAAAAGGCATACCTAGGTAATACGGTGTAGTCAGGCAATTTTTTTATTGCAAATAGGTAGGCTATTTTTAGAACTTGTACAAGTCAAGATGATATTAGTTTCTAAAAATATAAAAATTTAATTATTGTAGATACTAAGCATAATTACAGATACAGATACAGATTACCTATAGGTAACATTACAAAATATTATATAGCAAGACTATTCCAATATGTGAGTTTGAATAAAAATGTAAGTATGTAGATCTCCAAAACTATATATTCCTTGGCTTATTTTCATAGGTGAAAGGCGGTCAGGCAATTGTATTAGTTTAAACTTTAAACAACGTGGCTTTATTAATCGTTTCGTCAATCAACACATTGAATCCATACGAACCTCATACAATGCTCGGTCGTTCATTCATAACAAAATACTAGTACCTACCAACCTAACTGGCTTGATTGAGCCTGTACACACCTATATATTAACATGTGGGCTGTACACGGATGTTTACCGGAGGCAATAGGCGTATATTGAAGAACAGCATAAACATTTTCTTAGTCGTGCATTAGTTCTTAAACCAATGATTCACGGTCACTTCACCTTGATTGGACGATGATGATCGCAGCAAGGTCGTATTGAAGATCTTTGTGTTGAATGTCAGGTATTAATGCCATTCTAATGTAGGTGCTGTAGGTAACGTAGAAATACAAGCACTCCATTGATAGTTGAATTAAATCGCTCTGTGTTTCTCATATTTTTATACGTCCGCCTATTGTCTAGGCGAGTTTACATCTGTTCCAACATAACATACGAGACAAAAAGTGGTGGTTCTGTTCAATAGTAATAACGATAATTTGAATACGAGGTCGAAGGAAACTTGAGTTCTTATGCATCTTGCGCATTTGTCGATGTTTTTGTTGTTAGTAAATAGCAAGTTCCGGGCCTTGTATTTTGATAGTGTTCTCTATCCTAAAGATTTATACTTCAGATAGTCTTTAGATTTAAAAAAAAAACTCCGTACAGGATATCCGGTTAAACAACCAGTGCTAGATGATTGTCCAAGGTACTAAAAGCAAGTCTTATCAACCGACTCCAAAAAGAAGGTTTTTTTAATGGAAATGAATGATGTGACGAGCTAGTCGTTCGCCTGATGTTAAGCGTCATGTCTGCCCATAACAGATTGCAGTATCACTCAGAACTCTAAATTAATATAGTTTTGCGTGACACTGCACTGCGCACTTCATCCTGAGACTTCACACAGTATAAGTAGTAATAAGATTACTAGACTGTGAGATCAGATCATAAGGTCTCATTTGCCCAATAATTTCACTAGCTACAATGCCCTCCAAACCGGAACACACTGTGCTTGTACACTACCGCTTTGCGGCAGAATAACTGGCAAAGCGGTGGGACCCACCTAGACGAGCTTTGCAGAAAAGTCCTACCACCTAGTTCTGGTCTAGGTTCTGATTGCGGTCGCAATTTTATTTTCGTTATTGTTAAATATCCTTAATTTTATATAGGTCAATCGACGATGGCGTGGAGCGCGACGGTTCATTAATAATTCAGTTTTAAAATATCGTAACTAAGTAATTACTAATTAATCTGCTTTCAGTCGTGATTCCAAAACAGTGGCTAAATTCTTTCCTCTTTACTAACAAACATTGCATAGCAGTGGAATAGCTACTCAGTGTTATGTCTTGTTTTATCTTTGCTCATTTCAAACTCAACAGAAAGAAACAAAACACTAAATAACTATTCCTCTGCTATACAATGTATTAGTAAGGGGGTTTATGACTAGGTTATACTTACTTCATAACATAATGTGCCTACAAGACATCCATTGATACACTACACGACCATGAGTCGTTATTGTTTATGTTCAACTTGAAACTGGTCAAATTCAAATGGTCAATTCAGTTTGTTATGTAAGTAGGTAATGGGTATTTAATTGTATTACCAACGAGCTTAGGTACCTACCTTCCGTATGCTAGGCGTGGTGCTTGAGGCTGGTGATGTGGCTGATGAACCGTTGGACATCGAGGAGTTAGAGTCTTGACCACATGCAGGCTGAAATTAGAAAGATCAATCAGTCAATCAAAAAGCAAGATCAATCAGTAAGCTCTCTTCAACTGATCGAAGAGAGCTTTAACACAGTAATCATATTACACCTGTGTATTACACCTGTGTATTACACAGACATCTACACACTCATTTTATCATTACAACCTATAGGTACTTTCTACAGACCGTACCTACCTATCGCAATGCAGCAGCACTAGATGACGTTTTAATTTTGCTTAAAGCTCGTTTGTATGTACTCACTGCCTGGATTAAACAGGACCCTGGTTCGTCCAAGAACAGCAGGGTTACTCTTGACACTCGATTTCAATCGTAATTTGGGATTTGGAACGAAATCGTAGCATTTGGTACTCTTGAATCCGATACTAGCGCACGATTGGAATCTTTGTCCGTGGAATTTTACGGAACTAAATGGAATCGACTCATTTCTACACCATCCGCTTTTTCGGTACTCTTGACGCGATTTGACATTGGCAAATTGAGTTTGAAGTAGAGTTTGCGATAGAATTTTCAGACCTTTCAAAAGTTAACTTTTTTGCGTTCGAGTGTGTTGTGTTAAGTGGTTTCGGAAGCAATTCGGAAGTAAAATGGCACGTTTAGCTCTTATTTTTGATATTTTGGACAATGCACATAGAGAAGATCTAAGGCAACGTCGAAACCTAAGAAGAATGGCGCGATACACTGAGAAAGCTTTTGCCAGGAACGACAACGAGTTTAAGAAATGTTACAGAGTGACGAAAGACCTTTTTGAGGTCATATGTGGCGATTTAGAGCCTCTGATGGCAAAGCCTACTCGTCGTAGTGACATGTCCTCGAGATACGAGGTTTGTAAATATAGGTGGTAGTTCTTTCATGCGTGGTGTTTTTACGAGAAGTCTCTCTCCTCCAACTTTTTGAACTTGTAGGCCTGTTTTAATAGTTGCCTTATAGCATCACAGAGTTGGTAATTTCTGTCGTCCCATTTCTTTTTTGTCTCGTATTTGCCATGGGCGGACCGCAACAGACCTTTTGCTATCCCTGGATTGTCCCCAAGGAAATCCGCTAGAGCCTCCAGCTGCTGGTAGGTTGGCCTACTCATAATCTTTCCTGTTAGAACGAACGAATATCTCCAACCAAATACTTCAAATCTTGAAAACAAAACCGCTAAACAACAGCTGGAGCGGAGTTTTGGCGGGAACGCGGAAAAGTTCACGTCGGTGCATTGTATTATTTTACAAAACTTATGCTTTTTCCAGTGTTAATGTTTAAAATTGGTGGTGTTTTACGCATTAAGTGCTGAATTACGAGCATGAGTGTGGGCAAGTGATATAATGTAGTGAAACGTGGTTTTTCGTATTGCTTCCAAAATTCCATAGAAGCCTCTAGTAAAGTTGCCACCACTTTACTAGGGCATGCCTTAGACTGGATTATGACTTAGACTAGACTATGACTACTCTGACTGTGACTATGACTTGACTTTAAGTGAAAATTTCCATAATACGATGAAAAATTACAAAACTTGACACTGGCTAAATACACTATGTGTGGAGCCAAAATATAAAAAAAAAAAACAGCTGGAGCACACAGAACATTGATACTAGTTTTTTTTTCTAGACAACCATGATGTCAATAATGACATTATTCATTCAGCCGTTCTTGATATTATTCGTCGGTAAATAACCGCTTTTATTTCTTTGAAAGTGACTAAATATCATCAAAAGTGAAGGTTTTATGGTAATATATTTTTTATCACTGTTATTAATAAGGTTTTTACATGTTTTCCACAAATTTTGGTATTAATATTTTCTATTATGTGTGCATGGCAACACTTACATAGTGTTGTACTTTTATGGGTCACAATATTAAGTCGATTGCATTTCCGATTTCAATTTCGATCTCGATTTTGTTGAAGGGTACCAAATTGTTTAACATTGGAATTGAGATTGGTTCGGATTAGAATTAGAGTGAAATTGGGATTGGATCCAAGAGTAACCCTGCAGGACAGAACGAAACTTGATTCTGTTTTTATGTATGAAAATAATGTTATTTTTAAGGGTTTTCTATGGACAGACTTTTTCGTAAGTTAATTCTACCATTTAATACCTTCGAAAATGTCTCAATGCGTTAGCGAGATATACTATATGTATATCCAGGAATATACGAGCCTTAATTTGGAATTGACCGAAGCGTAGACGCTTGGGTCACCGAATCTTAGTAATGATCCTGGGGGTCTAGCAAAGATCCCTTTTCATTAGCGTTAACGCCAAACGATAATTCAAAATGTATGGGAATGACATTGCCTGCGGAATACTTATCCGCAGGTAATGTCATAGCAAATTTCATTTCCATACATTTTGAGTTATCGTTTGGCGTTAACGCTAATGGAAGGTATCTTTGCTAGACCCCCCGGTACAAGAAAGCCTAAAGGATCGTAAATTCAAATGACTTGATAAGATTGTTAGGAATCATTACCTTTCAGAATACCTACTATACCTATATACCCACCGTCTTTTATGTATGATACTAGCTTTTTAAAGCTTATCTAATGCTTATTACAAATATTTTAAAAGCAAAATGTGTGGTGTTCTGCATTGTTAAAATGTGTCTATAAAAGGCAAACTCAGACAAATGCTATGAAAGTAGCAATTTTATGGTAATATCGTTGGACATAAGTATAGAGTTGGGAGTCATTTCCTGTTCCGGGGCTACTACGAAAGGGAAATTGCATTGTCGTGCACATCAGAACTAATGGCTCTTTTCACACCTACCCGAGCCGTGCTAATGCTAATGGATGTCCAGTAATACAGTGAAGTGTTGCTGTTCTATTATTTAACACCTATTACATAAACTATTTTTTATTTGAAGGCCAACGTTTAAAACTTTAGCAAAATATCGGTAATTTCAAAGATCAGCCAAACTGGTTTTAACTTCAGTACCTTTCTACTTAAATTTTATGATCATAATTACATTAGGTACCTATTCATAATATGTTATAACAAAAATTAGGCTTCACAGTCTGCTAGCGCTGATCTCATGACTTGGCAACGTTGTCATTTACATCCATATCAGATAGGTAATTAACCAATGTCCCATTGTCTTTTCACGCTCTACATTCCCGGCCATTCATTTTTAGATAGCAATAAAATTCATTCATGTAATGGCAGAATCAGTTAATCCACTACAAATAGTTAACAGTACATGTATTATGTACTTAGGATGGTTATGTCTTATCTTGCGATAACTAAATACAGATAACTATATCAAGTGCAATTGAGGCGCCATGAAGTCTACTTCTCACTGAATATGGATTCTGCATAAGGTGCATGACCTCATGCAAGCTGGTGGCTGTTATCCAATGTTTATACAGGATCGAGGTGGTCACGTGACGGCGTTACGTGGCGTCGGAGCGGTCCAACTCTTGGCTACTCTCCAAAATGCTTGTAACACTTATTTTATTATGCTAGGCGACGTTCCCCGATGTGACCTAAGTGCTGCAAGGATCCTACGTGCATTGCTAGCTCATTGTTTTACTGTGAAAGCGTCTAGGAATGAGCATTGCAAATATCGGCGGTGCGATAATTGGCAGCAGTCTGAGAAGGCTATTTTTAGGAACAGTAGGCTCATTGTGCCTTTATAGTGGCCATATTTTATTCATGCCGCTTACCTACTTAAGTTCTAGCATGTTTAGTCATAGAGACGAGACTATTTCAGAGAAATAGGTTTCCATTATCACGTGTTTACATAAAAGTTTTTCTTGAATATAAATGAATCACGCGCAGTTAATGAAATTCATTAACGTTCTATTGTGAACAGTGGTGAAAAGTTGAAGCATTACGATGACAATCTAGACAGCGTGATATGAAAAATGAGTGCAAATGCTCACCTTGAATGTGGAGTTTTGTTGGTACTGGTCCAATTGATCCAAGGGGTTGGTCATAGTGATGACGTCGTTGACGATCTCCGGCGTTCTCAGCGTCGTTGTGCCCCCTGACTCCGCTGCCAGGAGGTTGATCATGCTTGAACTTGAGAAGTTCACATTGACGCTCAAGTTGTATGTCCCTCCTTCACCTTCGTTCCCCACCGCTGCAGACGGCGATGGAGCCGTATCCTCGCACTTTATCGTCGGCACAGTGGAGCTCATGCTCGAGGAATTCATTATATCCTTGTAAGGAGCCAGTTTCGCTTCTTTTTGGTAACGGTCACAATAAAAACTATAGTACTTTAACCTAAGATCACTGTTGCACTATAACTATAGCTTATCTAAATATCACTGCTTGTGGTAAACTTGTTTCGAATGGCACTTAACGTTCTGAATGAGAAGTCTTCACGGGTGGCGTTCGTTCACTGTTTTCTACCTGCAAAGAAATGAAAAACATTCGGTCAAAATTACGCAATGGTATTTGTAATGTATGTGCAAGTAGCTAAGGACATGCCACATAGAGGTGATAACTTGGTGCCAGATGCCAGAACAATCTTTGTATCACTGTAATTAATCATACAAATATATGTGCGAGTTTGTGAGACTTGTGACTTAAATTCTGAGAAAACTGGAAATCTGTATGACCTAAAATCTGTTCAGTAAACATCTGAAGGGCACAGAGTTTCGCAATCGACCGCACCGGCGGGGCCCCCGCTTTTGCAAGAATGCATGCGGCTGGTTTTTAATTAGAGCTATCCGAAGCTGTCACGACCTCGTTGCCAGGATGCTTCTCCAATAAAACGCTTTTTTACAGGCCCCAATTGAACGCGAGCCATAAAATTTAAAACTACGCGCTTTTTACGACGCATTTTAACGCTCTTCCGTGTACCGTGTCGCCTCCATTGTTTGGCGCAGGCGTGGTATCGCGGGATTAGCAGACGACGGGCGGCGCAAGGACATGCATGGATTAAGCAATTAACTAGCACACGATATCGATGTTAGCTATAGACAACATTATGTGGAAATTAAGGCATCAGGCATAATTAGAACACGGTCGTGATGAAGCTATCCGCCAAACGGGAGCTAAGTCTACAGGCTCCATATATAGTCGACTCGAAAGCTGTCGAACGCCTTGACCTGGCGTATATCTGTGTATCTCATATCTGTCGCACGTAAACACAATAAAGCACCGACTCAGAGTAACCTACTTTCGGCATTTGCTTATTCTGCTCGCGAGCTCAGAGGAAAACAATCTTAGCCAGAAATATGGAGCCAGATACAGGCAACCGATCCCAAGGTTAACTCTAATCTTGTAGCTCTAGGAAACTACATACATTTATAATATGTCAGATTTACCACAATTATTAGTACCTACCCAAGTATATTAAGTTAATAATTGTTTTTGGTTTTGAATTATTGATGGGATTATCCTTTATTTGCCATTGCACCTATGCATTATACTTAGGTACCTACCTAATATAATGTAGGAACCTTTATAAATAAGTATTACAAACAGACCATTGGTTTATGACCAATGATGACTTGGATAAAGTTATAATTATAATTCAATTTTATCATGTCTCTCTCACTCATAAATTGGGCTATCTACCTATCACCGAGAGTTCTTTAATTATTTATAGATAAAATTGCGGTCGCGTAAAGTGTGTAGGTATTACTTTAGGTAAGTATATTATTTGTTTTTTTTTTGTCACTGAATTTAATGAATTTCTATATTTATCTCGTAACACTGCATTTTTAAATGAACGCTGTTACACTTAACTTGGAACTTTACATTGACTTAGATTTTTTGTACCAGTAGGCCTACTTCCATTAGATTGGGTTGGTGTACTAATAACGTATACTAATGTAGGTTTATATGAAGTCAAACAAGTCAGCTGCCTATTTAGCTCTTAAAGTAAGTACCTGCTCGCATATGCAGACAAGTGTCTCCTATTCACAGCAACTCACCTTGTTGCAATGATGCAAAAAATTACAAGACCGTTGAATGTTTTGCGCAACTTAAAATCGGTAGGTTTGTTTGATGAGTAAACGCAGACCATCTGTATAAATATGAGAATGCACACATGGGCCAAAGATTTTACGCTCCCACAAATAAACATCTGTGTCTAATGGTGAAAGCGACAAAGTGGAAAACTATAGAGAAAAGTGAACAAGCGATTGTATTAGGCATGAGACATAAAGGTCTGATGATTTTTAACACAGAATACTTATAACGGCCAATTACTTGCTTATGTTTAAGCCATGATTTTTGATGGCGTCCTATCGGAGTGAATAAACCGGGCTATAGTGTGGGCGCCAGTAACTGCCTTATAGCGAATATGCAAATAACATTAGGTAGGACGTCCGTGCCCGAAAAGGGGGAAAGAAATAACGCTAATGTATCCGCTCGAAGCCGCGTGGGCTTTGGATTAGTTCTTGATATATGTAAGAAAAGTGACTGTAGCTTCTAAGTTGCTTGACGCAGCTGCACTCTGCCAGTATTAAATTCAGTTGGAGCTTTTAGCGTCTCGTGATACAAAATCGGTATAACGTTTCTAGACTAGATATCTATGCAAATAATCATCTGTATGACTCAAACTTTCTTCCTATCCACACACCCACCTATAGTGAAACTGTATCCTTATTTTCTAATCGGAATGATACTGCGTAGGTAAATTCATATAAAGAATAGCTTTTCAAAACATTTGTAAGTACCTACCTATGTCCTAAGAACTTGAATTTCCATTTTATGGTAATAAAGCGTGGGAGGACTACCATGTAGCTATAAGTTTTCAAGGAAAGGGGTTCTAGCTTCAGTTTTAAAAGGACATAAAAATGCCGTTAAGTTTAGGCTGATACGCCATTTCACTCTGGTGGAGTGGCGAGAAATGGGTGACCTAGTTTGAACCGCGCCCGCTGCGTAGATGGTTAATACCAGTCGACTTAATTGCATTTTTACGAGGGGACCTTTCATTGTGTAGGATTGTATTACATACTCGTTTCAGTTTTAACCAAAAGCTATGTTTTCATTTTAATGATTCTATTATGTAGATATTTCAGTCCACTTTTAATAACTACACGGAAATGTTGAATCAACCAGCGACTCATTGTCTTGCTTCGTATGCTTTTTTATCACAGAAAAAACTATAAATTATCCTCCGCACAATTATGATGGCCGACATAACAAATGTGGCTGTACACAATAAGTAATAAAATAAATCTAAATGCATGTTCTACCTCATTGTTATTCAGGTGTAGAGGACGTAATTTTTTACCCTGTTGTGTCTCGCATTAGCATTAACAAAACAATACCTCAATCCACTTTGTTACAGAACGGATGCAACAAATTTTAAAGTGCTTATCAGGATCAGTTAATAAAAAGTGGATAATTGCTAGGCAAGAGAAAAAGGTTCCGTCATAGATATAGATCATTAAAAAGGGAAGATGAGGTGCGTCCTCGACTCCTCACGTCTCTTAGGTCTTATAATATCCTATTAAACCGACTTCAATCGCCCTAGTTCCTTGATAAGTACTTATTTGACTGTCATATTTTTGCAAAGGTTTTCAATCAGTGTGTTACGCCAATGCCAGTGATGACTTACGCATGGAACTGAATCGTGGTCTCTTACTGTTGGTCACATTAGTAAGCTCAAAGTCGCGCAACGAGCTTTGGAGAGAGCTATAAGTATGCTCGGTGTTTTTATAAGATCCGGAATGAGAAGATCCGCAGGAGGCCTAAAGTGACCGATATAGTTCTTACAATTAGCAAGTTAAAATGGCAATGGGCAGGCCACATCGCTCGCAGACCTGACAGCCGATGGTGAAAAAGTTTCTCGAGTGGCCACCATGAACCGGAAGACGCAGCGTAGGCCGGCCCCCCACTAGGTCAACCGACGCGACGGCGACGATCTAGTGAAAACCGCGAGGGAGCGATGGATGCAGGACGCGAGCAGCCGCTCAAGGTGGCGCTCTCTGGGGGGGCCTATCAGGCTGTTGATGATGATAATGACATTTTATCCAGTTATTTTGATTTAAAAATCTAACTACTGAACCGATTTTGATGAAATTTCTGTGACCAGTCGGAATAGTTATTTATGATATTAGGGCGGTAAGTTGGTTTTTACAAACGAGTAGACTTACATTAGCCCATTTTCAATTTCATATTAGATTAGGAACATCACAGATTGTTTGTTGCGACTTTCCCACCAATAAACAAAAATTTGTTTCATTACCTATAGTACTGTTTTCTCGCAAATGTGTTGAAAAACGTTGTATGATACACGCGCGGAAATAGGTTTCTACAAACTCGAGACTATGGTAAGCCCTCGACTTCGTCTCGGGCTTACATTTGTCTACTCGTTTGTAAAAACCAACTTACCGCCCTAATATCATAAATAACTATTATGATGTTAGGGCGGTAAGTTGGTTTCCAATTTCCGCGCGTGTATCATACAACGTTTTTCAACACATTTGCGAGAAAACAGTACAATAGGTAATGAAACAAACTTTTGTTTATTAGTGGGAAAGTCGTAACAAACAATCTTTGACATTTCTAATCTAATATGAAAATGGGCTAAAATGGCGCGTATTTACAATTCAAATGGCGCCACGTGCGTATGGTGAAAATTAGAACTACATCTTTAGTTTCATTTTCTCTTTAGTATTAAAGTGAGACAAACGTATTGAACTGTGGCGTGCCAATGAAAAAGTTTTCATTCAGCTTTTTTTTTTCTTCTTATATTTTGGCTCCACACATAGTGTATTTAGCCAGTGTCAAGTTTTGTAATTTTTCATCGTATTATAGAAATTTTCACTTAAAGTCAAGTCATAGTCACAGTCAGAGTAGTCATAGTCTAGTCTAAGTCATAATTCAGTCTAAGGCATGCCCTAGTAAAGTGGTGGCAACTTTACTAGAGGCTTCTATGGAATTTTGGAAGCAACACGAAAAACCACGTTTCACTACATTATATCACTTGCCCACACTCATTCTCGTAATTCAGCACTTAATGCGTAAAACACCACCAATTTTAAACATTAACACTGGAAAAAGCATAAGTTTTGTAAAATAATACAATGCACCGACGTGAACTTTTCCGCGTTCCCGCCAAAACTCTTCATTCAGCTTCATAGCCTTTGCTCCTGGTTGCTATGGACAACGGATCTTGTTGATTCTATGGATGTCAATCTACGTCTTAGAGAAAAAAATTGTCTTGCATTTTATTTTGTAAATATTTTTCAAGTCAATTATACATTGCGCTGTGAGCTAAAACATTATCTTTAATTACTGCCAACCCATGGACCTCCTTCTAATAATAATAAAGTGTACCTACAACACTTCAGAACAAAAACGCTTCCAAGGAGTTTCGATCATCCAGCTTATTTATTCTCGTTATGTGAAACTCTTTGGTGGAATTCTCACATATTTTTTATGGAAATTAAGGAAAAACCGTAAAGGTTACGCACGGTGCTGTACAACAAAGGACGCGGTAAAATAGGTACTTAGGTGAGAGTACCTATTTACCGCACGCTCCGTTGTATGGTGCGTAATGTTTAACTTTCGAACAATGTATACAGGCTTTGTAAATACATTTTTTTGAGCAAGTGTGTTGAAAAGTATATTATGTACATTCAAATAAAAAAAGAATTTTCCTAATCGGCTTATTTATGACGGAGTACCTACTTAGGTAACAAACCAACAAACACAAATGGCAATAGACTAAAAAACTGAGAAGAAAATTGTTTGTTGGCATTTGTCACTAAACCAATGATATCTAGGAGATACTTTTAATCGTAATTTGTTGATACATTCTATTTATTTGCGCAAAATTAGTTTTCATGTAATCACGTTGAGTAATTAAGCTATTATTGGCAAAAGAACGCAAGAAAATTTGAATTTCCCGCGCTAGTATATGCAGAGCGTGCCACCTTGAGCGGCTGCTCGCCTCTTGCATCCATCGGCTCCCCGCCACGGCTTTCACCAGATCGTCGGTCCACCGAGTGGGGGGCCGGCCTACGCTGCGTCTTCCGGTTCGTGGCCGCCACTCGAGAACCTTTCTTCCCCATCGGTTGCCAGGTCTACGAGCGATGTGCCTGCCCATTGCCATTTCAACTTGCTATGGCCATACATTACATATAATATACCATAGCACTGGTTATGTTGCTATGGCTGGTTTTTATGTTCATCCTTGACAGAAAGGTAGGTGAATGGCTCCATAGTGCAGGTATAAGTACCTAAGGTACCGACACTATGGAGCTATTTACCTTCGTTTCTGTACGTATACCGTACACCATGTCCACAGATTATATAATACCATATGTGTAATAAATACTAATAGTGAGTCAACTCGGCGGCTAGACGGAGCAACGATGGGGTGCGGTATGAAGGAGAGCGGAGGTCCCCCCCTGCCCGCGACGTCTGCGGTAGTACCGACCGGCCCGCTTGCGTATCGGTACGTCCGTTCAGGCGTTGCATTTGGCATTGTGCTCAAGCTAATCTTGCGATCCGTTAGTATAGAATATACTATGGAACTACATTGTTTGCATATAATTTGATAAAATTGAATGTTTACTGTCCCGTGTGGTCCCGGTTACGAATAGGACCACCCCATCTCTTCCCGTGGGTGCCGTAGAAGGCGGCTAAGGGAATATCCAGGGAATGGGTCGCAGCGTTCCCCTCGGTCTTGGTGGCAATCAATCTTCACCTACTGCGATCACCAAGCCGCCTGCCAAGCGTGGTGATTATGGCAAACCCCCCCCCCCCCTAATGACAAGCACAAATAAAAACGGCCCCCAGTCCCCGGCAGCTCTGCTATCCCGTGGCTACGGTAGCGGCCACGGTAACGGCAGGGCAAGGGGTGCGAAGAATCCCCGGCAGACGCCCGGCTACCAACCCCAACGACGACCCCTGGCCCTGGCAACACATAACGTGCGCACACTGAAGGCTGACGAAAGGATGGTCGAGCTAGAGGCGGAGATGGGTAAGTTACGCTGGGATGTAATGGGATTGTCAGAAGTCCGAAGACAGGGACAGGACACGATAATCCTAAATTCCGGTAACTTATTCTTCTACCGGGAGGGAGACCAACTCTCCCAAGGGAGTGTCGGGTTTCTCGTCCGCAAGTCTCTCGTCAACAACGTGGTCAAAGTCGACAGTGTGTCGGCCAGGGTAGCGTACCTGGTACTCCGAATAACCAAACGGTATTCGTTGAAGGTTATACAGGTATACGCGCCGACATCGGCACACTCAGACGATGAAGTAGAAGCTATGTATGAGGACATATCCGAAGCCATGCATACTTCCGAAACATACTTCACCGTTGTGATGGGAGACTTCAATGCGAAGTTGGGCACAAGGAATAGCGATGAGCTGAGAGTGGGGCCATTTGGATACGGGCAGCGGAACCCTCGAGGACAGAGGCTGGCTGACTTCATGGAGAAGGAGGGACTCTTTATGATGAACTCCTTCTACGAGAAGCGGCCATCCAGGAAGTGGACGTGGATAAGTCCCGACGGTTCCACTAAAAATGAGATAGACTTCATCATGACGACCAAGAAGCACATATTCGATGATGTCTCTGTGATCAGCAAGGTGAAAACCGGTAGCGATCACCGTAATGTTAGAGGCACATTGAATATCAATGTTAAGCTCGAAAGGTCACGTCTGGTGAAGTCTACGCTCCGTCCAAATCCTGTCCAAATCCAAAACCCCGAAGGCTTTCAGCTGGAACTCCAAAATCGCTTCCAGTGCCTAGCCGACTGTAACACAGTGGACGAGCTAAACGACGGGTTGGTGGAAACTGTCCAAGCTGTTGGATCGAAATTCTTTAAGACCCAACGCCGAAAGAAGACTCAAAAGCTCTCAGAAAAAACTCTTGAGCTAATGGCCGACCGGAGCGAAATGAAGCTGCAGTCTTCAGTTGATATGTCAGCCTACGGTGAACTCAATAGACGAATCTGGAGTTCCTTGCGACACGACTTGCGTGCTCTTAGTACTTCACGTATTGAGGCCGCAATTGAGCGGAACCAAGGCTCTAAAGTGTTCGCAAAGGATTCGTCTATTGGGCAACACCAAATGACAAAACTGAAGACCGAAAATGGTAGCGTCATTTCATCCAAGCCTGAGATTCTGAGAGAGATCGAGAACTTCTATGGACAGTTATACACCTCGACACGTAAGCCCGCTACTAACACAGCTCAGGACATCAGAGCCAAGTTAGTCCGACACTATACCGAAGATATCCCGGACGTCAGCCTGTACGAGATTAGAATGGCCCTCAAACAGCTTAAAAACAACAAGGCACCAGGTGAAGATGGAATTACGACCGAACTTCTGAGAGCGGGTGGTAGACCGGTACTTTTAGTCCTCCAGAAGTTATTTAATTCTGTCATCCTTGAAGGTATAACGCCAGAGGCATGGCACAAGAGCGTGGTGGTGCTCTTCTTCAAAAAAGGCGATAACACCTTATTGAAGAACTATAGGCCCATCTCGCTCTTGAGTCATGTGTATAAGCTGTTTTCGAGAGTCATTACGAATCGTCTCGCACGCAGGTTTGATGAATTCCAGCCTCCCGAACAAGCCGGTTTCCGAAAAGGCTTTAGCACCATAGACCACATCCATACGCTGCGCCAGATTATACAGAAGACCGAAGAGTATAATCGGCCGTTATGCCTAGCGTTTGTGGACTATGAGAAAGCCTTCGATTCAATCGAGACTTGGGCGGTGCTGCAGTCCTTGCAGCGATGCCAAATTGACTATAGGTATATCGAAGTTTTGAAGTGTTTGTACAGTAAGGCCACTATGTCAGTCCGACTACAGGACCAGAGTACGGAACAAATTCCATTGCAAAGAGGCGTGAGACAGGGAGACGTTATTTCTCCGAAACTGTTCACAAACGCATTGGAGGATGTTTTCAAGCTCTTGGAGTGGAAAAGATCTGGCATCAACATAAATGGCGAGTACATCACTAACCTTCGTTTTGCCGATGATATAGTCATAATGGCGGAATCGCTCGAGGACCTTAGCACCATGCTCAACGACCTCAGTAGAGTCTCCCAGCAGGTTGGTCTTAAGATGAATATGGACAAGACAAAGATCATGTCTAATGCTCATGTTCCACCTATACCGGTAATTGTTGGGAACGATACTCTCGAAGTTGTCGACAAGTATGTCTACCTAGGACAGATTGTCCAATTAGGTAGGTCCAACTTCGACAAAGAGGTGGCGCGAAGAATCCAACTCGGCTGGGCAGCGTTCGGGAAGCTTCGTCCTATCTTTTCGTCCAAAATACCGCAGAGCCTGAAAACGAAAGTTTTCCATCAGTGTGTGTTGCCAGTGATGACTTATGGAACTGAGACATGGTCTCTTACTGTTGGCCTCATTAGTAAGCTCAAAGTCGCGCAGCGAGCTATGGAGCGAGCTATGCTCGGTGTTTCCCTGCGAGATAAGCTCCGGAACGAGGAGATCCGCAGGAGAACTAAAGTGACCGATATAGCTCTTAGAGTTAGTAAGTTGAAGTGGCAATGGGCAGGCCACATCGCTCGTAGAACTGACAACCGATGGGGAAGAAAGGTTCTCGAGTGGCGACCACGAACCGGAAGACGCAGCGTAGGCCGGCCCCCCACTCGGTGGACCGACGACCTGGTGAAAGCCGCGGGGAGCCGATGGATGCAGGAGGCGAGCAGCCGCTCAAGGTGGCGTGCTCTGGGGGAGGCCTATGTTCAGCAGTGGACGTCTTCAGGCTGTTGATGATGATGATGATGATGAATGTTTACTAAGAAGTACCTGCCTCTTACCTACCTAGATCCTACTTCAAAAAAATATGTATGTACTTATGTATCGATTTTAGCCGCATAAAAACTCTGTTAGTATAATACTGAACCTGTAAATTAAGAATTCTTCTATTTTACGTATATTGAATGTACTACGTGAATAGAAGGAGAATACTTCGAAGAAGAAGAAGAATACTTCGACCTATCTTTCGTCCAAAATACGAATAACTGTATAACAAAGGTTTTCAATCAGTGTGTGTTGCCAGTGATGACTTATGGAACTGAGACATGGTCTCTTACTATTGGCCTCATTAATACCCACGCTCAAAGACGCGCAGCGAGCTATGGAGAGAGCTATGCTCGGTGTTTCCCTGCGAGATGAGATCCGTAAGGAGGAGATACAGAGGAGAACTAAAGGGACCGATATATACGTAGTTCTTAAAATTAGCAAGTTGAAATGGCAACCCACATCGCTCGTAGAATCTGGTGAAAACTGCGGGGAGCCGATAGATACAGGCGAGTAGCCGCTCAAAGTGGCGCTCTGTGGGGGAGTCTTATGTTCAGCAGTGGGCGTCTTCAGGCTGATGATGATACTACGTATAACTTGTAGTAAGATATTGAGGACATAACTGAATCGAGATATCGTCATAAAACAGTAGTGCGGTAATGTAAAGTAAAAAAGCACGCACCCGTAATATCTTGGGTTATTAACTTAATAGCGGTGTGATAAGCACCACTGTGCGAGCACCTGTGACGAAAAATAAATTATTACGAAACAAAAATTACTATCTAAGAAAATGTTTTTCTGACAACCCTTGCTTATTTTTAGGGACTAGACGTCGAGACGGTCTTGTAGGTATTTTGCGGTATAACAAAAGAGTTGACCCACTATTAGTATTTATTACACATATTATGATAATACTATACTAGACTAATAACCATTTTAGATCTTGACAGTATGACAAGTGTACATTTTGACAAGTGGACGTTTTATAACTTAAGCGCATGGAGCCCTCTATAGGTGGTATTAAGTTATAAGTTAGCTATAAGATTTTATTCCTACTTAAAATAGAAGAGGCATTCCAATTACACCTCGAAATAGAATCCTTGGCGCCACTGTCTAACAATAGCAGTTAGATCACACGATTAATTCAATAATGCCAAGCCACGGGCGCGACAGTCGAACCATCAATAAAGCTGTCAAGCCGGGCGATCATCAGTAAACTGTCAAGCCGTACACGAAACGGTAGAATGCATGACTGACTCAGTCGGATTGCATCTATTGATCATGCCTACATTATTTACTCGTCTTATAGAATTGGCTACTATAGGTGTTCAAACTATTGATAAAGATACGGTACCTTACATTATCTTATCTATGCAGTTTGAAATGGCAGTTCTAGAGGATTTGAGAGTTTGCTGGCGATTAGACGTGGTGAAGCCTTCCACCCTTATGTCGTTAACATGCCCCATGCTCGCACAAATCGTTCGGAAGTTCGTTCATAATCCGTACATCTAAGGAATGGATTTTGCTTCCCGAAACGGTATTTCCTTCCACATACAATCTAGGAATATTCAAGAGCAGAGTGAATAGATACCTTCTGGGTAAGCGTGTCCCACCTTAGGCTTCATTTACACTTACCATCAGGTGAGATGTGGCCAAACGCTGACCCATTAACAATTAAAAAAAATACGATTGCTCCTATTAAATAAAAGGGTAAAGAAGATAGGGTCGGCCTGGAAAACGTATACGGTCTAACAAAGTGCGTAGAGAATACTAAACTAGGTAGGTACGTATATTGTGGAGTTGTCTGATAACCTAAGTAGGTACCTAAACAAGTTCATGATTGCCAATTTTGATATTAAGCGCTATGTATTGTGGGTAAAAACGTGAGTTTATTATGATACCTACACTTATAATTTGGCGTAATCTCACAGTTTACATCTTTACTATGTACATGTACCTATGCGTATAGTATAAATTAGTGTAGTTACTAATAAAAGTATAAAACTTATCTTTTAAGAAAAATTATTTAAACGTTACATAAAAGTTGGGGATAGTAGGTATGTAGGTGTACCTACCTATATAAGATTAGTTATTTTCAGATTTCGCCTCTGCGTATTTTGGTAGTTTAATTTGGTAGTTTTTAAAACTACCAAAACACGCAGAATTAGTTTTTATAGTTTTTTAATAGTCCTGCTATTTAGACTGATTTTATTTTAAACCTAGTTTAATTCTTTGAAAGTCAGGGTACTTTTACCATTAGCAGTAATTACAACATTCGTTGCGGCTAATCAAAAAGGAATGTTAATAAACCACTTCTTCATTAGGTTTTTAATTAAACCTCAACTCCTCTGGCGATTAGATAATTTGACTCGAATTTTATGATTGCTCTACCAATAAGGTCAATGCCAATTTATGTTATTAGTTTGGTTATCGGACTTAGGAAGACATAACTGTAAGATAAATATTTAATTAAGTGCGATTATGGCTTAATATTGGCGATTGATTAACTTTTCTTTTGGTCTTTATTGTATTTATTTAATTGAGACGATCAATTTTTTTCAATCTTTGAAGATCCTGATTTTTATCGCACATTTTTTTATCTGTAATGGTTAAAGCAGTGTATCATGAATAAATTAACAAAACATCAGATTAGTAATAAGCCCCTATACTTAGTAGGTACATAACATCTAGTCTACCAATAGGTACTTACTCTACCTCAATTCTACTAGCACTATAGGTCCTTACACAAAGCCGCTTCGCATCCAGCGAAATGGCTTTCAAACGCCGAGCAAGTCATCCACAAAAACTCGTACTGGCAGCTTTTTTCCAAATCAAGCCGATGAAAAAAGAAAACGCGTTCTTTATTTAGCGTGGCAACAGCTATGTCCGTCCTTGACACTCGACAGCGGGCAAAAACTATCGGCCGCAAATTCGGCGCGTCTCGCGCAGTGGGTGTGTTCTGTACGTACGGATACGCACGCACACACGCAAGAGGAATCCCATGCCATAGAATAAACAGGGAAATTCAGATGCGTCCAACAGGAAACTAACGAAAATGGGGTACAATATGTTTAGCAAAAGTTGTAGTTTTTATAGGTGTTCATTTATTTAGATGTAGGTAGGTATGCTTACTTATAGTCATGGTCCAAATAGACACATTACTTCGAAGTTCTAAATTGGAGGTCAGCAATATAGTCCAATTTGTATCAATCCTGACATGTTGAGGACGCCCACATAGTCCGTTGGTCTAAAATTAAACTATTTAGAGCTATTTTCGATGTTAATTCTTTCAATAAGGGGAAGACATAATTATATATAGACACAATAATATTGTAACAATTTATTTAATTTATCATTTTTGTAAGGCTGAATCGGAATGGTATTTTAAAGCTTATACATCAGAAAACAGAACTCTTTACAAAAGTAAAAATTTCAGGTCGCCAAGCGAAGATATGAAATCCCAATGTTTGTGAAATTTAGCATTTTATTATAAGGGGTGATTTTTCAAAAAAAAATATGAAGTTGTGGCTAGATAAAGGTTATATACGACTAATAAATTATAAACCAGCGAAAACAAAAGCATTTCAATTATCAGTATTCCGCTTATAAAATTAGCTTTTTATTTTTACAGTGTTTTGTTTTGTCTAATGAATAACTTTTATCTGATTATTGAAAAATCACGCTTTAATCCAATATCTACCGAATACGCAGAACTAAACGAATAAAACAAAATGTGCCGAGTTTAATAAGCAATTATTTGCTGCACCTCGGTCGAGGACCTTGAATAAAATATTCGCACACGAGAGCTTTTAATATGTATAAACTTACTTGCACAACTGATTATGAATGAATGATTTTCAATGCCTAAAGGCAGACATTACTCGATAAAGTAATTGCTGTATTGTCTTTCGCTATAAGTGGGTTAACCAGGGTTGTCAACTTTTATACATAACTCATACATTGTATTTTATACATTTTTAATCCAATATTCCGTAACTTCTCTTTAATCACCACATGAGGTATACATATATAGACTCAAGGCTGTGGCCAAATTCTTTAAGAACTCAAATATATAGGTACCTACCTACTTTTCGTTTTGCCGATTTTTACTAGAAAATATATGTAATAAATGTATTTTATTGATAAATTATATAAGTAGGTACTTATTGTAGTTAAATAAATTTTATTCCTACTCGGCACCGACAGTTTAAGATACCTAAGTATGTAAGTAGTCACATAAAATAGCACCTATTAGTAGGTTACTACTTACCTATAGGTCCTATAGTTCTCTGAACTGAAGATTATAAATCTTGGCAACCATGACTTTATAGCTATAATAATATTCAAAGGCATGTCCTTTCTGACACCATACGCATTCTATAGAGATATATACATTCACATAAGTATACATTCAGAACGGCGGCGCCACAACATACAAAATATAACTATAGGTACATAATACACACTACAGACAAGTATAATCCATATGTATTATTTGTATGTGTGTAGGGAACAAAGGAAGTATGGCAAGGCAATGTATTGTTCATTTAGTTTTCGAGTCTGCCGAATTATAGACGAATTTGCAATTCAAACTTATGTAACATCGACGTTACACCCACGTGATGTACGAAAGTCATTGTAGCGGTTACAGGTATCAAGTTTAAGGTTGATTACACTCGTAATAAAGTCTCGTACCAAACACCTACACCGACGTAATAACATTTTATCTGGCACGTTTGGAAAATTGATTGAGATTTGTTAATCCGGTAACCCATTATAATACTTTATGGTACATAGCTGTAACAGGGATAAAAGAATTTCATTGATTAAGTTGATATTTATAGGTAGGTATATGTTTCCAATGACTTATCTATTAAGTTATGTGCAGTTTGTGATGCCATCGCTCCGTGCCTCGGAGAGCACGTTAAGCCGTCGTCGGTCCCGGTTGTCATAAGAACATCTATGGCAATCGGTTCGGGTAGTCGGACGCCTGATAGAATCTGACGCCTGATCCATCTAACCATCCCTGTTACTGGTTCCTTATGGGTTGCGAGGTCAGTCGCTCGTGTAATTCTGGTAGCTCGCCGCTACAGGTTAGATTGGGAGCCGACCCCAATAACAAATGGGAAAAGGCAAAGAGGATGATGATGATGTTTCATTTTAACAAATTGAGCCTTGGTCAAAATTTTAACGGGATAACTAATGAAATAATCCAGGGTTAGATATTTAGTCAGCTAACCTGGTGTTTAAACGGAACGTGCAAGTAGGCCTAAGTATTGTATACTTCTACATACCTACGTAAAACAATGTCTCCCTCGATTAACATTCAGATCTATTGTTACCGATACATTCTTAACCTTCACCGATTTTCCACAGATATTATAAATCACGATGAATTTACATTATACTCCTCACGACCGACGCATCTGAATTGAAATTAAACACGATTTATAGAGCTTTGTAAATAAGCATTTTATATTATTTATCTGTTCTCCATGATCTTTGAATGCTTATGGCGATTTTAATAATGGGAAAACTGCGTAGGTAGTTACATAGACATTTATATTAGTTTACTTAAAACGTTTGTTTTAGCCACACATTTAAATCGCCGCTTTTCACACAAGCTTTAAAATACATTTAAGTGACACCTGAAAGTGACTTCGTTTTCACTATAGTAAAAAATGCATTAAAAATGTAGGTAAGTGTCAAATTTTAGGGGGCCCTTAGTTCAAGGGATTCCAAGGTAGGGTGTAGGTAGTTTATGTTTGGTGAAAACGGGCATGAAAGTTTGCTTTTTTCAGGACATGAAACCAAAATATCCCTGGTAGCCTTTTGGTACAGAATAAATAATAGTAATAAAATAGAAGTGCGTTTTTTTTAAATACTAAAATATAATAATAAAATATTAAAACCGCCGTGGGGAATGTTTACTGAACAAGTATTGTCCCGGGTCGTTTCGGCGAACGGGCTTATAGCGAAGAGCCTCGACCAAACACCTCGAGAAGCTCTCGCTAGATGGTTCCATTAAGGGTCAGATTCAGAAGGCTGTACTCTTCGACGCGGCACGTATAGTCAGCGAGGTTCCTCACTGACCTGACTACCGGTAGCTTGGGCCTTGCCCCGCTGCTTCGGCACTCTATAGGTTTAGGTTTGTTATAGTATTTTTGTAATTTATTTTTTGTTATGTATGTATATATATACACGGTATACACGCGGCTGCGCCCGCGCTTGCATTGGTCGCTAGCCCAATAAATCAGTACGCATCGAGCCAGTTGTTTTAATACAGGTCTCCTCGCACCCGTAGGCTCACATACGATACATTTTTATACGAATATTGTGAAATCATACATCTAAGAAAGTGAAATAAATGACTAAATAATACTGCAAATTTTTCATCTCGGTAACTTCATAACAGCAAATTTTTGCTGACATCCTCTATATGTAGGTATGTGCTCTACATGTTTCGTATACGGAAAACTGCAACTATCGACCGCAACGTGCACTTTGTTGAGCGACCTCGTCCATTTTACGACAGGAAACCAATAAAAAGATAATACCTGGACACTACAAAGAGCTTAGTTAATTACATACTAGCTATGAACTCACGTACACATGCACCTGTAAAGTAGGTATATACAAGGTAGATGACTATTTATTTATTGTTGTGCTTTATGTGCTGAAGTTAATCATCATCGTGTCCCCAAGGTTATGATGGTGCATCTAATCTGTTAGAAATTAGTTGTCGTTATAGGAAATAGCTTTATTTTATGTTGAATAGAACCTAGTTGTTGCTATTGATGGACTAATATAGGTACAAGTACATCAAGTACATGGTAAGTACAGTAATAACCATATGCGTAAGTAATTTTTTTACACCTTAGGTATATAAAAAATATAATATAGCCTATGTCACCCGGGGATAGTGTAGCTTCTCAACAGTGAAAGAATTTTTCAAATCGGTTCAGTAATTTCGGAGCCTATTCAACGCAAACAAACAAACAATTCTTTCCTCTTTATAATATTGTTATTATTATAGATGGTTTTCGTAACGTAGTCTCGTAATTTACTTTTCTAATGATGGCCTATCACTTAATTTCGTTCACACTGCTGAGACCATACTGAGACTCCCAGAGGTGTTCTCTTATAAAAAGAGTAATGTATATAGATGTGTGTGGTCTATACCCACTGGCCATGTGATTATTTTTATGCTAGAATGGACCCACGTTTGACAACGTCTCACCTCCCCCCGTAGGTTAGCTAGAACGGTCGCGACTTTCCATAGGGTCCACTCTTCCAGTGGACGTAGCCTTCTCGATCCTCTTATCCCGGCAACGGCCCAAGCCGAGGCTTGCACCCCAGGGGTGCCCTTGTGCTAGTTGCCTCCCACTTTTGACGGTTGGGCGCCTTAAGCGCCTGCCCTCCCGCCCGGTGACGCTGTAAAGGTCGGTAGAGACCAACAGCATTAGCCCGTTCAAAAAAAAAAAAATACAACGTCTCACCTGATGGAAATGTGATGTGGTAGACATAACAATATCATGATATTGATATTTTTCCTTTCAGACTTAATATAATATTTAGTTGCTCCTGAGTCTCAAGATCTACCTCTTACATCTACCTATAGGCACTTATCCTCTTTCTATGTAGGTTAGGTATGTGTATAAGTATAAATGTGGATTTTCGTTTTTGAGAGGTCAAAGACTCTACATAAAACTTGGATCGAATGTAGGTACCTAAAGCTCGACTTTCAGAGTCGTATATTTGCGTAAACAATACAAAATAATGTTTTGAACACGAAATGATGTGATGCCCCTAACGGGACGTTCTTGTAAGGCTTTGAAGTAGGCTGCACAGGAGTCGTTAGTTAGCTCACTTTATGCCGCGAAATTATATCCTCTGACAGTTTTGCAAGAGTTCATTGAAATAAAAATGTAAAATCACTTTTAGAAATAAACGGGTAAAGCCTACTTTTATGTTCAACTCTTTTAAATGTAAACATAAAGATTTAAATAGGTAGGTATACTGAAATAGGCGCGTGTGGCCTATACCTACATATTTAAACCGCTGAACATTTTATATTTATGCAAATAAAATCATTCACTTAAAAGTTATGTTTTGCAGAGTAGTTTTTTTAATTTAAATAAATTACGTGGCAAGCTAGTCGTTCGCCTGGTGTTAAGCGTCACGGCCATCCATAACAGATTGCAGTGCCACTCGGAACTCTAAATTAAAGTTTCGAGTGACACAGTTCAAAAATAACCGGAACTAAGCAGTAGAGTTCGGTCATTAAAGATAAATTACATCATTAAAATTAAGCATAACGGCCTGTTAAAGTAAACAATCCACGATAAGAAGTAAGAACATTCTGGAAGAATATTTATGCGATAAGTGACCACCAACACCGGGTCAATTTATCTTATCTTATCACATATTTCAACAAGAAAGTTGAAGTACCTAATTTACGACCTAAACATACCAAGCCTTCCAGTTTTTTTAAAAAACAAGCATCTTTCCAGTGTTTTACTTGTGGGTGTAAGTAACCGGTTTTAATGTCCCTTGAATGCTGGCACAAGATACGATAAAAATGAACAAGAAAAACATTTCATCCGATATTTAGAATCTGCGCGATGTAAATATTGCTTCAAGCACATGATTTATGTATTATTGGACTTGTTCTGTTTACTTTGTATTCAGCGCTCGGTTTCAACATATCGCGATGTATTGGCCGATTCACAAATTAGCCTATTTTCAATTCGTCAATGAATATTTTCCAAAACTAATATATTAAAGTGAAACGTTGTTTTTTTGTTTTTTGTATGGTAGGGACGCCCTAGGCGCATGTTAAAATGACTGAATTGTATTCAATGAAATTTTGTACACTGCTGTTTGACTATTTGATAATTATTGATATCTGCAAAGTGCTGGTGGAACGTTTAAGCTTTCGCGGGTAATCTAAAATTATCACAATTTTTATTTGTGCTGGCGCATAGTACGTCAGTAACACGTCATTAGCGGTTACTAATTTAAATGATGATAATTATCTGATGCATCGGCATGGTCTCTTACTGTTGGCCTCATTAGTAAGCTCAAAGTCGCGCAGCGAGCTATGGAGCGAGCTATGCTCGGTGTTTCCCTGCAAGATAAGCTCCGGAACGAGGAGATCCGCAGGAGAACTAAAGTGACCGATATAGCTCTTAGAGTTAGTAAGTTGAAGTGGCAATGGGCAGGCCACATCGCTCGTAGAACTGACAACCGATGGGGAAGAAAGGTTCTCGAGTGGCGACCACGAACCGGAAGACGCAGCGTAGGCCGGCCCCCCACTCGGTGGACCGACGACCTGGTGAAAGCCGCAAGGAGCCGATGGATGCAGGAGGCGAGCAGCCGCTCAAGGTGGCGTGCTCTGGGGGAGGCCTATGTTCAGCAGTGGACGTCTTCAGGCTGTTAATGATGATGATGAATGAATTGATATATGCATGTGCAGTTATCATTAATCATAAAGCAGCATAAATAATAAAGCATAAGGTAGGTGGGTACCTATTAGGTAGTCAGTTGCATAAGTAGTTAAGCTGTGCTGGCCAGAAAAGCAAAATAAAATGATTATTTTGAATTTCCCGCTTGAACGTAGGTAATCATTCCACCTCTTCAGTGTTCCACTTTTATGCAAAAAAAGTTATCGCGGAAAATCGGCATGTGAAATCGAGGACGCGATCGCGGGATAATTTACTGTAATATAAATATTGATGGAGAAATGTTTCGTAAAGAAATTAATGAAAGCTTTTATTGAGGTACGTTCTGCATTTTTTGTTATTACCGATGAAAATTAAACAAATACTTACTTAGCATGTTGAATGTTCGACATGCGTTATAATTGACATACCTATATTTTTTCCGTGATCCTATCAATTAAGTTTTACAACAATATTATTTTTACTATGCCTATTTATTATAATTTAATCCATTTTTTATGGCTGATATACCTACTTAACTTAAGACAATATGAAAATAATATGCTTACATGAAAGGCTTTGTCCTGACTGGCGGACAACGTACAGCCTGTACCCTCCAAGTTTCAAGTCTCTACTTCAAACTTGGAGGGTGGCTTTCTTTTATGACGTAAGCGCGTGCTAAGAAAGGAATTTCCAAAAATTCAACCCCTAAGGGATTGAAAAGGGCGAATACCGTTTGTATGAAAAACCTACATTTTGTAACGTATCGTTTTCAAACTTGACACATTATATACAAACAAGTATAAAAATAATTGAAATGGTATTTCTTACTTTTTTGAAAATCAACCTCAAAAAGGGTGAATTTTATAGTTAAAGCTTGTATGAAAATAAAAATAAAAATTGTGCGAATCATACTGATATTTGGAATGTGTATAGAACATACAAAATTAATACATACGGGTCTCGGCGATTTTTGAATTTCATCCCTTGAAGGGATAAAAAATACAGGACAATGTCCCATCGTAAGAAGCTCGCACAGCAAACCCACTGAAATTAAAATCTTGAAATATCGAAGATACATAGATAGTGCAAGGGTGCGCTAAAACGGAAGTTGTATCCCGGAAAAATGAACGATTCCTGAGGAATAGTGCACGCGGGTGAAGCCGTGGGCATAAGCTAGTTGTAAAAAACGTGACTTCAGTGTTCACGTATAAGCACTAAAACTGTGACCTATATTCTATATTGCGGTTTTGACCTAATCTATCCTGCCCACACTAAGACGTGCTTGGATCTCCTCAAATACCAACAATACAAAATACTTTGCTTGTCTTTGTGTGTTTTAATGTTTTTTTCTTGCCGATTCTATATTGTTATAAATTTTATTGTAGCTTAGAATCTAAAATTAGAATAAATTGTTATTAAAGATTCGTAATTAGACATTACCTTAGGTGTTTGATTTAAGTTACCCATTTGGTTTAGAAAATGAATTATGGCTTGTGAAACAAAATGTTGTTTTAAAAATAAGTTCGGCGATCCGTTGAACAAAGAACCATTTGTTCTAGCAAGACATTTGTTTTGGCTAACGTGATGATTAAATATCACTACTGGGCTGATAGCAGCGTAACAGAAAAATTGAGACAAAGTTTTATAGTTCTAAGGATTTGTCACACTGCACTATCTGCGTCCTGCGGTCCGGTCAAAGCATAAATAATGTAATTTTTTTATCAACGATGGGCTAACATTTTACCACAGTCTCACCTGATGGTAAGTGACGACGCGGTCGACGATGGAGCATGCTTGCCTAGAAGATACCGGTTCAGTCTAGCCTTATAAACTCCCAGATTATATTTGTCAGGAAACAATGACGTTGGTAAGGTACTCCATTCCTTTGCTGTCCGAATTATAACCGAGGAATCAAAACGCTTTGTACGTATTCGAGGAATTGCTACCATATACGGATGCCGTGTTTGCGTGCGTCCATCCCCTTTCTACCATAGTACAACACTATGGTAAAAAGGGTATGGGGGAATTAAGTTGTGCATTTCGATCGCACACTCTCCAAAGTGCAGCTTGTATAAATAAATAACGCCTAACAATCACAAAGATCGTGGACCCTAACTAGGATTCCCTGAACCTAACCGGGGACCCAGGAACTACGAGGACCATGGTCTCACAACACCCGGATACAGAACAAGTATTTGCGCTTTGCACGGGAATCGAACCAGCAGCTTCCAGGCTATGAGCCGATCTGCTCAACCACCGCGCCGCAGGAGGCTGTCAACTGTAATTGTATTTCTTCTGGCTGATTTTTTATGATAGATGATGCTAAAACAGTAATTACCTTTCACATGTTATAATCGTCACCACAGATATCTACTATACTAGTCAAAGAATCGTCACTTGCCGATAATCCTAAGATAAGTAATACATGGTTACACGTTGATGGATTGATTGATGAAACTATTATCGATGTATAAAATCAGGGATCAATCAAGAAGGGCTGTGTAATTATTATTATCTTTTTTGAATACTGTTTTCAAAGTTTTTAAACTTGTACTACCTATATATAATGTTTTTTTCTAGACGTTGAGGCGCAGAAACAACAATAATTACATGTGTTTTGTAATTTTTAGGTTTGATAAGTTCCTACATAGAACTTATGCTCGTATATGCTGCTCTAAAGTTTGACTCCTCAATCCTACGTTCGCACTTGTCTCAAAGACGCACACAAATGTGCTGCAGTAGGTTACAACCTTATTAGAGTATACACATGCACAGACATCTCATACTATACAACAGGGATCACCAATTACTTTCATTAGGGGTCCGTTTTGTAAAATTATACGACTGTCGCGCTCCGTTTGGTAAAAATGGCCAATAAATCGTCGCGGTCGAAATTTATTTTTCACATCACAAACATTCACTCGAAAATATTTTACCTATTTATTTTTTGAAATCTGAGCACAAAACTGCATTTTACCAGCTAGCGTGGAAACAGCTTTTAAAATTCAAACATTAAATAACTGTACCGTTACTGGAACCTTATATTGAGAATAGCATTTCCGTTTCCGTCGATTTCCTGCCAGTTTTTCCGTACTTTTATACCTCGTTTCCTGTAAAGTGGCGCCACCTGGCGGATGCGCAGCATTTTAGTTTACTTGGAAAAGTGCAGCGCCATATTGGAGCATTGGCGTTTGAGTTCCCGTTGTAGCAACTTGTGCGCAGCAGCTCTGGCTCTGCGTGAGTTGCAAAGTTATTAAGTGTATTTTCTATATGCTTTACTTCACATTATTATTTAATTATATTATAGTGAAAGTGAATATGTGAGTAAATTGTAAAAGTAAGTGATACCCACACTTGGTAAGTAAACCAATTACATTATGCTTAAACGGCTTTTGCCGTTCGACACTTACAGTTTAAATTTTAAATAGCCAGTGTATATATCTTTCGTAGTGCTTACAGTAGTTTTATTATGGACTTGAAATTACAGAGCACACGGATAACGAAAGCAGGCTGCCATTCAAGCCCTGCTAAAGAGCGGCACCGAAGCAGATCTAGCTGCAGCAGCAGCGACAGCAGCTCTTCAGGTTTGTCGTCCTCAGGCAACAAACAGAGGCGAAGGTTCCAGCCACAGAATTACAAGCGTTCCAGCCATACGAAGCAGGGGTGAGCTCTATAACAATTTTCTTATTTTCTTACTACAAATACCTCGGTAGGTTTTATAGATAATGCATGTCATGTCATCTCAAGTTATACTAGAGGATATCGATTTTGAAGATAATTTCGTAATCCTAAGAGTGACAGTCATAGTCATTATGAATTATTTATAATGTTGAATTGTCCCTATGCAAAACGTCAGCATTTGACTACGTAAAAATATTAACCGATCTCAGTGACTGGGTAGTGTTCTTGTTCAAACATCAGTCGAGGAGGTATATAAATATAAAACCTTTCGTCACCTAACCTATAATAATTATAAAATATTAAGAGTTATATCAGGACCAAGATACCATTAAGTCTCTCTGACACTGATCACCATAATAATGGATTGTATAGATGTTTTGGCAGATTGCGTGTTACACTACGGTAGACAGAATTCCACCTTTAGCGACTTGCAATCAAAAGCCTGTCGTTCCATCGCATGGAACTGGATATTTGTTAATGCTATGAACAAAATTTGTCATTTACAAATTTACCAATTACGATGAGCCATCCTCGTGGGATGCAATCACATGATATGAGCAAAGTATGCCGTTTTCAATCCTACAATGATCCATCCTCGCGCGATGTTATTACATGCTATGAACAAAGTTTGTCTTTTAAAACTTACAATGAGCCATCCTCGCAGGATGCTATCACATACTGTGAATTAAAGTTTGTCTTTTAAAACTTACAATGAGTCATCCTCACAGGATGCTATCACATACTATGAATTAAAGTTTATCTTTCCAAACTTACACTGAGCTATCCTCGCAGGATGCTATCACATACTATGAATTAAAGTTTGTCTTTTAAAACTTACAATGAGCCATCCTCGCAGGATGCTATCACATATTGTGAATTAAAGTTTGTCTTTTAAAACTTACAATGAGTCATCCTCGCAGGATGCTATCACATACTATGAATTAAAGTTGTCTTTTAAAACTTAGATTCTATCACATACTATGATTTAAAGTTTGTCTTTTAAAACTTACAATGAGCCATCCTCGCAGGATGCTATCACATACTGTGAATTAAAGTCTGTCTTTTAAAACTTACAATGAGTCATCCTCGCAGGATGCTATCACATACTGTGAATTAAAGTAAAGTTTGTCTTAAATTGAATAGCCATCCTCACGGGATGTTATCACATGCAATGAGCAAAATTTGTCATAACAAACTTACAATGATCTATCCTCGCAGGATTGTATCACAAGAACTGCCCTCCCTGAGGTCAATCCTCAAATAGCCATTGTAACTGGCACTGAGCTAGGCTCACAACCGGGGCTCGCAGCCCGCTCGTAAAAGTAGCAAAGAGCGTACAAATGCTCAGACGCTCCTTCAGAGAGAAGTAATCGTTCAAACATTCCAAATCAGCCAAGGTATGAAATGAGCAGAATTGTGCAGAAATGAGCACACCTATGAGGTGATCATGGAACTTTGATTGCAATGCAACAAGAGTATTTTAATTCCTAATTTGGAAAACTTCCTTAGTAATTATACACGTAAACCATTTATTGAAACTGTCAAATCCAAACAAATTGGGGTTTCTATAGATTGTAATAGAAGTTTCGTGATCACCTAGCAGGAATGATTTTGAAGTTAAAATTAAAGAGCATCAAATACAATTCTTTGATACACGTACATATGCATTTAATCCATACATAAATTTATTTTCTCAGAACAACTGTCTGTAATTGTTCATAAAATCTATAAAAATAAAGGGCATTCCAAAAGTAGCAGATAACCTTCTTTAGTTGCCTCTCCTCTCTTTTTCAAATATCAAAGTTGGATAGATCAGTCCGTCCGCTATAATTACCTACAACCTTAAAGCGTTAATATAATGGCCGCACCATTTCACCTGATATACATGAATTGTATTCCATACTTCTTGCAACCAAATCAGGACTGGGTGTGAAAGTAAGTTTATGTTGAGCATCCCTTTGAAAATATACAGTTTAATACAGACAGGCCTTTTGCACCTTGTGAACTGTAAGAGGTGACCTTCTTGCCATTGTGTCTGAGCACAGCACCAAAAGAACTTTGATTCTTACAATTGGGTAGCTCAATTATTGCAAGAAAAATGGGACATAGTAGTTTTGCTATTTCTCTCGACTATATATATTTTTTCTGAAATGAATACATGAACACTGCGGTTTGTCAGAATAGTAAAAATTTTGCGCTGATCCTTGTCAGCAAAGAAATATTAGTATAAATAAATAGTAATAAATAGTCGGGTACTTAGAAAAATAAATATTGCCTGTTGTGGTAGGTACCTCGTGTTTTGTTTAACCGTAAATAAACGTTGAGGAACCTTTAAAACTACCGAAAGATTCTTAACGATTTGAGTGGTCTATGAACTGCAAGCGAGCAACGCCCTTGCCCCAGTGAGTTGGAAATATAGAGACGTTATAGTCGAACCACACTGCTTTAAAAACTAACTAGAAGCCACCTATACATACCTACGTATGTTTGTTATGAAGTTTGTGGAGTATGTAGAGTATATACGCCACTGTTGTTAGAAAGAGACAAGAATGCAATTTTCGTTACGACGTTTATCAGCATATTTTTATCTAATTGGTGGCGATGTGTTGCCGGACGCTCGGAGTGCATGACTGGTAGTGATGACGGCACGGCAGGGCAAAATAGCCTGAACTCTTCGTGTTAGTTTTGGCGGGCGTACAACATACCTACAGGTAAGATATCATTGCCTTGCCCCGGCCCAGTAAATTCGAGCCAGTTCAGTCTCCAATAAATGCGACAAGCGATAACAAAACTGCCAGGTCGCCCAATAATGGAACTATAGAGATGCTAAATAAACTTTTGCAAGTATTAGATCAGCATCAAATACACTCATGTCATGATACGTCCATTCATGCTGAATGCAAGTCAAACCGATCATCTATCGCTGCATCGCCATCCTCCAGAGTGGCACCTGCTAATAATACTGGCCAGTGTAGAAATAATGAAATTAAAAACAACGGTTTTGTCTAATTCGGACTAGGTACTGGTAAGTATAGTGCGCCCTAGTATTGTATGGTTATATGGTTATATCTATGGTTGGGAGTTCGGAACAGCCCGTCTTGTGTTTCCTCTGACACGAAATGTGAGAACCAATAATCCCTATTTTTGCGTCCCATATCAGTATACGTAGTATCCACTACCTGGTCTGTGAGTATATAATACGTTAGTATCGCTATCTAGTTGTGTCTTTATCAGTGTTAAAACGAACTATCTACTCACATGGGCGCTTCCATGACCATTTTTCGAGTCCTGACCTGACTCACCAACATCGGCCAAATGGCGTGTTTGTGATGTTTAAGCCCACAAAGATGTGAAAACTTGGAAATCTCAATGCCCGAGCACTTGAAGCATGGTTGATCTTGAACGACTTATGAATCATGAACAGTTGGAGCATTCAGCTCACGAAATTTGAAAATACGGGGTGGCCCAAGGTGACGGAACCGTAGATTCCTAACTTAAACTATAAAATTATGGTTTCCTTAAGTTTGTGACGTAAAACCGCATGTCATAGCTCGGAAATTTACATACCAACTCACTCTTCGCCAGCGTGGTGGATCGTGACCTGCACCCTCTCCTTGACAGGGAAGGCCAGCTTTGGAAGAGTATTAACCGTAATTACGCTAGAACTATTTCTCATTCTGTCGTAGGCATATCGTTTTCACCTTGGATCTCGAAAGATCCAGTCAGTAAGCTCTCACGCTCTTTTTTAGGCTTATCCAAAAGCCTTGATGTACTATGATGATGGAATGCCAGCTGATTTATATGGTTGTACCTATTAGACAAAAGCAATTGATTTCAGGCATCGCATCATACTGCAATTACTACTTTGTTCTGAAAATATCAGACAAAGCATTGTTGAGAGAAGATTTTAATCATTGTGTAAGGTTGAAGTCTGTCGAATATATAATATTTATATTTTTACTTTAGATAGCCATGTAAACAGTAAAAATCTTAATGCTTGATTCTGGATAGAAAGCACCAAATATAAAACGTCAGGTTTTATTTCATCAGAGGAAGGTATTGCAAAACCACCTCGCGCACAGCAGTATCTCGCTGAGATAAAACTCTGTTTGAATAGGCTGGCATCAAACCACATCTTCAAAGCATCAGCAGTAGTATTAAAATATTTAGACAAAGTCTCTCTCAATCACGTTTTGGCGCAGGGTAATTAGCAAGCAGCTAAATACATTTCATCAGGTCTACCGGCATGAAGTGGTAATAACATATACGATGATTTACAATCTGTAACACAATTCATAATGCTGAATTGACAATCTAAATTGCCTTAGTGTGAATATTATTCACTGCACTTCTTGTTATGTAATATATAATTATATTTGAATGTTCATAATAGAAAACCACACTTATCTACTGTGTTTCACATAAAAGCCACATCACATCACATTGGCGTTATTTTAATAAGGATCTAAATACTTAATTATTTTAAAAGTGGCGTCACCAGGCGATAACAAACACGTCTCAATATAAGGTTCCAGTAACGGTACAGTTATTTAATAGCAGCGTTTTACCTGAAATAAAACGCATATTAAAATACTTACCTTACTGGAACCTTTCACTTAACTTCTGCCTGGTGAAAATTGAGCCAATGATCCAATATGGCGCTGCACTTTTCCAAGTAAACTAAAATGCTGCGCATCCGCCAGGTGGCGCCACTTTACAGGAAACGAGGTATAAAAGTACGGAAAAACTGGCAGGAAATCGACGGAAACGGAAATGCTATTCTCAATGTAAGGTTCCAGTAAGGTAAGTATTTTAATATGCGTTTTATTTCAGGTAAAACGCTGCTATTTCTTTTCTTTCATTTTTTTTATCCCGCCAGTCTACTGAAAATACAAATATATTTGATGTAAGTGCGGCAACCTCATTTTTAGAATAATAGCACTGGCCAGCACGATTCATTAAAATATTGCATTGCACTTAGCATTTTCCTCTTTGTGGTAAGGTGAAAAGCTGTGTGTTTCGCACGGCA
The DNA here is from genome assembly GCA_910589525.2 of Ennomos quercinarius. Taxonomy (NCBI): domain Eukaryota; kingdom Metazoa; phylum Arthropoda; class Insecta; order Lepidoptera; family Geometridae; genus Ennomos; species Ennomos quercinarius. Next base: position 9,786,616 of record OU342501.1, read on the forward strand.
GCTAAGTTATTCTGCGCCTCGTACCTTTAAATCCTTCGCTTGCTCAGTTTTCAATACAAATATAAGTACTCACGCCAAAACCATCCTTGTTGCCTCACCTAACAAATATGGCACCAAAAATAAATCCCGGGCTGATATAGATTACGACAGGTTACTCAATAATGCCGGGGCGAGATAGTGAATGCTAACGCGACTCTATCTCGCCCCATCCCGGCGGCGGACGAATCACGGGAGGGTTTTAGTGGGTTCGAGTCCCAGATACCCCCTGCCATCTCCCCCGTGGTGGCAGGGAAGTGCGAGGGTATTTTCCCCATCAAAAAAAAAGGTTACTCAATAATATCGGTCCGGACCAAATAGGGCGGTGGCGGTCCGGATGCGGACCGTGGTCCGCCATTTGGTGATTCCTGCTATACAGTATTGTATTAGATATCTGTAAGTATATATAAGCAAGTATGTATACTCTAAGGCTGTTGCTTATACTTATTTTAAGGCCGCGTTTTTTTAAGAGTCTCTATAATTAGCGCTCTGTTTAAACTTGAAAATCGCAAATCATAATTGGGTCTGCGCATGAAAATGTGTTAATTATGCGGGGTTGTTTTTTATTATGTGAAACATGGATATCTAAGAAATATTTTATCTGGCCATTCCTTTAGAATAGTTGGTCGTTCATTGGTCAAGTTCCATAGGTTACTATAAACATTATTGTCCTGTCTTAAAAATTACTCTATGACCGCCGATTCCTTAATTGACGAAAACATAATTAATTTTGATTAAACTTCGTTATCTGTTAATCTGATGGCTAGCAGCGTATATATAAGAGAAGTATTATGATAATTTGAATCACTCCAAAGTCCCACGATGAAGTTGGCTCTAGTGACCCTGTTCGCCCTCCTGGCTGTGGCCAGTGCCAGAATTATTCCTGATCAAATCGATTTGGAAGATATCACGGCCTACAACTACCTCGAAAAGATCGGACTTCCTCTTGCCGAGCAGATTCGCAAGGCTGAAGAGTCCGAAACCAGGATCGTTGGGGGTTCAGCGGCGAGGGCTGGTCAATTCCCGTACCAGGTAAGCATTTATCTCAAGGGCACTATTTCTAAATTATTTTCATGGTCTTAGTCATACTTAGATGTAAATTAAACAGAGCAGAAAAGGGACGAGGTCCCCCGTTGTCCACTTAAATTAGGTGCAACGCACACAATTGTGCGGACGTACCTCACCTTCTCTTTTTAGGTGCGTCTATGATCGTAGCCTTATTTTCTGTTGTTTCAAAAGCTTCTGGCTAATTGTTTTCACATTTGCCAAATGTTTGATTGTTATACAAACAAAATATTTTTGTTATTTTAGTTTTATTCTATTTACAATTGTTGAACCAAGACAATAAATAATAATACTAATGTTAAATTATTGTGCGCGAAGAGTTTTAACTACACAATAATGTTAAACGAAGGTTAACAATTAAGGAAACCTGGAAGAAATCGCTTGATGTGCCAAGGCACCCCATCGTTCTACATTTTTTGGCGAATTTGAATGGGACTCTGATTAATTGATGAAATGAAATGATTTTATTTGTAAGAATTTTGGGTTACAATATTGCAAAGATTAATCAGCTCATGAGTCTTCCAACAAAATTCTGCTTATAGGTACCAACAATTGTACAAATATGTCATATATAAGTATATTAACTGTGTCAGTATTCAATAATGAGTTTAATTATTTATAGTAATTGTTGAACGTTGAGTTATTAATAATTTAGAATTTACAAAACATTATAATAGATTGGTCAGACTAATCGAAACGTCACGCACCGACGCATCGATTGACGGTTCGATTCGTTTTGTGGTTTTGTTGTTGTTGAAGATATCCAACCTTCAATATTAGGTGCATGATTCCAAATTAAATTTTCCAAGTAAAGCCCACCACCGCCATCTAGCCACGTATAGCGGAAGCTTAGTATTTATGACTTACATTAGTTCTGCGACTCCCCAATAGATGGCTGAGTTTGAGTTTGTGGCGCGAGATCCGCTACTGAACGCTAGATGGCCTCGGTCAGAAATTTCAGAGTTTTATTATTTCTTTATACATATTATTTGCGCCACTCACGTTAAATGTAATGGGCAATATAAGCACTAATTGAATAGGAAAAATCTTTTGAGCAAAATATAGCAAAGTCGCACGGAGTTTGGAAGTCCTCATCCTGTCGAAGGGAAAAGGGTTAGGACGTACAACTAATTAACCCGTGCGAAGCCGGGGCGGGTCAGCTAGTTAATAACAAAATAATGATATATTTATAATATCTGATTTTCAGTACAAACAAAGAAATACCTATTAGACGTATTATAAAGTATTTTTGTATTGTATTGTTTTTTTTTTGTAACAGGCTGGCCTCCTATCTCAATTCGCCTCGGGTCAGGGTGTCTGTGGTGGCTGCTTAGTTAGAAACAACCGTGTGGTCACTGCTGCTCACTGCTGGTGGGATGGACGGAACCGAGCTACGTCGTTCACGGTTGTCCTTGGCTCCCTCACTATCTTCTCTGGCGGCAACAGGCAAAACTCTAATCAAGTAGTGATGCATGGTAGCTATAATCCCAGCCTCATCAGCAACGATGTCGCCATGATAAGGATAAACCCTGTGGGTCTTTCAAGTAAGTGGTTAAATAGAACGTAAAACAGTTTTACCATAATTATTCCATATAACCTGTTATTAAGACTATAAATCCAATTGACCAATTACACAACTTCCCCTCATACGAAAATTAATGGTGTATTTCAACCACTAATTTCTAATAAATACTATGAATTCCTAATAAATTACGGGCACCCGTCGATGTATTATGTTCCATCCTGCTCTGTTCTTTGTAATTTCGTATGACTTTGACTCGTCTTGTTACCTCGCCCCCTTCCCGCGCCGGTGAGTCGTGTTTGTACGAGAAATTATGTTCACGAGCTATCAACGGGCTTTATAATCTTTGCTGGTATTTATCTATAATAAATAGTAGGGTAAACTATGTTCCGGATAAGAAAGACAAAGTTATTTTAGATCTGTTTTCTTAAAAAAAATCTAATGTTTTCCCTCGGAAATGCTGCTGGAAATGCTCTTACAGTACCCGCGTGAAGAGATGGGGGGTAGGTATTATTCTCACACCGGTACCACACGGCGTACATACAAATGAATAGAACTTATTTAATGCATTTTACAGGCACTATTGCGGTTATCGCCCTCCCTGCTGGAGCCCAGTTGAATGAAGCCTTTGCTGGATTAAACGCTGTTGCTTCTGGTTTTGGTCTCACCCGTGACGGTATGTACTTTTTTTTAAATGTAAACGAATGACGTGACGAGCTAGTCGCTTGCTTGGTGTTAGCTACAATGCCCTTCAAACCAGAACACATTAGTGCTTGCACACTACTGCTTGGCGGCAGAATAACTGGCAAAGCGGTGGTACCTATCTAAACGAACTTTGCAGAAAAGTCCTAATCAGGATATTTTTAAGAATAGCAATAAAAGTGAAATAAGGGAAATTCGATTTCCTGAAAAACCTTGTACCTACATGAAACTTGAGAAAAAAATAATTCCTCATAATTTCTATAATATCTGTCGCGAGGTTTAATTTAATAAAGCCATTCTTGAGATATGTTATACCTACCTATGTTATATACATTTTGTTGCAGGTGGTAATATCGCCGCGGGACAGGTTCTTAGTCATGTGACACTGCCTGTGATCACCAACGCCGTCTGCATACGTACCTTCCCCATGGTTCTCCAGACATCTAACATTTGTACCAGTGGAGCTAACGGCAGAAGCACCTGTAGAGGCGATTCTGGTGGTCCTTTGGCTATTCAAAGGAACGGTCGACCTCTCCTAGTAAGGCTCATTATTACAGTTATATGTTTCCATAATTAATTGAGCTATGCTCGGTGTTTCCCTGCGAGATAAGCTCCGGAACGAGGAGATCCGCAAGAGAACTAAAGTGACCGATATAGCTCTTAGAATTAGCAAGTTGATATGGCAATGGGCAGGCCACATCTCTCGTAGAACTGACAACCTATGTGGAAGAAAGGTTCTCGAGTATCGACCACGAACCAGAAGACGCAGCGTAGGCCGGCCCCCCACTCGGTGGACCGACGATCTGTGAGCAGCCGCTCAAGGTGGCGCGCTCTGGGGCAGGCCTATGTGCAGCAGTGGACGTCTTCAGGCTGATGATGATGATGTTTCCATATATTTACCCAAATATTTTTAGATACAAAATCAAACTAAAGAAATTTGAAACGTAAATATCTTGTCTAATAAAAAAATCATCGGTGGCTTTAACTTCTTTAGGAAAATCAATGCGGTTTTCTGTTACGTACTGATTCTCATTCGTATCGTTTTTTCTCAGATTGGTATCACCTCGTTCGGTTCAGCTCGTGGCTGCCAGCGGGGCTACCCGGCTGTCTTCGTCAGAGTCACTTCTTTCATGAGCTTCATCAACCAGAACATGTAAATGGCATCTCATATTACTTCTGAATATACTTATAGAACAAGTATTAAGCTTCTTTTATTTGTATTGTAGTCATGTATACCTACAAAGGAAAAGTATCTAAATATTTTATCTGTAATCTATTTGGTGGCGCAAGTCTCTACGAATAGGCACTTATTATTTATTACCTATTTTATTTCTTAAATTTCAAGCTACAATACAATAAGCGATAAATACAAGACAGCGCGCGGCTAGCCTGGAAGCTACACAGGCGCGGCCGAAACGGATCATGTGGGCGCAAGGAACAATTATTGCTATGTGAAGTGTATTTCCGTGGCGTTATGTGCTAATAAACTGTTATCCATAAGCGTATCAATAAAATTGCCAATGTGTGTTTAGTGTAAAAACTAGACAATATATTATCATAAGTAGGTAGGTTGTTGTTCTAGAAATTCTAGAAAATAGAAATACCAGAGGTGGATCCATTCCATGTAGGTATTCTAACTGCCAGTGCAAAAAAACTTGCATATGTTATTGCGTCTGGTACCTACTCCAGCTGGGTTAGCACGGACGGTAGACAAAATTGTATTTTCCCTGTTGTACTCCACTTTACAAGTACGCAAGTATGAAGAAAGTGACGTAAAACGGGGAAAGACAATTTTGTCTACCGTCCATGCTAACCCAGCAGTTCCAACCAAAGTATCCCATCACTACAAACCTTAGGCTTATATATATAGGACCTAGAAATACTTCTATTATTGTCTATGCTACGAACTGAGACCGTACTATTTTACCGTACTATCGGGAATAGAATAGATTATTACAATTTTTATTGCAATATGATCTTAGGATGCTAAGTATTCGGTTCCAAATGTTTTGTCCATTTCGAACGTAAGTACAATATCATAACAAAAAAAAAGAAATATAGTGACAATATTATTAATACACCGACACTTGATAGAGAGATAGTGGTCAAGCGCAAGTCTATCAAACAATTAAAAAAAACACTTAAAATTTTATAATATTGAACCTAGATAAAAAATCGGGAAAATTTGAGTATGTAGGTACCTAGACCACAGACCTAGAATATTTGCAGACACTGTAAAGGGTAATAACCTTATTATCGACGTAGGTACTCACTTAGATTGTAATAAGCTTTAACAATTAGCCGTTTCTTTTTGGTGCTAATTGTAGGAATACCTCAACATTTTTTGTACTTGTGTTAAAAACATGAAAGTGCAGCGATTATCACACTCGTGTCGTAACTGTGTTATGTCTATAATTATAATGATTCCAAGCCTACGGAAGGGAGCGCTAAGATGTATATTAACCAAATAAAGAACTTTTTGCAATAAGTAATAATAAGTGTTTAGAATAAATAAGACAAAAGATAAAACGACGAAAAGATGCTTTTGGTGCAGATTTTATTTAATGGAATTGGATTTAAAGCGCGCTTGCCGTTTAAATTGTTGGGTTTAAAGTTTTCCTTGCGCTTATCAATAGAAAAAAAAAATAAAAAAAAAATAAACTCTAATAACACCTACATAAAACACTTATGCAGGGTAAAAACAGAAAGACCGTGGTTGCAGGGAAAATACCAGAAATATTGACGATAGCAAATTTTACTGTAAGGAAACATCTTATGGAAACCTGCATTCATACATTTTTGTAAAATCTCCTGCTTGGACCGAGATTCGAACCGGTGAAATCTAAGGGGAAAATATCCTGTAGGTATTTGTATGATTACTGACTAAATAGAAAATGCTGGCCCTCGATATTCCCTTAGGCTCTTTCGGTACAACATTATTTCACTTATTGCTTACGAAATCTGCTTTAAAAATATTGTTGATATTGTTATAATACATGTTGGTTTGTTTACACAAGTACCTATGTAAGACCTAGGATATATGTAGCGCAACCTTGTGTAGACAATAATTGCAGTTCAGATTAAAGCTTTATGCTCACGATACACGAAGGCTGCCCATAACTATTTATAGCCACTATGGTGTATTAGGTTTCGCACATAACGCCTCCTGAAGGCAACGTAATGTGTTGCGTAATGGCTCTTACGTGTCTGGCTTCTTGTACTATGCAATATTCTGTGAGTTGGGATAGATCTTTGAATTTATATTGGCATTAGTTGAAGAAATAACTGCCGTCCCATCCATTCATCCTTTTCCCTATCTTTTTTGCTATCTGTTCGACAGGATGAATATAAATAAAAAAACCTTGCATAAAAATTACATAGGTACATGTTTCATCGTGCAACGCACTTGGCCGTTTTAGAAAACAAAAAGTATCCTAAATGTTATTATGAAAAATTAGCTTTAACCATACCAAATTTTAAATTTGGAAATTCGAAATCCGTTGAGTAGTTCCAGCGTAATGCGTGTTCAAAGGGACAGACAGACAAAAATTACAAAAAAAATGTTTCCATTTCTGTACATATCGATAAAGAATTGTAATTTGTAAGTTACAGTTTTATTATATGTATAGATAGAAGAAGAAGATATAGAAGATAGATAGGTATGTAGGTACATACGTAAAGAATACATCACTTGCTACGTCAGACCTCTACAAAAACTGTTCGCATTTTTCTTCTATAACAATAAAAGTTAAATGTACTAATATTATTATGATAAATGATTCAACTTCCCACGGATTTATACCATTTTCTCTCCTAGCCTCAAGCGTTGTCGACAAACCTTGGTCTAATTTTGGTAATAAAAACAAAGGTGATTGAACTGTTAATCGTATACATAATTTAAATAACGCTGTTTAAATTCATTAGATTGTTATAGTTATATAAAACAGTCCAAGATTTTTCCCTGATAGAATAGCTAATTAAGTACAAACTGTTTCAAAGTAGACCCTTACATTTTACGAAGTTTTGTAACTAAGAAGTAAACGAAGCCAAACAGAAAAAAATTGTGTAATGACCATAATAACAATTACTATTAGGTTTTTTTTTTTAACGGGCAAATTGCCTTTATTACTCAAGCTAACTACTACAATAATAAAAACTAAACTAAACTAAACTAAACTAAGCTAAACTAAACTAAACTAGCTACAGTACCTACTACAAAGAACACTTATGGACTGTATAATAGCCGCGATGGCCTATAGACAGTCCAAGTGCTCCAGCCCACTACCGGTAGGTAGCGTACCCAACATGCTGGCCGCATTGCCACGTTGAATTGCAATGCTGATGCGTTGGGCCAAATAAGTGCCAGCATTTTGGTCACGCGTCGCATCGACCAGGCGCTCTGATAGACTTTGGATATTAGGTTAAATAAATAATAATGTTATGTTAGGTACTTATAATTTAATTAAGCTTAGCTTCTTCTTATCTTACTACAAGAAATACCGGACTAAGCTAATCATAAAATTCTAAATCCTTGAGGAAGTATAGTTAAAAATTGGTAATGATATTTTAAGTTTTTATTACTTACCTTAGAAACATTATTGTTTCTGATAAAAACGAGATATATATGATATTTTAAGTTTTTGTTAAATGTTTGTAATAAAAATTTAAAATATAATATCACATATACATATATATATCGTACTGATATCCTTCCTATGCAAAGGTTGTCTGGAAGAGATCGCTCTAAGCGATAAGACCGCCTATTGTACTAGTGTAAGTTAATTAAGTTTTTTTCTATTTGTACATTTTTGTTATTTTACGGTGTACAATAAAGACTTGATCTATCTATCTATCCATCATTATATTAATTATTGAAATCATCACACAATTTTTCTTCTGTAGATTATGTATACTTATGGTTAAAAATTGGCAATGATATTTTAAGTTTTTATTACTTACTTTAGAAACACCATTGTTTTTTTATGTAATCAAAAGACGTGCCGAGCTAGTACTTCGCCTGGTGTTAAGCGTCACGGCCGCCCATAACAGATTGCAGTGTAGGTAACTCGGAATTCTAAATTAAAGTTTCGCGTGACAGTGCACACTGCGCAGGCGCACGTCATCCTGAGAAATTCTAGAAATCTTTTTTAGACAGTGCTATGGCACAGTCTAAAAAAGATTTCTAGACTGTGAGATCCGTTCATAAATCTCATTTGCCCAGTAATTTCACTAGCTACAATGCCTTTCTAAGGTAGGTAATAAAAACTTTAAACATCATTGTCAATTTTTAACCATAATTGGTATACTTATATACTATATCTACAGAAAAAAAATTGTGTGATGATCACTATAATTATAATTAAGTACCTATATATGTTAGGTATAATTTAAGCTTAGTTTCTCCTTCCGGACAAAGCTAAGCACAAACTACTAGTATCAAATCTAGTATAATAACAGGTAGACGTATGCAGTTACGAATAATAACTGTGTTTATCTAACAGAATAATGCTAACAACAGACTGATTGATTTGCTATCATTTGCAGAATTATTTATCGCTGTAATACGATACCGAACTATAAAACTCAAGCAATATCTACAAGCGTTAAATATATCCAGGATCTACTTAATATAACTACAAATAAAAAGGTTCTAGTCAATCTTGTTGGTAGCAAAATACTGACAAGGTTTTCTATAAACACGAACATTGAAGCTTCAAGAAACAAAGTAATGTGAAACAATCGCCAATCCAATTCGAGAGGCCCACTGCTGAACTTAACAGCTCCCCCATCGAAAGCCACGACGTGAGATAGTTCAATGTTGGAAGTCAACGTCGTGTAAGTGTAGGTAGAGTGCGATTCAAACTGAATGGCGGCTGTGAAGTCTCCGCAAAACGCTGCGCTACTGCTAAAGATTAGACGTGCGCGGGCCAAAGATTATAAAGCCTGTTGATAGCTCGTGAACATAATTTCTCGTAAAAACACTACTCACCTGCGCAGAGGACGAGGTAACAAAGCGAGACAAAGCTATACGAAATTACAAAGGACAGAGTATGATGGAACAAAAGACATCAACAGGTTCCCGTGATTTGTATGAAAATAGTAGTTGAAATACACTACTAATTTTCGTATGAGGGGAAGTTGTATCATTGGTCAACTGGATTTATAGTCAATGGCGCGGGCAGAGGTAAGCGGTGAGCGCAGCGTGCGGTGCGGGGTTTGCAGCGCACTTCACAGACGCCATTGAGTTTGAATCACACTATACTAATTACGTACCTAGTATGTTATTGATAAACCTTCTATGGCAAAAACTAAAGGCACCAGTAAGGGGAATTTAACATAAACTGCGCATTTTAAAAGTTAGTAAGTCGCGTCATTGGTCCTAGATAGTGGTTTGCACTTTCCACCCAACATGTTGGTGAAAGGAAAATTATACCTAGTTCCTATTACGGCTGAAGTAGGTAGTAAAAGTAGGATTAACCGAAGTCGTTGTAATTTAAGATACTTAGGTACTACAAAAAAAACTGTTTTTCTAAAAACTAAATATTGTAGGTAACCATAGAAGTATAAAAGAAGAGAAGTTTTTTTATTAGGTCCATGATTGTAACCTTAATGTTACTCACATATCCGATGTACGATAATGTAGGGCAAGACCTCGTCAGGAGTTATTTTTTTTATTATATCACACGCGCGTTTATTTAATGTCTGCGGTATATAACACAAGGTCCTTGTAGAAAAATCTGTAAAGCTATAAATAAGTTATTTTAATGCCACTTATTACTTAAGTTTTATGACGAGTATTATTAACCCGATGTACTTACTTATGAATTATTCAGTCGTATTTTATTTGTTCCACAAAGTGCAATAAAATCTTATTTTAAATGCGGTATAAGTACGTGAACAGCAATCGGATCTAGAGGATGATGTTTGCCGTCCATGATTACAGGTCAAAATACTAGCTATTTGACTAGAGAAAACAGATAAAAAGCTAATTTGGACTTCATTTTTTTACGCCTACCTACATATTTGAGCCATTTCGAGTGGAGACAATGAGTCCATGGGGGTCCGCCGCCATGGAAACGTACCGGGACTTGGCCAATCGTTTGGAGGAGGCATCAAGTGACCAGAATGCTGGCTTTTATTTTGCACAAAAGATAAACATTGCCATTCAGCGTGGTAATGCTGCCAGCATTCTAGGCACTTTTCCCTCCGCCAACGGTCTATTTTAAGTTTTATATTTTAGTTTTAAAGTTTTTAGGTATAGTTTAGTTTAGTTTAGTATATACATGTTATTTAAGTTTTTACATCCAATAAATTAAAGATAGTTTTCATTTGAAAGTAAGATTTTCAAATCAATATGAAAGTTTTTGTAAGCCGTCAGATTTTTCTATTTTTTTTACCATTACACATTCAACAGAACACGAAAATGAAAAAACAATAAAACTCTTAGTTAGCGTTAGTAAACCAATCCGGAAAAGTGTTGTATTTGTTGATCGTAATGGAAATCCATTAGCTACGCCGCCTACGTACGGCGCTACGCACAAACGCTACGGCCAACAACTAGGTCACTGCGATACGACATTATTATATAAGGTGGCAGTTTTCTAATGAAAATGTTCCTGGCCTGTCATTATTATGAACCATCAAACATCCTACTAATATTATAAACTAGCAGCACCCCGCGGTTCCACCCGTGTTCCTACAAGAACCGTTCCTGTTTTCGGGATAAAAAGTAGCCTATGTTTTAATCTAGGGTCTAAGCTACCTCCATACCAAATTTCATCCAAATCCGTCCAGTTGTTAGAGCGTGAAAGAGTAACAAACATACACACATACGCACAAACTTTCGCCTTTATAATATTAGTGTGATGTGATGCAAAAGTTTGTGGCGGTGTGTGTGTGTGCGTGAATGTTTGTTACCGTTAATCTCAGTAACTACGAAACCAATTTTAATGAAATTCGGAATGCAGATAGCTTATACGCTGGATTAACACAGAGGATACTTTTTTATGCGAGTGAAACCGCAACTAGTTATTTATATTAATCTTAAATGTTTTTATGAATATATTTATTGGATATAAAAACTTAAATTACGTGTATATACTAAACTACATCTAAAAACTTAAACCCTAAATATAAAACTTAAAATAAACCGTTGGTAGAGGGAAGTGTCCAGAATGCTGGCCGCATTACCACGCTGAATGGCAAAGCTTATCTTTTGTGCAAAATAAAAGCCAGTTATCTGGTTAATTAATTAATAATTCAGTATTAATCTAAAATAATATATGTTTTTAAACTTTACATTTTGAACCTACTTCTGAGATTTACATCCCACTGATGTTTAATGTCATTTATGCAAATAGCTGCTCCCTGCCTTATACGCTTTTACTTCGGTGTCTTACAATTTATAATTGCAATAAAAGCAAATTATTAAAAGACGCGCATGCGTGATGCAAGTACAAATCAAATCAAATCAAATCAAATTCTGTTTATTGTAACATGAACGGCATACCTACCAATTATACATATTACACAATAATAGATCAACACATTATTACAATTAATTATAAGAATTAAAACAATGTCAAGAATTAGAACGGAAATAACATAAATAATAACAATATATAGCTATGTCAAATTACTATCATAAAAATTAAAAAGAAACGTCAAAGGTAGGTAACGTACATCTAAACATTTTCACAATAAGTCAACAAGGCGGGCAGTATTTTTTGCCACTTGTCAAAAGCAAAATCAATATCAGAGTTGGTTACCAGGAGTGCATTGAGGTGACGCAAACAACGACACAGGGGGGACTGGGCCCGAGCCACAGTGTGGCTGATGGGAACGGCGAACAGGTCATGTCGCCGACTGGGCCTGTGTCGCACGTACTTGTCAGGGACGTAAAGCCGACATACTCGATCGTGCAAGTCTGGGGAGTCAATCGCGCCTCTAAAAATTTTACGTACAAAAACCAAAATCAAAACAATAAATAATCGTTATCAATAGCCAATTGGCCATAGCCTTTTGAGGAACACTCGCTGACTACCAGTAAAGATTAGAAAATAATGGATTTCCCATGTTTTAGTAGTGAAAAAATATACCAAGTATATAAAATTAAACTGACGATAACTATATAGCTCTGTACATTCAGATGAAGCTAGTAATGCGAGAATGCCGCTGCATAGAGTTTTGTAATAAATATTTATCGAAATACGCGATTATTTCCGCTATATAACTCGGATTCGTGTCGAACAAAATTAGACAAGCTTTGTCGTTTAGATTAACAACACAGTATCTAAGATTGTACATCCACTAAAGTAAGCTACACGATAAAAAATAATAAGAAGGCATTGTCTTGCTTTACTTCATCATAATCATCATCATCAACAGCCTGAAGACGTCCACTGCTGAACATAGGTCATCATAAGGTTCATCATTATACCTACTCTTTTTTAGATTGAAGCACCACAGTATTAATAATATATAAGGCCTAGCACCTATAATAATAAACGTAATGCTTATTTCATACAATTTTCCTAAACATTTTGAATAGGTATACAGACACTAAACAAAGATTACAAGATAGAAAACATTCTGCAATAAATACTAAATTATGGTATAAAAATTCAAGTAGACAACCAAAACATGACCAAACGGTTTAGCTGTTTAGCGGTTTTAGTGTTAGTATGCGGAAATATAAAGACTTCTATTTTTAGAAAATGTATGTAAAACCTAACCCAAATTTTAAGCTTCAACCACAACGGCGCGTTTGCCAAACGGCAACGTCAGTGATGCGAAACCATTCGGTACCCATCGCTGCCTGCGGCATCACGGCGCGGCCGTCTACGAACACGGGCAGCGATGGATACCGAATGGCCGATTCTGACGCTTAGCTGAAGCCACTTGACGCAACCGGTATGGCCGAAGCTTATACATCGGCAGCGACCAGATAAAAAGCTCTATCTATCGTGAAGATTTACTCTAAGTTTACTTTTCGACCCAGTCCCGCAAATCATGGAGGAAATATCAAAATAATTTACGATCTTATAACTTCTGCAATAATTACTTTACGATTCATTTGATCTAAACACGACCGCGTGTAAAATAATGTAATAATATAGTCAAGGTCGTAATGTCACCTTGCATCATTGATTAATGGGAGTTCTTAATCACGCATCGGGCTCTCGTGGGAAAAGTCAGTTTTATTAAACAGATACTAGTTGAGGTTGACTTGAATTAATGAGTCTTTTGATAAGACGCCTACTTTTAGTATGAGTATGTTATTAATAAAGTAATTTATCTCTAGTTTGATTATTCAGGTTGCACTAAGAATCAGTGTCAAGCGGAAGTGAGGTAGAGCCACCCTGTATATGAGACACATTGAATCACATCCACCTATATATTCCGCGATTTTATGATAGGTATAGTTACCTAATGAGTTTGGGCAGTTTTAGTTTTTTTTACAAATCCTCGATTACTCTCTAGATTGTTATTAGAAATACATTTTTTGATCATGAAGTAGGTGTTCTACGGGAACGGTATGCTCTGGATTTCCGCTTGACACAATACATAGTAGGTATCTAGCTTTATAATTAATTCTAGAAACTCCCTGTAAGTATATTGTTTTTTTTTTACTTGAATTCTCAGAGGTAATAAAAACAAGTTGTTCTAATTGCTAAAGTGCAGTAACCTTTCTTTGAAAATGAACAATGCGTTTAAAACGTTTATCATCGTCTATAAAAACAAATGTAACCATTCTACATCAACGAAACGCGAGATATGAAAAATCTCATAATTAAACCCGAGTGTTAAAGTCGTAAATTCTAAAATAATTCTGGTGACATTGACAGCAGTTCCATTCAGCGAGATTTGAGCCAAAGCCACAGTGACTAGTGTCCAACTGTCCACAGACTAGAGTTGTGTAATATTTACTCGGAAATCGCGAGCGCGTGTGAACACTGAATCCTCTTTGATCGTGCGTGTATTGAAAATAAAAATGTTATTTTCATTTACGTAATAAATATGTAGTAACAGTATAAGAAATATGGTTCATTTGTTTACTTGTAATACATACCTACCTACCACAATCCGATATATACTTAAATATTATCTACATATGCATATTGCTGCTTTTAAATCGATGGAAATAGGCAAAGGTACCCACTACCCCAATCTTTGATCTACAATTGATATTAAACAAATACAGTATAGTGTATTGTTGTATAAAATAATGAATTGCTTGAGTAATATTTTGATATACGAGCAAATGGAATAATAGAATACGATTGTTATACGGTGTTACAAAGATCGTATAGTCATTGACTGCTACATCTATAGGTAGTCTATAGTCAGAATCTAAACTCGTACCTATAACATTGTCAACATAAAGTTGACATTCTACAAAATAGGTAACAAAAAGACAAATTTATAATTTTTTCTATATTTTATAGACAAGCTGTCTACTTGTCTACACTACGCAGATTAATGTTCAGTGACTACACGCCACACGGTCAGTGCAAATCAAGTGTGGGCGTGGCCTCGACTTCGAGGCAGCTCACCGATTGGCCGATCGAAGAAGGCAGTTGCATTTCACCTACTTGATGGGAATGCTAATTATTGAGGACAAGTTTTCGCAAAAATTAGGTCGTCTTTTGTTTCACAATAGGACGCTTTGCAAGTCGCCTGCCTCGCCTATTTTTGGTTTGCTTTCGTTTCGTAAGATTGTTGCACAGTCATATTATAATGTGGAGATTGAACTTTTGCTATTTTGCATCTGATTCTTTTTTTAGTACCTATAAGATGTGAGTAGTGCCTACTTACTGAATTTAGTTTAGTAGATATATAATTATGTCAGTAGCAATTCTTTCTAGCTGCAGCGGGGTAGGTAATATATTATTGCGAAAATAACTACTTAAGTAATTAAAATCATCAATTATTTTCGCATTATTTAATTACGTGAACTATAAATAGGTACTGAATAAAAACACGAGTTTGAATTAGCCGAAGATTACAGAAGACCAATTTCCCGTAGGAAAACAAAACAGGGATTAATTAAATAAGCAAAATTCCTTGATATTTGTATGATCTCATGAAGTTTATTGTTCTAAAATTACCTTCCACAGATTCAGACAATACCCAATAATAATTACGTAGTGCACACTCGTTAATTTTAAAATAATTTACTGACATTGTTTTTCCTACGATTGTTCTACGGGTATTTCTTATCTAACCAACGAGAAGTTTAGGAAAAAATATTAAGCCGTAATTATAAATGTACGTATACTGCAATATTAATTTACTTGTATACGCAATTATTTTGCGTAACGCAATATATATATATATGTACCTACCTATGTGTGTACTTAAATATCAGGTACTCGTTTTAGTCTAACATTTATTTTTAGAAAATTCCCTACATACAGAGTTTGGTTTTTCCATGCGATCGAAATACTTACCTAGGGTAGATATTGCTAATAATAATCTTTAAAACTGCCAGATGTAATACTGCGGTGGACTATATTTGTTATTGTTTTGTTTGTCGGTGGTAGTTGTGGTGGTTTATTTGTAATTAGGTATATTTTATTTTATCTCATATCACATCACATCACACTAATATTATAAAGGCGAAAGTTTGTGTGTATGTTTGTTACTCTTTCACGCTCTAACAGCTGGACGGATTTGGATGAAATTTGGTATGGAGGTAGCTTATACCCTGGATTAAAACATAGGCTACTTTTTATAGGATACTTTTTATCCCAATAACGGGATTGGTTCCTGTAGGAGCGCGGGTGCAACCGCGGGGCGCTGCTAGTTGTAGTAATGAAGCAATTAACAACCTAACCCAAACCTAACCCATAAACGACGAGGCACTGGTTGTGGGTAGACTGCGGAGCCTAGAGCACCGACGGAGGGTGGCATGTCTTTCAATTTTCTACCGACTGTACCACGGGGAGTGCGCACAAGAGCTGTACGAGTTAATCCCACCATCTCCATTCCGCCACAGGACTACAAGGCGCGGAGAGTCGTTTCATCCCTATGTAGTAGACTTGCCTACTTGCCGCACCAAGCGTTTCGCTGAGTCCTTCATTATGCGGACTGCTAGGGAATGGAATTTGCTCCCGGCGTTCTTGTTTCCTAACAAATATAACCTGGGTCTTTTTAAGACAAGAGTGAATAGGTACCTCATGAACCTGCGTGCTACACCATCGGCTGCATCGTCGCTTACCATCAGGTGAGATGTAGTCAAACGCAGGCTCATTCTACATTAAAAAAAAAAAAAAAAAAAAAACCTAAACCACAACCTAAACCTAAACTTATCGGTCTCAAATAGGACAGTTATCTCACACTATAATACAGCATTTATTTTTGGCCCAATCCTAATTGTACCAAAAATAAATGCAATGTTATGCAACAGCATATTTAAAGACGTTGCTGATGGCCAAAACAAGCGAAGTACTTCTAAGAACAAGCGTCGAAAAACAAGAGGAATGTTTTCGGATGACAATGAGACAGGCAGACAAACGATCGTGACAAAGGGTTTCAATAGATAATAGAACAAAATCAAAACAAACACGCTCTATGAATATTTTCATGTTTCTAAACATACTCGTAGTTCTTCGGATACGTTAAAGGACATGGGCTAAATAACTTGCCGAGATTCCTTATTCAGCGTGAAACATCATATAGTATTTCTAACAATTTAAGTACATAGAAAGTTTTAGAATACAATTAATTATAGTTATAATCTATTTGTCTAATGATTCGCTTAAGAAAGCAAGAAGATGGCAGAATAGTTGATACTTACTGCCTACTGCGTAATTGTAACCAATAATAATGATAATAACGCCCAACGATGACATACATAGATCCTGGACCCTATCTAGGATTCCCTGTATCTAGGGGACCCAGGAATACGAAGACCATGGTCCCACAACACCCAGACACAGAACAAGTGTTTGCGCTTTTTTTTCATGTGCACAAATACTTGTCCTGTCGCGGGAATCGAACCCGCTGCCTTCGGGTTATGAGCCGACCTGCTCACCCACCACACCACAGAGGCTGTCTGAAACTGATTATACTGGGTGGCGCAAAAGTAAAGACCCTATTTGGTTCAGCTATAACATTTTTTCTAAATTAGAAAACTAGATTTAGGTTTTTTTAAATGTATATTTGTGCCATTAAATTTCGTACCATTAGGATTTAAAGATGATGTCTTTTAAATGGTGACCTCCAGAGTTGATACACATTTGAGCCCTATTTATGACATTTTGCAAGATGATTTTCCTTCAAAATTGGTTATGAGTGACGAAGCGCATTTCCATCTCTCAGGGCATGTCAATAAGCAGAATACTCGGTTCTGGGGCACTGATAATCCGCGCATTATTCAAGAAACACCTCTACACCCACTAAAAGTTACTGTATGGTGTGGCATCTGTGTTGACAGAGTGATCGGACCCTATTTTTTCGAAGACGCTGGAGGCAATGCGATAACTGTCACTGGAGAACGCTACAGAACCATGTTACGTGAGTTTTTGATACCCAGTTTGGACGAATTGGGGCTGGAGCACATCTGGTTTCAACAAGACGGCGCTACGGCACACACAGCGCGCCACACTATGGACTTAGTGAGGGACGCTTTTCCAAGCCGAGTTATCTCTCGTTTTGGCGATTTGCCTTGGCCTGCAAGATCACCCGATCTGACCAGTCCAGACTTCTTTCTTTGGGGTTTTTTGAAATCTCGGGTGTATGTGAACAAGCCACAGACTCTCGCAGCTCTAAATGAAAACATTCGTCAAGAAATAACGAACATATCGCAGGAAGTGTTACGGCAAGTTATGCAAAATGTCATAAATAGGGCTCAAATGTGTATCAACTCTGGAGGTCACCATTTAAAAGACATCATCTTTAAATCCTAATGGTACGAAATTTAATGGCACAAATATACATTTAAAAAAACCTAAATCTAGTTTTCTAATTTAGAAAAAATGTTATAGCTGAACCAAATAGGGTCTTTACTTTTGCGCCACCCAGTATATGTTAAGTTATAATTTTAAATGCATAAAACGAACGCTATTATCAATATATTTAACGTAGGTGTAGGTACCTAAGTTTACGCGATTAATATAGGTACTATGGTAAGTAAGTGCACGATCGTCTGAGTACCTTTATTAAAATATCCAAAACAATCACGTTACAAAGCACAAAAGTGAAAAAAATCGGAAATTCGCTAATCGTTTCAAGTTTTCAAGGCGCACGAATACAAAATCGACCCTGAAACCTATAATCGTATTATAGAAGCACTCACTCCGCTAATAACAATTTGATGACTACTAGAGGAAAGAAAAACACGTGAAGTGTATGTTTTGCTTTTTACGCGGAAACACGTTTGCTAATGCAGCAAATTCTTTCATGTGAACCTTATATTGTTCGAGTAACTCGAGAGAAGCATAGCATATGTAAACAAACATTGCAGCTGCAGGTTCTCAGTGCATAAATGGTTCGTAGTTCTGATGACGATAGCTTTATAAGCCGATGTGATGATTCGACAGGGCATTAACCCTTTAGATTGTTTTACTGTAGACATTGTTTCAGGAAATTCATTATAAAGCGTGTCTCAGTAAGAATGCACTTTATCATTTTAAAATAAAAACACGTATTTTTGAGATAGTTGTGATTTTTTTATTGGATCGTAATGAAAACGTGATCCGATTAAGTATGGAATAAAATATCCGTCAAATGGCTCTCACGGCTCTGATGATAGACTCTTTTCATAAAAATGACTTGAATGATTTCCATGACTTTTCACAGAGATGTGGCTGTATGTCACCGATGACGCGTTGGATCTTAGATTTGAGCTCAGGAATCTTCTGGTTTATTCGCATAAACCCGAGATTTCACAAAACCCCAAAAAAATGCGAATAAACTAGAAACAATACCTAAGCTCAAATCCGAGATCCAACGCGTCATAGATGAGATACAGCCACATCTCTATGAAAAAGTCATGGAAAATTTCATGAAAAAGGAATGGCCTGTCATCAGAGCCGTGGGGGCCATTTGACGAATATTTTATTCCATACTTAATCGGAACATGTATTCTTCCAAATAAAAAAAATCACAACTATCTCAAAAAATACGTGTTTTTATTTTAAAATGAAAAGTGCATTCTTACCGAGACACCTTTTACAAGAGAGGACAAGTTGAAAATCTGCACGATGCCATCCATACATTGGGAACACTCTGCGTAGTCGTACGAAGGGATTTGATTCCTTTTTCAAAGTGCGCACTGACAAAGTAAAACTCTTATTTGTTTCCTGAAAATCTGAAACCTGGGCATCTTCAAGGCTATAGAGTGAATAGAATATTATACCTTCTAGATTTGCGTGCTATCTACATCTTCGGCTACACCATCGCTTACCATCATATAAAAACTGGAAGGTGTGTTTAGCTGTATTTAGCAATTTTGTGGTACCTACAGCACCAATGTTTCTATAAGCATATTATTTTTGTATGGTACTGTATTGTTTATAATATGATTTGTCCCTATGCAATACCTAAATTATTTGTAGTCACAGTAAAATCAGTTTAAATGTTTATTATATTCGTTGATACATTTATCATCAATATAAATGAGCCAAATATTGTACTTAACCGTCTGTAATTTCAGTAACAAAACAATTATTATTTGATCTCCAGTAGCAATTAGCCGTGATTAACATCAAAAGAGAATCGAGCTAACGATTCATTGATGAAGGACGAATAAAAAGCATAAATTAAGAAATAAATAAAACTGTCAAAGTAACGCACGATAATTTATAATGTATTTGTAATTTTTGTTTTTGGCACCACACCAAAAAAAAAATTTGCATTTCTCTATTAAAAAAATATTACCTTAGTTAAGTCATGACACTGGCGTAGCTATACCTCAGAATACGCCGAGTACGTAATGTTGGTATACGCCGTGGAACGGCGTACTTATTTGTATTCTTGCTAATACTGAAATGTTGATACCTATACCTATATATAGTTATCGTGTTGTAGGTGGTTAGTCTAGTTCCAACTAATAAGACATTAAAAAGTATGAGAAAATATTGTTTAAAGAGGTACCTACCTACCTACAAATATATCCAAGTCATTTAGTGACTTCCTCTGCTGGCGAATCGCCCATTTCTTCAGGACATCGGAAGCATCTGTCATCTGTCTACTTTTACCCATATTATGTAATCGTATTACCCTATTAAACGTCCGCCAATTTGTTTATTTTCAACGTTTTTATGTGTCGTGCTCTACATTTTCTATGTTTAATTTTTCATCCATTGTTGTTGCTTGAAACTCTATGAGCGTTACCTAATATAAACGCTTCAGTGGAAGAGAATGAAATTAAATATTTACGAGATGTCAATAGTTTTACTACAGCTTTGTCCTTTCTGTATCCCCATAAAATTGGAATGACTTTCCTTCGGTTGCCAAAATTGTGACACATCGTAACGTTTCTATTCCAGCACTGAAAATATCGAGCCATTATGTCCGGCTATTTTTGTTCAAAATTATTGAGCATAATCATCATCATCATCATCAGCCTGAAGACGTCCACTGCTGAACATAGGCCTCCCCCAAAGAGCGCCACTGTGAGCGGCTGCTTGCCTCCTGCATCCATCGGCTCCCCGCGGTTCCGACAAGGTCGTCGGTCCATCCAGTGGGGGGCCGGCCTACGCTGCGTCTCCCGGTTCGTGGTCGCCACTCGAGAACCTTTCTTCCCCATCGGTTGTCAGTTCTACGAGTGACGTGGCCTGCCCATTGCCACTTCAGCTTGCTAATTCTCAAAGCTAGGTATATCGGTGACTATAGTCCTCTTGCTGAGCATAATACACTAACTTTAAAGAAAGTTTAATAATAATATTATACAATATGTGACGTCTTAGTTAAAATAGACTTTTGTTGACTAGTTATAAAGGTGGTCGTCCCGAAGTAGGTCGTTTAAAATTCCCGTCATTTAACATATTAGACATGGCCCATTTATCATCTCGCAAGCTGAAATTACAAAATGATTGAATCAATGTCTGAAGAGATGTCTGACGATTCCTCACAAGAGATCGTGAAGTTTCTTCATTCGCACCTTAACTAATTGGGAGCTTGCCAAACTGGACCACCTACCTTACGGTTTATGATTTAAAACTGTTAATAATCCATTCGTAGTTTTCGATTTTGTTTTGTTTATGGACGTTTAAAACCATGAGCAAATATTTACGTATACGTAATGATGATACCTAATAGTATTATTGCATATTGTTGACTAAAGCAGAGACACATTGTATTTGTGGCGTTATGCCAAATTATCAATTCAGGACAAAGCTGCAATGTGTAGGTAAGTACAATCATAACTAACAATACCATAATGACTTTACTCATATTAGCCTTTATAGCAGTATCTTTAAGGAATGTATATGTAGGTACCTATTTACACACACTAACACACCTACAATAGTTTAAGTTTTTTTTTTTAACGGGCAAATTGCCTTTATTACTCAAGCTAACTACTACAATAATAAAAACTAAACTAAACTAAACTAAGCTAAACTAAGCTAAACTAAACTAAACTAGCTACACTACCTATTACAAAGAACACTTATGGACTGTATAATAGCCGCGATGGCCTATAGACAGTCCAAGTGCTCCAGCCCACTACCGGTAGGTAGCGTACCCAACATGCTGGCCGCATTGCCACGTTTAAGTTACATGTAGTAAGTTGTAACTATATCAAATTTGACGAACTGCGTCTTGACCAATGTCGTTCAACTCATCTAATCTATGGTTTATGTTAAGTACTGGTCTATTCTGTGATGTAAAGGTACTCGACTAAGAGGAGAAGTGGATGGAAGTTCCTTACTTCCATCTTTCAGGTTGCAATAAACCGTCAAAATTATTAGACTGAGTGACTGAAGTGAATGTCCGATTCGACGCCTGATTAGCAGGAAGTTCAAATAAATAATCCACTTGAAAGCTACCTAATAGGAATCAGACTCCGTATCATATTACCTAGAGAAGAGGCCTATCACAACCTTGGGATAAGTCAAACCCATACCTATCCCATTATAGGTAGGTAGTAAAACTTCAGTCAACTTTTTCAGGTAAATCAACTTTTTTGCTAGGTCTAGAGAAAAAAATTGTTTCACGTTTAAGCACTGTTTTCAAAACTATGGATGATTAAATTTAAGTGGTATTAGAGTCATTCAGGTTTCTTTTATGTTAATAAAATCAAAAACTCATTAGTTAATACCCGAACTTTAGTCAAAAACGGGGGATTTATCAAATGTTCACCAACTTTCGAATCAGTAACTCAAAAATAAAATAAAAACGCCAAACTACTGTTGTGCTTAAAAGATATACCAAGACGTGTTTGAACACATCCTGAAAAGACACGGTCTACGAACCAATCAGCCTTTTTTTTTTTTTTTTTTTATGTGATTGAATGACGTGACGAGCTAGTCGTTCACCTGATGTTAAGTGACACGGCCGCCCATAACAGTTGCAGTGTCACCCGGAACTTTAAAACAATAGTTTCGCGCGACACTGCACTGCGCACGTCATCCTGAGACATCACCCAGTCTAATAATCAGATTACTAGACTGAGTGATCAGATCATAAAGTCTCATTTGCCCAGTAATTTCACTAGCTACAATGCCCTTCAAACCGGAACACAGTAGTGCTTGCACACTACTGCTTGGCGGCAGAATAACTGGCAAAGCGGTGGTACCTACCTAGACGAACTTTGCAGAAAAGTCCTACCACCTAGTAAATAATACTTAGCCTTATAATACTATCGTCATTTAATTCCAAAATAATCTATTTTTTATTCAACGTAGCAAGACTTTTCAGCTTCCCCATGTGTCAGAATTTCAGAAACACATTTCACACACATGCACGTCACGGTTCACACCCGATATACACATTAAAATTAAATAATAGCTCAAGGCCCCGCTTTGTTATTTTCGTTTTAATACTAGTTTCCCGCCATGCGGTAAAGCCGTATGTCTTGGTACGAAGACAAGGTACTTCCATTAGTCCAAAGCTAGGAAGTGGTGGAATGTCCTTGGCAGAGGAGTATGTATACTCGTACAGTATAAACGTACCTACCTACTAAAATCCTTAACAAGACGGAAACTAAGCTTTAGTACCTAACTAAGTCTTTTTTTGTTTAAAGTTTTAAGGGAACGGAAGGTGTACGTAGTACCTATATATTCTGTGGTATAGCCACCTATTTTTAAGTGTGTAGGTACAACAATACCCCACACTTAGGTATCTAAGTTGCTTTTTAGGTGTAGTAGCGACGTGACACCTTCAACCTTGGCATCGTACGGTGGTGACATGTAGGTAAATCAGACTCCCTTGTTCTGTGAGGTTAGGTAAATGGATCCCATCATTCACAAGTTTTTTTTTTTAGTGTATAGACCTACATTTTTTCTATACTGTTGCATAGAATAGGTCTGTACACTAAAAAAAAATCTTAAGACCAGCATACTATAAGTATTTGATAGGGACTAGCATTGGCTTCTAAACCTAAAATATTTTCAGTTATTAGTGTTAATTGTTAAGACTGCCCAAATGACTGGCAATTGAAATTTTTTAACACTTTTAAACTATCACAAATTCCAATTCTATCTTAAATATTTGTTTGTTACCAAACTACATCACGCTGAGCCGATATTTTCAAGAGATTTTTTTTTAGTCTAGTACGCATTATTTCCTTGCCAAAAGGAAATAACGATATGTTATGACATTTCAATGCTTTATGCACGATTAATTTTATTTTGAATGGGTTTTATTTAGATTGGTTATAAAAACGTTTGTATTTACTTAACCTATAGTAAAAAGCTCGCGTTTTTTATATTTCATGCCACTTATAATTTTAGCAATGTACACTAAGCACAGACAAGATTTTACAGTGTAATATTTAACATTTTTATAGCAGTATCGCCTGCTTAGTGTAATCTACAGGCCCAGCTACCGGCTACTGGCGGTACCGGCTTCAGGGATGCATGGATGCGGGTTCGAGTCCCGCTCGCGACTCAAACTTTTCCTTTAAAAGTTAATCTGTAAAACAGTGAATAGTACCTACAGCTAAAAGCTACATTTACCCATTCGCTAGACTGACAAGTAAAATTACTATCCGGAAGTTGTGAAACTGGGTCTCGGGTCACGCACTATGCTTATTATTTGTCATTTAATTGTGCCTGCATTTAGGGTAATAATGTGATGTACCCAATGTTCGGCAACATATAATTTAAGGCAATAAAACTGGCAGAGCTTTCAGTTTAATGCTCTACGCCATTACAGTGTTTTGTGCCATTAATAATTTTCCGAATTGTCATAAAAGTATTGATAGATAAGGGTCAATTTACATAGAGCGGCAAAATGCTCGAGCAGTTTTTAAGTGCTATTGAAATATAAACCTTATTCCATTTAGACAAAGCTGAAAACAGTATGCAACATTAAAATCTTACCTATTTTAACGTTGAATACTATTTTCAGCTTTGTCTAAATAGATTAAGGTTGATATTCATAAAGCAGCAAAAAAACTGCTCGAGCATTTTGCTGCTCTGTCTGAATTGAGCCTAAGACGGGTAAAGTAATAAAACGTCAGTAAAGTATAGGTACTTTGAGTATGAATTTAATAAGTAAAGACTAATTTTAGGTAATATTGTAATTTTATATAGGTACCTAATTTCACAGTGGAGGTCTCTTCAGGCTGATGGCGGTATAATATTTTAGTCAGATATTAATGTCAATGTAGGTACCTAGCCACACCACTGACGATCTGGTGAAAGCCGCGGGGAGCCAATGGATGCAAGAGGCGAGGAGCCGCTCTAAGCGCGCTCTCTGGGGGAGGCCTATGTTCAGCAGTGGACGTCTTCAGGCTGTTGATGATGACCTAACCACGGACAGGTCTGTGTACCTAACAGACTTCAAAAAAATTAAATATAAAAATAATCGTTCAAGCAACAAGTCAAAATTTATAAAAATTATGGTATGTAGGTATACTGTAAATTTTTTATCAAGATCGTCAAAGTGGACTTAGATTTTAAAATGTTTTCGCTAGCTTTCATTAAAAGGCAAAATAATATAAGTAACCTAAATAAAGTAAAATTCTAACACAAATAAAAACCAATACCTATATAATAAGTTAATAAGGTATACCTAATTAAAAGGGCGAGTGGCGTGCTCCCGCGCGCTTTGTTACGGACGCGCCCTCTGGTGGTTGATTATTCTAATAAATTAATAGCCGCTGTCATAAATGAGCCTCGAAATAAATAATAGAATTGACCTAAATGATGTAAAAATAATACGTCTGCTGCTTGGTAATTAGTTCAGTAGGTAAGTACATCAATATGAGTTTAGATGTCTAGCATTGGTATTGTTGTAATACAATTTAAGTTCACTATTGAAACTAAAGCATAGCTATTAAAAAAATGGCCAAGTGCGAGTCGGACTCGCGCACGAAGGGTTCCGTACCATTATCTGTCCTTGCCATCTAGTTGAGTAGCAGTACTATTTAAAACAGCGCCATCTAAGACTCATCTGGTAAACGATTTCATTGTTTCCTGACAAATGTAATCTGGGAGTTTTTAAGGCTAGAGTGAACCTAGGGTGAGTGTGTGAGTGTGAGAGGTATCTTCTAGGCAAGCATGCTCTATCGTCGACCACGTCGTAACTTACCATCAGTTGAGACCGTGGTCAAATGTTAGCCTATCGTTGATAAAAAAAAACGACCAAAAAAATCACTTTTGTTGTATGGGAGCCCCATTAAGTATTTATTTTATTCTGTTTTTAGTATCTGTTGTTATAGCAGCAATAGAAATACATCATCTGTGAAAATTTCAAATGTCTAACTACCACGGTTCATGAGATACAGCCTGGTGACAGACAGACAGACAGACAGACGACAGTGGATCCTTAGGGTCCGTTTTACCCTTTGGGTACAGAACCCTAAAAGAGCATCAATTTTAAACTATTTAGAATACTTACCGATATTACATTACAATAGCACTGACAACCGCCAATCCATTTTTTTTCAATACTTAGAATCGTATATAACAATAATAAAATTTTAAAAATTTTGACTACACGTTGTGTGTGTGACCGAATTCGTTAAGACTGCCCTTTAAAGACCATAAATCCCATAAAGATGTCTATAACGTATTATCATAATCGGAAACCAAATTAACATACGAATAAATCACCTAGCGACTAGATGCCTTCATTTGCCTTTAAATAATTCATAAATATGTAAGTATCAATTGATATTTAAATAATAATTCTGAATACTGATTTGCCTATAACAATAAATTTATCCTAAAATACAACTACGCTATTGTTATTTTTGAATTAATAACGCATTGTTTAAAGTTTATTGTCCCAAATTATTTTATAAGCTCGTTTTACAGAATATTTCAAACAATTATTCAAATTTTAATAAAAGCTTTTATAACATCATAAAGCGCTATTGAGGACAGAATTAATTATAACAATATTTTTCTCTGACAATCCTAAGTACGACTAAAATTTTAAAACATAGACCTAAGTACAAAAAAACTATAGGTACCTTAGTGAGTTGACGTAATCTTGGAGGTTTCAAATAATACGTTACCTACCTACTATTAAAATTTTAAGTGTTCTGTGGTGCTATTTAACAGCAGAACATTTCTATTATTATTTTTTTATCAACTAGGTACATACATATAGCTATAATAATTGTTGGAATAGCTGAAATCGATTTTTTATAAGACTAATAATATCAGGAATAAACTGTAGAAGCAATAAATACGATAATGGATGACTATAAAGATACGCTTAAAAACTTCTTTGGGTATTAAATAAGTAGGTACCAATCTTATAACAAAACGTAAAATAGATCGACATTAAAATACCTAATAATAAAACATAGGACAGTAAGCAAACATTCAAAAAGGGCGTTGTAAATCATTAAAACAACAAATATAGTCTTGTATGCCCACAGTTGCACCAAGAAAGATATTCCCACACGATTAGAAAGACAATCCCACTCGCAAGTCTCGCAACCTTCAATTACATATCGAGACCTAAGCTTATAAGTCTATCGCTTACTTAGTAACTTTCAAATGCCCCGTGCGTGTTGTATAAATCCTTCATGAGAATTAGTGATTAAACGGTTGTCAGAGTTATTACAGATGACAAGTTATAGGTGTGTATTTTAACGGAAGAGGCAACGGCATTTCGTGACCGCCACACCTGCATAGAGGTTGAGGAGAATCACGATTAAATTTCCTAATTTATGAGTAGATATAATTTTATATTTCAACATATAAAATTGTTTATAGATATTATTGACCTCATCAGACTATTAGATTGGATTTTATTGATGAACGTTAGAGCTTATAGCTGATGCCTTTATTTAGTTTTTAGGATATCTTATTATCGCTGTTTTCTTAGAAATAAAATAAAATGCGATAATAGATAATGTAGTCGGTATTATATCTAAATATGGCCCCAAGTCCGCTAGTTTGACTACTTATATGCTACAATATAATCTCGATAATGTGTCGATGGAATAGATCAGCCATTTAACTTAGAGTTCATTATATTTCTTCTTCATTTTAGAAGTATAAGAAAACTTATAGGTAGAGATAAAAAGAGGATAACAACATGAACTGTTAAACTATTCTCTGTGAATATTAACTGTGCTTTAGCTTTGCATGCAGTTTAGCTAAATACCCTATTTGTAATAATAATGGTATATAGGTAATTAAATCTCAATAGTGCGCATATCGGTAACGTGTGAATGGCAGTTGTATGTGAATTTAATTTATTATTTTTATTAGAATATTTATGCGCATATTTATTTATGGCAAACTGATTGATTTGGATGCAATAAACAGTAAAAAGTCGGTAGCGCATAAAAATTTCGAGATTTCTATTATAACTAAACATCTACGCTCATTGTGAATGAGAAAAATAATCAAATAGTATAGGTTAAAAGATGCATTTGCATCGTTTACTGTTATCTGTGAACGGTGGACAAATTATTATTGTCGACGGATGACACCGATGCACGATGTTTAATTGTCGGCTGCTAGTCGATATCGCGACCCGCGGTCAACAGAGGAGCTTTGTTATCTTTTACACTTAAGTACAAAGCAATTGCATTATTGTACGCGTCGTAATCATGTTGCCCTTAATTGTCATTCACAGGCATTATAGGTTAGTCATAAAGGTGAATTCTGTGAGGTTGGTTATATATTAGATTTCTTAATTTTTAACCTAAATATTAGGTAGGTACCTATAAACTAACAAAAATGTCTGTGCCTCTCAATTTTTCCACTAATTTTTTCAATTAATACCTACCTCACATGAACCACACAATTTTCCGAGTTAAAAAGTATCAAATATGTTAGTCTAGGGCCTAAAGTATCTCTACGTACCATTCTGCGCTGAGCCTGAGTGGTAACAAAAACACATAGGTAGTTCGGTACCTATTACGTACCTATTTACACACAGTTTCCCATTTATATCATTGGTATAGGATTGCACATCATGACCACAAAATACTACAGAAGTCAATCACATGTATGTACTTCACTTTTTATACTTAAGCTCGGCGCTCATGCTAGGGATGGCGGCGGCTGCGCGGGCAGCCGGCTCGCCGCGCCGAGCAGTAGGTACCTATCTACTTATCATAGTTATAATGCGGAAGATGACCGTATTTTTTTATCATCCATACGTAAATACAAACATACATACATAGACTGCTAAAACCATAACCCTTCCATTGATATCGAAATAATTTTTTCGCAGTTATTAATATAATTAGATAAAGTTTTTTTGATGGCTAAATAATGCTGTTATGTTACATTTACATCTTTCTCATTAGATTATTGAAAACAAGCTAACCCTACCTACTTACCTCTCTGAAACAACTGGTAGCTTAAAAAAAGACAATTCACTGTTTAATGTTGAATTTAAGCAACCGTCCACTGTTACAGTTATAATAAGTATTTTAGTTGCTCCATTTTTTTACAAGAATGTTCACAGACGCGTGTCTCAAGCGGGTGGCACTCGCGCTTGCACTACTCCGACAGACTCCGAGACATCGTGTCGGTGAGCGGTGTCTATGTGTGCGTTGCTCGAGCGCACTTACTATGTTGATTGCGTTCTGTTAGTATTTTATGTCATGACTGTGAATCATTTTGATTAGGAAACATATTCGTAACGGATATAGTTTTCTATTGATGTGAATGATAAACCTAGATAGGATTATTAGAGTTCCGGCGGGAAAACAGGAAATGCGTAAATTGCGTCAAACCGCCTAGCGTAGTAATCTCTTAACTACAAGGAGAAAAAAGAAAGAATACCAAATCCAGTTCAATAAAAATAATTAAGTAATATAAACATTTTTAAATGGAACTTAAAAGTGGTTACACCTTGTGTGCCATTTACACTGTCACATGTCACAGGCATAGCACGGCTTGTCGACTTAAAAAGCTTTTAATGTTAAACCATTACGCAGAATTGACTTTTGCAACAGCTAACTGGCTCTAAAGATTAAAGTTAAACAAGCAGGTAAACCTAAAAGCTATGAAACCTCATAATTTTTATTTCATTGAACTTTAAAATGAGACTAAATTATTGTGCCTGAAAAATGTTTTAATATCAGCCTTATACCTATTGTAAACATGTGCCTTTTTATTATTTTATATTATCAAATCCGTCACACATACTCAGCTATAATCATTAATTATTATCCTTACATGCAAACAGTGTTTAGGGGAACAAACAACGTTATAAAATAAGATAGAGACACTCATGATTGCCGATATTCACCAACAATGCGTTATGTACTGTCGTTGGAGCGTCGTCGGCAAGCTTTGATCTGACATCGGTGCGATAATTACGCTATTAATGGTATAGTAGCATACAGAGAAGCTGTTTTTATCGCAATTAAGAGTGCGCTATCGACCGACCTACTTGCCATCGTGCCTACCAGCCTCTGCGCTAATTCACAAGTTCCCGGCCTTGACAGACCATCAGACCACTCGGTTTTAGCGAGAACCAAATTGACTAGCGGGGTCAACGTTAAAAATTTAGGAAGCGTTTTAAAAATTATTACAGCGAATCGCAAGGTGAGGTGAACCTTGATTTTCATTTAACTAGACAATCTAGACAAAATCTATAAAGATATACCATTAGAGGCTTAACGCCTAAACAGCACGCAAGGCTAATGGATTGCAGCACATTGTCTCGGCAATAAGGAGTTCGCATTCCCGCCGCGACCTGTGACCTCATTAGACACACACTCCTCGACGAGATTCTTTTATTGGGGTATTTTAAATCTCCAATGATTGAATTGAGAACGAACGAACGTGCATTGAATTCCATTGAGATTAAATTAGATGAAAATGATTGCTCTAGATTCTCTTTTGTTTTGTAAACAGAGCTGATGAATGAGGCACTAACCCGTTACAACATTCGTCTCTTCTCATGTACCTATCTAATTAACTTTAAAGTATATAGGTAGTTCACTACCAGAACTGTGCGGCGGATGATGACTTCAAGGGCAGGTTCTTGTTTAGATATCTATGCATTTTGGCAATGTAAACAAATCAACAGACTATGATAAAGCGGTTGTAAGTTTTGAATCCCACGTAAAATACTTCATACGTGTTATGCAACGTTTTGCAGCAACTTCGCGTTACTTTAATTTTAAGACGATTACTAATTACTTGAAGTAATTTTAATATGGCGGCGCCGCTAAATCAACCAATAAAAGAATATCACTCCATAATTTTATGTTAGTTCATCCATGAATTTCCTACAGACCGTGATGCGCATACTTAAACAAAGCATTTGAACAAATACCATTATTAGAAGGTATAACTCTTAGAGTAAATAAAAAGCTTGTGGCGTGAATTATAGGCGGCTTAGTGCGTTTGTTTGTTTTCGTTCGTCAATCACGACTGCCTGTGGCGAGGAAATCCGCGTTATTTTAACATAATGTAAAACTCTTCGCGATTACGACGCGTCGGTAGACGTCGCTACGGGATTAAACGTAAATAACGATAATGGAGAAACTGCTTTAAATAACGATCATTGCACAACACTAAATACATACAATACTGATTCACGTATATAAGATCGGCCACCCGGTTGAATAAACATTCTCTTGCCAAAAACATTGTTCGTCATCTTCAAATACATTTTTTTATTTCTGTATTATTTTAAATAGAAGAAATGAAACACTAGTTGGGATGGAGCTTCCAATCCAAGTCTTTTTTGAACTACATGACTGCAGGTGAGGTACATTTAGTCATTACCATCATTGATAACATCATATTAACTTATTATCACGCATTCTTGTGTTTCTATTGGTGTCAATTGTGTAGTGCAAAATCCTAAATCTGATTTGACTGATCTAAAAACGTTGGTGTAAATAATAAGTAGATGGAAATTACAAGGAGCGCAATAGTTTAACAATGCCAAATTAAGTTTAGTTTAGGACTTTCTACCTACTTACAACATAATATAATCTGGTAGGTTTAAGTATATATATTATATATATATATACATAACAGAGTAGTCCTAGAGCTACACAATAGTGCAGGTAGGTACAACTCGCCAATGTTACAGTAAAAACAAATCAACTTCAAATATTGGTTTTTATAGAAAAAAATATCATCCGTTTTACAGGATACTTTATTATTCGCCATAAATCAGCTGTAATTAAAAACACTTTACTACCATCATTATCGTAATCTCAATAAAGCTGTTAGATTATTTTTATCTCGGAACATTTGCACTTGCAAATGGCCGCCCAAGTCCCCTGACCTGTTTGCGAGTGCAAATATTTGTTCTGGGCTAACAATCTTATCCGTTTACTTCGCACGTAGGGGTAGCTTGCTATGGAATCTATGGATGTATAAATTGGGTGTTTGGTACTTGGTGACTGGTGTGTGGGTTGTGGGGTATATAGGGTATGAGAAATTGAGGTCAAACGTGCACTTGGAGACGCTGCGTAGAAGGAAGGTGGTTGGAAGGCACAACTTACCTATAGATGTTATAGCGTTCTATGTCAACATGGAATCAATAATGGAAACAGTGAGTAGGTAGTACCTACCTTACCTACCCAACCAGCGAAAAGTATAAACTCCGTGATTATTATATGTTAATTATTACTTAATTTGCAAATAATATTTAATAAAAACCATTTGATTAGACATGACGGTTACATAATGATAGCTACGTTTTTATTTCCTAAGCAACTTCAATATTTAGTGGACTCTACCTTATAGATATATATAAGAATAATATGGCTCTACCAAGAAAAATCATGTCCGTTTAATGTAGAGACACACCCAGAACTTTATAATATGAGCCAGAACAGATTTTTTGATTGCACAAAAAAGGAGTGATAACCATTAATAAATTAATTAAAATGTTATTCAATACTGACAAGCCCATATAATTGATGGAAATGTGAAAATTCAAATGCTTTGTTGATCCAAGACGAGTTAATGAATTCAAATTGTCAAGTTAATGTATACGTATGGCCATTGAATTTAAATCGATTAGCTATTATAAAAATAAACGATTAGTATTGAATAAGATTCACATTATTAATGAGTCATAAAGTTAGTATTCCATTGAATGTCCTAGTATAGGCTGTAATTATGAACGACTTTTTTATTTCTATTAACTGAATTGTCGTTTGTAAGATTCATCTAACAAGTCATCTATCATTCAATGTAATTATTTTTCTGTTCTGTTATGTTATTCTTTGTAAGTGACAATCTTTATCTACAAAGTTATCAAGACCATATTAAGACACTGAATGTGGAAAAGTTTATTTATTATTGTATTAAATCATGCTTAATCAGATTACTAAAAATAGTATTAGTATTCTACATTTTTCCTTTTTTACATGTCACACATTTCCCTGCAACGAATGCGACTAAAAATTATTTCTAAAATGTTACTGTAATATTGTCATGCTAGGCCAGACAGACAAATATGTTTACTTTTGTAATATAAAGATTGTAACTTTAGCCTTGAAGACTGTTCTCATATTTCTTATAGCAATCTGCGAGATTGCTCTTACCCGCATCTACGAAATACTCTAAATTGGTTTCAATCCCAATCATTTTCATCTTGATTCATTTACTAACTAATCTAATGAAAAAACAACCATTTGTTTGTGTTTCCATGTTTATCTAACGGCTTAGCAAAAAAAAAAAGGCAGCACTTAAATATTTGTGTTTCCTGGATTGACACAAATATCGGAAAACTTCCACAAAACTATTTACAGTAGTTTATTTCATTTACTAAGTTATTAATAGCCGATTCTTTTCAAACCATGGCCTTATTGTGTACCAATATCAGCTCCAGCGTAGGCGTCGAGTGTCGTCCTTCCTTGCCTACTTGAGATGATCGACAAGCACTCGAAAATTACCGAATACACATTATGAAAACAAACAGTCAGATTTGTTAACGTTATAATGCGTATGTCGTAAGTTCCTACACAGCATAGACGCCAAATTGACCTTTTGTCAAGGGCGATATAAGTCCTAAAATACAATACCGGTGTGCTCATTAATAAGCGCCTGCCTTCCGCCCTTTATAAGTCTGTAACTCTGTAGGAAGTGACTAAAGTTACGATAAAAAATAACATAAGTTTGAGCATATTATTCTCACGGGCAACTAGCACCTACCGAATTTGTATGTGTGAAGGTACGTATGTAGGTATTATCGCTTTATTGCAGTTTTGCTGGAATGTTTCTCGTTTCTCGATTCGATGCGATATCGCCTACAGAGAACATTACTGTGTGGGCACGAACATAGATGTTGGTACTAAAATTTTGAATGTCCAATTTGTCCTGATGTTTATGTATTTCCAATCGGCAACAGTGTAAATGTTAAGGGTCATATGTACGTGCACACATGTGTGTGTGAGCGCACATGTGTGTGTTTAAGTGTTAAAACAAACGTACTAATTAACATCCATTCAGATGTGTGGAGGCCAAGTTGATTCATGTTCGTGTAACAGGCAGTCCTTATCGCTGTGTGCACTCAGCGTTAACTAAAGAATTTAACGACTGATTTGAATATGTAGTTTAAAATCGTTTAAGCTGCTTACGATCTACATGCTCAAGTAATTATCCTTATTTCTGTTCACTTCATATTCAAATTTATCTATTCGTTTGGTTAAAACATACGTTTACTAGCTTATTCTTGCACTTATAATAATAGAAAAGGAGCAGTGCTAAATATAAAAAAAAATATTTTTAAAAGGGTTTTTGTTGTTGTATGAAATGGATGTGTTGACGGTGCTAAATCGTTGTTTCCGTAGTAGCAAAAATAAAGTGCTAGATGTAGGTACAAAAGGAAGCTTGTAAAGAAGCAAAACTCAAGTAATAATAAAAGTTGAAAATTTTACATAAAAATTAAGGCGACATTTTTTATCCTCGTGTCAACCTAAAGTCTTACTGAAAGACAACTAAAAAGACACCTAAAATAAGAAGCTCCGACCTCCATGTCGCTCACAGAATGCATCTTACAACAAAAAATCGTATTAAGCTCTAAACATACCTGTATATTCTTACCATAGTCATCATTACTAATACTAGTAGGTGCCTATATTACCCCCTGCCCTGATGATGGATGGCTGATGTCTGGAATATATATTCTTAGACTCTACTATCTTATATTTTCAGGTCGCTTAAGCTTGCTCACAGAATAATGAACATTAAGAAACTTTTAAAGAAAGCAGATTTTGTAGGTTGTAGGCACCTAAGTATAGGTATTTTACTTGGCGTGCATATTATTATTAAA
This sequence comes from Ennomos quercinarius, assembly GCA_910589525.2. Classification (NCBI taxonomy): domain Eukaryota; kingdom Metazoa; phylum Arthropoda; class Insecta; order Lepidoptera; family Geometridae; genus Ennomos; species Ennomos quercinarius. The sequence goes on from OU342501.1 coordinate 9,821,789, forward strand.
CAATACCTATGTGGTACACCTACCTATAATCATTTTACTGATAAGATTAGTATTACTTATTAGGAGTTGAATTATTTCATCGTATACTTATAAATCAAATCTCACAACGTTTGCAAGTATAGGTTTATTTAGCTTTTAGTATTTTTGTTAGAATCAATTCGCCGTTTTCAGTTTTGTTAACAAGGTCAAGTTTAATTTAGTTCAATTGAATGGACGTTAACAATTCATCTATTTGTTCGTCATAGGTCAACTTTTATTCCATTCATAGAACACAATTTGACTATGGTTTATCCCGCCTTTTCATATTAGATAATACTTGGAATGCCCTGTGGTGTAGCCGGTAGGACCATAGACTGTAATAGTTACCGAACTTCTGTAAACGTGGAGGTCTATAGATCGGTCTCGCGATTTATTAGAGCAGTGCGAGTGCGTGTTTTGGCTTTGGAGTTGCTTGAGATTATTTAGCAGAAATTATTTTACTTTGAGCCAAATTTAATGTAGAGCAGACTCTACATTAGGTTTGACTCATTTGTGTCCAAAAACGAAACTATGGTTATGTTGTTATGGAAACGGTTGCTGTTGGTAAAACGATTAATAACGTCGGCTTCATATAAAGATACCGTCATTTTTAAGCATCAAAGTGACAAAAGCGAAACAATTTACGTCACCATAAAAGGGAAAAGAAGGCGATGAACATTATTTTTGATCTTTCAATTATAAATTTGTTATTATACATTGCATGGTCGTTCGGGTTATATATTCCATGCAATAACTGATATGGATTAAAAAGTTAAATATGAAATCCTTTTGACTTGAGTCAGAGTAACATGTACTAGATAAATCAACATTAAAATTTTCTGCGATCACTAAACCGCCTGCCAAGGAGTGGTGTTATGGCAAATCCTCCCTATAAGCGTCCTAAGTGGCATTTTATGAGGGAAGCCTATGTTCAGCAGTGGACGTATTTTGGGCTGATGATGATGATGATGATGATGCACCAGATTAACAGATTGTAATAATATGTATCTCGTCTCGTCATAGGTATGTTTTATTTTCCATAGGCTGACCCCGTTTTACTTTGTTTGACACAAACTCATTATAGCATTATTACTGCAGAAGCCTGATTTTGTTGTCCATTTCAATACAAGAAGTACAAAAAACATTGTTGTAGCGTGGGCGAGAGCTCATTCATGAGCCGACAGTTTTGTAATAGCTCGCACATGTTCATTTATCATGCGATTGTTACCTATATTAAATTCATAAATAGTGTCGACTCAATGCAAACTGTGCTGTAGTCTCTATAGATCACAAAAAAGTAAATGTCAAACCAACAGGATAGACGGGATGCTGAAATGTTGGCAGTATGAAATAGTGCCGTAGAATTTTCAATTTCGTTTTTATGAATATAAAAAGTTATAGTTAACTGTCGTAGTGTGCCTATGATAATTCTAAAGCACTGCGGAATTTAAAGTAGGTACATATTATAACTTGAGAGGGTAGAAATGCAATAATGATGTATAGTAAGTAATTACAATTAATTGTTATTTTTCGTTTCACAGCTTTGTTAACCGCATCTTTTTACAACAGCTATTCTCTACATTGTAGAGATCTACATTAGGTCTAAATGATTGGTTCAAATCTTATTAATCTATATTATTGTTTTATGATTCTGAATCATTTAACTTTTATTATGAAAACTAGTAGTTCAAATTGTGCATTAAGCAGTTTGAAATACCTTTGTTTTAGGTACATATATATTATACATTTAGCATTGGTTTACTATTTCAATCTGTGCAATTTCTAAAACAATGTGCTTACCAATATCAAAAAGATGGCGACTTATTAAGTAAAGTAGGTAACTAAAAGGATGAATATGGAGATCATATTATGACCAAAAATGATAACCAGGAAGCCTAGACTCTAGGTCCTAGTTAGAACTTCGAGTATTGGTGCTAGCTACAGTAAAACATCCAGTCCCATTAGTAGGTAAGGTGTGTTTATTTGTCGACGTGCGATGAAAAGCGATAGACTAAACAATGTGCACTTGCAAAATGTTGGGAATGCTGATGTTTAATAATACGTTATCATTTTTATCTGGTGTTTTTCTCTTTATCTTTGATCATCAAAATCTCTTGACTATTAAGCGTATTCAGAAAGAGGGAAGCAAAGCATTTCGGAAACCAAATAAAAATTTGAATTACTTTAGGTACCTATACAAGTTTTTGTCAGTGGTTCTATCTTCAAATAGAAACGAGTTATGTAACGTTAATACATCAAATTGATTGATTTTAATGCCTTAAATACAAACCAATTGTGCTTTTTGTATGAATAAAAATTTCATGATTGGTAAATATTTAACTATAAATGGTTGTTAACAGGTGATAAGCCAATAAATTTAAAAAAGTTAAGAAAATGGTCGAAGAAAGTACACCAATAAACTAAATTCCATATATTGTAAGCAAGATGTACCAGGAGATAAGCAAAGGAAGGAAGCCAAGGTCACAGGAACGAGTTTTACCTCAGCACGTGCCCGGCGCGCGCTGCCTCGCTTCCAGCAAGTCCGTGGTATCTTTCGCCTGGTATCTGCGCATAGAAGCCTCCAATGCACACAAGTAGCAGCACAGCCTCAGTTTTGCACAGATCAGGATCAACACAGCGACTTGGATCGCATCCGCACCCGGCACATCCACTAAACGCCGGCAGATCAAAACATCGCTCTCACGAACCTTTTCGACACACAGACTCGATTTGCAAAATTTATTCATCGCATCCGCCAAAAACACCTAAAATTTTTATGAGCCGCACTGAAAGTAAGCTCAGCACCAGCTAGAGTTCCAATCACTAAATGTTTTTGATTATGCCGACACGTATTTAGCACCAGTTAACTGTATAGAAAACACCGTGGAAGCTATTACACTTGTGAGTCGCCGGAAAACTCAGATTCGTGCGATTCGCTCTCGAATGCGTGCGCTCGCCGGCCACAGCGCCGCGCTGTAAACAGAAAACGCGCCTCAACAACACACGCACACATCAATACAGCACGTATCGCCCGCACACATGCGCAACCAGCACAGCGCGCGCATATTGTCTGTAGACTAAAATAGACATCACGTCATTTTGCACCAATCAAAAACCAGCCACATCACGCTATACTCGTTCGTGATCGGTCGAAACTCCATTGATAGATTGGCTACCACAAGGCGTTTCAATTTGCGATTAACTGAAATTTTTTGATAAAACTTAACTGATATGAAATCTTAACTGATGGGCACTTTGATATACTCCTTTTAAATCGTTGAAACAAATAATAGGGATAAACATTTCGTAGATAGCTAGGATTAGTTGACAAGCTTAGTACCTACGGAAAGGCTCAGCGCAAAGAGGTTTGGCGCGAATCGTAATCAGGAGATCGTTAAATGCCTTCGATTAAGTGCTTGATTAAAGTGGATTACTTCACATGTTTATTGTTTTTTAACTAATCGTTTCAAATACCTAGAGTTCGTTGGTTGCTTGCTAAGTATTATAGTTCCCTAAAATATACTTGTCCCATATGTTATTTTTATACTACTTACAGTAAGGTAATCCAAGATCTAGTGATCAATAAAGTAGAGTCAACTCTACATTAAATGCAACTCAAAGTGTTAGATGATGTACAGCAATGCGTATTTTTTAAATAAAAATAGTGAAAATGCGATAAACTCTCCTTGTTTGTGGTCAATGCCATTATAGAGTTTCAGCACGAATCAGGTTTTGGGAAACGCACACGTACAAACGATATTTGCTTGTATATTGGAAGCAGGGGTCACGATCATATTACCGAGATACACTACATTCAAAATTAACTTTTAACGCTGGACAGCAAGACTGATTTTCAAGAAGACTTTAAGATTTAAAGAGTTTAACACTAGAATAAAAAATCTACTTACGTAATACTGTTGCCAATAGATTTTATTGTGTTGTGACGTATGTGTGTGTGTGATTATGGCTGTGTGTAGAAGCTTTGAATTTTAAATGATGGTAGGATGGTAAAGCGTTTTGGCTGCTTAGCTTTTTAATGGGATAGCTACTTATAATAAGCTTATGACGATGTTTTATTGTTGTGACACTTACCTACCTATTTTAAAGCTTTATTTAATAACTTTATTTTTAATAATTCTGGCTGCATTATAAGCAGGCACTAATAAATATAACGGCTGTTGTGATTATGGTGTGTAATAAACTTAAGAACGAAGCAATATAACTGCTTAGTTACTTAAGTCTTGCTTTATTTTATTAAAAATATCTACATTTTGTTTTGTCAGATAGGTAGCTTTGTACGTAACAGGTATTACATCGATGCTCCATGGTTTCACTAGATACCTGCGGAACCTCACCATTTTCTGCGATAAAAAGTATCCTATTTTAATTCTGGTGATACATTTAAATAATCCGTGTCTAAAGTTTTATCTAAGGTCGGTTTAGCCGTTTTGGCACGAATGTGAAAAGTGATTTCCACGAAAGTGAATATTTTCTATATGTTTGTGGATTTATGGGGCAAATATACAGAAAATTTTCACTTTTATGTGTATTTGCTTATATATTAGGATTAGTAAGGAGGAATATTAATAAGTATAAGTTCGGCCACATATCCCGCTTACCAAATCGAAAACGAAATGGTATCTATCAAGTAGCACCAGGAAGTGTAGAAGAATTGAAACCATGTAGAGCCATTTGCACAGCAGCGGAACTACGAATTCTAAACATATTTGTTTTTATTACTCATTAACACTGTTACTTATAAACACCTCTTATCTTTTAGTCAATTGCTAAGCAACAGATTAACAAAATTCTTACCTATAAACGCGATTTAGCGCTAAGAGGTTGCTAAGTAATTCCTAAATAGCTGTCAAAATTAACCACCATCGGGACCTAGTTTAGGCCTGCTAAGAGCCAAGATGGCGAGTTAAAAACAGCTGTTTGACGACGAACGTTGTTGTCAAAATCAAAAAGGTGGTGCGCTTTGAGGTTACTGTTATTAAGTCTCTCCTTGTTGAATATTTCAATCATCATCATCCTCTTTCCCTTTTCCCATTTGTTGTTGGTGATCGACTCCCAACCTAATATGTAGCAGCGAGCTACCAGAATTACACGAGCGACTGCCATCTGACCTCGCAACCCATAAGGGACCAGTAACAGGGATGATGATTAGATCAGGCGTCAGATTCTATCAGGCGTCTGACTCGTCTGTTCTCAGTAGTTCAAACTACCCGTAACGATTGCCATATATGTTCTTATCACAACCGGGACCGACAGCTTAACGTGCTCTCCGAGGCACGGAGCGGTGACATCACAAACTGCACATAACTTACTAGATAAGTCATTAGTGCTGGGCCGAGGATCGAACCCGGTGCCGTAAGATTGCGAAGCGCACATGTTACCGCACGGCCACCATCGCTCGCCACCTTGTTGAATATTTCAATAAATATCAAAATAATTCTTGTTCAGTGATTATAATGAACTTTGACGACCTTCGGGATTAATAGAAATAATTTGCCAAACAACATGAAATTTTTGAAAAAAAAAAAAAAAGTCAACGTTAACTGTCAATTTCGTCCTAATCATGACATTCACGACCTTGTCACAGATGCAAAATCAAATTTTGAGAACAAATATTCGTTCTATTTCGTATTTTAGTCGATTATTTTGGTTGTTCTCTGTGGCGACAGTCCTTTATACGTCTCTTATCTAAGCAAAAGCTAAGTAACGTTTATAGGTAAGGAAATGATAATCATGGTTTAGGAGTTTATGAACTGATTAGTTGAGAGGTGGCTAAGTACTACATAGCGAGGTTTTTATAAGTAAGACCCTCTAAGTATAAATTTTAAAATAAAATAAGATTTTAAACTTCCATAGTCACTAACATTAATCAAATCCTGTTTATTAAATAAACAATACTTGAGTAATTTTGAACTACTTTAAATAAGTATAATTTTTACTTGCTACACGAAAAAAAAAACTATGTACTATAAGAAAAGAAGCCTGTCTATTGAAGTCCATTATTGATTTACGTAGGTTTGTATCGAAGCTGTTTTTTTCTTCCAACATCATTGACAACATTATTCACTATTAGATACGCTCAGACACGTATTATCACGCTTATGTATACTCTAAGCGTATTATTTAATAGGTATTTAGCGTTTTATATACCTATTCTTTTTCAGTAAATATTATAAAAGTTAATATGTTTTGAATCAGTTCCGTTTTTTTTTTCATATTTTTTACTGATAAACACCTCATGCTAATCGCATCAGTAATAATAAACATGACTCTATTACTCAAGAATTAGATAATACTTATTTTTGACATCATCATGAACGTAAAAAACGTTTATGTAAAGAAAATTCTTTGAGTACAACAGCTTTTGATTTCATTATCAATTTTAATATTCAGTTTTATCAAACATCAAACATGTGCTGAAGTTAACGAAAATAAATGTTAATAATAAACGACCTCTCTTACGATTAAAGGATAATAACATAGGTAAGTACCACAGACCTACAATTTTTTTGTTATAAGTACTTACTTACATACTAATTTTCATTAGGACTTTAACCATTATTAGATTTTAACCTTTTCATGACAGCTCATTACCTAATAATATAAGCTTTGCCCTCACATTGCTTCTCCCTCGTTTTGCGCTCTCATTTATCACCCCCCGCTCCTGCCATGGCATTCGCCGCTGCTACATTCTACACTTCGGTTCTGCACTCCCGCTCTTGCAACCAACTCTCCCGCACTGACAAACGCCACTTCCAACCACGTAGTTTTTATTGGGTAGGCAACATATAAAAAAAACATCAAAATCGGATAACAAAAAAAAAAGTGGAAAAGCGTTAGCGTTTTTTGTATGGACAAAAGAGGGAGGGGGAACACTTCTCTGTCTCCTGTGCGTAATATGTATAAATAGTGATAGAGTTCACATTTGCAATGAAAAGCCTTCCCTAACAACGAAGCGCTAAACTTTGTAATTACTGAGTAAGAAAAAGAGCCCAGCATGCACACGCCCGGCACCCTACTGTCTGTGAAACTCTCATCGTTCATTCCGTTATCGACAATTCGGGTCGGATATAAAAATAATTCATTTATGTGTATACACGAACGTTTTTGCAAAAAATACTCATAGTTATCAAAGTGTGATGAACTCTTTGAACCAAAGCACTGAAATTGTCTATTTTGTATTCCAAGCCTGATGTAATGAAAAAAGACTAGACTACTATTTAAATTTTATAGAGCTTTTACGATTGCAACCCGTATTAACAAATTGAAACGATTTGTTATCACTTTTCAGCGTAGCGTTACATACAGGATCGTAGCCAGGAATTCACTTCGGGTTCAGCTTGATTACTATAACTAATCGTATATACAACGCTCCAAAAAAATTTTTCGCTGCACTTGAGCGGTAAGCTAGATTTTAAACCTACTAATTTTATCAGCTCTAGATATATCTAAGTACCTATGAGAAGCGAACTCATAAATATTTGTTTTTAAACGGTGTGGAAAATAGATTAGTAATTTTGGAAGTAAGAATCTGCCATTAGATGATTAAACAAAATTTTACACAACCTATTACAACAACACAACTTATTACAACAAAATTGGTATCGATCGAACCTCCTTAACAGTGCGGGTTCTGGACGGGACACAATAGAAATATGAAAACCGCGAGCAAAGCGAGCGCGAAAATTTTATATATGCCATATTGTATTTCAAAAACACGTAAAGTAATAAAATTCAAACATGAATTACATTTCAGTCAGTACAAACGCGCTTGTTACAAAACAAAATAGACTAGAAATATCGAAAGCGCAAGAGGAGCGAGGGCGAAAATTTTTATATTCGCCGTATTGTATTTAAGAAAACACGTATGGCAATTCAAACCTGAGTTACATTTCAGTCATTACAAACGCGCTTGTTATAAAACAAAATAAAGTAGAAATATCAAAAGCGCGAGCGTAACAAGCGCGAAAATTTTTATGTTTGCCGTATTGTATTTCAAAACGTACGTATGGCAACTCAAACATTCTTGCTCTACCCTTGGACCAACGCTGAGTTTGGGGGGTGTTTGACCCCCCAAAACCCCTCCTGCCTACGGCCATGGTTACATACTCTAGTCTTTGGCCCCTTTGTCTGCTTTTTCCACCACTTTAAGTATTTATTTTGATGATTCCCGTTAACTGCCAACTTTGGAATTTATCATAAATTAAGGTTAAAAAGCAATATAGAAAAGAAATAATCTGAAATGTATTGATTTCTATTCTTAGGTCACTTAATCTAGGTGGAAGTACTCACAAGTCGAAATTACCATGAGTAATTTTCGCATTTCATCCGCTTTTTCCATTTTTAGACACAGCCGTCCCTAAAGTCCCTAGCCCACCAAACAACTTGAACAAAAACAAACAACAGTACAAGACCCACGTTCTGTCGGGTACTCTACAAAAAAAGCTCGAGATGCTTTTTTTGCCTATGTAAACAAAATTGAGGTGACGAGCTAGTCGTTCGCCTAGTGGTAAGCGTCAACAGATACAGTGCCACTCGGAATTCTAAATTAAAGTTTTGGGTGACACTGCACTGCGCATGCCTGATGATTTCGAAGTTTTCTTTACTATAATAGTTACAAAAAACTAGACATGTAAAGTTACTGATTAATCAATTCACAAATCACGACTCTTAATTTTTTTTTTCAAATTGTTTATCTAGGAATTACCGATTCGTTATGATAAATTCGCAACGCAATGAAAACCTTTTTATTTAAAAAAATTGTTGAAAATGCACTCACTAACATCACTAGGTAAATAGAATAGAATATACTTCATTTCTTGCAGAATGTAGAACATAAATGGCTGGTATTAGAATTAAATATCTCGTACAGTCTACCACGATAGTGGTGCGCATTACAAATTCATTGAATATTATTAACAGCTAATAATGATTTCAATTAAGTAGATGCAGAATGTCTGATAAAATTATTTATGTCAAATGTTTAATTCATTTAAAGGTAAAATAACATCAAGTAAAATCTAATCAGATCTAATCAAGTCAAAGCTTTTAAACACAATAATAAATTGATGGAATGTTAAAATACATATTCTCAAGCAGTATTACAATTACTATGGGATGCAACTTGCGTCGATACCATGGCACCGTCCCATCTCTCCGAAACTAAAAATCAGGCTGGTGGCGCTGCTGCTAAAGCTGAAAACTTTAAACGGCGATAATATATTTGTGCCGTTTGGGGTAGAAACCATGGGACCGTGGGGACCAAACCAGCAGGGTTAGCATGGACGCTAGACAAAATTGTCTTTCCCCGTTTTACGTCACTTTCTTCATACTTGCTTGGAGTAAAACAGGGGAAAGACAGATTTGTCTACCGGCCGTGCTAACCCTACAGGTGATTTTGAAATATATAGGGACTTGGCAAAACTTTTGGTGGAGGCGACCAGTGACCAGAAAGCTGGCTTTTATTTAGCACAAAAAATCAGCAATGCCATACAGCGTGGCAATGCAGCCAGCGTTCTGAGAACACGCCCCTCCACCAAGGGCCTTCTAGATAATTTTTGAATATGAACTATTGAAGGAATAAAACTTTGTAATTTGTAATATATAAAGGTTTTCATTATTTGAGAAAAAAAATATGGTATGACGTAAGTTAACTTAGTACTAATATTATTCTTTGGCCAGCAAACATTTTATCACAGGACCACGTCGGAAACGTCCACTCTGATATCAAGATAGTGTTCAAATTAATCTTTTGAACATTATGATTAACTTTACTAACGGATTTAGCCTTCATTTTTAAAACTCATGATAGGATAAATAACATTTTAAGAAGCCGTGAATTCATTTATATCAGTACAACTATTCATCTAAAAGACAATTTGCTTGCAGCTTTTCTAGAGCTCGTTTAGTTTCTTCGGAGATACTATCTGAGTTTGAATTGGGGTATTAACCCGAGAGGGGAAGACTGGGACCATGATAGCTCACAAGTTGTAAGAGCCTTACTTGAAACTGCGTGTTTCCAAACCTCCATACTAAAAAAAAATCCTCTCACAAAACTGCACGTGCAATCGTTACGAGAGTTAACAAGATACTATAAATTCATTTCTAAACACAGGGGGCGTACTGTGAGCTTTTAGCGCGATTTAAAACAGAGCCTATACTGGATCGCCCGTCAAAATCCTCATACAAAAAAAAGCGATCCAATATAGGCTCTGTTTTGAATCGCGCTAAGAGCTCACAGTACGCCCCCTGGTCGTTAAACTCAATTAAACGCATTTGGTCGAGGACGAAGTTCAACCACCCAGCTGTGCTAGGGCTATCTTCAAACGTAAACTTTACATGGCATTTCTTCAATAAAAAACTATTAATTTAGAAAAGTCGTAGAAGAGTCTACCTTGGGGAGTAGATTTACCCCCTTTCGGGATAATATCCCAATTCAAACTCACCTTGTATAAGCAGCATATAATTTATTATGCATGTAATGTCATATCTATTTTTTGGGCAAAGTGCCTTTATTTTCTTAATTTTAGAGTCTAAATTCTAGATACCTAGGTATTACAATCTGATCCATTCTAAACGCTTCATCTGCCATCTATTAGTTGGTAATTTCAATTTTCATTACTAAAGCAACTGTGATATTGGGCTGGAGCATTCGGACTATCTACTTAATTTTAAGTTTTGCATTTACGAGACCATAAATATTAGGCATTACCCGACATATTTTGAAGCGGTTTTTGTTAATTTTGACTGTTTTAACCTACTTATACGCCTCATTGGCTGGATGTAGCAAACTAGCAATTTTGTACACCTATATCACCTACTTTCGTATTAAATGAATTATGAACTTATATTATACGTCAACACGGCTGCTATACAGTCTAAAAGTTTTTTGTAGTAGCTAGTGTAGCTTTTAGTAGTCGTTGGTGTTATTGTAGTAGGTTAAAGGAATAAGGAGCTTATGCCCGTTTGCACTAAAATTTGACAGCTCTTAAGTTCGGGTTAAGGAGCTGTAAAATTTTAGCTCCTAATTCGCACTCATTTCTCTATGACATACCTACTGCAACGCATTTGGGTACGTTCTAGCCTAGAGAGATAAGTACGAACTTAAGAGCTTAAACTTTAGTGCAAACGGGCATAAGCTTCTTACAGCGCAGGCGGGCCTGTTAAAATAACTGGAATAAATATATCAACAACAATCAGAAGTTTTATTATTTATTTAAATTAGTCTCCTCCAACAAACAAAAAATCCTTTGTCTTAACTATACCGGTTTATTTAGAGGAATGACACCAAAGCTATAGCGCATGTCGACACCGCCTGATGCTGATGCCCCTCTTGACATATTGACGGAACAAAGAAACTTTCGGCCTACAATACATCTACCGCGTCGCGTCTCCATCCGACATTAGAATAGCATTGATAAGCTTCCGTATAGACAAGAGCCTATTTTACATACAAAGCAGATAACAGAAAAATAACAAAATTCAATGCATATTAAACAAGAGCTGTATGTGAAAATGTTCCAGGAATTTCCAATTTAATTTTGCTTATGAATTTTTTCCTGCTTTACCGTATAGGCATAGCGTTTGGCCAGCTAGTGAACGAAGATAGATAGACTGAACGAAGTGAGGTAGGTACATTAAAAGTATCATAAAGTTAGTACCTAATAGAGAGCGGTAGGTATATATTACGTTAGAAAATCGCACCGGATTTGAAAAAAAAAAGGTGTTAGAACCACATGCCACACCTCTAAATCGATACAAAAAATTGATTAACTTCATTTTATATACATATAGGTAGCTACAGGTACTTATACATAATCTTTATCTATCTTATCAAGTCACGTCATTATTATCATTATCATCGTTTTTATTATCTTTATGCAAAAATTTTTCATCAGTTGTAAATCGTTACGTTGGTAGGTACTTGTAAATTTTTGTCTTGGAAAATTCGCAGATTAGATAATGTATCTAACATCAATCAATCCTACCTAGACTATCCTATAGGATAGCTTCCTACTTTATGTGAAATTTTGTGTCTAGGTAATGCAAAACTGTAATATTTTTTAAAGTGCTTTAATAATAAGTTGTAAAATAATATGTATGTATGTTTGCTACTACACAGAGTCGCGCTGAAACGATAAAACTGGGTACAACGGATTTTGATGTAACTACCTAATTTGGTGTTCTAGGTAATGCTTTATGTGCCGTAGTAACATATAAGTAGGATACCGTAAAAGCCGATGGCTCAGTTCCCACTCGGTCCGGTTTCACTCGGCCCGAATAGTAATATCAAATACTCCACAACATTTTCTTGCTTGACAAGCTTAAAAAAGTCGACGCACGTCCGTGATAAAAGTTGGCTAATGTTTAAATTACCACCAGATATAGTAAATTATCACCAAAAAAATAGTAAACTTCAACCAATATTTTAATTTTGACTGAATTTACGGATGTTTTCCAGAATGTAATGTTTTTGAGTGTATAAAAAAAATACCACTAAGACAAAAAGCGGGAGATTGCTTCGCCGCTCCCGCCTTAATCTTCTAATCTATCACAGCAATCTCTGACTCTGCAAAAGTGAATTTTCGGATCTGCTCGATAAGGTTTGGTAATAAATAAAAATATTAATTACCCGTTTTTTTCTTGACTGTACTAATGGGTAGTAGAATGTTTAGTATCATTATTCGGGCCAAGTGGAACAGGGCCGAGTGCGGACTGAGCCGAGCCGATACCACATCAGCCTGATCATGCTTAGCATTACCTTCTTCTTCAATCTTGGAAAATTGTATGGTTCATGTGGAACACCGAGACCATTGTTCGACGTTGATGTAACGCGGGTAGTCATAAAATTCATGTTTATCAAAATCTTAGCTACTTTTCCTTGCTGCTACAAAATCTTTTCCAAAGTACGCCACTACGGACGGTCAAGTTTTGAAGTCTTTGCTATACTCGTGCAAAATTCGTTCGTGTCTATTGGAAAAGACTCAGTGCCACATAATAAAATTATAGTTACAAATCGCTTCGAATGAAACCGTTAATTTAATTTTAATCGAATTCCACTTGGGAAGTTCCTTCGATCATCAAAGCTCTTGTAACTTCGATTTTGTCGATGACTGTGACGTTATTCTAATATTATTAGATTTATTTATTATATTTTATACAATTCTTTCCCCATCTTCCACCTACAAAGCATCACTTTTCTCATAGTTCACATGTCAGAACAGTAATCGATGTCCTTTGTTCTCGGAGCTGTAAATCTTTAGAGGGTGTTCAATGTCTAACGTTAATTATGTGTTGGGAATCCCTTGCTGAAACGAGTGTAACCAAGCTGGTCAGATTTCAACAACCATTTTGAATTAGTAGGTACCTAGATACGCCTCTGCGTACAGCTTCTCGTGTTCATACTGTACCTATTATAAATCATCTGATAAACAATCAAATCATTTGTCAAACTTAACGCGTAGGTATTTTGGTTAAACTGTTTTTAGCTGCAACCTTGTCGGATGTGTTGTCAAACAAAAAATTGTTTTGTTAAACTGCTAAAAATAGTGTATTTGCAGATGTTTTACTCACTATGTGCTTTAAAAAATATATCCCACAAAAGTGGTTACTTGTGGACACCCTTTCTGAAAGAACTTTAACACGTGCTGCACCATCGATAATGTGGAGACATTAAGATTATTTGGGGCTCCAGTTATTAATGGGACGCCATCTTTGACTAACGATAGAAACAAACCGTCATGCGTTACAATTATAAATGAAGCAATTAACTTTTCAGAATAAAAATTGAAGTTAAGCTTAAACCTGTAAAGTTGAACGTTGATGAAGGATAACTGGTAATACTAGTATGTACTTTTTCTATGGCTGTTCGTTCTGCGTCAGTGATCTAAGTTACTGTATTGTTATTTATCCTAGTAAATGTGTATTTATTTGATAACTCTATGAGGTGATCCTCCATTGTTTCTATAAGTACCTAAGTAGGTCAAAAGACGTACAGTAAAGGCTTGGGAATGTACAAAAATGAGATAATAAATGTTGATTGGCTTATAAAACATAATAAAATAATTTACTAAGTAATGATAATATACTAAACACTATCAAATCTGGAAATTCCGTTCTTTTATTAGGTACTGTAATTTTGACCACGAGGCTTTTTAATTACATCATGCCCAATTTAGTCCACTACAATATTGTAGGTAGGTAGTTTCTTAATACAGATAAAAACTTTGACGAATTCTATGTACCTAAATTGATATAAAACTAAGTATCAAATAAAATGTAGTTAATTACCTACCTACCGACGTATAAATTACCCATGTGTATTTGAAGGGCGTGGTACATAATTAAAGGTACTATAATACTACATTTTCTAAACTGGAGTTACAGTTTCCCTTTGCAGGGTTTTACTAAAGTCTAACAGAATCATTGACAGTGACAAATTCTGTATTTACAAACTAAGGGTAGGTATTGAGTTAGTAAAAAAATACAGACGAATTAAGCACGTGCTTCATTTATTAAAGTCGCGTTAGAAATAGAGGCGGCACAGATTATAATGACAATTGTGCATTGAATGGCATAAAAAGGCCCTATTGGTTGGTTCATACAGCATTTGGTCCTTCGAGACGAATATGATAGGAAAAAACTTGTAAACATTCACAGCAGTGTTTCTTGGCAAGGTTGCATTGCTGGGGTTGTAACTGTTACTGCTACTAATGTTTTAAGAAAATTACTTTATAAACTCTTGATACTTGCTCAAAAAAGAGAAACGCAACAAACGCACGAACATTTCTTATTATACAATAATTAGGTACTTACCTAAAAGAGCGACACAATTTCTTTGTAGATGTTATGTGCAATTGTTTTCAGTTCTAAATAGCAATTAGCCATAGATAACGGCTTTAGTTATGAACATTATTTTATTTTAATCAATTCTTATTAAAATGCTTGGTGTCGTTTCTGCTCGTGACATTTCACACCAAGAGCAGTTGAGGGACACTTAAATTTTTTTTACAAGCATAATTTTTCAGCTAATTTTTATAACCTAAATCTGTAATTGCTGCCAACGGAACTTGGGCTGTGTTTTAATAACGGCCCAATGATAACTTCAAAACAAAACGATTAACGATAATGTTAATTTGCTTAAAACCAAATATCAACACGACCAAGACAAATGAGCTTATCTGAGTTGCTTTGACAAATCTTTGTTTTGTAAAACCTTCACAGTTAAAAGGCGTTAATTTTGTTTGTCAAGGTTCTTTGTACATCTTATTAATGTGAATGAGATGAAACGCTAGACGCTAAAACGCTTATCTATACCAATAATATAAAGAGGAAAGATTTGATTGTTTGTTTGTTTCCATTGAATATGCTCTGAAACTACTAAACCGATTTGAAAAATTCTTTCACTGTTGGCAAGCTACACTATCCCCAGGTGACATAGGCTAAATTATATTTTCAAAAAAATTAGGGATCCTTACTAAAACTCCAATAATGTGACCAAGGTGTAAAAAAAATACCTAAAATATTCTTTACATCGCGTGCGCTGCGAAAACTATTATACCCGTGCGAAGCCGGGGCAAGTCGCTAGTTATTAATAAATCATAACACTGCCGGATGAAACATTATTATTAAAGCAATTTAGGGTATCTATAGAACCTCATGCCGCGTAGTTCCGGCTTGCGGCGCAGTGTGAGAATTAGTAACACCTCTTCCCGCAGGTGCAGTAAGGGCCGGCTAACGGTCTATCCAGGGAAATGCGAATGGGCTGCAGCATTCCCCTCGGTACATTAAGGGCTTGTGCAAGGCCAGCACAAATTCAAGTCAAAGCCACAGAATAGATGTATAGTACTGGGCCAAAGCGGAGATGAGCCAGGGGCCGAGCAGCAGGGGCGGTCTAAGTTAAACTGGTTCCAACGCGCAATAGTTTAGGTAATTTATTATTGCACTGAATATAAAGGGTATTTTAAAAATCCGCTATACATAAGCCCTCCATTATATTTAGTTCAACTACTACACAAAGTTTCATGATCTTATTTAAAGTATTCATTGAATAATCGCTGTTTATTTGTACGGTTTGGAGGTAACTTTGTAATTTTTTTCTATCGAGAAAATTTTATTAATTCGTGTTTTCACTATACATTTGCAGTAGCATTAGTCCTGAACTCTACCATATATTAATTTCAAAGTCATTGTTGCAATATTGTTGACAGGACACTGCCTCAAGCTAAGCCGCTTTAAGCAATTTGGCGTTGTATTGGCTCTTAAAACCTTCTGCGACTTCTTCCGGTTGTTGATGAAGATGATGATTATGATGATGATGATAAAACCCTCCGAAGCATAACATTTTATATTTATACGATAAGTATCAGTTATTTCAATCCAATAGAATCGTGCAACTTCAATACCCAAAAAGTTTAAAACAAGTAGTTGTTACGTAATTTTAGTAAATAAATAAATTATTCTAGTGGGAATATCCGGTTGGTTAGTTAATTAATGAAATGTCAAGTTTCGAACTTTGAATGTTCGTAACGTGTGTCTAATTAGTTGTATTAATTTACACAGTGAGCGTTCGTATAATTTGATTGCTTTTCAGGGTTCCGTACCCAAAGGGTAAAACGGAACCTATTACTAAGGCTCCGCTCTCCGTCCGTCTGTCTATCTGTCTGTCTGTCTGTCTGTCACCAGGCTGTACCTATCTCATGAACCGTGATAGTTAGTAATTTGACATTTTCACAGATGATGTATTTCTTATTTCTGTTGCAGCTATAATAACAAAAACAGGACTAAAACAGAATAAAATAACACTTTTTAAACTTTTATGACTCGAACTCATATTATAAAGTTAAAACGGGGTAAGGTCGAGGTTAGTTAAAAATCGTGCGCGAAGATACCCGTTTTAACTTTATAATATGAGAATAAAATAAATATTTAAGGGGGCTCCCATACAATAAACGTGATATTTTTTACTCGATTTTATAGATAATGGTACGGAACCCTTCGTGCGCGAGTCCGACTCGCACTTGGCCGGTTTTTTAACACAACTTCGACATAGGTGCTTATAAAAAGCTTTTTAAACCTACCATACTACAATATTTTTATTTTATTACTGGCTTACCCGCCCTCTCCACCTTCCTTCATTTGTTTACTATAAAATTGTGTTCGATCATTCTTCAAGATTCAGCAATAGTAGGTACATTATGATACAAGTGTGTAATGATCAATGCACACGCATGTCGTACAACGTTTTTCATCACAGTTGCGAGGAAAAAACAGAGTTGTATTGTTAATTAACATTGTGTAAATTGTTGTGCAGGCTTCTTGTTTTCACGTGCCATCAGAGAAAAACCGTGTTGATGGCGCGGACAAAATCGACATCGACCAAAACGAAACGAAACGAAAACTGGAACTGGAACTGGAACTGGAATCGGGTTATCATATTATAACGTGTGTGGTAATTTAGAATAAAAAGCACACGTCTGAAGTTTGTGGGATTTT
Source organism: Ennomos quercinarius (assembly GCA_910589525.2). Lineage (NCBI taxonomy): Eukaryota > Metazoa > Arthropoda > Insecta > Lepidoptera > Geometridae > Ennomos > Ennomos quercinarius. The sequence continues at coordinate 9,839,318 of OU342501.1, forward strand.
GGTTCTAAAAACGGTGGCAGAAGAGCCAGTTTACGAGCAACTGTGATGAAAAAGTATATTAGTATAGAGATTACGTTTGAATCTACTCTATACCCTACTCTTCTCTACTCTATCGTGCTTTTTTGATGGGGGAAATGCCCTCGCACTTCCCTGCCACCACGCGGGTAATGGCAGGGAAGCTTGAACCCACTAAAACTCCCCGTGATCAGTCCGCTGTCGGGGTGAGCCGAAATAGGGTCGCGCTAGCATTCACTTCTTATTTTTGGTACATTTTTTGTTTTTTTATTGTTGTTTTTTTTCAATTTTTCTATCGATGGAATGTGGTGCTGCAGCTGAGGGTAGGACGAAGTCAATGATTCAACTATGTTACGAGCGCCACTTAACTAATATATCCAATTAAACAACAAACATTTAACTTGATTAAGAATCATATTATGCGGAGCAGTTTAATGCGTTTGTAGAATTAATTTTCAATTAACTCTGACAAATGATTGCACTGCAGACTAAGAATGTTCTCATCAATGCCTAAGTCTTATCTATGTTTATAAATGGTTATAAATAATATTAAAGTAAAGTAAGCCCACTCTATGGATATTAAAATGATAGTAACATTAGCACAGGGCAATAAAGCTCAGAGCATATAAATATATTATATTATTATAGGTAAAAGACCAACACTCGATCGTCATCACTTGTATACCTATAGGCGCTCCGCTACGCTGTTTAACTGCACCTAAACCCATTTTCTCGAGTAGAATACTATCAATTTCCGGAATACAAAGTTATTGATTGCATTATCGTTATATATAATACAATATAATACTTATACCTACATTACATTCACATTCACATTATTTTACATTTACATTTTTTTTACTTACATTCTGTGCAAATTTCATCCAAATCGGTCCAGCCGTTTTGGTGTAAAAGCCATAAAAGGGAACATACAAAAATACAAACTTCCTTAGATTTTTACGATTATCGAAACTATAAAACTTAAAATACATACCTACTATAAACAAAAAACTTAATACTAGCTTCATACTTCGCATTAGTCGTGTGGGCCAAGATAAAAACATTTTACTTTTCAAAGAGGTTTTATTTTCTGTATGAATTAGAGAGATAACAGTTAAATATCAGTTAAAAGATGGTTAAAACTTACTTAACTCGCTAAGCTGTTACTTTCTGTAACCAATTTACCTTGCACACAGAGGATTTTGTCTAAGACCTTGACATTATAATAAGTGAATGAAAAGACGACACCTTGGTATTGCAAGCAGGATTATATTCGTATATGTATTAAAACTGAGTGCGGTTAACGGCAAATAACAAGTAGGTACAGTTTAAAAACATATGATTGCTGATGATGATTATGGTGATGGTGGTGGTCATAGTGGTGATGGTTTTGATGATGATCTTAACACATTTCTAATAAACCACAACATTCACTTACGCTAGTATTATAAGGTATATCTACTTGATATCGTGCTTCAAGAAAAGTATTTTTTTATTTCCTAAGTATAAAACCTATATATAACTAGAGCGATGGTGGCTGAGCGGTAGCATGTGCGCTTCGCAATCTTACGGCACCGGGTTCGATCCTCGGCCCTGCACCAATGACTTATCTATGTGCAGTTTTCGATGCCGTCGCTCCGTGCCTCGGAGAGCACGTTAAGTCATCGGTCTCTGTTGTCATAAGAACATGGCATCTATGGCAATCGTTACGGGTAGTCAGAAGCCTGATAGAATCTGACGCCCTAACCATGCCTGTTACTGGTTCCTTATGGGATGCGAGGTCAGATGGCAGTCGCTCGTGTAATTCTGGTAGCTTGCCGCTGCAGGTTAGATTGGGAACCGACCGACCCTAATAACAAATGGAAAAAGGCAAAAAGGATGATGATGTACCTAAGTATATAACCTATGGCTGTCCTGATGATGATGGTTTCGAGCAAAGAATTACCTTGATTTAACCGGACATAAGAAAAACTGCTTTTGAATATTCATTTGAGAGCTATATTACAGTGACACAGTCTAGTAGTGATTGCTTGAAAATGTTCGAATGCGGCCTCCCATTCGGTGGACCGACGATCTATAGTGAAAGCCGCGGGGAGCCGATGGATGCAGGAGGCGAGCAGCCGCTCAAGGTGGCGTGCTCTGGGGGAGGCCTATGTTCAGCAGTGGACGTCTTCAGGCTGTTGATGATGATGGATGTTCAAATGCTGTAAAATATAGTAAAACGTAGGTACTTAACACATATTAGACATTTATTTATTTTATCCTTTTTCCCTATCTTTACACTATTGTAGTCCCTCGCACCTTCGAACGAACTAAAAATGGTAACTAAATTATCTAAGCTCGCGCCATATAAATATACGTAACATGACTAGGTGGACGAGCGTAAGTATGTATAAATAGTTGAGTAGCTATGAAGAAACCTGTACCACAAAACACATAATAGTTAATATATCCTGACATTTTCTGTGATTTAATTGGGAGACGTTCTTAGATACGACCCGTTCATTCGTTCATTATCATTCGTTCATCATTAAGTTTTTTCGAGTTGATGGATGGAATAACAAGGTAATTTAAGTACTTATAAACAAAAATCTTTACTTTACGCATTGTCCAATTTATGGTCATTAAAATCATTTCACAATTTATAACAGACACAAAAAACATGCTCCTTTTGTGTTAAAAGCGGTCACTATTTTTTTATTTTCGACCTTCGTTTGGTTCAATTACCGTATTGATTTACTCACGAAGTCTGATATGAGCATTTTTCATAAGATGCTTATTTATGCTAACTACTCTGCAGGTTAATGGATGAATAGGTACCTACTCTCTTTCTGAATTGCATCTATCTTTTTTTATCTTTAACTAGAATGTGCAGGAGCTCTTATATCTATACCTATAGAAAGAAAAGCTCAAGCGATGAACCGAGCTTGCAAAGCCTCGATATAGGTCCATAGGCAACGTAATACCACTCACTTAAGGCTGGTTTACACTTTATTTATAGTTAAGTAGCGAATTAATTTGTGACTTCAACGATTTACGAGTACGTTTAAGTAATAAGTTGTGTCCACACATACAGGCGAGTTTTTATCTTCAAGTTTCAGTGCGTTGCGACTTGAACACTTGCCTATACGAATTGTAATATACTTGCATGTTTAGTTAGCGAGTTTAGTTAGTAGGTATACTGGTTTAGTTGTTGGGGTACGGAAGACGCACGGGGGATGGTGAACTTGCACTTGACTTGCAAGTAACGAATTGAGGAAAAAATTGCAGGTAAGTGCACGCGCGCGTTTCGCGTGCAGTTCGCGCGCACCGTGTGAGTAGCGCGCGTGTGGCACGCGAATTGCGCATAAAGAGTTGCAGTAGTAGCACGCGTCCAGCGCGCGCGCAGTGCACTCGCATGCTGTTGCCAGATCAGTACACACCCTAAGAAGTAAGCAAGTAAACTCGTTACTCAACTAAACAAAGTGTAAACAAGCATTTATCGAATGTCTGCTTAGACAGGTAATAAAGTATAGGTAGAGGGAAATCAAAAGAAAGTAACCAAAAGTAGATACAGGTATAAGTACCTAGCTACTTTAATTTATGATCAGTTCAACCACGCAGTTAAGCCTGTCCAAATATTTGCCATCAGGGAGATAAACTGTGTAATGACGTGTTATATCACGTGAGTCCATTAAGTACCTATTGTTACGTAAAACACTGCTAATTTTGTACTTACTTTTTATACTTTCAATAAAGTCTATAGGTATCTATACACCTCCACCTGCCAATGCCGGCGAACATCTTTTTATAGCAGTTGATATTTCTCATACCAAACTTCTACTCGGAGTCTATTATAGCCCTTCTCTGCGAATTAACTACTTCTCATCCTTCGAAAAGATCTTAGAAAATCTCATTCCCTCATATCCACATAACATTATCATGGGTGACTTTAACACATGTCTCCTGAAGAAGGATTCACGATCTTCTACATTGAAATCTATTGTAAATGCTAGCAACATGCATATTCTACCGCTTAGTGCCACCCATAACTTTCCGAACTGTTCTCCATCTCTTCTAGATCTTATACTTGTAACTTCTTTACAGCGTGTTGCTAAGCATGGCCAATGTTCCGCGGATGCTTTCTCTTACCATGACTTGATTTTCGTGTCCTATAAACTTCGTCCTCCTAAATCCAAACCCAAAATTCTTCTGCAGCGTAGCTTTGGTGCGATAGACTCGGAAAAACTCCGTAAAGATGCCAGCTGTATTGACTGGACTCAAGTGATCGATGCTGACACCATGGACGATAAAATCAATATTTTCAACTCCAAGCTTATACAACTGTACGATGTTCATGCTCCACTGCGGCCTATTAAAATGAAACACCTTCCAGCTCCTTGGCTTACAGATGATATTAAAAAACTTATGCATAAGAAGGCTGCTGCTAAGGCTAAACTTAAATGTCGTTCTAATGATCAAAATAAGGAGAAGTATTTGCGCTCACGGAATCACTGTAATAGAGTGTGTAGGGATGCACAGCGTCGCCACATTCATAATTCAGTAGAAAATGAAGATCCTGCTAAAGTTTGGAAATTCTTACGATCACTAGGAGTTGGGAAAGCACGTCAAGAATCTATTTCGAATGGTTTAGACATCAACTCCCTCAATCAGCACTTTTCTTCGTCATCTAGCATTGCTTTGAATGATAAAATTGCCACCATTAACTATCTTTCTTCTCTCCCAACTCCTGATTACTCTCCGTTTTTTATCAGTGACTTTGCCGCTTGTGATGTTAAAAGAAGCATCCTGTCCATCTCCTCTAATGCGATGGGTGGAGACAGCATCAGTCGAAACATGATCATTCCTATATTGGATGAAATCTTGCCAATATTGTGCCATATACTGAACGGTTCTGTCTCGAAGGGTGCTGTACCATCCTGTTGGAAAGAAGCCCATATAATCCCGTTACCCAAGAAGTCTAATCCCAAGTCTTTTTCCGAATACCGTCCTATTTCAATTCTTCCTTTCCTTTCTAAAGTCCTCGAACGACTTGTGCACACTCAACTTAGTTGCTTCCTCAATAAAAATCAACTCCTCAATCCTCTTCAGTCCGGTTTTCGACCTGGCCATAGCACCGTCTCAGCACTTGTTAAAATTACTGATGATATCAGGCTAGGTATGGAAAACCGTCAGCTTACAATCCTGACCTTACTTGATTTCAGTAATGCTTTCAACACAGTCGATTTTGATATCCTCTTGACCCTACTCCGCTCTATTAACATATCTCCAACGGCAACTGAGTGGTTTCACAGTTATCTGTTTGGACGTCGGCAGCGTGTCCGCCTCGAGGATTCGTTTTCCTCATGGTGTGATACGAGTGCCGGTGTACCACAAGGCGGCGTTCTTTCTCCTCTTCTCTTTGCTATTTTCATTAACTCAATATCTCACTTCTTAGCTTCTTCCTACCACCTCTATGCAGATGATCTCCAAATTTATACTCAAGCTACACTAGACCACTTAAGTGTGGGTGTAGACAGTATTAATGACGATTTAAGACGCATTGAATACTGGAGCAAATCGTATGGACTCGCAGTCAATCCAGCTAAAACTCAGGCAATTATTGTAGGTAGCTCAAGGTTGATCTCACGGCTTGATTACGAGACACTGCCGAAGATTGAGTTTGGCGGGGCAACAGTTACATATAGTGCTGAAGTGAAGAATCTCGGGGTGATTATCGATAGCTGTTTGTCTTGGGGTCCTCAACTGCAATCCGTTAGCCGTAAGATTTTTGCGTCAGGACGCTATCTTAACAGGCTGCGTAATTTCCTGCCTACTGCTACTAAAGTTTCGCTTGCACAATCTCTCCTTCTTCCTATTCTTGACTATGCTGACGCCTGCTATCTTGATCTTACCGAGGACCAGCTAAATAAACTTGAGCGGCTTCAAAATTTTTGCATAAGATTTATTTTCGGTCTTCGAAAATATGATCATGTCTCTCAATTTCGTTACAAACTCAAGTGGCTCCCTATACGTTTTCGCCGGAATACTCATATCTTATCTCTTCTCTATAATATATTGTTTAATCCTTCTACTCCCCATTATTTGAAGGAACGATTCGAGTTTCTTTATAATTCCCACTCTAGTACTATGTATCTCAGGTCATCAGAAAACCTTCTTCTCAAGCCACCTGTTCGTTGTACGTCATTCTACGACCACTCTTTCACTGCTCAGGCTGTACGCTTGTGGAATGAACTTCCTCTCAACATTCGAAAAGCTCAATCACTCACTGCCTTTAAGACTCAAATTAAGCACTTCTATCTCTCTAGCTTGACTCCGAAGTAATCCTTTACTGTTTCCTTATTAGTGATATAATTATGTATTATTTATGTAGTATATATGTAAGTATTTGTATTATGTAATAGTAAGTATTGTTTATGTAGTCTATTATTTTATAACACCACCGTCCATGCTCATTCATGTATCTCTGTCCATCCAAAGGTTGTCTGGAAGAGATCGCTTTTTAGCGATAAGACCGCCCATTGTACCCTACTTGTAAGTTATCCTGTCTTTTTTATTTTTGTTATCGTTGGTGTCAATAAAGAGTTTATCTATCTATCTATCTATCTAGGTATACCTAATATTGTTAATCGTTTATGAGCCCATGAATGCATTCTTGAATGCCAATCCGGAATGTGACATTTTTTGTGATAAATGGCAATGGATTCTTAAATTATTATTATCATTTTGTGAAAGTTTATAATCTGTAATGTTTCTTATTTTACTGTTATGATGACTTTTTATTTATTTTTATATATACACAATTGACTATTTTCTATTGAATTCTTTTTTAATGTATTATTGATTGATTGATTATTTATTAATTTGTTAGACTAATGGTATAATTTCATTTTAAATTATTTATTTGTTATTTAACGTTTTTTATCATGCATGCGTGACTAAATTAATTTAATAATAAGTGTAATTGGCGTATTGCCGTTCTTATTATAATAAATAAATACAAATACAAATGAAGCCTCCAATTTAACAGTTTATTGCTGTAGCGCGTTGATTTATAAGTAGAACGTTTATTTTCGTGTAAATAGTTAAATACCTACCTACATAGAAACCTTGGTTACGTTTTCATTTTAATTTGACTTAGAATACTTAATTATATAATTAGTGTATTTTGCCAGTGCGAAATCATTAGTCATTGATGCATTGAGCATAAAATTTCCTTGTTTTTAGTTTAACCGTAATTTGTTTCACATAAGCAAACGTTTTTCATTGCATATCATTTTGTATAGACCAAAACCGCAACTTGTGTCGTACCTATAAATAAATTCAAGTCAGAAATTAAGTATTCATAACTAAGACATTCAATTGTTTCAACTTCAACTTCTTTCTTTTTGTGGCTTCTGCTGTTTACCACAATTTCGCCAATGTCGCGCAGATTCAATTGTTTACTTACATCAAGTAAGTTTTTTTTTTCCTTATATTTTGGCTCCACACATCGTGTATTTAGCCAGTGTCAAGTTTTGTAATTTTTCATCGTATTATGGAAATTTTCACTTAAAGTCAAGTCATAGTCACAGTCAGAGTAGTCATAGTCTAGTCTAAGTCATAATCCAGTCTAAGGCATGCCCTAGTAAAGTGGTGGCAACTTTACTAGAGGCTTCTATGGAATTTTGGAAGCAACACGAAAAACCACGTTTCACTACATTATATCACTTGCCCACACTCATGCTCGTAATTCAGCACTTAATGCGTAAAACACCACCAATTTTAAACATTAACACTGGAAAAAGCATAAGTTTTGTAAAATAATACAATGCACCGACGTGAACTTTTCCGCGTTCCCGCCAAAACTCCATCAAGTAAGTTCTGAGAATTCTTGAAATATATTTTTATATTATTTCTTTGTAAGGCAGTACTTAGGCACCTTGTAAAATAAAACCTACTTAGCTCTAGCTACCTACGAATATAATAAGGGGAAGATCCGGCTTTTCATCTCTAAGTATGCGCGTGTAGGTATTAAGTAGGCTACCGTCTAAGTACCTAGATTGAATCACGGACCCTCCACTCAGATTTCATGTCAATAATTACAGTCATATTCTGAGAAGTGCTGCAATTTTCCTGATTTTATATACCACTAAATGTTTGCCGTGGTTTCACGCATTACTTATTTACCTGTTTTCCAAGTCTCAATTTCTCGGGATAAAAAGTATCTTCTCTTTACCCCTGTAATACAAGCAATGCAACGTTTTATCGATATTTGTTCCGCCATTGTGCCGTGAAATCTACACTAACAAACATACAAACAAATCGACAACGTTTTACTATTATTAAATTAGGGTACATTTTGTCAAGCTGCGACATCATCGTGATTTTTTTGTTTTAATGTACTAACATACCTCATCATCATCATCAATAGCATGAAGACGTCCACTGCTCAACATAGGCCTCCCCAGAGAGTGTCACTTTGAGCGGCTGCTCGCCTCCTGCATCCTGCTCGGTTTTCACCAGATCGTCAGTTCACCTAGTGGGGGATGGTCTACGCTGCGTCTTCCAGTTCGTGGTCGCCACTCGAGAACCTTTCTTCCCCATCGGTTGTCCGTTAATCTATGAGCGATGTGGCCTGCCCATTGCCATTTCAATTTGCCAACTTATTTACGTATTAGTTTTTAAAAATTACTTGCCTTCTTGGTTGCCTATTAGTTTGAATTGAAATATCAGATGCAACTAATATTGTATACTATACCTATATGAAAAAAAGAGCGTTGCATAATTATCAGCATACAAGGAACGGTTCCGGGATTATCTTACGATAATGTAATGTAAAGTAAGTACGTATGAGTAAAATAATAAAAAACCACGAGTGAAAAATCATAATATGAAGTCATTCATTTTAAATTGTCTCGTTCTATCAATAAATAAAACAAAAATACGTAGTCTTTTAAAATAAGATACTTACATCATAGGTAAGTTTAATTATATTCATGACTTGATCTACATCGGTGTACCTAATGCATCATCTTGCCTAGTTTTGGAATGATAAGTATATTATGGTGCTGCTGAATTGCGGAGGCAGAGCGAATTGTAGCTTCACGTGAAGGCGGTGCATCGTCACAATTGCAGTAGCGATTTATCATCGTAAACATCAAGTGGCGCTAACGCATAACATGAATTGTTGGCAAATAGTTCTATTTATATCTGCTATAATTCTAACTGAAACGAGGTTAAATAGAAATAAACCTTTGCAGGTTTTTATAGGCACTTCTACACTGGCACTTTTCATCTGTCTGAAACTGTATAGCAAACACTGAAAAGAAATCTAGTGAGGTAACAGAGAGAGATCATGAATTACCGCAGCTAACTCATGTTTTCTGGAGCGAGACCAATAAATGGGCAGCTTCTTCATAACGTTGCCTCCTAGTAACCGTGCAGATATTTATTATAGTCTCCTTTGATAATATTGATCTAGATAAGTCTGGGCAGTAGTAAGTATGTAGAGTATATTTACAAATTTTTAAATAATAATGCTATTATGTGATGTGATGATCCTGTTTGTTTTACTTTTGTGTGTGTTTAAAGCCCATCCCAGAAATGTATACCTACCTACATATTGTTTACAATAATACCGGTCAGTAGTGAGTCGACACAGTAACTTGCTCGATTATGTATGACTAAAAGGATACCCGCCCACGCAAAAAGGACTAAGCATAGATGCTCAGGTCGTGACCGTGACTCAATCGATGATGTAATTCTTCGCAATTGATCAGATGATTCTTTGTAAATTAGAGTTGACAAGTTCGAATATACTTCTATCGATAATTAATGATTCATCTTATAGTACTTAGGTAATTCATGCATTTATTTAGCACATAATTATATTCATTTACGAGTAAAAAAATAAAAAATGGTGTATTACATAGTGCAATATAATAAGTAGGTAGGTAAACGGTGTATTTATGAAGGCTGTAAAGTTAACTCAAAAATTGGTGGACTCTGCAGAGGCGTTCGGATGGAGATGCCAGATAAATTGAATCACGTGTAACCCGAGACTTTAACGATCGCTGAGAAAATGAGGCTGAATTGGAAGAATAAACTACTAGGAATTCTGATGAGTTTGATGCTTTTGCATCTCAGTAAAACAGCGTGGAATACGTTGGTTCAAAAAATGTAAAACCTGAAACTCGCTAGGACGCGATCCATAGTTGTAAAACAATTTGTGGTTATCCTTTTCCCATAAAAAATATTTATTTTGTGTTATTTTGTAAGAACCTACCAATAATTATTGAGTCATCGATATCGATGTCAATTGAATAAACCTTACAGAACATCTCTACTTCAAACCGCAGTTGCCATCGTCACTCGCTGGACTGGCTACGTCTCGAATGACATCACAACTGTTACCGATTGAGTATGACATCGAAAGTGGGATTCAGAACACTCATTTATATTACATTCTTACTTAACTATGTGTTACGTAGTAGCACATATTTTACCCCCAAGACAACGCGTCGTCGTCGTGCGTATTTATCCTACGCACTATAAAATTACGGAGCGATAAGGAGGGGAAAAATAGGTATTAAGTATATTATATAATACTTAGTATGCAAGTCGCTTTTAATCAAAGGTACCATGGTACCTAAGTAAAAAAAAAATGTCACCTTTTTACAGGTGTAGTCGAAGCTCCGGATCGGAGTTTTCTTTTGTATTGTGCGGGATTGTTTGCACCAGTAGAAGGTACGTAGGAAAAGAAACCTCTAATAAAGGCTTGGCATATTATACTTATTTAAGCACTTTGTAATTTAAAATATTTTAGTATTCTGATTTTTACTTATTTGACTAAGGCCCGATTTCACCAACGTTTATTCCAAGTATACGGCTATTCCTTACTCCTGGATACAGCTAATTGACAAATGAAATTACACAAAAAAGACGCCATTTTGATTGTATCCAAGGAATAAGTCTTATTCCTTCACAAAATTGGTGATATAAGGCTATATTCGCGTAACTCGGTTGTTCTCGGAAAGTTATACCTGGAATAAAATTTATTCTAGTTTGGTGAAATCGGGCCTTAGGTACATAAACATTTATGACTTTTGTTAGTAAGCAGAGCAATAGTATCCGCAGATATAGTAAAATTTTGCTACTCTCAAGTTTATCATGTCTTTGATTTTTATATTATAAGTTCAAACAGAAGTAATTAATTCGTATTGTTGTTCAATATTTCTCCCTTACTTTAAGATAAACTTACCTGTTGTAAGGTATCAAAAAAAATTGCTCGAGCGTAGCATATCGTAGCGTAGCGTATCGTAGCATGCGTAGCGCATCGCAGCAACCGTAGCGTATCGTAGCATGGTGTAGCGTATCGAAGCATGGCGTAGCGTAGCGTGGAGTAGCGTAGTGTAGCATGCTGAAGCGTATACTCTCTATTTTATAGGTATTCTCTACAGTAAGATAGATCTTAAATTTCTACTTTTAGCTACGATATCGATATCGATGTCTTCTTTCAAAGTTTAACTACATAAACGCTTAAGTATTATTATATTATGTAGGATAGAGGAACCAATAATAAATGCATTTGTAATATAAAGTTTTTGTCACCCAGGCTTTGCCTTAAGCACTTTTTAATAGTATTTTCCAACATGAAAGATCTCAAAACTACCCATTGCTTTAGCTTCTTTAATTATTAAAAGTTAGATGCAAACAGAAAAAAAAAGATAGATACGTAAGTGTAGTTATTCTTTTTTTTTACATAATTAGGCCCGCATTTGACTGCAACCTCACCTGATGGGAATTGACGACGCGGTCTACGATGGTACATGCTTGCCTAGAAGATACCTATTCACTCGACTTGAAGAGCTCCATTGTACTTATCGGGAAACAAAGACGCTGGTAAAGTGTTCCATTCCTTGGCTGCTCGGATTATAAATGTCGAATCAAACCGCTTTGTGCTAATGGAATCGATATCATAAATGGATGGCGTGTAGCTGTACGTTTTGTCGTCCGATGGTGAAATGAAGGTGGTAGAATTAAATTGTGTAGCTCCGCAGAAAACTCACCAAAATGTAACCTGTAGAACACTGATAGGCTGGCAACTTTACGACGGTGCTCTTAGCTCTGGAGCCTTGCCCTCACCATCATCGTCACTTAAGATTCTTTAATATTGTGTGTTTACAAATGATTTTGCTCTACTACCATAGCTAAACATCGCAATCATTCTGTAATTGTTAAAATATTGTAAAATTTCTTGTATAGCTGAGCTGTTGATTGAAAACAAAAATGATAAAAAGTTGTCCACAATAAAGCTCCTATTCGTAAAAGACACCTTACAGTACACTTAAAACTCTTTGCGTTCAATAGTAGGTGCTTATATTTGTAGGCACATGTACTTATAGTACCTACCTACCTATACCTACATGCAAGCAAACAGAACTTATTACCTCACATTACCTTAGACCAAGTTGACAAGAGAAATAAGGTTACATTCCAAATTATATTACAAACCATTTACCTGGTTAATAACTGTGCGATAAGGTGTACATTAAGCTTAATTGAAAACAGGATAGAGTTTAATAAATTAAATTATTCACAGCACCGCCGCCTTAAGCGGTTCATGCAGATTAGATGGGAGCCGTGCACATAATGAGTAGGGTGCTTTGCTAGAATTTTACAATTATTAAGCATGATAGGTAATAGATACAGGGCTGGATTAACCCTGTCGGGGCCCCAAGGCAATGCAAGTCTTGAGGCCCTTTTTTAGCCGTTTTTAAACTGGATGACCTACGTTGCGTCTTCTCGTCGCCACTCGAGAACCTTGTTTCCCCCATCAGTTGTCAGCTCTATGTGGCCTGCCTATTGCCACTTCAACTTGCTAATTCTATAAGACAAGAGATAAGATAAGATAAGAGAATTTTACTAGGTGGCAGGACTTTTCTGCAAAGTTCGTCTAGCTAGGTACCACCGCTTTGCCAGTTATTCTGCCGCCAAGCAGTAGTGTGCAAGCACTACTGTGTTCTGGTTTGAAGGGCATTGTAGCTTGTGAAATTACTGGGCAAATGAGACCTTATGATCTGATTACTCAGACTAGTAATCTGATTACTAGACTGTGTGATGTCTCAGGATGACGTGCCCAGTGCAGTGTCACGTGAAACTTTATTGTTTTAAAGTTCCGAGTGACACTGCAACTGTTATGGGCGGCTGTGTCGCTTAACATCAGGTGAACGACTAGCTCGTCACGGCATTCAATCGCATAAAAAAAAAAACAAAAAAAAGACCTATATCGGTCATTTCAGTTCTCCTGCGAAACTCCTTATTCCGGATCTTATCCCGCAGGGAAATGCCGAGCATAGCTTGCTTAGTTTTTGTAACTTTAGGTATTGTAAGTATGTAAACATGAAACTACTTTGAGGTAGAAACCATCTCTGTGAATCATAGCACTGTCTCACCTGATGGTATAAGTGATGACACGGCCTACGGTGATGCATGCTTGCCTAGAAAATACCTGAAAAATATAAAAAAATAGATTCAAAAAAAATAAGAAACAAAAAAACTGAGATATTAAACTACTTTAGCAGCCGCAACATAATTAAACTCCGACGCTGTTCAAAACATTGTTTCCCAAAACCCTGTCAAAGCACCCAACTTGACATGACAGGCACCTCTCAAACTAGAGAGCTTTGAATAAAGTTCACGCGTAGATAATGTATTCCACGCTTGGTGAGCTCATAGCCTTTATATAGGCATGTGTATAGTAGAAAAAAAATATGTCTGGCTGTCTGTATCGATGAGCTTGAAAATTGGTTTATACGCAGTTAGAATTTGTGATTGATTTGTGATGCGATCATGGTTTTAATATCAGAAAACGTTAACATGGGTTCTTAAGAAGACAAGACTATTTCTGACATTCTTGTTGCAATGTATAAATATTGTTAATTTATTATTTAATTACGTTACTTACTTCAGATATATTTGTAAACGGGCTTTTATTGCCTAAATTATAGCTACTATTCTGTCTATGAAACAAAACTGCAGTGATGCAGTCTTCGCCAATAATTGCTTTTATAAAACTTAAGTACTACCTAATTAATTGTATTGTTATTGTAATAGTGTATGTACATCATGCTGGTGTTCAATAAATAAATAATTAAATAGAACTATACCTACGTTTTTAAACGGGGCCATCTGCACTGGAAAAGGAACCTGACAATTTGTGAGTAAGGCGTTCTGCGGCTTACACCTTATCTGGCGTACACAGCTAAACACAAATCAAATCAAATCAAACCATTTATTTTGCGACACATAACCTACCCATTAAGTATTTTCGTGTGCTTGGAGAGTTGGAGCAGCGTCAGAAAGCCTTGCTGTTCTAAATAAGGTGACTACTCTGGTGGTTTAATAAAATAGAAACTTGGTAACTACAACATAGGTTATAGGTATGTACCTGTAAGGTTATTACCATGCGTAGAGTGTGGTAAAGCTTTTATTTGCCAGTTTATCGGATGTTTAGTCGTTCGTCAAAAGTGGGTGCACCACGTTGGTACGTTGCAGTAGGTACACATACCTATACCACAGATATTATAATGCTATACTTACCTATAAATATTTAAATTCACAGGCACGTGATTTACACTGCTGCCACGTGCTAGGCCGCGGCAGTATGCTACAACATTAAAAAATATTTTCCTCGAAGAATTTTCAGGTTAGGCTACTACTACAAGCATATCCCCAGCCCGAGTCTAGTCAAAGCAGCTGTGACTCTACAGCTATTAGCGATACTGTCACCTATTCTGTTAGTGCACGGAGAAACTTCCAAGCATAGGTTCCAAGCCGAGCTAGGCGGCTAGGCGCGCTGACTTCATAATGAAAGGTGTGTCGCTAAGGAATTCAAAATCGGCGAACGGATTATTAGTGGTGCGTCAGTCTATGGACTGGAACTGGTTTGAAAATTAAGCTGGTTTTCAAAGTTCCTTATTTAAAAATAGATATGATGCAGCTTTAGGGCAGCATCGTGAAAGGCATCCTGATTCCTGAATGAAGCTGATGGAAATGCAGTGGAGCTCTTTGGATTTTTTGTGTTGTAGGTTATAGAGTATCTTAGTAGATACTTATAGGTAATAGGTAGGTATAGGCTATATTACCAAGGTACCTTATTCGCCTGTAAAATTATGGCCAAGTTGATAAGTATAAGATCCTCATTTTCTAAAAACCTGGGTATACCTAGTTAGTATAGGTACCTACCTATGTTATCTTCTCCACGATCTTCTTCTCTTCTCTTCTCGGTTTTTTTTTCTCTTCTTACCTACGTCTCTCTGAACGCTCTAGGTGCTTGTGAACATGCTAGACTGTAAACTTATATTGCTTGGCTAGCAATATAAGTAGGCCTATTTACTTATACGCCTATTTTTTTTAAGTTTAGTTAAATTGGAATGTTTTTAGATCTGTAACTAACAATGTTAAGTAAACAATCATCGTTACACTCAATCAAATATCAGTCGGTAAACAAATCCCGTATCCCGTAAATTAATTGAAATCTATCTGTTCTGTACTGATTGATGCCCCCGCATGACCTGTGACCTGCCGTGCCCATTACCCAATCTACACTAGCATAATTTATGCCGAGGTCAAGGAATATTTAAAACAACAACATTTTTAAAATTTTATACGGTAGTGGACTAGCCCTGAACTTTTAATTATTGTTCACAAATCAATATTGCATTGTAGTTCTACCTACATTTTAATAGCATAGGTATATCAGAGATTTAAAGGTAGTTATACTGGGAAAATTACTTTATTCTCTGTTAAGCTCTACAGTTTAACAAATCTAGGCACCGGCACGGTAAATGCATTCTGAATTCAGACACCTATCAGAACATTCGTACCTATAGGTAGGTACCTAGCTACCATGGGTAGGTATATTAATATACATACTGAGTATATGTATAATAGTACCTACAGTTATGCCTCAATAAAGGCACATCTTTTTAAAAATATAAAAACGAATGTTTGTTTATTTTATGCGCTGCTGTACCTATATGTACCTATAAGTACCTATACCGTTCATCCGATTGCATTGAAACTTGGTCAACTTAGTGCTTGCACTTTCGCGAAGGTTATAGGCACCCGTGCGAAGCGGGGCAGGTCAGCTATTAAGTAGGTAATAAAATTGCTGAAAAGTTTACCTTTACAGCTTCACCACCAGGCGGGGGTAATCTTATAGGCAGTCGTCACGTCATTATAGCTTACTTTTACTTTTTCATTATGTTTTAATAACTGCTTTTAACTGATCTTGATGAAAAATTATGTATTGGTACTTTATATGGAGATAATTTGATTATGTTGTATACATTATAATAATATAGATAGACTCCACACTTACAAAGCCGGATTTATGTAAAACCGAAACAAAGATCAGAAATAAATTCGTTCGTTCTCGAATTATAAGAAAGATACTCATGCCACAACCACCGCTAAATCAAATCAGCTCAGATAATTCACCCCCAGGAACACCTGTTCGAAGCGGTTTGCTTTGTCTCAAAAATGCTAGGTCCCCTTAGCAATCGGGAGCTAAGATCTACGACCACCTCAAATTAGAATTAGAATAATTAGTTCTCTAACGCATCTCCTTGTTTCTGATTCAATCCTTCTGAATAATTCCAATCTTATTTATAGCCTACTTAGAAAAGTAAGTTGTAAGACCGGTAGGTCTTATACTTAAAAATGTATTAGGTTTAGGTAAGTCTTAGTACTCACCTAATACCTAAACATAGCCTAAGATTACCAAATCGAAGTTAGTAATTTAGCGATGAACACTAAGTACCTACTGAACTCCTTTGGTAGAATTATATATACCTAATACTTATGCAAATTGTACAATTTTATATACGGTTTTCTATAAACCTCTCGTAGTTTTAGGATTTTAATTAAATAGAGCACATGCATATCCACAAAATTATAATCATGCTGCACTACAAATAATTTACAGAGCAATTCTTTCTCCGTACGAGAAGTGGGACGTTTCAAACAACGTTTCTACGAACCGTGCGGTTGGTTGCCAAGCGCTCGGTGCACCACTGCCATTGCCAGACAATGTTGACTGTCAATGAGTGCAGCGTTATATATTTCTATAATATGACTGCAACTATAAAAATTATAATAAGTAGACCTATTACTTAGATAACTAAAACAAAAATTGAGAGTTTAATCATGATAATTATGTGTCCGTACTCCGTAGTAGGTACCTACCTACACATGGTCTAATAGACATAAACCAACGAAATGTAGACAGAAAATTGATAGATACTTTACTTTACTTATACCTAATACAAAATGAAATAAGTATATCTAGTGTGATTCCGCTAAAAATAACTATAAGATAATTAAGGATTGTTGTAGGCAAATGTATTACAAAAATGATAAGAAAAGTCTCCCCAACCCCCCTCCCTTTGCAACTTCCCCAATATAATCATATAGTTATTTTTAGCGGAATTACACTAGATATACATTTTTCATTTTGTATTTAAGATGAACTTCCGTGAAGTCACGCCTGAGTCAATAAATTATCTTATACATAATTAACTCAGTATCTTAAAAATAAAAATGAAACTTATTTTAAAGATAACAATACAAATAAAATGAAATGCTGTTCGTTGCTAAGCGTAGGTATCACTTGAAGAGTTATAGAATGCCTGGACCTAATTTTTTTTTAATATTCTTAATAGTCGGAATTTGATTTTTACAGAAGAAAACATTGGAAGTGTCCCAGAAAAATTTTAAATCCTAAAAAAGTGCATCTTTTAGGGATTTTCGTTTAAACATGCATGGCAACGTCGCGTCTGTCGGATCAGCTAGTTCAATAGGCACCTAGGATAGTATTAGTCTCTATCGGGAACTACGAATTAAATACCTAATACCTACTAAATTTTGGTTTGTGACAGAAGTGTCTAATAACTAAAAATAGTGGCTATTTTTTTTTCACGTAATATTACCGGTTAGAATCCCGGCTCACACAGAAGATTAAGTAAGTATTTTACCTCCTCAAAAATAATAGGAAGCAGTTTCATTTATTTATGAAAATAAAGGAATATAGTAGGTAGTACCAATTTTTTCAGGTAAAGGTATCTAACCTTACCTACCTTCGTCCAACGTGCAGTAGTGTAAAATCGTCTTCTACCCCAATCATGTGGTTTTCAGCATTAGTATAATGGTCTCTCAATACCCTTTGGCTATACACACGATCTACACTTAAGCCTATCCAAAGAAATAAAAAAATCTGATACAAATTTAGTTATGTCAACGTCATGTGTCAAACTGAGAAAATGTATGATATGATTGAATGACGTGTGTTCTTGCGTCAATGTCAAAGTCAAACAATTTTTTTTTCTTCTTCCTTCCGTACGAGGAATGGACAGCGCCGCACATCTTGTGCAAAACAACCCCATTTGCCAGCCTCATGTTCATGAGTCTTCAAGTATAGTGTCTTGCTCTTGTGGATTCAATAAGGTGTGGTATTGAGTTGCTTTTGTAAACATTAATTCCGTTTAGGTGACATTGACAAAATTGTGGTTACCGTGTGGTATTATTATACCTCTCCAAAGGCCAGGAGTTGAAGTTCATTTCAAATCACTCAAAGCCCAAAGTATTGCACTCTGTGCTCTTTAAAAACGGGAGACTGGAATGCACGACCAAAATATTAACCAGCCCATGTTGTACAGCCAGGAATGTACGGCCCGGAATTGGTGTACATGGCTGCCAAATATTTGGCTGTGCAGTATGGGTCGTACAATATTGCCTGTGCAATGTTGGTACAGGCAATATTGCATGACTCGGAATGTACAGCCAGGTCGTACAATACTGACTGCGAAATATCAGCACGGACAGATAATGTACGGCCTGGAATGTAGAGCCCGGAATTGGAAACCGACCATAGGCGAAGGGACGACGATGCGAGAGTTCTGGCGAGAGCCCACTTAGATAACCTGTCAAATTTTAAAGTTAAGAATCGATTATTTTTAGGCTTTGGATGATAAATATCGATTAAATTTTGTAGTGTACTACCTCAAAGCAAACGAGGCTTTGACGTTGACATTTCAATATGCCATGTATAATATGGATTCCGGGCTATACATTCCTGGCCGTGCATGGTCATCCCGGACTGATTTTGCCCAGCCAACATTGTACGGCCAGGAATGTACAGGCCGGAATTGATGTACATGGCTTTCAAATAACAGGCTGTGCAATACGGGTCGTACAATATTGGCTGTGCAGTGTTAGTACAGGCAATATTGCCACGACCCGGAATGTACAGCCCGGAATCCGTTTACATGGCTTCGAATTGCTGGGTTGTGCAATACGGGTCGTACAATACTGGCCGTGCATTATTTGGACGTGCATTCCGGGCTGTACAATATAGTGACTCTTTAAAAACCACTAATCAAAAAAGAAGAAGAAGAAAGCAAAACATTTCAAATAAAAATTGTAGACTTATTTCGCCTATTTTTAACTTTCCCACGTTTTAGATTATATTATTTTCGGTACAGTAGTGAGCTAGTGAGACGTTCAAGACGTTCAAGACGTACGTTCAAGTTGCAAAATGGGGCGCAAATCGCAATCGAAACAAACAACCAAGAAATCTTCAGCAAAGGAGAGCAGTAGGTTTGTTCTACAAAAACGAAAAGAACTTGCTATCCTCGTCGACAAAGTGCTGAGATTGACCAGCGTTTTTCAAGCTACGACTAATGTAGCTAAGAGCTGGGAGCACCACTTAGAAATTGATGCTATTCTCAAGGAAATCGTCAACATAGAATATCCTCAGCTTAAGAATAGCCAGAAGCATCGCCAAAATAGTATCAATAACTATTTGAAATGGTTGAAGGAAAATGAAGTTTTATTTGAAGGTATGGATTTATTTACTTATATATAAATTGTAGTGAGATTCCTGGCAGCAGCAGACACATACAGTTAACCATTTACATAATCCTTTGGTGATGGTCTAATAACCACCATTCATTATAATAATAATAGCTAGAAGGCTAGCAGCCACTCACTGAGGCGCTCTCTGGGGGAGGCCTATGTTCAGCAGTGGACGTCTTCAGGCTGTTGATGATGATTCATTATAATACTCATCACAAACAGCCTGAAGATGTTCACTGCTGAACATAGGCCTCCCCCAAAGAACGCCACTTTGAGCGGCTGGTTGCTCCTGCATCCATCGGCTCTTTGCGGTTTTCACCAGATTGTCGGTCCACCTAGTGGGGGATAATTTTAATACTCATGAATGAGATATTATTATCAACAACCCGAAGATGTCTACTGCTGAACATAGGCTGCCCCTATTAAGTGCTACTTTGAGTGGCTGCTTGCCTCCATTGGCTCCTCACAGTTTTAACCAGGTTATGGTCCACCTAATGGTGAACCAGCTGGAATCCAGTTACAGCTCTTTAATTAAAATTCTAAACTATATTTTTTCAGGTGTTGAAATAGCAGAATTCAAAGACTATGATCTAGGTCTCAAAGCTACCAAAGATTTCAGTGAAGGCTCTCTGATCCTCACAGTGCCATCAAAAGTGATGATGTCGGAGAAAAATGCAAAGGAGTCTGAACTAGCAGCATTTATATCTGTAGATCCATTGCTGCAGAACATGCCAAATATTACTCTAGCTCTCTTCCTGTTGCTAGAAAAAGCCAATCCAGGTAAAAAGGTTTCTTTCTGTAACTGCCATGAATTTCTTCTGTGGTCCATGTGAATACTTGAATACCTTGATTTTAGCTTAAAAATGTTGCAATAATGTTCGAAACTTAAGATCAGTATTCAAGTTTAATAAGTTAACTCAGTGAGCAGCATTTCTTGAAATTATGAATATATGGAAGAATTTAATTATGTTATCAACCATGCATCACCAACCTGTTAATCCTTAATAAGGTTTAAATTGTGCATATATATAAAAAATAATGAAGCCATTGTTACTAACCAAATTAAATATCTTTGTATTTTTCATTTTCTCTTCATCAGAAGAATACTTTCCATACTATCTGAGACAGGATATAATAATGTTTTTTATTTTTAATCTACAATTTTTTAGGGACTTTGAGTCATCCAATGACTATGTCAGTCCCAAATAATGTATTTGTAATTATGATTGCAAGTCCTAATTACAATAGGCAACATACATTTCAGAACTAATCTCAATGAGTATGATGTAAATCATACATAGCTTTATTCAATATCAAAATTATTTCAAACATGAGTTTTTGTGAGTAGTACTTAGTCAGACATTATTTTATAGTAATGGAAAACATATTTCTGAGTAATCTAGTATTATAATTTGCTCAATACTTTTAAGTATCATCATTATCAGCTGGAAGCTGATCATGGAACCCTATAGAACACCACTTTGACCAGAGGCCCTAGCACAGATGGTAGACAAAATTGTCTTTCCCCTGTTTTATTCCACTTGACAAGCTTCATACTTATGAAGAAAATGACATACAATGGGGAAAGATCATTTTCCTTACCACCCATGATAACCCTGCTGGTTGTCACTATAATTTGGGGGATTATATTAAAATAGTTTGTTATACATGTTTGTCATAAAAGGAAGTATTATGCTCTCAATGTTTTTAATCTAGTTTGTTTTAAAATTTCAGATTCTTTTTGGAAACCATACATTGATAGCCTACCTGAGAAGTATTCAACAATTTTATATTTCACTGCAGAAGAATTGTCGGAACTTAGGGTGAGTATAATTTAGAAAGCTATACATACACTACCTTCTTATAAGCTAAATTACTTTTTGTTATGTGAAGATTGCATATGCGTTCATATGCATCACAGATTGTGCCTATCTTATTATGTGACTCATTTCTACATGATGGCAATAAAGTTTTGTATTGTGGCGGGATGAATATGATTATGTTATTCAAAGCCAATGATAAAAATAATGTAAGTACTTTTATTTTTAATCTATTATTCTGTTTGCATTCCAGCCATCGCCAGTCTTCGAATCTTCGCTAAAGCTGTTCAGAAGTATCGCCAGGCAGTATGCCTACTTCTACAATAAAGTTCACACTCTTGACTTACCTGTCCTAAAAAGACTGCTAGACATCTTCACATTTGACAACTACAGGTAAGACAAAACCACATTGCATGTTTCCCATTATCATTTTATTTTTAAAAACTAACACATATTAATAGATAACTTACGAAAATTGCACTTGCCACAAAATACTGAAATTACCAATAAATAAAATAATGAAGGTAAAAAATGCTGCAATATATGCCCTACTTACCTAAACTATACCAACATACTAATTTCATTCAAAAAACATATTTATCAGGTCACTATTTGATAGTCTTTAAGGTTAACTACTACACATCCACTAGCAAATATTTTATAATAAGTAGGTAGGTACTAATTATTAATACATCTTACCATACTATACTATACGAACTTACTGAAATGGTTTTCGCAAAGAATCCCACATGTAATCTGGAGATTCCTTTCCATTCCTTGAGTCTAATGTGTTTAATGTATAAATATTTGATGAGAGCATTGGACTTATACTTCGGCTACTGCTATTATTTTTGTGACCTTTCCTATTTTCGAATACTGGTGTAGGAACATGTTCAGCTGAAAAACTGTTTTTCCGAGCTATTCTCCTTTGTTGTTGCCACCTATACCCCACGTAAGTTAGCAAAAACAATACCATCACCAGTCCTGCTATACTGGCTGTTGCAACTGTTACAGATTTTGTCTGACTAGGTATTTTATCTAAAATACCTGGCTCTTTTGTTGTTGTTTGAGATTCTGACCTTTCGTAAGTATTAAAGTCTATGTTTTCGGTTGACCCTGAAGCGATATTGCTATCGAAATCTTTGAGGTGCTGTAAGTCTTCCAGTACAATCAAACCATCGCCATCTAAGTCTTCTTCTAACGATGGTTTCCTAATATTTTCCGCTGGTATTAACCCTGAAACAAGTAAAGAATGCGTATTTAATGTACTCTCGGTTTAAAAGTAAAAACCTTCTGATATCCTCTTACCGCTTTTTGGATTTCCTAGTAGATCTCCCGTTTGGTTTTCGTAGTTCCTACGCATAAGAGAAAATATTTCATTCCAGCTAACGATATCATCCTGATTATCGTTAATTACATGTATTACTCGACTTTCTCTAATGGTATCGTTTCCATGTCGTATGTCACTTGTATTTACGACAGTTATCGAAGTTTCGTAAAGTGTACCTTGTGAATCTTTTGCCAATCTAATTTTATCGATGGTGGTTTCATTTTTCGTAATGTTATTGAATAACGACATGATACCCATATTTTCTGCATTCTCATTGACATTACTGCCAAAATCCATTATGACTGGAATATTTACCTCAGTCTGTGTCGCAACCGTTACAGAATCTACACTAGTTGCTTTTGCAGTTGTGTCATGATTATTTGCATCTAGTAGAGCTCTTAGTGGATAAGTTTCTTTGGAGATTGGTTCTATCAACGATTTAGACAAAAATGGTTCTGGAGGATTTGGCTCTTTAGACGTGTTATGGAATATGTCAGCTAAATGTACATGACTAGACCCTCGCTCCCTATGCTCGACCAATTCATTTAAAGTCATGTTTCTTTCCTTCAATATTTTTGAGAGCCGTGCACTTGCTGAAATATAAATTTTAAGATTAAGAACATTATAAATATAAAATAATTTGATATAATATATCGTGCAGTATGATAAAAAAAGATGCTTACTTTGGGTATCGTTAAAAATTTCTTCTATTTCAATTTTCGCAGTCTCTTCCGTTGAAATGGGTATATAAACAAATTGAGGTGTCGTCGATGGCCTGGGTGAAGAATATCTAGTAGTTTTCGTTCTTTTTTCATGCTTACGTGTTGTTTCAGTGGTCAAAAATTCCTCTAAGATATTCACGTCGTCTAAATTGGTTTTCGGACTATCAGTTTTTGCAATAAATTCAGAAGATGATACTAAATTGGGGATTCCAAAGAGATTCATCATAATATCATCTTGAGGAGGCTCCGTTGTTAGATTTTTCTGTTTCAATCGTTTTTTCTTAAGCCTATTATTAAATGCTTGCCGTCTTAAACCCGATGCGTTTACTGCTTGTGCTGTAGTGGTTAATAGTTCTATTGGCCTGTCAGTAACATTAGCCTTACTTTCCACAACATTAACCTCTTTTTGATGTGAATCTGTGTTGTTATGTCGTATCATAATATCGTCGATGTCATCGAAGCTCTCATTTGCATTATTTAGATCTAGTTCTGTGTCTGCAGACTTCGTACAATTTTCGACCTCCTGTAGCATTGTAGTTTCTTCTATTGTATTCATTGCTGTTGTCGTATCGATTGCTGTTTTTTGCTTAGTATATTCGTTACTAATATTCTTTTTCATCATGGGTACAAGATCTTTCCACTCCTGGGTTGAATTTCTTCGTCTATTATTGAAATATTTTTTTGCGTTTAATGCTAACATATCTCTACTTAGTTGACTCTTATAAGTGGTGTTCATCATAGGTCGAATGCGTTGTTTTCTTCTCATTGCTGTTGGAAATCTGCGTATGCTTATTCGCTTACTACCATTCGTACTACCGTTTATTTTAGGTTTTTCAGTAGTATTTTCCTCTACTTGTGTGGTTACTTCAATGTCGATGCTTCGTGGGGTCTGTGTTGTTATAGCATTTTCAGTGGACGAATCTACCACACCTTGAGTTTCAGAATTTAACAGTGATCTCTCTTCGCTTCCCTGTGTATCTTCTGTATTAGTTTCAACGATTGGTATATTTTTATTTAAATATGCTGGTAATACTGAGTCTTCTGGTTTTAATATTGACAATACATTTTCTTTGCCGTGAAGTAGATCTGCAAGTGATAGATTGTGTTGTTGCAGTATTTCACTCAAGCTGGAACCATTAGACTTCTTCAATATGTCTTTTAACGTCAGTGGGTCTATGGGCCCTTTATTCTGCAATAAAAAAAATATTTTGATGTTACAATAAAGTTGACATGATTACAATTATTTTAGAACAGAAATGTCTACGCATATTATCTACTACATACCAGAACTACCTCTTAGTTATAAAAAAATTGTGAGCACATTCTAACACGCAATACATTATATTAGTAGAATTCAAAATATACATACATAATCCCTAAATGACTGTACCATGTTTGTCTTCTGATTTTATTAACTATATTTTATAATATCCCTGTATCTAGAGTATTTGAAACATTGTAGGTATTAATAAAGGAAGTAACGGACGGACAGTAAACTTTTTTGACCACAGATGAGCCTCACATTTCTCCTAAAATGATAATTTGAAATTAAAATAGTGCTGTTTATCAAAATAATAGACACAATTATTACATGCCTGTGCTTTATCTTCTTCTTTAAAATATCCCCGCGATTTATCTGTCACTTTACTTTTCGTATTTACGGTGTCCTCTTCCGTGTTCTGCTTAAGTAGAGAACTCTCCTCTTCGATTGAGAATTCTGATAACGATTTATCTACAGTTATTTGTGGTCTTATTTGAGAGATGTTATCTCTAAAATTGGTGTTATAATGAATCGTATCTTCATGTTCATGATCATCTGTATATTTAACGTAGGTTTCAGGTTGTGCTCCGTTGGTATTTATCCTTTGGTCTTCGCTTAGAGGTTGCCTGAGGTTTTCAACTGCTGTATATGGCGTTTGAGAACTTTCGCGGTCATAGTGTCGGTATTCATCTACACCTGCATGCAGTGGCTCGGTCGTCGCATGTTCGTGTATTTCTCGATGTTCATTCGGCTGGTATTGGTTGAACTCGCTAAACTCGGGCCAGGTTTCGATCGAAGGCCGTTTCCTTCTCTGGCCTCGTCTTCTAATAGGTCTATCTTCTTCGACTGGCGTGTCCCAACTGTCAGGTTTTGCCTCCTGTTTCTTCCTTCTTCTCTTTGACGTGTCTGACTCCTTACGGTCAGCGCTTGAGTCTACATCGAAGTAGGGTCTCACTGGTTCATCGGGGTACCCGTATCTTTCCACTGGTGTCAAATCTTCTGAAGATGGGGGCTCTGGTCGTCGTTTTCGTTTGCGTCCGGACCTTCGTCGTCGTGGTGGTTCTTCGGAAGAGTTCAGCAGCCATGTTACATCTGGTGTCGATTGCTGCATCACTGGCTCCATTTCCATTGTACGCCATGGCTGAAACAATAACGTAAGTAATGGATACGTGCACTAAACTTTAATTTAGAGTGACCTGTTTCCGAACCTACACTTCGTGGTCTATAGCTCAACGCAATCTATTCGCGAATTTACAGGAAATACAGTTTTTCTTTATAAGTGTAAGTCGACAATTTCAATTTATACGGATCATCAAGTACTAACTAAACATTAACAAACAATATTGTATTATATCCGTGCCCAATGCTCATCAATTCAATTGTGTTTGTTTTAGCCTGCTTACATACAAATTTGAATAAGAATCTCGTTGTATTGTAGTCAATCACCCCCTCCCCGTAAGCCGTCCCTCACGTCTGCACTAACTACGCTCAAAATTCGGTTCTTTGTCGGGCAGCCCGCACCTATAATAAACATTATCCTGGCTTAGACCTATTTTATTTATCTAAAAACGCCCTTAAACTCGAAATAAAAAAGTTGCACCGCTCCAGTTGATATTTATTTATTTAAATGGGATACCTACATATTATTATTAAAATATCACAATTTACAAATACATTTACGATCTCACAAACCTTGCACATGCCCTATACAAGCATACCTGCACAACACACACATCATCATCATCATCATCAACAGCCTGAAGACGTCCACTGCTGAACATAGGCCTCCCCCAGAGCACGCCACCTTGAGCGGCTGCTCGCCTCCTGCATCCATCGGCTCCCCGCGGCTTTCACCAGGTCGTCGGTCCACCGAGTGGGGGGCCGGCCTACGCTGCGTCTTCCGGTTCGTGGTCGCCACTCGAGAACCTTTCTTCCCCATCGGTTGTCAGTTCTACGAGCGATGTGGCCTGCCCATTGCCACTTCAACTTACTAACTCTAAGAGCTATATCGGTCACTTTAGTTCTCCTGCGGATCTCCTCGTTCCGGAGCTTATCTCGCAGGGAAACACCGAGCATAGCTCGCTCCATAGCTCGCTGCGCGACTTTGAGCTTACTAATGAGGCCAACAGTAAGAGACCATGTCTCAGTTCCATAAGTCATCACTGGCAACACACACTGATTGAAAACTTTCGTTTTCAGGCTCTGCGGTATTTTGGACGAAAAGATAGGACGAAGCTTCCCGAACGCTGCCCAGCCGAGTTGGATTCTTCGCGCCACCTCTTTGTCGAAGTTGGACCTACCTAATTGGACAATCTGTCCTAGGTAGACATACTTGTCGACAACTTCGAGAGTATCGTTCCCAACAATTACCGGTAT
This sequence comes from Ennomos quercinarius, assembly GCA_910589525.2. NCBI lineage: Eukaryota > Metazoa > Arthropoda > Insecta > Lepidoptera > Geometridae > Ennomos > Ennomos quercinarius. Next base: position 9,866,741 of record OU342501.1, read on the forward strand.
AGGTGGAACATGAGCATTAGACATGATCTTTGTCTTGTCCATATTCATCTTAAGACCAACCTGCTGGGAGACTCTACTGAGGTCGTTGAGCATGGTGCTAAGGTCCTCGAGCGATTCCGCCATTATGACTATATCATCGGCAAAACGAAGGTTAGTGATGTACTCGCCATTTATGTTGATGCCAGATCTTTTCCACTCCAAGAGCTTGAAAACATCCTCCAATGCGTTTGTGAACAGTTTCAGTGTTTCAGTACATAATACATACATAATTATGTGTGTGTATGTGAACAAACACACACATACACACACATAATTATGTGCATAAGGCAAGCAGGCACCACCGTAGGCTGTGTCATCGCTTGCCGTCGGGCCAGACAGTGGTCAAATGCTATGCCTTTAAATTATATAAAAAACAATATAATACTCACATATAGGTACACTCTACACACACACACACACACACATACACACCCTTCATACTATTTTTGTATACTACAAGCTAGTAAACACACATTTTACTATATAATTGTAGTCAATTTGTGTAATCCTGTTTGGCCTTCTTTTATGTTTGTAAATTTGTTATTGTATATTTTACTATTCACGCTGTTGGATTACCTGAATAAATAAATAAATAAATAAATAAATCACAAGCACGTTATAAACGGGAATCAGCCACTGTTTCAAGCTTATTAAGACTACTAATTTAGCCCTGCTACATTTAATAATACATCATTATCAGCTATTTTAGTCCACCATCCTAAATACCATTTCAATCAGTTAATCATCAAGCCATAGAGTGTGAGCTTGCGAAATTTACGCCTGTTGCAAACTTGTTGCGAGTTACGTACTTAGCTAGCCGTTAAAGCCCCATTGTATTGCAGTCGTCAAAAACAGGTAGGTACTTAAAGTTATTATGTAGATAGATATAAGGAGAGCTGCTATAATGTTTGTCAACGCAACGCTACTAAAATTTAGAAATTATCCGACTAACTGTCAAATAATTACATACATTAGCACTTTCATAACCGTGACGCTGCATGGTTCTCGCATATCAACACATTTTTCTTGTTCATCTTTCGTAAGGAAAACTATGTTACGTAAGCAAGAAATCTACAGACGATGGTTTTACGCTCTACATATCGCAATTATTGTTTGCTAATTCGCTATAAAAAATTTACGGGGATTCCGTGTGAACACCTTGTCAACAATGCAATTAGCAAATTGTTAAAAAAAACTTAACGTGTCGGTAGTGCTCGCATTCACACTAAAATAAAGGCGAAAGTTGGTATGAGTGTATGTGTGTATATTTGTTACTCCTTCACGCCCAAACGGCTGAACGGATTTGGATAAAATTTGGAGTAGAGATAGCCTATATACTGGATTAACACATAGGGTATGTTATATCCGCGGGTAAAACTGCGGGGCGCAGCTAGTATTACTATATAAACACGTCCACATAACACCTTTTCTATTTATATTTATACGCTATCAGTTTCAATATTATGAAGTATGCATTTATAAATAAACACCTGTTATAATAATGTGAATGGGCAGACCACATCGCTCGTAGATCTGACAACCGATGGGGAAGAACGGTTCTCGAGTGGCGACCACGAACCGGAAGACGCACTAGGCCGGCCCCCCACTCGGTGGACCGACGATCTGGTGAAAGCCGCGGGGAGCCGATGGATGCAGGAGGCGAGCAGCCGCTCAAGGTGGCGCGCTCTGAGGGAGGTCTATGTTCAGCAGTGGACGTCTTCAGGCTGATGATGATGATGATGATGATAATAATGTGATCTAGGTAAGGAACCACTCTTATACATGTACATAATAAGCGCACATTATCGATACCTATGCTAATTAAGTTTGATATTTGAATAAATTAACTACGATTTTATTACTGTTATTTATAGTTACACAACATTTGATAGATGCCAAAGGTTCTGCAATTAAAGATAAACAGTAGATGGTCATCACGTAAGTACTTTTTAGTTCCGGAAATAAAACCTTCACCCACAATTAAAATTGTCTAATACGCATAAAAACATTGACTATAAATCCGGGCTTTATAATCTTTGCATAGAAACTACTCTTTAAACTAGAGTATACTTTGTAGAAAGATATGACTAAGATAGAACTATTTATCATCACATCACACTTAATACTATAAAGCTAAAAGTTTGTATGTGTGTATGTTTGTTACTCCTTCACGGTCTAACGGCTGGACGGATTTGGATGAAATTTGGAATATAGAGCTTATGTACTGGATTAACACATAGGATACTTTTTATCCCGAAAAATGAACCCGTTCCCGTAGGAAAGCTTAATAAGCTCAACGTCGTAAATATGCAATGAATTTAAATGAATTAGACTGTAGCATGTACTAACGGTCAAAAAATATTATCCTAGAAACAGAAATAGATCCTGTGGGATAACGTTCTTTCTTAGCTTCGACATTACACAACTAAAATGGTCAAAATTTAGGAAAATCGGAGGCCGCAGTATGTAGCTACCTACTAATAATGAAATACTTTCCATTCCGGATAGATAAATGATTCCTGTAGGATAGCATTATCACTCAACATCCAATTCGATGATATGAAGGGCAATATACGCTCTAGCACGTACTAAAAAACAAAATACTTTCTATCCCGAAAAAAAAATGTTTCGTGTGGGATACCACTAATAGGTAGGTACTAAGCGTCCCGCGAGACCAAGTATGTAGCAAAGGTGACCTGTGGTAGAAACAGGTTTTTTTTCGAAGCTGCTCTGTTCGCTGGGCCGAAAGCGGCCCGCGAGAATAAGTTTGTAGCGATAATGACCTGTGTTAAAAGTTGGCGTTGTTTTTGGAGGTGGCTCTGTTCGCTGGGCCGCAAGCGGCCCGCGAGAGTGAGTTTGTAGCGATAATGACCTGTGTTAAAAGTTGGCGTTGTTTTTGGAGGTTGCTCTGTTCGCTGGGCCGCAAGCGGCCCGCGAGAGTGAGTTTGTAGCGATAATGACCTGTGTTAAAAGTTGGCGTTGTTTTTGGAGGTTGCTCTGTTCGCTGGGCCGCAAGCGGCCCGCGAGAGTGAGTTTGTAGCGATAATGACCTGTGTTAAAAGTTGGCGTTGTTTTTGGAGGTTGCTCTGTTCGCTGGGCCGCAAGCGGCCCGCGAGAGTGAGTTTGTAGCGATAATGACCTGTGTTAAAAGTTGGCGTTGTTTTTGGAGGTTGCTCTGTTCGCTGGGCCGCAAGCGGCCCGCGAGAGTGAGTTTGTAGCGATAATGACCTGTGTTAAAAGTTGGCGTTGTTTTTGGAGGTTGCTCTGTTCGCTGGGCCGCAAGCGGCCCGCGAGAGTGAGTTTGTAGCGATAATGACCTGTGTTAAAAGTTGGCGTTGTTTTTGGAGGTTGCTCTGTTCGCTGGGCCGCAAGCGGCCCGCGAGAGTGGGTTTGTAGCGATAATGACCTGTGTTAAAAGTTGGCGTTGTTTTTGGAGGTTGCTCTGTTCGCTGGGCCGCAAGCGGCCCGCGAGAGTGAGTTTGTAGCGATAATGACCTGTGTTAAAAGTTGGCGTTGTTTTTGGAGGTTGCTCTGTTCGCTGGGCCGCAAGCGGCCCGCGAGAGTGAGTTTGTAGCGATAATGACCTGTGTTAAAAGTTGGCGTTGTTTTTGGAGGTTGCTCTGTTCGCTGGGCCGCAAGCGGCCCGCGAGAGTGAGTTTGTAGCGATAATGACCTGTGTTAAAAGTTGGCGTTGTTTTTGGAGGTTGCTCTGTTCGCTGGGCCGCAAGCGGCCCGCGAGAGTGAGTTTGTAGCGATAATGACCTGTGTTAAAAGTTGGCGTTGTTTTTGGAGGTGGCTCTGTTCGCTGGGCCGCAAGCGGCCCGCGAGAGTGAGTTTGTAGCGATAATGACCTGTGTTAAAAGTTGGCGTTGTTTTTGAAGGTTGCTCTGTTCGCTGGGCCGCAAGCGGCCCGCGAGAGTGAGTTTGTAGCGATAATGACCTGTTAAAAGTTGGCGTTGTTTTTGGAGGTTGCTCTGTTCGCTGGGCCGCAAGCGGCTAGTGGGTGAGTGGGTTTGTAGCAAAGGTGAATTATAGTAGAAGTAGGCGTTTTTTTCGTGGCTGCTCTGTTCTATCAGCGACTATTATTTCCTAAGATCAAAGCAGGTGAAGCCGCGGATAATCCTAATAATATATAAACTCAAAAGTTGTCGCGTAAGTTTGTTCCCGTTTGCTTGACGGTGCAAACACATTCAAATGAAATTTTAAATAGAAATAGTATATACGATGAGTTAACACATAGACTTCTTTGTATCCGCGGGTGAAACCGCGGGGCGCAGCTAGTGAACAATAAATAAAAAGTTAATGAATTAGCAATAATAGTTATTTCAAGTAAATAGTTCGTTTGATCGTTATGTCCTTTCTTACTGTACATGCACAATGAATACTTAGGACAATTACAAGAATAAAAAACAATATAGAATCCACTCTAACATAATATCTCATATCGTTATAAATGGAAACTGAAGCGTACAAAAAGTGCGTACAGTACAATTCAATCTGCAATTTTTCTACAACACGCGGTCGGTTGTGTATAGCAAAACGATGCGGTGCGCGACGCTCAGTCATCATCAACAGTCTGAAGACGTCCACTGCTGAACATAGGCCTCCCCCACAGAGCGCCACTTGGAACGCCTGCTTGCCTCCTGCATTCATCGGCTCCCCGCGGTTCTGACCAGGTCGTCGGTCCACCTAGTGGGGGGCCGGCCTACACTGCGTCTTCCGGTTCGTGGTCGCCACTCGAGAACCTTTCTGCCCCATCGGTTGTCAGTTCTACGACTGATGTTGCCTGCCCACTGCCACTTCAACTGAGCGCAGTCGTCAATCAGTATTCATTGCACATGTCAAGATTTAATTAAGGCGACGAGTAGAGCAAACAAGTTGTTTTTTGGCATGTTTCCTGGCGTAAGTAGAACATGTGGAGCTTTGAATTTAATATATCACGTAATTCATTTCATTAAGTCGTTTGTGGTGGCCGCAAAAACAGAACACAGAACACTGAAATACAGGATTAATAAATACAGCTCTATAGAAAAAAATCCGCATACCTCGCCAAAAAATTTGAATGTTCTCATTTTACTGAGCTTCTACCGAATATATTTTTACAAAAAATAAATTACTTTATTCCCAACAAACATTCAGATGTCGTGATGACTTAATAACTTTGAAAAATACTATATAAAAATAGATATTAATTAAAAACCGTCAAAATGAATCATTTCGTGCGTTGTCTTTGTTGTAAGCGCCGCGCTGAAGTGCAGACTGAATTGACATTTAAGACTACGATGTTAAGGTTGATGTTTCTTTGAACGGATTTGGACCTGCTTATCTTGCTCTACTCGTCCTTAATGAAATGTTAATAATTATAATGAAACCTCGTTTTGAGCACTGATTTGATTCACGGCTGAGCATCATTGTGTAATACTGGCCTAAGATTAATAGACCATTCTATGCAAATATACTCCAGTCTGAGATATACAGACGTTTTATATATAATGTAAAAAAGATAATTCTAATTTATAACTGTTTATTACCTATGGTATTTTCTTATATTTCTGCCTTGGCTTCTTTAAAATACTATTTGTTACATTCTGGCCATACGTGATTATGATTAGTCTATTTCTTACTTTCCTTTCCATCTTCCCTTCGACAGGAGGAGTATATTAAAAAAAAATACAAACAAAAAAATTCTTGCATAAAAGTTACATACACGTTTCTTCATGCAACCCGCACTTGGCCGTTTTAGAAAACAAAAAGTATCCTAAATGTAATTCTGAAAACTAGCTATTACCATACCAAATTTCAGCGATATCTGTTCAGTAGTTCCAGCGTGATGCGTGTTCAAAGGGACAGACAGACAGACAAAAAAAATTGTTGCCAGTTCTATATCGATAAAGAAGCGCCATGTGACGAAAATTTACAAAAAACATTAATCGTACAGATTTAGCCCAGTTACAGTTTTATTATATGTATCTATAGATAGGACAAGGAATGAGGGATGAATTTTAATCAGGCTTTCCATTAAACGGTCGTTTTCGGTAGATCAATACCTACATCGTAGTAACTAAACAATTTACATTATATTTCAGACACTATCTGGAGATACCTAGAATTTATTATTAAACAAATTTTACGCATAATAATATGAATAAAATTAAGTTATCTCATCGATGAAAGCTACAATACCGAGCACCCGATGGCATAACGGTTGGGAAAAGTGGAAAGTAGGTACCGTACCGGTTTGCAGAGCAAACTAAACTTGTTCTGCGAGTGCTTCGTCTTATGGAAATTAAGGTCATTATATGTAATAGCATAATAGTGTGAGATAATAATAGTGAAATGGTAGTAGAGTGCAATAATAATAGCAGATAATAGATATGAATATCATTATTCATTTAAACTCTATGGTTCCATCAGGTGTTATTAGATATTTTAATTTACTCTATGATTCCTAACGTAGAACTAGTGTGTACGTTAACGAGAGGTTTCCTAATAAAAATTTTCTTCTACAAAAATGATCCAATTTACTATTTAAATATATTTAGTCTAAACCTTCGATATTATATACAAGTTTCATTCGGCCACTCGGCTTCTTTCTGCTAGGCTGATAGTGTATAGGATCTGACACCCTTCTTTTAAATGAGGAAAGACAAAAAAGAACACTAAGCAGCTATTCCTCTGTCAGGCAGTGCTTGGTAGTAAGAGGGTTGGAAATTACATTCCTGGAAAAGACACTTAGTTAAAGGAAAAGTACAACCATTGTAAACATTTGTGGAAGTACTTGAGGTTTTTAATGCTGGTTTACTATAGCTGATATATTACGTGTCTAATGGCCTATTGTCTGTTACCGAACCTATTGCAATAAAATAAAATAAATAAAATTATACATGTAAAGAGCTTTCAATAAGCCTTATCACTGCTAGCAAACTCTTCCAGTAGGTAACTGAATCAATAAAATGTAAACAGTATAATGTACAGTGACTTATTCAAAACATTTTGAGCAAAATGAGCATAATATATCGGTGTGATATATCGGAGTGCTACAAGTGGATTGGCGATCTATACAATTAAAGAATAGCCAAGCTGGTCAACATCAGTAATATAATGTGAGTAAGCTAATATAAACTAGGTATCTAGATCGTATCATTTGTCTAATTACAGTACAGTACATTACACGCTCCACTTGTAACGCACCACCCCTGATTTCTACACCAGTTTCTATACTAGATCAGTTAAACTTGGCCTTCCTTTGCCATCTTTCTAACCGGTCTTTGAACTTGAACGGTTTCTGAATTAGAATAAGAGTCATTTTACCTTCGTGTAATATTCAGGTCTTATCAGAGAGTTGCAGAAATATTTGATCTTATGTCACGTTTTCTGTAATCTGTAAATATTTAGCTACTAAGCTAACTAAATCATCTTCTCAGTTTATATGATCTTTAAACCAACTCATATTGGTAGAGCTTTTACAGTAAATTATCCTGTACAGGGTAATTTTTTTCTTCTTATGTCTGAGGCACGCATATTCAGTAATCTGTGTCTTAGGTAGGTACCTAAGACACAGATTACTGAATAAGTAGGTACTTAAAAACATCAAATCTGCATAATAAGTACTTAATACATAATAAGTACTTTAAGAATCCATTAGAAGTTCTGCTTAATAATAAAATCCGCCCCCTAATTACCTAATTTGCGACAGGCGTAAATCTCGCGGTGATTGCTGTCATACATCATTAGTGGTGTCGAGAATGTATGCTTCGCTACTGCCGTCGCATTGCTGTTGCAAATTTTACGTAATTACCCCGCCGGTGTTCCACGAACATTGCAATTTACAATGGACAGCTTGGAACTGAGTTCAAACTTATTTATGACCACTCGAAGTAATAAAATAATGCTTAGTAATTTAAATTTAATGCCGTTCTTGAGTGTAACTTTTTGTCTAAAATTGCGAATCGCTTCTACAAAGGCTTCTAAGTTTTTATTTTTAAAGATTATTCGCAATAGTTGTAAGTCGAACAATGATTTATAGTTTTCCTTCAGAACATCGAACGTTTCTGTAATGCCACTTATATAAAATGGTGACAAAGAAGCCATGTTATGGCCCATAGAACAAAATGAAATAAATAAAAGCCGCGAACCAAAGGAAACTTCCATTGTTATGAAATTCACCGCAAAAAAAGTAAAACTGCAGTAAATTCTAAACAATTTCCTACTGTTTACCACGCTAACGAGTACTTCTTTGGTAGCCATTATTTTCTTTGGCGTAGTTTTTGCTATCGATCTATAACAAAGTCCTGAAACAATTCTCAGGAACAATTATGTCATGATGCTTATGTTTAAATCATAAAGTAAACTATAAAATCTTGTCGTGATAGTGTTTTTTATTTTCAAGAAGGTATCGTAATCCCGCGGCTAAATCTTAATACATTCTTAAGTACCTATATCTCTTCTCTCTCATATTACTTTGCTGCATATGAACTATACACATACAAGATTAATGATTTTTATAGCAGTATCTCCTGCTTAGCGTAATCAACAGGCACGGATGGATGCGGGTTCAAATCCCGTTCGTGATTTTTCCTTTACAGATTAATCTATACACATACAGTTCATTATTTTACACCTAAAAGCAATCGAATTCCTATAAGATCACCAAAAGTATATGATACTAGAAAGTGCCCCATGGTTTCACCCGCTAGTTAGGCACTGGTTTCCCGCAGGAACTTAATTTTCCGGAATAAAAAGTGTAGCCAAATTGGTTCTACCCACAGAAATCTAATTAATAGTGCCTTATTATTTAGATTTCTTTGGTTTTACCGTTTGGCGTGAAAGCCACAAAAGCAAACAAACATACGACGTTTCACTTTTGTAGGTACATAGTTTAAGTAGTTTTTCGCTTTTCAGTTTTCCTATGACAAAAGCTATGTTTAGCTACTAACAGCTTATCTTAGCGTTCCAGTCGAAACAAAACACATTGATGATTCCTATAGTATGTAAATGAGATTTTGAAAATTATTAAAAACAAATACAACAGTATATTTAAGTACCTGTTCGAAAGTACGAGGCGTTCCAGTATCCAACATCCTCGGCCGTAACTCCCTCCGGTATTGAGCTTCGTAATCCTCTTCAGCGGAATGCACGATGATCACCAAAGCAGCTAACGTGCTCAACAAAACCATTGTGAACCTCCAAATCATACCCATATTATAACAAATCAACCCCCTCTACTATACAACACCCTATTTAAAGACACTAAAGCACTGCACTGAAAATAATGTTCACACGTTTTTAAAACATTCCTCGAAAGAGTAAAAAGACGAAGTGGAAGGCAAGAAGGAAAAAGAAACAAAGATGACACTTGCGCGTACGACAATGATCGATTTATTGACGTTTACTCCCGAGGTAAACTTTTAGTCCGTTTGTTATAAAATATCACATCATGTTTGTTGTTACACAGATGATATTATTGTTTGTATGTAAATGTTTCTATAATATTTAAAGTGTATGATTTCTCGTGCGATTTTCCCGCGTGGTATTTTCTCGATTCGTAATTTGTGAAAGTGATTCGCGCACGCGTTAGATCGCGGTGGCTTGTTGCGTCGGAGTGGTGGATACCGGCGACCACATCCAACACGACCCCCTATTTCACACATTTTATTTTTTTAGCGTTTTCTTCAAAATTAAATTGTATGACAACATATTAATATTGAACAGATAAAATCAGTGAAGCGTGTTTTTACCGAAGCTGGAAATCTCAAATATGCTGCGTATGCATTAGTTATTTGTTATTCAAGGCTGCAAAGTTGGTTAATGGCGCGAGTACTTAAATTGAAACCTGAGCAAGCGAAGGATTCTAGGATTGAATGAAGAATCCTGAGCGTAGCGAAGGTTTCAAAGGTACGAGACGCAGAAAAACTTTGCTGCCGAGTGCAACACACAACTTTTCACCTCATTGCAGCGAGGAAAATGCAAGAAAAACAGCTAAAAGACTAAGAAAAGATTAGTTTTTAACTTATTAATTTACTTATGGGTGGCGGTAACGCTTGACATCAGGTAAACGACTAGCTCGTCACGTCATTCATTGAAAATGAAAGTAATAGTGTTTTTCATCCATTTTCCTTGCAGTCGCCGTGCTGGATAGCGTATTGGTATATAATATACTCTTTGGTGCTGGACAGTGCGATTATTCTAAAAATGAGGTTGATGAACGAGAAAAAAATGGTATCTTTTAGGAGGTAGTCTGTGGTATTAATGAGTTTTCAGTGGACTGGCAATATCAAGAAGGTTAAATTCGAGCAGATCTGTGATTAAATCCTCAATTCTTGACGAGATAATTATTGAATAGAAACGTTCGAATTTTAAAAACACTTTCCACGCTAGCGATTAAAATGCGTTTTTGCGCCCAGGTTTTGAATGACAAAGAGAATCTTTCCGAGCTAGTGAGGTGAAAAATATATTGTATTGCGTAAGATAGGTACTTAGTTATTCATAATCTCGCACCTAAATATAGCGTAGAGATGTAAAAATGTCAGTATTGAAAATCACTAACGTTCGTAACAAAACTGTTGAAGCTTTTTAACGTTTCAGAATCATGACGTATTTTCTCATTATCAAAATCATACTCAATTTATTAAATTCTAGCTTAGTGCCTATACCTACACATAATTTTATACTACTTCACTGAAATAACTTCTGTGTACAGTCTAATTGACCTGTTTTATGAATCTTTTTGGGTTAGCCTTTACAAAGGCGTTATGGATTCCATTTGTGATAACTTGAGATCGTCTTTAGGTCACAGTTAAAGTCAGTATAGTTGAGTTTAGTGCGAGTCAATGGCGACTTTCCGATGCGATATCTCGTTCATTAAGATTCTCATTTCGAATTAAAAAGCTGTGGTCTTTGACAGAACACGTTTATACCAACCTTGGCATGTCGCAGCGTTTCTACAAAGACGGCACACGGTTTGTGAAACGGAATTTGCGCACGCGTCGCCAGCCTCGTGGTATGCTATGCACCGCGCTACACGCTTGACTCGCAATTTGCTGATCAATTACTACTACCTGTGTACCTCTATCTATCTGCAAAACAGGGAATTAAGTATTTTCCTATTTTTCTGCTTATATTTTTGGTTTCACTTGATCTGGATAGCTGGCCGAAGTATATTGATCGGCGTAGGTCGTAATGGAAGCATTTCTCAATGAGACACACTTTAACAAGTATTTGTATTGTCTTTACGTTTCATCTTTAAATGAGTTAACATTCTAACAAATCTCTTGGGTAATATTCATTTTCATACTGAATTCTTTTACTGTTTTTTTACGAGCAGAAAATACAGATAATTTCCGTGACCGTTTCTTATTTCTGGATAAATTACGTTATTGACGAATGGTCTCATATACAGAGCACGGAATTCGCCCCCAGATAGAGACGAAATTCTACATGAATTTTGTGCTGACAGTAAGCGCATAGCGCATAGTAATGTCATCTTGCCATAGTCGATTGTTTGTGTAAATTGATAGATGTTTTATTAGAAGCACATAATAATGTCAACAGGGCGCCTCTATGTTGTGGGTGCGTCATTTTTTTTAATGCTCTGTGGGCTCTAAATACGCTCGAGCAATAATTATGTTCGACGTTTTGTAAAAACTAAAGTAATTAGTCATTCTTTTACGCTACCTGATCTAGCAATAATATGGGTAACTAGAGCCTTTCTCTTGCGATATCGTGATATAAAAATTGTGGTTTCACTTAGATGATGCATAAAATATGATTTTCGCTAAGTACTATTATATCACGGACTTTCGCATAGTAAATTTTGTAAAATATTAACTGAACATAATGATTTAAGTATACTTACACATAATATTTATATGCGGAATATTTTCTCTTAAAATGTGAAACTGGTCGCATTTCTCTGTTTCCGTGAAAATCTGGAAATTAGTATCGTCATCCTGGTAAATAAAGTAGGAATTTTATTGGTTACATAACTTAAACATTTTTCGGTTATTTTTCCATCCACCTAATACAACTTCATTATTAGAAGTGTCTTCAAATCATGAGTAAATAGGTTATTTCTGAATAACCGTGCTCTACCTTCGACCTCATCATCGCTTATCATTAGGTGAGATATAGTCAAACTCAAACCCATAAAAAGTAAAAAAAAATCGTTTTGACAACACACACCATGCGTTGATATAAATGTAAAGTATAAGTCATCATCATCCTCCTATAATAAATTTATCTCACCAAATTGGGTCGGTGCAGCATGTTTTTCTTTGTCGATTATTCACCCATAAATATACCTAACCATGCGTGCACTGCGCATTTTAGCCCGTTCTATAAATCAGTTGTAAATCGTTGTCCAATTATTTGCGCATTTACAACTACCTCGATATTTACTTTCTTTATAAGCACACACATTTCCTTATTAAATCCGCTGATTGTTTTTATTATTTAACCACAGCAGTTCCGCGTTGCCGCCACTTCGTCGTGACAAACAGAATTCAAATTTTTCACGCCTACTTGCGCGTAGGCATTTCTCTCAATCATCGTTTTCTAGCAATAATACGCCAAATTATGTGTTACGTAACTATTTAGTAAAAGGCTGACAAATTACTGTTATTGCATAACCGGCAACCGCATCGCGGAGTTGTAAAATTTATGAAGAAGCGGCGAATACTCTTTATTTGCATATTCATTGTTTTAACATATTTTATTATTGTTATCGATTTTCAAGTCTGACACAAATCATGTCTTATGGATATGATTTACGTAAGATTTCTAATCAGTATCATTAACGTAACATCTTTATTCATTGGTAGTTTCTTCTTTACTAAATTATTAGCCTCAATTTGCTCATGACTGTATACAATCCATCGTTACGCGGCGCATGGGTGATTTCATCTCATATATTGTATGGGTGGGTCATTGTTATGTCAATTTCTCACGCAGCCTCTTACTTTCTTCCAACAGGCATTACATGTATAGTTTACTTGGCGAGATCGCCGTGCGACAGCAAAAAAGCTCGTTAAAGCAAATAACATGCACGATTAATATAGAACATCGCATGCCGTCGCATGCCACACGTTCACTTTATCGCATTAAATTATTGTGAAAACTGGAACATCTTTCTAAAATTGCTTAAGTAACATCGCAGTAATCATTTCGTTTGAAAATATCGGCCATTGTTGGCAGATGTAATTCTGCAACCGCTTCTATCTTATGCGTTTTCTATGATTTGTTAATCTCTAGATGTGCTACCTTCTAGCTAATAATGCGGTTTCACTGTTACCCAACTGTCGAACTGCTTACTAACATATTTACTACTAGATTCCGTATGATCACCGATTTCATTATGTTCAAGTCAATTAAATTATGGTTAACATCATTTGGCATAACGGTTTCTTGCGGAAGCTCTTTTGGGTGATGTAATAGCACAATTCAATAAAATTAATTTGTGATAAACATTAATTGCCGCTTCATAATAAAGATGACTTTTAAGTTTGTTCCAACAAATATTGAAGTTACGTATGCTCGGTTTCGATATGTTTGTTTGATCTAGATATTGAAGTAACAGTAGCTAATGTTTTACTTATGACTTCCACTTGTCTACTCAGTATTAAACTTGTGTTTATGAAATGTATCCACAACAATGTCGTGTTATGAAAGCCACGATGACATGAATAGAAGCATCCGCTAATATTCATAGAAATATTTGTAGGAAATACGTCTCAAGTTATTTTATCCGCAATTTTTTTAACGGAATTATTCCATAGTTATATAGGGTTACTACTAAAGTATTTTGATTTTAATCTACATATAAGCACAATTACAAATATTAGTGTGCTGTATAAGCACAATTAAAAATGTGGTTTTTGAGACACGTGATAGTTAGGGATCGATTGTGAGAACCTTTTTTTTTTTTTTTTTTTTATGTGATTGAATGACGTGACGAGCTAGTCGTTCACCTGATTTTAAGTGACACGGCCGCCCATAACAGTTGCAGTGTCACCCGGAATTTTACAACAAAAAAGTTTCGCGTGACACCGCACTGCGCACGTCATCCTCAGACTTCACCCAGTTTAGTAATCAGATTACTAAACTGAGTGATCAGATCATAAAGTCTCATTTGCCCAGTAATTTCACTAGCTACAATGCCCTTCAAACCGGAACACAGTAGTGCTTGCACACTACTGCTTGGCGGCAGAATAACTGGCAAAGCGGTGGTACCTACCTAGACGAACTTTGCAGAAAAGTCCTACCACCTAGTGAAAGCTGAGTTTACAGAGCTATTTATTCATTTTAAAATTTCAAGATACAAAATTTTAAATTATTCGTAAAATTACTTTTATTGTCCTGAATCGACGTCATTTCTGCGTATACTATATCTGCTTTTTTGGTCTAATTCTGTTAGTCTCTACCGACCTTTACAGCAAAGGTATTCTTATGTACAGACACCCCTAAAATAAGGGTGTCAGGTAAGTGTTGTTAACCGATGTTAGTACCTATCTATTAGGATTATATACTGTCAACCCTACTGATGTAGTTATTAAATAACAGAGTTGAAAGCACATAATCTCGTGTGATTCTCATCGGAGACAATAGCCGAAGCTGAGTACAAGCGAAAAATTTAATTAAACGAAAGTAAAAGTTTACGTAGACATGGGAAGCTTTACCATTAGCTTACTGCACTGCAAGGTCTGAGAAGTGAATTCACGGGAACAGCTTGTTCAGCAGAGTTATATTTAGCCGTATTTATTGTTTAGCATAATCGTTTCTTGCGTTCTTTTGTTACTTCATTCCTAACAAAAACAGCTAAGTTCATAGAAAACTGATCAGTGTATAGCTAAAAAGTTATAGTATCTACACAGTCGCAGTGACGCTCAAACTATTACCCGTAGCAGACAGATGGAAAGCGCGTTAGATCTTCGTAATGGGCGCGTTATACTTTACTGTTCTGTGGTTTAGAAATGGGGCGAAGCATCCAGTGTATTAGGTATTTATGCGAACAATTTATTATTGTACAGTTTCTTTTTTTTCTGAAAACTTAATGTTTTCTAAACAGAGGTAATACGATATTCTTTGGTGTATGTTGAAGCAATCCAATGCATTTAACACATTTTTGTAGATTTGCTTACTTACATGTTTTCTTCTATTCGACAAAGGTGCATTCGGTGATGCTGATGATGTAACTACTTAGAGGCAGGTGAAGTGTGATGTGAGAAACAAAGACCCGAACATAAGAACAATGCGGTTGGATTACGAGGTAGAATAGGGTTACTCATTACTGCAGGTGTAGGACTTACTATAACGCTTCAAACTTTCAAAAGGTGTGACCAAAGTTTATAAGAAACATCAAATTAACAATTTTACGAAGTACTCGCGTTCTACTCTTATTACTATTTCTACTTGACAAGTTTAATAGCATACAAGTTGTTTTTACTATACTAATAACAGAAGTTCGTTTCGTTGCTTTACTTTTGTAAGCGAAGGAAACTCGTTTGATTGAATGAGTGCAAATATCAACTCGTATGAGCTGCGTTCATAGGACACGATACTACAGAATGAATGGGTTCATTTTCAAAGCGTAAATACAACTTGATTAGTTTAATGACTCGCTCCGCGCGCTGTTGTTTTGACTCGGGAGTGTTATAGGTATATGTTATGTCATTTTTTCTCTTGTGTCTGGCATCTTTAACACGTTCTTTAGAAATCTCGTTATTTACGCGATTATTCTATTTGCTTTGTGGTTAATTCGTGACGTGTTGGGTGCACAATGTTTGCAGCACGCTATCGTTCCTCCGGTTAATGCGTTTTGGGATTTTAGAAGAATGTTGGCGTTATAATTTATAAAAGATAAAAAAATATATTTGCGTTTATATAAAATTTATGTTTTGTGTGAGATCGTTTATTATTGTAGCCTATATATAGATACTAAATTATCAAAAATATTGGAAAATTTATGTTTTAACTTCAATTTTCCTGTTGCTAAGATCTTTCTTAAAACAAGGCTTGAAAATGTAGTCCCTCTCTTACTCCTTCCGACAGCGATCGAAACCGAGTATCAAGGTCAGTTGCGATGACGTAAAAAAATTCTTTCTTCGAAACCAGTTGCAAACTAAGAAATTCTATAAACGTGATGTGTCAATTACTTACCTTTATTTACTAAAATAAATAATTAAACACCTGTATTCGTTTATTATACGTGCGCATCATCAAGGAGATTTGCGTATGATTTATTTCTGTATATTTTCAGATGGGCAGTATCCACAGTGATGACGAGACAGAACAATATTCAACTGGTGAACAATGACGTCACCGCTTTTATCCCACTCTGGGATATGTGCAACCACGAACATGGAAAGGTAAGGAACGAATGACATATGTTTTAAAATTTTATTATTATCCGGAACCAAGAAATGATAGATGATGATTATGTCATTTTAGTTATAACCAAAAATGTAAAGCTGCAGTCATGCTGCATTGGCTAGTTGGCTAATTAGACTTATTAAATAAAGGAATAGTAAATATGTGTGGACATTTCACACAGGGCCATCTAGCCCCAAACTAAGCATAGCTTGTACTATGGAAACCAGATAACTGATACAAAACTTAGATACTTTTTGTTTGTAAATACATACATGGAATACAATATGTACCCCACACCCAGTAGTACACCCAGGCACAGAACAAACATCGATGTTCATCACTCAAATATTTGTTCTGAATGGGAATCGAACCCACAACCTATAGTTCAGAAGGCAGAGCTACTACCAACTGAGCTAACAGGCCAGTCCAATTAAGCCACAAGAGAGAGATTGTGAAATATGTCAAATAATATGATATTATTTTTATTATAATACTAGTTGCGCCCCGCGGTGTCACCCGCGGATAAAAAGTATTATATGTGTTAATAATCCAGCATTTATTAGCTATCTGCTTTCCAGATTTCATCAAAATCTGTTAAGTAGTTACCGAGATATAGGTAGGTAAGGTAACAAACATTCACACACACACACACAAACACAAAACTAATAATATTATTGTGGTAGTATAGTTTGCTTCATAAACCAAACAAACAAACCAAACCAAATTCAAGATGAAAACCCTTGAAAGTCGTAGAAATGTTATGGAACTGTGCACCTTGTACAAGATTGTTAATGGTACGTTTGGTAGTGAACTTTTAATGAATGTCAATTTCAAAGTACCCTCTCATTCTGTACGTAATTTCCAGCTATTTAACATGCCACCTACCTGCAACAATGTTTCACGGAACGGTCCTTTAATTAGGATGTGCCGCACATACGATGAATTAAGCTATCCCAGAGACATGTTTTCGTGTAGTTTTATATCTTTTAAGCTTGCTATCAATAACTTATTAAAGTAACTAATATTGTATAAATTTACTTACAATTAGCTACTTAGTGTAACACATTTATATAGTGTCAATATATCTTTAACTAAGTTGTGTACGGTTATTATTGGACTTTAGGTTTTTTTTTTTTATGCGATTGAATGACGTGACGAGCTAGTCGTTCACCTGATGTTAAGTGACACGGCCGCCCATAACAGTTGCAGTGTCACCCGGAACTTTAAAACAATAGTTTCGCGCGACACTGCACTGCGCACGGTTAGGTTTATAATGCTGGTTTACCATAGCTGATATATTATGTATCTAATGGCCTATTGTCTGTTACCGAACCTATTGAAATAAAACAAAATAATTAAACTGAAAAATCGAAAAATTTATTGCAAATAGGCTTATATTATCATTTTTACAAGTCAAACCAGCAATTTTGATATTAACATTTCAGATTACGACAGACTTCAACAAAGAGAAAGACAGGGGTGAGTGTTACGCTCTGCGCGACTTCAAGTCGGGTGAACAAA
The DNA here is from genome assembly GCA_910589525.2 of Ennomos quercinarius. Lineage (NCBI taxonomy): Eukaryota > Metazoa > Arthropoda > Insecta > Lepidoptera > Geometridae > Ennomos > Ennomos quercinarius. The sequence continues at coordinate 9,884,666 of OU342501.1, forward strand.
TCTTCATTTACTACGGGGCGCGGCCGAACGCAGACTTGTTCCTACATAATGGGTAAATTGGGTAAAACTTTACACAAAATATTAAATTTTATAAACTAACGGTTACCTGTGAATCCTGTGATAATGATAAAACACCTCGGGAAATGTTTAAATTATGGGCCTATCAGAATCTCTGTGAAAAGACGATGAAGTAAGATGGGATAAAATATGCAACGTGTGAGCAAAATTTTATCCAAAGCATTTCATCTTTCTTTTTTAAACGAATGACGTGACGTGCTAGTCGTTCGCCTGGTGTTAAGCGTGACGGCCGCCCATATTAGATTGCAGTGTCACTCGGAACTCTAAACTAAACATTCGCGTGACATCGCGCACTGTGCACGTCATCCTGAGACATCACACAGTCTTTAAAAGATTTCTATACTGTGAGATCGGTTCACCTGTTAAAAATAAATAAAGCAGAAGAAATAAAAAGCTAAGTTTACAAAAATAATTTGGGAAGGGCCTTACACGAATTTCACACACAGCCTACATCTGATACAAACGTTTAATTATTAAAGTATCTCAACATCGCTTTTAAAAGTAACATCGATATTTATAAAATACGGGCTTTAGTACGGTAAACTTTACGTCGACGTGGAATACACGCGACTTTCGCACTTATTTGTATAGAAAACCGCCCGCGGAAGTTCAGCATAATAAACGTCCCCAGAGTCGCGGGAAGCCCCTACATGCTGACGTTCAACGTTCTCCAATACCCGTCTTCACACATATGATACCCACCCCGAACCGTTGGACTGGCCTGATAGCTCAGTTGGTAGTAGCTCTGCCTTCTAAACTATAGGCTGTGGGTTCGATTCCCACTCAGGACAAACATTTGTGTGATGAACATAGGTGTTTGTTCTGTGTCTGGGTGTTATATTGTATTCTATGTATTTATTTACAAACAAAAAGTATCTAAAGTATTGTATCAGTTATCTGGTTCCCATAGTACAAGCTATGCTTAGTTTGGGGCTAGATGGTGCTGTGTGAAATGTCCACGCGTATTTATTTATTTATGTTTTTTTTAATGTAAGCGAATTACGTGACGAGCTAGTCGTTCGCCTGGTGTTAAGCGACACGGCCGCCCATAACAGATTGCAGTGTCACTCGGAACTACAAACTTAAGTTTCGCGTGACACCGCGCACTGCGCACGCCATCCCGAGACAATACACAGTGTAAAAAAGTTTTCTAGACTGTGAGATCAGTTCGTAAAGTCTCGTTTGCCCAGTAATTTCACTAGCTACAATGCCCTTCAAACCGGAACACTGTAGTGCTTGCACACTACTGCTTGGCGGCAGAATAACTGACAAAGCGGTGGTACCTACCTAGACGAACTTTGCAGAAAAGTCCTATCACCTAGTAAATGTTATGATGATAATGATTTGATTGTTCACTATTGTATTATGATTATTATGTCACAAATTATTTAGACCGCAAAGAGTTAATTTAGCTAAACGTGTACATTACTGAACGCTTGTTATTATTCAAATACGTTCACGCGCGGTTAAGCGTAAATTCGTACATATTTTGCTAAAGTTAGTAAAAAATTGACTATAAAACATTTTTTTTTTTAGTATTAGTTCTTGACCTGGATACAAAGTCCTTCAGTCGCAATATTAAAAAGTCTACATAGTCTGCATTATATATATTATATTTCACTTAGTCATAGTCACAGTCATAGTCTAGTCCAAGTCAGGTAGTCATAGTCCAGTCAAGTCATGCCCCAGTAAAGTGGTGGCAACTTTACTAGAGGCTTCTATGGAGTTTTGGAAGCAACACGAAAAACCACGTTTCACCACATTATATCACTTGCCCACACTCATGCTCGTAATTCAGCACTTAATGCGTAAAACACCACCAATTTTAAACATTAACACTGGATAAAACACAAGTATTGAAAAATATTACAATGCAACGATGTGAACTTTTTCGCGTTCCCGCCAAAACTCGACTATAAAACAAATTAAATGTGATTGCCAGTACTCAAACAATATTATACATATATAAGCATATATTTGACCTAAAGTGACCGATATAGCTCTTAGGGTTAGTAAGTTGAAGTGGCAATGGGCAGGCCACATCGCTCGTAGAACTGACAACCGATGGGGAAGAAAGGTTCTCGAGTGGCGACCACGAACCGGAAGACGCAGCGTAGGCCGGCCCCCCACTCGGTGGACTGACGACCTGGTTAAAGCCGCGGGGAGCCGATGGATGCAGGAGGCGAGCAGCCGCTCAAGGTGGCGTGCTCTGGGGGAGGCCCATGTTTAGCAGTGAACGTCTTCAGGCTGATGGTGATGTTCTCTGTGATGGCGAGTAATCAGACACTGTAGGAATACGGTAGGATGCATGCTATTAAAAATGAACAAGTAAATATTATTTTCATATAGTAGGTTAAAAATGAAGTCTATAATCTGAAGGGGGCATCGCCTGTCCCTTTGTCGCAAAGCAGAGCATCCCCACAGTTATTATGAAAACATGTGGTTGTGACGTCACATGCCAAAGACATTGTATATAAAGCTACCACAGCTTAGTAAAAAGTCCTCTCTAAGGGTAGGCAACGCACCGGCAATGTATTCGGTGTTGCAGATGTCCATAGGCGGCGGTGACCACTTATCAGCAGGTGGGCCGCCTGCTTGTTTGCCAATCATCTCATAAAAAAAGGTAGAAGGACCAAGAACTGACGTCACTGCATGTTTGAGCTGTCTCTTTCTATTCCTATATTTTAAAACGCTTGTAACTATGTTATATTTAGAGATATTTAGTTTTTGTTTTCACGACTGTTTATTGTTTGAGGAATATAGCGAAGAGCCTCGACCAATACCTCGAGGGGCTCTCGCTAGACGGTTGGATCAAGGGTCAGATTCAGAAGGCAGTACTCCTTGACATGGCACGTATTTGTCAGGAGGTTCCTCACTCTGCAGCCCTGACCACCGGTAGCTTGGGCCTTGCCCCGCTGCCGGCGGCACTCTAGGTTTAGGTTTTTTTATAATATTTTTGTAATTTATTTTATAGGAATATTGTAAAAAACTTAAATTTAAGAAAATGAATTAAATGAGGAATATAATTATTAATTTATGCAATTAAAATAGCAGGCAACTAGTCTATTATATTATCACAAAACAAATAATTAATTCGATTACATAACATTTGCTTTCTCTTTCAGTTTTGTGTATCCAAACAATCAACACGATAGCCTGACTGTAACACTCGGAGTAAGTGCGGGCGACCCGCTTTGTGAAACAAGGATGACACTTCTCAGCAAACTGGGGCTCGCCGGCGTGACGCATTACAACCTATACCGTGACAACCCTATCAGCGCCGAGCTGTTGGCTTTCATCAGGATATTCAGCATGAATCAAGGTTCGTTCCATATTCAACTCTATTGTTTTATAAAATAAGGGTCACTTTTATAAAGCGAGTCTTGATGAGGTGACGCATTATAACTATGATTATAACCTATACCGTGACAACCTTATCAGCGCTGAGCTATTGGCTTTCATCAGCTTAAATCAAGGTACATTCTATATTCAACTCTATTGTGCTTATAAATAAGGATTACCTTAAAGTGGGTTATCCTGGAGTGGCACATTGCAATCTATACCGTGTCAGCATCGAGCTATTGGCTTTCATCAGGATCATCAAGTCTGAAGACGTTCACGGCTGAACTAAGGCCTACCCCACAGAGCGCCACTTTGAGCGGCTGCTTGCCTCTTGCATCCATCGGCTCCCGCGGTTTTAACCAGATCGTCGGTCCACCTAGTGGGGGGCCAGCCTACGCTGCGTCTTCCGGTTCGTGGTCGCCACTCGAGAACCTTCTTCCCCATCAGTTGTCAGTTCTACGAGCGATGTGGCCTGCCCATTGCCATTTCAACTTACTAATTATAAGAGCTATATCGGTAACCTGAGCTCTCGGCGAATAACTTCGTTTCGGATTCGATATCGCTGTGCTGTTTATAAATAAATAAATGAACCTTATGGTTTTTTACAGAAGAGCTAACGAAATGGTCAAGCGAAGGCACTCCAGGTGACTTGGTATCATCGGACGAGCTGAGCTCTCAAGCGGTGGGCGCGGATCTCGACCGCCGCGCCTATACATACCTACTTACTAGGTGCAAGCTTTTACTAGCCTCTTATAAAAAGGGGGGTGATCCAGACAACGTTCACAGGTAAATGAACCATACTGCGATACGGAATGGTAGAATGAACGGTTTCTTAATATTTTTGATCCTATTCGATTAGGCATGTCAGTAAAGATCTGTGTACTTTCTGTCCATGAATCCCCAGTATGAGTTCAGTCAGCACAATTTTTAGAATGAACCGGTTTTTTCCTCATCAAGGGTTTGCGTACTTTCTGTCCATATTCCCCGACATGAGCTCAGTGATTTAGGACAAAATCCCACACATATTAGAAAGAACCGTTTATATAATCGCTATTTATGAGGCTATAACGAGCGCTTGCATACTTTCTGTCTGCAAATCCCCAAAATTAATCAGTCAGGAGTTGATAGTGTTTCGAAACAACAAACCCACAGATCTCGAATATAACGGGTATTTTTTAATATTTGAAATTCCTATTGTTAAGCAACACAAAAAGGGAATACATGTAATTCCTGTTCTCGAATCCCAAAATGGGGATTTAGACAAAATGATCACAAATCTCCATTGATGGGGAAAGTCCATGGGGAGCTTTGCACTACCCCACTATAAGATGTAAGAGGTTTTAAAAAATTTATTTTATTTGCACAATAATTCCGGTTCGAGTATAAATTGGTTATTTTTTTTTAAATTAATTTCGTAAAAAGTCACATGGGCTTACATATTACTTGCTACTTGCTTTACATACCAGTAAACCTCACAGAGGTTCGTCTAAGCACGAAGAGTCCTGAAGCTAAAAAAAATACAATAATAATTATTATTATTTTTGTGGTAGGACTTTTCTGCAAAGTTCGTCTAGGTAGGTACCGCCACTTTGCCAGTTATTCTGCCGCCAAGCAGTAGTGTGCAAGTACTACTGTGTTCCGGTTTGAAGGGCATTGTAGCTAGTGAAATTACTGGGCAAATGAGACCTTACGATCTGATCTCACGGTCTAGTAATCATATTACTGGGCCGTGTGATGTCTCAGGATGACGTGCGCAGTGCAGTGTTACGCAAAACTTTATACTTGAGTTCCGAGTGGCAATCTGTTATGGGCAGCCGTGACGCTTAACATCAGGCGAACGACTCGCTCGTCACGTCATTTGTTCACAAAAAAAAATTACTTATCCATGTTATTATATACTTGTGTAAGTAAATACGTGTACAATAATAATACAGTGGTAAACAAGCTCTTATGATTGTTTATTTAGGTAAATAGTTACATTACATAATTATAATCTTGAATAATAACATTAATGTTTCAGGAAAAACATTAAACTTCTAAAGGAATGCGAAGTACAAACTCTAGAAGGTGCCATCAAATATTTAACAGAATCCCTTGAAAAGTTACCCACCGAGACTCAACAATGATCGAACTTTTCTAATTCATACACGACTTTGAAGTCTTTAAACTAATCATGACAGTATTGTGAATTTCTGCAATTTGGAAATATTTTTTTACCTACTTTAATACTTAAGAACAACGAATTTTTATGATCACAATCTTTTTTGTTATAGTTTTTTAAGTATGATTTATTAAGCGTATTGTTTTTTTTAGTTGTAGATTTACGTACTTAAGTTATTATTGTGTGCAATTTTTAATATTATATGCATCGAGTTTCCAGAAAGATTTTCTTTTTTAAATTTTCATAGTACGTCCACATATATAAGTTATTTACTAATAAACAATAGTAGTTCAATAATTATATTTATTGGTTTTAAGCTAATAAATAAAACTTATAATTTTTTGGATATGAAAATATACTCGTTATTCATAGATGCAATTCTTGCAGTCAATGAGGAGTTTTATTTAAAAAAAAGCTAGTTCCGCTTCTTTTACTAGATGGCGCAGTAAGTAATAGTTTATACCTTTCAAACCAAGGAGTAGTTGAAACATAAGAAAATGCTTCGAAATTCAGTTGAGTGGACCACGAGTACATTGTCCGTAGTATCTCCTAAGTAGTCTGTGGTGCATTCTTCTTAAGTAAATTGAAGTGCAGCAGAACTGCGAGACCGATAAACGTTAATTTTATGATCCAAAATAAAGCCGAGCTATCGCGCAACGAAAATAAAACAAACGCAACAGTTTAGAGTTGGCAGTCAGTATCGTGACACATTTCCTATAACCTGTGGTCTATGCTTGAAACAGTGACAGTGTCAGATTTTGGTAAAACCACCACTGGCGCCATCTATTGGGTCATACATAAAAACCTATTTCTATTTTTTAATAAAACGTCTCATTACATAAATATATTGACCAAAATACGTCTTAACCACGTTAATGTAATCAGTAGATGCCTTACATATTAATAAAAATAACGTATTCTACTATTTACAATATTTAGAACAAATAACTTAATTAAATATATAAATTAAGCTTAAAACTAATGCAGTTAAAATACGGAAGTAAATTCACTGAAATATCAAAATACTATTATTATGGTTACTGTTCCTTAGTTATATTTTATCACAAAATTCTAGCTGTTATAGAAAAAACTAGACAAACGGAGGAGAAATATTTTACAGGAATAAAATAGTAGTCCTCACTATTTGTCTTCACAACTTACAAATAACACAAAAGTATATGACATTTCAAAAAGTATTGTAATCATGAGGAAGTTCGACTCATGCGAACAAACGTACCTATACCTGTTTCAAAAGAGATTGGTTGAGATGGTTATTATAATCACATTGATTCTTTATCGCATTCTCTGTAAAGCTAAACTACTTAAAAGAATGTTTGTTTTCTTAAAGGGGAATGGCAAAAGTACGGAGATAGGTATTTTAATTTACTCTAGTTTTAGCGAATACTGTAGGTAGGTACAGAATTGACATGTGCGTGCATCTAAAAAAATCTTCCCTTAACAGGCCTCTTATTGATAGTAATGATGGGTGGTATGTGATGCCCCTTGGGATTAGAACAATATAAGATATTGTTCAACTGAAAAATTTACAATATTGTTCTTCTAAACAATACAGGTAAAATATTGTTCGACTGAACAATATACAATATTGTTCTTACAAGTCTGAGGCTGATGCCTATTCCCCTATTATAATTACCAAATACGCAACACGCATAGCGCTCTGGGTCCCGTGTAATGAACAATACGGAAATATTTAAATTTACACTATTTGCGATGTAGCATGGTGTGGGTAACATTAGGCGACAGCTGTCAGTATCTCATGACTCCGGAATCTACTGAACAATATACAATATTGTTCTTACAAGTCTGAGGCTGATGCTCATTCTCCCCAACTCCCTTGGCTTAAGATATTCGTGACACCGCAAGTTTAAAAGCGGTGGTCCTACCTAGGCACTATCATTACCAAACACGCATAGCGCACGGGACCACAAAGCATCACAATTAAAGGAACATGTGCTTGAAAAGAATTGTTCCGACGTCATTTTTCCAGTTAAACTAAGATATAAAATCAACCGTAAAGCTATTTAATCCGCCCTTTATGCGGCACGTATGCGTGATGTGACGCCGTCGCTTCTCTCCTGCAACCCCTTGCAGCGACCAAAATGGCTCCAAATAAGGCAGCTATAAGGACGCCACATGACGCTATGATGGCCGATAGCGCTGTGGTTTTCATGCAGGTTTGACCCTCTTTTGATGCTGGAAACAGAATATTAACTCTAATTATTTTATTTCAATAATTTTTACACAGATAGATTATTAATAATGATAGTATCGGTATGCGTCATGTCGTCTCTAGGATGTGACGGCTCCTAGTAGTACTTTTAAGTATGTACCTAAGTATTGCAAGAGTCGTCTTTCACTCTATACAAAACAAAATATTTCTTATATTTATATTTCTTTCTTTTTATAAGTCGGAAAATTACAGAAAACCCCGTTATTTTCATAACGCTAACGCGCGTGAAGATTTTTTGGAAAAATTAGTGAATTAAATGTGTGTAGGTACTAATACTGTACCCCACTCGGTGGACCGACGATCTGGTGAAAGCCGCGGGGAGCCGATCAAGATGATGACTAATAATACCCTAGAATGCTATTTTTCAGATCAGACAAAGTAAGGTTGGTCACATTTCAGCTAAAGATCAACCCTACCCTGTCTGAGGAATGTAGTGAAACACTACCCTGTCTTCTGATAGGTATAAAAAGGGTTTTACAACTAGGCGCTAATCTTTACCAGTACTAGAAGCAGTTTCAGAGTCCTCCTCCCCCTCTTGAAGTACCCGTAGCGACTGGAACAGCGATATATTCTCGGAGAGCCTCGGCGCCACGCTGGCCGCCACTTCAGGCAGATTCGCGATGGAACGACGGCGGACGCTTTTCATGTTCCGCCAGTGGCATGGTTGTGACTGAAATAGGTGAAAATGGCTTGCTGAAGTCACAACTTATATACAGGATGCAATTTAATTCATTAGCATAAATTGAGTACATCATTCTTGATGATTATTAAATAGGAAATAATGCAAATTAAACTATTTTTTTATTGAAAATTATGAAGTTTAACGTAGTCGGCACCTTTGTTTTATATACTTTTAAAAGTTTTATTGCTTTGTATGTCATAAATAAAAGCCGTACTTGATAATTTTAATTTAATTTTGTACTGTAGCAGTTGGTTAAGTAGATTATTCAATTTTCTGGAGTTATTATCAATACTAAATCGATACGTTACATTTCATACATTTTGGCCCACACGTGACCGGTGTCAGGAGTAGGTACCTAGTTTCAAAGGAAGCTAATGAATTAAATTACACCCAGTAGAAGTTATTTTGCGAAATATATCATACGCTTTGAAACCGTGGACGGCAGCTAGCATCTTCATATTAGCTGCTGGTTCACGGTTTCACACGCATAGACTAAAACTAGCGCGTTTTTTGAGTTTTGACCCTTATGTCCTAAGACATCTTTGGTTGTGAGTATCTTTATAAACCGTAAACATTTTTTGATCAATAATATTGGGCATTACCCGTGGCCCACTTGCTTATCTCATTAGAACGCTGGTAAAAAGGAAATATTTGTAAAATAATTAACAGAAAAATACTTCACTCGATTTTTTGAGCTAAAAACTCGTAAAAAGTGATCGCTGAAGTAGGTAGTGCTTCAAAATAGGAAAGGATACGGGGTAAGGACCTACAAGCCAATCACCCAAACAGAAGGTGTGTTCTGGAGATCGTAATGTATCTACTTACGGGGCACCTTCCGTGGCACATTCGCACGTCACATTCAATGTAAAGCGCGGGCGAGCCGGTGAACCGAAACGTCTTCATGTACGCGTACACTTGCGTCTCGAACACGCCAGCCTCAGACCACGAGCCGCGGAATCGGGAGATCAACTTGTCGTCTACTGGGCAACTGGAAAAGATATATTTTAATTTATTATATATTTTAACCACCAACTTTGCACCAGCATTGCCACCAGCATTGCACTCGCCCAGCGTGTAGGGTTCAATCTGTCCATGACAGAGAAAAGGCCCGTATGCCAGCAGTGGAACGTATTGGGCTAATAACGACGTAACACAATATTTAAAACTGTCTCTTAATTTTTCGGTGGAATCGGTGGGAAAAGATTCATATAAATTGTATCAGGCGTTTGTTACTTCGCAACATAACACAACAACAACCAAGTGGTAACAGACAAGTGTTTTTTTTTAATATTAAGTACCTACTTATATTATCAGCACCTACCCAATACTTAGTACCTAGTAGTGCAGGAGGCGAGCAGCCACTCAAAGTTGCGCTCTGTGGGGGAGGCCGTATGTTCGGCAGTGGGCGTCTTCAGGCTGTTGATGATGATGACCTAATTGTAGATTTTTATACATTCATCAAAGACTGAGCTGCCCTAAAAATTAGATAACAGAATTGCTGTTTTGTTAGACAAACGCCACATACCCATATTCATCAATCAGCTGTATCCTTTTCGTGGCTCCATTGTGTGCGTAGCAATCGTTCACCACAATGTCGAACCCATCTGAAATTTAAATTGGAACTCTCATAATAGCCTCATGAGAGACGAACTCTTCAAACAGATCATACCAGGCGCGGATACAGATAGGGTGCTATAAAATATCTTAAAGACAGATTAATTTTTAATGTAGGTAAAGGAAAATAATTACAATCAAACAAATAAAAACAGTATATGTATACGATACAACACCACTTGGTTAATTACTCCCGCGCTTGGTGTGGACTGCCTGCGTCAAGCAAGGGGCGCGCCCGTACGCCCCCCGCCTGTATCCGCGCCTTGATGATACACTAGATACATAAGGCATTTTTTTTTGTTGGTAGATAAGTATTTCAGTTGCATATTGTATGGTTAGAGAATTTGAGAACTATTATGCAATGCATTTTAGTTTCAGTTATACCTAGCTTTCAAATAAGACATGTACCTACCTACATTTATTTATAGAGCAGTAGCAGTTTTTTTTATCTCAGTTTTATTATACGTATTTCACGTAGATTTCACGAAATATTTAAGATCAATGACCTTGTGCATTGAACTAAAATTAATATATCCCGGGATTGCATCAAATCACGCGATTTGAACGGTTCCAAAACCGTTACAAAACCGCCCTTAGTTACGGTTCTAATTGATATTCAAAAACATGTAGCTCAGTGAGGCGGTACCTTGATTTTCAAATCGTTTATTAATTTGCAGCAGAACGCAACGAAAGTTACTGTTAACTTTCGTTCTGTCGTCAATTGGAGACGCCCTAAGATTTTGAACGGCATTGTTGATTGATGGATTAACTGTTTGGAAACTTTTAATATTACGCACTTTTAGGAAGGTCATTCTTTATCTTTAAAGTTGAATGCACCTATACCATATGTGTAATAAATACTAATAGTGAGTCAACTCTGCGGCTACATGGAGCAACGATGGGGTGCGGTATGAAGGAGAGCGGAGGTCCCCCCCTGTCCGTGACGTCTGCGGTAGTACCGACCGGCTCGCTTGCGTGTCGGTACGCCCGTTCAGGCACGTCGCTTACACAGAACAAGTTGCATGGATTGTGTTCAAGCTACTCTTGCGATCCGTTAGTATAGAATATACTATGGAACTACATTGTTTGCATATAATTTGATAAAATTGAATGTTTACTAAGAAGTACCTGCCTCTTACCTACCTAGATCCTACTTCAAGATAATGTGTATGTACTTATGTATCGATTTTAGCCGCATGAAAATCTTTGTTAGTATAATACTGCATCAGTGAATTAAAAATTCTTCTATTATACGTATATTGAACGTACTACGTGGATAGAAGAAGAATACTGCGACCTATCTTTTCGTCCAAAATACGAATAACTATATAACGAAGGTTTTTAATCAGTGTGTGTTGCCAGTGATGACTTATGGAACTGAGACATGGTCTCTTACTATTGGCCTCATTAATACCTCAGCTCAAAGATGCGCAGGGAGCATATATGCTCGGTGTTTCCCTGCGAGATGAGATCGTGACGTAAGGAGATATACAGGAGAACTAAAGTGACCGCTATATCTCTTAAAATTAGCAAGTTGAAATGGAAATGGCAACCCACATCGCTCGTAGAATCTGGTGAAAACTGCGGGGAGCCGATAGATACAGGCGAGTAGCCGCTCAAAGTGGTGCTCTGTGGGGGAGTCCTATGTTCAGCAGTGGGCGTCTTCAGGCTGATCATGATGATACTACGTAGTCTACGTATAACTTGCAGTAAAATACTGAGAACTTAACTGAATCGAGATATCATCATAAAACAGTAGTGCGGTAATGTAAAGTAAAAAGCACGCGTCCGTAATATCTTGGATTATGAACCCAAAAGCGGTGTGATAAGAGCCACTGTACGAACAACTGTGACAAAAATAAATTGTTACGAAACACAAAATTATTATCTAAGAAAAAGTTTTTCTGACAACCCTTGCTTAATATAAGATTTTAAACTGTCATGGTCACTAACACTACTACAATATTGTTTATTAACGGGATATTTACCATGTATATTAACCGTCCGTCCGTGATCATGGTGCTTGCAACAGCATCGTAATATCGGCAACTCAAAACAAATAATATACATGGTAAATATCCCGTTAATAAACAATATTGTAGTAACCCTTGCTTATTTTTAGGGACTAGACGTCGAGACGGTATTGTAGTTATTTTGCGGTATAACAAAGGAGTTGACCCACTATTAGTATTTATTACACATATGCCTATACTATCGTAGTTAGGCAGTACCTACTCTAATATTTAATTGATAAAAGGGTGAAAGCGGTTCTAGCTTTATTGTTGTTCCTTTGTTGTTTAGTAATTCTCGTGTCAGATATTCTAGTTTCATCAGAGCTCTAAGTTCTTATGCTTATACGCGTTACTTTTTCCATAAATTTTTCATCTACCCTATTGGGTTCCATTATAATAGAATCCAAACGAAAAAACACGAGACCAACGTCTGACGCTGTTTCCACTGAACGTTGGGAGGGAAAACTCTTCGTGCTACACTTAGCACGAAGAGTTTCCCCTCCTAACGTTATGGTTAGATGATGTTCAAAAAAGGCAGACAGTTCTCAGCAAATACAGGAATAATTGGATTAGCAGTAGCAGCCTTACCATAAGCGCTTCTCATATAAATCAGTAACGTCAAGGGATCACCAACTCGGACCGGGCCCGAGATCCTCGCTCCGGTCGCGCCGTATCCCGATCTGATCTCCATGTAGCATTCCGGCGGTTGAAGAGTGAACACCACCGGGTTACCCGTTGCCACCCTGGAAAGGGAATTAGATGTTATCAGCCGCGAAAGACCGGCAGAAATCTGAGACGTAGACAGGTAAGTAACATATTGATGTTTTACCTAATAATAATCTCTTTACATGGTCAATCGCATACGAGAGAAGTTTGAAGAAGGAACTCAATATTAACAGCTAAAAAATTGCGATCCGGGCGGGCACTTTTAAACGTTCAACAATAGCTGTTTGGAAAATTAATTGCGTTTTGGTTAGGTCTGATGGGATCATCTAAATGATACCTTTATAAACATTAAGTATCTCAACGCAGCATCTCACAATAAATGCTAGCAGCAACAAAAAAATAGCTACAAGAGAAGTTCTCAAGTTTTTTGTTTATGTGATGGGCGTTATAATCTGACCCAATAAGCACGGAAATCAGGTCTCGGTATAATCCATCCCGAAAGCATGTTATTAACCGCTGTGCTATAGAAAGCGAAGGTGTTTCAATCAGCCACCAGCCCGGCGCCGTGGGAAAATGAGAGCATTATTACAAATTATAACGGGCGATGATAACTTTACTATTTATTTATTACGGTGTGTTCTTGGAAGCTGTACAAAATACGTAACCGGTATCTCTGTTTCGTACTTTATAAACTACTAGCTAAGTATTGCCCGCAAATTCGCATGCGTAGTAGCAGGCTCGGTCTTTAGCCTCACCAATAACTGCATTTTCTATTTTTTTTCTTTGGGTTAAAACCTAATTTGGACTATTACGAACATTTAAAAAAATAATGATGCCTGATAATGAATGATGATGATTCATAATATTTATTAATGACTATAGCCTGGGCACCTTCAAGGCTAGAAGGAAAGTACCTTCTAGGTTTGCGCGCTATATCTTCGGTCACAGCATTGCTTACCATATCACCGTGATGGCCAAACGTAGACGTATTATCTATAAGTCACATTGTCACTTTAGTGCTCCACTTACTCGACATCCAAAAACGGAAATGTGACGGTCTTCCAGAAGTCGTATCCATATTCACAGGTGACCTTGAAGTGCTCGTCCAGCTCCTCTTCAATCAGAGGGTTGTACTGCACTGTGATCGTGTTCCACATAAGATTTTTCTGTAAACAAATAAAATATACAATAGCGGTAGGTACCTTTACCCCAGGTGGACCCAAACCACTTTCACAATATTTTCAATCAATGCCCTAAATAGATAAGTAGGTATAGGGTAGGTACCTACATAATTATTGGTGTGGCTAACCAGTTACCTATGTGTGTTTTTCTTGTGCTCTAATAGACTTTTTGAGAACTAAAGTGATCGATGTACATACACATCGCTTGTAGAACTGACAACCGAAGGGGAAGAAAGGTTCTCGAGTGGTGACCGTGAAAACCGCGGGGAGCGGATGGATGCAGGGGGCAAGCAGCCGCTCAAAGTGCGCTCTATGGAGGAGGCCTATATTCAGCAGTGGACGTCTGCAGGCTGTTGATGATGATGATAAATACACTTGTCTAATAGGCTCGATAAACTTACTGTGGGATGTTTCTTGGAGTCATCGTGCTGACTGTTCCTACCCAATGTACCACATCGGTTGAGCTGGATGTAGAACTCGTAGTAGTCACGCCCTGTTCCGTTTATGTACATGCAGTCTGGATCGTACGAATATCCTAAAAAAAAGAATATTTCATTGCATATATACCACAGGCAGGGACGTAGGTATATAAACCATACCTATACAGCACAGAGTCAAGTTAAACGCACATCAGAGCCACTGAGCTATTTCTCAAGATTAGTATAAGGTGGCGCCGAGTCCATACCGATGTACTTAGGTATTTAAGTAGGTATCTAAGTAGGTACAGAGCTATTATCCTTGAACGCTGCAATCGTACACGGAAATTACAGTTTAACGCCAATTAGTCCGATACCAACTGGGCAGATTCAAGTTACCACAATGTTATGCAAAATTTGGCAGAGCATGGGAGCCCTCTTAAATATTTATTTTATTCTGTTTTTTAGTATTTGTTGTTATAGCGGCAACAGAAATACATCATCTATGACAATTTCAACTGTCTAACTATCCCGGTTCATGAGATAAGTACAGCCTGGTGACAGACGGATAGACAGACAGACAGATGGACGGACAGCGGATCCTTAGTAATAGGGTCCGTTTTACCTTTTGGGTATGGAACCCTAAAAAGGATTCCTGCGTAAGTATTTTTATCTCATGTTTTATTATAAGGGATCTACACGTAATGAAGTAGTGGCGCCAAAGACCCGTATAAAGTTACATAGTTAACATATTGCGGATATCACACCGAGTTTACCTATATTCCTGCGCATCTCATTAGAAAACAATCACTGCGAGACTGTTAGATAGACTCATTAGCATGGTCTGCCATCCTATGCACAGTAATATTGAAATGCAAAAACGCATAATGGCATTCCGATCGACACCTCACGTGAATGGTAGATATCGCGTGGGAGAGAGAGCTTTAACACTTTTTTTATCTTTCGTGACTTGTACTCATATTAATACAAAGTTAATAACGAACATAATTTTATATAGATATTAGGTACTTAGGTATGTAGAGGTACATAGAACACACCTAATTTATTTCTTATCAGGAAATCTGTTTTCGATTTTCTTATAGGTACAAACGGATACCACCTTCTAGAGAAGCATCAAGCATGTTCCATCGTCGACCGCGTCGTCACTTATCATCAGGTGAGAGACTGGTCAGATGCAGGCCTATCAAAGGTAAAAAAAAAACAAAACTAAACAATGTCAAGAGACGCTTTTCACCCAAAGAAATTATTGTATCAATTTTGAAAGCGGAAAGACTAAAGTTTACAAAGGTTATTATCGCCTTTCTAGACTAACTGTGCCAGGATTTGTTCTGCGCTTCGAGATAGTCATAAAATGTTCCAAGAAATGCAACGGGAAAAACTGACAAAACATTGTTGGAAACACAGCAGATCGATTCAAAACAGTCGTGTTGGCTGCAGCACGCTGATGTTAAGCGATGACAAAATAAGTTATTGTAATTAATTGCTTATTTTGATCAACAAGGATGCAGCGAGCGATTTGTAATCATTGAATCTTACGCTTATGTACCTACCCTTAGAGTATACATTACCTACCTAAATAGATTCTACGTAAGGTATCTTTTATCCTTATCCTTAGTGAGTATGTCAAAGCGAAAAAACACCTAGCTGGCCCTATATATATTACGCCTATAAGTATACGGCTAAAACTATGTGTTTTATTTTAATCTATCTAACAAAATGATAATAGGTACTTAATACCTACCTATACATATTAATATACCTGCCTACTTAACGTAGCAGTCTTAACAAGCGGCTATACCTATACGGCAAACGCCTAGATACTTATAACCTGCAACTTCGCTGGCTTTAACGGAATCTTGAGAATAAATCGCTTGTCTCACGAATCACTGAACAATGTAGACCTTAATCTTACAATTTAATCGTAATTGCAAAGGGGAAGGTGCATAATAGTTTAAGTACATGTGGGTGTAATTTGCTAATTGAGTCAAAAGGGGACTTGTTTGTAGGGAATTGCTGAGAGTTGCTTTGTTTGAGGCGTGAAGTATAGAGAGTAGATGAGTAGACTGCTGGAGTAGACGAGTATGTACACGCTTAGCACATAGTGCGGCGTATTTAGTGCCTGTTTGTAGTGTTTTGCGGAAAGTGGGTCACAGAACCTAAATTCAGAGTGTTGTGTAGTGTAGATCCCGAGCTTACTAGTGTCGCACAATTTAAAAAGACGACGTCATCAACAGCCTGAACACGTTCACTGCTGAATATAGGCCTCCGCCAGAGAGCGCCGCTTTGAGCGGCTGCTTGCCTCCTGCACCCATCGGCTCCTCGCGGTTTTCACCAGGTCGTCGGTACACCGAGTGGGGGGCCGGCCTACGCTGCGTCTTCCGGTTCGTGGTCGCCATTCGAAAACCTTTTTTCCCATCGGTTGTCAGTTCTACGAGCGATGTGGCCTGCCCGTTGCTATTTCAAGAATACGTATTTCCAGCGTATAGAAAAGTACAAGAATATGTATATTATGATAAGCATGCAGATTGGCAAATACTCAGACTACCTACTTTAAATCTTTCCAGCAATAGAGATGTATTAATTCCTTCATATAAATATTTGAGCAATAAGTACGTGAAATAGTTATTCCGGAATAAAGGTTTTGACTCGATACCGACGATTTACTGAACTATGTATATACCAGTAGGTATACGGTGTAGCTTTGTTGTAGTATGTTACCATTATGCTTTTTGTTTCAGGAATTGCTTCCGACTTTAGGTAAGCTTTTTTTATATACTTAATATAATATGTTTTTGAAATTATTCAAATTTACATATTGCCCACTAATGCGGTCTACTATTCACAGATGCACGATAACTTGGTGTGATTTTACGATGATAGACCGACAAAATATTACCAATCTCTGCGTCTCTACGCCTTTTTACCCAACGTTCCTACAAACTTCTCACACCATTTATTTCCCTTAGATATCTTTTACAACTACATTAACCAAGATATCATCTCTCACAAAACAGTTTCGCTACTGTATACGCATTGTGTATAATCTTAGATCATTGCAATGTAGGTATTATGTATGAGACTGAGCTAACAATGATAATAGTCGCTCCTGTTAAGTTAACTGGCTCATAATAAAGTTAGGAGTAGTAAAGTTCTCAGGGAAACGCTTTAATTATTGTTGGACTAAAATGAGATGAAATTACTTATTTAGTTGTTCGAATAACGACCAGATGACAAATTCTATGTTTACTTTCCGTTACAAACAGTGCAATGGATATACCTAGGCATAGACCTGTATTAAGCTAAGGCTATGGTAGTACTGTTATTTGCGAATATTATTATCGACCCTTTTTCATTATTTTATAATTGTTGAGCATTTAACGTGTAAGTATAAAATATATTTACACTTATGTAATACTGGAATTTATATTACGAAACACGTTCAAAATTACACCGATTCCACAGAAAGGACAATGGAAATTAACTATTTGTTTCTTCTATGTATTTAAGAAAGACATAAATAAACAAACTGAACTATGTATATAACAGTAGGTATACGGCGTAGCTTCATTGTAGCATGTTACCAATACGCTTTTTGTTTCAGGAATTGCTTCAGCAGACTTTATTTAACCTTTACCAACAAACATAAAACATTCAATAAATGAAAACTACTGTGTCGATATGTTGATAATAGCCTTTACATAAAAGATTTCCTGTTTACCCAAACAATACGTAAGCATTCGGGCATTTTAAGACCAATTGTGTAATTCGACTTCGGAACACCTAAATAAACCGATGTATCAGTCACATTTAATGAAATTTGAATTGTTGCCAACGGGGCATTTCCCATTGCCGGGTGAAAGTACCTTGAGATCTATGACCCTGGGGGTCTAGCAAAGATCCCTTCCCCCGGGATCTTTGCTAGACCCCCCCCCCCCCCCCCCCCCCCCCCCCAGATCCTCGGTGATTTAAGTGACGACTACTTTCATGCATTGATCAGCCGATTGGCCGAGAATTAGGCACAGCATGAAGACAGTCAACTTACAACAACTTTGCTATCAATCTTGGACTCTGAGCAATATATCATCGTCCTTTTTCCCCCAACTACACCTATCAGACTAACGCCAGTTAGGTACATACCTGCAGAGTAGACCAATCCACTGAAAGAGCCGTTGAAGCCCACTCTGATTTTCATGAAGTCATCTTGGCATTCAGCTTCAATGTCTGTAAAGAGACACATTTATATGAAGACATGGGTGTTGAAGACAAATATGGTTCTATGCGTATAACAGAACCGATCGGTCGGATTCATGCCCACCGTCTAATTTGTATACCGTGTTTTTTGTTGTGTTGGCATTAACCCTTTTCTAAAAAAAAAATTCAAATTCAAATTCAAATTCAAATTTATTTATTTGCATTCATGTACAGTTTCAGTGTCAGGTCTTAATAACTAAGCTTATAAGATAGGTACATGAAACCCTGTAAGGGCGTTTGCAAGTCTTGCAACAAAGTGCGGTTTATAGATACTAATACTTATATTATAGTCTTTGCAACCAGCCAGATTCATACTAACATTTCATTTCAAATCCTTATCGTTCATAAATTCATTAATACTGTAATATGTTTTCAAACGCTTTCAAATCCTTCATTCATGAGTTACAGAAGTAAGCCCATAAATGTTACATACAGCTTTGACACCTTTTCGTTAGCCGCAGCAGCAGCACCACCACGTTGTCGAATGTCTAATGTATAATTGTATATATATACCTACCGACCCCCGAGGCCCCCCCCCCCCCCCGACCACCGATGCGACCTGCGATGTAGTTGTAGGTACTGTTTAATTAGCTCTCTAATTAAGTTTTGTTCTTTAACAAAAGGAAGTTTATCTAACAAACTATTGCTTGTGCAGTTTTAATCTCCATATCCTGTCTCTGAACATATGAATAGTTCCATAAAAACAAATAAAAGGCAGACAAAGGGTTGCGCAAGCGGCGCCACGCGTTTACGTTGGATTGCATCTCAATTTGCGAGGTTTCGACACCAGGGCTTAGAGATTTTTAAGGGATTTTTTTTATTACTTCTGCCATTTTAATTAGAAATATTGATTATTGCATGGGCAATGCAAAAGTTTTAAGACAAGCTTCAAGACATCACTATTAAAGAACGCAAATAGGCATAGCGCAACAAAAACATATTTTGCATCTGATCAGATATGATCGGAATTTCTCCTGATCACACTATGAGTTTGAACCGATCATATTATGATCCATGGCACGAAAACTAAATAACCAATCGTGAGAGTACCTAATTGTACGAGCCTACAAGACATCTTACATTCAGATGCAAGGAATTTGAATCACAAACGGGAATAAAATCCGCATTTAAATGTCTCTTATCTATTTCTCCGTACTCTATTATTTGGACATAAGTTAACTTGAACAGGTAATGAATGAGTGAACAGGTATCTTCTAGGCAAGTATGCATCACCGCAGGCCGCGTCATCACTTACCATCAGGTGAGACAGTGGTCAAATGCTATGCCTACTATACTACATTATTAAAAAAGAAGCTTGTCACGGTTGCTGTCCCGGTTTTAGGGACGAATGGATGCGGGCTCAAATGACGTTCGTGATTCAAATTCCTTTAAAATTAATCTATTGATTAAAGCATACTACTGGGTGTAATTGAATTCATTAGCATCCTTTGAAACTAGGTACCTACCTCCTGACACCAATCACGTGTGGACCAAAATTTTTGAAATCTAACGCATCGACTTGGTATTGATAATAACTACAAAAAATGGGATAACTTAGTCAACTGCTACAGTACATATTAAATTAAAATAATTGAACACTGTTTTCAATTATTACATACAAGGTGAAAAAACATTTAAAAGTATAAAAATCATTCGTGCCAAGTACATTAGCGCAGCTATCACCTACATAATTTTCAGTAAAGAAATAATTTCATTTGCACTCTTTAATAATTATCATGCAACAAAGAGAAGGAGTTCTCCTACTTGTTCCATGTAATTATCAATAAATGATCAATCAATGAATATCATGCACTCAATTTATGCTAATGAATTAAACTGCACCCTGTATATACTGCTATAAATATATTTAAATCTTACATTGCACTCGGCTCCCGTTCGTCCGATGCCGCCTGTACTCCCGCTCCCAGGCCGGCGGTTCTCGCCAACCATTGTCAGTCGGCGGAGAACGCGGCTTTATGCTCACTGGGATGAAACTGTTCTTGTCAGAGAGGAACACCACCTGATGTGTGGAAAAATAAGCATTAGATTAGAATTCAAGGCAAAATGTCGACCACGACAATAATCTGAATCGGCTCTCAGACGCGCTTGATGCTAGCATCTGAAACCACTTGACCCATTATGATTATGTAAAGCCGTGTCTCTTGCTCGTGTTTTTTGACAAACATTACACAAAACATCGCAACAAAGGGGCGTGGTCATATACATTTGTCTAGTTTTTGGCTTCCGAGGTGCATAAAATTATATATACTCTTTGGATGTTTTTGTGTAATGTTTCGACAAAACACGAGGAGGAGACACGGCTTAAGCCACACAACAAAACTGCTCTCTAAACTAAGATAGGTATAAATTCATGCGGTCCATAGTATAGTATGCCTTCTGGCTTACCTTCCTGTGGACTGAGCTGAGTACCAAAGATCGGGAATCCGAGCTCAGTGTGAATTGAGAGAGGTCTATATCAAGCAGAGGACTAATACAGGCTAATTGTATTGATGAATACACTATTAGTAGTTATGGAGAATATTTTGGATAATATACCTAATAAGATAAAAAAGGATAAAGATTACGATAATTCGTATAGTAACTTTTCTTAGCTGTAATTCTGCTACGTAGAAAAGGCAGGCGTTTCTTTCAAGTCCTAATCGTTGTTTTTACGCCTTTGATGCAAATGTACCACATAAGTAGTAAGTATACATTTTTTCGCTAATCTATGAAATGTGGCAATAATGTTTAATAAATGGTCATTTATTACATATAAATCTTAAAACGTTCATAGTGCATTTCTAAAACCATTTTTCGAAGTGATAGTCACAATCCCGTATGGTCTAGTGGCTAGGATACCTGGCTTTCACCCAGGAGGCTCGGGTTCGATTCCCGGTACGGGAAAATACTTTTTGTATATTTTGAGTATTATAATAATTTGTGTATGCGAAATCTTATGATTTAGCTTTTGGTAAATACCAGTAATCGTAGTAATAGAAAAGTAACAATTAACTTTTTGGTGTTTTTCGTTTTCATAATGAGATTTTTCCAGATAAATGCAGTCTGTTTCCTACGGTTTAAATTACAAAATCAATTTTATTTTGTAAAGAAACAATAATTGATTTTCTTAACGGTGCCAATTATCTAAGAATTAAGTGCTAACTGTTTAATTAATACTTTACCTTAAGAAGAAACAAAGCCGTGCTCGGGGTGCGTAATTTTATTTAGACACGCAATTTTAAATGATATTGTTGATTTAACTAGCGTGAAAATCGTGTCTAAATAATTTACAATTATCACATCACATTAAAGTAACCCATTGTTATACAAGATAATAATATAATCTTGTAATACTGATGTTTGATATACCGAGCAGTATTGCGGAGATTGCCCAACACGTGATAGCCCTGGGATAAGACAGACCTAACCACCTCCTTCCGGAACACGCGACTTTTGACTGCCTTCAACGCTTATGAGTTTTACAACCTCCGCCAATTATGTAAACAATCATTTACCACAAGTTAACAGATAAGCGTTGACCTAAAACCCTACGTTTGAAAGTAAGCCCGTTACGGAAAGCTAGACGCTGAGTTGAAAGCAATCTAGATTGAATCCATTAGCTCGCGGGCAAAAAAATTCAAAACAAACTATCGAATTACGGCGGATGGTCGCCGGTAATGCACCATTTCACAGTCACGACCCCTTCGAAGTTTTATACAAAAAGTCATAAATGGCTGGAAGTATGTCAGGGCGGTTCGCACGCCGCCGCCTCCGCCGGCGAAGTCGCTCGCCACTCGTCGCAGCATTATAAAATTTAGGCTAGTAGAGTACTGGCAACACTCATTGTCGCCACAACACTTGTACAAATTGATTCCGGTGAAATAATAAAACAAATAAATTGCCCATTACTCAGGCAATTTATTTAGCTGCTTTGTCAAATAAACGTATATTTGGTTAGGTGGTCTCACAACCTTTATAACATTTACATACCCCAATAGTTAGTCATATAATTTCCTTTTACTAGATATAATTTTCTTTGTTTCAGAGCGATGGTATTCAAGCTTTTCTCTGTATTGTCAGAGAATAATATAATACAATATAGTAGATATTGTTTTGGGAGGTACTTATTCATGTTTGATTCTAATTCATAATTCATTTATTTACTTATGTACGAAAGTTCATGATTGATCTAAGTAACAGTAACAAATTAAAACAAAAAATATTAGTTATTGTAATAAAATTAATGTAACATCGTATTTTAAGAACATGAAAAGCAGTATAATTTTGAAAACGTCTGAACTAAGTACTTTCACAAGTGAGTCACATACTCATAGCACTTGAGTTGTTAGCCAAAGCTCAAATACCCATAAACAACAATCACTTAACCAGTCCAAATTGTTTATAGGCCACAGCATACGCGAATAGTTCATGGTTTGCGTGCAATGTGAGCCACAGAACAGCTATTTCATCACACGCCGTCGACCGGGTCAGATGGCTATCTCGCATACGCCACTCAGTTTCTACACTTAGTTGGCTCGGCAATGAACTTGACTATACCTAACGCGCTTCTCACGATATCTCTGTTACGTTGATCCTGTAATCGTAATATACGTGAGCATATCAGTAAAATGGGGCTTTTGTATAACAGCACACATTCCTGTTACGCGGCCTTTGAACCGAGATCGATAAAAAGTATTGAATACTGTTCCCTCATGATTTCCAAGTCTGAAGCGCGTCTTGAAAACAATTGAATAAAAAGTGTCTAGGGAAAATATGCGATTACAATGTTTAACAATAACTTCAAAACTAAAAAGTACATCTTATGTTTATAAGATGCGTTAAAGTATGAAAGCTACTATTTATATGATAACTGCGCGTTCTTAGGTACAATAACAAGTAACTTTAAACCCAAGTAACTTTTAACTTTAATGCCTCTACAAAAAGACTACGCGTCGTAGCACTCAGCGGCGCGTAGCCAAGGAAAAGACATCAACGACATCGCGACCGTTTAACGCCTCGTTAGTGGAACATACTTTCGTTGACATTAATTTAATTAGACATTTAGGTAATAAGGTAACTTAAATGTTTAATCTGATTAAAGGTCAGATTTTATCTTCATGTATTTTTTTTAATGTTATTTATTGTGTTCAAATCAAATAAATATACAGCTTGACGAAATTACTGCTTACCTACTTATTTATAAATTACATTGATAATCGTCATTTTTAGTATACGTACGTTAGATTAATAATGTTGTATTATAAGCATGTGTTTTATTATTATTCACTCGTTTATTAATTTTTCTTAAGTTTATGATTTTTTCACAATATTGTTATAAAATGTATTATAACGTATTTTATTATTATTACGACTCTATGACAAAATATACTATCGTATGGTTTGGCATACCTATAACAAAAATACTGCATTGACACTGATATTCCTTTGTATGACTGATGATGTGTGTTAAGCATTAGATTCGCCTTATTAGTGTTTTCTTCTGTTACTTCAATAGTCAATCTTTACTTTTGGGCCTTGAACTATCGTAGTTTCTTGAATAACGCATTTTCCGTCCATAATTTTATCATCGCTTTGACATCTGTTATGGGCGGCCGTGACGATTCACATCAGGCGAACGACTAGCTCATCACGTCATTCATTTACATTTAAAAAAAACATCAAAGTCAACCAGACCATGATTTAAAAGAATTACAAGGTAGGATAGTATCGTTATCAAAATTCTAAAATCGTACCTACGGCTTTATGAAACTAGTACAATATTATTGCACAAGCTACTTTGAGCTACTGATCCCCATTGAGAACACCCGTATGGTTGGGTAAGAGCATGCGTACGCGCCACCTTGCCCCGGCGTTTTCACGCGTGAAAAGAGTTTTGCAACATGTACGATTATTTTATTAACTTGAATTGTCGATGCTCGTAAACCTTGAAGAGTAATTAGTTACGATGCTTTATGTTTAAGTATTAACATTATTTTATTGCTCGCAACGAATGTTTGATACCAAAAGATAACATTAGGTATATATAGTCACGCGTGAAGGCAGATTAGGGATTATAGAATAGGACTGATTCATCTCTATCATATTGCAAGAGTCGACTAAGTTAAAAATCAACTGGGTGGTACACCGAATACCTATAAATAAGCTAGCGTTATTCCACTAGGAGGATTGGGAACAGGCAGACGTTGATACATATGTATGTTTATAAGAGGCAAAATCTGTACATAACTGCGTGAAACCCAGAAAAAAATCATAAAAAACTGTAAAAAGAACTCGCTTCGTAGGATTCATGATCATTATTGTATACTTACTACTTACCTCTCTACTCTCTATAGATTGCAGATTGCAGTAGGTATTGAAATCTGTATCAAATCCCAGATATTTCTACTTCAGAATCTAGCGTATACAACTCTAACCTATAGAACCTAATACTAAGGCTATGCTCATAAAAAAATGTAAATGTGGACAAATAAAGCTTGATAAAAAAAACATTGACTCTATTTATAGTGAAATAAGGGTAGGCGGATGATGATTTGCTGCTATTGTTCGATAAAGGAAAATTATCGAACAATATTAAATTACTGATAACCTTTAAATCCAGATAAATTGTCCGCAAAAATCAAAGCGATCTGTATAAACTCATTAAAATAAATAAAGTAATGCACATTTGGTCTATACCTATATTCAAGTGCAATTATTTACTTTTGGAGCCAATAGTAACTACTTATGAACACAACTTGGTAAAGAATCCAAACCACTTTCGCACTTTCGATTGAAAATTGAAATCACCAAATAACCCTATTTTGGTATAAATTAGGCGTAAAACCAATATCACACCACCGCAATTCGCCGAAACGAAAGCAAAATGTGGAGCGAGTGTGACGAACCACGTCTTTGTCCAACTCAATCCATCATTGAGCGCAGTAATGGACCTGAAGTAGCTATTATTGCCTTTCACCTAATTCCCTACAAATGTGTGGTAATTGTGCCAATAGACGGCGCCTTATAGTCATAGAACACTTAATGCAAAAATACAGAATAGGTACCGAATCTTGTTAGAATTTGTTAAGTAGCGATTCCAAGTTTTTATGTTACAAGTGAGAGTAAGTGAATCATAACTGTAAAAAATGTATGTAGGTATGTGTATTAATTTACTAGGTAGTACCTAGTCTTATTAGATTTTGTGCGCACTGTTGGCTCTTACTCTTACAGTGCTTAAGTCTATTTAAGCATCACGTACATACTATCCTGTAAAAATTATTTAACAAAGTGAATCACAAACGGCACCTCTGTCAACGCTGCAAACGATATTACCTAAACCACAAAATTGCCTAAACCCAAATTATACATTGCATAAGAGATATTCATGTTAGGTTAGGTTAATTTCATAGGTGACGGATAAATAACAAATGAAAATAAATCTCCTCTTTTCGAGTACCTAATCAAATCACAAACAGCAAGCATCCAGTTTAGGCAAACTGCTTCTAAGTCAGTTTTGCATTTCAGGCATACTACATCCACGTCATCTCATGCACGCTAAGGGCAAACAGTTTCCTAGTCTACCTTCTTATTTAGATAAAATGCATATATTGGTATCTCGCGTATATGAAAATTCTCATGAGTGTCATTCATAAAAACTCGATTATATTTATTTAAAATATTGTTCACTTTGTATTCTGTGATGATTCAAACATATCTGAATAAGACTACATAGCTACCTATCATTTCAGTTTATTACAGGAAGCAGTAAGCAAGGTCAATCCGTCGTGGTTTTAACTAAGAAAGTGAAACCATATAGCGCACCTATTGTGATTTGATTAACATAATTATGACGGTGTTATTGCTCGGTTGGTTTGATGTGAAGATAAAAGTGATTTTGGTCTTATTGTTTTCTTTGAATTTGGTATTCATTTGGGCGTTTTGTAACGCTTTATTGTGCTATAACAATCCTAACTAATATATCTTGGGGCTAAATTAAATTACTAAAACTATGGATCCTATTATTATCGTAATGTGTTTTGTATCAAACACAAATGAACGAAAAATCTTAAGATTTTACAATGTTGGCATTTGTTGGGTTGTGGGAATAAAATCAGAGGCTTTCGTTTAGATATACCAATTCACCCGAATCCACTGCAAAAACTACTCCCATTTTTATGCGTTTGCATATTCGTAGATACTAAGGTTACGAGCTACTCACCGGATCCTGCTCACTGCCATCAGTTTTCAAAGCTTCTCTAGTCTCGTTCTGAAAATATAAAAAAAACCTTTAAGATATAAAACCACAAAAAAGTAGGTGTAAGCACTTGTGCACGATGGTGTTACACTTATAAGTTTCTGGACTGTTTTGCCGCGTTAGAGGCACTCGCGGTTTCAATCGCAATTTCCCGATTTCCCACGGAACCTCTTAATTTTCTAAGATATGTGTATTATGTGTCGATCGCATATATGTGCAAAATTTCATACAATTATTATTATAATACAGACGTTGTTACGTGAAAACCACACTAACAAACAAAGAAATAAAATTTTACTTTTATATTAGGTTAGGTACCTAGGTTTATTAGTTTGGATGGTATGGAGTATGGAGTATGGATACGCAATAAAAAGATTAAAAATGCTTGTAAAGAAACGAAACTTTTTCATTTTTCGGAGCACTCGGAGTGCTTAGTGCATCATTATCTTTCACCAATGTTTATATACGACCATTACAAAATCTACTACTGAAAAGTTAACTGAAAAATTTAAGTCTAGTGCCTACAGTATTGCGAGCGCATTTTAAATTTTTAAATTTTTTGGTTTAATAATAATTAGTTTGTTTGCCTAATATTATTATTTTTACCTTTATTGTAGCAGATGTGATAGGATCAGGTGGATCGTCGCCAGAGCCCTCATGCATCAGTTCAGCTGATGAAGAGGAGTTTGACAAAAGTGGTACGGATGCTTCAGTGGACTCGTCTGAGGCGGACGCGGAAACTTCTAGCGAATCTGGCTGTGGCAATGCTGAGTGAGCTTGCTGTAAGAAAATAATAGGGTTTTTATTATATACGAAATAATTATAAATTTATTTATACATGCATTCAGTAGAAATCACCGCAGCTTATGCATTTCAATTTTGAGATTGTAGGAAGGGCCAATTTCAACACTTTTTTCGCTCCATTATAAAATGTGTTAAACTAATTTACAAGAAGAAATCTTATTTAGTATTCTGAAAAATCTTGAATGTTTTGCTTGTGTACGTTTTAGTGTAGTAACTACTACTCTGTGATATAAGATTTCATTGTGTGACATTAAAAGTACCTAAGTATTTTAGAACAGAAAGAAAAAAACAAATGAGCTATGGAGAGAGCTATGCTCGGAGTTTTCCTTCGAGATAAGATTCGGAATGAGGAGAACTAAAGTGACCGATATAGCTCTTAGAATTAGCAAGTTGAAATGGCAAAGGGCAGGCCACATCTCTTGTAGAACTAACAACCGATGGGGAAGAAGGGTTCTCGAGTGGCGACCGCGAACCAGAAGACGCAGCGTAAGCCGGCCTAGGTGGACCGACGACCTGGTGAAAACCACGAGGAACCGATGGATGCAGGAGGCGAGCAGCTGCTCACAGTGGCGCTCTGTGGGGGAGGCCTATGATCAGCAGTGGGCGTCTTCAGGCTGTTATTAATGATGATGGTGATGAAGAAAAAAAAACGGAACATGGAAAGAGTAAAAAAATTAAACTTACTCTAGATACTAGAAGAAAACTGCACACGAAGATAAACCTGAAAAAAAATTGGCTACATTACTTATTTTCTCGGGTTTTATTTTAAACAACGTTCCACCTGTCGCAATTTCCAATTTCTTTTACAAAGTTCAATTGCTAATTTAAAAAACTTATGAGAAAATGAAACTAATACCAATAACATGTTATATCAGAGCAAATAAAATTGAATATGAATCGTGATATATTCTAATGATTGTTTGATGATATAACATCAAATAAATGCGAGTGAACTTGGTTAAACTGATCGTGATGCACAGACATTACCTACTACTGTGTATTCTTTCCATAACTCGAGGTATAATGATGAAGGTGAGAGATTTAAAGTCTTACGCACAAGGGATAAGATCGACAATTCATTGTCTATTTTTTGTGTAGGGTAGCTAATCTCGGGTCAAAAGACACGGTGGGGTAATGACAGGCTACGAAATTGAATCGGTTCACCAGAATCAATATCCATTACCTTTACCCGTCGTGTTTCTCAAATTGTATCATTGTTTTACGCAATTTCGATCTATATTTTGTTATTTAAATCAATTTTTAACGGGACTAAACTGCTTTGGTTAATCGAAGGTGAATGAAATGCGGTAGAGTCGTTTACCTCGCGCATGGACTATGGACAATGGATGTTTTCGTATAATCCATTTTTTATTATTACATAAATGCATTATATTGTTTCATAATCAATTCCGTCGATCAGATGCTGAATGAAGTTCGGAAGTCGTTGACCTTCTAAAGGCCAGCACCGGAGCGTAACCTAACATCCTCAATGCTAGAACTGAGCAAATCCGATTTATGGGAAAAGGCAAATAATTACCAAAGTGTCCAACTTCTTCAAAAGATCAAGTTCTAATGTTGCGATATTTTTAAATACCTACTATCATTTATATATTATGTAAACTTAGGTATATCCGTTTGAACTCTGACTCTGTAGTCATGTCGTGATTGATCCAATTAATGTCTTGATCGTTTTCAATCGGTGTGGTCGTACTGTCGGCGTATTAATTGAATGATGAAATTCTAAAGTAGTCCAAACTGGGTTTGGTAATTTTTGATAGCTTGAATGAAAATTAAGGCAACATTCATGAAATGGCAGGTCACTTTATGCAAAGTTAATTTCACCAAATGTAACATAAGTATACATAAGTAGTTATACCTTGTACCTATGTTTATAAGTATATCGCAACATGATTGAAACAAATGAAAAATAAAAAATACAAGATGTTCCAATTTGTTTTATTTTTCATTATGCATCCACTTACTGCATTAACTTAGTTTACATCCATTTTATTCAATAAATGTAAAAACCAATTGATTTAAATTATAAATCATAATCTAGCCATGGTGGAATAGTAATAATCGTTTTTGTCTGACGTTATTGGTATTGTCATTCATTTTTCCGCTAATATCAATCAGTGGCACCACATCCCTTTTTCAGTTATAATCGTTATTCAGATTCGTGATCGAACCTCAATAAATGAAACCCGTTATTCGTGTACATCCAGCGGGGATTTTGTGCAATTTCAATATGGTAGCATTGCAACTTCGCCCCCGGGGATTAATTACGTAAAACTTACAACAGCAATGCGACAGCAGTAGCGAAGCATACATTCTCGACACCACTAATGATGTATGACAGCAATCACCGCGAGATTTACGCCTGTCGCAAACCTGTTGCGAGTTAGGTAATTAGGGAGCCTGCCACTTGTTTCAATGAATCACGGGGAGTAGGTCCTAGTATAATGCTTATAGAACATTCATCGAGTCAAATAGACCACGATGAACTGCGATGAAATATAGGGTAGATACCCGATCGCCCGCCTCAAAACGTGATGAAAAAAGTGATAAACTGTAGCAAAAAAAGTGCTGAAGAAGCTTAGCACAGTGCGCGCGTTGATGTCTTTTGTTCAAGCTCAATAGAAATATTCCAAGTAGGTGACTATTTCTAAAGCTAATCTTGAAATACAATCAGTTCATTCTAATTTCTCTAAAACAACGGTTATAATTGTAAATAGCATAGTATAAAATTATCTTTGATACAAAAGTCTTTTAAAACATGTCAAGAACCGTGATTTTGTTTTGAGCAGGAGCAGTTTAAATTAACAACATAAGAGAGCTATTTCGGTTAAATTCGATCATAATATACCTACAAAGTAGAGTAACTATTCAATAACTGCTTCCTTAGGTCTAGTACTAGTAGAGTATTATATTATCTGAGCTTAGGTATTCTGCACTACTTATATCAACGTGTAAAACAATGCGTATTAATTGCAATAGAGATTTGTCCGAGCAGATCAGTTATCGTATCAACCGGCTCTCTCAAGTTCTTTTTATATTCCCCCAATAATTTAACGTCATTGACTGCTGTCTTCTTTCTTTCCTGAAAGCTATGCATATTTTCTCAGAGTTATGTGCAACCCAGACTACTGCGGTCGGAATCGACGCCGACGACGACGCCTGACGGCGGCCTCGCACTGCTTCCTACATCTTCCACCGAGCCAGAGCCGCTCATTACCACTTCCGCGCAAGCTCGTTACTAACTGGGTCATAATTACTCATGGCCGTTGGTTAACCCCACCGTTTGTTTGTTTTTGACAATTGTTACCTAAATATTGCATTGAAGAGACCTACGTAATTTTTCATGTTAGACTCCTTACCTTAAGAACTATATTTTTGTGTTTCTGTTATTCACAGATATATAATAGGCGCAGAAAGGTATATATAGGGTATTCTATGTATAAGATACTTTGTGATAGTGCGATAGTGACACTGAAAAACACAGCAGTAGGCGTCCTGCGTTGGTAAACACGTCAGATTCTTAAGAAAACATCTAATTTGAAGACGGATTCTAAACTAGTTACTTACCTACTCTAGAATCATCTTAGACCTACTAAAAAAAGCAGAAGTATCCTTGTATTGATTAAGTGCCAGCATAGAAAAAGCTTGGCACTCACTAAACAATACATATATCTAAGCTCAGCTGTTAGACCACCTAGATTGCGGAAGGAGAATTGCAGTGATATTCTGTAATCAATCGATTCAAACCATGTCACATTCCTCCTGCTGTAAATTATCCAATGAAAATTCTTTGCCGATTACCTTCACACTTCACACGTGTCATCCATCCATCACAGCTTCCTTATAAAAGAAAGCGTAAGTAAGTTACAAAGTTATCGTTTCCTCTATTACTTATTAGTAGTATTTGGGAAAAACGAGAGAGTAGGAGTAACAAACATAAAAGTGATCAGCTCCATATACTTAGCAATGTTTAAAGCTATATTGATTTTCCAAAATAGAAAATTCTAATGCAGCATCTAGTACATCTATAAGATAATGTAAATAGGGCAAATTCTGTGGGTGCATCACAGCATTAACACTAATAATAAAAATATTTTAGTTAATGAAGCTACTAGGTGGACCGACGACGATCTGTCTGGTGAAAGCTGCGGGGAGCCGACGGATGCAGGAGACGAGCAGCTTCTCAAAGTGGTGCTCTCTAGGGAAGGCCTATGTTCAGCAGTGGACGTCTTCAGGCTGTTGATGATGATGAGTAAATAAATAAAAAAAAACTAAGTAGGTACATTTTACAAATCATTATAAAGATAATTTCAAAATACCGGTGTTAGCTCAGTTGGTAGTAGCTCTGCTTTCTGAACTATATTAGGTATAGGTTGTGGGTTTGATTCGCACCCGGGACAAACATTTGTGTGATGAACGTCGATGTTTGTTCTGTGTCTGGGTGTCATACCTATTATGTATGTATTTACAAACAAAAAAAGTATCTAAATACTTATTCTACGAGTTATCTGGTCCGCATAGTACAAGCTATGCTTAGTTTGGGGCTAGATGGCGCCATGTGAAATGTCTACACAAAAAAAAAACTGCGATGGCGCACAATTATTTACCGAGGTGCAAATGAGGTAGGTATCTAATAGGTCTTGCACGTCAATTTCGCATAGACTATACTTCCCTTATCATAACCACCATAAGTTTGTTCCTAACCATACCTAATTGAAACGGAAGGCGTATATATAGTGTACAATATTGTTCTTTCCTTCTTATTGAACTACTACTAGAAAAATATCCTCTGCTGGTTGGGCCTTCTTTTTTTTACTGTTTTCAACGTGAACTTTCCACATTTTACATTTTCGGCACTGCCCAATCGTTGAAGGGTGGGTGTGTTCGCGTGGTGGAACGCACCGTTACCATTTGCCACGGGTGGCGGGCATCGCGGCGTCGTCACTGTCGCGATAATGTGCTCACCTGCCTCCGTGACCTGACACATGGTTGTTTCCGAGAACTGTCGAACATGGCTTTGATTGGTTAAAACAAGTAGGAAGAGGAAATAGCTATTGCTGTAAAACAAATAACAATACACATGTTGAGTACAACCTAGAGGTCTGAGAGACTGCTGTAAGCATTTGCGAAAAACAATTTTCCTTCTATTTAGATGAGACAAAAAATTGAGTCCTAATAAAAATATTTTTTAGAAAAAAGTATAGCCCCCTCTTGTCCATACAAAAAGCGCCAACGACCACCCCTAAATGTTATCCGATTTCGATGATTTTTATATGTTGGAATATTCTTTCTTCCAACAAGAGTTGCAGTGCCACTCGGAACTCTAGTTTTGCGTGACATTGAACTGCACACGCATCCTAAGACATCAGAAATTTAGGTAATAAGATTTCTAGACTGTGAAGGTCATAAAGTCTAATTTTTCCAGTAATCTCAGTAGACAGATAGACAAGATAGATAAAACTCTTTATTGAAACAGATTACAGGAACAATCAATTAACATAAACTTAAAACCAAGCGTCACATTGGGCGGTCTTATCGTTTAAAGCGATCTCTTCCAACGAACCCAGAAATATAGCGAAAGGGACAATAAAATAAGCACGGTAGTTTTCGTACAGGAATAATTACAGCTACATTGCTTGCGCACATATAGGTAGTTTTTTTTTTGTTGCTCATGTATCTACGATTCGTAGCTTATAAAGTCTAACTACAAATAAACGTAGGTATTATGCATTGTGCAATCTTGGCACCAAAGCACACTATCTCTAAGATCTTTGTTTGATCAATAGACCTTTACACTTCGACGCCAAATTAAACTTGCCAGCGCCAAAATCTATTAACCGCATTTTAAGTAATGGCAAAGTTTAGCAGCTGTTCAAATTGTTAACATTTCAAAGCGTAGACGCAAATAATCCATGCTCTTTGACTCGGTGGAGCGTAGCGGGGTCACAGATCTAGTGCAAACATAATTTTCTTGTCTTGCGACTTAGATTTTATCTTAAATCTTCTTGATTTCCATTTTGTTTGGTACAGGAAACACCTTTCTGCATCAACCGTTTGTTGTGGGTATATACGTCTTTAGCATTTCATGGATGATTAGGATGACCAATTTAAATGACAGTGATGTTTGCATTTCATCCATTTCATTGACCCACAGAGCTTTAAAAAATATGACGCGAAAAAATATGGCGAACGAAGCGTATTCGCTTCGTTCGCCCCCGAACAAGCACTGTCAATGCACAGAGCATGAAAATATATATATTTTCGTGCTCTGTGCATTGACCCAACTACTATTTTTTAAATCTTTTCGCCCTATTAACATAAGGCTTAGAGTAAAAAAATAAAATTATGTTTCAAATTATGCCGATTTGGACTTACAAAAATATAATTAACCCCCGGTTTCTCGTACATTTGTCAAATTCATGTTAACTTATCTCCAAATACTATACGCTCATTAGTTGACGATGGCCGATGACCAACAGGCAACCAATGAGCGTTCAGTATTTTAAGTTGACATGATTTTAACATTAACAAATGTACCAGAAACCGGCGGATAGTGTTTTAACTTGATTGTACGCTTTTCAATTCGATTACTTTATCAAGCGATCATGTCTGTATTGTCTGCGTCACCCCCTAAGCGTTTAAGCCCTATGATTTGGCTACCCCTTTGAAAAATAAAGATGATTAGGTACTTTCCCTTCCGATGATGTAAATTTTATTCGTAGCAATCTATTTAAAATATGTATTATACCATACCTATTTACTTACTTCAACAAATTAATATCTAATTACAAGTCAATACTTATGAGTCTAGTTAATAAATGCTTTAATTAGGTATTATAATATCGTAACGTAACATTATTTCATCGTTTCAAGTTCGCGTTATTTTTTAAGGTTATTGAATAAATACCAAATTAAAGAAAAAAACTTATTAAGTAAGTATATTGAAAACATAACACAATACCTACGGGATACAAATTGGAAATTGACGACAGAGTAATACCTGGTTTTTCTCATTTCATTTTCATATTCAACGGTCGTTACCTTAAAATAATTGTCTCATACTCCACTTACCTCACACTTAGCACCATTTTGCACTAAGCGATGCACTTATAGCGGTTCACTATGGTTCATTCAGCCAACAACACTGGGCACACTTTTATTGAAATAGTAACTTTGTGGTTTATATTTAGGATTCGAGCACGATATCGTAAGTTCGCGTGTGGGACGGGAGGAGCGCGCGCGACTCTCAGCGTCCGACCATCAAGTGGTAGCAGCCTCCATCGTGCTTCGCCATCCGCGAAACTTCCCGCCGCGCTGAACTCACACAAAAGTGCGCGGGGGGCTTTAATCACTTCCTAACCTTCCGACAAACCACCGGCCGACAAAGTCCAGGTGTTGACCGCTGCCCGCTGCCGCCGCTACGGTCGATCCGTCACGCTTGACTAATGATCATTCGAGCAATTAGTGCCCAATGAAAAGTTTCCACTTTGAAGTGTGAAAGAAAACAATTTATCTTAACAGCTTTTTAATAATCTTATTGATACACATTACGATTTTTTTAAATGGTTTTTTAAACGATAATTTGACATAACGACTTTTACGGACTTTACATAGAGTTTTTTGCACAACACTAATGCCCTGAGATTTATGCCCACCATTCACCGAGTTTCGTTCCGATTACTTTTTCCAAGCGAAGTAATAGATTGAAGCAGATGATGATTGACGTCACTGTCACTACTCCTATTGTGATTTTCATTGGTCTGAAAGCAAATGAAAACCCCTTACAAATTATGAAACTATCTATTAGATAATTGTTTGTTACAAGCTATTGCCCTCGACCTCAGCTGCGTAACAGCAGTCTCGGCTTCTGGCTTCGCTAACCCCTTTTTCTAATTAATCATTCCATAAAAACCTAATGAGAACTATTACGAACATTCAGAACAAAAATAGCCAAATCGGACCAGCCATTCTGTAGTGAGCGTTTACCAACGAACAACATTTCATTTCTATTTACATAAATATAAATAAATTCGCTACATTTCGGTGAACCACTGTGTATCAATTATTTATTGTTGGGTATATAATAAGTGTAATCGTATTCATACTCTTCATACAACATTTAAAACGTGATCAGTAAAACGCTATCTGAATAGGTGACCGCTAGTTTTAGAGACACTTACAATGACTTGAGTGCTTCCATTCTATATGCTTAGGTTAGGCGGTACCGATTTGTAGTAGGTATACCCGCATGTAGAAGACCTTTGATCGGTCAGGATGCACTAACGTTAGGACAAAATAAGAACCATACTTATTCAGCCGGAAGACCGCTACTGTTAACCATAGGCCTCCCTCATAAAACGCCACTTTGGACGCTTATCATATGGGGAGTTGCCATAATCACCACACTTGGCAAGGCGGCTTGGTGATGGCAGAACATTTCAATGTACCGAGAACGCTGCTGCCCATTGCCTGGATATTTCCTTAGCCGGTTCTTAAGACTTCCACGGGAAGAGATGGGGTGGTCCTATTCTCACACCCGAGCGGGACCACACGGCCCAGTGGCGGCCGGCGGCGGGAAATAAGTATAAATGATAAGCACCAATTGCCTAAACTCAAAGTAAGATTTCAATAGAATAGAGTTAGAGTAAAGGTTCAGTAGAGTAAGTTTACCCATCAGCGTTATGGAAGAACATGGCACTACGAAGCATGAAGTACACAAGTTGCATGTAGAAGTAGATGATGTAGTACAGCGCCAGCGCCGTTGCCGTCACAGAGAGCTGTAGCAACTGTACCAGTTCCTTCATAATGCGCACCGGCAACTTCGCTGGTCCTACCTGGAATGAAGAAATACTGAAGAGAAGAATAAGAAGAACTACATAGAAGAAATAATAAAACAATTGAATATGCTGACATCATCAAACCAAGGCGAACACTCGCATGTCATTCTATTAGACTACGGCATAAATATATGTTTATTTTTGTGTTATATTTTGCTGCCTATTTGTTATAATATATTTCATTAAATAAAGCTACGGAAGGTGGCGCGACCGAGATGCATGTGAGGATGCGAGGCAGTGAGAGGGTATGCGGGGGGCGACGAACGCGGCTCAGGGGTCTAGCAAAGATGTCTTTCCATTAGCGTTAACGCCTCACGCTAACTCCAAAATGTATGGGAATGACATTAGCTTAGGAAAAGTTTTCCACAGGCAATGTCATTCCCATACATTTTGATTTAACGTTTGCCGTTAACGCTAATGGAAAGGCATCTTTGCTAGACCTGCAGGCCCGGCGCCCGGCCATCACACGGTGACGTAGTCGAATGCGATATTACGATTTACGATTTTTTGCGATTTTTTATTATTATTATTTTTGTTATTATTTTATTTTTTTGCGCTGCGCCAACATGACAATCTCTCGCTCGTGACACAATCGGTCTAACTATCCTTATTTTCCATGTGTTTTATTTGGACCGTCTTCAGGCAAGGCACATACTACATAGGTACTAATAGGCATCGTCGTTCGAAAGACACCTGCAACTGCTGAATATATATAGGTATCTCACTCAATTATCAGCCGGAAGACGCCCACTGCTGATCATAGACCTCTCCCAATAATCACCATGGTTGGCAGGCATCTTGATCGCAATAGAGTAGGTACCTATAATGCAAACCGAGGAGAATACTGCGGCCAATTCTCTAGATATTCTCTTAGCCGGCTCTTATGGCAATAATGGGAAAAGATGTATTAAATCTATCTCCTAATCTAATAAGTAATTATAAACCATCAATCATTATCATCAACATCAGCCAGCAGACGTCCACAACTCTCCGTCTCATAGAGCCACTTTGAGCGGCTGCTTACCTCTTGCATCCAACGACTGCCCGCGGTTTTGACCAGCTGGACGCGTCGGTCCACCTAGTAGGAGACTGGATGGATGCTCAGTTATAAATTATAAGAATACGTACAGAGATCCATGTGGACAAAATTGAAACGAATTCCCTAGGAGATCTATGTGGAAAAGTATCCAATTAAATCCCCCAGAGGTTCTTTGTGGAGAAAATGAATCCCCCAGGAGAGCCAATTTAGGCGAGCCAAGGGGACGGAGACTATATACCTAATAAATAAATAACCTAAACAAATCCAAGACACGGAAGCTTAGATAAACTGAGAAATCATCGCCATCACGCGAGCAGCTTGCAATCATTGTAGTAAAATACTTAACACTTTACTGTACTTGGTCATAACCTAGAGAGATGTTTATCTAAATAAGTTAATTACAAACAACATTAACAGCATATCACGTCGGAAACCTCATTTGCGTTCGTAAAACAAGGTTTTATTTAACTAAATAAATAGCCAATAAAATAAGTTGGCAAGTAATTACACATTTCCTTTTTGGTATTCATTTGTATGAACTAACAATTATTACGTGCAACATGCTGATAGCAGTGCTTCATTAAAATTGAGTTATTATTAACAGAAATATAGATAACTAGTCCAAAATAGATAAGGCATAAAAACCAGGCAGTCTAACTCGAAAGACCTCAATAACTAATCTTGGATACTTGATACCTATATTCTGAAAATTTGTAACCAGTATCTACCCCTAGTAAGCGTCTTTTCGAGTGTACATTTAGTTTAAAAAAGCGCCAACCTGTATGCCATGAAAATTAATTCAAATCACTAAAACTTAGCCAGACTACTGTCATTACTTATGCTAATCTCAAGCGCTTGATCTTATCGAAAGCAGACGAGTCGTCAGACAATTGTAATGGACATTTACTTAATTTAGTGCAGCATTGTTATTCTAGTGGCACGAGCCAAAAACGCGGTCTCTAGTTTTAGGTAGTAGATACTCAGTTAGTGCTACTGTTTTTCTTCACGGGGCTATTTTCATGATTCGCGCCATATACCATAAAGAAACGAGCCAATAAATTAATTGCAATGGAATGATTGCACGACTGGTTATCCCTCATTCCAATTCCACCATCGGACGACCAGACCAGAAGTACTACGGCACGGCTACGGCATCTCGTCATCTATATACACGGTCGTAAGCAGTTCACACTAAGCGCTTTGCGGAGTCATTCATAGTCCGAACGGCCAAAGAATGGAATGCTCTTCCAGTAACAGTATTTACAGCAGCCCTGGGTCTTTTCAAGTCAAGAGTGAATGGGCATCTCATGGGCAAACGCGCTCCACCTTAGACCACATCGTCACTTATCATCAGGTGAGATGTTGTCAAACGAAATATGCCCGTTTTAGCATAAAAAACGTTAAGTCACGTCAGTTACGTCATCAAGTATTCCTTTTATTTGTACGAAGCGTTTTATATGAACGGCATAGGAGTGGATGTCTTTACCAGCGTCTACGTTTCTGAGTAGCTATAATCAGGAATATATATAATAAAATAAGTAAATATACGTACAATTGCACATGGTGTAAACCACAGCATAGTACGTACAACCAATTCTTTGAACCATCTGCTCCATCCTAACCTGCGTTTAGGCGACATTGTGCTATCCAACGCTATGCAATTATCTGAGCACAAAAATGTGGTAGGTACCTATTGCCGAGTATTGCGTAACAAGTCCTGAATTCCCGGCTGAGAAAGTCGTGTCACAGGGCGCGGCGTCCGTCACGACGCGATCCTACAGATCCTATCGTTTCACGAGCCGCCATTACTATCATCCACTCCTACGGGCGAAAAGCTTGTTTATGACATCGTTATCGCCACAAAAATCCAGCTTTTAAACTATGCGTTTTGATCTCCGACTAGAAACGACGTCTCGCGGGTTCTTAAACCTTTTTTTAGCTAATGGCCCCGTATACGCGATGGTAATAAGATTGGAAAACGCAAAGGAGCGCCGCTCAAATTACAAAAATGAAGAACTACATTTTGCTAGTTTTGACTTAGGTTGAATAGTCGTAGGGTAACAGTGCGTCTACCTGTACCGATATTAAAATTAAATTAGGTCAAACACTGAAAAATTAAGAATAGGTATTATTATCCATGTATTGCTGCGTTATTCCTTTCCGTGCATGGTTGTCTGGAAGAGATCGCTCTGAGCGATAAGACCGCCCTTTGTTACACTTTGGTTAAGTTTGTTCACTTAGGTTTAATTATTTGTGCTTCAATAAAGAGTTTATCTATCTAATATTGCATATCAGTTGACGTTGACGCCTGTCGCTCCCAGTGGTGCGAGAGCCCACTGCACAAATACCTACGTCATCGGGTACCCCAATAGGCTATCTTTAGATCGTTAACGGACATCTAAATATGTAAAAAAATCAGGTCTGCGTGTTCCGATCCTGCCGGGACATGGAAATAATTGAAATTTTTTGACGTATTTTTTTGTCAAAATGTACCCGAATGAAATTTCTGGCAACAGTTAACCATTGATTAATCATGTAAAAAAAATTGGTCTGCCATTGTGCATCCTGTCGGAAGTACCTGGCAGACCCAAGAATGTGCCCTTCACACCCTTTACCTACCTCAGTAACCTCAGCAACCGATGAAACCTACGCCTAATAATAGCCAAGGTGACCCTGATAATAGATTAAAAGGTCTGCCAGGGCTAAACTTGGCGAAACTTAGTATTCAAGGCATTTGAAGTTGGTGGAGGTGGATTATTTGCATGACCCGGCAGGATCGGAACTGGCAGACCTGTTTTTTTTTACATGTTTAAGTGCCGGTTAACGATTTAAAGATAGCCTATTGGGGTACCCGATGACGTAGGTATTTTTGCAGTGGGCTCTCGCACCACTGCAAGCTCCCCCCACATATTACAACATTGGGATTATCTTTTTCTAATTTCTCGCGGCATTCAAGATATTGACAACACCGTTTCGATAAAAAAAAGACGCTTGATATTTCAAAATCCCTATAACAACGATCAGCAACTATTATAAATTTGTAAAAAAATATGCGACTTCCCATAAATCACCAAAGCAATCGATTTGAATCGATCGAATCGATTGATTCGTAAGCACTAAGCAATGGTCAATATAACCGAGGAACATTCTTGGATAACGACAAACAATGTATCAAGGAAGGATCAGTATCCTCACGATGCTCTCGTCACGACGGACGCGAGGCGCGATGCTAAACCAATGATGAGCCATGATGGTATCGACGGACTGCCCACCAATTAATAACTAGTAAAATAAAAAAAAACAGGGAATGGAGAAAATAAAAGTTCCGGAAAAACTTAAATAGATCCATGGATTAGAGCCTAAAGTTTTGAGCCTTACCTAAGATAAGGGCCTTACCGTCATCTTGACGACATTACGATTAGTAGAGTAAATTGCTATTAGGCATTAGTCAGTTATAAAGAGAAAAACAACATTACATCTTCACAGGACTTACCTTCTACTTAATTCATATATTTTCGGATTAGATATGATAATAATTAGGAATTGTTAGTATACTAACAGATGACATAATAAAGCTGAAACTGTAAGCCTAAAAAGGACGTTTTTTTGGAGAATAAAAGTGTAAAAGTCTAATAGCATCAATCGCTAAAGTTATAGAAAACAAATGAAGTTGCTTATTCCTCAACACATAGAAATACAGTCTAGCTGGAGCAGCTTCACCATAGGCGTAAAATCGTAGATTACGATAGTAGATACCTAACACTGAAAAATTTTTAAAATCACGTAGGTAGGTACCTTACCTTCGTTGACGGCTCAGCTAAAACCTCGCTTTGTTTTTCAATTTCAGACGGCAGTGCCTTATTGTCTGATGTATAAGGTTTCGGAGGTTCATGTTGAACCGTACAGCAAGCGGCAATACACATTTTCTCACTCTGTAAAAAACAAAGACTCATTTACATTATAAGCTTAAGTCAGAAAACAATTGGTTAGTAAATACATATACTAACCTATAGGTACCTAAGTACATGTCTCGTTAACACTGCGTTTATTCTGCTTGGTGTTTAAGGAAGACAATATTTTTATCCGTAAAAGTATGTGCCTACAATAGATACAAGTAATGGGTATAGGCTCAGATAATATAATACTATGCATAATAACTAAAAAAAGCAAAGCAAAGCACCAGCGCTAATCTATATTAATAAAAAGGTTTATCCTGAGTGACTGACTGTCGGACATACAACCCAAACCAATGGCCCTGGAGACTTGGTATTTTGAAGGCGTCTTCCTTATATGGCGTAAGTGTGTAGGTACTAAGGGTAAAAAAATTCAACCCCTAAGGCGGTATCGAATGAAGAAACGCGGGTGAAACCGCGAACTGGCTCTATTCACAATATATAAGACTATTCACACTATGGGGAGCTTATGTTTAAAGAGTCCTCTTCCCAAGGGTAGGCATGATATCTCATTAAAAAAAAACACTAGACGTATACGAGCCTCCACCTTATGTGCACGCAATTTTTTTTAGCACAAGTTCTAAACTCGTAGTCAAGTTCCATTTCAAGGCGTAGGTACGGTGCTAAGTAATTTGTAAACAGTTGTTTCTACTATAATTGCATGAATTACAATGCAACCAGCAGCGTGCAGCATGTTACTATAGGTAATATAGACATCTCATGTTCGTGGTATGGTAACTGAACGGATTTGAATAAAACTCAAGACTTTTATCCTTTGCCGCGGAGATACTTAGTTCTATAGTA
This sequence comes from Ennomos quercinarius, assembly GCA_910589525.2. Taxonomy (NCBI): domain Eukaryota; kingdom Metazoa; phylum Arthropoda; class Insecta; order Lepidoptera; family Geometridae; genus Ennomos; species Ennomos quercinarius. Next base: position 9,927,050 of record OU342501.1, read on the forward strand.
GACGGTACTGTGGTAAGAAACTATAACGTCCGTGCATGTAGGTAGGTATGTTACTAAACCTATATCTTTATAGGTGGTCACTATGATAACGGAAGCATTTGTGTAAAACTAAGACCATAGCTACATATTACTTAGATCATAGCAAAAACTACACGGTTTACTAGATTTATAATAAAGTTACTCTGGAACAACTGGGAGACGTGGCTTGCGAGATGTGGGAGACCGGCGATGAGGGCGGCTGCGGAGGAGGCGGCGGAGGCGCCGGGAAGCACTTCAGAAGCTCCTTCAACTTGTCACTGGTCTTCAAACACCCGCACGGCCTCCTCCACTCGAGCTCTTCCTTCAAGGTTGGCTAAAACAAGGATGTAGATAAAACAACTGTTACTTGTATTGCCACATTGTCGCTTAACATCAGGCGAAATATGGTCGAGGCAAGCTTGTATGTATAGATCTAAAACATATTCTCTTTTCAAACTAACGCTGAAATTATTATTACAACTGCGTATTCGGTTATACGTATTAAGGTGGAACGTTTTACTCAGCGCGGCAACTTCAAATTTTCTTACGTTTTTTGCCAATCATAGCTTAATTACTAAACGTGATTACATGAAGACTGATTTAACGTAAATAAATAGAAATTATCAACAAATTACGATTAAAAGTATCACCTAAATGGATAGAATGTATCAACAAATTACAATTAAAAGTATCACCTAGATATCATTGGTTTAGCAGCAAATGGCAATAAACCAATTTCGTGTTGGCTTTTCAGTCTATTGTCATTTGTCGCTAAACCAATGATATCTAGGTGATACTTTTAATTGTAATTTTTTGATACATTCTATCCATTTGCGCAAAACTAGTTTTCATGTAATCACGTTGAGTAATTAAACTATTATTGGCAAAAAACGCAGGAAAATTTGAATTTGCCGCGCTGAGTGAAACGCCCACCTTAAGGTAAAGGGCCCCAGTTTGTGCTAGTACGTTATTTCGTGAATTTTGTTTCTGGCGTAAAATAATTTAAATGTTATTTATTTCAATTATACACTAGCACAGACTCTCTGTTATTTAAACTGTAAAAAAAATCAAGTACCAACATTATGGCGACTGAACTGAAAGCAACGCAATGCTCGTAACTCTCAGTCGGCTAAAAACATCCTGTGCGGCATTTATTGTACCTTGTCACCGTAATGTTGGCGCTCGTTCTTCTGCTTACAGAGAGGCAAAGTTGAATGAAACTTTTATTAGTACATTTTGTGTTCTTTTACAGTTGATTTGACGTAAGAAAAAAGTTATGTGCAAGCATAGAATTTCTTTAAAACTGCAATAAATTCATTCACGAAGTAGCGGTCATATTACTTTTTGTTTCGTGTCACTATTGAACCCAAGGCCTTTCTGGATACTTATATTTTTGTTTCTTGTGTACAATTAAGAATTAAGATAATTTAAATGTAAATTAAAAAATTGCAAATGTATATAATTATGTTTCTTCTGAGCTAAATTCGGTATATTTTATGTTCACTAGACTTCTTATAAAACGAGTTTAAAAGTGACCTGAATTTGCATTTTTTACCTAATTCGCATAGGTACTATCAGCATAATTTTATTTAATTATATATAGGGAAGTCCATATATAATTCATATAATTTAAAAATAATTTGAGTTGGTAATTAATAAAAGGTTTTTTTGTTCATATTACGCTGACGCACACACTCACATTTTTTTATTTAAAAAATATCTTTATCCTGTTTTCAATTACTAAACCTTCTAGATATTTATGCTTTTTATTAATAAATTAACATATTTAACTGTAAAAACTTTATCCCGAAACAGGGGGCCACGAGCTCACGAACTTAGAAGCGAAGCCAAATTTTATCACGAAACAGAGTTCAAACAAGATGTCCATAAATAAATTTACCGGACCTCTAGTAAATTTACCTAAATGAGATCTTTATAATTTCTCGAAAAAAATAAATCTACTTATGTAGATACTATTTTTAAAATCATACGAGTAAGTACCGTTGTTTTATTCTTGTCTTACCTTTATTACATTCATATTTTGTACTTCTTTTGCCTGTTTGACTGGCTGCTGTTTCTCGATAGCTAGTTTATGCTGTATATCTATATCCATGCATAGTTTACACCGAGATACCCTCTTGGTTGCGGCAACTGTATCCAATTCATTGCTAATAGGATAAAGGTTATCACAACCACGCCAAGAGCAAGGCTGTTTGTTTGGTTTTTCTTGTAGCTCCGCCGGAGGGGAGCTTATTGAAGGTAATACTGTCTTCATGGAACTGCGGATAGCTACGGCAACACATTAAAATCAAATACACTTCAGAACTTTGTCCAAATCTTCTTTTATACACAGAATAATTCACCCTAATTTACATACTTTATCGTAAAAAATAGAAATTTCAATTAGGGTTTCTTTAGCAATTTTAAGTAAAATATACTCTTGAATTGAGTTTACATCAATAATTTGTTCGTAAAGTGATACCTAAACACATCTTAAACATAAAATTTATTATAATAACTATGCGTAAAAAAAGGTAAAAACGCGCGGACAAATTGACAGATTATCGCTCGCGACTTTAGAAATGTCATTCTGTCATTGATTGAAAAATCAAAAAGTTTTATTACAATACAGTATCTAACTGTGCAATCTAGTTAGCACAGCCATACGGCATGCCTATAACAATGTACACTCTACCGAGCTATAGAATATTCCTACTAGCTTTGACCCGTTAACCTCTGTGTGTGTAGACTCTAGCCTCTATAGGCTACCGCGTCGATATTCCAGAGATCACCTAAACCTTGGTTTAGGTGACCAAGGTTAAGAGCGGCGCGTATTAACAAAAGTAGATTGTAACCAGAATCTGATGGCAAATAGGGAAAATAAAATTTGTAGTAGGCAGCACCGGATATAAATGGATTAATATGTCTTGATACTTCCTTCACTTTCGGCCGTCTTGGCAATTCGCAACTTTATCAACTTAATTAAGGTGGAACGTTAAACTCGTGCGGGAAATTCAAATTTTCTTGCGTTCTTTTGCCAACAATAGCTTAATTACTCAACGTGATTACATGAAAACTAATTTTGCGGAAATAAATAGAAAGTATCAACAAATTACGATTAAAAGTATCTCCCAGATATCATTGGTTTAGCGACAAATGGCAATAAAAAAATGAAATGAAATGAAATGAAAATGAAATGAAATGAAAAAATGAAATGAAATGAAAGTTACTTTATTGCCTTTTTTATCATGCGCACAAATATAAATAAAACTAAAAACCATCAAGTTTGAAGCAAAAGGGGTGGCTTCAGCATTGTGCCGCATGCACGTTTTCACGTGCACGCAGCGCTGTTTTTCAAGCCATCCCTCGCTCGGACTGATGATCGCCGAGAGAAAAAAAACCAGTACAAGCGGGTATCATTACAAAATCTCAATAAACAATTTTCTTCTTAGTTTTTCAGTCTATTGCCATTTGTCGCCAAACCAATGATATCTAGGTGATACTTTTAATTGTAATTTATTGATACATTATATTTATTTGCGCAAAATTAGTTTTCATGTAATCACGTTGAGTAATTAAGCTATTATTGGCAAAAGAACGCAAGAAAATTTGAATTTCCCGCGCGAGTGTAACGTTCCACCTTAAGTCATATTTTTCTGTTATTCATTGGATCAAAACAAAGGCAGTGAAAATAAAAGTACATTTTATAAACATTATTAATATGAGTATAGTAGTGAATACTTTTTTTATAGAAATGAATGACGTGACGAGCTAGTCGTTCGAAAAATATTTGGATCATACCAGACCTATAGGTACTTGAATCTTACTGTTATTTTTGTCATAAGTATAAAATGTATCCAGCTAGAAGATCTGTTGACAAATCACGTACCATTGCCGGCGCCAGTGACACCGTGCGAATCTCTGCCGCTGATATTTCACACCTAATCATCCGCCCCAGTAACTGCAGCATTTCTACGAAATATATTGCTATAAGGTTTATTCTCTAATAGACCTACCTATTAGGCGAACTAACTATTATTTCCGACACTTTCATATTTACTTATAACATGCCTTTTTAGCAAAATCGATGCTGGGTACCTTACCTAGGTATCTCTCTTTACTAACACTGGCATCACGTCAAGCTGTTTCTTTGGGGTAGGCATATAAAGTTATGTTATAGAATTCGAAATACCTACATGTGTAAGTAGGGAAGAAACAACCCTGATTTACTAAATAACAGCAATATTTCATGCATAAACGCTCGATATGCTAAAATTTAAATAGGTAATAGTTAGGTACCTTATAGACAAACCACAATCACTATAGTAGGTAGGTAGGTGGGTGGTACGTACCTACAAGTCGCTACCTATGAATAAATTAATATGATTTATCGATAACTCCCCTGTAGTTTGTCTGTGACCGCATCTCTGTAAATAGTTCCTTCTTTGCGCAATAAATCACAGAAGTAAGCAGATTATCGCCATTACGCAGTCATTACCAGCGCGTGACCGTCTCTGCCATACTCTGCCTTAACTCACTGCACTGTACCGTTCTATTGTCATCGTGTGAGCCGAGTTTTGGTAAGCCACTAGTGCCTAGGTACCTCCATACAATACAAGGTGCGTTTCCGTTAACCAAAAAGCTCAATTCCTAAAATAGAAGGAATATGAAGAATAGAAGACGAGAGGCGAACCGACGCGACGACTCAGAGTTTTTTTTAAATTTTGTATTGGCTGTATTTAATACTGGTTACCTATAATATTAGTTCTAAGGGTAGTACATTATATTTAGATAATTAGACAATCACATAGGTTACGCATGCATGTTTAGGTTAGGTAGTTAAGTAGTTACTTAGTTAAGTGTAGGGGGTACCGGACCTGTATAATACTTCTTATATACTATGTTTATTTGTAGTTCTGGATATTTTTATTAGAAGTTTTTTAAACGACACAGAAGAAGGTATAGGTAGTTGGTTTACCTTACCTACCCCTATTACTTACTTATTATTGTACTCACAATAAAGTACGTAGCAAAATGCCGTAGAGTCTGCCTACGACAATGAGCCCGTACCATCTAACCATAACGATTAAATGGTTTATGCGCCATACTTACGTGTTTTCCGAGTTGTGAACTTGAGAGTACCTAATGCATATTTTGACTGGGAACAGTTAACTTACCTTTGAAATAACGGGGCAGTACTTCATTCGCACATTGTCACCTGTGTCATGCGACCGTGAGAAGGTCGAAAATCTCCGCAGGTCTTCACAGCTCCGTAGACTTCGGTTGCGTGACTTGCAGCTTGAGCTTTCGTGCTAAATTCACAATGATTTTATTCACATACCTAATTGTTATTACGTGTAACTGTGCGACTACATAACGTGCTTTACAAATTGATAACTTCATGCCACAGCTTCATGGATACTTGGAAATGCAGCGGCACACCGATTGCTGCTTGTTTCAGTTGCTTTTGTCATGCGCCGCTCATGCCCGTGTCAGGTCCAGTTAGAGTTCAAATAAATAAGTAGGTATGCGAATACTTTGCTAATGCGCCATGATTCTGTCACGAATTTGGACAAATGCTTATATTTATGGCGCGTTAGCGTTAATTTGCCTCCATTTTCCTCTAAAGACATTTCTTTGCAGAAACGAAATATATATTCCATCCTAATTGCAGTCGGCACCAGCTGCTTATGTAGCCAAGTACCTACTTCCCTGTCTCGGGTCATTATGACTCGATTAACATTTTATCATCTCCGTGAAATTCCCAGCTCCAAGTAAACATTTACTTAACTATTTCAATAGGAAACGGCGGTTGTTAGTCGAAGTTCAGTTGCTGATAACAAAGAAATGATTTCGCGGTTTCTTTCAGAGATTCGTTCTGATGTTTTGATCGTGGAAAGACGGTAAGAAGACGATTGGCTTGGATGTTCCGCACTGCTAGCATAGATATGATTAACGCATACCTAGTAGAGCCCAAGTATATACGCAGCGTAGGCCAGCCCTCCACTAGGTGGACCGACGACCTGGTGAAAGCCGCGGGGAGCCGATGGATGCAGGAGGCGAGCAGCCGCTCAAGGTGGCGTGCTCTGGGGGAGGCCTATGTTCAGCAGTGGACGTCTTCGGGCTGTTAATGATGATGATGATGATGATGGATCGCCAACGGATCATTGCTGCATTGCTGGCTGTCTTACGGCCGCGATGAGGGGGTTGGTGATCAGATTTTTCTAATGTGCTTTTATTAGTAGATAAGTGATATACACAGATCAAAAAAGTCTAAGCAACATGCATGATATTGCAAATTTACCATTTATATTAATTAATTTCTAAGTATTTACTCACTCAAAGTGCGTAGGTAAGTAAACTTTTTTGTTATTGATGACATACTGGCTGGTTGTAAAAAAAAGAAAACTGATTATGTTTTGTTTTTTCATAAAATTCAAATAACTGCGAATTTGTTTGAATTTAAGTGCGTTTTAATTGACACGTTTATTCTTGATTTTATAATTTTACCAACCATTTAAATAAAGTTAGCGACAAAATTGAATCGTTAGATATTCTTCACGTCATGGAGCGACGTCATTTGACGGCAGATGAAATGCAAAGAGCTGTAGGGATGTTGCAAGCGGGAAGTAATCAATCTCAGGTATCTCGACATTTTGGCATTCATAGAAGTGTTATTTGTCGTCTTTGGCAACGCTACAATAGTACAGGGGAACCCGCTGAACAGCACCCAGGCCGTAGAAGGAGTACAACCACTCGGCAAGACCGGTACATACAACTGACGGCAAGACGCCAGCCGATGTTAACCGCTCGAGAGCTAAGTTTGAGGCTACAAAATTCAAGTGGTGTTGATGTAAGTCCCCAAACTGTGCGAAATCGACTGCATGAGTACGGCCTACGAGCTCGACGCCCAATCAGGTGCCCACCGATACGTCACGGGAACCGCGCTCGTCGAAATGAATGGTGTAGAGAACGCATAACATGGACCCAGGAACAATGGGATAAAATTATGTTTTCCGGTGAGTCGCGATTCGGGTTTAGGCCTGATACAAGAAGGGTGCGAGTGTGCCGTCGGCCCGGAAATACTGAAAGGCTCTGGTGCGTTCAGGAAGTTCATCCATACAGCGGCTCAACAGTTATGGTATGGGCGGGTATTATGAAGAACAGTCGAACTGAGCTCGTTTTTGTAAATGGAAACATGAACGCTGAAAATTACGTTGAGGATATTCTCAGACCTTATGTCGATCCATTTGCACAAACCTTTGGCTCCAATTTTACGTTAATGCATGACAATGCGCGTTCACATACAGCTCGGCGAACCAGTAAACAACGCAACGCAACGCAGAACATCCGGGTATTGCCCTGGCCTGCACAATCGCCAGACCTCAACCCCATCGAGCACGCATGGGACATGTCCCATGCGTGCTCGATGGGGGGGGAGTGGGGGTCGATGGGGAAGTTCTTCAAAACACGTCTCTGGAGCATGCTCCAGAGACGTGTTTTGAAGGACTTGGACGGAGCGACAACAACCCAACAGCTGAAGGATTTGCTACAATTCCATTGGGAGATGACAAGATGACATAAACAGTCTCATTAATTCAATGAATAATCGTTGCCGACAAGTTCTGAATAGCAGAGGAGGCAATACTTTGTATTAAATTGTCCTATTCTTTCACAATAAATTCATTTTCTTTAGAAATTTCATTTTGTAATAATTTTAAAAATAAAATTATAACGTTATAATGTGAAGAACCATCCTAAAATTTAAATTAGTACTAATTTAAAATTATTACAAAATGAAATTTCTAAAGAAAATGTCAAGCAAAAGTCTAAGCAACATGTATACATGTTGCTTAGACTTTTTTGATGTGTGTATATTAGGGCTCAGAGGTTTTCTAAATTTAAAAAATTAAATAATTAATAGGGTATTTGACTGACATAATTTTATTGCATAAATAAGTAAACTTCCTCGAACAAAACAGAAGTCTTGAACACAATAATTTAATATCTCAAGAAATTACAATGTTAAAATCATTTGGCGGTCCACGCACCAAGTACAGCGATTTCAAGAGTGGGGGCATTTAATTCCCGTTTGCCACCCAGGGACAATCCATGTGGGGGCAACTGGGAATATAACGAAGTAATATGACCAATAAAACAACGCCTCAGTGGTTCCTCAGTATTTAGGATAGGTACATTCCTCGTAGGGCTGAGTAACTGGCCACACCTGTCGTGTCTCGAATCGGTCCCGCAACGGGTCATTCACTCGGACCTCGGAGACGTATTATGAAGCTCGTCACGTCATTCATTTACATTTTAAAAATTAACCATTTTTCAGAGGGACTGTGCTTTTATAATGACGTAGGTAAGTAATAAGCCATGCTGTAAAGAGAGCTATGAGAGCGGTGTTTTTCTGATGTGAGATAAGATCCGAAATGCGGAGATTCGGAGGAGACCGATAGACCTCATAGAATTAGCAGGTTTAAATAGCAATGGGCAGGCGACATCACTCGTAGAACTGACAACCGATGAGGAAAGCTGGAAGAAAGGTTCTCGAGTGGCGATCACGAACCGGAAGAGGCAGCGGAGGCCGGCCCTCCACAAAGTGGACCGCGATATGGTTAAAACCGCGGGGAGCCGACGGATGCAGGAGGGCGGTCACTCAGTGGTCCTCTGTGGGGGAGGCCCACGTTCAACAGCGGACGACTTCAGGCTGTTGATGATGATGATGAAGTAATAAGTAAGTTAAGTTTTAAAATGCCAATTATGAACTATCAACACAACCAGGTGTCAGAAACGGAATAACCTGGTAGACCGTGTCTACGTTTCATACACTAAAATTTTAATACACAGTAATAGCCACTGCTACAGCGCTTATAGCGAAGCTCGACTAGCCGTTTCTAACCGATCGGTAAAGTAAAGCAACGTCCGCTGCGATCACTACTTTGATGGGTGACCGCTACAACAAAAAGTGGTATTTACAACTGAGCGCTACCGTGCTTCGGAGGGCACGTTAAGCCGTCGGTTCCGGCTGTTGTCGACAATAGCCGTTAAGCCAAGTCAGAAGCCTTCGGGCAGCGTTAAAATTCTGAAACCAGGGCTGACCACTTGCCTTCACGAGAAGAAAAGACTGCTACAAGACACATTCACACCTACCTTGACTTGCACATGTAGGTACATAAATACCCACTATATAAACATACAATGACGCCCGTTAATTATTGTAAATCATCCAAGGTGAAATTTGGTGTTATACCGAAAATTGAAGACGAACAATGGTTGTAAAACCCAGTGTAAAAATATGATACAATTTAGAACTTTGTCACAATTACAAATTCTCGAAGACTGAAGGCACGAAGCAAAACGCAAGATTAATTTTTTACCATGACAAAGTTCTTATGTGGCTGGATATTTTTATTCGTTCCTACAATACAAGGCCAAAAACACAATGGGCTATGTAGTGATTTTGAAAATGCGAAGGTCAGGTGTGTCGCTCCGATGGCCGATAAGCCCTTCCTTCTTGTTAGGAACGATAAGCTATTTCACGCTGCTGCGAACACACTCCTGAATTATTATAGCGTATGTATTCCGTTTTTGATTTAAAGTGGCGTAATAATAAATGATCCATGGCCAAGTTAGAAGTCCCTATGGACTTTTGTTTAAAATAAAAATGCCATTTATAGCTTACAGTAATATTATTCAACTGTTCAAAGTACAAAAGCCGCAAGTCCTACATAGAAACATTACTGCGTTTGCGAAGTACTGACGACTACCTAAATGATATACTGATTTATTATGCTACATACCTATTTTATAGGTTGCCAATTTGAAACAACGATAATAAACTTCACAATTTATATTTATTTCATAAATAAACACATTACATTGAGGCTGCGTAAGCATGTATCGGTGTGGACAACTGGACTTCGTAAGGTTGTGAGCACGAAATGAAACTAGCCAAATACAGTAAGGTGGATGGTACCTACTTTGAAACGGGAAATACGAACATTTTACTGCTTTTATAGCTAGTCTAGTATAGTCTATCTAAATAGTCGAGCCACTTCTTTACATTTTAAACGTTTGAGGAACAAATATGTAACCGGGACATAGTTGTAAAATATTTTTTATATAATAATAATCTCCGGTTTATTTAAACAATAGTTACCCCAGGTAGCAATACCAACCAAAAAAACTGATTCCTTAATTCAGAGTTGACCATCCACCTTAACTAGAAATCGGAACTTTAGAGACAAGAATAATTATGTATAGAAAACTGAACCATTTCTAGGCAACCAACATTTTTCTTCCCGGTGGTATCTTAAAAAAAAACTTCAGTAACCTAAAAATAAAGTTATACAAAACATAGTTTTCCAGGAATGTAATTTTTGAATGACATCACTACTACATAGCCATGTGATGTTTTTTAATAGTAAGTTAATGTTGCACGGATAATTAGAGAATATATTATGTGATAGTACCACGTAGACTAAATTATGGATTTACGATTCCAAAAATCACAGCCCTGAACACAATCTTATTATTTTATGGGAGATCTACAAAAATGCACCAAAACCATTAAAAAAAGAAAAACAACCACGTAAAATGCAAATGAACTGTCTCTAGCTATCTACTAGACTCGATCACGAGTATTAAGACGTCGATACACGAACACTAACACGTAGATATCGAAATTGTGCTCAATACCTAATCTAAGCATCACACTACACAGAAGCCTACTTTACACCGAGCAAGTACTCGCGCGAGAAACTGCAGAGTACTGGGTGTAAATGAGGCAATATTTCCAAATAACACATAATTCCGCCACTACCAATTACATTTATTTCATCCTAGCTACAGTATATCGCTCGAGATATCTATTTTTCAAAAATATACTCCGTTCAATTAGGAAAATATGCACAAAAAACGTATTTTGATGCATGATACACAAGGGTGATTATAAGGGAAAGGTGCGAAGTACAATATATTTTAGTGCTAGGTTCACATTATCGATATTCTAGTGAGATCTTGGTTAAGAACGGATTAAATGGTTTATCTCAATATGGAAATTTAATCTAAAACATTACGCGCAACACGACAAATCAATTTTTGTGTATAAATAGGGTACCTACTACATACTATCTAACATTTGGAGAAACGAAACTAAACCAAGAACTGGCTAGGTCGAGTACTAATTCGATATAAACCAGAAATGCAAATAGCTTTAACAAATTAGGGAGGGTGCGGAATTTTGGCCATATTTCCTATGCGCCGTAACGCTAAAGAATACTGAAGTTATTACTGAAGTATTCTTTAGTATTTACACATTAAAAATGGTGACTGAAGATTGCGTATTTTTTTAGTTTTTGATCTTTGGTAGCTTTACCCACTCGAAAACTTCACTTCTCTATTTCCGGTGCTTAAAGTTTGTAAATTAGACGAAGAGCTATGTAACACTTAGATAATTTTATCACATTCATTATAAAGCAATGAAACATTTAGACATCACTGACACACGACAAAAATACAAACTGCGACTACAAGGTACATAATATCAAACATATTCTTAACCATAGTCTTAAAGTAAAGTATGGCTAATTATGGTATTTCAACTTGGCAATATTTGTTTCACTACATTCTAGCAACAGCAGCCTTGGTTTTGTCAATTTTCATTACAATCATTCCTTCTAACATTCTTCTACATAAAAATTTCTTAATTAAGCCCAATTTGCTATTTGTGCTTGCTTTCAGTACTGTGTTAACATTGCTATAATATTAAAATTATTGTATATCTAAATCGAAATTCTTTCCAGCTTTGTTCCAATACCTGATAAACGTAGTACTGTATAGTCTGCAAAAATCTAACTATATTAAAATAAGAAAGACTAGCATGATTAAATCCGTAAACCACAAGAGCAACAAAAAGTTTTTTTAATTATAGGAACGTAACGTAGGTGTGCAATATTTCTTCAAATTGATAATAACTCCAAATAGGAATGTTCCAAAAGCAAATTATGTTACTTGTTGTACTACTGGCTTCGTAGAAATGCTTTTAGTGGAATGTATCACTATCGTAGCCGACGACAGTAGAATCATACATCAGTCTCAGTTTTGCTACTGGTGCGGCGGCTTCTAACTGCGGAACCCGGGTTTACCCAATGAGGACCGCTGAGCAAAAACTTCTTTACATTATACTCCATCCGAGCCAAATCTTCAGGCGAAATCTCATCCTTATTCTTAGCGAGACTGTCTCTTAAATCTTTAACCGCTTTATACTCTTCGGCATTATTATTGGCAGTATCTTTAGATATCTCTGTAACAGTAGCATCACCCGATTCCACAGGGAATATCGTCTCCTTGATAACGTTATTAGATATTTTCAGAGTTCCGCATTGCACTTTGTCGTGACTGTTCTGAGTTGCACTGTGAATCCAATTTTGAGCATCTCTGTACGATTTAGAATATTTGCTCACCGGGTGGGGCATGTTTAACGCGAGCTCGTTCAATGTCTCAGTGAGACGGGTCAACTTGCTATCTCTTCTAGCTGCCCTATTGTTAAAGTTAACATCGTCATCCAAAGGGTCGTTGAAATTGTTTTGCTGCTCCAGGTTCTTTTCTACCCATTCCGCAACTCTGAGTAATTGCTGCTTTTGCAACAACGCAGCGCTATCGTCACTTGACAGGGAACTTGTGCTTTGTTCGTTTGTAAACGCCTTCTTATTTTCATTCACCTTCAAATGTGTTTGTGTCAGATTCGGATAAACATTTACGATCGGCGGTAAATTCGCTTTCGCTGCGTCCTGTTTTTTATCCATCTTTGGCAAGTTGCCGCCTGGTGGTAAATCTTTCGAAATTCTGGTGTTTTCTAAAGAATGAAGCTGTGACATATCGATTTTTCGTAATGGCTTACTGTATTGACTAGTCATTTTGTTCTGCTCGTAACGATCAAAGTTAAATATCTTTACATCATTACTATCCATTGGAGTTATCGAGGTGTCTTTCTTAGAAATATCGGTGGGTTGATTGTTGTTATTGTTATTCTGCACGTTGCTGATATCAGCATTGAACTCGCTAAGCAAGTTGTCAAGTTCTGAAGTGTTATGATGACTGCCAATGCTTTGCGACTTGTTATTATTATTTTCAGAGCTATTGGAGAAGTTGTGAGTTTTCAACGGTTGCAGGGGGGAAGAGGAAACGTTTAGTAAAACCGGATTGATGGAAGCTGTTTTCGTAATAGAGCTAGCCTCTTTATAGTTGTTATCAACATGAACATCGATAAGAGTACTTTCTATGACTACGTTATCGTTTTTTATATCATCTTTGCGATCATTATCATTTCTCCCCAGTGATATAAAATTATCAACGTCTTCTGTAAGATCTTTGAATATCGAGTTCTCATTACACTTGCTCTGACGCCGGTAAAGTACCGGTGGCACGTCCGGCTCGGCATTATCGAGGAGAATGTTCTTAGATCCTGCCTGCATACGTAAGTGACAGAACCTGGGTCCTGGACCCACTTGAGTGTTAGATTTGTGAGTGCTCACTGTAGACTTAGCAACAGATGACGCCCTACTCACCGCTCCCATTGAACTTTGCGAGTTCTTACGCGCACTTACGTTATCTTCGCATTTCTCTGATATAGGCTTTATTTCTACAGGACTCATCATAGATTCTTTAGCAATGAGCGAATCGTCATTGGCTACGCTCTGGATACTACTTTTCTTGCTGGATGTCACTGACATCTTTGTCCGATCGCAAAGCTTATGATGGATTGCCGGCTCCATACTCACTACATTATTCTTTTGAAGGTGTTTCAGATCATCTTTTGGAATACCGTCAGAGAAAATATTGGACTCTACAGTAATAATATGATTCTCATCAATTTTATGGTCATCATTGGCAACAATAATACTATTAGCATTCGGTTTGTCTACCGATATTTCACATTTTTCAATTGGTGGCTCAGGCGTTGCCTGAGGTAAGATATATAAAGGGTGTATTAGACGACTCGGCGATCTATCAGTAATTAGTCTGATGCCATGAGGCGAGATGCTTCTCATGCTCAAATTAGAATTGAGCGACTTAATTTCCGCGTTGCAGCTGAGACACAGTGAATTTTTCATTTCGCCGCTCACGAACGTTTGCGTCGATACTGAGTAGTATGTTTCATTGTAGCAGAAAGGTTTATTGTGTGATTTGTTGCAGGTGCATGTGTCACAGTGTTTAGTGACAGTGTCCTGAATGCTATCTTCTAGAATTTTAGACATGAGAGAGGCAGAAATGTTGAATTCGTACTCACTGGCATCGAAGGTATCAATCTCATTACCATTCTTGGACTGCACAGTGCTGGATGGTTTTGAAGTCTTGGACATAACATATTGCGATACCCTAGCTTGGGTATCCACTGGAAGCTGTAAAGAAAACAAATTGATCAATGATCTTATAATACAAGAACTGGCAACTTTGAATCAACATGTTTTACTTACATTGTCCAACTTGTGTGATACAAAATTGTCTGGCTTACACTGTAGTAGCTGAATTGCTAAATTCATGTCATTTTTGTATCTTTCCTGAAAAATTTAAATCATTTTAATGTCCTATCCATTCGAATTATTAAAAACAAAATGAAAATGATTCTGCTTCAAAAATTGTCAAAGAATTAGTAATAATCTGGATCTATAAAAAATTAATAAAACCGTCTGTAAAATTGCACCAACAGCTTAATTCGAAAAGCAAATGAACATTAATAAAAGTAAATAATAAATCATACATTTTCTTTCTGTAGCATGCTATAGTTATGCTTGGATTCCGCTAATCTGACAGAGAGAGTGGCAATGTCTTTGGTTAGCTGACTCTTTTCTCCCTTCATCTTGTCAACCATTTGCAGTAGTTTATCTTCTAAAACTTGATTTAGTTTTTGTACTCTTTTGTGTGAGTCATACAATCTGAAAATATCAGTTATAACATATTTTAGTACCTATCTGGCTATAAAATAACAGTTTACAGCATGATTTAGAAACAGAAATTCTAATATTCAATATTCATGTTATTTCTATTTAGAATCAAAAGCATTGTAATATACACAAAAATAAAATTCTCATTGAAAGCAATTTTGATTAGTTTGTATAAGGAATGAAATATTCATTTAATTATTAAAGTATTTTATAAAGTACAATCAACAAAAAAGTTGCTAACTAAATCATATTTTTATGATCACACTAATAGGGGGTTCCACTTGAACAAAATGATCCGTTATTTTCGTTTTTATTTGTTCACATTGACTGGAACAATCATATGTGATTTGGCCTTGTCTGGGTAAAAAGTGGCATAATTTCGTAGCGTTCTTGGCGTTTTTAGCAGCTACTGGAACCCACACTAAATCCACAAATAATAAATCTGGACAAACAGTATTTAAGTTAAATTAAATTATGTTTCATTAATTTTTGTTTACTTTTGCTGCTATCTGCCTGAGCCAACTACTTACAGAAGTAGTGTTTTTGTAAATAGTTGGCCCAAGCATAATTATTTTTCCATTTATGTCAGTGCTTCCCCCGGTTTCTCGTATGTTTGTTCAAGTTAAAGTCATGTCAGCTTATAAATACTGAATGCTCATCGGCTGCCATCAACCAATGAGTAATATAGTATTTAGTCTGTTAGGTTAACATGAGTTTGACAAACATATGAGAAACCGGGGGTAAGACATGTAACCAAAAGTTGCCGGGAAGTGATCACTAACACCCTAGAAATAATGCTGCCCAGTGCCCAATGGATCCATTTCTTATGGATCATTGAGTTCTTTGTAAACTTTTATTATTTTATGAGTACAGTAAAAAGAATATCTGTCAAGCTATCATAAGTTAATTTAAGATTTTTGTGTCTCTGGCTTAGGTACATTAAATAACCAAATCATAATAAATACTATTAAATACTGTACAATAGGTATACTTTGACTCCCCTTACTAATAAACACCACATAACAGTGAAATAGCTACTCAATGCTTTCTCTTGTTTCAGAAACAAAACACAAAATAACTATTCTTACAATGTTTATTAGTATGGGGGTAACAGGGTAACTCACTAGAGTTAATTTAGTAACACACACACATACACACATTTAAAATGTTTATTTTAACATTTTTGGTACATATCAGTGGGTGGCCAGTTGCCGGAGTTCCAACCGTTTAATTTATTTCTTTTAGATTACACTGACCTCTCATATTTTTCTCTCCAAGTGCCTAGTTGCTCCTCTAAGTCATTGGCTCTAGAAGTACATTTAAGAAACTCTCCCTCGAGAGCTACTATGTGTGCATCTCTCTCTGCAAGGTGCTGTCGCAGGTGATCCACTTCAGCTTGCAACTGCACCCCATCACCTCCATCATCACACTCCTAGAGATTATTGTGCAACATGAACAAAACAAGCAGTGTATGACGGACAAAACAACAAGTTTCATAGCATAATTTAATGGAGTATGGTTTACAATTATGCATTATTATACAAAATAGTTGTGATGTATAAAATAAAAATGCAAATAAGAAAGGAGAAGCATAGTGCATTCTGTAAGTAGGTAACTAGTTGATATTGATCCAACATTATAAAGTAAACATTGGTACTTTAGACTGCTAATAATTTCAATGTCATACCTATCTCATTACTTTGGCAAATACTAAAGTTAGGAAACAAGCGGTATTCATCCATAGAGGAAGCCAAAAGTGATAAGATAATTGAGGATCACCCTCTAACAGTGAATGTTGAATCTAACAAATGAATGTAGAAGGTCAGGCTCTAATTTTCACTTACAACTAAGAAATCTGCCATCAAAGAAGTAGAATAAAGAACAAGAGAATACTATGCAAATTTTAAAGGCTGAAGCTTTTTATTGCTGATATAAGAAATTTCATCCAGTAGAAACGAAGAAATACCAATCTACAAAATATATTGAGAAGAAAACAGAGGAAAACATTGCTAAATTTTTACCTTACAAGGGGAACTCTTAGTACTCTGATCCATAGCTCAGTAAGCTATATTCTACTTCACTTTTCACATAATTACAACGTCCAATTTAAATGAAGGCACACATAAAGTGAATTTATTAGCTATTTGTACCAATAAGCCACTGTTGAAATAAAATAAAATAAAAATCAATCTCGACACAACGTGAAATAATTACTTTTTAAAAATAGGTTTTGTCAACTTCCAGTGACTAAAATGACTCATACAGATACGCTACACAATATTATTATTTCCTATGTAGCTGAAATACTAAATAGCTCGGAAAATTGGGATTTCCCAAAAGAAAATTACACCTTTTACACTGATGTGGCTGAATGACGTTTACCTACTTAGGGATATTCCGTCCGATACCAGTAAATACGAGTACTCGATACTTTTCTTTCGATACCAAGTATTTTTAGGATTGAATCATACTTTCGATACCTACTTGGTATCGGAAAGAAAGTACTTGAACGCATCCTAGTGCTCAAATGTCTGATTAATCGCGCAAAAACTCTTGGAAATGTAGTTGAGTCAAAGAAACAACAACATGCGGCAATGAGGTAAAAATTGTTAATTTCACGGTTTTATATTGATTTTTAAATGTATCGATATAGGTAGGTATCGATACTTTAAGTGTATTCATATGAGTACAATAAAATACTGATTCTGGTTACTACTCATATAGATAGGTATCGATACTTTGATGGTATTGGGACATCCCTATACTTACTTACTGACGTTTACAATCAGTGCTGCCAGCTTTGAAATGAGATGTTTTATTAAAATAAAATGTATTTTAGGCATGACTCAATAGATGGCGCCAGCTGTGGCTTTTGCTAAAATCTGTCACTGTCACTGTTTCAAGCATATACCACAGGTTAAAGGAATCGTGTCACGATACTGACTGACAACTCTAAACCCTTTCGGTTTTTTTAGTTTCATTGCGGGGTACCTTGACTTTATTTTGGATCATAATATTAACGTTTATCTATCTCGCAGATCTACTGTACATCAACTTACTTAATAAGAATGCACCACAGACTACTTAGGAGATACTACAGACCCCTACAGACAATGTACTCGTGGTCCACTCAATTGAATTTGACATTTCTTTGTAGGTAGTCTAAGCATTTTCTTATGTTTAAAGTACTCTGTGGTTTGAAAGGTTTAAACTATGTACTTACAGCGGCATCTAGAAAAGAAGCGGAACTAGTGTTTTTTTTTTAAATAAAATGCCTCATTATATTTACCCCGAGTCTCAGCAGTGATGCCATATTATGGATAAAATAATGAAGTAAATACCACAGAATAGATTATATATAATATTATATATCTAAGAACGTGATAATTATGATAGACATGGAGATAATTAGACAGTCATCAAGTATATAAATACCTACATCTATCATAGAAACTGTAGTAAGTAATATCATCATCATCATCAGCCTGAAGACGTCCGCTGCTGAACATAGGCCTCCCCCAGAGCGCGCCACCTTGAGCAGCTGCTCGCCTCCTGCATTCATCGGCTCCCCGCGGCTTTCACCAGGTCGTCGGTCCACCGAGTGGGGGGCCGGCCTACGCTGCGTCTTCCGGTTCGTGGTCGCCACTCAAGAACCTTTCTTCCCCATCGGTTGTCAGTTCTACGAGCGATATGGCCTGCCCATTGCCATTTCAACTTGCTAATTCTAAGAGCTATATCGGTCACTTTAGTTCTCCTGCGGATCTCCTCATTCCGGAGCTTATCTCGCAAGGAAACACCGAGCATAGCTCTCTCGATAGCTCGCTGCGTGACTTTGAGCTTACTGATGAGGCCAACAGTAAGAGACTATATCTCAGTTCCATAAGTCATCACTGGCAACACACTCTGATTGAAAACTTTCGTTTTCAGGCTCTGTGGTATTTTGGACGAAAAGATAGGACGAAGCTTCCCGAACGCTGCCCAGCGAAGTTGGATACTTCGTGCCACCTCTTTGTCTATAATAAGGGCCATAATTCTGTATGAAAACACAGATTCCACACGATACAGAAACCACGTCGTTATCGTGTCTTGTTCAAATTGTGTCACAGCAACGAAATCGTCAATTTTTGTATTCTGTATAATCTACTTCAACTTCAACTTCAACTCTTGGTTAATGGCCTCTATGGTGTTGCCATTCCACCACAATTCTGCCAATGTCAAGTAGACCGACAAATCCAAGAAAGAATTGTTCGCAGAGAGGAGTGTGATCGGTTTTATATTTTAGTAAAAATAAAACGGGTCCAAGTATAATTTGCTAAAACATACAGACAAAAACAAAAAAGAAATTACATCTAAGATCTAAGTTTATTTAAGTAGACCATAATGTTTTATTTAATAAAACAACTAATATATTAAACAATAATAAATTGATTATATCTAGGTAACTATTTACAACTTAATTTTATTTTTTGTAATATAATTAATAATAATATTTACTAAGGGAGAATTAGCATATGTTAAAAGGGATTTAAAAGAAACAGGACGAGGAATTTTAGGAGGAAGGATATCATACAGAGACTGCTGAAACTTCGGACAATTAAAAAATATGTGGTCCACATTCCCGTCGTCCAAGCCACATTCACACAAAGAGTGATCCCTGACCCTAAGTTTAGCCAAATGGACAGGCGTGCAAGAGTGTCCCAATCGAAGTCTACAAATCGTAGATGTTGGTTGTGAATTTGTTCGCACCACGAAATTTAAAGAACCATGGTTTTGAAGGAATCTGAGGTTGGATGTCACCGTAATATCTACCTTTAATTTGTTTGGAAGACTCCCATTCCTTGGACCAAGCTTTAGACATTTGAGGTTGCACTGAGGCGCAAAGGTCATGGCAGAGGATTTTAAAATGGCTCAAAGACCCTACGTGGATAGCCTGCCTAGCGCAAGAGTCGGCCGTTTCATTACCGGTGATGCCAGTGTGGCCGGGAATCCAAGCCAATATTACTTTGATGTTTCATTGATAACAAAAATATAAAATGTTTCTAATCTCAAGGACGTAAGGAAATCTCGATTTAGAGCGGAAAGGGTTGGATACGATGGATTGAAGGCAGCTTTTGGAGTCTGAGAAAATTATGGAATTATTTAAACAATGAGATTTTACAAATGAAACTGCTCCTGAAATTGCTAAAGCTTCACCAGAAAAAACAGATGTAATGGAAGGGGACATCTATGGCTTAAGATAATTCGCGATGAAGTTATCCAGACGGCAGATCCTACCAAACTATCTTCTGATAATTTAGAAGCATCAGTAAATATGTAAGTCCAACCATCAAATTCAGAATTGATTCTATGAGAAAAAAAAATTATTGGCTTCTATTGAATCTTTATGCAAACCAAAATCAAGAATCACTGATGGCTGATAGACTAATGCTTCATAAGGAAGCAGAAAAAGAGGGTTAGAAGAAAATTGTAGGACTGGAGTAGGCAAAGAAGAAAATTTCATAAAACTGCGAAGTAAGCAGGGTAGATTTAATAAAGATTGATATCCCTGTGCGTTAACAATAGATAATAGTTGATTGAGTTTCGGAAGAAGTAAATGATGGGAATTTTGTGCCAACTTATAACAGAAACGATCTGAAATAAACTGTCGCCTCAAGTGAGGAGGGGAGTCAACACTTTCCACCTGCATCGCATTAATGGGAGTTGATTTCATCGCACCTAAAATTATGCGTTATCATTTTGACTGAATTTTATTATATTTTTCTAGCGCTGATTTATTGCAATGGTCTAATAGAAAAGTCCCATAATCCATATGACTACGTACAATAGCATTATACAATAGTTTTTGGGTATAAGGATGTGATCCCCACCAATCCCCGGAGAGAGAGCGGAGAACATTTATATTTTTCTCACACTTTTTGGAAACGTAATCAGAATGAATAACACCATTCCCAAGAATTTAACACAGTTTTTTTGAGGAATAATTTCTTCATCCACAAACAATTGAACAGAAGGGATGACCCGTTTTTTAGTGAAAACGACTACTTTACATTTTGAAGCAGATAATGAAAGTCCGTGGTCGTTTAGCCAGACACTCAAATAAGAAAGAGCAGAGTTTAGCCAAGAAGAAGCTTCTTCTATGGTTTTAACAGAAGTGTAAAGAGCAATATCATCAGCATATTGTAATATTTGTGAAAAAGAAAGAACAGAACGATCAAGATCACACGTATATAGACTCTGATAGAATCTGTGAGAAGCATCTTCGTAAGAAATACCTTCTTGAGCCATTAACATTTTAACAGACTTCTGTCTGCTTTGCTCCGGACAGCACTTGTCAGTTGCAAGATGATTGCCCGAGCAGTAAAGGCATATAATATCCGAAGAGTCGCAGCTTTCACCAGAGTGACCTGGCTGGGTACATTTAAAGCATCTAGCTTTGGATCTACACTGAACTCGGATGTGACCAAATCTACAACAGTTCATACACTGTATAGTCGGGTATTGGTATGTTTCCACTTTCAATGATGTGTGGAAGGAGAAAATACGGTCAGGAAGTATTTGTCCTTGGAATGTGAGCACAACCGTTTGTGTAGGTACCCAATTGATTTTCCTATCATCATTTATTGACTTCCGGTTAAGTCTCCGAGCTTTTAGTACTTCACCGCATCCTCGGGGAAGGGCCAAACTCTCGACAAACTCATCCATGGAAAAGTCGACTGGGACATCTCGAACCAATCCCATTCGGGTAATATTATAAGTTGGAATAGCGGCAACAAATTTCGCGACTGGCAACATTGGATTCTCAAGGAATTTATTCGCGTCTTTCGCTGATTTAAACTCAACGGCAATCTTATTCCTTCCTACCCTCTTGACTCCGTCTGAACCAATGTTCTGAATTTGGTTTTTACACAAAAATTGGCCAAATTTAATTGGTCTAATCGAAGTGCCTGCGGCAGGGTCAGGCTCGGAGCGAGAAACATGGACCACATAGGGGCCTTTATCAGTATCCATATACGAGTGAATACCAACCACTAATTTAGGGTGGACGTAAATTGTCTGAATAGAAGCTGAAGCCATCTCTGTGCTTGTGATTATTTTTTTAGGATTAACCTCGTCATTAATTTCAAAACGCCGTTTGCTCCTACTGATGTTAAAATTGTTGACTGACATAAAACATACGGAGGGTCGGGATCAGGAGGGTCAGGAGGAACTTTCTCCATTTTCCCAAAAAGACTAATAAATCTGTTATATACAATAATTATATACCTACAATATTTACAATATACTACGGCAAATAAACTTGGGGCCTCAAATTATTAAAATTAATCGGAACTATCTCACCGGATGTATCAGCTACCGACCACAGAATCCCTGTATAATCTAAGACAAATTATCTATCACAGGTTTTTATCCGTCAAGTGCGTTCCGAATTAGAACTAAAATATTTCTCATCCCAAAACCAGTAAAAATTTAAAATAAAATAATGGCATATATTTATGTTGTGATAACAAATCCATGGGTAATTATTAAAAATTGACAGAAAACCTTTAGAAATACCTTCACTTTACATTAAAATTAGTTTTATTTTGAATAATTAATATTGACATAAGTGGTGGTAACTTCGGACGGGTTGATGTTTCGGAACGCGCCTCAGTGGAACATATGATTTTTGACAGTTCAAATCGCGCCAATCCCAGTTTTTTTTTTTTTTTTTTTTTTTCTTATAGTTTGGCTCCACACATAGTGTATTTAGCCAGTGTCAAGTATTGTAGTTTTTCGTCGTATTATGAAATATTTCATGTAAAGTCAAGTCTTAGTCAGGGTAGTCATAGTCCAGTCTAAGTCAGGTAGTCATAATCCAGTCTAAGTCATGCCCTAGTAAAGTAGTGGCAACTTTACTAGAGGCTTCTATGGAATTTTGGAAGCAACATGAAAAACCACGTTTCACTACATTATATCACTTGCCCACACTTATACTCATAATTCAGCACTTAATGCGTAAAATGCCACTAATTTTAAACATTAACACCAGAAAAAGCATAAGTTTTGTAAAATAATACAATGCAACGACGTGAACTTTTTCACGTTCCCGCCAAAACTCCCAATCCCAGTTAATTCCACGTTCATTTCGCGGGGTTTCGTTCTCATTTCATAGAGAATATTGCAGATTTCTTATGTAAGACAAGGAATTCGCGTGGTTTCGAAGCAAGGAATCGTAAAGTGGTCATACAGAATTAGGGTCAAGTAGGTATATAACCGTTAGTAGTAGGTACTACCTATTATATATTCTGTGACCGTAGTAACACAAAATACTATTAAATACTATTATATAAATACTATTTTGTGGTAGTAAGTACCTACCGTAAATAGGTCAAAACGTAAAAAGTAATTATGTGTATACAGCATACAAATACTTATTCGCCGTGTGGTCCCGGTTTTCGAAAAGAACCACCCCATCTCTTCCCGTGGGTGCCGTAAAAGCCGGCAAAGAGAATACCCAGGGAATGGGCAGGAACATTCTCCTCGCTAGGTACATTAAAATCTTCTGCGATCACCAAGCCGCCTGCCAAGCGTGCTGATTATGGCAAACCCCTCTCTATGAGGAGGCCTATGTTTAGCAGTGGTCGTCTTCCGGTTGATAAAGTGAAGTGAAGTGAAATATTTTTATTAGATTTTGACTGTACCTACAAGTTCTATAATTTTATAGGTATAAAACTTGTAGCAAAAGTGTTCATAATTATAAAGTCTTTTTCCCATGGCAAAGTAGGTCCTAAATATTTTATTCTAAGTACTAAGGGTGGATTTGACCAAACTTTAGAGTTATGCGCGAGTAACTATTCCAGAATAAATCTATTCCACGATCTTAAACTAGAATAACTCATTAGTCGTTTTACCATGCAATACAAAGTATAGAATACTTATACGCGAATAGCGGAGTGAACGATGAACGAAACTATTACCCAGGTAACAATTATTGTTCTACAACGCCAAGGTATTCAAGTTTATGTCATAGCAACTCAATTTTGTCGTATTATAATGCAGGAAAGTAAATGTTGGAATTATATGGCGCGCTGCCGCCATTAAAATATTCTCGGAATAGTTTATTATTTCACCAAAAACGGTAGTATAAGTTGTTATTCTCGAATAGGCTTGAGTGTAGATGGTAAAATGTGAAATTGGTTTACTCTCGGATAACTAGCGATTTATTCTAAGTATAACCCTTACTCTCGTTTGGTCGAATCCACCCTAAGGGTGGATTTGACCAAACTTAGAGTTATGCGCGAGTAACTATACCAGAATAAATCTATTCCACGATCTTAAACTAGAATAACTCATTAGTCGTTTTACCATGCAATACAAAGTATAGTATACTTATACGCGAATAGCGGAGTGAACGATGAACGAAACTATTACCCAGCTAACAATTATTGTTCTACAACGCCAAGGTATTCAAGTTTATGTCATAGCAACTCAATTTTGTCGTATTATAGTGCAGGTAAGTAAATGTTGGAGTTATATGGCGCGCTGCCGCCATTAAAATATTCTCGGAATAGTTTATTATTCCACCAAAAACGGTAGTATAAGTTGTTATTCTCGAATAGGCTTGAGTGTAGATGGTAAAATGTGAAATTGGTTTACTCTCGGATAACTGGCGATTTATTCTAAGTATAACCCTTACTCTCGTTTGGTCGAATCCACCCTAAGGGTGGATTTGACCAAACTTAGAGTTATGCGCGAGTAACTATACCAGAATAAATCTATTCCACGATCTTAAACTAGAATAACTCATTAGTCGTTTTACCATGTAATACAAAGTATAGAATACTTATACGCGAATAGCGGAGTGAACGATGAACGAAACTATTACCCAGGTAACAATTATTGTTCTACAACGCCAAGGTATTCAAGTTTATGTCATAGCAACTCAATTTTGTCGTATTATAGTGCAGAAAAGTAAATGTTGGAATTATATGGCGCGCTGCCGCCATTAAAATATTCTCGGAATAGTTTATTATTCCACCAAAAACGGTGGTATAAGTTGTTATTCTCGAATAGGCTTGAGTGTAGATGGTAAAATGTGAAATTGGTTTACTCTCGGATAACTGGCGATTTATTAATTATAATTCCAATATTTACTTTCCTGCACTATAATACGACAAAATTGAGTTGCTATGACATAAACTTTAATACCTTGGCGTTGTAGAACAATAATTGTTACCTGGGTAATAGTTTCGTTCATCGTTCACTCCGCTATTCGCGTATAAGTATTCTATACTTTGTATTGCATGGTAAAACGACTAATGAGTTATTCTAGTTTAAGATCGTGGAATAGATTTATTCTGGTATAGTTACTCGCGCATAACTCTAAGTTTGGTCAAATCCACCCTAAGTAATATAATTATAACTAACGGAATATATGAAGATATGCTCCACTCAGCGTTTTCATCTCGGACAAATTATACTCCAAATTGGCCTTAATATATCGTATACTTATGTGTTTTACCACCATATCCCCAAACCCAAACCCTCTTGGACTCCCCTACTATAATGATTTGTGCGCATCCGCGTACATATATACCTAAACACAGAACAAACAACGATTTTCATAAAGCAAATGTTTGTTTTGGGTGGGAATCGAACCCACAATCTACAGTTCAGAAGGCAGAGCTACTTCAACTAAGCTATAAGGCAGTCATTATCATAGTTATTATTATCACCTAATTATTCTGTGGTCAAAGTTTCTTTTCGCCAACCGAGTCAAATAGAATAGATAGAAATGATATTTCACAACAACTATGTACCTACCTACCTAAGTCACGCACGTCCGAAATAAAACCAACAAAAATAAAACATTGCCGCCAGAGTTTCGATGCCGCGGGTAGGTATTCCGACGCGTGGCAGTATACCTACCTACCTATGTTATGTACCTATATATAGCACTGTAGGCAGGTACCTACATGTAATATGTACAGTCCACAGTAGATTAAGAGCAGTTTAAAATTTGGTTTCTGAATTTCTTGAACTTTGAACATACTACTGATAGAGCGTACTCAGTAGGTACTCGATTTTCGTTGTAAATAAGTAATAACCGGCCAAATGAGAGTCGGACTCGCGCACGAAGGGTTCCGTACCATTATCTATCCCTGCCATCTAGTGTTGAGTAGCAGTACCATTTAAAGCAGCGCCATCTATGACTCATCTGATAACCGAGCAACATTATCTATCCCTGCCATGCAATGTTGAGTAGCAGTACTATTTAAAGCATTGCCATCTATGACTCATCTGGTAAACGAGCTAAAAAATTACGTCAGTTGTATGGGATGCCCCTTATTCTGTTTTTAGTATTCGTTGTTATAGCGCGCAACAGAAATAAATCATCTGTAAAAATCAACTGTCTTACTATCACGGTTCATGACACAGCCTGGTGACAGACGGACAGACCAGACAGACAGACAGCAGAGCTTTAGTAATAGGGTTTGTTTTACCCTTTAACCCTTTGAGTACGGAACCCTGAAAATATAGGAGCAATTATCTACCTACTCAATAAAATTATCCCATAGAATTAGCAAGTTGAAATGACAATGACTCGCCACATCGTTCGAAGAACTGACAATGACAACCGAGGGCGAAAGGTTCTTGAAAGGCGACCACGAACCGGAAGACGTAGCGTAGGCCGGCCCCACGGGGAACCGATGGATGCAGGAGGCAAGCAGCTGCTCAAAGTGACGCTCGTGGAGGAGGCTTATGTTCAGCAATGGACGTCTTCAGGCTGTTAATGATGATGATGATGATTTTAGTAAAGAATAAAATTCTATTAGGTTGGGGAAAAAGTTTCTTTGCATTTTTTAAGAAAATTCAAAACATTTTTTAATATAGTTTATTTACATTTCACTAAAGTATGTAGGTACCATTTTGTTCGATAACTTTTTGCCATCTTGTAGGTAGGGACATGATCCCATTTCTATAAAAATTTTGGGGCTTCTGATCAAAAAACCGCGACCAGTATTTTTGGCAGTCCTCTCGTGATGTTAATCTGAAACTGCCTAAAGAATTCTGAAGAGACCGAAACAGGTGGAAATCTGAAGGTGCAAGGTCAGGACTATACGGCGGATGCATTATCACCTCCCAGCCAAACTCTCTTAATTTTTGTGTGTGAGTGGCTAAAGATGTGTGAGGTCTAGCGTTATCATGATGAAAAACTACACCCCTTGTTGTTTAATTCCGGTCGCTTTATCTCAACTTTTTGCTTTAATCTCATCAGTTGTTCGCAGTAGAGTTCAGAATCGATGGTCCTGTCTGATGGTAACAGCTCATAATGAATAATGCCCTTCCAATCCCACCACACACACAGCATCACCTTGTTGCGAGTTAACCCGGGTTTCGCCACAGTCTGTGAAGCCTGACCGGCCTTTGACCATGACCTTATTCGCACGTTCTTGTCGTACGTGATCCACTTTTCATCACCAGTTATCAGCTTCTTCAAAAATGGTTCGGTTTCATTACGTCGTAATAAAGAATCACAAATGAGTACACGGTTCATTAGGTTT
Organism: Ennomos quercinarius; assembly: GCA_910589525.2. Classification (NCBI taxonomy): domain Eukaryota; kingdom Metazoa; phylum Arthropoda; class Insecta; order Lepidoptera; family Geometridae; genus Ennomos; species Ennomos quercinarius. Next base: position 9,954,564 of record OU342501.1, read on the forward strand.
CTTTCAGTGAGCTCCTGAGGTATCCAAATATCGACCTTTTTTGTGTACCCAGTTTTTTTCAAATGCGCAAAACTATTTTGTGGTCAATTCCCAGTTCTTCAGCTACGTCGTAACTACTGATATGCCGATCTTGCTCCACTTTTTCAAAAATGGCATCCATTTTATCCGTAATAGGGCGACCAGAGCGAGGTACATCTTTGACATCAAAATTTTCGCATTGAAAACGCTTAAACCAAATTTGTGCTACTCTCACAGACACTGCACTAGGTCCATAAACCTCGCAAATTTTTTTCGCGGCTTGCGTTGCATTTTTAACTTTTTTGTAGTAAAATTTTAAAATGTATCGAGTTTTTTCATTAGATTCACTCATCTTCACAGTACGAAAAACAAATGAAAATCACACATTTTCCTAATTTGAATATGGAATTATCTTCTTTAAAATTTAAACTTTTAATGATACCAAAACCAGCCAGATACATATAGTATAGCCAAAGAGATTTTATTACAAGTACAATTACTATAATGCGCAAAGACGTTTTCCCCAACCTAATATTTACTTAACACTTCTACAATATCGAACAGCTAACTATTTAGTGAACTGTATCTTCCCAACTACGTAATACGCACTGCGAGTAAATGCGCCGGCGCGCGTCTGGAGCTGACGAGGGAGCTATTTCTGGCGGCGGCCGCTACACCCGTGCCGATCCAACAGTCGGCAATCCTTTGTCTTGTTAAAAACATTACCACTTACCTATTTAAAAACACGTATCCTCGGTGTGTAATATTTGCGCGGATGAAAGTGCGACTTGTTTATAAAAGTAATCCAAAATGGGAAGCGTACTCAGTAGTAGCCCGGAGCGAGGACGCGACAGTGAACACGTCACAAGTGAAAGTGAAACAATGAGCTCGGACGCTAATAGCGAAAATGATAACACTGAAGAGGAGTTCCACGACGCAGCGAGTGATGATGAGGCTCGAGCGAAGGCCAAAGAAGAAGAAATGACTAAATTCAAGAAGCAGTTGGACATAAAAAGGGAGCAACGGAGAGAGATACTGGCGCGACACAGGTCAGAGAAAGAGGAGTTGGAAAAGTCACTAAAGCAGGAGAAAGCTTCAAAACTGGAGCTTTATAAAAGAAACGAACAGCTTCGTGAGCTTTTGTTACAAAACGACGTAGAGATTCCAGAAACATTGCAGTCTTCGGAAACGTCTGAGCTTTCTGAAACTATTCTTCATATGAGAGAGGAGTTTGACAAACTCAAAGCAGACAACAACAAGATGCGTCGAGAGCTGGCTGAAGCTAACAACACTCTACAAGGGGCATATTCCGATATCGCAGACTTGAATGGCCAAAATTTAGAATCTATGAAGCAAATTCAAGCCCTAAAGGAAGTGGTGTCAGTCAGCAAAACATTAATTGGTCTTCGTGAAGGACAGCTTAATGAAGTAAGTTATAATAGGTACTTACATATATTACTTTGCCTGAAATCGTAGTTTAAATAGAAGTGCAGACAGTGTAACTTACCACAAATGAAGATGTTATAGTTTAGGCAATGTAGCTGCTACGTATGTACTATGTACCTACCTAAACAGTAAAAAATTGAAAAAATGTACCTAAGTTATGATGACAATCCCACTTTATTCACTTGTCATTTTATTCACTTGTCGCATCTTAGAACAGAAGAATTTTAGATACAATCACAGATTGTTATTTTCTCTAATCTCTGGATACGATACTAGTCTAGATGAATTTTAGAAGTCCGGTTGGTTGGTTGGTTGGTTGGAGTCGAAACTGCAATCATCTTTCTGCTTATGCGCAGATCTTGAAACGACCAGCCCTCATTTTTCATGTACTTTTTTTACTCTTATATTGTGGCTCCTCACATAGTGTATTTAGCCAGTGTCAAGTATTGTAATTTTTCATAGTGATAGAATATTTCACGTAAAGTCAAGTCTTAGTCACAGTCTGGGTAGTCATAGTCCAGTCTAAGTCGGGTAGTCTCAGTCCAGTCTAGTCATGTCCTAGTAAGGTGGTGGCAACTTCACTAAAAGCTTCTATGGAATTTTGGAAGCAACATGAAAAACCACGTTTCACCACATTATATCACTTGCCCACACTCATGCTCGTAATTCAGCACTTAATGCGTAAAACGCCATCAATTTTAAACATTAACACTGGGAAAAGCACGAGTTTTGAAAAATAATACAATGCAACGACGTGAACTTTTCCGCGTTCCCGCCAAAAACCTTCATGTGCTTTACATGTCTTGAGTATCTAGATCTACTTACTCTTGAAGTTGTTGACGAAGGACAAAATAGGTCCCACTTCGACAATAGAGGTCGCACGAAGAATCCAAAACGCTGCGGGCAGCGTTTGGAAAGCTTAGACCTATCTTTTCTTTAAATTGATTATTTGGTAAATTAAAGTCTTGAACTTAGTTCAGCCAGAGTTAACCTACTTTAAGTACCTACATAATTATTATACTTACCTACTTATATACCTAGCTACCATCTAAAACACAGATTTTTAATCTTATTCGTTACTCTGTGATTGTAGTGTAGATGGTAGTACGTTCGAGTATGTTGTTATGTGTCAAATATCGTGACTTTAGTAGATACTTTTTTAATTTTTTCCCCTAAATTATGTTGGCTTTGTTTTACCGGTGGCGTTGAGGCAACGACCTGAAGAAAATATACCTTCGGTCATAGACCGCCTCGGGACTCCGGAACGCATTCCCTTTAATTTTGTTGGCGGTGAATTTTGAATGCATGCCAGTTGGTTTTAGATAAACAATTTATGATTTAACTCTACATAGCGTAGCGTAGGTTACATACATAATACCAACGCTGCGCATATATGCAAGTATATATACCTACATAACTACTACCACATGTGATCGTTGGGCGTTATTTATTTATTTGCTTATACTGGGTGGCGCAAAAGTAAAGACCCTATTTGGTTCAGCTATAACATTTTTTCTAAATTAGAAAACTAGATTTAGGTTTTTTTAAATGTATATTTGTGCCATTAAATTTCGTACCATTAGGATTTAAAGATGATGTCTTTTAAATGGTGACCTCCAGAGTTGATACACATTTGAGCCCTATTTATGACATTTTGCAAGATGATTTTCCTTCAAAATTGGTTATGAGTGACGAAGCGCATTTCCATCTCTCAGGGCATGTCAATAAGCAGAATACTCGGTTCTGGGGCACTGATAATCCGCGCATTATTCAAGAAACACCTCTACACCCACTAAAAGTTACTGTATGGTGCGGCATCTGTGTTGACAGAGTGATCGGACCCTATTTTTTCGAAGACGCTGGAGGCAATGCGATAACTGTCACTGGAGAACGCTACAGAACCATGTTACGTGAGTTTTTGATACCCAGTTTGGACGAATTGGGGCTGGAGCACATCTGGTTTCAACAAGACGGCGCTACGGCACACACAGCGCGCGACACTATGGACTTAGTGAGGGACGCTTTTCCAAGCCGAGTTATCTCTCGTTTTGGCGATTTGCCTTGGCCTGCAAGATCACCCGATCTGACCAGTCCAGACTTCTTTCTTTGGGGTTTTTTGAAATCTCGGGTGTATGTGAACAAGCCACAGACTCTCGCAGCTCTAAAAGAAAACATTCGTCAAGAAATAACGAACATATCGCAGGAAGTGTTACGGCAAGTTATGCAAAATGTCATAAATAGGGCTCAAATGTGTATCAACTCTGGAGGTCACCATTTAAAAGACATCATCTTTAAATCCTAATGGTACGAAATTTAATGGCACAAATATACATTTAAAAAAACCTAAATCTAGTTTTCTAATTTAGAAAAAATGTTATAGCTGAACCAAATAGGGTCTTTACTTTTGCGCCACCCGTTATAACTGGATAAATTATTGTAGATAGGTAATAAGTAGGTATAGGCAATGCATCGTATCGTAGGCTGCGCAAATCGTAATTTATATACCTACCTACAAGTAGTTCAAAAGATTCAAAATTTCATTCCCAACACTTCGAACATTTACAAATGCTCGAAGTCCTAGCAAGATTCATGAGCGTGCAGTACAGTCAGCATAAACACGGGTTCTAGGATTTTTAATATGATGAAATTGGGAAGATTTTAGTTACCTACAATAGATAGGATTTTAGGACATAGGTAGATACTTATATATACTGCCAACAGTAGGTACATGATGTCAACGAAACTTATACCGCGCCTTCCGTATTTATTCTATTCATCATAGGTCTCCCCTATAGGTCTCCCCTATACCTATATGATTCCAGTCGTCCCCCACTAGCACTAGACTAGTGGGGAGACGGCTACGTGTTCCGGTTCGTAGTCACCGCTCGAGAACTTTACTTCCCAATCATATTAAGGCATGGCTAATGTACTAACACATTACATCCGTCCGTTTAGATCACATCCGCCAGATTCCACTCTGGTCAAACCAATATTTTTTAAATTTGCCCATTTCTGTTGTTACTTTTTACTTAGGTGGGTAGGTACTTACTTATACTACTTATATAGAGATATATACAGAAAGAAGACAACGTATGAGAAAAAAGAGACAATACTAACATTCTGCCATACAAGACTTACTCTATGTTGTTCAAGCCCTAAACCAAACAATCGATCTCAGCTAGCTTTAAAAGTTACCTTAGTAAAATTAACTTCATTTAAATAATTACTAACATTTTACAGTTAAAAGAAAAGCTCAGTGAAATAGAAATATCTCTCAGCGAAAGAGAAACAAACATGTTATCAGTGGAGCTGAGACAAGAGTACGAGAGACAACTTCAGAATATTCGCACTTTGCGAGGTCTATATGAAGAGAGAGCCCGACTAGCTGACGTTACAAGGCAGGGTCTTGTTCGAGACTTGGATGAACAGAAAACACTATATCAAATTGAAAAAAACAAGTAAGTTCACGTTCACTTTATTCGACGCATAGATTTACGATATGATAATAGTAAGACCATTGGCAAAATACAATTATCGCCCACCTTACAAAATTTTGTCACTGCTATAAGTTACACAGTGACAAAATGTTATTAATATCATGATCTAAGACGAACTTACCATTAAGAAAATAACAGATTAGAAGTAATTAATATTTTACTAAACACTTGACTGCAAAATAACAACAATGTAAACAGCAGCTGATAATTTTAGATGTAAAGATCTCGTCGCAAAAGTTGAAGTACTTGAAGCAAAAGTTGACGCTCTAGAAGAAACGATTGAGAACAAAAAACATGATATTATGACGTGCCAAGATGAAACTAATGGGTTAAAAGCTGAAATGGCTGCTGTAAACAAGGTATGTTAGCTAATGCTATGCAACAGTTCCATAAGTGTACTTAATATGTACACATCAAAACAAGCCTATCATCGTTGTTCCTTAGAACTTGAAGGAATCTAATTTTTACCGTTTCTTTATAGCTTTTCTCACAAGTACTTTTGGGGTATAAAACTAAACAAGATTTGGACAAACTTGTACATCTTTTGGAGGAAAACCATGGCTTACTTACACACATGGCTGAAAAAGAAGATGATGCCGAGGCCTCTTCAGCACTGCCTAAGCTTCTTTTAGAATTAATAACCCAGGTGGATGAAAATGAAATAGCTCATGGATCAGGGATACCGCTAGAAGAAACATTTTCATCTGAGGAACACCACAACAATTCTAAGATACCAGGTAATATTACTATGACAAAAATCTGTTTTAAGGAGAATTATTATGATTAAATGCAAATTAAATATTTAATAATCACTTTCACGGCATTTACAGTGGCAATAGCTTCAACTACAGCAGAAGAAATAGTCGAAAACCTTCCGAAAGTTTGGAGAGTTCTGATGGAGCTTTTGAGCCATCAAACTGTAGCAGAAGATTCAGCAGAAAAGGTCACTACATGCTACAAATCTGTAGAAACGAAGTCAGGACCTGTTCTAGTTCCAAGCGTTAGTCAGACCTATATCAGACTAAAAGTAAGTGAACTCACTGTTTGTTATTAGTGGTATAAGCTGCATTGCAATTGTTGGAAACTTTTATTTTATGAGTCATGGTCATGAAAGCTGTGTCAAATTCTTAAAATAAATGTTCTCGATCGGTGTAATGCACTATACAAAAACAAATCTAGTTACAGTGAAAATTGGTGACGTGCCAATTTTTTAATGCAGAGTAAGATGCCTACTTACTCTCTTTAAAATATAATCATTATCATTTTAAAGAGAGTAAGTTTAGGTTGATAAGTTCCATCCATATTCATAAAATACTAAAGTGCGCTTTCTTTACTGTTGCAGGACCTTATAGTTGAGAAGCTAGGGCTCGTCAAAGAGGTAAATCGAATGAAGCAGCTGAATAACCATCTAGAAACTCGGTTACAAGAACAAGAAAAGAGACTATGTCTAGTAACTACAGAGTTAGGAAAAACATGGCATGTTGTAGGAAAATTGCGTAGACATCACTACCAATTACACACCCATGAAAAAATACTGAAATATGAACTACAACAGAAAAGGAAATTGCTTAATGAACTTAAAGAAGAACTTGAATACTGTCGTGAGAAATGGGAACAAGCTCGAGAAAAAAATACGCAGTCTGAAAGGGACTGGCGAAAGCTCAGAGCTGAGTTCAACAGTAGAAAAACAAAATCTGGATCACCATCGTTCAATAACTCTGGTGAAAGCGGGTACAGTGACGAAAGACCATCAGATGACTCATCAGAATCAAATGACGAAAGCGAGTATGTTGCTGAATCTCTTAACAGGTGCAAGAAAAAGTTGAAAAAGTCGTTAGAAAATGTTTTAGATTCCAGCGCTGACTGTAACTTAGCAGAACGGGAGGATCCTGTGAGCGATATGTTGGATGTCGCTGATCTACCACTTGACACTCAAGATGGTGAAGATAATCATGAGGCGTCCTCAGAGTGTAGCAAAAGTGAGAATGTTCTGAAAAGTGAAAAAACTTGTGAAACAGAAGATGAACTTGGCGATATTACTCATGATGAGGTACCTGTAGAAGAAGGTAGTTCTGATATTTTAAAAAAGGATATGTGTAATATTGAAACAGTTAATTCTTCAGAGTTATCTGAAAGTACCTCATCATCTTCTGATAGTCAATCAGAAGATGTAAAACTAATTGACCCAACAGTAATTTTGATGAATATAAGGAAACAAAATGAAAGGCTGGCTAAAAAAGACGAAAGGCTAGAAAATCTTGAAAAAAACAGCGCTGCACTATTAAAGAAAACACAAACAACCGTAAAAATAAGCGAGGAAGTAAATAGTATGTTAGACCACTTAATTAACAGGCCGACATCTACTTGTAATAACCAAATTGCTGATATCGCAATAAATCAGTCAAGAATACTGACACCTGTTTCGAGTGAAGTACTAGCCGGAATAAATAACCTAGAAACATCTCTACCAGATTCTAATATAGAACGAACTGCTTATTCGAATACTGCTGAACTAAATAATGAAACTAATGGGGGCAATAAGACAAAACTGATCTCTGAATCAGCATCATTAAACGTTGAAGATACATCTCAGCCAAGTCAATCTACAACCAGTCAGATGCCCGATATCGATGATAAAGCTATTTTAGAAAGTGTCAAACAACAGAATGAGCGACTTGCTGAAAAAGATCAGTTAGAAAAAGGTTGCGTTGAAGTGGTTCAAAACATACCCAGTACACTGAACACCAGTAGAGAAATAACTGAGGAACTTGAAACTTCTCCCAATGAACATAAGAACGATAACAGTCCTCAGATAAGTGGAGATTGTTTCACTGGTAGTACCGATAATGTCGACTCTAAAGATCTATCTGAACCTTCTACTTCGACTGATCTTGACCACGAAGCTAGATTTGCAGCACGTGATATACGATTGAAGAGGCTCGAAGAACAAACTAAATCTCTTGTGAAGAAAGTTAACAAGACTAATTCAAAAGGTGTGAAGATTAATTACAAACTAGATGAGCTGCATAACATCTATGGATCGGAAAGCTCTCGAGCCGGAACTCCTTCTGAAGACACTGAAGACAGGAGTATCGAGGAAGACAACGAAAAAAATGAGTAAAACTTAAAAACTGGATTTTTATTATCTACTGATCGATCGATAGCGTAATCACATCACATGTTGCATGTGCGATTGGTAGTTTGAATTGGAAACTGTAATAAAAACCATGTTTATCTTAAGTAAATATTTATTTTCACTAAGTATCTGTTTTTATTTAATACATAATTATACATTATAATCAGGTACGGCAAATCACGCGCGAGCACTGCTAAACAAACGTGCGGAGCACTCGACTTTTCCAATCATTCAGTACAGAATGTTTGAAAAGTGGGTTAAAAAGGAGTTTAGCACTTAAACAAGATACCTATTTATATCTACCTAGATAAAATGTACCAGCAACATGGTACAAATAGAAAAGGTAACGTTGTTCTTTTTACTTATGTGTAAAGTAATACCTATTGACACTCTATGCCAAACGAATTCCTGTGTCACCTCTATTATTATAATTTGTAGAGTATAATAATATTACCCCATAGGTAGTGTATGTGACGACGACTCGGTGTTTCCGATGTAGAAAAGATAAAATAAAGTGCGATATAAAAGGAAGCTTGTAAAGAAGCGAAAATGAAATGTTAATAAAAAATTGAAATTTTACATAGAAAAATTAAAGCGACATATTTTTCTCTTCGTGTCAACCTAAAGTCTGTCTATTCTAGACAACTAAATAAAACTTAAATAAAGGAGGTTACTCCTTTATTTAAGAGGGAACTCCGCCCTCCGTGTCGCTCACAGGGTATCTGCTAAACGTACATTAATTGTATGTTTAGCAGATACAAAAGTTGCATTGCAGTACAAAAATACATAGTTGGCTAGTAAAATCCAAATGAATCCAAACTTTTGATACCCTAGTACATATGGGTTGAAACTAGAGTGCAAAATTTAATTACAGTAGGTAAAATAGTTACAAAAATGAAAACCTACCTACCTTATAAAACAAGTCTACAAGATCGCAAAACACAACCAGAAAAGAACGTCTAAAGCCCAAATCATTTGAGTATTTTAATTCTAATGATGAACTATAAGTTATGAGCTATTTTCCATTCTGTCCTTAAAAGCTAAAGTCTTAACGCTGTCATCTAGAACTGCTACCGAGACGTGGACGGCTTTGTCCAATCTCTTTCCGGGGGGTACCCGATACAAGCGCCAGGCCCATAATGATAGGGCTAACATTTCTAGCATCATCAGGCTGTTTTGGATCACTGGAAAAAGAAAACCTTAAGTAAGAAAGCTGAACATGTTAGAATAGAAGTCTATAACTAAATATATGTATACTTACTACTTACTTATTTACCTACATACCAATTTCAATCAGTATTTTTAGGTTGGTATAATTGTAATAGACGCAGCGTAGGCCGCTCCCCCCCCCCCCCCCCATTAGGTGGACAGACGATCTGGTGAAAACCACGGGGAGCCGGTGGATGCAGGAGGCGAGCAGCCGCTCAAAGTGGCGCTCTGTGGGGGAGGCCTATGTTCATCAGTGGACGTCTTCAGGCTGTTGATGATGATGATGATGATCATTTTAATAAATAATCAAATTTTATTTACATAACACTTCATCTGCTGACGGTACTTTTAAGCTAAACTGACTTTCATTCCTATCACTGGCTCACAGATACTCATCATCATCGTCATCATCATCATCAACAGCCTGAAGTCATCCACTGCTGAACATAGGCCTCCCCCAGAGAGCGCCACTTTGAGCAGCTACTTACCTCCTGCATCCATCGGCTCCCCGCGGTTTTCACCAGATCGTCGGTCCACCTAGTGGGGGGCCGGCCTACGCTGCGTCTTCCGATTCGTGGTCGCCACTCGAGATACAAAACAAAGATACTCACTGTTAGCAAATACGGATGTGTTTAACGGTGCGATGCAAGGGAAGTCGACCAATTCAGGCAGGACCTTAGCTAAGCCACATTGCAGCTTCACAACCAGTAGCACCAGCTGAAGGGCTACCAACCTCGCGCGAGGGTTATGGCCCGCGTTCACTGATACCCTCAGAGACATTATGATACCCCACATGCCTGATAAAATGGACGCTGCAATAAACGGCTGGATGTAGACGAAACATTGGAGATATAAATCCTGAAAGAGAATGAAAACGTCTTTAGTTATAGTGAATTGAGCTTTAAAGACTGTTATATTTCAATGATCTATTATAGTTGCAAGTTGCAGCTTAAAACCAATTAAGCAATGAAAATAAATAAATGAATATATTATGTGGACGCTTCACACAGCGCCATCTAGCCCCAAACTAAACAAAGCTTGTACTATGGGAATGAGATAACTGATACAATACTTAAATAACTTTTTGTTTGTAAATACTTACCTACATATTATGTAGAATACAATAAACACCCAGACACAGAACAAACACCTGTGTTCATCACACAAATGTTTGTCCTGAGTGGGAATCGAACCCACAACCTATATATAGTTCGGAAGGCAGAGCTGCTACAAACTGAACTAACAGGCCAGTCAAAATTCTAGATATTTGAAAATATTACGTAGGGTGTAGTCGTTATTTATTGGACAGTAATTTCTTACCATATCTTCAGCCCAAAGGACAAGGATAATGATATAGAGGAAGGTTTGTACGATAGGCATCTGCAGGACTAGATATCTCAAACATGTAATATTTTTTCTGAAACAAACATTAACGTTTAAGTTTTATATATAAAATCATTATAGACTGAACCTGAAGGTGCTAAACCTTCGGCTGTATCGTCGGGTAACATCAGGTGACTGACAACAATGGCAAAATGCGAAACCAATCACGATCAAAAAGACCAAATCATGAGCTCCCTATGAGCTTCGTAGTCCAGTCTTTCTGGTTGTGGTCACTATGCATGTGAACATCGATATGGTATACAATTACTGGAAATGTTATCCTTTGATCTAAGCATATTAATATCCTAATAGTCGTCAAAAAGGGTGCCGCTGGTAATCACCCTAATTGAGAAATAACTACTCACTATACTATCTATACTTGCATAATTATAAATGAAAAAAATGCTATGATGAATGACGGCACCGTGGTATCAAATCCTCAATAAAAAACGTGATTTTCAATATCCTTGTATCAGGATTGATCATAGAACAAATATGTTACAAAAACTAAAGTTTATATTATTACTTTTAGGCGAATTGCATTCTGAATTTTAAAGAAGTTCTGTCTGGACTAACGTAATCGAACAGGAACTTTTCAAGCAATGTACGGTGTCACCTCGACTTTGTATCGATCCCAAATTGGTCAATATTTGTTTTCATGATGGAGTGTTCCATTGGAAATTAGTCGTTCCGAATGCAAACATAAACTCAAGGATACACATTGCCTATTAGAAAATGAATACAGGTTGTCCAGGGCCGTAGCTAGAAATTCACTTCGGGGGGGGGGGGGGGGGGGATGATCGCACCGAATGCTATACTAATCTTCAGATATAGGTGAAGAATGGACAGTCAAGTTTCGCTATGAGCGACGGACGGACGACCGATAAGATATGGTCCTTGGTTGGCTTAGGGGCTGGATAGGAAAGGCGTTAGGAACAGCTATGGGGAAGAGGTGGAGGAAAAGAAGAAACGTATAGAGAGTGGACAAATAGAGAGGAATGGTACAGAGCACAAAGGGAGCCCCTTTGCCATCTCTAAAGGCTTAAAAGTTATCAGCACGTGCGAAACCAGGGTGGGTCAGCTAGTAAACATATAAACTAGTGTGATATATGGATATATGTATAAACTTTGTGGTTTTATAACTGACAACTCTGTTTTTGTTGTCTTTGATGGACCGCCATTGGGTACGTTTCCATTTCAATATGCTGATTTTATTTCTAAAATATCGCACATACACGATATTTTGGAAGGAATTGGAATTCTGAAAATGAGTTTTTAGATGCATCGTCTGTGGATGCTGAGAATCTAAGACTGATAACAATACTCATCTACAATCACCAGAAAATAGCTCTCCAGGTCTTCAGCCAGAATTTGTACACCGGTATCCTAAAAGGACGACTAGGAATAAAGTTAATTATAAGTCCTAGGTTTATTTTAACTAGATAGGTACTTACTTTTGTAGCCTGGGTCTCGGCAAGATACAACAAGGCCAGCAACAGCATGGTAAAACTCTTGTTTCAAGACGACCGCCAGCCGCTTGTCTGAAAACCAATAATATATTTGCTTTAGTCAAGTAATAAATAAAGGAATTGTCTTGAAAGAGATCAAGGTTTACTTGATAAAGAGTGAGAGCCAAAGATAATTTTAGGTAAGTAGGTACCTCTGTGCTCCATTGCCAAGGCATGCCCAATATTAGGTCAAGGTCACCACAGACATACTTACATAAATATATTAGTAATATACCTACAGTACAGACTCTAATAAAGACAATAGTCGTTAAGCCAAGTCAGAAGCTTTTGGGCGGCATTCTGATGGTGCGAGAGCCCACTGCAAAAATACCTACGTCATCGGGTACCCCAATAGGCTATCTTTAGATCGTTAACCGACACTTAAACATGTAAAAAAAAAACAGGTCTGCCAGTTCCGATCCTGCCGGGTCATGGAAATAATCCAACTCCACCAACTTCAAATGCCTTGAATACTAAGTTTCGCCAAGTTTAGACCTAGCAGACCTTTTAATCTATTATCAGGGCATCTTGGCTATTATTGGGCGTAGGTTTCATTGGGGTATTTACTGAGGTAGGTAAGGAGTGTGAAGGGCACATTCTTAGGGGTCTGCCAGGTAGGGTGCGCAATGACAGATCAATTTTTTTTTACATAATTAATCAATGGTTAACTGTTGCCAGAACTTTTATTCGGGTACATTTAGACAAAAAAAATACCTCAAAAAATTTCAATTATTTCTATGACCCGGCAGGATCGGAACTGGCAGACCTGATTTTTTTTACATATTTAGATGTCGGTTAACGATCTAAAGATAGCCTATTGGGGTACCCGATGACGTAGGTATTTTTGCAGTGGGCTCTCGCACCATGACACCTACGCGGCTAGCATGCGCAACGCAACAAAATTTTCTCGACACTTTATCTCGTGAGAGACCGTGACGAGGCTGCGGTAGCGCCTAGGTGTGTCTCACTCTAACAGCGACGACAAGTTTTCTCGCGGTGCGCATGCTAGTCCATCAAGGCTGATCACTTGCTTACACGAGAAGAAGAAAAAGAAGTACAGACTCTAAATGGACTTGGGCATTTTCTAAATATTTTCTACGTAATACTCGTGACAGTAAACAATATTTTTCTTTTCGTCCGTAGGTATAATTCAGAATTTTGTCACTGACCATATACCTATTATATTATAATTATTATACATATACATATACATTTCTATAATGGTATTCCATCACCATCAACTCCAACGCTACGGAGTGAGCCAGCTATGGAGAGAGCTATACTCAGAGTTTTCTTGCGAGATAATATCCGAAGTGAGGAGATTCGCAAGAGAACTAAAGTCACCGCTAACCGCCTAAGTAGCTCTTAGAGTGGCAGTGGGCAGGCCACATCACTCGTAGAACTGACAACCGATGGGGAAAAAAAGTTCTCGAGTTCTATTGGGGTACCCGATGACGTAGGTATTTGTGTAGTGGGCTCTCGCACCATTTAGGTGGTCAGAACAACGGGGAGCTGGAGCCGATTGATGAAAAAGGCAAGCAGCCGCTCTAATCAACTGCTGGACATAGGGCTCTCCCAAGGCACGCCACTGAGCATGATATTAAGATCTTCGTTTCCAGTCGTTACCAACCCTGTATACCTCCATCAAAACGCAGCTCATCCAATGCTATATACTTTTACCGATATGGGGTCTTCACTCAAATCACGTTTGCATCGATTGTCGTAATAGGTAGGTAATTATAGAAACCTGACGTACCTACCTATACTAGCTATGAACGACTTACCTAACAAGCTGGTCCGGTCCCCCGCACTCGGAGATGACCATACTGAAGAAATTGTACATTGCTATCATAACAGCCTCCTGCGCAGCCGCCTCAGCCAGAAGTCGAGCTCTAGGCACCACAACGGCTAGGAATCCTGCTGCTGCTACCAGCTGAAATCATTTTTTAACCAACTTCAAAGAGGTTCTCAATTGCCGTCACTTATTATGGGTAGGTCCCAACGGTTCCCGCCAAACGGATCCCACTTAATATTTTTTGCAACTGATACCACAATATGCTTTGGAAAATTCTTTGATAGCAATATAGGATATATGCTTTCGGATGTCCCATAGAAATTTCATCTAAATTGGTTCAGTATTAGTTTGGTGTTTAAATCAAAATAATTAAGTAAAAAAAATTACAGATGATAATATCATTTAAATATTTCAATTTTGAAGTTGGTTTAACCTCTAATGTAACTAATTCTAAATTATTTTAATTTTTATTGTAGAAATGCGTAACAGAGACCACGGAATTCACCCTATTTACCTACTGACATAGGTCAAATTACTCATACAAAGTCTATGCTGTCTTTAGAGACATCTGCGTGTCCTACAGCTAGGTATACCTATATCTCAATAAGTACCTACAAACAGAAATGAATCCTCTGGTTTTTCCGCAAGTCGAGTCGTGTACGAGCACGTTGTACCTATCTCCAAAATCGATCTACCCTTACATACAAATCTATTGTTTCACTCAAATACCTACTACCTATCAGACATTTTTCTATGAATCGCGGCCTTCAGTCGCAGATTTGTTACCTACTAAACCTTAGCCATTGCTTGATACGTGCTTACAATATAGAAATAGGTAAGTAAGGTGAGTGAGAGCGAGCTTTACTCGGAACTTATTAACAGCACTTATTAAAATTGACCCATTGACCCTGACCCTGATTACTTTACAAACCAAATCTCCTATATTTACAGCGTAGGTAATACCATTTAATACTGTAGTAATACTAAATACGTAAGTTATAAAGCAGTTGCTCTATATATTAATCAAAATATGATCAAAATATTGAGCAATATTTCTACAACCTTGTGCCTATAAATAAATAATACAGCTACAGTAACTATACTTACGGTATAAGTTATAACACGCATCAACTTAGGAGGGTAGTCGAAAGATATTAATTCAACTACCTAGTATGTTATTATGTAAGTATATAGAAAACGAAAAGACATAAAATAGACCCCTGTTTGTCCGTAGTAGGTACCAGTTAGTACGGTTCAGTGGTCTGGTTGTGTCATTGACTTTACTGGGTTGTGTGAACCGGACAGATAGCCATTAAAAAAAATTAATACTTCATAGAAAATACCTACCTAACCTACGTACCTACCTAATGTAATGTTAAGGCTTTACTTCGCTGGTGCATGGTAAAAATACTATTGAACATTGAGTATTACACTGAGAAAAATACTTTCATGAATTACGAACAATTTGAAAGGAATTCCGGCACTTTTATCCGTATTCCTGACAAAAAGGGACCAAGAGTTCTTACTAACATTTTGTACGTAAATCATAAAAAACTATCATGAACAGACGTCACCATTAAACATCAGAAAACAGCACGATATTACTAAGTGCTGTATACTCATGTTTTATCGTTACGCGTCATGACAAATTATCATGACGAACTCTTTGAACACTTCAAACGGTAATGACGAGACATCATGATGGGAATGATAGAAATTGGAGAAGTAATGGTATGGAGTCATTATTTCAATGTTAAATTGGTCTGTACATCACAATAGTATGAAGATATTTCCTAATAACGTTAAAGGAAACTTAAAAATATTTTTCATTACGGTCATTGCGGTTTAACGAGCTTCCTCATATTTTACTCATGGGAAACTCATATGATGCAACGAACATCTATAACAGTTTGTTGGTATCGTAATGATAACTGTGAATTCCAAGATACCGAAAACTCAAATAAAACTGTGCATTTAACAAAACCTACTTAATTGCTACGAACAAAACACCACCGCGTGCTAACTTTTCTACTAACGCCATCTAGTTTACACAGCCTCAAATAAATACTTCGATACTGTTCTATATTACTAAAATAGCCCTTAGAATTAACAAGTTGAAATGGCAATGGGCAGGTAAAACTGACAACTGATGGGGAAGAAAGGTTCTCGAGTGGCGACCACGAACCGGAAGACTCAGCGTAGGCTGGCCCCTGCTAGGTGGACCGGCGATCTGGTTAAAACTCTGGGGAGTCGGTGAATGCACGAAGCAAGCAGCCACTCAAAGTGGCGTGGGGGAGGCCTATGTTCAGCAGTGGACGACTTCATGCTGTTGATAATGACTATTATGCACTTAACAAATTCCTTTTCCCGTAAAAATCCGTTAAAATGTATTCTATTGTGCCTGTCACGAAAGTTTATCATGAAATCACACTGTCACGATTGTTTATCATGAAATATGATATTTTCTATTAACTTACGAATTCATGCAAGGTATTTTATTTATAAATTGTCGTGCTTACATCTCTATCAGGTCAAACTTTTAAATTGTCGTGATCTTCTCGATAAAACACCAAGTTAGAACCGACAATTCAATATTATGTAACTTAAGTTTTAAATGATAAACAATAATGATAACCAATCATTAAATTCCCTTAAACTAGTAGTGATGAGCCGTAAATTGATTTGACTGACTTATATTTCATCATGCGCATGATAATATTGTAGGCGTCAGAATAAAATATTATTCTTCATGTTAACATTTAATGTAGTACCGAAGTCATTTTTCTCAGTGTAATCTCACGGTATACGGTAAAGAAGCATTTTGGTCAAGAACAATCCTAATCAAGTAGAAGGTATTTACACACACACACACACCTACACACACACTTGTGTGTTTGTACACATACCTTATGAAATTAATTTACTCATAAAACTTCGATAGTTCTGCAAAATACTCACTATTACAAAACCTTATTTACTTGATATCTAGATCTAAATGGATATAAATATGTACTTACCTCTACTTTCAGAGGTACATTTTGTATTGCGATACAACATTTGCACAAAGCCTACATTATAAATGGATATTCACTTCTATTGGCTGAGTCAAGAGAATGTTTTTCTGATAAGTATACCTAGGATAAATTATTATCAATATGTAATTATGTAGTAAGAATAAGAAAATGCGAGTATATTATACGATTTGATTAGGCAGGACAGATACACCTGACTAACTATATGAGCTAGGAACAGATATTAGCTGAGTAACTGTTATCTAAATGTTTACTAAGCGCAGTAGGTACTAGGTAAGTGCCTATATTGGTACTCTGGTGACTCTTTTACCATTATCTAACTAAAGCAAAAAGACAACAACAATTTCCGATGCCAGTTTTTACTTTTTCCACAGGTGCCTCGTTAGATTACTAAAAGCAACAAAGCAAAGTACCACTTATTTTATTTTTCACTGCATTTTATTTTTATTATCATTCAATTTTATTCAATTTTGTTTAATATTTTTCATTGACATTATCGTTTATTATAATTATGTTATGACATTGGTATTTTAAGAATAAATTAAAGACTATAATGACATTGCTATTAGCTATTCATAATAATTATTTTTGAAATCATTTGGATTCAGGCTTGTAATTTTTTTAGCAATAAATTGATAATGATTATGCAATTATTCATTGCGTGCTAAAAGGTGAACTTGTCTTTCATTTCATTTCTTCAAACCTTGACATAGAATACCTACCTACCTAAGTATAATATCGTAAATATAGTAATCTCGGTAGCGGTTACATATTTGAGCCGTTTGGTGTTGAGACCCTGGGTCCTTGGGGACCGGGAGCTCATCGCGTTTTCCAAAGTCTATCAGAGCGCCTGGTCGATGCGACGCGTGACCAAAATGCTGGCACTTATTTGGCCCAACGCATCAGCATTGCAATTCAACGTGGCAATGCGGCCAGCATGTTGGGTACGCTACCTACCGGTAGTGGGCTGGAGCACTTGGACTGTCTATAGGCCATCGCGGCTATTATACAGTCCATAAGTGTTCTTTGTAGTAGGTAGTGTAGCTAGTTTAGTTTAGTTTAGCTTAGTTTAGCTTAGTTTAGTTTAGTTTAGTTTAGTTTTTATTATTGTAGTAGTTAGCTTGAGTAATAAAGGCAATTTGCCCGTTTAAAAAAAAAGTATAATATCCAAACCATTTCCTATAATTCCTATATTCCGGCTTAAATTATTATACCGGCGGGGTAACTACGTATAATATGCAACAGCAAAGCAACAGCAGTAGCAAAGCAACAGCAGTAGCGAAGCATAGATGCTCGACACCACTAATGATGTATGACAGCAATCATCGCGAAATTTACGCCTGTTGCAAACCTGTTGCGAGTTAGGTAGTAAGCCCGCCGTTATACCTATTCGTATACCTAGAGAGTAATAGGTATTCACCTACAATAAAGATACCTAGTCATCTTGTTAAAACTGAATAGCACAAAGATCAATTTAATTTAGGCCGTCAAGGCCTGAAGATGGTGCCAGACCATTGAGGAAGAAATTACATGCTATTAATGAAATTTATGATGGACGCATTGAAAGTACCCAGTAGTAAGTTATTGCTATAATAGAGTTGAGATATTATACACATATTGCAAATATAATGTTTATGCATATGAAAGCGGAATTTCCTTCGAGTTTTGTTACGTGAATTGGACATCAAGTAAGCACCGCACCGGCATTCGTCGCCTCCACCTCGCCTCGGTTGCATCACGATCTGCGCTGGCTTTGCGCAATAATGACCCACTGTGCCGTAAGCGCACAAGCCGTCACAATCCTGTTTAAACAATCGCAAGGTGTTCGGTCTTGAGGTTGAAATATAGATGTCTATGGGTTGAACGGTAAAATGGATAAACAAAACGTACGAGACTATCAATAGCGATCGGTATCTCGTGTTATCAGATAATAAAATTTAAGTACTACTTATGTGCTTAAGACTTATCCTTAGGGCTTCGTTCCCTATATTCGATTAAAGTTCCGAGTTGATTAATCACCGGGTAAAACTATAGTATGAATTTCATTACGTCAGAATAGCGCTAACCGACTCGTACACCAGCTATAACTTACAGGCCACATCTGCCGATTAGTACGTTTAACCAATGGGTATAGTAAAACTCGTCATAAGCTCGCACGTGTTTGTCATTTATTATTATTATAGTTTACATGCTATAAATACTGAGATGCACGGAACAGAAAACTACCAACCATTTTGATTACGATAAGCAGGCGATACTGCTATAAAAAACATAAACTACCATTCGTTTCAGTGCTGAGATCAGCTATGATACATAAATATAACATACACTACTGTTAATAGGTACAACATTACTACTGTAACCAACCTCTTATCCCATAAAGAAACAAATAATTCAAATAAATATTTATCAAGTGATCGTCATTTTAACGAAGACCTACGTAATTGAAACATTATCTACCAGTTGTTTGATCTTTAATATATAATCGTAGGTACGTCATGAGATAAATAATCCGTAACTTTTACAGTTAATGAGACACATTCAAGGAATGATCAGATAATAAAATTAAAGTTCAAATAACTGGTAGATAATGTTTCATTGCGTTAAATCTTCCTCGTACATTATTTTGTGCTATAATATAATAAAATAAAATAATGAAGCATTCTGGAAAGCGAAAATAGGAGGTCTCTCCAAAAATTTTTTGTGTTTGAAAAGAGTTGAGAGCTCCAGCCATCGCCCCCAACAGTGAATGTCAAACCACGATTCGCATCGAAAAGCTGTACAAAAGCCATATTTTAATAGCAAAGCTAAAACCCATTCAGTCCAACATTATTGTTCAAGTTCAATAAAAGCTCTGTTAGCTGATAATACGGTCTCACACGTAGTCTGTAGGTAAAAGGCCAATATAACGGACAGTATTATACCGCTGCAGTCTGTAGGCATTGGCAAAATAGCCAGTATAAGCTTGTAGTTGATATACGGCGATGCCGCTGTTGTTCGTAGAAGTAGAGCAAGCTCCACTAATTGCATGTTTCCATACGAAACTTTTAGTGTTTTGCCTTTTTTTCCAGTAGGTTAGTTATAGGTAGTAAGGAACAAACCCTAGTAAGGTCTCCAAGACTTCTTGCGAGCTACGCTTATGGCCCCAATCAGTCTCCACGACTGAGCAGAGCGGAATTTACACGAATTGGACCCAAAAGAATACCTTCACTGGAGCATCCACAGTATTCAGTTAATTTTCCAGCAGTGCCGTGCATCACATTGAGGCCAGAACCATATTCATAACTCATCAGTGTCGAGAAGATAATATTGCATAATACATATTCGGCCTAGCCAAGATGTTCAAGAAATGAGGATCAGGTTAGTTGCATCATGATTTTCGCAGTATCCTCAATCTAAAGGTTCCCCTAGCAAGCAATGTCTAAAACCTTGAACTGTCTCTTGTAGGGGAGATAGGGGCTACAATTAACAGGGGTAAGAATTAACAAGTGATTTGCCGCTTAACTATGAACGTTATGACTGTATATCAACAGTATTCCAACTCTATGAATAGTGACGCATGCAAAGAAACCGGCCAGTTCTCGCTCAGGCGCCGCATGGAGAGGTCGCGTCACTGCGGTAAATTGACCAGGTAAACGAACTTTTTTACGAACGCAATTTTTTGATTTTTTGTTTAATTATGGCTCGTAAATAATGTTGATTATTTGTATTCGATTCTTTATAAAATTGGCTGCTATATTAGCTTGTTTCTTTTACCGTAAAACTTATACCTAATTGAATAAAAATACAAATGTGATAAATGGGGGCATGGGGCTAAAAGTAACAAATTGACGGGGTAACAATTAACTTGTTAATACATGCCCCAAAACGATGGCAGCCAGTTTCCTTGGTTTTAGCCTTAGAACAATAATGCATTGAAGTACAAACCACAGGTTCTCATGCGTTATTTTTCTAAGGTTTTAGTGTTTACCGTTCAAAAACAAAGCCCATGTATGATTCCACGATGGTTTTTTTTTTACCGAATGAGGATCATAATGTACTTTATTACCTTATAAAAAACTTCTTCTACTTATTTTGCAGTATGAGGAACTATAAAAGAACTACGGAAAGAGGGACTGCTTCCAAAGAGGTATATGAATTGGCTGCGAAAGAAGTTTTGGAAAAAAACCGAAAATACAGACCAGTCGCTCGTCAATACGATATTTGCCACGTCACTCTTTTTAAATTTGTGAAGAAACTGAAAACAGGTGTTCCAGTGGAGACCATAGAAGTTGGATACAAGAAGACACGGCTCGTTTTTACACCAGAGGAAGAAGCAAAGTTATCAGATTACATTCTTCAATGTGCAAGGATATACTTCGGTCTCCTTCCCACAGAAGTGAGAAAATTGGCGTATGAAGCAGCGGTTTATCATGGAATTCAAAACATGCCAGAGAGTTGGAAAAAAAACAAAAGTGCCGGACCAGATTGGTTCACGTCATTTTTGAAAAGAAACCCAACGCTATCCATCCGTAGCCCCGAAGCAACGAGTTTAAGCCGAGCCACGTCCTTCAATCGGACCAACGTACACGAGTTTTTTGAAAAATATAGGCAAGTTTTGATCAGGTATAATTTCAGACCGAGCCGAATCTGGAATGTTGATGAGACCGGTATCACAACTGTCCAAAAACCAAAAAAAGTTGTGGCTGAACGAGGTTCAAGACAAGTTGGAGCGGCGACCTCAGCAGAAAGAGGGACGTTGGTTACTCTGGTAGGGGCCGCAAACGCCATCGGAAACTCTATTCCTTGCATGTTTATTTTTCCCAGAATGAGATACAGCGACATATTTATCAGGAACGGCCCACATGAAGCGATAGGCACCGGAAACAAATCAGGCTGGATGACCGAAAAGGAGTTTTTGATATTTCTGGACCATTTCATCAAGCATACAAGACCTTTTGCTGAAGATCCAGTATTACTTTTACTGGACAATCATCATTCTCATGTGGCTTTTGAGGTGGTAAAGAAGGCGAAAGAAAACCACATTGTATTGCTATCGTTTCCGCCCCATTGCTCACATCACCTTCAACCTTTGGATGTTGGAGTCTATGGACCATTGAAAAACTATGTAAATGGGCAACAAATGAATTGGATGGCCAATAATCCAGGAAAAACAATGACCATTTACGATCTCCCAAAAATTGTTAAAGTAGCGTTTCCTTTGGCATTCACCCCAAATAACATAACAAACTCATTTAGAAAAGCCGGCCTGTGGCCATGTAATGAGGATGTCTTCAACGACAACGACTTCGCACCGTCATTTGTTACGGACAGGCCGAACCCTTGTTTAACAGAGGAAATACCTCCAACTATGCTGGCTCCATCAGCTGTGCATGAGGAACCCACACAAATTTCGTCGGCCAGAGTCAACCAGTCGGCGTTATCGACTGTGCAGGAGCCTCAACCAGCTGAGGAAGAGCCGGTTGTACAAGTTTTATCTTCTAGCATACAGAAAGAGTCATCAGTGGTGCACGAACTACCAGCTGAGCTGGAATCATCAACATCTATAAAATATTTAAACATCCCATCAACTAGTTCAATGGGTTCTCCATCAATCTTAGAATCACCAGTGCTGCCTTCGACATCTGTTACGAATGTGGGAGATTCTACCATCGACCACAACCGGTCATCAGATGTCATGGAGGCAGGAGAAGATCAAATATCGCTTAACCTGAACTCATCAATTATTCCCGAAATTGAAAATGAAATCCCTCTTGGCTTCAACATCAGCATTTCAGAGGTGATAGATCAAATGTCATCTCAACCACAACCAGGAACATCCGGACTTAATCAATCTCCTAAATGTTTCGACATAGAATTAGTTAGACCATTGCCGAAGGCACCACCACGCAAAAACAACACAACAAGTAAACGCACGCGTAAAACAGCGATCCTCACCGATACACCAGAGAAAAACAGCCTGGAAGAAGAGCTAATGCAGAAAAAGATGAAACAAGACAAGTTAAGTGTAAAGAAGAGAACTGACAAATCGAACTATAATAAAAATACTAAAATTACAAAGAAAAAAGTAGGTAAAGAACAAAAAACCAAGAAGGAAACTGAAAAAGTAAAGAGAAGAATATTGAGGCAAGATAGCGAAACAGAAGATGAGGATTGTATTTGTCTAGGCTGTGGCGAGTTGTATTATGAAGATTCAACAGGTGTTGACTGGGTACAATGCACAGTGTGCAAGCAATGGGCTCATGTCACTTGCGTAAAAGGAGATACTCTTTGGTTTGTTTGCACAAACTGCGACTCAGATAATGACTATGAGGAGAATTAATCTATTTGATATTTTTTCTGATGTTTTATAGTTCCTATTTCACTATTGAGTAAGTTAAATGAGAGAATGTTATCTTACGTAGGCTTAAGTAGGTAGGTAGGTACTTAAGAAACTTAAGAATTTAAGTATTATTATTAAACATATTTTTTGTTGATTAGTTGTCTAAGCGGTTAATTTTTTCTGCTATAGGTAGATATTGCGATTTTCGTAACTTGACAGAACAAGACTTTAGCAAGACTCCTATTTACTAAGCAATTTTTGAAGAATTTTTTCATTCAAGTATTATTATTGATCAATTATTACCTATAATTTGTAATTTTTAAGAGTAATAATACCTCTATGAAAGCAAGGCTGCCTAATTTCTAAGATACTGTTAAGCAAATGCTCATGTGTGATTAAGAAATGTGATAGATAGTGTCATAATATACTTGTTAAGATTAATAATATCTCTGAAATAATATCTTTAATAATATCTCTTAAGAAAGACTGATGATTACTAAGCAGTTATCTATATAATTGAAAAAATGTGCCCTAAATACATAAATAAGTAATTTACAAAAATACTTCTTAGTTTAATTTCACTATGAACTAGATTTATTTTATATTGTTAAAACATGACCCTCCTGTTTATACCTGCCCCAGACAAGTTAAAACTAGCCCCGAGGTCGGGGCTAAAATTAACACCGGACTTTTTTTCAAAAACCGGCACCTGTTCCTTATTTATTTATATTACAGTTTTTTTTTAAATTACTGTTTGTAGCTGAATACTTTTCCCTTAATATGGTCTAAGAATCATTTTAATACGATCTGCCGTTTCAAAGATATAAGCTCTTAACTAAAATTTGTTAGGTTTGACCCCTCCCTCCCCTACCGCCCATTGCAGAATTGCGATAGCAGGTCAAGTATAATGACCATTTACTACGCCTGAGGATCCGTGAATATTAAATTATCATTTAATTTCTAGAAATTTTGACTATTGGTTAGAATATGTTAGAGATTTTAACCATTGGTTACCTTAACTATGGGTCAAAAAACACACCCTAAGTATTCTTTTAGCCTTAACTCGACTGGGTTTAATTATTGATAAATAATAGAGAAGGAAATGAAACACTGGCCTTGCGTAACATTTCTCAATTTTGATTAAAAAAGACGTTTTTTTGAAGTTTACATTAAAAAAAGTTGATTTAACGTTCTTCGATACTAGTAAACTGCTAAAATAGAAATAGTTAAGCCTCTTTATATAACGTTATATTAAATTTTCATCATCACCATAATCATCAACAGCCTGAACACGTCCACTGCTGAACATAGGCCTCCCCCAGAGAGTGCCACTTTGAGCGGCTGCTCGCCTCCTGCATCCATAGGCTCCCCGCAGCTTTCACCAGATCGTCGGTCCACTGAGTGGGGGGCCGGCCTACGCTGCGTCTTCCGGTTCGTGGTCACCACTCAAGAACCTTTCTTCCCTAACCTTAAATTTGAATATGTTTTAATTTTTTTTTAATGTACCTATGTCATTTTATGATTAGAGTAATTGGGTGTGTCATCCGTTCTAATTGTAAAAATAAATAAATAAATAGGTAAATACTCAATAAACTACGCACTAATTCTTTAAATTTTAATGCATTTTAATTTAAATTTTCTAAGTTTCATTAACAGAATAAATACGGTATTCAAAGCTACTATCAGGTACCTATTTTATAGGTATCGTTCTTTTCCCGCAGCTATAGAATTATAGAAGAATAGAATTCATAGGATTCATAACTATTCAGATTACCATAAAAGGTAACCTGGCGACGCGGAAGCTACAGGGTTTCCCATTTTATCACCAGCATAGACTTCAAAAAGTCGCAAACATGGTACCTACTCCTGGGGAGGATTTTCCCCAACTAATTGCCAACAGCTTAAAAAAACCAGCGGTTCTTTCTTCTGTTAGTTGATTTGTACTCACGGGATATACAGCGAGTACGACGCTGACATTGACGGCGCATTGCTTCCAATGCCGCAACGCAGAGCGCAGAGTGACCGCGTACAAAACCCATGTTGCGATCACCAACACCAGCCCACAGGACCATAACACCCAGGCATATGTGCTGAGAGCTGTAAAGAAAAGCTATAATTGTATAAATATGTAGACGAAATCTTATTGTAACTATCCGCAAAGTTATCGGTTACTGCAATATAGGTAGGTACTAGGTAAATGTCTTAATTATTTGGTTTAACAACTTCTAGGTTATAATAACTCAGCAGCTAAGATATAACGATCTAGACTAGCACTACCCTTTAGGAGTTCTTATTGAAAACGGGTAGGTAGCTCACAAGTGTGAGCTACCTACCCGTTTTCAATAGGAACTCCTTAGAATAGGTACCTTAAGTAATTTTCTGGATTAAAAAGTACCTACTTAATCATTGAGATGCGGATTAAATTGAGAATCTGGTAAACTGTTCCGGAGGGCATTAATCATTCCTTAAAAATTTAAATCATTCTATTTAATAAACCCCTTGCTGGATTTCCCGAGGAATATTTTATTAGAGGTATGTATACCTATTGTATGTATACCTATTGTAAGTATAATGCTAATCATCTGCCATAGTATAGAGCTATTTGTGAAACCAGGGCCTTCCATGAAATTAATCATGCTGAGCGTTACATGCCTGTTATAATTAGACGACTGGTTTAATAGCAAATTCACGCCCAGATGGATGTCAAAGGCTAAAATGATTGTGATGGTGATCACATCAGAAAAACCTGGAACGTACACAAGTCATAAATGATCTTTTAATTACTTTTAATTACTTTTTGTTACTAGGTGGTAGGACTTTTCTGCAAAGTTCGTCTAGGTAGGTGCCACCGCTATGCCAGTTATTCTGCCGCCAAGCAGTAGTGTGCAAGCACTGCTGTGTTCCGGTTTGAAGGGCATTGTAGCTAGTGAAATTACTGGGCAAATGAGACTTTATGATCTGATCACTCAATCTAGTAATCTGATTACTAGACTGGGTGATGTCTCAGGATGACGTGCGCAGTGCAGTGTCACGCGAAACTTTATTGTTTTTTAAAGTTCCGGGTGACACTGCAACTGTTATGGGCGGCCGTGTCACTTAACATCAGGTGAACGACTTGCTCGTCACGTCATTCAATCACATAAAAAAAAAAAAAAAATAGGTAGAGGTACCTATATTTTAGCCATTGTAGGTAAGCTAATAAGTAGGAAAGGAATAATAAGCAGCTGGGTTAGCATGGACGGTAGACAAAATTGTCTTTCCCCGCTTTACGTCACTTTCTTCATACTTGATTGGAGTAAAACAGGGGAAAGACAGTTTTGTCTACCGGCCGTGCTAACCCTACAGGAATATGTTAATGAACGTTTGCAAACTATATAGTGGTCAAGTGGACTGGTCCGCATCAGTATACCAGAATTGGGCTGCCATAACCGATTACTGTTAAGGTGGAACGTTACACTAGCGCGGGAAATTCAAATTTTCTTGCGTTCTTTTGCCAATAATAGCTTAATTACTCAACGTGGTAACATGAAAACTAATTTTGCGGAAATAAATAGAATGTATTGTATCAACCAATATACGATGAAAAGTATCTCCTAGATATCATTGGTTTAGCGACAAATGGCAATAAATAATTTTCTTCTTAGTTTTTCAGTCTATTGCCATTTGTCGCTAAACCAATGATAAGTAGGTAATAGGTACTTTTAATTGTAATTTATTGATACATTATATTTATTTGCGCAAAATTAGTTTTCATGTAATCACGTTGAGTAATTAAGCTATGATTGGCAAAAGAACGCAAGAAAATTTGAATTTTCCGCGCCAGTGTAACGTTCCACCTTAAGGTACCTACCTAAACGTCTTTAGAGTTTAGGGCCCGTATTAGGTCTGAACTACGCTCAGTCCTGAATCTGTGCTCAAGACGGGATTTCATTCACAAAATCATCAGTTCGTGAATGAAATGTTTACTTGAGTACCAATCGATGACTAAGCATCATTCGGTAATACGGGTCTTAGACAGCGACTTGGCAAACGTATAGATAGCCAAATAATTAATCACTGTACCACTTATAGGGTATAGTTAAAGTAGAATAGAAACGTTCGTTGGCAGCTAACTAATTTCAATGTGAGAGATCTACACACTCAGCTCTGAAGGGAGAATCCAGCAATGGACGAACAGCATTATACCAACTAGCTGATGATGATATGATGATTGATCTATAAATATAATCTGCATTAACGATAGGTATTCTTGTAGGCAATTGCTGTGGAATATAAGTAGATTCACAAATGTGCACCTAATTACTAAAGTACTTGTAAGGTTTTGAAAACAAATAATTATTACGTTTGCCCTAAAGCATAAACCGTATTCAGTAAGTAATAAGCCTGTGAAATTCACGAAATGTATGAAAATCATGTAGGTAAATAAGACATCATTATATTATAGAAAATAAGGCCACACCTATGGACCCTATCAGTTACTTCCTACGTCATGTTTGACTCATAAACCTACAATCCTACAAACCTTTAAAATTTATGAACACGAAAAGTAATTTCTACAAATACGAACACGCAAGAGGCCAATCATTTTTATGTACAATCAAAATGGGGAACTTTACTGCGCGTTTCCCCAAATTTTCTACCCGTTTTGGAGGCTACAAAACTTAACACTACACGTACACCCCTCTCATTTAAACGCTCGGCTATAGAGCACTCAATCTTATGGCTCTACAAGTCTACACTAATTACCTTCTTGCTGTTGTTGTTTTTTTTCCTTCTGTTTATTAATACAGTGACAGTAAATTATCAATTTTATTAAAATGTTCTCCGTTTTGAGGAACTAACTACTAATTACCTACAGTTAGGTACCAACATTGTATCCCACAACATCCCACACAAGACCGAGTCTCTATAACAAGGAAATCTGTTTATTTTATTATTAACCCATCTCACTTACCAAGTAAGTACTAATTGGCCTGTTAGTACACTTCTGAACCGTATTTAGGTATAATTAAACCTATACAGGTGGCGCGCTCTGGGGGAGGCCTATGTTCAGCAGTGGACTTCTTCAGGCTGTTAATGATGATGATGATGATGATGATACCTATACAGTGCAATCAGAGCTTAAAAATATGCAATAGGAATGTTCTAACAATAACCTATGTATGAATGAGCAATACCTGCTGGCTCACGCATCAGGTGTTTTGCACTTCATGCATCGTTAGCTGTTCTCCATTTCTTTTGAAACATCATTCTTGTGCGCTTACAAATGCTGAGAATAAAAATGGCCTGTAGTGTTTTTGGTATGACGCCTATATTGCCTATCACTATCAGGAGAAGGAAGTTAGTCTGACAATCTTTTTTCAGCATAACTATAAAAGAAAATATATCTAGCCAACCTTTCTCAATCTGGGTCAGATAATTTAATATAAATCCACCTACCTAGCTATGCCTTCTATATGTCGAGAAAATCTATGAAGACTTTATTTTCTAATCTTTTTCAACTTGTTGGGTTCTCTACTAACTCTTTACCATTTTACAATTAAGTCGGTCAGATACGATTTAGTTTGGTTATACCGTTTCGCTACTTTTGGTTTACTATAATTTTAGGTAATTTAGTTAGTAATCTATGGTTTGATCACCTCCACCTAGTGGGGGCCCGACCTTCGCTGCATTTTTCAACAGAGAACCTTTCTTTTCCATCATCGGTTGGTCGGTTCTGCGAGTGATGTGGCCTGCCCATTGTCATTTCATCTTGCTAAATCAAAGAGGTGGAGTCCATGGTAGTCGTTTAACATCTAAGTGGTGTTCTATACCTACGGGCCCGGACGCCTATGTTCACAGCTGTGGAGTCCATTTGGATAATGAAGAGGATGATTAATCTAAGGTTTTCCCAAAATTCTTCAAATTGCAAATTCTTAGAATAACATGTTTAACGCTTGGACGAATCAGGTTTTACGTAATCATGTGATGCTATTGTCATATTTTTACCTATGTTAAAAGAGTTCTGACGTAATTATTTCGGTCAGATTTGCAATAAAGGAATGTCCAAAGGCGTATTATATTTCGGTTTTCCTTCCTCAACAGTCCATATTATTAAGCCGTAAATAATGATTTAATTTTACATCTCATAGACCATTTACGGTCTGATGGGGGAAATGGTGACACGCAATCCCTAGAGTAGAAAGTAAACTGGATCTACAACAGGAAGCAAGCCTAGTGTATACACATTTTGAGTCGATAGTTAGTTTCTTTGGTTAGCGTTTGGCGTTGAGCTTTTTGTTATATAGAGGTACCTAAGTTTATTTCAGCCATTCCTTTTTTATTTGTTTTAGTTTTTCGTGTCAAATTAATCATATATGAAGAAAATTGTGTACTTTTCACGACAAATTACTGACGTCAAAAAAGTGTATTTTGTTGATTTTGGGCTTACACCGCGCCTTATTTCATTCACAATCTAATGTAATTATTCATAATCCACCCAATTTTGTGAAAATGTTAGTTTTATGATTATGCAAAATTGGTAGTCGGTAGAGATCATTAATCTGCGATTAAAATGAATTCAGCTGTTACTAGCCGACATTCGGCCGACATGCATACATATAGACACAGAATATTTAGCCACAGATAGTACAAATAATCAATTAGGTACAAAATTAAGTTTAAAAATTATCATTCTTATCAAATACTTTGGAAAATACGCCTATACCTAAGTACTGCAAATACTGCGATACCTATATAATATTAACTGCTATCCAGTGTCCATGCATTGGAGTGGTTCGGAGATCAGAATTGGAAAGTGCTTATTAAAAAGTTCTCGACTGCCCTTGACTTCACAGATGAGTTGAGTAACCTTTGTGGCAGGCCTTTGCTTGGGTTTCCGGATCTGGAGGACACCCAACCGACTACACAAAAGGCAGGTCGCCTTATTAAGGACTTCCGAGTATCTCATTTCTCAAAAAGTTAAGCCCACAATTATATTGTAGAGTTAAAGGTCTACTAGATACATTTTAAAGATAGGAAGTTCGGGAATTATCAAAAGTCTAGGTAGGTACCTCTACCTATACCTAATTGAACTATTACCTAAATTAAATTAAAAAAGACATTATAATAAAATTTACCTAAGTTACTGTACAATTCTTGTACACGTACATTTCTTTGCCTAATATCGCGGTGTAAGATCCAGATAAACGTATGTACATTTTTTCAATTTTACAGGAGAGTTGAAAAACTGTGCATATTTCACTTCTTTGAACTTTGAAGTGTTATATAACGGATAATATATATTTGACGAATGAAAAAAGTATACAGAATTTCTCTCATACTATTAGAGAATAACATTAAACATAAAAAATGTATTTTGCACTATTATTATAAAAATTATTTACTTTTTGTTACGAATTGGTTGACATACGTCGTTTTGGTCTCCCAATACCCAATCTAAATTATGAAATTTAAGTGCCTAAATAGACGTTGACGGACATACTTTAATGTGGTTCGTTCATATAGTTAACATTCACACGGAATATTTCAGGGCCAGAATAACGTATAAGCTTAATACGTTATTATGGCTCGCTTAAAATTGTCAACCAAGCAATAGTTTAAGATTTAAATAACTACTGTATTGCTTAAACGTTCTTTTTGCATAAGCTAATATCAACTAATTTAAAAGTTTTTTTTACCGGTATTCAAGTTACGTTCTTCTAGTGCAATGAAAGATATTTTTTTAGCATTACGTTATTATTGAATTAGTTAAATACTAGATGCGCCCCGCGGTTCCACCCGCGTTCCTACAGGAACCGTTCCCGTTTTCGGGTTAAAAAGTAGCCTATGTTTTAATCTAGGGTCTAAGCTACCTCCATACCAAATTTCATCTAAATCCGTCCAGCTGTTACAGCGTGAAAGAGTAACAAACATACACACATACACACATACGCACAAACTTTCGCCTTTATAATATTAGTGTGATTAGTGTGATTGACGGTACAGTTACGTCGTTTTGGCACATTATAAAAGAGCCATTTATGGAAAATAACGGTTTTTGAGTATTTGGTAGTTACGTTCACTTGGTTCTTACACCGCGATATAGGTTTCGCAACTACTGGATGGATTTGAATGCGGTTTCATGTCATTGATAGCCAAGTTCTCAACGTGATAGGTATACGTTTCATCGCGAGGTTATTGGTATCGGAGTGCTGTATACTTTGTAACATTTTTAGGAACGAGAACGCACTGAAAATCGCTACCCTGAATGTGTGGCGCCCATGTTATATGTATGTGTGTATGTGGTGATTAGATAGAACTACGCGTATTACAAATTCAAATCCTGCTCGGCTCAGCCATAGCCTAAGCTAGGCTAGTTTGGCTTTTAAGTTGTGGGCGGAATTTGCACTCTTTTTCATCGGTGGAGAAACAATGTTGAGAAAATCGACATGTTTAACAATCACAAAATTGGAGGACTGTGTCATCCACCAACCCAAAAAAAACCTTAAGAGGGTGTAAATGGTAACAGATGTTTGTATGAAAATCCTACATATTTTATCGATTTTGAACTTGGAGCTTATTATAAACAAGGAAGTATAAAAAGATGTGAAGTGGTATTTCTTAATTTTTTGAAAGTCTACCCCTACGGGGGTGATATTGGTGGTTGTAGTTTATACCTATGTATTAAATTTAAAAAATATGGTCTTAACGTATTCAAACTTGGATAGTTAATTCAAAATAAGAAGTGGTTGTTTTCAATATTTTTGGCAGGGATGACTTAAGTAGTTGAAATAGGGAATGAAATTTTCTAGAGAAAGATCTTTGTTTTAAAAGTTGTAGTGATCAAAATTAGTATTTGACTTATAATAACAAAAATATGTCACAATAAATAATATTTTTAATCGATTTGAAGTTGGTTTGTTTGATTTGAAGGGATTAAAATAGGGAAGAAGGTTTGTATCAAACTTCCCTATTTTTGAAATGACGTTTGTAAACCTAGTTGTTATTAAGTACCTTTATGATTAAACAAAAGCAAGGTTAAGTTCATTTTATTCCGGAAAAATATAAACAGTTCCTGAGAGATAAACCACGCGGGCGAAGCCGCGGGGAGAAGCTAGTCTATAATATTAGCGACTTATAATCAGCACCCACTACAACTGCAAGTTTTCTTTGCAGTTTAGAATCAACTCCTATCATAGCACAAATTAATAGTAAATTTACAGGTTCGTCGGTGACAAAATCATGGAGTGAAAGTTCTTTGATCAATGATCATAAAGCAGCATGACATTTATATTAATTTTTTTGTCGAGACATTGATTGCGATTCTACACGCAAATATTAATTTCGTGAACATGGTGAGTGAAACATTGTCACATATGTATTAATGTTTACGACGTAACAATTATAGGGACCTATAACAAAAGGCAAATTGATTTTCCTGCTTCTCAATGACGCCAGTAATTTTCTTTTGGTGTCTCATGTGTATGAAATTGATGGTCAATCATCAGTGATTTCCATCGATTGTCTTTTTATTTTCTTTGAACTCAAGAAAAAGTGGAAAAATCGAAAAAATTGCAGGTCTAACTCATGTTGAAATAATATGGGTACCGAAACTCGTAACAGTTTGTAAATTTAGGTAGGTAGGTACTGCTTTAGATATATTAGGTACTTTGTGCGATAAAGAAAAACTAAATTAGGTAAGTAGGTATACCTATAATAGCAACGATATATTTTATGTAGTCCATTAGACAACAAAACTGTATTTTTTTATGCAGCGTGAGATGCATCTATCTAAATCAAAAAATTAAGTAGGGACATATGTAAGTATATG
Source organism: Ennomos quercinarius (assembly GCA_910589525.2). NCBI lineage: Eukaryota > Metazoa > Arthropoda > Insecta > Lepidoptera > Geometridae > Ennomos > Ennomos quercinarius. Next base: position 9,987,721 of record OU342501.1, read on the forward strand.
TTCTTACCTGTAAGATATGTGCCAAAATCTGGTTCCAGAGTGTAGCTATGGCACAATACCGATGAGTTTATAGCATTGTTCGTCGAGGGAAGTGCTTTCTCAGCAATATGACGGGCCGTTATGACTCTGTTGCTGGTGCTACCATCATCCAGGCCACCCATTATATTACCGTTTTTAATTATTTCAGTTAAACTTTATTTTACAGCATAACGTTTATATTGCAATTTATTCACCAGCACGTTGTTTTGAAATTCGCGCGCTAACTGATTGCGGTTTCGACGTTACGAGCGTTAAGGTGAAGGCATCGGACTACACTGGCGAAGTGCCTGCCTATACTACGCCAGCCGAGTGAAGGCAAACCAACCAAACCTAACCCGTTGGTGTTGGTATCGCTAGTACAGTAGAGTAGCGACGCGACGACGCTACTCCGAGCTTCGAGTCGCCAACTCGAGCCGAGTTCACGAGTTGCATTCACTTTCTTTCGACATTTAGGCCCGTCTGCGCAACACCCTAACCATAACGTCATGAGATTTCAAGCCTTGTATGCATAGGCGCGTGTATACTAGAGGGGATAGGTCCCGGTGGGTTGGCCTCATTTGTAACCTCAAAGTCGCACAATGAGCTATGCAGAGAGCTATGCTCGGTGATTCCCTGCGAGTAAGATCCGAAACGCAGGAGAACTAAAGTGACCGATATAGCTCTTAGAATTAGCAAGTTGAAATGGCAATGAGCCAGGCCACATCGCTCGTAGAACTGACAACCGTGGGGGAAGTAGGGTTCTCCAGTGGCGACCACGAACCGGAAGACGCAGCGTAGGCCGGCCCCCACTCGGTGGACCGACGACCTGGTGGACCGCGAGGAGCCGATGGATGCAGGAGGCAAGCAGCCGCTCAAAGTGATGCTCTGTGGGCCTATGTTCAGCAGTGGATACTGCACTAAAACACAAGAAGGTCACCGAATGCCATACGGGTAATAGGCGATAGGTGGCAGCGCCAAATTCTCAATAATAATGTAATAATAATACGCCTTGCCTTTCCTTAATTCAATACAATGAATTGTATTGAATTAAGGAAAGGTAAGGTGTATTAATTTTATTCATTTAATAAAATTAATACGCCTTGGCTTTCCTTAATTCATTACAATTTAAATGAAAAAAAATTCGGGGTGGTTTGAACCTCAAAACCGACATAATTATTATAAGAAGAGCTCTAGATGCCATACAAAATGTATGCAAACCGGAGCGCTTTTTACGTGGTTCATTGAAAGTGCCGCGGTCTAGGTGGCGCGGCGAGTGGTGCTCAGCGCCTCCTAGGACGTTGCGCCCGTGTGCACCGCACACCCTGCACCTAAGGTAGAGCTGCCCCTGGGCTTAGCGACTAATGGCAATACACTATTTTCTTGTTAGTTTTTCATAGTATTTTGCGCTATTGACATTTGTCGCTAAACCAATGAAGTAGGTGATACTTTTAATTGTAATTTATTGATACATTATATTTATTTGCGCAAAATTAGTTTTCATGTAATCACGTTGAGTAATTAAGCTATTATTGTCAAAAGAACGCAAGAAAATTTGAATTTGCCGCGCTAGTGTAACGTTCCACCAACGCTAACTCAAAATGTATGGGAAATTACATTGCCTGCGGAAAAGTTTTCCGCAGCTAATGTCATAGCCAATGTCATTCCCATACAGTTTGGAGTTGGCTGGAGGCGTTAGCGCTAATGGAGTGAATAGTGTGGAACAAACTCAATGGCAGCTAAGAAGTGCGCTGCAAGCCCCCCGCACACTGCGCAAGTGCGCACACCGCTCGCCTCTCCTCTTCCCGCGCACATCTAGTTCTTGCTAGGGTTTTGCGTGCGCGCGCCGCTTGACAGCAGGCCCGCCCACCAACCATTGAGTTTGAACCGCACACCGCGCTCTAGTTTACGAAGCTCAGTAATCTGTGATGATAATAGTAGGGATGTTAAAAAATCGATTATTTTTTATAAAAATCCGTTTTTTTATGATTGATTATTATTTATCAAAAAATCGGTTATTTTAAAATCGATTTTTTTATTTTGTGTTCGATTTTTTTTCTGCTTGTATTAAAAATAATAATGCAACACCGCTACCAAATTGGGTCTAGCAAAGATACCAGTCCGCTAACTCGATAATGTATAGGAATAGGAAATGACATTGCCTGCGGATAACTTTTCCGCAGCTAATGTCATTCCCATTTTGGGAGTTAGCGTGAGGCGTTAAGGTGGAACATTTCACTAGTGCGGCAAATTCAAATTTTCTTGCGTTCTTTTACAATTATAGCTTAATTACTCAACTTGATTACATGAAAACTAATTTTGCGCAAATAAATAGAATGTATCAATAAATTACAATTAAATTTATCACCTACATATCATTGGTTTAACGACAAATGGCAATAGACTGAAGAACTAAGACGTAATTTGTTTATTGCCATTTGTCGCTAAACCAATGATATCTAGGAGATACTTTTAATCGTAATTTGTTGATACATTCTATTTCATTACGTTAAATTAGTTTTAATGTAATCACGTTTAGTAATTCAGCTATTATTGGCAAAAGAACGCAAGAAAATTTGAATTTGCCGCGCTAGTGAAACGTTCCACCTTAACGCCTCACGCCGGTTTCTTTGCTAGACCCCCTGAGTGGTTTTAAGTCACAGATTAGAGAAAAAAACTGATTATTTTAGGTCAATGGTCACAGATCTGAAGCGTTTGTAATTTATATTATCTTTGATTCACTTTGTTCTAATGTGGTCACAATTGTTTTTTCTCTAATCTGTGTACCACGCTGTAATTACTGTGGTTCCGTGCATTTATCAGCCCGTGCCAGTAGCTGCTACAAACGCTAAAAATGCCAGAAACGATTACATTCATTCGTTTACGTTCCACTTGGACATAACGAAAATTTCGAAATTTTCGCCCAGAACGTTTCAGCGCGACTGGGACAACTATTCACAGACCACTAATTCTGACAGACTCGGATAGTACCTCAGTGGTTTGTGGACTCGGAATCGAAATGAATTGGCGTTATTTGTGTAAATCTGAATCTGAAATAATTTATGGAAGCAAGTTGTAAAGCAGCAATTACATCTCTTATAACGACGATTATGGAAGAATCTTCATGTGATCACCCAATTGAACATGTATGTACTGTCAAAGCTAACAAATAAGTGTCTGTGCCAATGAATGCCATTTGTGCCATTCGTTTTCGCTAGCGCTAATTTTCACCCATCAAATTCAAAATTCAAATTCAAAATATTTAACGAGTAACTCATGTACATGTTTTCACACGTCAGTAACATTATTAATTATTAGCATAATTTAATAACAATTATTTATTCGTTACTTACTGTTACATGTTTATAAGCTGAGCTAGATCCCATGCTTTTTGTCACTTAAATAATCATCTACCTTACAGTAAGCCTTTTTTGTAAGCATTGATTTTACTGCTTTCTTAAATTTAGTTTCCGTGAAATTCAAAATGCTAGGTGGGATTTGATTATAGAACTTAATGCCATAGACCATAAAATACTTGCTCACCTTAGTTAGCCTTGTTTTTGGCTGGACAAGTTTAAATCTATTTCTGGTATAGTATGCGTGCCCGTCACCAAGTTTCCCAAACGATTCAATGTTTTTCCTAACATATATAATGTTAACATAAATAAAAAGTGAAGGCATTGTTAAGATACTAATTTTCTTGAAAAACTCGCAGATTAACTCGAGCCCTAAGACCCCAAGTCCATATGCTGCTCTAATAGCTCCTTTTTGTAACATGAATATAGTTTCAGCGTCAGCAGCTCTGCCCCACAGCAGGATGCCATATGACATGATGCTATGGAGCTAGCTGAAATAAACTAGCCGAGATGTGCTGATATCAGTGATTTGACGAATTTTTCGAACCGCATAAGCCGCCGCCTTGGGTTGGTAAAATGTGGCAAAATTCGGTATTCTTCTTGGCATTTCTACTTCAAGTGGAACAGAAAAGAAGAAGAAACTGCCAAAAACGATTACAGTGATAACTTCTACTCCAAGTGGAACGCCCGTCGTGATCAATAATAACGAAAAAAAACGATAATTCAGTCCAAATGGAACGCAGTCTACGAAACAAATGTAGTGCTAAGCAAAGAGTACCTATATAATACTTAGTGCTTAGCGTAGCGCTATATACTCTTTGGTCTTTGACGTAGTGGTTATAATTATATTATTATGCTCACTGATTTAGTTTTTTTTCTTATATTTTGGCTTCACACAATGTATTTAGCCAGTGTCAAGTTTTGTAATTTTTCATCGTATTATGGAATATTTCACGTAAAGTCGTCTTAGTCACAGTCAGGGTAGTCATAGTCTAATCTAAATCAGGTAGTCATAATCCAGTCTAAGTCATGCCCTAGTAAAATGGTGGCAACTTTACAAGAGGCTTCTATGGAATTTTGGAAGCAAGACGAAAAATCACGTTTCACTACATTACATCATTTGCCCATACTCATGCTCGTAATTCAGCACTTAATGCGTAAAATACCTCCAATTTTAAACATTAACACTGGAAAAAGCATAAGTTTTGTAAAATAATACAATGCACCGACGTGAACTTTTCCGCGTTCCCGCCAAAACCCCCCATGAATTAGTTTGTTCAAGTTTATTTCGAGAAAGCACAGAGCAGAATTTCGTTATCGAGAAAGAGTTTTGACTTTGGATCGCAGTGTAACTTTATATTTTAGAGTTCCAAGTGGCACTGCATACTACAACTGTTATTGGCGTTCGTTGTTTGACTTGTAAAAGTGCTAAAAATAGCCTATTTGCAATAAATTTTTTGAGTTTTAAGTTTTGATTAACATCAGACAAAGGATTAGATTGGCACGTCACTCCTTCACGTTTCAAACAAATAATTACTATAAATAAAGTTGATTTAACCTGTTTTTTTGTTATTATTCCATTCAAATACGGAAAAATTGTTTTTTTTTTTAAATCGATTTTTAGATAATCGATTTTTCCCAAAAAATAATCGGTTATTAAAAAAATCGATTTTTCACCTCTTAGGTCACATCCCTAGATAATAGTCTCGGTTGAGGTGAAGGTGGAGTGGTATCAAACGCGGTCTTCTTCACAGACGACTAAGAGATACTAGACATTTCATGCGTTAGCACAGAATTCCCACTAGTGCGTTAGCGTAGGTATAGTAGTCTGTGATGTGTTTCACACAGTTGCGCTCACAGATTAGAGAAAAAAACAATTGACTAAACAGATGGAGCGAAATTTGACTTTTCCGAACACCAATGCGTACCAGGGTCGGTGCAACTTTGCAACATTGCAACCCTACCAAGTGAAGAAATTGCACGAAGTTTTAAGTTGTTTTGTTTCTCCGGTGTCATTTTATTTAGTCGACTTATGGGCATGCGTAGTTCCTTCAATGATAGAAGCAACTACGCATGCTCGTACAATGACGTTTCAGTTGATGTTACAGAAAACTATGTTTTTTGTGGTTTTTTTATTATATTTTAGTGTTTAGTCAATAAATTTAGCAAAATACTTATTTAAAATAAAGACATTGATGTGTAATGTGTTTGGAATGCATATTCCAATACTCAAGAAGATTTACACAGGACAAATTATTCAGTTTCTATGGTGCAAATACTTTTCGTGTTTACGATATATTTTTGTGTGTAAGTAGATTTGCGTTCACATAAAACATACGTAGAATTTTGTGCAGGATTAGAATTGGGTGATTTGATTGCTGCTATTAAATTAGAATTTGAATTTTGGTACATATCGTAAATCCACAAGAAGGTTATCCAGTTGTTTGCATTTCGAAATTAGAGATGATTTTACATGTGTCGATGGGTTATCGATAATTTCGATATATGTATTATATGTAGAAAACTATACACTAACCAATAACAGGTAGTACCTACTGGTTCAATCCTTAGAGTATAGACTAAAAGCATAGAGAGAACTTCATTATCTGTCTAGCGTACCACTTTTTTGAACACTTTTTATATGAAGTGGACACTTTGATGTAAATGAGTCTGACAGATTTGTATAGATAAAACAGTTGACTCGAGTCGAAAAAATGGTACGGTGATTTTTGCAAGCGTAGCTAATTACTATATGTTTGTTTCTTTCCTTCGCCACTGACGTAGCGATACGTGTGAGCAGTACAAATATAATATCGTTTTGATTGATCTCTCTATGCTTTTAGTCTATACTCTAAGGTTTAATGAACTCTTTAGATGGGCATATGATTGAAATTTGATATAATGACACAGAACAAATAATAGTAAGTAAAACTACTACTGTTTTAATGAAAAATGTTTTAAATGAGAATTTAAATAAGGTTTTGTTTGTTCACAGATTCTGCCAACCGTCATGACCACCTTTGACAAACCTACTTCAATGAACTTTGTATTTAGGGCAAACCTACTTATATTAATAATTTGTTGTTTACAATAGCTATTTTGAAATAAAACTTTAGTAAAAATACATTCTCTTTATTTCTCATTAATTATACTTTTCATTCTGGAATAACGTTACGGCAATAAAGCTTAGGTTAGTACGGAATAATTTCGTTGTTGACCACTATCTTACCTGGCGATAAGTGACGATGCGGTCTACGAGAGCACGCTTACCTATAGAAGATACCTAATCACTCCCGACTTAAACTCACTCAGGGAAAAAAGATCCCAGTTAAAAGCTTTAGTGCGCATAATAATATTATAATAGGTATTATTTTTCTTTATGTGCTTAATATATGGAATATCAACCATTTAGTGACGTTCAACCGCTAGTCAACCATAAAATGATGATGGAAATGATATATCAACGAAATTATTAGGCTCTATTATTTATTTCTTGAACTAGCTGGGCCATACAGTTATGACGCAAAAGAAGTCGGTTCTAGTTATCAGGGGTACCTAGTATTTTTTCCTCCAGACAGCGAAGATAATTGAGCTTTCCATCATCCCCCCACAAATTAGAGAAAATTAGCTCTGTTTATTTTAGGTGTCAGGCTTTTATAAAACTCTGTTCAATGAAGTATCGATATCGATAAAATAGCGTCTCATGACTATTTTTCAAAAATAGGTACAAAAATAATACACTGATGTTCCCTCTGGTTACTCTGTGGTTGCGCTAGGCTAGGCTAAATACACAGAGTAACCAGAGGGAATATCAGTGTATTATTTTCGTACCTATTTTTGAAAAATAGTCATGAGACGCTATTTTATCGATATCGATACTTCTTTGAACAGAGTTTTAATTTTTAATAAAAGCCTGACATCAAAATAAACTGAGCTAATTTTCTCTAATTTGTGGGGGGGATGATGGAAAGCTCAATTATCTTCGCTGTCCGGAGGAAAAAATACTAGGTACCCCAGTAGGGTTAGCACGGCCGGTAGACAAAACTGTCTTTCCCCTGTTTTACTCCAAGCAAGTATGAAGAAAGTGACGTAAAACGGGGAAAGACAATTTTGTCTACTGTCCATGCTAAGGGTCAATTCACATAGAGCGGGAAAATGCTCGAGCAGTTTTTAAGTGCTATTGGAGTATAAACCTTATTCCATTTAGACAAAGCTGAAAACAGTATGCAACATTAAAATCTTATTTATTTTAACGTTGCATACTATTGTCAGCTTTGTCTAAATAGATTAAGGTTGATATTCATATAGCACTTAAAAACTGCTCGAGCATTTTGCTGTTCTGTCTGAATTGAGCCTAACCCAGCTGATAACTAGAACCGACTTCTTTTGCGTCATGACTGTATGGCCCAGCTAGTTCAAGAAATAAATAACAGAGCCTACTAATTTTGTTGGTGCATCATTTCCATCATCATTTTATGTTTGACTAGCGGTTGAACGTCACTAAATGGTTGATATTCCATATATTATGCACATAAAGAAAAATAATACGTATATAGTATTATTATGCGCACTAAAGCTTTTAACTGGGATCTTTTTTCCCTGAGTGACTTTAAATCGGGAGTGATTAGGTATCTCCTATAGGTAAGCATGTTTATCGTTAGCCGCATCGTCACTTATCGCCAGGTAAGATAGTGGTCAACCACGAAATTATTCCGTCCTAACCTAAGCTAATTAATTTATTGCCTTAACGTAACGTTATTCCAGAATGTAGAGTAAGATTAATGAGAAATAAAGAGAATGTATTTTTACTAAAGTTTTATTTCAAAATAGCTATTGTAATCAACAAATTATTAATATAAGTAGGTTTGCCCTAAATACAAAGTTCATTGAAGTAGGTTTATCAAAGGTGGTCATGACGGTTGGCAGAATCTGTGAACAAACAAAACCTTTTTTAAATTCTCATTTAAAACATTGTTCCTTAAAACAGTAGTAGTTTTACTTACTATTATTTGTTCTGTGTCATTATATCAAATTTCAATCATATGCCCATCTAAAGAGTTGATTGAACCTTAGAGTATAGACTAAATGCATAGAGAGATCAATCAAAACGATATTATATTTGTACTGCTCACACGTATCGCTACGTCAGTGGCGAAGGAAAGAAACAAACACATAGTAATTACCTACGCTTACAAAAAATCACCGTACCATTTTTTCTACTCGAGTCAACCGTTTTTTCTGGATGATGGTGATGATGATGATGATGATGATGATGATGATGATGATGAGTTATAGTAAAGGCATACAAAAATAGCCCGGCCCCCCACAGGGTGGACCGACGATCTGGTGATAATCACGTCGAGCCGATGGATGCACGAGGCGAGCAGCCGCTCAAAGTGGCACTCTGTGGATAAGGCCTATGTTCAGCAGTGGACGTCTTCAAGCTGGATGATGGTGATGATGATGATGATGATGATGATGAGTTATAGTAAAGGCGTATAAAACTAGCCCGGCCCCCCACAGGGTGGACCGACGATCAGCTAGGCGATCATGTAACTTGATTGCAACCAATAGAAACACAAAAATGTATGGATTTGACAGTTTCAATACGCAGCTTATGTGCATAGTTACTGTGAAAATTTTCAAATTTGGAATGAAATTTCTTCTGTTGCATTGCTATCAAAGTTACATGATCACCCCGCTGGTGATAATCACGTCGAGCCGATGGATGCACGAGGCGAGCAGCCGCTCAAAGTGGCACTCTGTGGGTAAGGTCTATGTTCAGCAGTGGACGTCTTCAAGCTGGATGATGGTGATGATGATGATGATGATGATGATGATGATGATGATGATGATGATGATGAGTTATAGTAAAGGCGTATAAAACTAGCCCGGCCCCCCACAGGGTGGACCGACGATCTGGTGATAATCACGTCGAGCCGATGGATGCACGAGGCGAGCAGCCGCTCAAAGTGGCACTCTGTGGGTAAGGCCTATTAATTAATATTGGCATAAGTGGTGGTAACTTTTAACGGGGCGATGTTTCGGAACGCGCCTGAGCGGAACATGATTTTTGACAGTTCAAATCGCGCCAATCCCAGTTAATTCCACATTCATTTCGCGCGGTTTCATTCTCATTTCATAGAGAATAGAGTTTTGCAGATTTCTTATGTAAGACAAGGAATTCGCGTGGTTTCGAAGCAAGGAATCGTAAATTGGTCATACAGAATTAGGGTCCTGGACGCCTATTCTCACGAATCGAGATGCAATGTCATCTCATAATAAATCTCGAGACTCGAGTTGTCTCTACTCCCAAGCTTAAAATTCATGATATTCTCGATTGACTAGCGCACGAGATGGCTCGTAGGGAATCGAGACGCAATGTCATCTCACAATAAATCTCGAAATTCGAGACTCAAGCTTCAAATTTGTGATATTCTCGATTGCTAGCGCACGAGATGTCTCGTGTGGTCGGAGGCAGTCGAGACCACCATGAGACGCGCTTTTGCCTTTACTTTTAGGCTCATTTGTTGCCATTTTATTGACATTGAAGCTAATGGCATGGCAACTTTTCTTCTTCTTTTCGTTTTTTCTTTCTTTTCTTTTTCTTCTTGTCTTCTTACTTTTTTCTTCTTTTATTTACTTTTTTCTTCGTTGGTTAGTTTGTCTGGGCGACAGAAGTTATAGTTATACTTTTTGCCATGCCAAGCGTTATTAGGGATGTTCCGATACCACCAAAGTATCGATACCTACTCATATGAGTAGTACTCAAATCATAATTCGATAGGTACTACTCATATGAATACCCTAAAAGTATCGATACCCACTCATATCGATACATTTTTTATTTATTTATCAATACGGAAAAAATAAACAAATTTTACCTTATTGCAGCAAGGTTTTGTTGTTTCTATGACTGATCTACATTTTCAAGTGGTTTGGCGCGAAGAATCGGACATTTGAACACTAAGGATATGTTATTTGACGATATTTGATAAAAGTACTCTTTCCGATACAAATTCTTTCTTTCCGATACCAAATAGGTATCGCGAGAATGGTTTGTTTTTATTTAATTTTATTATTTTAATTAAGTATAACAACTACCTTAACTGTACTATTTGTGTGTATTAACTGTATTCAACGCTTTGAATTACAATTAAATTAAGTTAAATCCTACTCACATTCTACCTTTACATGTATTTTTACCTATACACTAATTTTCTACTACATTGAATCCTACTTAAATTAAAAATAGGGTTGTTTTAACCCTAAGTATACATTAAAATATCACATTTTTATTCTACTTGACTTAAAGTTAGGCCATACTATGTTTCTTTAAGGAAAAAAATATTATAGCGAAATAAAGCTGCTTGGCATTGAATTTTTATCCTGTGGTTCTATCCTGTTTTGACTTAGCAGCATTGATTCGATTCGCTATTAGTACTTTCTTTCCGATACCAAGTAAGTATCGAAAGAATGATTCGATGGTAAAAAGTACTTGGTATTGAAAGAAAAGTATCAAGTACATACTCGTATTCACTAGTATCGGAACATCCCTAAGTGTTATATACTCTTTGCTCCGTGCCTATCAAATCAAACGAAGTTGCTCATTGTTTGCCAATAGTGTTTTCACAAATTAGAAAAAATAATATGGTGTTTTGCATTGTATAGTGCACCAACCACAGATTAGAGAAAAAAACAATCTGTGGCTAGTGGGAATTCTGTGTGTGGCACCAACTTATACTACTCTATGGTATGCACAGCTATAAAAATACTCTGTGGTGCACAGAACACTATTATATTATCCTGTGCTATTATCCTTTTGTTTTTTTCTCTAATCTGTGATTATCCTTATCACAGATGGAATAAACCACAGAACACTACTTCAAGGTAACCAATGGTTAAAACCTCTAACAAATCTTGACTATTAGAATTTGTTAGCATTTTTGATTGGTTACTTTAACAACGGGTGAAAAAACCCACCCTTATAAAGGTACCATAATAAATAAAAGCCACATAACTCATATTTAATCGCATTATATTATACATATTTATATGAGTAGGTAACAACTTTGGGCCTAGTTTAGTTCTAAAGTTATTATTATCAAATACATAAAATGAAGAAACATGCAGTCTCAAAATACAATCCTGCCATCATTAAAAGTGTTGTAAAACAATGCCGTAAAGCAAAGATGGCTATTTTAACTTTATTTTTACTTTTTACATCAATAATTTTAAACCAACGAAATCAGCCTCAGGCCCACTGGTGTAATAGTTACAGTGGCACATATGGAAATGATGATGACGAAGATGGTAATATAGACAGTCACTCACTGTCTAATACAGTGGCGATTTAAGATTCTTCTGTGACTTTATATTATCTCAGCACACATTCACAGCATTTTCAGAAAATTGTTCCGGAAGCTTTACAGTAAGTAAGATGTAGTTATTGCAGTAGCAATAGTAACACCAGCCTAGAAGCCTTCATTGAGTACCTGAAGCAAAAAAGAAAATATTATTTAGATAGCCTTAAGGCCAGCTCCATCAACTGTGCTGTAGGTTGTTGGTTCGCTTCCCACTCAAGAAACGAGAAAAACCCTCATATTCCCCTATCCTTTGGTATAAAATAAATCCAACAGGCAACTGTGTCAATATCATTGGTATGAACTGGATTTTTACATACTTTTATTTCTCTCTCTCTCTCTGGTTGGTTCCTCATTACTGAGGATCATGGTCACAGGATCTATCTGATTTAACATAATACTTCCATCAACTTCGGTCCATAGCCTCACGGCCTGGGAAAACTTTTATTCAGGTAATTGAAATTAATTTACTTGAAGGTTTGAGCCTGACACATTCATAGGTGAAGTTACAAGTTGCACATTTTTCTTGGCGGCACTTCAACAATACATCTACTGCTCCAATCGGGGTTGGGATTATAAAATTTGTTTCCATAAATCAGGTGCCTTCTGCATATAGCATACCTATACGCTGTTGGTGTAGTTGTTTCAGTGATTCCTCAGAAGTCTAGCTCCCAGCTGGATACCATTATTCAGCCCATAATCACGCCCTGAAAAAATTAAATAATAAACATTTAATCTATAGAGCGAGATACGGGTGTAAGCAGCGTGATTTTGAGAAAGTATTCTCTTTTATGTATGTACGTAGTACATTATACCTTTTTGGATTTTGCGTAGGTTATTAGGCTTACTTACTTCAAAGATCCATGTTTGCCAGGCAGAGAAAACCTGTGGAATCGCACGTTCACATCTTCGGATGCACCATTATAGCATTTTGCACAGTTTTACCTTTTTTCCATAACGAACACAAGAAAATCACAATAATATAACCTCAACCATAGAATTATAAAAAAAGCAGGATGGAATCTTGATTGACATCGAACTGACGTACAGAAAGGGGGCCGCATAAACATGTGTGACTGATTAAAGGATTGCCATGTGAAGAAAATTACCCGAATCCGACAAAAAAAAAATCTGTTGTTGGTGTGACTTTTCGTATGACCAAAAAGCTACGCGAGCTTATAACAGAGTAGTCAAAATTGAATGGCTTATTTTTTTTTACTTTCGATAGGTTAGCGTTTGACTACATCTCACCTGATGGTAAGTGATGATGAGGTCGAAGGTGGAGGACGCCTACCTAGAATAAACCTATTTACTTTTGATTTGAAGACACTTAAGTTGTAAGTGAATGGAAATACCGACGCCGGGAGTGAGTTCCATTCCATAGCCGCACGCACAATAAAGGAATCTGCAATCTCCCCTCCCCCACACTTGTCCCCCCCCTCCCCCTCACTTAGTCCGCCCCCCCCACACTTTCCTCGCCTACTCCGTACTTACCCTCCTCCCCCACACTTGCCCCACCTCCCCCTCACTTTCCTCGCCACCCCCTGCACTTGCCACCACCTCCCCCCTCACTTAGTCCACCCCCCTACTTGCCCTGCTTCCCCCCGCACTTGCCCCCCTCCCCCCGCACTTGCCCCCCTCCCCCCAAGAACCATGTATAGATTACATTTGGACAGTAATTAAGGGGTTGGCAATCTACGCAGCAATGTACGGCGAATGAAATGGGAGCAATAGCTTCCCAGTCTCCACCGGGTGGCAACTGGGAATTTTGTTCCCAGTTGCCACCCGGGGGCGAAGCATGTGGGGGCAACTGGGAATATACCCTGTACGCTATAGCGAAGAGTTCCCAGTTCTTTCTTCCTTTGGACAGGGTCGGGTCAGCCAGTCAGTTAATAAAACTTGGCACAAAGATTTATAACCAGGGTGTTGCTTAAAATGTTTTATGAACATGTAACGGGGTGCCCTTTCGGCTAGCTCGCCTGGACACCTCGTTATACAGGAGATCTAGCCCTAGGCCTACGGGAGGCGCGATGAGGGTTGGACCTACCTAAAAAGGGGTGAGCCGGTGAGGGGGTTTAGTCCAGAGAAACACGGATGTACATAAATTACAATAAGTGCGTATATATTCACGTTTCTACATTAGCTTCGATTACACTAGTGGTTCTTAAAACTATACACCAGAAGCGCACGGGAGGGCGATGATACCTGTGACGATACGATCGCGGAACGTCCTCGAGCAGGTAAACGACGGTAGCCTGCGAGGACCACGGTACGCGGTGGGCGCGGCGTGGGGCGCGGCGTGGGGCGCGGTGGGTACGCGGCGGCGGCGGTATGGTTAGTGCATGCAGGGGGTCCAAGGGTCAGGCAGCATAAGCTTGGAGCCACGCGACGACCGAGCCCTTGGAAAGGACGGAATTCATGCAGGTTTTTGGGGAAACGAGGGTCAGGCAGCATAAGCTTGGAGCCACGCGACGACCGAGCCCTCGAGGGAGGAAGGGGGGCGGGTAGCGGAGAGAGATGATCGGGCTGGCATAAGCTTAGAGCCACGCGACATCCGAAGGCCACCTCTCACCGTGTTAGTATGGAGCAACGGGTTAGGAGCGATTTGCTAGAGACTCTACAGAGCGGAGGACACGTCTATTCACCGCGGGAGCCCCGAGCAAATGCTCACCTTGCAGCGGCCGGCGAGGCCTTATAAAACATCGCCGTGGCGCGACGTATGCTTGTGTGCGTGCGGTGCGGGCGGGGCGGCGAGTGCGGGCAGGAGAAACGGTGTGCGGGTGCAGGCGGGCCTGTAGGTCCGTTACAAACACATAAATCGTATTTTTCTACGTTACTTTACTTTTTCTACATTATAGAAAACCTGCACAAATATGTACGATTAGTAGGTCCATTACCGGTACAATATTTATTTTAACCTGCAAAGTCCAGCACATGCATATGCATAATGGAAATATGCATTTGCATATAGTCAGATCTCTAATTATGATCAATATAGGTGAATAAGTTGTATTCGAACATAATTTGGTCATTCTCCCACACTTCCGGGTAATTTGCAAGTTTGATTGTTGGTAACACTAGCTGGTTTTGTGTATTCATTGCATCTCAATAGTTTTATCGAAAAAGCAAGAAATTAGCGAAATATTAACAAGCTTATTTGTGAAAAGTGATCCCCTGACTTTTTTTTATCAAACCACTATAATTCCGACAACTTTTCACAACGCAAGACGGCATTTTATAATATTTTTTTCTATGCGTCTTGGGCGAGGTTCGGAGCAGTAATGGCAGGCGATAGACTTCCTATGATGTGAGTGTGTGCGTGTCCGCTCGTACTTATTAGCGTTCCGACTTCCTATGGGTACCTCGGTTCGGGATCAATTGGGACTCTGTCCTTCTTTTTTTAGTAGGTCCAAGACCTCAACTCAACTTACTTTTATATTCTATAGTTTGATTCATGTTCCAGTGTCAATTTTCAAGTTCTTGATTCTGAGCATAGACTTTGTGGTCGCTGTCTTACATATAGCGTTATCTCGTTCTGATCTCTCGACTGCCTCCGATCCACAGACTACTACACGCTAATGCTTCCATCACTCGAGTCATCTCGTGCGCTAGCAATCGAGATATTGCATGAGAATACCGAAAACTCGAGTCTCGAGATTTATTCCCAGACGAGATTTCTTCTCGATTCGTGAGAATAGGGGTCCTGGCCGCATTGCCACGTTGAACTGCAATTTCTTCACTTGGTAGGGTTGCAATGTTGCAAAGTTGCACCGACCCTGGTACGCATTGGTGTTCACAAAAGTCATTCTATGCTCCATCTGTACAGTCATTTGTGTTTTTCTCTAATCTGTGGCTAAATACCATATACTGTGGCCTGGCTAAATATTACAAAGTACTCTGTGGGCTAAATGAAGTAATTTCACTCGCGCCTCTAGTGTCGAGTAGCTGTACTAGGTGATAGAAAAATCTACAGATAACGCAATTATTTACTGAAAAAATGTATTAGTCTGTGACACAGACATAAAAACTGACACGGTTATTTTCTCTACGAAAACTGAGTCAAGTTTGCAAAAGAATCTGCTTCTGCTACTCCCTGCTAGATGTCTCTACTTGGTAGCTACGGCCGGCTACGGCGTGTTATATTCACGGATCAGTAATATGTAGCTCTAGCTAGGTTATATTATTCAAAGTGATGTGTCAAACGTGTCGTTCAGGATAAATAAATAACATTATTCACAGCTTACATATTAACAAAGTAACAAATAGGTATCATATTACAAAATATCAATAGACTTTGAGCTTACTAGACTTATAATGTATCTATACTTGGGTATAATAAAACTTGAGGGGGCTCTCTATAATCGAGTCTGTGCCAAAAATATCTTTTTTTTTAATTTTTGAGCATCTGAGTATCACGCTGAAACTACTGAATGACTTAGCATGATTTGAGTTGAGTTCTTATTACGAGGTATAATAGGTTATAGGATACTTTTTATCCCGAAATTCAGCATGGTTCCCTCGGGAGAGGGGATGAAAGTTAAAATGTGTACTTTGTACCTAATTCATCAACGCGTGGTCCGATTTCATTGATTTTTTTTTTAGTACTTCAATTAATATCGTCCCGTAAATATTTCAAAGTCGACGGTTGTTTAGTTCACAAATTACAGACATCCTATCAGTATACAAATTGCTTAAAACCCGGAATGTACCTACAGAAAACATTGAACTCATCTTATACTGGCATGTGCGTTTTTTGTATTGGCTTAATGGATAGGTCTATTGTCAAAATCAGAGCACTCGAAAACAGTCAGATATTGCCGAAAAGTTCCTAAGTTCGGTGATTTCACGATAATTTTGGCTGGCCTACGCAGAGTACATAGGTATAGATACTTACGAGACGTGATCCATACTCATAATTTTTCCCTATCTTTTTCCCTTTCCCTTCTCTCTTCCCTTCGACAAGATGTGTATAAATAAATAGGCAAATAAAAATTAATACACAACCAAAAAAAATCTTGCATAAAAATTACATCTTTAATTCGTCGCGCAACCCGCACCGTTTTAGAAAACAAAAAATATTAAAATGTTATTCTCTAAAATTAGCTACAACCATCAGCGACATCCATTCAGTAGTCCCAGCGTGATGCGTGTTCAGGACAGACTGGGATAGACAGACGGACAAAAAATTCAAAAAAAATAGTTTCTCTTTCTAAATATCGTATAATGCAATATGCAATGAAATCAAAATTTTCAAAAAATATTCAATGTACTGATTTAGCCCAGTTACAGTTTTAATATACGTATAGAATAGATAGAAGATATAGTTTTACTTATTACCTAGGTACCTACATAAATGATTAGGTACTTTGAATTAAAACGTATCTCTGCACTGGAATTTATTAGGTAACTAGGTATTAGATGTAGCTAAGTAGATTGTAGAAACTTTTATTACGTCGAGCGTCAGACACTCACTCAGATCTACAATAAATATACTTATTTATATTTTATGTATACCTAATTATAAAGTAGTTCAACAAACTAAATAACAGTTGGTACTAGTTTCTTTTTGGCTCGCGCATTACCTAACTTAACACAAATAAAAAAAGTTGGATTTGATTTAACGTTGTAAGTAAATAGGTACCTAGCTAGTCTGTTAAGGTAATTATATTTATTTATTCTATTAAAATAAGGTAGATAGGTTATACCTGCTTCCTATGAAAATATTCAAATTATGCTTTCATTACCCGACTACAGCGAAGTAAAGAGGAGGGTTATTATTCCTAACCTATTCATGTTTTAACATAATAAGCTGGGTTAACCTCTAATTTTGCAATAGGATCTATTGCTTGTTTTTAGTTACCCACACGATACCTTTTCAACGCATAGTGTAACTAAATACGAGCAATGGTTGTACCATTAAAACTATGGAGTTTTTCATAATAGACTTTGCCATTTATTAACCATATCAGTTCTTTGTCTTGGAGTTATAAGTACATTTAATTGTCTACCAAGATAATACCTATCAAAATAAATATGATCAATGACATCAAAATGTTTTTGATAGTAATAAGAATCTAATAATAGGTCTACGACGCGACGTATACCGAACGGCAAAATTAAATACCCAGAGCCGTAAAATAAAAACAAACACTGTGGTCTGCCAGTGCCAGGCAAATTTTATAGTAGGTAAAACGATGTTGCTCATAGACTGGAAAAAAACGGAGGGCAATGTCCGTTTTGAGTTCAGCGGATTGAACGAAGCCACAGAATAATAAGTAATAAATGTAGTAGCTACAGCTAGGCCAGCTTTTTTTACGTAGGTATCTAGAACCACGATAATTTTTTATTGTTTTAAAAATTAATAAAATAATAATGTCATTTAATACGGAATAATAATTTGAGGTTATGTACATGTGATGATTGTGTCTATATCTACATTTAAAAATGACAATACAATATCCAAAAACGTAGGCTTCTAGGTATTCTAGTTGGTAGGTACCTACAATACATTAAAAACTCCATTATTGACATCAAGATTTATATGCAGAAATGAGAATCAATCACATAAGTGAACAGATAGGTCTACCTACAATAAAGCTATGTTTTATAAAAGCACCTAACTAGATGCCAAACAAAAAATTTAAAAAAATAAGTAACTAGGCAGGTATAATTAATCTGTTGTAGTATTCATCGTTCAAAAATAATTCGTTCTCAATTATTATAAAGTAGGTAGGTACTATATACTTTGAAATATTAGATATAAGTAAGTACATAAAAGTAGTACCTACCTACAATATTTAATAACTATGCTATTAATTAAAGATACAAATGTTCTATTAGAAAGCTAGTTAGTTCTTCTAAGATGTAATACATATTTTTATTTTGATACTACAGATAAGCCACCAGACTAACTAAACTAGGTACTAACTCACTGGGTACTACTTACTACAAAGATAACACCATTTTGGCCTATCGTCCTATCGAGTTCTTGTGTTTATTTACGTCCACTGTATTGTTTGTATACAGCCCGGCACGACTGCGCATCTGAGTACGTCATTACCCCTCCCTTGTACCCCCTCAGAGACCCGTATTTCCTACGCTGGATCGAGTGCCTCACTCGCTCATTCATTCGGCATTCGCAATCGTTGTCGCGCGCAGTTTTCTGTACCGGTGAAATTCTAGCCTCTGTGACTTCAAACCCATACTTTCAAATTTTATTAGTGTTATAAATTACCATGCTGAAAGAAAGGTCAAGATTTGATAACCGCCATACCTCCGAAGAAGATGGGCGTCCATTAGCAAAGAGTAGACTACCTGCCATTGATGAACTCACCCTTGGCCTAAAACAAAAGCTTCACCTACATGCTCGGGCTAGAGCTGCGCCATACTATATTAGAAAGCAAGAACCCGTTGATCTTGTAGACAGGTTGTTAGAACAACGTGCCCTTGTCGCTGAGGCTGTGCGGAGATTACAAGAAAAGAAACAGACGTGTCATGAAATATCTGTAGATTCGTAATTTATAAACAAAACATTTTACTTAGTTGTGAAAGTGTGAAACGTGTTGTGAAATCGCTTGTGTGTAAGAAACGTGTCGGATTACAATGGTGCTATATGCGGAGAGCGTGCAAGAGAGAGATGGCCAGCTATGACGTGTCCCATACAACACGAGTCACGAGAACGAATCAAAATGGCCGCTCAAGCTCTACAATCATAATATTTATTTTTCGTTTTATAGTGACCTTACTGATCATGTACTGAATGACGTAACTAGCCTCTAATTTAGTTAAATTTTATTGATTACAGACTTATTCTCTAATATTTGCTTACTATGTACATTTTACGACTGTATGTCGTTTTGAAACATTTCCATCATAATTTATTAGTTAATCGTAAAACGTCCGAGCTTTAACTATTTGATAATTTTACCTAATTTATGTAACAAGGTTATTAGGCAATCCTCAATATATCGTATGTATCTTCCACCTATTGTGTCAGCTTATAGCCTAATGCTTAGGCAGTATTTATATTCTTGATTACCTACCTAATCATAATAAAAATAATATACTTACGTAGGCCAATGCTATCATTAACTTAATTCTAAATGGATGAAAAAATGTAGGTACTTCTACTCCGTTACTGAGTTTCAGATCTCTGCCACAAGTGATTGTAGAGTTAACAGTACACGGTACACTGTTATGTACAGTTACTTCCTCGCATGTAGTAGTAAGAAAAATCCAATAACTAGCGCACAATGCGGTTTCAAAAGTATCATCCTACTTTAAAACTATTGTCGTTATGCAAAATAGACGATTGATTAGGCAATAGTTAATTTGTATTTTAATTAATATTACCTACTTATACTTACCTAATTATTTGATTAATAAAATCAATGTAGTAATAATGTACAATTGTACCAAATTTGGTATAAAAATCAATGTAATATTACATGTGTGCATGTTTTAGTGCATTTTGTGATTCTTAGATAGTTTAATTTTATCGTTGATCTTGTGATTTAGATATTAAATATGAAATAAATAAAGTAAATTTGATTTAATTTGTTTTAATCCCAATCTATTAAAGATAAATGGCTAAGTAAAAGTATTAAAATTATATGCTTAAGTAAAAGTTTATGTATGTAGGTTTACATAATATTTTATTATCATATTATTCCATGTTAACATGAAACGTAATAATAATAATAATTAACCAGTAAAAATAGAAGCTGCGGGTAATATGGGTGGCTGCATTTATGAAAACTGCATCCTACAAGACTAATTATTATATAAATGGATGGATAATCAAAAAGACTATTGTGTATTGTACAGAAAATAACAGTGATATAGAGCAGAGCATAATGTTCCAGTTATTCTGGGTGTGTGTGGTGTGAAAACTTTAGTGCGGCGGTATCAAAAGTTGTAGTTCTATTTGTTAAAAAATAAATACATTATACTTACAACTTTAACTCGTTAAGTCATTAACTCATATTATATAAATAATTAAATGCTCACTTATTTTACACAAAGCTAGTAATAATTTTATTATTAACAGGGTTTCTAGATAATTTATTAATTACCTCGGCGTAAAAAATCACGCCAAAATGGCTGAAATGTTTATGAAATATAAAAAATAATGCCCATGGCAATGTGCCATAGGTCATGGTCATGACACCTTCATGACACGCATACGTAGTCTTGTACGGGGTAAGCAAAGCATGGCACATCACTACGATGGGTTTGAGGGAGTTCCATGGTTACCTGCACAGACCTGTAGAGTTCGTCTCACGAAAGAAGTCCTACGGCATAAAGTGGAACTAATTAATCGACAGTGTGACCATTTGTGGCTTTTTGCAATGAGGCGTTTTAAATAAGTAATTGTATTTTATATATATGACCCAATAGATGGCGCTAGTTGTGGTTTACTAAAATCTGTCACTTTCACTGTTTCAAGCATAGAAGAAATGAGAAGAAATGAGATGATGATGGTTAGAGGAAATGTGTCACGATACTGACTGACAACTCTAAACTCTTTCGTTTTTTATATCCGTTACGCGATAGCTCGGCTTTATATTAAGGTGGTGGTGGTGGTGAATTTGCGTTCTTTTGCCAATAATAGCTTAATTACTCAACGTGATTACGTAAAAACTAATTTTCCGCAAATAAATATAATGTATCAATAAATTACAATTAAATGTATCACCTACTTATCATTGGTTTAGCGAGAAATGGCAATAGACTGAAAAACTAAGAAGAAAATTGTTTATTGCCATTTGTCGCTAAACCAATGATATCTACAAGATACTTTTGATTGTAATTTGTTGATACATTCTATTTATTTCCGCAAAATTAGTTTTTATGTAATCACGTTGAGTAATTAAGCTAATATTGGCTTTTGCGTTCTTTTGAACGCAAGAAAATTTACGACGGTAGTGAAACGTTCCACCTTAAAGTTTATCTATCTCGCAGTTCCACTATACTTCAATTTACTTAAAAAGAATACACTACAGACTACTTAGGAGATACTACAGACAATGTACTCGCGGTCCACTCAACTGAATAATTTGACATTTCTTTGTAGGTAGTATAAGTATTTTCTTAAGTTTAAACTGCTCTAAGGTTTAAACTATGTATTTACTGCGCCATCTAGTAAAAGAAGCGGAACAAGTTTTTATTTTTAATAAATCGCCTCATTCACAGAACTCCCACTAGGCCCACTAGGCCTCATTGTAAAAATATGTTTTATATTATTAAAATCGATATTCATCAATTATTTTATATATAAAGGGGAGTTTAAAATAGTAGAGGTTAGTAATTCTACCTCTGCCATCTATTGGCGAGTAGGAAAAAATTCTATCATTTTCAGTGACACTGACAAATTGACACTGATAGATGGTAATCACCACAGATTAGAGAAATAAAACAATTGACTATATTACTCTGTAGTAGAAATGTACGCACGCATGGCTGCCTACAGTTGTTTCTTGCCCCCACACGAGGTGCTGCCTGAATAAAAATGCCTCACAAAATTATGAGTAGATAATGGGCGATT